>OV815997.1:5692500-8118781 GCA_929113495.1 Andrena minutula | reverse complement strand
TATATTTTCTCAACTAAAACTGTACAAAGCGTGTATTGCACCACGTGGTAGTCGCCAGAGCTGTGGGCAGTAGGACTCTTGCACCTATTGGCATGCGTGCAAGGAATAGAAAGGCGATCGACTGCGAGAGGCGACTGTCGCGCTAATCGATCTCTCTTGGAACTAGGATCTGCTTCCGCTGTCTGTGTCGACCCTCTATGTCTCGATGTTCCGAATTGTGGCGCTGTACATCGGAGTTCTGGGGAACCGATTGTGGAGCGGCCACAATACAACTAAGTTACACGTTATGACAAAGTAAGATACAACAAAGGTAAGCGTCATGATTAAAAACATATAAACATTTCATTCATTATCGACATTGGATACTGGTTCCCCCTGGTCATCCTCTTCCTTTTGATTGGGTAACGGAACGAGCTTCTTGACAGCCCGATTTAGCACGTTCGTAGCTGTTTTGACAGTCACAGTACGAACAATGCCATCGGAGCCTGGGTGGACCTCGGATACTCTGCCAAAAGCCCATTGCATAGATGGGACATGGTCATCTCGGATAAGAACGACCGTACCCTTTGTAATAGGATGATCACCTCTGGACCATTTGTTACGAGTGGTCAACTCGTTTAAATATTCCTGGTGCCATCGTGTCCAGAAGTGTTGCTTCACTTTCTGGATATGCTGCCAGCTCGAGAGACGATTGGATGGTGTCTCCATAAAATCTCGCTCGCGTAGACTCGTAATTGAGTCGCCAATCAAGAAATGACCGGGAGTAAGGACTAGGAAATCATTAGGATCTGAAAAAATAGATGTGAGCGGACGAGAATTCAGGATTGATTCGATTTCAATAATCAAAGTATTAAAATCTTCAAAAGTGAACAAATCAGCACCTGCGACGCGTTTAAGATGGTATTTAAATGACTTTACTGCCGCTTCCCAAAGCCCGCCGAAATGAGGAGCTTGAGGAGGAATGAAGTGCCATTCGATTGACCTGTCGGCGAGGAAAGTCTGTACCTTCGCGTTATGATCGTCGGATCGCAAAAGCTGTTGAAGTTCACGCAAATTATTGTTCGCTCCAACGAAATTGGTCCCATTGTCCGAGTAAATGTTCACGCAGAATCCTCTTCGGGCAATGAAGCGTCGGAGAGCTGCGATAAAAGCTTCGCTAGTGAGGTCACTAACAAGTTCAAGATGAACGGCCTTCACTGCGAGACATACGAAAACCGCGACGTATGCTTTAATCCGGTTGCGGTTACGGTGACGTTTTTCCTTAATAAAAAATGGTCCACAGTAATCCACTCCCACATTGGTGAATGGGCGAGATTCTGTGACTCTTGCTTGTGGTAAATTCCCCATAATATACTTTACTGGAGGTGGATGAGCTCGGCAACATCGCACGCATCTTTTCACGGCCTTCCACACTTGACTTCGACCATCGATGGGCCAATATCGTCGTCTTACGGCGTATAAGGTTGTTTGGACACCAGCGTGTAATTGCATCCGATGCTCGTTCTCGATAATTAATGTTGTCGTGTGAGATTTTGGTAAAGTAATCGGGTGCCTTTGCGAAAACGGCATTACTGAATGTTTCAGTCGGCCTCCGAGTCGCAAAATTCCGTCTTTATCGATGAATGGGCTCAATCGTTGTAGTTTACCATTTATTTCCGCATTTCTCTTTTTGGCGAGACACCGGAGTTCCTCCAAAAAATGGATACGTTGCAATAACTTGATGATGACGTTGTGTGCGTAGTTGAGTTCTATTATTGTGAGAACACCTTTTTGGTTATTGGTGCATTTCCATCGTAGACATCGAGCGATAATTCGCCGAAGCTTTCCCCATGATGAATATTTCTCCAAGAGATCCGTATCAATGGAGGTTGTTGCTAAGCAGATAGTCCTTTTTTGCTCTGGAAGATCGATATTTGGCATCAGCTCCAAAATTGGCCAGTGTGATTCGTCTTTGGCGAGCCACTCAGGTCCACGTTGCCATATTGAAGGTTGTAGAAATTCTTCAGGGGATTGACCACGAGAAATGAAATCTGCTGGATTATCGGTGGTTCTCACATGACGCCAATCTACGATCTCTGTTTTCGTCTGGATTTCTGATACCCTATTTGCGACGAAGGTTTTTAAAATATGAGGAGACGTATTTAACCAATGTAGAACAATGGTGGAATCAGTCCAATAAATGATTCTATTGACGTGGACGTGCAACGCCTTTTTTACCGTAGCAGCTAATGACGCGAGAAGTAATGCTCCACATAATTCTAGCCGTGGAATCGTCTGCTGCTTCAGAGGAGCTACCTTTGATTTGGCTATTAACAATTCGGTCCATATGTGACCATTTGTGTCGATAGATCGGAGGAAAATGCATGCTCCATAAGCTCTTTCGCTAGCGTCACAAAATCCATGTAGTTGAACTTCTGTTGCTGAATTGACCATCGTTTTACGTTGGAATGTGGTATTGTTCAACGACGGTAATTGCGAATAATATTGAGTCCATTCAGAGTTGATGCTCATCGGCAGTGATTCATCCCAATCTATCTTCAAAGTCGAGATCTTTTGTAATAGAATTTTCGCCACGATAATTACTGGCCCGAGGAGTTCTAATGGGTCATAAATCTTTGCGATCTCGGAACTGATGTATCGCTTCGTAATACATGTCGGAGATGGTGTGATCTTGACTGAATAACTTATAGAATCATCCACAGAATTCCAGATGATTCCGAGCGTCTTCACGGTCGACGATTCGCCGAGGTGAAGCTTGCTATTAATTGATTCCTTCAGTAGTCCTTCCAGTAAACTTCGATCATTGGATGCCCATTGACGAACGTTCAGCCCAGCCAGTTTCAGTAATTCAGTGAGCTCTTCTCGTAGGGCAAAAGCTTCCTCTCTTGTTGAAGCTCCAGTGAGGGCGTCATCCACGTAGAAATCTCGTCGAAGAATCTTGAAGGCGTAAGGATATCGATGTCCTTCGTCCTGACTTAACTGCGTAAGACAGCGAATAGCTAAATATGGTGCGGCTGACAAACCGAAGGTGACCGTATTTAATTGATATGTTTTGATATTCCCGTCGGAATCGCGCCAGAGAATTCGTTGGTATTTCCGATCTTTTGGTCGGACGAGGAATTGCCTGTACATTTTTTCGATATCGCCGGTGATAACGTACTGGTGGATGCGAAATCGTAAAAGAATATATAACAAATCGTCTTGAATTTTCGACCCGATATGCAAAGTATCATTCAGCGATACACCTGAGCTTGTTTCTGCAGAGGCATCGAAGACAACCCTGAGTTTTGTCGTTTGACTTGTGGTCTTAATAACTCCATGATGCGGTAGGAAATACTTGCCGTCACTGCTTGCCCGACTCTCTATGACCTCCGACATGTGACCAAGATCCCGATACTCCTTGATGCCCGCGCGGTATTGCTGGCTTAAGTTTGCATCCCGTTGTAGCCTCCGTTCGAGAGAAATGAGCCGTTTCATAGCTCTTGACCTTGATTCTCCCAATTGCGAAATCTTCTCGTTGAAAGGGAGGGCCACGATGTATCTTCCATCAGTGTCCCGCGTCGTGTTGTCCTGAAAGTGCCGTTCGCATACATCTTCCGCCGCAGAAAGACGTTGTTTCTGCGGTCCTTCTTCAAGTTCCCAGAATTTGTTAATATCAAATTGAAGAGCAGCGGTTGTGTGACAGCATCTGCTCCGATTTGGCTGCGTGATTGGTGCGCTCCCCCCGATAACCCAACCGAGCCTGGTTTTCTGCAGGTATAGGTCTGGACCGTCTGGAGGCGAGAGGTTGATTTGCCCAACGCATAGAAGGGACAGTGCCGTCCCAGCGCCTAGAAGCAGGTCGACAGGTGCGGGGCGATAGAAAAAAGGATCGGCCAACCTGACGTTACCTGGAATGGCAACAGTCGACCGGTCGATTGTTTGGTCTGGGACTACAGACGAAATCTTGGGGATGGTCAGGAAGGTCAACGTTCGCTCATATTCATTGACGCGTGCCTGGATAGTCGCTGTAACGGTGTGTTTTGCCACCGTAGAAAGGGCATTGAGGACTCCAACCGGAACATGACATTTTTTCTTTTGAATACCGAGTTTCTTAGCAAAACTCTCGGTCATAAAATTTGTCGTCGCAGCGGTGTCGAGTAATGTTCGACAAGGTATTAGTTTACGATCCTTGTCCATGACGTTTACTTGCGCCGTGACAAGGAGTTCGTTGGTGACCGGATTGACGACGAATACTTTTTGATGTTTTGTTCCGTTTGAAGTCCCAGGATACGTTGGTCAATCTGACGTCGTTGTTTTTTCCTCTGTCGATGTTCTGGATCCGATGATCGCGCTATGAGGCGAGGAAGATTCATTTGTTTCGTTCAGGATTCGGTCCGATTTGTGTAACATCCCGTGATGTCGTTTGTGACACATGCGACATGGACTGAACTTACAGAACTTGATAGCGTGCCATTTTTTAAGGCAATTTGGGCATAGAGACGCTTTTTCGACGGTTGCTTGTCGTTCTTTTACAGATTGCGCTTTGAAAATGTCGCAATTCCAAACCCCGTGAGGTCCCTTACAGAGTGGGCATTGATAGGTGGTCGCGGTATTAACAGATTGTTTACGCGAAGGACCTTGTCGATTGCTTCGATGATTTTCCGATGACCCTGATTTCGATGGGGGCGTTGTAGCGCAATTCGCGCGTTTTTCTAAAAATTCCAGTAATTTGAGATACGAAGGCATTTTCTTATCCTTCAACGTAATTTCCCAATGCCATATGGTGTCGGCGTTTATTTTGGAAAGAATAATAGACACGAGCATTGCGTTCCACGACTCGATCGGCTCCCCTAAATTCTTTAACGCCCGTAAGTTTTGATTCACCGTGTCTACAATGTTTCCTAATGTTTCTGGAGAATCTTTCGCGGGCTTTTGAATCTCTCGAATCGTTTCGCAATGTCTCAGGATCATTCTTCGCGTACAATCGAACTTCTCCTTTAACAATTCAATCGCGCTAGTATAATTTGCGTCCGTCGTACTGAGGCACTCAATGCTTGCGGCGGCCTTTCCGGTCAGAACGGATCGAAGGTACTGTAATTTTTGTACCGGCGTTAAATCATCGTTACGGCCAATTGATGAAGAAAATATGTCGTAGAACGACGTCCATTTTTCAATGGTACCATCAAATGTTAGTAACTTTAAATCTGGCAATTTAACCGGCGTCGGAGTTGAAACCGATAACGCGGGTGACGCGTTTGTATCGCGTGTCGAGGAAGCTACCTGGTGTTCCCTTTGAATAAGTCTTTTGGCTCGTGCTACTACGGCGTAATACTCGTTTTGAATTTCGTAACGACGTGACTCTTCACCTTCATCGAGGTCTTCGATGTCGGACTGGATGTCGTCGAATCTCTTCCAATAATCGTTCAGACCGTCGTGATGTGCTTCAACAATGTATGTGTCGCTTTGCCCATCTTCTGAACGTCCGTTAAGAATATTGTTAAATGCGGTAATTTGCCCTATAATTTTACCGCGTTTGCGCCGCAGAGTACTGATTTCGGACACTTGTTTGTCCGCCGGCGGGTTGTCCGCCGGTGGTTGATAAGAGGATTGATCGGACCGCCTTGTTTTCGGCATCGTGTAAAGGAAAGATGGCTAAATGGAATTGGCGAAACAATGAAACGAGCCTACCTTGTCGATGCGAGGTTGCTGAAGTCTGCCACGATGTCCGGAACCTTGGTATAATCCGATACGGATGCTGCACTGGGCGGTGCAGTTGGTCGACACGATAATCCGTTTTCTGAAGAAGCGGCAAGACGCTGTGGTCAGTGTTGAATCACTCACAATCACTGTAGTATCTGTTCTTTACCGGAATCCACACGCCACTGGGATCCGGCTCGAAGGACCAAAAATGTTCACACGCAACTTGATGCGACCCGAATGTTATTTTCGAGTCAACGAAGGTCGTAAAGCTTCGTCTCGAATGTTTCGACACCGTAATTGCGCGGAGACCCTAGACGTGTTACCGTGGAAGGGTTATTAAATTAACAGCACAGTTTTAACATATAATAATGAAAAAACACAACTATATTCAATAAAGAAAACAACAAGTATATAAACAGATATAAAACAGTAAATTGTGATGTGTTAAAATGTTCGTGTGAGTCACATACGAACGCGTGTCGACTTATTTTTGTATGACCTGTTGGTTCAGATCTTCATTTTTGAGTGACTGTAGTTTTGACCGGTTGCCGGACTCGTCCGATTTCTGGTAGTGAGTTCGACGTGGTGACTTTTATCCGATTGGCCAACGTTGTCCGTGTCAACCAATCGTGTAATTTCCCTAGAACCAAACGCGCCATCTATTCCCTGCGCCCTTGGCGCGCCTTTTCTGGGAAAGTGGCTGAATTTGGCGGGAAGCGCCTGCTAAGAAATTTGGCGCCAAAGTTTTCTTACCTGCCCCAGTAAAACGGCAAGAAGGCGTAAAGACGCCCACATCTGCATTGCACTTGGGGCGCGTTAACCGGCGACTCTTCCGGTGGTGCCCATGAGGCGGTCAGAACCGTCGGCCTACCCTTGCCTTTATGGCGACCTTTTCACTTTAATTGCCGAGTGACAAATTGGCCTTTGCAACGGTCAAACTATCTAATAAAGTGTGCAACGCAGATGTGAGTATCCCAGGAAGGCCTACTAATAAATCATGGCCCTTAACGGTGAATTTATGCTCGACTATTTTCTCCGCGAATCTATGCAACGCGGAACAGAGACCGAACCAGTGCGCCGATACCATAAATTACTAACAAGGGAAGTTCGGCAAGTGGAAAATTAAAAAAAAAATTGAAATTGTGCAGAAATGTAGCGCAAGTGATGCTAATAACGTAACAATTTTTTTATTTGGAAATAAAATGCTCCCAAGAGTCAAAACACCCCCCAAAGAAATTGCGAATTTTCATATTAGATATCGTGCGTATCTGTGAAAGCGTAAAAGATTTCGAAAAAAAATCAATTCAAAATTTTGTGGCTTTTGATAATATGAGGATAAAGAAATGTTGAAAACAGTGTAGTGGGGATAAATTTGTAAGAAAATAATGTTTTTCGCAAAATTCTTTATCGCCTCTTTACTTTGAATTTTGAATTTAATTTTTTTTATATCTTCTACAGTTTCGTAGATATTCACGATTACCTGAAAACTCAACACTTTTCCAAGGAGGTGTTTTCACCCTTAGGACCATTTTATTGCCGAATAAAAAAATAGTTACGTTATTAGCATGAATTGAGTTACTTGTCCAAAGTTTCAAACTTTTTCAATTTCGATTTGTCGAACTTCCTTTGCAATTCATTCGGTTTTATGGAAGGTTATAAAATCGTGGGGCCCAACAAATTCATCACAACAAACGTTACCATATTATGAATAAAAAAAACAGCATTGCATTTAAAAGAATTAAGTTGACCTTGAAATTTCTCTCATTTCCCCACCTGCAGAGAAACTACCTCTACGTACACCACGTAATGTCTCCCTCCATGTTAAAAATCACTTGTAAGAACAATTTTTTAATATCTTCCGTCCTTTGTTAAATATTCCACCGTTTCCAGTTAAAACGAACACACGGTACATGACCGAAAATTGTTTGATGCTTTTACACACATATTGTATAGTTATAGATAATATAGAGGATGATGTGTACCTCAATCAATTGGAAAATAATTTTTATTACAGTTTTTTTTACACGATTTTCATGATATGTTGGATTGCATTTATTGTATTCTGAAAGAAAAAATAAATTCACTATTTCCATTAGAAAATGATCATTTTCATATCGATACGATGAAAAATAAAGAAATTAACTTTTTGTAATATTAATGAATTTTTTAAATAAATTTAGAACTGACAAAATAATGATTTAAATCCCCTTTAATGCACGTGGATTACATTGTATTCAATATCATCAAAAGCTCGTACATACAATACAAAACACATGCTGGACGTGGCTTGGAATGGCCGGTATTAAAAAAGATGGTTTTCGAACAAAATCTTAGATAATGGTTTCAAAGAACTTCACAAAGGATTCTGCAGAACCTGTTGCTTACTCAATGCAAAAAAAGTCTAAACGACTTTTTCAACGACAAGGAAATTGTAGACAATGCTATAGACACGATTCTAGTGGTCTTGAGCGAAATGTGTACAACTTTAGACTAAACAGATCGAAAATAATTAGAAACACATACAGTAAAGCCTCGTTAACCGCTCGCTGGTCGGGACCGGCGTTGAGCCCGTATCGTGAAGGGAGCCCTAATTCCGAGTGTGAGTTTTTCGCTTCTTTCTGGCCGAAGGTGGGAGCGAGATGGACCGCATTGCGTGCGCATGCCAGTTGCGCACGCAAAAGACGGAGTGTCAGGCGTTTGAAAGACGGAGCGAGACAAAATATCAACGCGTCTGTCTCGTACTGTTGTTCGGATTCCGGCTATGCCTAAAACTATCCGAGGGAAAATTATCGGGAACAACTCGTTAACCTTTGATCTGTGTTTATTATGTGCCTTGTCCAGGCGTACAAAATTGTGGTACTGAGCACGTGGTGCGGAATGACGCAGAAGATTTATACAAAAGCTCTATCGTGTCTGTCGCGTGTCGTAGTCTCGACGTAATGGCTTCGACCCAGCGCCTTTCCTCTAAGCGCTGCTTCCGGCGCCCTGGCTTCGAGGCTTGGTGCTGACCGGTTGGTGGCGCAACCTGTCGGAGCGGTGGCGGGGTCGCCACATCCACCCCCCCCCCCTCCCCCAGAGGGCTCCGAGGAAGGAGGAGGAATCGAAAATGTAACACCGCGGGCTCCGCTCGCGCCTTGTGCAGGCCGAGAAAGAATCGCCGGACGGGTGTGTGACGGCATAAAAGGCAACGCCTGCGGGCGCAATTGCGAAGCAAGCGGTAGGGCGGATTGTACCCCCGGCGGTGACGCCAGACGTGGCTCAGGCCGCGTCTCAGGCCGTGGCTCTGGTAACGGCAGCGGCTCAGGCTGTGGCTCAGGCAGCAGCGATGACTCAGGCTGTTGGTCGGGCAACTGTGACGGCCCAGGCGGTTGATCGGGCAACTGTGATAGCCCAGGCGGCTGATCGGGCAACTGTGACGGCCCAGGTGGTTGATCGGGCAACTGTGACGGCCCAGGCAACTGATCGGGCAACTGTGACGGCCCAGGCGGTTGATCTGGCAACTGTGACGGCCCAGGCGGTTGATCGGGCAACCGTGACGGCCCAGGCGGTTGATCGGGCAACTGTGACGATCCTGGACATCGCCCCGGGAGGACCAGTTGCGACGGCGCCCGGGCAGGCCAGGATGAGGGCGGGGCGGGCCGCGCCGGCGGTAGAGAAAAGGATGGTGACGGACCCACCATCTCCGGATCCTCCTCGACGACGAACGCCGGCTTCAGCGACTCTTTAATCCGCAACGGATTATGAAGACGCGATCGCTGACCCGTCGAACCACCTCGTACGGTCCAGCGTATGGGGGCTCCAATGGGCGACGCACCGAGTCGACACGTCTGAAAACGTGAGAACACGAATCCATGCTCCTAAAACTAAAAAGAGTGTTTCTTTTGGAATGATTGCTCGTCGGCACGGGCCGCACAGTCCGCATGTGAGCAGCTAGATTCTCTGCAAAACCCTGCGGGTTCGCAGGGACGTCTCTGGTGACGAAGAATTCGCCGGGAACACGGAGCGTCGTCCCAAACAGCATCTCAACTGGAGAGGCTTGAAGGTCCCGTTTGAACGCTGTACGGAGTCCCAGCAGGACGAGAGGAAGCAACCGTGGCCATGGTACGGTTGGGTTGCGCATCAGGGCATCCCGTTGGACTGCGGATGGTACGGTGTTGTGCGGATCCTGTTCGCGCCGATGGCGCACGCCAAAGCGGCGAACAGTGCGGACTCGAACTGAGCCCCCTGGTCCGTGGTGATTGTAAGGGGGGTTCCAAACTGGGACACCCAATTACTGAGGAACGCCGCAGCGACCGTCTCAGCCTGCATGTCAGCAAGAGGTACGGCCGTCGGCCACCTGGAGAAACGATCGACAATCGTTAGACAATATCTCACGTCCCCAACCTGGGGTAAAACGATCAGATCTAAATGGACATGATTAAACCGGTTGTCCGGAACATTTATTGTGTCCGAAAGAAGTTACTGCTTACCGCAATCCAAAAGATTCCTCAGCACATCGGTGCACCCTGGCAACATCGACGAAGGTTGAAGACACCAGTGCAGGTGGGACGACTTAGCCCCATGCGAAAACGTCCTGCTGGTGCAAGGAATTTTCTGTTGCCCCAGTATCGTGGCAGGAATAGGAACCTCCTCACGTTCTCTGAAGATCTCTTTGGCCACCAAATGCCCAGCCTTGGAAGGACTTTTTGTAAAGACTTTGCAAAATCAATTGTAGCTTCCACGTGGTTAATGAAATCACGTCGGGGTCACCAATGTAGGGATTTACGTGTTTAAATGTATACACTGCGGACCTACTTCCGTTGATACGTGATACTAGGCGGGTAATGAATAAATCCCGAGTTCCAGTTAACTTCAGTTTATTTATAAAAAGCGATAACGCTAAAACTGTTTGCGAGGTCCTAACTTGCGGACGGTCTTACAAGGCTCTGTCGCCATAGCGTTCGTGCCGAACCGCCGACCGTCCGACTCCCCACTCCTGCACAGTCCGCATGGAGGGAGAACGCACGGCCTACAGCTGACCGGTCGGTGGCGCACCCTGTCGGGGCGGTGGCGAGGTCGCGACACTGTCCTCGCTTCCTTTCAGTGCCTTCACTCACTCTCGTTCCATGTCGCTCTTGCCTTCGCCGGACAAGAATGAGACAGAAGTGGTGGGGATAGCGAAAAGTCCGTATCGTGTACACCAAATCCAGCCCGTAACGAGACTTTACTGTATTTATAAAAACAAGTACAGTAATTCCCCGTTATGAGCCCGACGAACGGGGGTGGCGGCGGGCTCATAGTGGCTTGTGGACATGATTCTCTCTTTCGTACCCGACAGCAACTTCGTGTCTGACTCTTTCGTTTTCTTTCGCTCGTTGTCCGGTTCTCTCACTCTCGTCCGTAGGCTTCCAAGAAAGGGTGAGGATAGTCGTCGGGCTGTTAACGGGGGGAAAACGGGCTCATAATGGGGAATTACTGTACCTACCTACCAGTATCCAAACTTCGAGATGCAATTTTTTGTTTATTTGACCAGTTGAATTCCTTTCATCTTCTTTCAGAATATTATATTTGCATTTTATTTTTCTGCACAAAAGTGCTGAATTTTTATATGAAATTGATAACAGTAACCTTAATATTGATTTTTTATATCATATATATGTAATGAATATAGTGTTCGCACTAACGGCTGATATTTTTATGTTTGTTTATACTCATCAACCCCTACATCTTTAACTCCGCTCCTTCTAAAAACCGATCAAAGCCTTTCCTTATCAGGATGAAGTATTGATTGTTCATAATTCGTTCTAGGTTTCAAAGAATTCAATTGCCATAATGGAGGGAACCGATGAAGGTATCTTTTCGTGGTTCACTGTAAATTTCTTACTAGATCGGTTTAGTATGCACAACCCTGGTAACACAGTCGCCGCTTTGGACCTTGGTGGAGGATCAACACAAGTCACTTTCTCACCCACTGCCGCACAGGTACGAATAATTGGATACCAATAGAAATAGATTAACTAAATTTACAATAATTGTAATTGTACACAGAGATTCGTAGTTTGAAATTAAAGAGATGAAGGAAGGAAAGTAGTAGAGCGAATAGAAGGATTGCTGAAATGAACTTGAAGGAAGAAATGACGGCAGTGAGGTCGTTGATTTTAGCCATTTTTTCCGATAGCAATGTAACGAAAATGAAGAAAAGCTATCCTAGAGTTTCTATGTCTAAGGGCACATTATTTGCAAAAATATTAAAAGGAAAAATTTATTAAGTAATGATATAGGGTCAAGGACCCAATTACTGGCACCCAACCCAATTACTGTCACCTTAAGCTATTTTACTTAAACGTTTATTTATTCGATATTTTTAATAAAATAGCTTAAGGTGACAGTAATTGGATTGGCTGCCAGTAATTGGGTACTTTACCCTAGTAATGTGCCACAGCATCGATTGGTTAAATATCTGATTTTTCTAAGTTAAATGAAGGACTTTCCTTGAAAATGCAAAAAGTCAAAGTGTTTCTAGAAATCAGTAGCATACATTTTTTGCTTTGCTACCACTTTCTTGTAGAGCATATTTTGTGATTAAATAATTGTGGTAACTGTTAGAAAACCTCCACAGTAACAGTAAATAAAAATAATTATCAAATAATTCATATCATATTGAAAATAAGAAAAAGCGATATCAAAATATATTTAAGGGGGTAGACACGTCACGTGACACGGGCGATGCACCGCGCTGTAATACCGACAATCTAACCTGAAACATGGGTTTGGAATTTTTAATTTTTCGTCCTTATATGAGCAGATTTTGGCCTGGGCGAGGTCTCATTCGAAAGAGGAAGGTTCAATGCGGAGCGCTGGGATCACCGTTTGAGTCACAAAACTCTTTTAATGACCTAAAAATACTTAATGACGTAAACACGTCACGTGACATGGGTAATGCAGCGCGCTGCATACCGACACAATCTGGCCCGAAACATGGGTCTGGGAAGGTACGTTGTTTGTCCTTATATGAGCAGATTTTTGGCTGGGTGAGGTCTCATTCGAAAGAGGAAGGTTCAATGCAGTGCGCTATGGTCATCGTTTGAGTCACAAAACTCTTTTAGTGACCTAAAAATACTTGGATTCTTGCGAGTGTATTTTGTCGACTTGTGCTCTACTTTGATCACTCATATTATTACATATCAACACAATCTCGTCGAACCATGACCATAGCGCACTGCACTGAACCTTCATCTTTCGAATGAGACCTCGCCCATCCCAAAATCTCCTCATATAAGGACAAACAACGTACCTTCCCAGACCCATGTTTCGGGCCAGATTGTGTCGGTATACAGCGCGCTGCATTACCCGTGTCTACCCCCTTAATATAATATTCAACCATTTTAGCAGGGATAAATTACAGACATAGTTCTAAAATATTTTCTATGCATCTCGAAGAATTGTGCGCGGAATGAAATATTATTTATCAGTTTAATAAAATATACTGTACATTTATTTAGGAAAAGAAACTGGATGGGCATATATACTCCGTTAATATCTTCAATCACAACATGAGTGTTTATACGCACAGCTACTTGGGCCTGGGTCTTATGGCTGCGAGGAAGGCAGTTGTCACTCATGGAATGAATATGGAAAGTGTGAATCCAAAACCACCTATAGAAGTACGATCCGAATGTATAAATCCCATAGTTTCCTCTGAGTGGAGTTACGGAGGTATTGATTACATGGTTAAAGGACCTGTAAATGGAGCGCACAAGCTGGTGAAAACACAAAATTTTGCTGGTGGAGAGGTGAACAGGCCAATCGTTAACTTTCCAGAGTGTTTAAAAATCATTGAAAAATATGTTGGTAGAATTAAGAATAAACCGGAGGGTTTGAAGGATCACGAAATCTACGCATTTTCTTACTACTTTGACCGTGCCACGGAGGTAATTTAATACAACATAATAAATAAAATGAAATACTAGTTTAATAAAATAAGAAAAGAAAGATAGATTTTAAAAGTTGGTTCCAGTCACAGAGTAATCTTAACATATTATATAACAGATTTGAGAATAGAATTCTTAACAATTTTATTATCAATAATTTGCAAAAGAATTCTTTTTAATTCTTTTTAATAATGAACTTAGAGAATACCAAATCGTTATATGAAGTAAGATATCTTTCTGTCTTTTTCTACATCAATTTGTATGAATCTAATATAAATCAAATGTATATAGTTAGCTAACGAGTTGATATTCTGTATGTTCTTTCGTTCGAGATTGTATTAATGAAGTAGATTTTAGGGTTTATTCTATTACTGAAAAATGCAGTTCACTGTGAAAAAATAGTTTGTATTTATCAATGTTTCAGGTTGGTCTTGTTGATCCCTTTAGTGGTGGAGTTATCCAAGTAAGTGCATTCCAGAAACTGGCAATGGATGCTTGTGATTACCCAAACACTGACCAGCCCTTCATTTGCCTCGACTTAACGTACATCTACGTTCTTCTCCGCGATGGATTTGGTCTAGAACCTACAACAAGACTTTATGTAAGCATTTAGGCTAGATATTCCTTCCTCAGATTCAACAATAATAGTCAAAGTAATAAACAATAATAGTCAAAATAATAGTCACCAGAAACAGTTTAGGATTCCTTGGATTCGGTTTTTCAAATTCATATGCACAAGGAAACAGTAAAAAAAAATTTAAATGGTTCTGAAGAAAAACGTGATGAAAATCTTGTTTTTCTAAAAAATAAATCTTTTGTTTACTAGGGTAAAGGACCCAATTACTGGCAGCCAACCCAAATACTGTCACCTTAAGCTATTTTAATTAAACGTTTACTTATTCGTTATTTTAAGTAAAATAGCTTAAGATCACAGTAAATGGGTTGGCTGCCAGTAACTGGGTCCTTTACCCTATTATCACCATAGTTTAATATACAGCGTATGATGATTAAAACTACAAATTCGGGTTTTTCTAATTATTGTTGCTATGAAATTCTTTAAGGAATATGTATATTTCTCCTTCACATTAGACTAGCTTTACTACCCGGTTTCGCCCGAAATTTAGATTCTGATTTTATGAAAAAAAAATTTTTTGTTTTTTTTTGTGAAAATGCTCACATTCGCCTGGATTAGTCAGGCATAATGAGCTGAGGCACATTTCGTGATCCCAGAGTTTATCGTTCGAAAGTTCTTATGCGACAGACAAACACACAAACATATACCCTGATAACCAAGTCTGCCGGCAGATCCAGCGTAGTTTATGTCCGCATTCAACTACGGTTCTGCCGGCAGACCCTGACAAGGCAGGATCTGCTGCCCGTCAGACACATCCAATAGCGCCATCTGAAGGCAGGGTCTGCTGCGGATCTGCCGTCCATCTGCCGGTAGACCCTGCCTTGTCAGACCCTGCTGTCCATCTGCTGACAGACTGCAGGCAGGGTGGTTATCAGGGTAGAAGCTTTCTGCTTTATATATTAAGATTATTTGTTTCATATTTCTTGAAATAATATTCTGTGTCTTTTTAACAGCTTTATAAGAGGATAAACGGACATGAGCTGAGTTGGGCCCTTGGCGCTGCCTTCAACATTATTCAAAATGGCCTTTAGCGCAGCGAGATCATAGATAAAGGAATTACAAACATTTCTGCAGAAAATTTGCTATTATATACATTGACTTAGACTTTATTTTCTTAGGTGAATTTAGAATTTACTAGGTACGAGGAAACTGTTCGACATAACAGGAGATCGTAAATTTGTTGATACGTTCATTGTTCTTATTATGGTATGCTTAGTAATTATTTTCAAACTTCTTATATTTTTTCTCAATGACGAGCTTCTGTTACAAGGGCTATGTTACTTTATTATCTGATAAGATATATTTCAAGCAACGGCATATCAAAGACACTGAACGTGTTAAATTCCCCAATTAAAGGTGTTTAAGGTTTCACATCTTAATTATCTTTAAAAGCGTAGAAACATTCTTAAATGTAGATATATGTATATATATTACAGTGAAAGTATGATCTGTAGTAAATATATACACTTCCTAGTAAATTTATTTATATTCCTGAGGTTTTAATAGTTCATCCTGCCAATCTTATCAGTAGTTTTGCAATTTAGGAGGTGAGGAAAGAGTTAAACCAGGCCCGTCCAACTTTTGCTCTTGCCCTCGAAGAGCGGCCGCGAGTGGTTGCGAGCTGTTGCGAACGAAGGCAAGAGCGACGGCAAGAACGGGAGCCGTAAAAGAGTGGGGATAGGTAGCGTTCACAGATTCCCCCTCCAAGAAGGCATTTCGCTTTTGGACCTGGCTCCGTGGCTCCGAGAGCGAAGAGCAACTCGCGGCTGCTCGCACGAGCAAACCCTTGGACGGGCCTGAGTTAAACAATCAAGAAATCCATGGTATGTCCAAGTACCTTCCATTTATTACTGTTTGACAACTAACTTCCTCATTGCATCGCTGAATAGCTCAAACAAGAGGTCCTTCGATCATCGTTTTCACTCTGTATTCGTTTACAATAAATAAGATACTGAGAAAAACATGTTAATAAATAAGGAATTTGATGCGCAGCATGTGATTTTGAAGAAAAGTCGTTCTATTGAGCTAGTTTAAAATATACGCGAACTGTAACTCAGAACAAACATTTCCTACTTAATGATTTTATAGAATAAAAGCCACGATGAAGTACAAAATTTATTTTTAACATAAGTAATGTTATTTCTATAAATTTGCTGGTAACTGTATACGTAAACTAAGATTATGTTTTCACAGTAGCATATATGTATGTATAATACGATCCATACACCTGTATGAGTGTATAAAGTGTACAATTATATAAAGTGATTCTCACGACTAACGGCCGATTTCTTCGCTTTCGGCTAAAGTCCCGGTCAGTGAACGACCAATTGGATGCTATCGTATGGCACTCGTCGACCAGTTGGATACTATCATGTGGCAGTTATGTGGAAGATAACTCTAACTGGAAGATTACTGAAGATGAAGAAATCGGCCGTAAGCCTAGTCAGCACACTGTCTGCAGGATGCCAGCAGATTAACAACAGATTCGTGCGGAGTATCGTGATAGTGCATGCCACGGCGCGGGACTTGGCAAGTCCGCTCGGCTCGCCCAAGCCGACCGAGTCACGCGCCGTATAACTTCACCTTTAGCGATGAAACCGGTACCATCTGTGTCCACATTAAGTTGCGGTTTTGCAGGCAGAGCCTGCTGCCATGGCCTGACAGCAGATTGACGGCAGCAACCGATCAGATCCTGTTCTCAGAATCCGAGGCTGAAACTCCGTAGCACAGATTCTATCCGATTTCTACCGTTTGATTGTCAACCGACTGCGCGATTTCTACCGCCAATCTGCCATCAGGTTATGTCCGCAGAATCTTTTCGATTTCTGCTGGCAGTCTGCTAACATCACCGAGCGTAACAGATCCTGTGTCAAATTTGTAGCCTTTCTGCAAAGGCAAAATCTGCTCGAACAGACTGGGCTGACTGGGCAGATTAGCCATATCTGTTTTATAATAAAAGACAGGGAAAGTAGAAAAAGAAAATGATTTAGTGAGGAACTTTCTTATAGGTTTTACAAATAGAATGATACGTTTGTCATGTGCAATTGCAGTTATTTCTTAAATGAATAGGTTTCTTGCCATTCATTTACATTGATTTAAGGGAGGAGACCACTGTAATACAGTAAATACTCGTTATCAGCCCGACGAACGGGGCTGGCGGCGGGCTCTTAACGCGTGTGGACACTATTCCGCGCGGCCACTGGCGCGAGTGAGAAAACCCAATGAGCGAGCGACAGGAAACGAAAAAGCCTCACACTCGTTCCCGGGTTCCCCCACTCTCGTCCGAAGGATTCCAAGAAATGGTGGGGATAGTCGCCGGGCTTCTATCGCGTGGTAGAAACGGTCTGCTACCGAGGCTTTACTGTAGTCCGAAAAGTAAGGATGTTTTCGAGAATTTTTTTCAACTAAGCAACGCAAGTAAACCAGTGTATTGTTTAGTATAGTTAATATGTACATATCGAAGGGAAAAAATTTTTTTTTTTCAATGAAATTCATAAACCCGTTCCTGTATACTCTTCGTCAAAATTTGCGCTGCGGCAAAATCGTGCTTGTCGCGTTGACAGTGCCCAGGCCATATGGTTAATCCGAATTGAAAAAGGCAAAAATATTTAGAAACTAGAAGCCTATCTCTATTAAGTAACGATAAAAAAAGTCAAAATCGCAAAAAATTACAAAAGGGCGGACCATTGAAAAAAAATCATGTTTTCGGGGTATAAAATTGGGGAAAAGTTAATAAAAAAAATAGAAGCAGGTCGTTAATTGAAAAAAAAACTGATCGTCACGTAATAGCGATGGGTTTTTCGTACAATAAATGCCCTTGCTCATGTCAATTAGACGTATAGTTTTCTCTGTAGACTCTCACCGCGGTTGAAAAATGTCATTCTGAGGAAAACGCGTTGAAAGAAAATACTATATCTCCGTCAATTTTGCGAATTTCTTCATCAAATTTGGAGAGAGCACTCTTGAAACGTACATCTTTCAGAAAATGTAAAAAAGAAAAATCGATTTTTCCGATTTTTTACAGTGGTCTCCCGCCTTAATTAGTAATTCTATTTAGGATTTTACTATTAAACAATTTTAGAATGAATCGAAATACAATTTTGATAATATAAGTTAGAAAAATTTTAGTATTTTTATGCATACTTTTCCAATACGTCTGCTCAAAAGATAGGAATATCGTTATTAAAAAAATAACACGAACAAATACGAGAAGATATGCCAAACCCACATAACTCTATGCTATTTACGGCATGATATTAAATATATGTCTAAAAGAACTTTAGAAATATTGCATACCAAAGGTTGCTCATGGCCTATAATCTATCCCTCATCAGGATAACTTCATCACTTATATTACAGATTCCGACCACCTCATTGGAATGATTGCAACTGCACATCACAAATACACTGTTATACAAAAGAAATAATTTTTGTACGGTTTTATGAAATGTTTACTGTTTTAGCGTAATGTTTGACAAAGTGCGAAGTATTAGGTTCTGCATGAAGTTTGTTCATCAGATACGTATATTAGTAAAAATTTGACTGTGCGCATAAAATTCTTGTTGCAAATATTATCCGAGGTCAAAATTCCTATTGTTTGTTTATCAATGGACAGAGCTTTTGTAGCAACCTAATATATTGTGTTCGAGAAGAGGAATAATTTTTATTCTGGAACATTTTATTGTACTAAAATCTCATTGTTCGAAGCACAATATTGACTCTTGTTTGTTTGCCATAAATCTGTGTACATGATTTTGTAAAACGACCACTATATTCCAAATATTTTTACATTAAAACATGATTGAACTATAGAACAGTGTGTACACCTTTATTACCCAGACTTTGTCAATAAATGAATTGAATTTTACGTTCTTGCAATCTGATTATATTTTCTGACTAATTTAGATATCATAGTTGTTACCTTAAAAAAATACATAATTCATTTCAAATACACAAGATTGTTCACTTCTATAGAATTACGTATAGAAACTTAGTTGACGATTTCAGGAAGTGTTCAAAAACCTTGACTACAGTATTTAGTACAAGAAATTATTTAAATTATCGCAAAAATTTCTCGTACTACGTACTAGGGCTCTTGATACCCGGGGACCCGGGTACTCGGTTAACCGGGTGGTACCGGGTGGTACCGGGATGGTACCCGGTTAGCGCTACCCGTGTCTGCGGGTAATACGGTTATGGGTACTCGATACTCGTATGATACGTGTAACACAGTTCGACAGCCATCTGGACTTGTAACATTCAATAGCCGTTTCTTATAGGTTTTCGAGCGCTGAAAATGAATCCGCAAACCGTTTTTGACGGTTTCAAAAAACCGTCCTCAGATTTTGAGGATTTCGATTTTGAAAAAAAGACTGCAAATTTTCAACTTTGAACATCTTTTGTGTCGAGACAGTAATAATTATTCATTACTGTTTGCGCAAATATGCATAATAATAATAATAATAATAATAATAATAATAATAATAATAATAATAATAATAATAATAATAATAATAATAATAATAATAATAATAATAATAATAATAAAAATAATAAAAATCGAATTTCTCAAAAACTGAGGGTGATGGTGACAAATGGTTTGCGGATTCGTTTTCAGCGCTCGAAAACCTATATTAAACGGCTAATGAATGTTACAAGTCCTAAAAAAAGTAAAGTTTTGTCGAACTGTATAATCGACGAAATAAATTTATTTCGTCGATTATACAGTTGACAACAGACAAAACTTGACTTTTTTTAGGACTTGTAACCGGTTATTGCAGTGGATCGTGATAAACATTACACTTGACTTATATGTATTTTATGCAAAAAATTGTAGTATGTAAGTAAAAAACTGAAACTTATTAGTATTGTTTTTCATTAAGTACTGTACAATGAAAATATAATATAAAAACGGCCCCACATTTTAGCTTAAACAACGAGGTCAACAATATTTTTTAATTATGTTGTTCATTAGGAATTATATTTTTTGTCACACCGTTATGAAAGCAGCAAGTAACATTGCTATTCACAACGTAAATGTATTATCCCAACATCGAATACATAAGAATAATTTATTTCACGGTACAAAACAAAGTTTAATGTAACTCTATAGTAATGAATTGTACCAAACTCCTATATAATTTATCTAGTTTAGATATTTATGGGTAGAGCAACATTAAATTCTACTTAAATTGTAGTTTACAGAAGTGCGATTGCGATTGCACTGCCATAATCGGTATTTCGTCGATTATCCGTATAACACGAGTATCAGGTAATCGTAACCGTATTATCCGCAGACCCGGGTTGCGCCCGGGTAACCGGAAACTCGCGAAAAATAAGAGCCCTACTATGTACTTAACTATAAGATTTTTTAATACCGGACTTTTTACTATAATATCATGTTTTAGATTTATGATCCATACATTTTCTGTTAAATTTGCTTTTTCTTTACACTCTATCGAATCGTTCCCTTCCAAATTTTTTTTATTATCTTTTTAATAAATCTATTTCCTCTAATGGGGAAAGATAATATCATTTATTTACTGAAGTAATATATTATATCTGTAAAAGGAATAATTTAAGTTAAGGAAATATTCTATTTTAATTCTATCTCATTCCATTGTTCATATTTCTGTTTCGATTTATATGCCAACGAGAATTTAGTTATGGATTCGACGTATGTCGCGATGAAGTTCATTTTTTCACCGTTGGGTGGTGCCACTAATGTACTATATACATACTTGTGAAATGAATATGATGAACACCAAATATCAATTAACATTAATTCAGTCTGAAATTATTATCAACCGTATTATCGAGAAGCTATGTTTTATGAAAATTCTTTAATAAATACATAGTTATTGTACAATATGTTGGTAACGCAGTTGATACTGGAAAAGAAAAAGAGATTAATTTCTAAAAAATAGTGGGGAATAATAATAACTACAACTGTCTGTTGAAGAATAATGTTAAAAATGAAAAAAATTAAAAATGACTCAAAAAATATAAAAATGCACTAAAAAATAAAAAATAATTTTTTCTTATTTAATCTGGGACTCACCATTTTTAAGTCCTAAGGTAATCAGTTACTTATTAATGAAAGTTTAAAAAAAAAAATTTTTTACTCTTTACTATAAGTTTTAATAAAACATAATTGATTAAGTTTAAATTTAACTACCTAGACAGTTCGGTTCAGATTTAAATGCTTCATTTTTTCCGCCATTTCACATTTCCAGCGGCGAAGCGCGCCAATGATTAATCAATTTCGGCGCGACAAACTTGAAATTTTTTAATTAAATTTTTTCTTATTGTATAAATATATATTAAAAAATCCTCAAAATTGATGTTGTCCTCTTAATGTTACAGAACTTGCCTTCCGTATTACACACTACGTCACTACCAATGTTTAAATAAATATTACTAATAAGTAAATCTAATTATATTATTTGAAATCCTGTAATCAATACAACATCTAAACACAACTTAAATAAAATACTTCGAACATGATTATTTCTATATCCCATTTATCATAATAAAGTACAGAAGAATAAATGTCAAAAAACCGAATATTCCATTATCCAAGCACTCTCTTATTCGACCACTATGCGTTTACTTCAAATAACGAAGCCTCTACTATTCAAGACGCTCTGCTAATTAGATTTCTCCATTAACGAAGTATACAGCAACGTGAAGGAACAAATTTGTCGCCACATCTACGCGTTTCATGCTTGTCACCCATCACGTTTCGTTTGCCCCATGCTACCTATCATAATTACTATAATTCACTGAGATTAGGTAATTAATCTGCGCCGAGTTGATTGTGTAAACTCTGTAACCTTAATTAAGAGAACAGATGGAAGCATTTCAGCCTTTGTTAGACGACATTTCATGGCTCCCTTAACGCGACCTGACGACAATCGACATTTAATTTAATTCGTTGTGTAATAGCAATTTATTGTGCAACGGCAATGACGGCGACGATAGTAATAATAAGAGGAACAACGCCAGCGACGAGAAATGGATAAGAATGACTAAACACGAGAGAGCCAACACAGTTGGATGCAACGTGTATACGCGAGTAGTGAAACAAGGAAGAAAAGGACCTAATCGAGTGAAAGCTAAGGTCAAAAGGCCAATAAACGTTCACGAACGAGCCGATAAGCCGCATAATAGCAAAATACCAATTGCGTTTCTCTACTTTCCTTTTTTTTATTCAGCATCTACGGCCGTGCAATGACGATCGAGTAGGATGCCCATCGACCAAATGAAATTTTGATCGCTAAACAGGTGAGCTCATGTATTCCTCTATTTTGTTCTTTGATTTAATTAGGTCGGTGCAAAAGTTCGTTCGCTCGCTGTTAGGTGATGCCAGGTATACGGAAATGTCTTGTTTTAGTATACCTACTTCTACTTTTACTAGGGAAGACGGTCATAGATAGCCAAGGAATTTATTATTTTTACTTTTAATAAGGATTTCGGTTCAATAAAGCGGACCAACTTTTGCACCGACCTAATATTAACCTGTTAACCGAAGGATGCACGTTAATTCGTCATTAAAGGTGCCATCACTTTGGGCGAATTGGGCAAGTTAATCTCGAAAATTTAATAATCACAATCTTGCAAAAGGAGATAATATTTTAGTGTGGCGTATGCAGTATTTGCTATCGTTAAAACGAGTTAATTCCCGTTTAATCATCTTTCGACATGTATTTCGAAATAGGGCTGTTACGAATATTCTAAGTATTCGAATACCAGAAAATTCGAATTTGAGATTTGAATATTCGAAGAATTAGGAATATTTGAATATTCGAAGAATTAAGAGTATTCGAATATTCGAAAAATTAGGAGTATTCGAATATTCGAAAAATTAGGAGTATTCGAATATTCTAAGATTTGGGAGTATTCAAATACTCGAATATTCGAAATATTAGGAGTATTCAAATGTTCTAAGAATTAGGAGATATTCAAATACCCGAATGTATCAAGTATTAGGAGTATTCGAATACTCGAAGAAATTAGGAGTATTCAAATACTCGAATATTCGAAATATTAGGAGTATTCGAATGTTCTAAGAATTAGGAGGTATTCGAATACCCGAATATATTAAGTATTAGGAGTATTCGAATATTCGGATATTCGAATAAATAGGAGTATTTGAATATTCAGATATTCAAATAAATAGGAGTATTTGAGTACTCGGATATTCAAGTAAATAGGAGTATTTGAATATTCGGACTGATCAAATTTTGGATTGTACCCAATAGAAATCTGCACATGAAATATTTCTTCCCATTTTATCGTGAAATTCTTTTCATATTAACCTTTACAATTATTTGTTTTTCAAACGGTAAAGGGACATTCCACGCGAAATCGGACACTTTTCGGAGTAACATTTCAGATGTTCCTGAAATTTGAATATGTTGTAGTCTTTAGTGATATTTAAACGCACCTCAAAGGATTTTTCAAAATTTTCAAAAATGTCGATTTTACAGCTGTTTGAAGGTATGTAAGTGCTTACTTTTTTTCAGTAAATTAAAGCTATGGAAGTAGTAAACGGGTGGAGATGAGGTTTACGGTGCTTATAGGAGAGACATTGAAGTTTTAAGGAAAAAGTATTTCAGTTTAAAAAATTTTTTTTTAACCTTTTTTGTGCAATTATTTTAAACAAATGCAGTTTTTTTAACATCAGGCGCGATTTTAAAAATCTGAAAAAATCAGAATATAGTTCTATCCTTCCCCTTAATGGACTAATTTTCAAAAATATGGATATTTTAAAATTAGTCTTGTAAAAATTGCCAAAAGTTGACGCTGCGTCAAATTACATCGGCTCGACTGCGGTACTCGCAGCGCACAAGTGGCTATATCTGCTATTTTTAAACAGTGATCTCATAAATATTTGTAAAAAACTGAAGAAGGAAAACTTTTACTGTTTTTTATACACAACATAATACGGTAACTCAATTTTTGGTGTTCGCAATATTATCCGTGAAACGAAGGTGACCCTCAGTTTTTTAAATGGAATGCTATATATTTGATTATCCAATATGAAAGCGACTGTCAAAACAAATTCAACCATATGGTATACTATGACCTTCAACACTACACATGGTCAGGAATGAAAGATGAAATACAATCTACTAGACAGATAGTTCGATATATTTATTTATTTATTTGCATAATTTTTTCAAATAACGATTGTAAAATAATTAGTATAATAATAAAAAACTGATGTTTCTTTAATTTCACAGTTTATAAAACCAAAGATTAATAAAGTACTGAACGAACGCATGAACATAGTAGGTACTGCATACCCATAGCAGTCACAGGGTTGAAGTTGTAATAACTAAGATGCGTTTAATAAGATGAATGAAATGGACGCTGACATGAAATATGAAGTTCTGTCATAATTTCCAACATGTAATGCAGAAACGAGTTCATTGAGTTGCCAAACACCAAGATTAAGTATCCATATTCATAGGAACATCAAGCAAACGTTCGATGTTGGAAATTTTTACTTAGTTATTATGTAATTAAAACACATAATTTTGTTTAAAAAGCTAAAGCTGGTTTTAAACTCTCTGAAAGTAGATGATGTTCTCACTTTTTAAGCATTTACACTTATCTGGTCGATTATAGGGTAAAGGACCCAATTACTGACACCTTAAGCTATTTTACTTAAACGTTTATTTATTCGTTATTTTATGTAAAATAGCTTATGGTGACAGTAATTGGGTTGGCTGTCAGTAATTGGATTCTTTACCCTATAGTTCGTATCGATCGAATTTAGGTTCGTTCATAGTTCATCTTCAAATAAAAAGAATTTTTATTTCAAACTTAATTCATTCAAAGCCTGAAATTCACTTTTCGATTTTCGACAAAATATTTTTGAGAACCATTTGGTTCCCAATCAACGCTATTGGGTATTGTCTAGAGGTAACATGCAATTGATGTTAGAGAAACTCAGATGTAAAACTGAGATAACTGCCAATTAAATCCAATAGCTGACAAGCTTATTTAGTGAATAGGTTCAGTGATTATCATCCATTGTGTTTTAAACATTATTAATAATTAGGAATATAGCTCCTAACGAACGCAATGATTCTTCAAGCTTAGTGGCACAGTTTCCATATTTCACAGCATCATTTCGCTGTCATAATTAGTATTATATCCTGGATATTAATTTCGATCCGAATAAAGATCAAACGTTAAAGAAAGTATCGCAGTGATTCACGGCGTTCCTCGTCTTTCTGTTACACCTTTCTAATCATTAGGAAGGTATAATAGAATACTGGGAACTATAAATGTAAACTTTGCAGATTCATTCGCTTTTCAATAGTTTAACTGATTTTCGCAATGCTACTATTGCGATAATATTATAGTACGTAAGTACCATGATGCGATATAATAATGTGATAGTATTATATGGCAATATGATAGTGCGATAGCATAGTAGCGTGATAATATATTACTATGTTATTATGATATCGAGATATCGCAATAGCACGAGACTAATAGTATGATAGGTCATTGGTGCGATACTATGATAAGGAAATGATTTACCGCAATGCTGATAGTTCAGTATGATAACTTGATGTGGTGAATGCATTGCAATATGATAGTGTGATGATATTTTAAAATGTTATTAGGTGAATACATATGTTAGTACGAGAATATGCTGATATGCTAGCAATATTGTAAAAAATAGAATATTATAATAACATCATTTCTTTGGTATTTATTATTTTAACTTCGACATTAACTTTAATTTTAATTTATTTGTCCGTTCCCAGTTCATGTCTTTTCATGTTATTATACCGTGCCAAAGGGTTGTTATCCCGCAATAAATAAATAAATAAATAATTAAAAAATATTAACTGGTTTTTTATATAGATTAAATAATCATATCATTTATTTCAAAGATAGATGCATTAAATACTTTATTACTGTATCAATTACAATAATCTTTCATTGTTTTATCATAAAAAAATTTTTACATAACCAGGGAGGACCGCCATCAATATAATATTTTGTAGCTCTCGTATTTATAGAAAACTGTATTAAACTGTTAACTGCTATTAATAAAAATTTGATATCATATTTGCTAGCAATGTGAATAAATTAATGCTAGTATAATACGTAATAATGAGTAACAGTGTGTGAAGATAAATTAGAATTGGTTACGTGGTACATTAAAAGAGCAGTGAACCAGGAAAAAAGTGTATTGAAAGTAATTTAGGAGGATGTAACATAAATACAAAATGGTGTATTTAAAGTTTTAAAGAAATAAGTAGTCCAGGAAGCAACAGTTATATATAACAAACTGACATTGTAATAATAGAAGAGATAACTCACGAAAATAAATCGTGGTAAATCTAGTTTCTATTCGTTCTTAACTACAGTTTCGAAAATATCTTACCTCATCATCAGATCAGAAACCTAAATATCGAAATCTGGTCTAAAAATAACTGCTTGCTCATCTATTGTGAATTCAGCTGACCAGTGAAAAGTGTACGACTTACAGTTCAGCGAACTGAACAATACGAATAAAGTTGAAGAGAATGCAACGACTAATCTTATTTCCTCGGTAATAAAATTGCTGAACTTTAATAATGAAATATTCCAAATGTATAAATGTATGTCTGTGATTTTTTCTAGTACTTATATTTATGCTGTTGAAGGTTTAAGCTCTTCGTTACTTCTTCCCTTTTTTTATACATAATATACTAAATTAATAAAATCGTTATTTGAGGCAGGCAAAGAAAATTCTAGAATTGCTTCGAGCGGGCGCTACGCATTCCGTGACCCCGTATTGCATTCATTCTCGTTTTGAAATACGCACATGCAAGTGGTGTGAGCAGTGACCGCAAGTCACACGGTGTGCTCGCAACTAGCACCAGGTTGATCGACTTCACTAGATTGCGATAGAGGCAGCAGTTGCTGTTAAACTAAAGTGAAATATTGAGGAATAAATCTAACGGAGAAGACACTTTGCCACTATAAATTGGGAACATTCAAGGGATGAGGATGCATTAGGCTAGTAATATAAAATAGGAGGTCAAAAATATTCGAAGTTACCAGAAATAATGACGGATTCAAAATAAGAGTAGGCCAAAAGTTCTTGGCAAATTAAAATAAAATATTACTGAAGAAAGCACTTTCCTATGATGAAACAAGAACTTCCTGGGTTAGGTAATGTAACATAACAATTTGCATAAGGCTATCGTTGTTACTCTTTGTATGATTCAACTTTTTAGATTAGAACTTTAATATTCAAATACTACGGAATTCAAATTTGAGATTGGAATATTCGAATACTACGGAATTCAAATTTCAGATTGGAATATTCGAATACTAGAGAATTCGAATTTGCGATTCGACAATTCGAATACTAGAAAATTCGAATTTGAAATTCGAATATTAGAGAATTCGAATTTGAGATTCGAATACTAGAGAATTCGAATTTGAGATTCGAATACTAGAGAATTCGAATTTGAGATTCGAATACTAGAGAATTCGAATTTGTGATTCGAATAATCGAATCTTCGAATTTGTGATTCGAATAATCGAATCTTCGAATTTGTGATTCGAATAATCGAATCTTCGAATTTGTGATTCGAATAATCGAATCTTCGAATATTAGAGAATTCGAATTTGAGATTCCAATATTCGAATACTAGAGAATTCGAATCTGAAATTCCAATATTCGAATACTCCTAATTATTCGAATCTGAAATTCCAATATTCGAATACTCCTAATTATTCGAATATTCGAAAACTTCTAATTACTGGAATATTCGAACACTCCTAATTACTCGATTATTCGAATATTCGAATACTCCGAATTATTCGAATATTTGAATACTCCTGATTATTTGAATATTTGAGTACTCGTAGAAATTATTCGCATTCGAAATTATTCGAATATTTACAGCTATAGTTCAGATCCTTGCAACTTATATTCAATTGTGTAATAAAATTGTTTTATACATTTGGACGTCGTTAATGTTAGAATTGAAATTGGCTACATTGTTGGCACTTGTTTTGTTACCAAGAAAACCTTTGACCAACTTTGATCAACACTTGTATCTCACAAAGAGAAAGACTACAGGCGTCAATAGAAATCGAATAATAATAATAATAATAATAATCGAATTGCAATCTAAAATCTATGCGCTAAGGAATATTCGAAAAATGTATTGTGTACCTATAACCCATGATCAAATACTTTTGAGTAGTAGTGTATGTGGGTTAGAGAGCAATTGCCCATCAGGAAGCGCAGCCTCGTCGGCCGTGAAGCGATCAATTAACGAAATCAGCGACCACACGTCGAGAAAGAAGCGGAGGAGGAGCAGAGGTAAAGAAGGATGACTCCCTTGTCGAGTATGAATCGAGGGGAAAGCGGAATGCGTTAGCGTCGGGAAAGGAAGAAGGAGGAAACGAAAGCGAACTCTCTCTCACGTTCTTACGCAGCTGAGAAGATGCTCTCGTAAGAAATCTTACCTGAGAAACTCTGGAAAACTAACAGGAGAGTGGGTGGCGGGGTGGGAGGGAGGGGGGAGGAGGAGAAGCGGAGAACGTTCGTCTGCCAAGAGGCAACTTTCACATGGCCACTACGTGAAGCCCCTTTTCGGCTTCCTGCAACTACACGAGATCAAGAATACCAGTGAAAAGAGGAGTTCGACACGAGCAACGCACTCCTCGAAAGGTCATTCCTCGACCTCCTTCGTAAAATTGGAACAAATTTCGGCTCCCCCACCCCCATCCTCACTGTTTGGCTCCTTTCTTCTTTTCTTCTCCTTATATATGCGTGAGAGGTTCAGTTACCCCGCTGTTGATTAACGAGATCGTCGATTTGCCCTTGATTCTTTTCGCCAGTCTGCACCTGCATCTTCTGCACGCCGCACAGTGGCGAATTTGCGGCCAAAACTAATACCTTCAGATTTAAGTTAAATTGTCGGAATAATTTACAATAACGTGACTCTAGCAAAATAATATACTTTCTTAATAAAGAATTTTGAATTATACTATTATAATATATTCAAAATATTCAATTATATATATATATACTTTTATAATATACATAAAACACATTGTACCTGATATTTAATTGTAAATAATAACTGTTATGATACAATGTTGTATATATGCAAAAACATATCACCCCCTTTTTTAACTATAGAATTAAAAATTGTGGATAAAATTAATATTTACAAATGACGATAACTAGTAAAGTAGTAGATTGCCGCAGCTAATTTCAATCGGAACTTCTTAGTTCGATCTCCCTTGCCACACGACTATTCGTTCAAAGAAAAAAAACATATAGGGTAAAGGACCCAATTACTGGCAGCCAACCCAATTACTGTCACCTTAAGCTATTTTGCTTAAACGTTTATTTATTCGTTATTTTAAGTCAAATAGCTTAAGGTGACAGTAATTGGGTTGGCTGCCAGTAATTGGGTCCTTTACCCTAGGTCTTGTATTTTTATCTACCACAGCTGTAGAAATATTTCAGAAATAATACAATTAATGTAAACTTGAATTTCGAGCATATTAGATAATACCAACATTGACAGATTATCTTGTTACGTCGACTATAAATCGTAACATAATTTCTAATTTTACATGAAAAAATCCATTTTCCAACGCTATTAAGTTTGAAGTTACATACCTCTTACAGAATTGCAGATTAAAAATCGATTTTAACGGAGAAATATGCTCTGATATTTCATAAATTAAGTACACTACATAGATTTTTAAAATAAAAAAAAATTACTTTTGGAAATAATTTGTAATCTGTATTACTTTGAAACGAATATGTCCGATAGTATTTGATTTCATTTATTGGGTTGCTGTTGGGATTTTAGAATATTTGTTACTGTTGGTGGGATGCTGGATAAGTTACAATATGTGATGCTCAGTGTGGATTTTTATAGAATTTTTTTTAGAATTGTTTTTAATAGGCTACACTTACAATTAGGTTTGTAATGTGTTTTATTAAATGTGTTTTCTATGCTTTCATTTAACGATGCTTTTATTTTAGTTGGTAGACTTGGGTATTGATTTTAATGATCATTTTTAGGGAAAGGGGATAAGTTGTAGCCTATTAGTTGATGCGATTTTTAAGTGTTTGCATTGCCCTTTTTATGGCTCATGACAATTAACTATTATACGGTTGAGTAGACGTAGCTTTTAATGGGTATCAAGTTCATGTTTAAGTTGTGATTGCTTATCTAAATACATTTTGATAAAGAGTAGACTCTATTCAGTAGAGGATAATCCTTTCTTGTGCATATATATATTTATTTATTATAGGTTGTATATATATATTTACATATGTGGAAAAGGACAATTTATATTTATTTTTAAGATCATGTTAGTTTAATTATTTGCTAAAGATAAATCGAAATTTTTTTTAAATTTTCTAAATACAAAGGGAAAGATATTTTCGATAAGAAAAAAAGTTCATCATGTGTCTCTACTATTATATTCTTTTCATTATATTTATATGTCTCAAACTATATTTGTACATTCCGTCATAAATCACTTTCCTTATTTGCTCCATCATTCATTCTGTCCTGGCTTACTTTTTCCGCGTTCATTCATTCGACGATACAGTCGCTTTTTATTTGTATTGTGCGCATGTAAATCAGATTCTCAACTGCTTCCTATCGATTCACTGATCTGATTCACCCGACATATCTAATTAATCCATTCAATCCTTTTTATCGCCTTTCTCTCATTGATGATTTTACTAAAATTTTTTCGGTACTTTTTTTCATAATTGATTCATATAAAATTCTACGAATTAGCAATAAATTATAACTACTTACAATTGTACTTTAAACATGTACAACATATTACGATATACATATAATTATAAATAAATATAATTTAGTATATTTATATAATAATCTAGTATCTAAGAATTTAAATAATTTATAGTTGTTATAATTATTCAGTTTTAAGGAAGTAAGGGTGAAAAATTAAAAAGTCAAAAGAATTACATTTTATGGCATTTTAATTTTGATTTTTAATCTTTACAAGAGATCAACTCTTTCTCCTATCAATATTCTCAGAAATAGAAATCAAATATAATGTATTGTATCACAATACTACTAAACTGTCTACTTTAGTACAGAAATATAAAACTAGAAAGTTTAAATTCAGTGATGGTAACGACCCATATTATAAATTTTGAACGTCGTTTAAAGTCACGCTATGATTTTTTCAATTAAAAATGAAAAAATAGGAATTTCTAAAAACCGGTCCACATTGAATCGTCCATAGGTCCGGTCTAAGGACATTTGATTTTGGGCATTTTCCAAAGACAAAATACTATTACTAATAGTAATAATAACTCTTATCTTTTTCTTTAGGATTTTATTATTAATAAATACCTAAAGAGTATAAATAATATACTCTAATATAATGAATAATAGTATGAATAATACTATTTAGTCTGCAGCTAATTTTAAGTGGCTAAATTTATTTCGATATAGTCATAAAAACATCAAATCCTTTCGTACAAATAACTAATGAAAAATTTCAATCGTTAAAAAAGTTTTCAAAATTCAAACTAAATCCACCTAACAATAACTTATCATAAACTTGACATATTATCAAGGCATAAAGTACCAAAAGCACTAAAAAGCATAATAAATGAAACTTCATTCATGTATTCACACTTTACGAACCATTTACATAATTTGATCCCACTCGGCATAAATAATATCAGCCACCGCGATCTTACAATACCTCCGGCAGCTGCTTCACGAATAACAAGAAAACACCTTCCAAATTTGAATTACAGGTTTGAATATCCCTCCCGAAGCGTCAATAAATTTTCCTTCGCAGCTTTGGAACGCCACCGTATATGGCGCAGCTATCGCGCTGACCGTTGCAATATATCATAATAATACCCTTCGAGAGTTCAGGGACTTATCCATCACAGGTACACTTTCTCTTTCAATAAACAATGTCAGTGGTTTTAATTACATACCCTTAGTTATCTCATTTGCTTGTGGCGGTTGACGGAAACCGACTACCAACCTCAAAAAGGAGAAAAGGAAGAATAAATTCCAAGGTGCATACTGATGAAAGAAGAAGTCCTATTCAAACAGGAAGTCGGACAGCATCGTGGATGCGAACGATAGCTGCGGAAAAGATCGATCGCCCGTGTAAGAGGAAGGCGTCGATTTCCGCGTCTTCTTCGGGAAAGGCGTCGTGACGCAAGCCAGAGAAACTTTCACTATTCTTAAACAGCCGCTAATCAAGATGAAGACCACTGCCAGATACACCTCCCCTCCACTGCGCTGTGTCACGAGGGAAGCCGACGAGCGTATGACCGAGGTCGAGCCCCTACGGCGTACCTTCACGATTTACGTCCCGTGAAAACGAGAGTTATCAATTATACGGGCTGTAGCGTAATTCGTGGAACAGTCGAAAAGGAATTGTTCCGGTGTAGAAATATATTAAGGATCTGAAATAAAGTTTCTTCGTACGGAAATCCCCGTTTTCGAAACAAGTCTTTTTTCTGTACCGAATCAAGATCATTCAATGATTAAAGTTGCCTAGGTTGATAGCCGAGATGGACAAAATTTTTGTTTAAATTAAATTTCGATTATCAGATAAAAGTTAAAAAAAATTATTCGTTGTTCGTTCGTTAACCCGAGTTATCTTTATTCGACACATTACGAATAATGTTTTTAACTTTTATTCGGGATTCGAAATTTTATTTATATAAAATTTTTCCCCATCTCTGATTAACAGTTGACAGAGGAAAATTCGGCAACATGCATCGCCTTCCAATGATATAACTCTAGTAGCATTTGTTGTTGGCATACAGTTGGTCCACGCACATAATTTTAATTGGTCAACAGTTAGATTTGGCACTTTTTCAGGTTGGGCCAACAACAGATGGCCAAGGTAGGTTTTCTTACTGTTGCCCAATTATTTATGCCTAACATAAGGTTTCTTTCCAAAAGACGTATGAAAGACCAGAAGGCGTCTTAAAGAAATTCAAAATATGTCGTAAACACGTCTTTTTCAGGCCTGGTTTAGGGAAAAAAAATCGCGGTGAGGAGAATCGAACCCTAACTCTACCCCCCCCCCCCCCCCCCGAAAATAGTCTGCGGACGCCGTTGATATAAACTACCTTGCAAACATCACGGGGCAAAAGACTTTTAATGAAAAATAATATTTAATTTTGATTCAATTTAGATAATTTATTTCTTTAAATAATTTTTGTATAATTTATTTATATTTATGCATGAGTTCTTAGTACTCGATAAACTGAGAAATAGGCGATATAAAAGATAGGGTTTCAACAGCATTCCATCAATTAATTGACTGAACTAGTACGCCGACATCACTCTCGTTTATTGGAATTATAAATCGAAAATGCGTAGGAAATTTTTGTTATTAAGATATTTTACAGACAATTCTTTTTCGAGTGTACTACGAATTACGACCCACCCTGTATATTTGCTGCTGCTATACCTACTTCACCTGGTTGATACATTGAAATCACTCTGTGAAAAGCCTGTTTCAGAATGTTCCCCGCTGTTAACGTATCCTGTGTGTAATCGTAATTGGTCAATTAAGACGGTCGAATTCGAAGTGGACGATAAAGAAAACATTATTATGTGTTTCATCGTTGGGCTACTATCGGGGAGTTCCCCGTAATTGGCGAAGTGACTTAATTATCCTGGAAACAATGGTTTCGTTCTCGTGTCAAAAAATTAAGAAAAAATTGAAGTTTCGTGGGAAATATAGGTGGGATTGTTCTCAGGTTAATTGCAGTTGCTCTTAATTATGGGATAACTGAATTGTGAGGTTAGTATTAAAATGGGTAATATCACTTTGGTTATTATCGGTGTAGAATTTGGTCGTATGAATTAGACTGTTGATGTTTTTTAATACAATAAAGTTAATGGTATAAAGATAATATGTTCGTAAAATTCAGTAAGTTCTTCTCTACAAACGTTGTTTTACAACTAATTAACAAATTTTGTTTAGGGTACGATTTCTTAGCTATATACCTTAAACAAGATTGCAGGCTTGGTTAGAAATAATAGTACGATCAAGTATTGTCTGTTGGTAGACAAAGGCTTTTCTAATTTTCTGCTTTGCTTAAAAACGAAGAGAAATATAAATTTTAATAAACCGCTAGGATGCGATTTCTGAATCGACTTTGTGTTTGAACTTTATGGGTAATTACCACTTAGTTATTACTAGTGGTAATTAATCAAGCATGTTTGACTACTTAAGACACACTTAAGGAGAATACCACAAACACTGTGCTGTGTGTAGACATAAGGGCAAATTTACAATTTATTTTTTAATTCAGTAATGCTGAGTCTTGAAATGCCGCTTTGGTATACGATGTATATTTATTGTAACTATGCCAAGGGAAAAATAAACCTAACCTAACCTATTCAGTAATGCTTCCCATAAACAAAATTCATAAATTTCAATTTTAGGTGAAGTTCTTTATTGTCAGATTTTATCCCTGCAAAAAAATGTTATTTTATGGATGTCAAGATTTTTCGGAGTCTACTGGATAAACTGACTTCAAAGATATTACATTCTGAGATATATTACCTACCACACGATCATAGTTTATATTACAAAATAACTAATATAATTTTTAGGATCGCATTTTTCCCGCAAAATTTTCCAATTTCATTAATATAAACCGAAAAGAAGTGAGAAAATGAAAAAATTAAAAGTAAAATTGTAATATTAAAATTTGAAGTCAACTCGTTGATTAGGTCCCTAAAAATCGTTGCAAGCAAGAAACAACTAATTAAAATGAATATATAGTAATAATCTTTCTCAACAAACTTTTCTCTCATCGTCAGAAGCATACATTTTCAATACACTCCTAAATTACAATAAAAAAACAATACTGAAATAATTAAGAAAGTGTAAACTTGACCTTACTTTCCGACGAACACAACAGTTATAAGTTCATAAATAACATATAATTTATGTTTCAAGTTGCACCGAATGATTAACACTTCTATTTCGATCATTTCTGTTTTTTTTCTAACGTAACATGCATTAATCTTTGCCTAGTTCTGATGAAGGAACATTGAATGCTGTTGATATAAATCTTTCGGCAAGCCGCGCGCACATGACGCAATATTAACGCGTTCACGCCGCCACGACGCAGCCAATTGGTGGAGCACAGTGGGGGTTTCCCACAGGGTGGCGTGGGCCACCGCCAAGTCCCGACGGGTTTCTTAGCTTGTATAACGTTTTACACTGTCGCGTTTCGCAATAGACTAGTTGCGCGTTTTATCTCGCGGCATGCTGAATTTAGTCATACAAACTAAATTCTGCTTTAATTTCTCGTTGCTTGCTAGACGCGTGTAATGAACGCTCGAATTGAGGCGGAGTCATTAAAATATTGCAACAAGATGCGGAACGTTGACTTTCTTAGATCTTGGATCTTGCAAGATTTACAGTTACATACTCACAAAATTTTGGGCTGTATTTCAAAATGGCCCCAGTGGCAGATCGAGATGAGGTTTGGGGGAAGGGTGGGGAGGGGGTGTGGACCCTAAATCTAAAATAGTTGCTTCGGGAATTTATTAGTTTCCGAGATATTAATAAAAAAACTTTTAGTATGTCTGTTGATTTATCCCGACATAACGCATTCCTCTTTCCACTTTGTCCCGGGTATTAGTATTAGTTGGGGCTAGATTAGTACGGGGGGTGGGCGATGTGAATATGGAGATTTGAACCAGCAACTTGCGAATTCGACCCATCCTACTATATAGGGTGTTATAGTATACTGATAGTCAATATTCTAGGGGGTAATTCTAGAGGCAAAACTGAGGCGAAAATATAGAATACAATTTTTTAATATCGCGCTTCGTTTTTTAGAAAATTGACTTTGAATTTCAGCTAAATACGCGTGACTTTCCGGCGCCTGAGGAGCACGCGGAGGTAAGGGGAACGCGTCCAGCAGTTCGTAAAACAGTTTGGGGGGGCGAGGGGGTCGCCGGGTAGAGGTTGCTGCACCTACATTAAAAAAAAATTTCAAAACAAATTAACAATAATTTTTTATTAATATTTTGGAAACTAATAAATACCCGAAGCTACAATTTTAGATTTGGAGTCCACACCCCCTCTCCACTTCTCCCTCCAAGCCTCGATTGGCCACTGGGGCCATTCAGAAGAATATCCAAATTTTGCTTATTTAAGTAATGTATGCATTAGTATGAACATTGATTAATATATTTTTAGTTAGTACTATCTACCAAAGAAATGCTCAAAAGTTAGAAATATGGAACAAGGTAGCCCAGAATTTTACAGAAAACTAGTTTATTAAATTAAAAAAAGCGGTAATTAGAATAGAAATTCGGTGAGTGATTCAACAGTATTGAAGCATTACTGTTGAGTACTTGACAAGCAAAAACGTGCATGGACTTCTTCAACTGCCATCCCATCTTTTTAAGTTCTAAAAATCATATTTAGTTTAGTCATATTTGTTACTATACGTTCTGATTTGAAAAGCTATGTTTAAAACAAACTATTGGAAAAGCTTCGTAATGTTTAAATATCAATTACCATATTTTCTTAAAACAATATTGGCGATTAAATATTAATTTTGTAAACATTCTAACTTTTTAGTATAATTATAATTATTTTAATAGTAAGTATCCCTAATACGAGGTTTGTTGTGTTATAAAAATTCATCCCAGCGGTAAATTATAAATGTTTCCCGTCAATGTAATCGAATAGGTTCTTTCGAAATGCTATAAAATTACAAATGAAATTTGACAAATTGAAATGCTGCAGGCGTTACCTTTCACTTCCAAGCAGGTAGATGCGTGTAGATCACTTTATCGAGTTTCGTTGTAATTGACTAGAATTCTTTAAATAGCGAACACGGTCTCCTCATAGAAACTGGTCTCGGACTTCATTCCCCTAATGGTGCCTAATGCCTCAAGCCTCATCTGCATGAATAAATTTCTTGCCGTTTCTCACTTTACTTTCAAGCGTAATTGTAGTTTCTCTTCTTTCCGTGATTACATCTGTTCTCCAATGACCAGAAGCTGTTGTACCTTGCGAAAGTAAAACAATAAAGAGCTGTGTAAATGTTTAAAAACTCATTATATAAGTGGAGTAAATTAATTTTATGTACATTTAAATTGCATACATATAGAGAATGAATAATGTAACATGAGCACTTTAATTATTTCCGCTTCTATCAGACAAATTCAAATTATTTTTTTTAATTCTCTTGGTTTTCACTTGAGGGGGATTTTTTTTAAAAATATAGGTTCCGTTTAGAAAACCCGAGCTAATCATGATAATTTTTAGGAACAATAACTTACAAAATATATACTATAGAGAGAGTTGGTAGATCCCCCAAAATCATGAAAATTAAAACAAATAATTTGGATTTGTCCAGTAGTAACCGAAATATTTAAGATACTCGTGTTACGTTATCCAGGCTGCGTATATTTAACATTATACAGGGTGTTCAAAAATTCAAGGACTTCCCGGAACATGCGTTATCCTGATGCAAGAAGACATCGAAAAATCCTTTACGGTTTTGGAATCCGAGGCTTCGTTCTCGAGATATCAACAATTGAATATTAGCAGTCCAACTTCCAGGCCGAGCAGCTTAAAGCCAAGACAGCTGAGCGCGGAGCAGTGACGAAGCGCGAAATTCGAGTCGACCCGGGACTCGGTTACCGAACCGAGCCGAGTGCTCGATTAAAGCGAGCGGCTGGATTAAAAAGCGAGCAGCTGGAAACAATTGGGTGGCTCGGACGATCCACATGTTTCGTTCATCAATCGCTACCTTCACAATGCAATCTACTCCAAATTTATAACCTGACGAGTGTCAAATAAGGTAAGTTGTCAAAATTTGAGATGCCACGTGTTTTTACAAATGCCACCCGATTGTTTCCAGACCAGCTGTTCCGCGCTCAGTTGTTCCGGCTTTAAACTGCGCGGCCCGGAAGTTAGACCGCTAGTATTCAATTGTTTGTTTAATAGTTCAAGAACGAAGTCTCGAATCCCAAAACGGTAAAGGACTTTTCGATGTGATTTTGCATCAGGAAATTGCATATTCCGGATTGTCTCGCAATTTTGGGACACCCTTTAGAAGAAGAGTTTATGCAAGGCATGTAATTTTCAATTATACTGAATGTTACTATAAAACCACGATTACTGCCGTCATTGTCATCGGATAAGTGCAGGTCACCGGCACAATTGCTGTCATTGATTGCTATCTCGATTGTGTGGCTGCAATCATTGCATCATAGTAATTATGGGTATTATGATTTTCCAGTGGGAGATAAGATTCTCTGTTATACGGAACAGCTACTGTACAACAGAACTCAACCACTAAAAATTGATGATATTTAGTGATGGGATCAGTTCAATATGTACTCACGAAACTAAGTCGAATTCAATACAAAAAGTTTACTTCATGGGATTCGATTACTACTCATAAAAAATGATGTTCAGTTGCATGTACTTGTAAAGTACTCAGATCATACAAGCTGCTTTCGAATTCTTGAATGAGTATCTATAGGCTTCTAGTATATACTTACAAGTACTTTGTCATTTGAAAGAATCGAATCTTGTAAAAGTAGTAATCGAACCCTGAAAATTTACGTAACCTATATATATAACATATGACTTATGTTTTCAAATAAAAAGCAGCGTTGACAGTAGCCAGTATAACTCGACGTAGGATTGTCGCAAATAAAAAAAACCAAAGATATTATATGTTATATCAATCGCTATCGCATCAGCCTTTGAGAAGGTAAAGAACAAAGCAAAATGACGATATTTGGCGCACGTTTGAACACAAACATGTTAAAAAAGGAGTAACTTTAAATCTAAAAATGTTAATAACAAAAACCTATGATATTTAAAATATATGATCGAAGGCTGATACGATAGTGAATTCAATTATAAAGAAAATGCCACCAAGATTTTTGGAATCGGTTCATAATTTCTTTGGTTATGCTGACTACCCTTCGAAGCTTTTATGAGTCGCGATACGACTAGCATCCCGAACGCAGCAGTGGCTTTCAGTCGTTTTCGTAAAGAACGCGAGTGGCTGATTTCAAGTTGTTTAGATTTGTGGTTAGGGGTATTTATTGATGACTGGGTAATTTTTCCACCCGTTCGGGGCTAATTTTTTTTTAAATATTGTAGTGTCATCCAAATTACGTACGCCTGCAAAGTTTCAAGACAACTGGATAGTTGGAAGTCATAAAGGGTTCGAATCTATATATAAATGGTCAAGGTTCGATTATACTTGTAAGTACCGCTCGTCAAGGTTCGAGTCTACTTGAAAGTAGTGGTTTTTCTTTTCGACGTACTCGTGAACTGTTCGAAACTATACGGTCAGATTCGAACCTACTTCCAATATACTTGATCCCATCACTAATGATATTGTTGCGAGCACCGTGTACAACTTCATGACCTACTGGTGCTCGCATCCAAAGTTGTTATCGATTTGCCGTCAGTCTTGGACTGATCTTACGCACGAACAGAAATGTAAAATCAAGCTTTAAACTCTTTGTAATTTTATTCCGTTGTGAAATAACTTGTGTTCCCAAATAGGAATTCACGGCTCACGAGGAGACCCCTACCCGCTGCAACAATACGAATTAATAACAAAGCCAAAAAACTACAATAAAATTGAATAATAAATATTTAAAAGACTCATAATAAATCGTTTATACTGAGAAGCAAACTCTATCATTATAATTTATTGGGTTCTAAAATATTTATTTTCCCGTCTCTAAATCAAATTAACAGATCTCTAATTCAAGTTTGATTATTTTAGTGTTTCAAGAATACCTTTAAAAAATAGAGTAAAATTCAAAGAAATTTCTTTATAACATAAAACGTTACTCACTTAATAGTTACTCACTTTACATTATTTTCGTATTAGTATTTTACATTACTTCGTATTATTATTGTTATTATTATTATATATTATATTACTATTATTATTAAATGAAAATGCTGTGAAAGTTCAATATACTGTTAAACTCTTATTAATTCGGAAAAATTCTACTTGAAATCATTTTCTAAATACTGCGCGTGCAGTAATGTAAGTACATACATATAAGGGGACATACGTTCCGCCATATTGATTTCCAAAGCGCGTCTGACTAAACACAATCCTTTTTCCCTTGTCCTCTTACTGCGACTGCTTCAAATGCTAATTTTAACAACATTAAAATTACGATAACTGCTTATTGGTTTATTTGTTTTTAATAAAAGCATTGCGTTGATAGAAGATGATGCTATTTTCAAGGGAGTATACTTAAACCCATGAAGAAAGGTTACACACTCAACTTTCTCTGGCCCTCTTAAACAAGTGAAAAGGAGCACAAATAACAGAAACTGAAAGTTTCTGGACAAATGTACCTTCGCAGAAAATAACTCCTGAACAAGAAGGAGAAAGGTTATTCAGACTTAGATATCGAAAATTTACGCAGTTGCAATTTATAGAAAGTAAACCTTTTTTAAATATAAGTCCAAACTTTACATCATTTTTTCATTGCCCAATGAAAAATTTCATAATGTTATTCTCTCTTTCCAATTATTGTCGTAGCAAGAAATATTATACAAAAATTTTAAAAAGTATTTCAATGGCAGAATGAATGAATTTGAAATTATACAAAGGACTGTTAGGTGAAGCGTCATCTAAACATTTTGTCGTCTTACAACCAGTTGTGTATAATTTGTCACTATAAATAAAACACAGCGCGCATCACGGCAAGCATAGCCATATAGAGGGTGTTAAAAAAAGGGTCTAATTGCAAGACTGCGCTATCCAGCGTAAGGTCCCCTCACGCGGCTGCTTCCTCTTTCAACCGTTCCTTCCCCACACATTATTCGCGAGAAATAAACGTGTGTCACTAATACGCACGTCCAAGCTCCTTTGACGACGGAACTGCTAGACCTGTCATGATCGCCTTCTTAGCGTCGCATGATATCACTGACAACGACGACGAGTGTGGGAGAACCCATAGGGAACGCATACCCTGGCTTCGACATCGCTGCTTTATGGGCTTATACCTAGTAGGGGAGACCGGGGCTAGTTGGCTAATTTTTTACATATCTATTTTTTATAAATAAACCATTGGCATTTTGTTGATTTACGGTATACCAAAAGTTCACAAATTTACTTGGGTATACAGGCTTAATTTTTAAATTCGATTTAATTGAGCCTAAGTTATAGTTTTTATTATATTTACAAGAGTGAGTCCAGTAAGTCAACAAACCCCGGTTGCGGGGCTAATTGACATATATGATGGGGCTAGTTGACTTGACATTTATAATGACGTTTGTAAGAAAACATAGCGGTATTAAGAGAAATTAAACATTTATTTGTTCAAAATTAGGTCAAATTAGGCCTACAAATCATCATCTGAGTCACAGTTAATGCACACATAATAGTCTATATTAGAGCTGCTGCATTTTTCGTGAGCCCATCTGCTGCAACGTGTGCACTGCACCCAGTTCTCACCACGAATGCTATCAGTATAAGTTTCATTGCATACTAAGTATTTGGCATCATCTTCTGACTCTGAAAACGATAAATTTTTCTTGAATGACGTGGATGGTGCAGGACATTCTTCTCGGAAAAGAAATTTTCGACCGTTTTTGGCTTTATTCTTTTTCCTATCTTTCTTCTCAATCATTTTAGTTTTACGTGGATGTTTCTTATTTTGAATGTTTTCTTTTTCTTGCTGTAATGCTTCTTTTATAGGTGTGTCCGTTAAAATAGCTGGGTGTCGTTTTTTTCTCGCCTTTCTAGTGTTCTGTCGCGGAGCTGCTTTAGGAAATGGCCTTACCTGCTCAGGACTCAATATGTTTGCATTTTCCATGCTTTCAGGACGAGTAGGTAATTAATACGTTAATAAGAGCAAAACTGGATAAAAAAGGGAAAAAATAATTTCCGGGGTTATTTGACTAATAGTCAAATAACCCCACATATGCTTAGTCAAGTAACCCCATCCGACATTGCTAACATATTAGGTGTCGTACGTGCAAACTTCCAAGCACCGGATAAAATACAATACCGTAAATCATAGTCAATGCATCACACTTACACAATATATCCATGAAAAAAATATCAGGCTGTACTTAGTGGACAAAAATACATAACTAGTCAAAACTGAAATATTTACTTACCGTCGATGTTTTTAGATTTTTTATTCCCACCGATACAACACGCGAGCTTTTACCACGGCGACACATGGAATGGCGAGCTAGTCATTCATATGTTTTAAAATCGCTAATCAAACCACCATCTATTCTATAATATAATAGTTATGGGGAATTAGTCAACTAACCTCATTAGTCAACTAGCCCCGGTCTCCCCTACTCACCAACAGGAAATCAAAATGTTTGATCAATATATGTTCCAAAATCAATCCTGCCGATGTAGAACACAAAAATTTATCTTCCACCCATTTGAATGCAAGACTGACATTTACGGATCATAGATCGACATAGGTATAACATACCTATTCAAGTATTCCTTCCCTGTCTAGTATAGTACGACATGAATGTTCTATTCGTTGTAATGCACTCTTAAACCTGTTTATATTCGATGTGTTACGAAGAGACTCACTTAAGGTAGGATTTCCTAGACGCGATTCCCCACGGCGGCGGATCGCGGCTGTGAATCGCGGCCCGTCGCCACGGCGAGCAAATCTCAGGTACCTACTTACCGCGTTAAGAGACCCAGTTGGGTTCGAGCACTTGAAAGGGTCTATTCTAACGGTTGATATACCTGTTTCAGAAAAATCAGATTATCGTATCTCTGTGGAAGTGACACCGATGGGTTCCTTAGGTTTTTCCAATGAAAATCATACCAAATGTCACGTAAATCGGGCTATTTTTTACGAAGTTAGCTTGAAATTATGAAAATCAATTTTTCATCTAATTTCCTTCATTATGCTCCGAATTACGTTATTCTTGGTGTTAGTTTCATCGGCAAAACATAGAGAATCGATTGGCACTGTTTTCGCAGAGATCTGATGAGAAATGTGGAACTTGGATTTTTCCATTTTTAATGGTATTCCAAACCCTTCGAGGGTCGAAAGCCATAAAATTTGGTGCGGCATCATGAGAAGTTGACCGGGCCACGAGGTCTGCGGCCGAGCATTCGCTTGCGCGTGATGGCCTGCTTCTCACTTTCAACGAACATTTGCGCGGCTGGAGTTGCGCGTCACGCCATAAAAACTGACCTTTTTGGAGAGTCTGAAGTGCAAATTCGGACGCGCAGATGCGTGGACGTGATTTTCGCTGCGTACGGTGTTCGGCGCGCAATGCACGCTGTTGCACATGTTTAACCGTGCCTTTAAAGACTGTTAAAGACACGGCAGTCCGGATTACCCTTTAGAAATGTTGGCAAACAGACGTTGTCCAAAATGTTCTTGGGAAAATATGAAATTACGGGTCAAAAACAACGAATGAATTCTCGCTGAGCTCTGAATCCCCTATGTTCCAACGCACAATGGGCGTCAATCTCAAGAGTAGAGAAAAAAGTCAAAATGCCACTTTATAAAAAAAAAGTTTTTTCTTCTTTTTGGCGAAGATACCTTGAAAACTATCTACTACTGGATCTCAAGAAGTCGATAAAAGGTTTAAAACTTCTTCTTTTGTATTGCAATGAGACTATTTTGTGCGTACATACAATCTTTTCTATACATTTTAAAATCGTTATTTCTGGCGTCTTGGGTCCCTTCTCCTAATTAGCCGATTGGGAGGTTGCCCAAATATTGTACAATTTCGTAGAAATGTATTAACACTTTGTGAACAGTACCTACCTATTTATTTAGTATATTGGTAACGGGATAACATGGATACAGGTTTACAATTTTTTCTCCACATTCCATAGTATGTATATTTATCAAATTCTTTTAGTTTTATTGGAATTATTGGCGTTATTTTTTTAGATAACGTCGAACCTTCGTATGAGTTGTATGTTAACTTTTCCTTTATGAACTTCCTTCATAATGTTCGTCATTTTTAGTGCTAAAAATGGGACGTTGCATTTTTCCCCTATTTATTGGGATTCTGCCCCACTGTACGACATAGAATACAAGTAATTACTCCATGATTGGCAAATATTGCCAAATCTTGTCTTCGCAGTTGCAAGGACAAATATATGTTGATTATAAAACAAAAACGAAATTTGCTTGGAAGTTCCCGAAAGGGAACTAAAAGTCCGACAATTGCTGATATTTTTTCTATGGGTTTCATATAGAAAAACTATATCTAACTAATTATTTGCTACTGCTTATCGGAAACGATACTACTCATTTCGGTCCCCAAAATTGTTTTCTGTTATATCACAGAAATTCAAAAGCCTAGATTTAAAATTTTGCACAAAATAAAAACAAACAAACTTTGACACGTGTTTACACACAGATCAGAAGTAGCCGCCATGATATTTTTCCCTTTTTTAGAAGCTCATATTATTAGTTTACAAGAAATATATAAAGAAAACAAAATCCCATAAGTTTTGGATTTCAACTAGATTCCCTATTTTTTGGGATCACGCGGCGGTCGCCGCTAGACTCATTGTCAGTTTGGAGCAGTCAAGCTTTTGGCCGCCGCGATTATCCGCCCGCTAGAAGATTCCACCATAATGGCGGAAAACAGACATTCAACGCATTGTGTTGCGTCTCAAGTAGCCTAGGTAGCTGCCGAGACAGAAGCACTGACACAGTGCAGCGGTCGGAAAACGTGCCTAGGAAAACAGATGCCGCAATTTTTACCTTAAGTCCCCAAAGTCTTAGGATTTTCGCCTCCACTGTGGATTATAATGTTCAACAAAATGAGTGTAGGATTGCAAATATGTGGCGCCAAAATCAAATGCCCCAAAAACCGCGAGGATATTCTGGATGACCCAATATTGTACCTACTATTCGGAAAGCCTCAGAAATGACCATTTTTGTGTACAAAAAATATACACATTTTCGGCTCCCGTAAGGACCTATTGCTTCCAGACTTTCTACTGAGAGTATATGCAAATAGTAATCACCGACGGTTTTAACGGACTGCCGATGGGCAGTTGCCGCCATTGCCCCTGCCCAAGAGACACTCCAGGGCCCAGCTTTCAAAAACAATTATGATTTTATCTAAACACTATATTCTTTTTATGATTCCCATAACTTTCACATCACACGTGCGTTTTATTTGTAGTAAAATTCTGTTATGTATACAGGGTGTCCCAGAACGTTTGCTACCCGGGCCTTTTTCCTTAAATCCGCCACTGCTTGTAACACGGGTGTTCGATTCAATGAACCGCAAGACAGCTCAACCGACAGAAGCTGCAGTCAAAATGAGAAAGGTGGAGAGGTATCTGGAGAGACAATAACACGCCAAGGTTTTTATGTAAAAATACATAAAAAAGCTTTATTTCGCCACCGTTTTCTTGCAAAAAATAACGTATAAAAAACTTTTAATACTAATCGTCGTCGTCGTCGCCATACACCTAACAGTCGTTAGAATCATCATCATCATCGTCGTCATCATCATGATCGTGGTCATCGTCATCATGATCGTGGTCATCATCGTGTTCATCATCACGGTCATCATCGTGATCGTGGCCGTTCTCACGTAAGTCGTATTATTAATCGCGTAACACCGAATCGCGAGCAGGACTCCCGTCAGCCTCGTAATCGTCGTCATCGAACGAATCGTGCCGTCGCCTGGCCACGTGATCGTGATCCTGCTCGTCACCACGGTCGTCCACGTGGGATCACAGAGAGGGGAAGCGTCCAAAAGGATCGCCGTTGAGCCGTGGCCGAAGCCGTGAATGCGTGCGTGTCGCGGAGCGTAGAAATGGGGCTGATTGCGGGTGGAGGAGGATCTGTGGGGTTTCACGGGGCAGTTGGTGTGACTAGTAAGGCCCAGACCCGCCGGGAGGCCCGTAGTTCGAGCTGGGTCCGCTTGGCCCGCTGCCACCGATGCCAGTTCCACCGCCACCGTGTCCATCGATACCTCCACCGATGCCTCCGCCAATGCCTCCGCCAATGCCTCCACCGATGCCTCCGCCGATGCCTCCACCGATTCCTCCGCCGATTCCTCCACCGATGCCACCACCGATGCCACCGCCGCCACCGGACGTGATTTCCTTCTGTAATTCATTTCGTGTCGTTTCCTTTGTTATTTAGCTACTTGTTTCGGGGGAATTGTGGATGGCTGAGGTGTTCCATTCAAGTAGGTTCATTGAGTGGGTTGCAAGGGGCACTTTATGGTTAATCTGTGTTCTTATATTTGATGGTGCCCGTTTCGTAGCCCGTTTGTATCGTTATCGTTATAAACTTGTTCAGTTAACAATACTTTGTACCGAAGAGGAATGAATAGTCCAAAATATGAATGCAACGTAATCTCAACAGGGATTAAAAATAAAATTTTCGCGGTAGAATCTCACTATTATGGTATCAGAATGGTGATAAATAAAATTGGAAAGCAACCATTTGTCCAAAAGCTTATCACTAAACGACAAAGTCAATACTAACCTCCAAACAAATAATTAAAAAAAAAAACGAAAAAAGAGAAGATATAAATCTGTTGGTCTATTTTTGCTTTTTAAAAAGGTGAAATCAAGGAGAAAATAAAAAAATAAGGTGAAGAGGTGAATAGCAACTATCACGTACCTGGGTCTTGTATTTGATGAAGTAAACTTCCGGTTTGCTCGGTTGCGTCGGCGCGATGGTTGGCAGGTTGATTTCTGGCGCTTCTTCCGGTTTCTTAACCAGCACGTAGATCAAAGTCTTCTGTTCGTCTTGCTGAGGAAGAGCAGGAATAACAGGCGCGGTGGGAGTGGGTGGAGTGGGCGCCTTGATGAAGATGATCTTGTAGTGTTTTTGTGGTGGTGGTGGTGGGGCGATGGGTCTGGCTGGCCTGTCTTCTGGAGCTTCTGGAGGTGGCACGTGCACGTAGATGTGCTTCTGGATGAGAGAGCCACCTCCTCCGAATCCACCACCGCCTCCGCCGCCAGATCCACCACCGAATCCACCACCGAATCCGCCACCGAATCCGCCGCCAGATCCACCACCGAATCCACCGCCAGATCCACCACCGAATCCACCACCGAATCCGCCGCCAGATCCACCACCGAATCCACCACCGAGTCCTCCACCTAGGCCTCCACCTAAACCACCGCCTAGGCCTCCGCCGTGACCTCCTCCAATTCCAGTACCTCCACCTCCTGGTGCTCCGTAGCTAGAGCTCGGTTGAGAGTAAGAGTAGCCTGCTTCTGGCCGCGCCATCGCCGATGCGGCGAGCACCACGATCTGCAAAGAGAACAGAAGCGGGTGTTAGTTGAGTAGAATTTGGAAATGGATGTTCGAAGGGTGGAAATTATGAGGCTAGTGCAGTAGAGGTATAGGTATACCTTTGCACTTGAGGCATAGGTACACCTCTTTATGAGATGGATGCATAGATAATAGATATACCTCTTTGTGAGATAGAGGCATAGGTATATATCTGCACCACAGGCGTAGGTATACCTCTAAGATGCGAACAAAAGAAGCTATGTAGCAGAGGGATAGGTATAATTATTGAGCAATAGTGAAGGTTGTAAGAAAAGTGGGTTATGTGGAGTTCAAAGGAATTCATCGAAGATTTTTCATCGTTAGCCAATAGTTATTAATGCTTCGATACTAGACCACCTGCTGACTTCGATTTGGGTCGACGCAATACCCACAAAAGTTGGACTGTAGAGGTTATTTTGTTTGGGTATGGGCATCTAAACCATCAGTTCTAATTGGTATACTTGTCATAGTATGATATTTATTGTGTATTTGTATCACTTTCTTTCATGTAATAGCATGGGAAATCCGAAATTGTGAACTTTCTATTTTTCCAGAAAAATTGAAATTGTGTTGCTTGAAGTAACAAATAAATTGGGAGAATTTGTTATATGATATTCAACGCGGGGATGATAAATTTCTCCGGAAACACTTCCATTCTGAGACAGAATTTCATGAGAACGCGTGAGGCAATTACGGATGAGGCTATTGTTATCGTTTTCTTTGCGCTAGAATTAAACAATAGTAACACATATAATCAGATGAGTCAACACAACGTTTATCATGTAGTAGCTAATGAATCTGACTTGAAGTAAGATTAAACTTCTGTGAAATTTTTAGATGGACTTGCAAAATTCTCAAGCAAGTTTCGTCACTGTAACTTGAAAGTAAAACGTTTCCAAAGTGAATAGAAAGAGCTCTAAAAAACTCTTATTTCTGAATCACTGTGTACATAAAAAGAACGATTAAGCAAAGTATACAATATTTGTAGAAGAAAGTTTTCCATTACCATAAGCCTAAGAATATTAATGTTAAACTAAATATGAAGTAATAATAAAAATTAAGTTATAAGATGACACGATTTGAAAACACCAAAGGGACAACCAAAAACTTTTGTAACAGTTAAAATATGCTATAGTTACAGTAATAATAACAGTATGATATTTACTAAGCACTATTTTCCTATTTTTTTTTTAGTCTAGTAACAGTACTTTCGAAATGTACTTTCTATTTCCTCCAATCTTTAGTCAGTCGATTTAGAATTCCGACATACGTGGAAAAAATATTAAGCAGATAAAATTCCACGAAAGGAAACCTTCAGTATTTTAACTTCCAACAAAATCACAATTAAAAAAAAATAAAAAACAGTAACGAGATAGTAAAAAAAAACAATGTTGAAGACCTTCCACCAAAAAGAAGAAAAGGAACAATTTCGAAGGAAGCAAGGTTATGTTTTTCAGTGATATGGTTGAATAAACGAAATAGAGGAAGGAGATTACGCGGTATTTGAAAGTTTCCGTGATTTCGTGACTCTTTCATAATCATAGATCTTGATACGGTCATCGAGTGCATTGACGTCGAGTTACAATTGCATCTCTGTCGTCTTCTAGGTCGTCATCATCCCCACCCTCTACTTTCTCCCGTGCCATCTCCCTTTCTATTCTCTCCACAAAATTCTCATTTTTCTTTTCTCTCTTTCTCTTTCATTTCTCCAAGTCGCACGTGGACACTGTACTTTCACGAGGAGGCAATTACTCACAACTAACCGCGCACCATCTTCGAATCCTCTTTCTTTTTTTTTCGTCTCATCTACGGACACCGACCGACCACGAAACTCGTATGATTTTCGAAAAAATTTGAATGGCTTCGATCGAGGTGCGAACGTTTGGATTCCACTTCTTTGTTATATTACATTTTGTTAAAAATTGCAGATTCAAATGATTTTTTGGACTTGGAAATAGTGTAGCTGGAAAAGGTATTTGGAAATTATAGAATGAAAAAAAGTTCAGCAATAGCAAGCAAAATGAACTTTGCGAAAAATTTTAATTGTTTAATCTGTAAATCTTATTTTTGAAAATGTATAAACGAACGAAATTATTTCAAATGCTTATCCGGGTTGAAGCTTCTCTACAGTAGTTCCATTTGCCAATCCATTTTATTTAATCTGCTTTAACAAAAGTTTATCATGGAAAATCCAAACAATTTTCCAAGTTTTATAGACACAAGTTTCACCCAAATTTGATTTTAAATTTACTAAATCTCCCTTCTAATTTTATGTCAAGTGTTTGATCCTGATGCTTTAATTCCCCCCTCGACCACCCAAGAAGTCTTCAGTGAAAAAGCATCATTTCCATGAATGGAGAAAAGTGAAACTAGAGATAGTCCTTTGTAGTCCCCGTTTCAAACCGTCAATCCCATATCGTGACTTGAATGAATCGATCGATGCGCCTCACTAGCATCTAATTCGACCCAAACACACGCAACCCTTCGTGCAACAGTCGAAGGATTCGCCACTAATACCACTTTCGTTATAAATTCGTAACATACTACCAAATCAGAAATGAAACTCGACAAAGAATTCCCAGAAAATGTTGAACAGGACAGAAGAAGCAGGAAATGAATAAGGAAGAGCCGCGCCGAATCGATGAAACTCCGGAAGTATCGGCCGCCGTATTGACGTAACAGAACTATTAGTACAGTGAAGAGGGGAGCGAAGATGGACGGTGAAGGATGAGCGACACCGCGGACCACTGTGCCAGGCGAGAAAGGGAAAGGAAGGAGGAAGATGAAAGGAGAACAGTGAGAAGACGAAACGAGTTCGACTCACCATGAATGCCCTCATGGTTGCTGCTGTTCCTGGATTTGAGGACTGATGCTCCGCGGATGCCACGGTGCCCCTTTTATACCAGCCCTGGCCCCACTCGCATCTCGACCCATCACCTATGCTGATGAGACTGTGTTGCGAATCTCTTTCTCTCCTTCCCTCTTTCTCCAACCCCACTGTCGCCAGATTCTGCTTGCACCTCATTTTTTCTCATCGAGCGAACTTGACTCGCGCCCGAGCCCTTTCGGTACCAGGAAGGAACCGTCCCTGAACCCTATGTGAGCACCCACTGGCACCTATCGAACGTCACCAGGTGCTAGGGACACCATTTTGGCAAGTGAACCCGACGCTAACTTTCTAAAACTGTCTAATGCTCGCCTGCAACGTGCGTTCTTGGCACTTCACCTGCCACAGACACGAATTTATGCGTTTCCGTAATGGCGGACGACGCAGACGTCTATTTTTCTAAGGGCTAGGGTAAAGGACCCAGTTACTGACACCGGACCAATTACTGTCACCTTAAACTATTTTGATCTATAGTATAGATTATAAGTTGAAATACATCATTCTTTTTGTGTATCACTTTACAACGTTTATTTATTCGTTATTTTAAGTAAAATAGCTTTAGGTGACAGTAATTGGTCAGGTGTCAGTAACTGGGTCCTTTACCCTAGTGTGCTGGCTTTTGGGTAGAGGGTGGCATGTGTTTTGCTGGTAGTCTTTAATGTGAAATGTGGGTCTTGTGTGAAATTGGGATGCATTAGGATATATGAGACACTCAGAGTAACAACGGACTAACCCACATTTTTTTCGAAATTGAATTAGTAGCAATAACATATTCCAATAGGGTCTACTAACCATATAAAATAGGAAAAAAAATTATTTTAATCTGGGTTGGTCCGTTGTTGCTCTGACTGCCTCATAAGTGGGTGGGTCCTTTTGAGGCTGGGAAAATGTAATTATGAAGAATTGGGAAGCATCGAGGCAAGGGGTTCCTTTATATGGGAATGGAGGAGTATAATTGGGATGAGTGTTTTTCTTTTGGAGTAGTTATTCGTGATGTTCGATTATTTAATTAGACGAGAGTGTTTGATTATATTGAAAATTAGATGCAGTTTATCTTTTCTTCATTGACTATCTTATAGCTATTACCATTTTTATTATTGATTCTGCTGATTTTTTAAGTGAACTTTTTTATTAGCTTCAAGGAGTAATTCCAACTAATCCAACTGTTTAGATAATACTTGTTATCACAATCTATTGGATCCTTGATGGTAAAATAAATGTTCAATATTTTAGTAATTGAAACATTCGTAACTCAGATTTGTAGTCTTGGTAAATAGTTTTTGGTTAGCATTAATAAAAAGTTAAATGCAACTGATTGCTAGCATAAAATGTGCCATAATTTGTATAAACACTACTCTTTTTGTCCATATTTCATCCACTGATAATAATTTTGTTCTATATTCTTAATGCAACAATATTAGTTGAATCTAATGTTAACCACTTCACAATTCAATTATTCTGACGCATAAAACTTCCTTCTTAAGTTTTGATTTTATTCGAAATTTAAGAAAATAATCGGAAATATGATTTCTAAAGAATATTTTATAGATACTATTAATATGAACGTATGTATATAATAATCAATTATAGAATTCTTTAAAATCAGTAATGTTTGAAGATTTACGTAGAAAATAATTAAAAACAATTATACATGACTCTACTTTATATAAATAGTCATATTTTTAATATGCTCTTCTGAAGTAAAAAAAGGCCCAACTACTTACTTTTTGGTGAATACTAAAGAACTTAGGTTTCTCAAATTGTGAGTCTCAAAATTAAAAAATATTATAACAACAAAATGGAGAACTTGTAAACATTTTAAAAATTCTGATTCAATATGGCATTTTCTTTAAAAAAAACGTACGATATATCTTCTTCTCAATTATAAAACTGCAAAATTGAAATTTTTTCGAATAGATTCACAACACCGCGCCTTTAGTAAATAATCCATCGGAAAGTGGGAATTATTTTACGACATAAATAAAGTTATTCTAAATTATACAAAAAGCAAATTTGAAAACCAAAACACACTTCATTATGTTTTTTCAAAAATTCTTATTTAATACATTAAATGCCACACAGGGCATTGACAACATACCATATTTATCAGAAGCACAATTTATCATTAAGTGGAGTAAAAGTGAACTTTTTAACTGAATGTTTAAGTGAGTTAATCACAAAGGAATTTTAAACTGCCAAGAATTTAGCGCGGCTGTTACTTTCCTACAATTAACTATTGCAATCCACTATGTTTCTTAAACGGTTTTTAAGGTTCTAGAAAAAAAACCTGTAATTCCAGGCGTGGGGCGTTGAACGTGCTAAATACCACGTTACTTCGAATTTACCGCGCAGCTTTAGAAGTGATTTTCAATCGCTGTACATTGCGACATCGTATAATACTTTTTACCTTACAGACTCTGTTTCTGTAAGTTGACAAATCATGGAAAGTAAAATATACTTCGATCAATAAAATTTACTAGACTTTTATCGATGCTACGTGGTCCTCGAGGAAACTAAGTAGTGTTTTCGAAACGTTTGGAAAGTGGAAGTTATTACTCTGTTCCCACATTTTCAGGTCAATGAAAATACAAAAAGGAATGTGTTTTAAATTTGAAATGATGTAATACATATATAGGTACAAGTTTCTAAACTTTCAACTAAATTTACGTGATAGCAATTAAATAAATTCTGGATTTATTAGAACCATTTAAACTATCTTTAATTTCAATTTCAAATTGAATCATTGTTCAGTATCAATAAAATAATATTGTTTGTCAATATTACTGATAATTCAAATTCAGAAGTATCGTCTCGATAAAAGTATAAACTATTAAAACATTTTATATATTTTCAAAAACTTATCAATAAAAATTTAATGTCTTGTTAACTCCTTTCATACTTTGCCTCTCGAATATATTGAATTTTACCAGAAAATAGTAGTATTAACATTTGCTCAAATTTTTATAACTAAATGCAACAATTTTTACAATTGAAGATCATGAAATACATTATTACTTAATTATATTACATAAAAACATTATACAAATACATATTACCCTGCTTAAATACACTTTTCCACGAATATAATGACTAAAAAACAATCAATGGATATGGATGAAAATGTATATTTTACTGATTACAGTTAACTAATAGGGTGTAAAAGTGGAATATATAATGATTGTATTACATAATCACTATAAACATAAAACGTTAAGATACTTCTTACGGTTATTGTTATCTTCGAATTATACATATCATAAAAGTTTATTTATCATTACATTACCGATCATCAACATTGTTAAACTGCATGGATGTTTGATAAAGTTTAATGTATAAAATATCTCAAAATCTCAATAAAAAAATATCACATAAACATTAATAAAACTCTCTTCCTTATTCAGGTAACATCCTAAAAGATTTTTATTAGACGACATTGACAAACATACTGTACAAAGAATAATTGATACCATTACAAAGAAAAATTATAATTGCTTCTTGGCAATTCGCTGTTTCATTATAAACAGGTCAAAATGGTTATTATTTCATTGATAAAGACATTTTTTAAAAATTCATATTACCCCTAGTAGTTAAATATTTAAATCAAAATACCAGAATTGTATTTTTTATTTATTGTAAAAAATATGCTACTTTAGGGGAACAATTTTTTAAAACCCTGATCAACCTCTTTTTCAATTCACACGAGTATTATTATTTATATTTATTATTATATTTGCAAATAAATTAAAAGGACGATCAAAAAATGGAATACTACGATTCAATAAACAGGAATAGTATATATTAGAACACAAAAACTATGATAAAAAGAGAACACATTTTCGAGCTACCTATTCCCCACTTCCCCTTCGACAAAAACAATAAAAATACAACTTCAGCTGTCCTGTCAGGGTTATCACTGACACTTATAAAGAAGCAATGAAGAGACATGTAAATAAATTTTATTAAGCTGAAAGGACAACGAAGAATCGTAGTCAGTGGCTGTTGCGGCTGTTATCCAGAAAGGCGAAAGAAATATCTGTACAGAGGATGCCGTGACTGAGATTTGAGATTTGATAATCGCGGATGGATGCCAGGAGGTGACCGTCGCGGATGGAAAAAGAAAGTCGTGTGCGTACGCGTACTTACGAAAAAATGATTTGGGTCAAATTGGTTTTCGAGGTTCCCTTTCTCCCGGTTGGAGGACGAAACTTCCTCGCAGGAAGTGGAAGACTTTCAGTTTCGCAACATAGAGATGCGCGCGATACCCTTCTCCGGCGGGCCGATCAAATTGCACGTGTAACCACTATTGGTTTTTCTATTTTCCTCGAATTCGTTATAGAACGAGGCGGCACCAGTGCCTGTCATTTTGTACTAAATGCAACAATTGCGTTGGAAAAATATTTGGAGAGAACTGATTGTGAGTTTAGAATAATGTAACTCGATGCGGTAGTTAATTGTTGACTTACAATTAGTATAAATGTTACCTTACCTCGGGCGTGGGCATTATTCGAATAAAATATGTTTTATGAATGATAATTATCTTGTTTGACTAGAAGTTATTTCCAAATACCCGTTCGTTATTGTAGGTATTTGAACAAGTACCCGATTTTTCGATTAAATATTTCATTATTTGGTTACTAATTAAATGATTTTTGAACACGAAAATAATTTTTAGGCTGTCTTTCAGAGAAGATGTTTGAAATTAAACTAATTGTAAGTAGTTTTGAGAGCGAACGTTGTTAAATTTTAAAATCAAGTTATTATTTCACAATTTTGGGTTATTTATTCACAATATTATATTTTTGTTCTAGACACGTTCAAAGATAAATTTTTAAACTTAGAATCATCTGTTATTTTATTTGAAACAGTTAGGCTTTAACTGAGGTTCAAAATTATTCTGAAATTTGGTCTTGACTTGAAACTACTTTCCCAAAGTATTATTTTCAAATTAGAATAATAATGGAGCTCTAATAATTCATTACATAGAATTAGGGCTCCGTTCACGATACGGGCTCAGCGCCGGTCCCGATCAGCGAGCGGCTAACGAGACTTTACTGTAATTTTTCATCAATCGTCAAATATAAGACGATCAAATGTTTAATTACAAGGCATTTAAGTAGTGGAGTATTTATTTCACTTACATTTAAAACAACGTAATTTACTTTTTAAAATACAGTGCACTGTATTGTTTTCTTTACTCTACCTATCATTTGTGCAAAGAAAGTATTTTTCAGTGCTTCGTAAAATTATGATAGTATATTTATTAATTCATATCATTGCATATATTTACTAACATTTTGTTGAATTTTATAAATCGAATTCTACAAATTATTTTGCATAATCACGATCGGTTTAAAAGCTTCGTTTTAACAACCATAAACTGCATAATCAGTTATTAGTAATTCATACTGCATTAAGATTGAGTTGGGTTTCTAACTACTTAGGGAATCTATGCATCTAATGAATGAATATTAACACTCTAATGGCCACTGTCACGTATACGTGATTTTAATCTTTCGGCCGCTATATCTTCGCCCACTTGAATTATTTCACGTCTGTTTAGATTCAGATCTCATGTCGAATGATCATTACGATGGTTATGTTCATATCTCCTTATAATAATATTTTCAACATATTACAAAGGAAGTTCGACAACTGGAAATTTCAAAAAAGTTTGAAACTTTGCAGAAATGTAGCTGAAGTGATGCTAATAACGTAATTATAATTTGATTCGGCAATAAAACAGACCTAAAGGTGAAAACACCCCCTCAAAAAAATGGCGAGTTTTCATATTATCGCGAAAATCGTAATAGATATAAAAAAAAGATCAATTCAAAGTTTTATGGTTTTCGATATCCTACAATACGGTGATAAAGAATTATCGAAAGATAGGGTGATGGGGTTAAATTTTGAAAGAAGTAATGTTTTTCGCAAATTCTTTATCGCCGCTTTATACGACATAAAAAACCATAAAACCTTGTATTTAACTTCTTTTTTTATACCTTTTACAGTTTCGTAGATATTCAGGATAATCTGAAAACTCACCATTTCTTCGAAGGAGTGTTTTCACCCTTAGAACAATTTTATTACCGAAACAAAAAATAGTTACGTTATTAGCTCCACTTCAGCTACATTTCTGCAAAGTTTCAAACTTTTTTGAAATTTCCAGTTGTCGAACTTGTTAGTTCATTTTGGTTTTTAAGAATCAAACACATAAGAAAAATGTTTCAATTTACTCACAATGCTACACATTCGAAAATAGTTTGCGTTTCGTTCAAATTCCTTCATATAAAATAGAATTTTAGCGCAATTTCTAAAACGTATGAAATAATGATAATTAAAGAGTGATTCGTCATAGGAATATAAAAAATAATTGCCTTGTTCGTTTCAGGAGTATCCTACTTCATATGGCCTAAGTACTTATATATGCAAAATATCATACCACATTAAAATATTAAATAAATACATGAAATTAGATAAATATCACAAGCACAAGTGTATCTATAATTGTATTGTGATGATATTTCAATATTCATAAAATGTTAGATTTAAAAGTTTGAGATCTAGGAACAGTTTGGAAACTTTCGCTTCCAAATAATAATAATAATAATAACGTTCATACGCATTTTCTAAAACATTTCTATAGAGACGTAAGTGTCTGTAGGTAATCAAAGTAAAATAAACAATATACCCTATTACTTCTAATATACATTGAACAAAATTCAATTAGTAATAGGATTTATTTAAAGCAAATAGATATATTAGATTACGTATGGCCCCAAACAGCTTTAAATAAATTTACCCCCTAATACATGAAATGCCTTGATATTATCAGAGATCCTCTGGAACAAAGGTCTGACTTACAAAGGAAGATCCCCAACCCGAAAATTTAAAAAATTATAAAACTTTGGAGGCATGTAGAGGATATATAGGTATGTATCGCGCAATTTTTGTTTGCTGTCCAAATTCACTCTAAAGGGGTGAAATTGGCCCCTGAAAATCTGGTTATTTTCCGATTTTGTGTTAAAACACGCGTATCACTTTTACCAAATGATAGTTCTAATTAAAAGAAGTAACTTTTGTCTGAAAGCTTCTTTTCTATCTCTTATAGTTCGCGAGTTGTAACAGTTATGTTAGATGTGGATTAGGCGGGAGGCTAGCAATAGTATCACAATAACTTTAGTTCTCGGGATGCCCCCCGTGCGGCACTGTGGGGTTTTAAGGTCCTTTTATACATATCCGTTTCAGGTCCGTTCTGTCCCGGCACGCCGGAACGGAACTGACACGGAACGGAAACCCATACAGCTCACTTCATTGCAGCTATATTGCAGGAATGTTGCTGCAATATTGCGTTGTTGCAGGTTGCATTGCAATATTGTAGGAACGTTCCTACAATATTGCGTTGTTGCAGGTTGCATTGCAATATTGTAGGAATGTTCCTGCAATATTGCCGTGCATTATTGGAGTGGCAATGATCTTACAATATTGCAGCAATATTGCAAGAACATTGCCGTGCAATGTTCCATTGGCAACGATCCTACAATATTTCTGCAATATTGCGCGCACATCGACGTGTAATGTTCCAATGGCAACGATCCTACAATATTTCGGCAATATACTACTACGACTCTGCACACATTCATGTCGTCGCGTCCCTCATTACCCAAAACGTTGCAGTGGGACCATTGCTGTAAAATTTCCGAAACGTTGCGGAAATATACTCCTGCAATATTGCTAAGGCGGGCATAGGAGTAAACCTGCAACGTCTCTGCAATGTTATGGTGCAACATTGCAATCTTGCACCGCAATATTGCAGAGACGTTGCTGCAATGTAATGGTGCTGTGTGGGTATGTGTGCGTAGACCTTTAGTGAGACCTTTAGTCTGACACTACCCCGGCCACTCCCTTAGGGAATCGAAGTGTCCACTAAGGATTTCTCCAAGTTAAAAAAAAAAGAAGGGTGCAAAACCAAATGAAAAAAGACTAAACTAAAATCCACACAAAATATAAATCTTTTACAATGGTATGAAATTATAAATCTTTATTCCATTTAGTATTTTTCTTCAGAAAATATGAACTCATGAAGACTAGTTTTACAGTCATAACTAAACTGTTACCTACTATAATATACTACAATAATTAAATAATTAATTCTAAGTAGTATATAAAACCGGTTTTTTAAATTTTAAAACCGGTTTTCGAATTTTACAAATTCATAAATAAAAACCGGTTTTTAAACCCGGTTTTTAAAAACCAACAAACCCTAATGACCACCATACAGTCAACGTGTTAATACATCTAAAAGGAGTTACCTTCTCCTCCATGTACTTCATAATAGTTGGAATTCGACCCGATATGCAAAGACCCACTGAGGAGTGATTTTTCAAAAGAGCCATTCTTGACCTTGAAGTCAATTTTGATGGCATCACTTTAGTAATGTCAAATTACATTACAAAGTCATACAAAATAAATTATTTTCAAATGTGTTTATAACAAAACGAGCTTATTTTCAAACGATTTCATACAAAAAGGTTTATTTTTCATAGTTCCATCAAATGCGCTTATTTCTAAACGTTTTTTTTTTAAATAACTATTAAAACAATGACGCTAAATTTAAAATATTATCGTTATCAGATGAAAGAATAAAATGTTCGTGTACTAATAAAAAATAAAAGATTTTTTTATTAAACGTAGATTCCACAGTTTTTGCGGTTATAGAAAGAAATTTCTATGTGAAAATATGTTCTTTTGAAAAATCACTCTTCAATTAAGGACTTCGCTGCAAAAAGGAGGCAACTCCATAATTTGCTGAAATTGAGGTTCAAAATTCAATGCTACCTACAGTAGCAAAATAAAAAAATATGTATATAAAATATTTATATAAAGTAAAAATATGAACTGTGAATTAATTGAAAGTAAAAATCGTTCTATAATTTCCGGTACAGATGACGACGGCCAAGCAGTTGAACTCTGAGACAATTTCATAATTTATCAGTAAATTTCACTATAATTTTTAGATTGATATTTTCTGATACGTACTAAACAGTTTTATAATATAATAATGATATTGAATGTAATTATTTAACCGGGATAAGTCGATTTTGCTACAATTTGATGCAAAAGAGGGGCAGCTCCAAATTTTGAAATTTCATTCTGCCATAGGAAAAAGATATATTTGTTTATTAATAGTGCTAAATGCTGTGTTAATATGTAGGTTATAACTGGATGAAATACTTTGAACAGGTGTCTAAAAATATTTTGCTAACATTATCTTTATTAATTTCCAAAATTATTGGAGCTGCCCCTTTCTCGCCGCAAAGTTCAGTTCGAAGAAGCGTTCACGCGGCGTGGCCTGCGCGAGGGAGAGCGGTTGAGAGCCACTGGCGGCGAGGAATCGCAAGGAAGAGTGGACGATTTAATCGCGGGTCTAGGATGGGACATCGCGAACAGATACCGCGACGAGTAACAACGGTCGAGCACGTAACCAGCCGCGTAAGTCTGGTGAATGGGAAAAGGAGAAGTTTCGTGTGTACGGATCACTCAACGCCGGACGTCCCACTAGGAGAACGGGCCGACCGCTCCGAGGTAGAAAGGTTCGCTGTGGTGGATTCTTTCGTTCGAACGAAACGCGGAACGGCCATGGGAACAGCGAGTAGAATCCCAAACAGTGCACAAGAAGCGACTCGCGCATTAGAAAGGGAGTTTTCTGGAATCCAAATTCAACGAAGTGTCATTACACCGCGCGCCATCCTCGACGAACCGGAGTTTCGCAAGCTGAGGAGGCATCAAGTGCTCCTTGGCCTCCAAGCTTTCAAAATTCAATTTTCAAAAACCAATCTCTGCGGGCGTGTATTCAGTAATCCAAACTCAACGAAGGGTCATTGCAACGTTTGCCACCCTCGGGGAACGAGGGTTTGAGGAGCCATCATTCGTTTGGAAAAATGGCCCCCAGGGGCGAATTGTCAGCAATGCAAATTTGGTGGAATAGTATTACACCACGGGTCAGACTAGAGAAACGAAAGTTTTACAAACTGAGGAGGAATGCGGCACCCGAGTCTCCTAATTTTTAAAAATTAATCTTTGAAGACATAGTCTTCAGAGAGAATTTCTCGGGGATTCAAATTCAACCAAGCGCATGTAATTATCCCCACACGCTATACTCAAGAAATGAAAATTTCAGAAATTGAGAGGAAATTCCCCCAGGATTAAATGATTGAATTTTTTAAAAATGCCCTCCAAGGGGAAATTCTCAGGAACTCAAATTCAACAATGTATCATTACCGTACACTACATACATATCCTGAAGGAATGGCAGTTTCGTAAGTTGAGCGTCACCTTGGTCTTCCCAATTCTTAAGAATTGATTTTTGGGAAAATGGTGTTTGGAGGGAATGGTCCTTCAGAGGAGCACACTTGAGGCGAGTGGAATTATGACGAGGTGGTATACCTACTCGACGGAGCAGAAGTTTATTTTTTATCAGATCTGTGAGTGAAACGGCCATGGGAAACTAGAGCAGAATCTCATGAAGAACACTTACAAAGGAGGAACGTTGCAAGCGCAGTGGAAAGGAAATTTTACACCAATCAAACTCGTTGGTATTTAGAGGTTGAAGGGAATGAAACTCTCCCTTTGAGTGTGAAGCTTGAAAGCATAAATCAGAAGAAATAACAGTTTCTTTAACCCTTCGTGGTCACACCTTCTTATAATCCCAAATTGGTCACACGGGGTTCATGTACCCCAGCAGCATTTTTTGAGTTACCATTTCCGTATTTTTGAATCTTTTAACTTTTCAGTGATAATTGAGCATTAGTAATACTTGTACAATCATGATCTAATAGTCTTTTTCTAGAAATGTAAATTTTTATATGATAAAATTTGTAGTTGAAAATGAGGGATTTTCCGTGGTTGTGAGAAAAACCCGATTTTTAATTTTTTTTTATTTTCTTTTTTGCGATAAATCCCCTTTGCAAGACATAAAGGTGCGACATTTCAAATCGAAAATTGCTCTTGGGGTACAATACACCCCGTGTGACCATGAAGGGTTAACCTGAAGAGGGCACTCTCCTGTAAACGTCGCAAAATTTGATAATTTTCCCTATTTTTTTTAAATAATAGGGTAAACTGCACTAATCATTGGCACTCCTGATTAAAAAGCCAAATATTAAGAAGTTCAAGCTTAGAAAGTCCCTTTTTACAATTTCTTATGTTTCTTTCACTATAACACTGCAAAACCCAATAGTTGAACTACACATTTTACATTTGGCAACACCGCAGAGTGGAACAAAGGGCTGAGTTTTCGGCGTTTTCTTAAAATTTTGATCAGGGGTAGGTAAGTATATTTTGTCACTTTATGACTAATAAGGAAACACATCGAACCCGAAAATTCTGATTTTAATGAAACTCCGTACGATTGTAGAGCATGTCGGAGTACGTAAGAAACGATTTTTTTCTGCGGAAAAACACTCTGAGGGGGTGAAATCAGCCCCTAAATTTTCAGCGATTTTTCGTTTTTCGAGTATAACTTTTTAACGGTGCGAGGAAGAAGAAAACCGTAAATGGACAAAATGTTCAGTGTTTGATGCCGTATAACGCGCTGCAAAGGAAATTTTTGTACGTTCAAAGTTATACTCGAAAAACGAAAAATCGTTGAAAATTTGGAGGCTGATTTCACCCCCTCAGAGTGTTTTTCCGCAGAAAAAAAAATCGTTTCTTACATACTCCGATATGATCTACAATCGTACGGAGTTTCATTAAAATCAGAATTTTCGGGTTCGATATGTTTCCTTGTAAGTATTGTAGGTATTTAATAGTGAAACGCCGCAAGGATTTTTTAAATCGGTTCATTACAGCGGTGGATCCAGGAACCTTTCTTGGGGGGGCCATCGCGCATCTCTTTTTGGCAGCTCTGCACTAAGCGCCACCTAGAAAATGCCTCAAAACCGAAAACATGAAACAAGAATTTTTTTAAAACCTAAAGATTGTATTAATAAAAGCCAAAAACTCTGCAGCCTCTTTTTGTAAAAAAAATCATTAAAATCACCTATTATTTAACATTTTGACTGGAGAGTCCCCTTAAGAATATGTATACCGGAAAAAGAATTAAATGGAATTTACAGTTTAAGCACTTGAAGTATTCGCCATTTTGCCAATTTTCAACATAAATTATTTATTCAAGTACGGACGATAACGATACACATACTGATTAAAAATCGTCTTGATGTTTCTGTTTTAGTGGAACCTGAGAGCTCCAATCGTCTCCGCCAAAGCGTCACGACTTTTAAACACGCATCTATTGCGGGCCAGATAAAACTAATAAACAATTATTTAAAACGGTCAAAAAAATTCTCATGTTTGACGGAAAAGTATATAAATAAACTACAAAAAAATCAGAACATTATAGACATAGGTATGTATCAATTAAAAAAAATCGTAACAATTGTCAAATTTTGCGGCGCTCACAGAAGAAGGCCCCTTTAATAGGGGAGGGATAGTTAACCCACCACATAAAAATGCCTCCACTTCAAGTAAAACGACTTAACATTTCATGAATATTTACAAATTAATAATCATACCTACTCCTGCAAGAGGAAAAAATATAGTATCGTAGAATGTGTATCTGTTTTTGTCGTCAAAATAAGTTAATCCAGTGTTTGCCATTTCTAAATGCACACTTGAAAATCCCCGCAAAGGGCGCCTTTGGAAATGAGTTGCAAGAAATGAGTCAACGAAGAATATAAAGTACAAGTTTATGAATAGAATGTTTAGAATAATTTATTTTAGAATAATTATTTTAGAATAATTTAGAATAACAAGGCTTGAAATAACAGCTTAATGAAAATAAAATAATTGTTGAGACGATTATAGGAACACAAAGGAAAGATAAATTAATGAAACTTCAAATGACCAAAAGTAATATAAAAATATATAAAGGAAGATGTTACGGCTGTATAAATTAGATAACATTAGAACGCCATCAAAGGAAGAATATTAAAACGAAAATGAATGCAAGAGTAGAATACCGTAATACATCCTATCATTAAACTGAAACGCGGAACATAGACAAAAATGTCGAGCGTTATGCAAAAGATAACGAAGTCAGAGACACTAAAAGGGAAGTACACACCAGTGAAAGAAAAAAGAATCAGGAGTGAAGAAAGGTACCAATTTCTTCATTTAACATGAATTAAAAAAACAGAATTTTTTCTACAGGACGAGCAGATATAAATAAACGTCTTCCTGAATCGAGTGAAAGTCTAGAACTCGAAATAAAAAGAAATTACAAAGCAACGAAGAGGGAAGCGCATAATTGTCAAGTGAACAAGAGCTGATTAAATTCCACAAAAGTTTCCTATTTGCTAATAAGAATGGAGTTCGTCGTGGCAACCTAATTAGACCGAAAGTTACGGAATCGAAGTAACGATGGGATCTGGGAATCGCAGACAGATCTTAATTCTAGAGCAAATGGTCGGCCATTTATTGAAACCCCGAAGCGAAACGTAGCATCGCATCTATCGGAATGGTGTTCCCCGCCATTTAATTCTTGGCGGTAAAAACTAATTACGTGAGCGAAAAATAAATTATATCATTCGTCGGAGCAATTGGATTTTAGTTTCTTGTACTGTGATAATTGCGCAATCGTTGCACCGCCTGAAGCAATCGGCGGGGATCTATTTGTCCTTTAATGGATCGAGCAATCGGGGTTCCCCCCGTTTATGAAAGATCCTCGTTACCCTTCGTTACGACGCCCATAAAAAGTTCTCCCGCCATCGATTTCAACACTCCACGTGCATATTTTTTATGCTGTTAATGCGTCTTCTTTGATGGATGAGTGTTCCATGTACAGGGTGTACGTCGTAACAATTCTCACGGTTTTTGGGTCGCTTGCGCCAAAGTAACGAGAATGAGGTTACCAACAGAACTAATCGTAAGTATAGTACCTAGAAGGGTTATAGCGAGGTTGTAAAAGAGCTGCAGGAGTCCCAAAGTTTACGGTTTTAAGGTTTTGCAATTTTTTTTCGAAGGTAAGGATTCCAGACTTCTTGTTCCCAATCCTCAAAGCTGGAAACTTTGGGACTCTTGAAGCTATTAGGACCTCGGTAAGTCTCTTCTATGTACAATGTCTCTGCTTGGAATAGGTGAAGAAGTCGAGTAACAAAAATTTTGAAGGGAGTCACTTTTTTTATTAATATCCCTGGATGCGGATGTTTTAATAGTTAACACTACCTATGGCGTTTTCGAGGTCCATCTTGATCAATAATGTATGGTAGGAGATAAAAGTTATAAATTGTACTGTCTAACCATTTTACTGCTAAGAGTTGTATGGTCTAGCAGGTTTACTACTAAAGAATTTCACTGCCTAAGAGTTCCACTGCCTGAGAGTTCCACTGCCTAAGAGTTCCATGCCTAAGAGTTCCGCTGTCTAAGAGCTCCACTGCCTAAGAGTTCCGCTGCCTATGATTTCCACTATCTAAGAGTTCCACTGCCTATGAATTCCACTATCTAAGAGTTCCACTGCCTATGAATTCCACTATCTAAGAGTTCCACAGCCTAAGAGTTCCGCTGTCTATGAAGTCCACTGTTTAAGAGTTCCGCTGTCTAAGAGCTCCACTGCCTAAGAGTTCCGTTGCCTATGAATTCCACTATCTAAGAGTTCCACTGCCTAAGAGTTCCACTGCCTAAGAGTTCCATGCCTAAGAGTTCCACTGTCTAAGAGCTCCACTGACTAAGAGTTCCGCTGCCTATGAATTCCACTATCTAAGAGTTCCACTGCCTAAGAGTTCCACTGCCTAAGAGTTCCACTGCCTATGAATTCCACTATCTAAGAGTTCCACTGCTTAAGAGTTCCACTGCCTATGAATTCCACTATCTAAGAGTTCCACTGCCTAAGAGTTCCACTGCCTATGAATTCCACTATCTAAGAGTTCCACTGTCTAAGAGCTCCACTGACTAAGAGTTCCGCTGCCTATGAATTCCACTATCTAAGAGTTCCACTGCCTAAGAGTTCCACTGCCTATGAATTCCACTATCTAAGAGTTCCACTGCCTAAAAGTTCCACTATCTAAGAGTTCCACTGCTTAAGAGTTCCACTGCCTATGAATTCCACTATCTAAGAGTTTCACTGCCTAAGAGTTCCACTGCCTATGAATTCCACTCTCTAAGAGTTCCACTGCCTAAGAATTCCACTGCCTAAAGTTCTACTGCTTAAGAATGGTACTGGCATAAAGTGTTACAGTCTGAAAGTTCTATTGTCGAAAACTTGTACTGGCTAAACCTTCCAATTACTATTAACATTGTTATATTAATTCGTAAAATATTTCGAGTATACGCAATTGCAAATAAATTGTTGCACTATTTAACACTGAATTCTTGAAGAATTACTATTTCAGTTTTAGTTCATATATTATATCAATGTTACTACTAAAATCATCAGAAAATATAGTTAATTTAGTTCACTTTGCGTTCATTTAAGTGTAACTGAACTTAAATTAAATATATACAATTTGATGGAAGAAAATCGCTTTATTAATTAACACCATTTGCGATTTAATACCTTCTAAATGTCTCGAAAAAAGGATACTACACAGTTCAGAAACCTATAATCCTATTTAAAATACATCAAAGTTCGTTAACATAAAAAAAATGAATTAAACATTAGATAGATCAATTAACGCACATAAACTTATATCAACACTAGTTTTTGAAAATAAAAGTAATATTCTGTTCTGACAGTTTACCAACAAAGTGCTACCCTGTGTCATTCTTGTGTTCATTTTTTATTTCTGCAAAAAATTTATATGCCACCCAAACACTAAATTGCATTTGTTTTATGACTCTTATTACATAAGGAATCTATGTGATCTAATCATACGTCTAATAAACCATCCGATCGATACACCGAAAGATTTACGTGTCCTCGTAAAAAAGGAGTCCGCAGGATTTAGGTCAAGAGAGTCTAGAGGCCACGGGCCTACTCATACTATAAATTTTTCAGCGAAAGTCTGCTTCAAATGTCTGGCGCTGATCACAGAATAGGATGTACTACACTGACGTGTTAAATGCGTGTTCGTAATAGTCTCGTCCGAGGGGCATTACGCGTGACAGACAGAAGCAGGTGAGTCGTTTAAGCTGCTCAAACAGAAAATCCCCGTTTACTTTAACAACGCTATTTGACGAACTTGTGTTAATCAAATATTGGGGCCCAATCCACTGAATACTGAACTTTCCTATATCCACGGATCTTTTATTTAACGACCAACGTTTGAACTGTACGCTTCTAGAAAGTCTTTCCACGGGGAAGAAATTATTCGATGGTTGCTTCTTTAAGCCGCGTTCCCACTTGTTCAACGAGCGCCTTACAATATTAAGAATATTAATGATTTATGTGTTTTATTTAAATTCGAATACAAAATGAATGATTTACAATAAGGCTTTAGTATTTTATGTGCTATAATGTAGAATTAAACGAAATAAAAATTTAAAATATTGAAGTAGTGGTAATAATTTAATAAAATAAGTGTAATCGTATTTTGAAGTATATATCGTGTCAAATGAAAGGGAAAGAGAAAATATGTAAAGAAAAAAATAACATTTTTTATATTCACTTAATAGAGACAACAATAATGTTAAAAAAGTAGAAAGTATGTCAATATATATAAAATGCTAATCATGAGCACAAAAGTGTTTCGTGAAAAAGTCCCTGAGTCTTTTAGTAAATTAAAAATACTGCTTAATCAAAGCCCACAGAGGGATCGGGGCATAAAGTTGGCCCTCGGCATAATATTTTACTATTTTCTGCACGAATCGACTGTCTCCATTCTCGTATTACTGAATAATTATTTATCCAAACGAGGAGACAGCATAGCAAGATTAGCAAGAAGGAAAACACGGAAAACCAAGACAGCACGTAAGTTCATTAAACCAGACTACCTGTTTCGTGTCTACTGCATTATTAGGAACACGTACTCGTGCAGTAAAAACTTGTTACCTCGAAGGTACTTTTTTTCATACTGGTTATCGCAATGGAATGTTGCGAAACACATGGAAAAACCGCGCTCCATGCTAATTATACAACTTATGCACAGTCGAAAAATTAATCTTTCGAATATCTGTTATTTAAATTTTGATAGCCATTCTTAAGATGTTAATAAATTTCAGAATTTGGTTCAAATTCTCTCTAATATATTATTCAATTCTGTCAGATGTCATTTTCTAAGAGACTTTCAAAAATATCCTCACCAACGATTTTTTGCGGTATATAGCAAACAAAATTTTTAATAATACTTTGACAAAAAGAATGCAACTACGAAATTTTTAATTTTATATGTTCTTCAAATTTAGACTACTTTGAACATTTTTTAGTTGATACTTTTTTTTAATACCAACGCATATATGAAAAATTATACATTATTGGAATATCAGTTGTAACAAATTTATTTCCATGTAAAATATACGTACATGACGCTACGGTTAGTTTTATAGTAGATTTAGAAAAACATTCATAAGCATATCTTTTTAATAGATCCTCAGAAAGTGCCACGTATACGACTAATTGAAATTTCTTGTGGATTATACTGTTTCCATTAAAATTTTGCCAATTAAACTTTTCTTAAAATATCGAAAAACTCATTCCATCTGATTCACTTTAATTATGTTACAAGTGAGTTACATAATCCGTTCCTCAATTCCTCCTAACAGTTACCAAAGCTGGTACTATCTTAAAGCTTGAGCAATCCAGAAGATCGGTTTCTTTACTCGTACACGTAGCTACTGAGAAATGCATAAAAAGGATAATAAAACCAAGATGGGAAAGTATTTGATGTTTCTCATCATTTTGATGACTCCCCAGGCTAACAGCGTTATACAAAAGTCGGTGTGCAAAGGTGAATATTGAAATATTGCAACAGTAACAAATTGGCTGCTATTAGTAGTTTTTAAGATATTTAAAAGGAAACCTGCCAATTCGTATATTCTTACGACTTAATATTTGGAATTAATTACAAAATCGCAATTATTATTACATATTTTTATTTGCAGTTCAAAGGAAGATGAAAACGTATTAGTTTATAAATTCCACTGTCCTTTTTTAATGTATGTAACATTAAAATTATACTATGAAATTTTGTCGAATATTATTATTGAAAAATATGTATAGTTCATTTTTGTGACACTTACTGAGGAGAAATTATAAATAATTATTGTAATCTTTAATTTGAGTAGGTATGACGGCAATTTATTTTAACGATTTTCCTTTTTATATTACATCAGATTTTTTGTCTCATTATTTATACCTATAATCATTTATTGATATTTGGGATGATATATCACCAACATTTTTTCAAAAAGTGTGTCATATGTATAATTAGTTTGAATGCTTTGACATAAACAAAATTTTATTTAAAAAAGTATTATGAAATTTCGATGAATACTAAAAACGTTTTCTATTTATTTGTATATCATGAAAAACTCGAGACTTGTAAAAATTTTATGAGTATGTGAAATTTGTAATAAAAAATGTTGAGAAATTGGAGTAAATTGTATAACTTCCAGCTATTTCCCAATATTTTGCTGAATCCTTAATAAATTTCAAAAGTTAGATATTGCTACCAACATCGCCTAGTACTGAAAACGCTAGATCACATATGTGTGGCCATCTACCTCACACATTTTCCACTTCAAATCTCGTCTGCACCTCTGGTGTGCTAACATTCTATAGGAGTTTGTATCAGAGAAACTGAAATATCGACTTCCTAACAGAACACTGATTTTATTGCGCACTTTACTTTGAAGAACGGTGATTCTAGGAATCATATTCAACCCAAAAATCAAAGTCGGTAAAGTCGGTAAACATGAGAAACTCGCCCGCACTCAAAAAGAAAACAAACTGAACAAAATTAAATGAAGAATCTTTGTTGAAAACAATGTAAAATAATAAAAAAAATAAAATAAAATTCTATATTATAGTATTACCATTGGCACGTAGAAAATTTTTCGATAGAATTTGTTTTTCAATTTTGGCACTTACAGTGTGTTCTACAAGGACTTTTCAAATATGAAAAACTGATAAACAGTAAATACAACCAATAAAGATACGATTGCATTGTTTCTCCTATCACAAATGAGGGATAGATAGATCGAACTGCGGACTTAGAGATTTGGTACCCCCAGGCTGCCTCTTTTTTCGTGAAATATCATCAAATATTGTAATTTAAGAATTCAACACTACAGCCTGAAAATTAATTCAATATGACAACTCGCATATGAGTTATTGCTAATTTGCTACTTGGAAAAAAGTGAATTGTTTTTAAAATTGTCTCAAGCCTCTGTGTTTAAACATCACCCGGTCAAAACAGCCAAAATAAAAAAGTGGTATTTTCTATTAAATTATGTTTAATATTTTATTCGCATATTAAGCAAATAGACATATAGGCTGCCCCCCACCCCCACCCCCAAACAAAAAAATTTGCTGCTCTGGGCTGCAGCCAGTATTAAAAGTATTATACGGTAGTAAATAAAATTGCGATACTATTATATTTGTGAAAACAAAACCAAAAATTCAAGTAAACGACACTCATATCAATAATAAACTTGTTATATTCTCTGGAAATTATATATATATATATTCTGTTTTTATTCATTTCATATCTTACTTTTCGTATATGTAAACTATGGCTTTCATCCTCTCAATTTAACATGTGTGTAATTTAAGCATGCAGTTTTGCGATAATTTACCGCGACATAACATAGATGGCACCACTAGTGGCCTCTACCAAGGTAACCAGAAGAGGTCGATTCCCTTTTCGTTTGCAGGTGCATGATTCAGACCATAGACATGTACAGGGTATTTCACTACCCGTGGTCGATACTCTAAGGGGATAATTCTGCAGGCCGAAGTGACACGAAAATATAGAATACAATTTTTTATTTGAATTTTCGAAAATTATTTACGTCAGGGGTTCATCACCGATTTTGATGAAATTTAGATATATTGTTGAGAGCATGATTCTGAATAACTTTTTTCTATACATGTTATCGCCGTTCGGCTTTATTAGTTTTCGAGATACATAAAAATATTTTGGTATTTCTTCCTAATCAGGTACATCTGCGTTGATCGTTTCCGACACGCAGCTATGCGTGTGCAATAAAAAAATTGTAAAAAATGAATTCTTAATAATTTTCTCTGACACCAAAACTGTACTTCGCTGCACGCGCATTTAGTTTGAAATTCAAAATCATTTTTCTCGAAAGAAAACACGATATTAAAAAATTGTATACTTTCGTTTTACTTTGGCGTCTAGAATCATCCCTTAGAATATTGACCGCCTGTAGTGAAACACCCTGTATACACAGAGCATTAGCTACCACTTCAGATAGTGCGAATGAGAGAGGTAGAATATAGAACCCCAACCGCTCGCAATGCGCACGCGCCGGTGTACCCCTCTCCCTCGCACCAGTTCGCACGTGTCTTTCTCTCTCGCATGATGTTGGTCGCCAGTTGGCTCCACAGGAGGCATAGGCTAGGGGTGTCGAACTTCCCCACTCTGAGAGCCGCAGGACTCGGGCCCCCGGTCAACCGGTTCCCCCACTTATTTGTCTCCAGGAGTTGCACGAGACCCAGAAGGGAGAGAGAGGGGTACCCGAAGGAGAAATTTATCTGACAATGAATGAAGTAGGTGTGGAGGGGGTCGTTCTTCTACGGCTCTACGGAGCAGAAGAGGAGGAGCCACTGCAGCTCGTGAACCGTTTGTTCGACACCCCTGTCATTGTCAATGAAACCGCCAGTAGGATATGCTCTAAGAGTTAAACTTGATATCTAGAAGTACGATTTCATTTAAAAAAGTTTTGTACAATGTACTAATTTTGTTAAATATATATATCATAAATATGTGAGACATATTTTCCGGATCGCTTCTATTCACCAAAATAATAAAAAAATATTGGTATACGCATATGTCTTATAATATTTAATTTTGCAATTATAAGCATTTTTGTATTTCGTAAAACACGGGTCCGAAACGCCTACCGTTAAGGAACTAGTTCTTGATCAGGCACTAATTTTTTACCAGTTCATGAAATAAATCGTTCTTTTCAGTTTATGTCATTAAATAATTGTTTGAAATAATTACTAACATAAAAAAGGATAATTGTACATGTATTTCCAGATGATCAAAAACTAGTTCCTAGTCACCTTATTATTCCCTAACCTTATAAATAATTAAATTATACTTATTTTCAACTCTTTAATATTTTCCTTAAAGTGTAAACATTAATTCATTTTTTAGTATAAAAAAAGTCTATGGTTGAAAGTTTTATTAGGTTAAAAATAAATATTAAAGCGGGAAGCCCTCTAAACTGATCAAAAACTAGTTCCTTAACGTTCCTAAAGCCTTAAATTTCCGCAGATCGATATACTGACTTATTTCGCCTTTATTTTTCAAAACTTTGTTTTTCACTTCGGTTGGTACTTTTGATGGTTTTGAAGTCGCTCTGTAAGCTTTTCTCTTTAAATTGCCTGTATATTCAGCTGTATACCATATCTCCGTCCCATTGTCGCCTCTTGTTATTCACTACTCTCTGGCCGGGAGCCGAGCTGGAGCAACGCGCGGAGCTGCTTAGGTCGTTAACTATAAAATGGGTGGGGGGATCTGCAGTGGTGTCTGCACTCACGCATTGCCCCACCACAGCACCGCGGCTCCCGAGTACTCCCGAGAGTCCCGAGTCGTTGCTTTCTGGCCTCCAACGAAGTACGCATCGACTCCGAAACTCTGAACTGCCAGAAAGTAGCTCAAAGAGACTCTTGGAGTAACGAGTTGTGCAGACCTGCTGAATAACCGGAAACGAATCTTGCTCATTCGACAACCTTTAATAATTGCCACCTACGAAGTTTTCCTTAATACTCTGGCAAAGCAGAGAGTTAGTCGCCAACGATCTCCCGGTTTAGCGATTTTTTCTCATTTATTGCGTGGTTATGTTACGCGCGAATTTTAAGCGTTAAACGAGTAAGTGGCACATACATTGCATAAGTAACATAGAAGTAGCTATGGCTGAAGCTTCAAGAAGTTCGAAACGGAAAGCCTCAAGTGCCATAGTTCCCTTCAAGCCCGCGTGGGAAGAAGCGTACCTGGTTACGAAGTACGAAGGTAAACTGAAATGCCTATCGTGTTCCAAAACCTTCACGTGTGGAAGAAGCTTCAATTTGAAACGTCATTATGACGCTAACCACGCGCAAGATTATGAAAATATGACGCCAGAAGAGCGCCTTCAAGCAATTCAGGTGTTAAAAAATAAACTCTCACAAGCGGAAGATGACGATGTATCGGAGGAAGTAAGTTATTTTACATTATACAAAATGAATGATTTTGATCGAAATAAAATATGTGGCCCATGTGAAATTAGGGGTGGGGGTTTAAGTCATCATTTACATGGAGAACTTCAAAAAATTAATAAATACTAGTTATAAATCGATCTAATTGTGGGAACAGCGTCCAGTTGATAGCTAATCAACTTGACGTGGAATAATCCCTATTCAATTTTGTTATAAAAATATATCATGATTATTAATTCTTGTTTTAAAATGTGAACCACTACAGCAAGTTATTGGTTTTGTTACAGGAAAATACTTGTTTTAATACCGAGTCCGCAGTGCGATGCAGTTATAAAATCGCGTTGGAGATTGCAAAATCTTCACGCCCTTTTACAGATGGGGAATTTATAAAGAATTGGTTGTTGATAACAGCTGAACTTTGCCTGGACGAAATCAACAAATTCGAGTCGATAAGCCTGTCTCGAATGACAATAATGCGCCGCATACAGGAGATGGCTAATGATATAACGCGGCAGTTAACCGATTTGGGACAGGAATTCACTGGATTTAGTCTGGCCATAGACGAAGCTGTAGATATTTCGGGAATGCCTCATTTGGCGATATTTATTCGGGGCGTCAATGAAAAGTTAGAAGTAGTAGAGGGGCTACTAGACTTTTGTTCGTTGAAGGAAACAACAGCGGGAGACGACATTATGGCACATGTAGAGGAGGCTGTCGATAATATTAATTTAGACTGGGCGAAACTCGTGTCTATTACGACCACTGGTTCTCCTGCCATGATGGAGAAATATGTAGCCTTTGTTGAAAGCCTCAGAAAGAAATTAAAAGGTCTAGCAATCCCGCAGGAAATAAGAGTCGTTCATAGTATGTTACACCAACAGAATTTATGTGCGAAGAGTATCGAATTACAGCATGTAATGTCGGTAGTAATTCGAGTGACGAATTACATTCGCACGAACGGTGCGAATCATAGAGAGTTTAAAACATTTTTAAGCCACATACAATCAGAGTACGGCGATCTACCGTTACGTAGCGAATTACAGTGGTATAGCCGAGGGAGAATCCTAGATCGATTTTTCCATCTTCGGGATGAAATTATCCTTTTTATGGGGATGGTGGATCAGCTTGTACCGGAACTACAAAATAATGAATGGCTGTGCGATTTGGCATTTCTTTCGGATATAACGGATCATTTAGATGCGCTGAATACGCAACTGCAAGGAAATGACAAATCGATCGTAGATTTCCACAATTCAGTTTGCGCGTTTAAAGAGAAAATTCAATTGTGGACGAGACAGTTTGAAATGAAAACCGTTTGCCATTTTCCGAAATTGATATCGGTGATCGCGCAGGACACGAACTTGACTCGTTACGAAAACATATTGCGCAATTTAGATGACGAATTTTCCATCCGGTTTCAAGATTTACATTCACTTGAAAATGATTTTAATATCGTTGCAACGCCATTTTCAGTAAACGTAGACGAGGTTGCGCCGCATTTTCAGTTAGAATTAATTGATTTAAGATATGATTTGCTTATGAAGGATAGATTTCAGAGGAAAAGCAGCGTTAGTAATTTTTATAAAAATTTCCCTCAGGATAGATATCCACGATTGCATGAATGCGCGTCGAAGGTAATCGTTATGATCGGTTCAACATATCTATGTGAAAAACTATTTTCTATTATGAAGAAAGCAAAATCGTCATTTCGCACAGCCATGACAGATTACAATTTGAAATGTTCATTAATTTTAAGTACGCATCAAAGATTGGTCCCTAACATAACACGTTTACTTGAGAAAAAACGGCTACAAACACGAAAAACATCGATAACCAAACAATAACAATAGACTGACAATATATGTATTGTAATTCGATACAGATTGCACATATTGTATATATAGGATGGGGCACGCAAGGGAACCACTTTGATACCTTCATATAGGGTAAAGGACCCAATTACTGACACCTAACCAATCACTGTCATCTTAAGCTATTTTACTTAAAATAACGAATAAATAAACGTTGTAAAGTCATACACAAAAAGAATTATGTATTTCAACCTATAATCTATACTATAGATTATATACTATAGTTTATTTATTCGTTATTTTAACTAAAATAGTGTAAGGTGACAGTAATTGGTTACGTGTCAGTAATTGGGTCCTTTACCCTATGTTGACTTTAATAAGAAAAATCGACATGAATATTATATCGAAGAGGACCATATAATGTACTATTCAATAATTATTTATAATTTATGGAGATATTGATGTGGTTCCATTTATGTACCTCCTTGTAATCTTCAGGAATTCTGGGTGTATTGTTTTGTATATATATGTATATAAACCACCTTTGCGTAATTACGGATCTCAATTTTACAAAATGACAAACATTTTTCATTTCGAATTGTCTCCTCTATAATCTAATTTTCGCTTTGAAGACGCAAATAGAATTGTGGAAGTCGGTAATCGTTCTGTTCAACCAATTGTTATTATCACGAAAATGAAACAATCGATAGAGAACTTTTCCGCAACTAACCCACTGTATTTTGATATGTATTTGTTGGTTATACAATTTTGTAGTTAATACATATCGGTGCAAGAATGTACACCAAGTAGTAGCGCATATGTGTAATTATAAACTACTTAGCTACATGTATATATGTAAATATTTATCAATCATGTAATTTTCTAACTTTTCTTAATAAGTACATATCGTTGAATAAAATTTTATAGTGTTTGTATCCGAGTTATTTATTCCTATAATTTTAACTTTTTAAATACCAGCAAAATATTTCACATTACATATATATGGGGCGGGGGGATAAAATTCGCGATACGGGTAAATTGACTTCGTTCCGAAGGGTGCTAGATATTCGGATATACAATCGCGTTACCTAAGGCTTTGTAAATTAACAGTTTTCAAGCCTTTAGTCTTCTGAGAATATAGAAAGAGAAATTCTAAAATAATTAAAGAAAAAAAGTAGAATATCCGTACCGGGATTTGAACTCTGGACTTTTTGTTTGCGACCCAAGCGCTCCGATGTCCGTAAAATGAATTCTGGCCAGGAAGCGCGTACAGCATAGGGCTGGGATTATTCGAATAATTTAATATTCGAATGCTACGAATAAACTTCGAATATTTGTGTATTCGAATGTTATTATTCGAATACTATTCGTATTGGAATACTAATGTATTCGAATAGTATGGTGTGAAGTGAGTCAAAATTAGCTTACAAGATTTCACCCTGACAAATGAACCTTTGGACGTTGTTGGTCCAATGAAAAGGAAAGGATTGCGTTTCGTCCCGGGTCTGACAGAGGACTTTTCAGTGAGTCCTTATATGCGAAAGGAGCGTGACCACTCGCGAGAGGGCATCGGCCCTCTAGCGGAGAGAAGCCGTTCCTCGTGTCATTCGGGAACCATCAAAGTCATTGGTCAGAACCGGCAAAGTCTTAAAGACGCCTTTTGGACGTCCAAAATTAGCGGCAATTCGCCGCACAGGAGTGACGGAGAGCATGCAGTAGACAGGGATGGTGCTAAACAAGGACAGGGCTTTATGTGCAAGTGAGAGGGTCTTATGCGGGCGGCGGTTACCTTGGGGTCGCGGCGGCCAAAACGCCTTCCCGTGCTGGAACACCGATATGGGGATTTCGTGCGTCTACCTAGACTTCGGCCTTGCAGTCTAAAAACTTTCTACCTACGATACATGCTACTCTTACGTGTAATGTTTTATCAAGCAAAATTCATTTTAGCAAATTAAATAATAACTTGTAGAATTGTCACCATTGTCACTAGGCATAACTCAGTGGTTCTTCGACACAGGGGGACCCGACATGCGACGTTGCCAAATTTCCGGAGGGAAGCCGATTTCACCGCCTAGTGTACATGGAGGTACCATTGCCTTAGAGTGACTGCCTCGAAACTGTCGGGCAGTGATGATATCTCGGGCGGGTTTTCTTGCGCATGCGCGGCTTTTGCAGTACCGTATCTATGTTGGGGCCAAACTAATAGGTGTAGTATCATTGGCGGGAAAGCAGCAGGGTGTTCAAGGTACCCCATTTTATCAAAACTTGTACTATACTGATGCTAAAATTGCCGCGCATGCGCGAGTAAATCCGCCCGAGATATCATCACTGCTGTCGGGCAACATCACGCGAGAGAGAAAAAGAGAAGTACATGTCCTATTCGACCGATATGCGCATGCGCCGATATCGTGCGAGAGAGAAAGACATGTGCGAGCGAGAGAAGTATAGAGGAACAATCGGCCGTAATATACTTCTCTCACTCGCAAGATGTGTTTCTCTCTCGCACGATACCGGCGTTTGCGCATTACGGTCGAATAGGACACTTCTTCTCTCGCTCACACGTCTTTCTCTCTCACACCATGTTGGAGACAGTTTCAAGTTTTTAATGAGACCTCCATAGTATATGCAAAGAGTAGGTATAATAAGAGGCGTCACTCCGGGCAGAACCTTTGAAGTCCTTACTTGACCTTGGCATTTAAATTGGTTGTATATTCGAGCGGGATATTCAAATCGACTAAATGTACCTTACCGCAATTGGCTGATTATTGCCGAAGTTTACCGATCATTGCCGAATGGACATTTAAATTGGTTGTCTAGTGATTTCCCTAGGTTATTTCTGTCCTTGTCGAGTGACGATCTCCTCTTTGGTAACGAAACGGAACGATATGAATGCGCGCAGTGACTGCGCTGCGATCTCTGCACTCACTGCGCGAGTCGGAACGCACCCAGTCACTGCACCGCTTGATGCACCGGAAGTGGCATCGTATTGGTAGTAAGTGAGAGAAATTCTTGGGAATCATACGATCCCACCAATTCATGCGCAGTATGCATGAATTGAAACACAGCCTATGTGTGCGTGAACTGGCGCTAAGCCAGCCAAGTGGCTCCAACGCGAAGGCAACCACGACCAACCAGCGTCAACAATTTATTTCCCGATGACGCTGGTTGGCGTTGGCCGTAGTTGGCTTCGCGTTCGGGCCCCTTAAAATTTTATTCTTTTTCTCAACGTATTTACTTGTTATAATTAAAAAAAAAAGAGTAACTTTTTTTGATATCGTTCTTCATTTTCGAGAAAATCGATTTTGAAATCCTTGACGTTGCGTTTATTCGCGTACAGGAAATCCTAGCTTAATGAAAATTACGGGCGATTTGGGCGCAAGTGGAATTCGCCCAAGAGTGGATGAGGGACTTAAGTTAATTAAAAAGTATTTCTTATTTCTAACTGCATTTATATACTTTTTCTTTAATAAAATATAATTGTATACTTTTTAACATTAAATTTAAATTTACAGAAAGACTAATCCTATGTAGGCTCACAATTACGAGGCCTCGAACACGGATGCATTTTCAAATTTAAAGTAGGCAGACGAGGCAAGCAACTAACATTGACGGTCTATTTAAAAGAAATAAAGTTTCGTATTTCACAACATCAAAATAAATACATTTAGAAAGTATAAAAACTATGGCTATCCTCGTCCTATCTCTCATTAAGCTTATGCTATTTTGTATTGCTATTTTTGAAATAATTAGTACATTATTAGAACTGCTGACTATTGTCTATAGGCTTACAGCGTCCATTAGAGTTCTTATATTTTCACCATTTAAATAACTAAGAATTCTTTCAACACAGCCACATGGTAATCCAGGGGGATTGTTAAAGAGAACACCGAAAATTTTTTTTCCTTGTTCCACAGAATCTCTCTTTCTTTCCCCCTTTCTAAAATTACTAGTTATCATACCAGCATATATCGGGAAATACGTTTTATAATGAGGCGACTCGAAGATCCATTTTATATTTTCATTTCTTGCATACGTCGCTAATTGACTTGTATCCTTTGTTAAAATATCATAAAATGTGATGTCAGTATTAACGAACTTCTCACTTTTCATCCTTGCTATTTCTTCCTTGCATGAAATCTCAGAACAAGCTAGTACTGCAACAATATACTTATTAATTACGAGCGAGGGCCCAGAATATAAATTTGCAGCTTTTAACTTAACCATGTGACGTTCAAGAATCCTAGCAACGTTTACATTAGCAGAGAAGTCATAATCAGTGTCATAATCATCGTTATCAACCGACAATAATCCGTCAAAATCCTTAGCGAATTGATGCGCTGTGCCATTGTTATCATTCTTAATGGTTATATCAGAGCCGTGGTCTAGGAGAGCCTCAATAACTTGTTTATGACCTCTGCGACAAGCACAGTGGAGCGCTGTTGTACCATATACATCGGTAGTATCAACGCTGGCACCAAATTCTAAGAGGAGATAGACAATTTCTACATGACCATTTAAAGCAGCTTTGTGGAGTGGTGTTAACTTGAAGCTCTCAAGCGTAGAATCAACTTTAGCACCAAATTCTAAGAGATGCTTGGCTATTTTTAGATAACCAGATTCAGCAGCAACGTGTAGCGGTGTTTCTAAGTCGAATTTCGACGCAGCATTAACTTTGGCACCGCGTTTTAGCAAGAGTTCTACAACCTCTTCATGGCCGTTCTTAGTTGCAAAATGAAGAGCAGTCGCTTCATCGAGGTCCTCAGCATTTATATTAGCTCCGTTCTTCAAAAGCATTTCGGTAATTACTTTATTACCGTGTCTAGCGGAAAGATGGAGCGGCGTTGTGCCCTTTCCATATGTGGAATTAACATCTGCGTTATACTCCAAAAGAGCCTCAATGACTTCCAAATAATTGTTGTTAGTAGCAGCATGAAGCATCGTCATAGAACTTTTTATTCTCACGTTTGCATCAGCTCCTCTGCTTAAAAGCAATCTGGCAACTGCTCCCTTAACACTAGGATTTCTACGATGATGAAATTTAGAACTTTTCCCTTCTCCGTCTAAAATAATAAAATGCAACGGCGTTCTTCCATGTTCGTCACTAGCATTAACATCAGCGCCGTATTCTAAAAGAACTTCAACGATTTCTTTGTGATCCTCCTTAACAGCAATATTCAGTAGTTCAGGATTATCTTTTACATTAGCTTTATTATTTAAAAGCAGCTTAGTCATACTTAAATCAGCACTCTCAGTAGCATAAAATATTGGTGTCTTTCCAGCTTCATCTTGTGCGTTTATGTAAGCTCCGTAGCTTATCAGTAATTTAGCTACTTCTTCGTGTCCGTATTTGGTTGCAACATGTAACGGTATAGAACCTTTTGTGGACGTCAAGCCACATAACAAATTAACATCAGTGCCGTGTTTTAAGAGTTCCTCGACAAGTTCCAAATATCCTTTCTTAACAGCAGCATGCATAAAATTATTTGCATCTTTAGGGTTTACCTTAAAACCGTATTGAAGTAGATTCTTAACGATCATGTTGTATTCTATTCCACAACCCTGCACTGCAGCATTAAGAACGCTGCTGTTGCTTGGGTTATTCAGATCAGTACAATGCTTTAAAATATATTCAACAATTATCGACCATCCTTTCTCAACAACAAAGTGTAGCATGGTTTTATCGCTCTCATCTACAGGATCAACATAAGCTCCGTATTCCAAAAGTAGCTTGACAACTTTTTCATGTTGCTTTTTAACAGCAAGATACACTGGTGTATGACCTTTCCCAGATTCTGAATAAACATTGGCTCCATGTTTCAAAAGTTGCTCAACAATTTGCGGATGCCCTCCTTCCGTCGCAATGTGAAGAGGAGTTACACCATGTCTTCCCGCAGCATTGGCATTGGCGCCTTTACTTAAAAGCAATGTGATAATATCTTTGCTTCCATTTTCAACAGCGAAGTGCAGTGGAGTATAGCCTTCCAGATATGTAGAGGTATACGCAGAATTCACATCGGCGCCATGTTTCAAAAGCTGCTCGACAATTTGTAAATCCCCCTTCTCTGCTGCGATATGCAGAGGAGTTACGCCATTGTTGCCTTTAGCATCGACATTAGCGCCGCTACTTAAAAGCAATTCAGTAATTTCTTCATTGCCTTTCTCCACAGCAAAGTGCAACGGTGTACAAGCGTCCCTAAATATAGAGACACAGAAAATTAACGTAAGCTAGGGTAAAGGACCAAGTTACTGACACCTGACCAATTACTGTCACCTTAAGCTATTTTAGTTAAAATAACGAATAAACAAACTATAGAATACAATCTATCGTATAGATTATAGGTTGAAATACATAATTCTTTTTGTGTATCACTTTACAACGTTTATTTATTTGTTATTTTAAGTAAAATAGCTTAAGGTGACAGTAATTGGTCAGGTGTCATTAACTAGATCCTTTACACTATATATTTTAAAATACACTGAACAATTTATAAATACCGTTTATCCGCTGCACTGGGACCAGAAATTTTACCCTCGACATTGGCCCCTTTACTTAGAAGAAGGTTTGTGATTTCTTTGCTATTGTTTCCAATAGCAAGGTGCAGAGGAGTTAAGCCGCTTTTGTCGGCAGCGTCGATGTTCGCTGCCTGACTCAAGAGCATGCCAATAATTTTTATGTTCATACTTCCAACTGCGTTGTGAAGTGCAGTTTTACCATCCAAATTTTCTGCATTAATATTAGCACCTCTGTCCAGAAGCATCTGAACGATTTCTATGTCACCATTTATAACAGCGAAATGAAGTGGAGTATTTGAAGAACTACTGTTTTCGTTGTTCACTTTGGAACCGTTTGTTAGGAGTAGTTTAGTAATTTCTGTATGCTGTTCCTCCATAGCGGCACAAAGAAAAGCGTATCCACTGGACGCATCTGACCATTCTTGCGAGTAGGATAGACCGCGAGATCTAATTAGTTCTCTTACCTTTTGTACTTCACCTTCGCGAATCGCAGTCATTACGCTGTTGTGTTTATATGGTATATAACGAACTCCTTGCATTGTTTATAATTGTGCTTGATTTCGTGAAATAAATTCAAACGTGTTGGAAAGCGCGTGACAATACGCATGGCAGTTATAGTGGGTGCGTTCCGATTTACCGCAGTGATTTCATGAAATTGGTGGCATCTTATTGGTGCTTATTGGTGGCATCGTGTGATTCCCTAGAATTTCTCTCACTTTTCACCAATACGATGCCAGCGAGCGTGCACAAACGCAGAAATTTCTGAGGTGAAGCAGTCACTGCGTAACGCGCATGCGTGTTTGTTTCTACAATCTTTGATTATTTGAATTTCTCTATTTCCAATCATCTTCATTTTCGCTTTCATCAGTATTATTTAATAATATCGAGGTTATTGTAAACAACGTTTCTTTCTCTATAGTAGTATTTTCGAATTTCAAGAACGCATGAACCGCAATAATCAAACGGAACGATATGAATGCGCGCAGCGGCTGCGCTGCGATCTCTGCACTCACTGCGTGAATCGGAACGCACTCCTTTAGGTAGTGATCGGCAAATGTGTTTCGCGTTTTCTATTGGTCGACGCCATTAGTGTCCGAACCCAGAAATAGAGAGAGCAAGTAAATAAGAAAGTTGTGATATTTTGACATATTTTTTAACCTTTTTTTGTGATAGTTGCTGTGGTTAGAAAACCTTACGTGCTCCCTATATAGATATCTAGAAACAGTCTAATGTATTTAACCTCACTGCTTTCCAGCTGGTTAAAATATCCTACCTAAAACAATTAATTAATTGGTACGTTTATGATACATTACCTACTGGTGCACCTATTACAAAAACTTGTATTAGCTTGTTACGAAATAATGACAACATGTTTTAATTTGAACGAAGAATGGCAGAAAGAAATGGTAGAACTTCAGTTTTCTCGGTTGTTTCAAAATGCTAGATAGGACATTCTAAGGAGGGCAGTATTCTTTTAAAATGTGCCCCCCGATTTGTGACCCGTTTTAGGCCAAAATGGTGGACACATTTGCCGATCACTACCTATATAGAGCAGGCCTGGGATTTAAGTGAACGCGGCGGCCGATTTTCAGAGTCAACGCCTCTTTTCCCCCACCGCACGTCTTGGCCCCCGCGGCGGCCTAGGAGCTTCGAGCGCTTCAGGCCCGTACCATATGAACCGCGCGTAGCTCGGTTGATATGAGCTACGCGCGGTTCATATGGTACGGGCCTGAAGCGCTCGAAGCTCCTTGGCCACCGCGGGGGCCAAGACGTGCGGTGGGGGAAAAGAGGCGTTGACTCTGAAAATCGGCCACCGCGTTCACTTAAATCCCAGGCCTGCTCTAGAGAATCACTAGGCAGTTACAAATTTTAGTGATGCGTAGTGGTGAAAGGGTGAACTAAAACAGACGTTGAACTTGAATTCAAATTTATTGGAAGACAAATTCTAGGCTCACAATGACGAGTCTATGAACTCGGGTACAAAGCAGAATTATTTCTATAATATATACTTCATTGCGATAGAAAAGTTATAACAGTTATCTAATTGCAATTTGCAGAAAATAGAGATCTTTCTTATCTGGATATAGGTCTTACTGTGGGGGAATTCCACTCACGCCCAAATCGTCCGTGATTTTCTTTGAGGTAGGTTTTCCTATACGCGACTGGACGCAATATCAAGAACTTAAAAGTCGATTTTCTCGAAAATGAAGCGCGATATCAAAAAAAGTTACTCTTTCTTTTCAACTTATAACAAGTGAATAAGTCGACAAAATGAAATAAAATTTTTTGATACTGCGCTTCATTTTCGAGAAAATCGACTTTGAAATTCTTGACGTCGCGTCCAGGCGCGTACAGGAAAACCTAGTTTAACGAAAATCACGGGCGATTTGGGCGTAAGTGGAATTTGCCCTGTATTGATAAGAATAATATTACATTGAGTATGAACATTGGTTCGCATATTGGCGGTCAATTTATAACAAATAAAATATCTTTCGTAACGCTAAAATAAAAACATTTGAAACATAATAAAAACTATGACTATTTGAACATTTCTCCTTAACTTAAGCTATTTTAGGTACGTTTAAAGTAGTTATCACATTATTAATATTAATTTTCAGGCCGCCCCAAAAATACAGTAGACTGGCAATCCCCCATTAAAACATTTAAATCTTCATCATTCAGATAACTAAATAATCTTTCGGCGCAGTCACGTGGTAACCGAGGGAAATTGTTAAAGAGGGAATAGAAAATTTGAAGTCCTTGCTCCAGAAACTTTTTCCTTTTCTCCGCCTTTCTAAAATTATTATTCATCATACTTGCATATATCGGAAACTTTTCTTTATAATCGCCGGATCCGAAGGCCTCTACTATACTTTCATTTCTCGCGTAGATCGCTAATCGACTTACATTTTTTGTCAATATATCATAAAATGTAATATTAGTATTAACAAACTTTTCACTCTTCATGCTTGCTACTTCCTTCTCGCATTCATCCTGAAAATCATATCTCGCCAACCTCCTTTCCTCACGAACCTTCTTACTATACACGCGCGCTATTTTTTCGTCAGATTCATTTAGAAAATGCTCTTCATCATCGCTACTAATCGATAGTACATGTTTGTTAACTGTGTGTAAATTTGCAGCTGTTACCTTAATTATGTGACGTTTAAGCATCTCGGCGGTGTTTACATACTTAGAGATTTCATCGTCGTCGTGGGTATAATAATCATAAAGATCATTATCATTTTCATGAGATCCTTTGATACCGTCCATAGCGAAATCAAGTGCCGTGTAGTTTCTTGAAGTCGTAATAGAAATATCAGCACCGTGTTCTAGGAGGGCTCTAACGATATCTGCATGACCACTCCTAGCAGCACTGTGAAGTGCTGTGAATCTACATTCATCCGTGGAATCCACGTTGGCACCTAATTTTAAGAGAAGCTCGACAATGTTCGGATATCCGTCGTCAGCAGCTCTGTGGAGTGGCGTCGTTGTTTCATGCGTAATTGCAGAATCAACTCTGCCAACAAATTTTAAGAGACACTCGGCAATGTCCAGAGTTTCATGTTGAGCAGCAATTTCGAGTGGTAACATGATGGTCGAGTCCTTAATAACATCAATATTGGCACCAAATTTTATGAGAAGCTCGACAATTTTTGAATTACCAAATTGAATAGCCATGTAGAGTGGCGACCTTAGATCATCTTCAATCACAGCGTCAATTTTGGCACCGTGTTTTAGCAATAGCTCTACGATTTTTGTAAAATCTCCTTTAATCGCAAAATGAAGAGCAGTCTCTCCCCTTGTGCACTCAGCATTTACATTAGCTCCTTTGTTCAAAAGCATTTCCACGAATCCACCGTTACCAATCACGGTAGAAAGATGGAGCGGTGTCATGTCGTCTACATACGTGCAATTAACATCTGCGTCATATTCCAAAAGAGCCTCAACGACTTTCACGTATCCTTTCTCAATAGCAGCATAAAGCATCGGCATAAAATTGTGAACTCTAGTGTTTGGATTAGCTCCCCAGCTTAGAAGCAACTTGGCAACTTCTGGCTTAACATTAATAACAGCATCGTTACGAAAACGCCGTTCAAAGCGTCTTTTTGCTTCGTCCAAAATAATAAAATGCAATGGCATTCTTCCATATTTGTCACCAGCGTTAGCATCAGCACCATGTTGTAAAAGAACTTCAACGATTTCTCTGTGTCCCTCCCTAACAGCATCGTTCAGTAGCTCAGGATGATCTTTTACATTAGCTTTATTAGTTAACAGCAGTTTGGTCATTTTTAAATCGGCATTCTCAGTAGCGTAAAATATCGGTGTCTTTCCAGTTTCATCTTGTGCGTTTACACAAGCTCCGTAGCTTATCAGTAACTTAGCTACTTCTTCGTATCCACTTTTGGTTGCAACGTGTAAAGGTATGTGACCTTTTCCATATGCTGAGTTACATAACATATTAACATCAGTGCTATATTTTAAGAGCTCTTCGAGAAGTTCCAAATATTTGTGCCGAACAGCAGCGTGCATAAATTCTTTTGCATCTTTAGGGTCAACGGTAAAACCATACTGAAGTAGGTTCTTAATGATCTCGCGACCCTCTCTTTTCCAGCCCTGCACCGCAACATTAAGAACGCTGCGGTTGCTTTTGCTATTCAGATTGGGACAATGCTGTAAAATAAGCTCAACAATTATTGATATTCCTTTCTTAACGGCAAGCAGTAGCAGAGTTTTGTTGTCCTTATCTTCAGCATGAATGTTAGCTCCACGTTCTAAAAGTAGCTTAACCACTTTTTCATGTCCGTTTTGAACAGCGAGGTACAAAGGCGTTCGACCTTTCCGAGTCGGAGAATGAAGATCAGCTCCGTGTTTTAAAAGCTGTGCAACGATATGTAAGTGCCCTCTTTCTGTTGCGATGTGGAGAGAACTAGTACCACGTATTTCTTTAGCATTTACATCAGCACCATTACGTAAAAGCAATTTGGCGATTTCTTCGTTGCCTTTTTCAGCAGCAAGGAGCAGCGGTGTATAGCCTTCCCAAATTGCTGAGGTGTACACAGAATTAACATCAGCTCCGTGTTCTAAAAGGAGCTGAACAATCTGCGAATGCCCTTTCTCTGTTGCAATATGAAGAGCAGTTGTATTGTGTCTTCCTTTAGCGTTTACATCAGTGCCTTTACTTAAGAGCAATCTGGTAATTTCTGCGCGACCTCTTTCAGCAGCAAGGTGCAGCGATGTATAACCTTCCCTGATTGTACAAGTATACACTGAATTAACGTTGGCTCTATATTTTAAAAGCTGCTCGACAATTTGGAAATCCCCTCTTTCTGTTGCGATGTGAAGACAAGTTGTACCATCGTCTCCTTTGGCATCGACATTAGCTCCTCTGCTCAAAAGAAGGTTTGTAATTTCTCTGCTATCGTTTTTGATTGCCAGGTGCAGAGGAGTCACGTTGCTTCTGTCCGTAATGTAAATATTTTTCACGTTCATCGTTTCCACAGCGTTGGGAAGCACAAGCTTTCCATTGAAAGTTTTAGCATTAATATCGGCACCTCTGTCCAGAAGCATTTGAACAATCTCGATGTCACCATTTAGAACAGCAAAATGAAGTGGGGTATTAGAAAAATTACTGCTTCTATTGTTAACTTTTGAACCATTTGTTAAGAGGAGTTTAGCAACCTCTGTGTGTTTGTTCTCCAGAGCAGTGAGAAGTAAATGATATCCATCTAACGCGTCTGACCATTCTTGCGAGTAGGATAAACCGCGAGCATTAATTATCTCTCTCACTCTTTGTATGTTTCCTTTATCAACTGCAGTCATAAACGCGCTGCGTTTATATGGTGAGTATCGAATACCTTGCATTATGCGTTGATAATTTGTTCCCAATTCCGTGAAATAAATTCAAACTCGTGTTGAAACAGTTGGGACTTCCAGCGTCTTTGAAACTAACGCTGCCAACTTCCTAGCGCGAAATTCTGCCAAGTAGCGTGGAATGAAGTTAGGTAAGAATAATTAAAGTGTTGGCTAACCGCTCACTTCAGCCCAACTCGACGAGTTCGGCTACCCAAATAGCACACCTCGTCTTAGAGACGTCTAGTTTATGTCCATTTTAGGTCTGAATGTCTTGATTTGTAACAAGACGTCTTTGAGACGCCTTTTGGACGTCTTTAAGACTTTGCCAGACGTTGTGCTATCTGGGAAGTGGCATTCGCCCTTCATTCATTCCATAAATTAGGCTGTGTTCCGATTCACGCATTATGCGCATAGACCGCAGAGAAAACCGTTCCGTTTCATTCTATGCGTGCATTGGTTGCGTTGGTGGCGCATACGATTCCCTAGAATTCTCCCACCTCTAGCGCATGAAGCGTGCAGTTCATGCGCGCATGCGTATTTGTCGCTTTACGTACGCTTTGAAAAACATGCACGAAATTATGTGGTCCGCTACTCGAAGTGACAGAAAATATAACCTACATATATGCTACATGGCAATAAATGCTTATTGGATATTTCGTTCTTTTACGCTATATTTGTCACCTTTTTATAATTTATGAAAATATGAAAATTCAATGTAGTGTATTACTATATTATTTCAACATGTGTTGTGAGGTAAGACCGGCCAAAATTGAGGGGTAATCGTAGCCAGCTTTTAACATTACTTTTTTTCTGGCTTAAATGCAACTGACATAAAAGAATTACGAATAAGGCAGAATGAAGCCAGGAATATTACTTTACACGCTTCCACATAAAAACCCAAAATGAAACAATTCAATTTTATGGGCATATAATAATATGAAGAATGTTCAGGATGGAATACCCCTGAAGAATACATTTGTGATTCATGTATATAGTAATTAATTTTAAAACATAAAAATAATATTTTTTTTATTAATTTTACAGTTTTCCCACTTCTTTTATAAAGAAAAATCATGGCCAGAATTACCCCACGTTAATTCTGTAATTCCAATCAAATGGACATTTTTATGTTATTGCTTCCAACTTTGTTACAACGTAAATTTTTACTTTCTCTGTTATAAGAATAAAAACTAATTAAACACTTCAAACTAGCAATTCATATAAAAAAACAGAATACAGAAGCACACGTAAAGCGACAAATACGCATGCGCGTAATATGCGCATTGACTGCCCATGCTTTTATTTTCTGCACTTGCTGCACGCATTATAAGCTAGAAATTGGAGGATTCTAGGGAATTCTACGAAATTGGTACTGCCATCTCTGCACTCGCTGTATGAATTGCAACCAACGTAACGGACTCAATTTCGAAGCGAACAACACATCCCTAGAAGGTTTTAGGCAGGGTCGAAAAGAAAGATGAGGAAGGAAGCAAATACGTAGCGTGCATATTTATTTCTTAAAGGCTTTTACTGCTAAGTTTTTCGAAGGTGCTCTTATAATGCTAACTTTACAGCTGTACTCTAATCCAGAAGACGTACGAGAGCCTGCGGTTCTATTCAATAGCCTTTAAAACCTTGAATTTACCCCGGACGCGGATAATAAATAACTTCATTTTTCCTTTACACATATGTTTACCAAATTACGTTGGGTAAGCAGCAGTTCGTCCTGTAAAACTCATAAAATATGATCTTCGCTTTCAATAATTATCGCTGTTCAAGAAGAATAGAAAAACTAGGGTTGAGAAAATCCAGGAACCAATTAAGCCATCAAATTTCGTTAGGAGTCGGTCCCCGATCCTTAAGACGAAGTAACCGATGTTGTTAGGAAGCGTGCTTCGACCACCGTCCAAAAGTCTCGAATTAAATTAACCGTAATCCATCCAACTGCATAGCTATTTGTAAGTAAGTTTGAACATTCCCGCGTAACCTCACGAGCATTAGACGCATCGAAACCCGTTCCGTTTCGTTACTGCGTTTTATACTCACACCGGTATCTTTGAGCACTGTTAATTCATCATTCCATCTGCTGGGCTCCTAAGGCATTTTATATCGCAGTTCACAACGAGACATCCAAGACGTAAGATACCACTTGAAAGCCATATATGAGATGTTTTTTTGTTCAATATAAATATATATATATATATTTTCTTTTTTTTTGTAATGGATTCAGATAATTTTTTATCTAGACAGTACGAAGAGTTAAGATTAACAAATGCAGAAATATCTGACATAGAACAAATTTGTGTTGAAGATGGATTAATAAGAGAACGTTTCTATCGTAGTATCGTCAATGCGAATAATTTTTCAATAACAGCTGATAAAAATGATCAAGATAGTTCTTTTGAAAAAATCGATGTTATTTATAAACAAATGAACATGATCTTTCGTGCTGTAAAAGACTTCACAGAATCACTCGAGGAAGTAGATTTAGATCTATCAAAGAGTGCATTTATTGCACGATTTATCGCACGAAATATTCAAATATTAAAACGACAATTGAAGTCAACTTATAATAAATTGCCATGGGAAGAGATAGAGTTTTGTTTGTCTCGTTTTGCTTTTCTTTCTACGTTAGAAAGGAAAAATCTACAAAGTCATTTAGATAACTTTGCCAATGAGCTTAGAACGGTTTTTAAGTATAGCGATGATTTAAATGATAATAATATTAAAAGAATGAAGGATGAAATAAAAAAATATATTAATAAGGGTATTCAAAGAAATCGTGAGAAGGTTTCTGGTTTTGAATCTTTATATTCTGACTATGAGTTAATAAAAGATCCATATTCTTTAAGTAAAATGCTTCATTATATAGAATTAGCACTATTAGTGAGCCCAGAAGAACAATCGGGTCGGTTGGTTATTGAAAGGGCCTTGCAGGTAATTGGTGAGTATTTAAAAGGTAGTCCACAATCACCACATTTATCCGACAGCATACAAGTAACTTTAATTCGGATGAAAATGGCTGTTATAATAGAAATAGCACCATCTCTGCGGAACCTGTTGTCGCATAACAACAATCTTGATAGATTGTTTTCAAGAAATAGTATTGAAAAAGAAGAGGGCTTATTTACGAAGATTCAAGGTGATCTCAAAAAAATTCAAGGTGTTATGACTCACATTTTTTACAATGTTAAAATTAGACATTATGAAAAGTGGTGCGAAGATATTATTAGTAACGATGACTCTAAAATAGTTCAAGAATTAAGTGATGAATTTATTAAAAAAATCGATTTAGAAAAAACTGAACTAATGGATACCGAAACTCATGACACAGATGTATTTAAAAAAATTGAGAGTCTGCTTGGAGAAATGCGTAAAATTATTGATAGTCTTTGTACTATAAACTTGGAAGTAAAAGATAAAAATGAAAAGTTATTTATCAAGATTGAAAGCATCATTGCGTCAGAAAAAAATAAAATAACATATGTAAGAACTACCTATAATGCACGTCTACAAACTATCAGAGATATAGTCATTATTATAAAACAGAGCGCAGATAAGGATAGTGTCAATTACTTTAAAGAAACTAAAGAAAAATATCGAGGTATTTTAAACATGATTCGAACAGAAGAGCCACGTGCACATCTTTTAGAAATTGTGTATTTAATTAAAGAAATTTCTAATAATATTAAAGGGCATAATATATATGAGAAAATTCTAAGATTAACTACTGATATTAATTACATTATTTATTTACAAAGTATTAGAGCTAATGAAATCGAGGCATTTAAAGAAAAATTAGGCACATTAGAAATTGATACTTCCGTTCAAGAGTATAGGGTGAAAAGTGAACTAGATGATGTTTTGAGTACATTTCAATGTAAAGTAAAGAACGAAGAAAAGTTTAGAAAGCTAAAATCAGCGCTAGAAAAACGAAAGCAAATTTATAGAACAAAATTGAAACTAATTGGTCATTTCGAGGGTAAGAATAAGTTAACACAAGAAGAATATAATCTTTCAGTTAAGGGATTAAATGAAACAGAAGGCAAAAAAACAGAACTCTTTAATTACTTTAAGTTCAAAAGTGATAAGGGCAAAAATCTGATGAAAAAATCACAAGATCACTACGGGAATTTCTTAAAAAGAGAACAGGACCTCAATAAGCTTCTGAAATCACTTGAGTTACAGCCTAAACACGTAACATTGTTAAGAAGTAATTTTGATGAAAAAAAGCTACTTCATAAATATTATACTCCCGAATCACTATTGGACGATATTATTAATAATATTGAAGTTAATGAACAGGTTAAATTAACAGGTGCAGAGTATAACAAATTAATTAAAAACCTAGAAGATAAAAAACAGGCTCATAAGGCAAAACAAGAATTAATTGATTTTTTCGAAAATAATAGTGAGATAACAGCAATAGAATATGGTCAATTAGTTGACAAGTTAGACACGACACCTACAAATAAAGTAGAACTAAATAAGCTCTATAGCTCTTTAAGTAAAGCTATTCTTGCAGTAGAATCATTGAATGATAGTTATGGAGCTTTTATCAAAGCTGTTGCGAAAAAAGAAACAACTATAAATGCGATTTATAACTCCTTTAACAAATTCTCTGAATCGCTCCAATTAGAGTCTGACAGTCAAGAATTGTTAAGGAAAATTTTTAAAGAAAAAAGAATTAAAATTCTTGAAGATTATTTTAGTGAGAAGTTGAGTCTACTGAAAAAAAGATTGGAAAATGTGAATTGTGATTCAAAATATAAATTAATATTGCACTATAAAAATAATAAAACGTTGCAGGCAGAGGTAGAAATGCTTCTTCTTGATTTAAGCGATATATCTTTAAATATAGATCAGCCTCCTTTAAGATGTTTAGGGGAAGAGTTTCCGTCTTTAGATGGAGATTTTCCATTTCTAATGGGGGTTTCCTTGCGTAATTACTTAGCGCACGGAGATGCTCTAATTGATTCATTGCCCTTTGATCCATTAATAGCGGTTATTTCTAATGCCTTAATATTTACTAAAGAAGGTGAATCGATAATTGCGCTATGGAATCTTGTGAAGGATAGTAAAATGAAGGAATATCTAATTAACAAAGTTAATGATGACGTAGTAGATAAATTGCGCGAAGAAAAACTACCAATTGAGTTACAACAGTATGCAGAATCAATCATTACACTGAAACGATCAGATTACTGGATAGATTATCTGAAAAGTATGTTAAGTGATAAAGGAAAATGTAATAGGCCTATCGTTATGTCCGATGTTGCTAGTCGTTATGAGAAAAATTTAAAGCTGATTAGTTCTCGAAATGAAGTAAATGAAGAGGTTATGCAACGTGCCCAGGAAGCACTTGAATATTGCCCTGAAAGAGGAAATGAAATTGATGTTAAAGATTGTAAAATGTGGACGCCTTTACATATTGCTGCACATAAGGATCACGAAGCTGAAAATATACTACTAGATTTAGCAGCTCTGAGTGGTAATGATCAGGATGTTGAAATTCTATTAAACATAGGAGCTGAGGTTAATGCTAAAAATACGGATGGTTTCACACCATTACACAATGCAGCTCTATATGGTCATAAGAAAGTTGTTGAAATTTTATTGAGCAATGATGCAGAGATTAACTCTGTAGGGAGAGATGGTACTATACCATTACATCTTGCCGCATTCAATGGTAATATGGATATTATAAAATTACTTGCAGAAGAAGAAAATGTTAATACTAAAGACAAGGATGGCGATACACCATTACATTTTGTTGCTGTAGCAACACATAATAAGGCCGAAGTTGTTGAACATTTGCTCAGAAAGGGTGCAATTATAGATTCCAAAGATAATAAAAAAAGAACACCACTATACGCTGCTGCAAACGTGGGAAACAAGGATATTGTTAAGACTTTATTAGATAAGGGGGCTTATGTTGATTCTATTTGTGAAAATGACTATACACCACTACACATAGCAGCTATGAATGGTCATGATCAGGTTGTTGAGGTTCTATTAAATAGTAGGGCCAATGTTAACGCTAAATGTGAAAATGGACGTGTACCATTGCACTATGCTGCTTCATCAATAAACAGTAAGACTACAGAGCATTTACTTAATAATGGTGCAAAAGTTGATATTAGAACCAATCATGGCTTGATCCCTCTGCATTTAGCTACTAATAACTTAGAGGTTGTTGAATCTCTGATACAAGAATCTGACATTAATACTGTTGATAACTATAATAGAACTCCGCTACATTTTGCTGTTAAACAGAATAACTTAAATGTTATCAGGTTTCTTGTGAACAATGGTGCTAATGTTCATGCTTCTGACGAAAGTGGTCAAAAACCTCTCCATTATTGGAGAGGTGATCAATACAGTGATGTGGACATAGTAGGGTATCTAGTAGATCAAGGTGTTGATCTGAATACTCCCAGAAGCGATGGTAGAACACTGCTACATCTTGTTGCTGTTGCCGGTTACTTGAGTGCTGCTGAATATATTGTGGGCAAGAAAGCTCGAGTTGATGTTCATGATAATAATGATATGACACCTCTACATTTGGCTGCTTTGAATGGTAATTTAAATGTTGTTGAATTTCTTGTAAAAAATGGTGCTGATGTTAATGCTCCTGACATAAACAAGTGTACATCGCTACACTGCGCAGCCAAATCTGGCAATAATGAGGTTGTTAATTTTTTACTGAACAAAGGCGCAAAGATCGATGCTAAAGATAAAGATGATGAGACTGGTCTAATCATAGCTGCCGGTGAAGGCCACATTAAAGTTGTAAAGACTTTCTTAGAAGAAAAAAAAAATACAAACATTGTTGATGTTTCTAATAAATATAAAAAGACACCATTACATGCTGCTGCATGTGGCGGCTATAAAAATATAGTTAAAACTTTATTGGAGAATGAGGCTAGCTTAAATATTCAAGATATAGGTGGTATGACTCCTCTACATTTTGCCGCTTTTCACGGTAATTTAGGTGTTAATACATATCTTGTAGCTAAAGGTGCTAATGTTGATGCTTTAGACAATAACGAGCTTACACCGCTACATTATGCAATTGGACGGGGTCACAAAGATGTTATTAAGATTTTATTAAAGAATAGAACCAATATTAATGTTGATGACAGTGAGAGGAATACACCGCTACACGATGCGGCTTTTAGTTGTCACGAGAAGGTTGTTGAGGGTCAATTATACAGTAGAGCTGAGGTTAATGCTAAAGATAGGCATGGTTTCACACCATTACACACTGCAGCTCACCATGGTCATAAGGAAGTTGCTGAAATTTTATTGAGCAATGGTGCTGAAATTAACTCTGAAGGGAGAAATGGTACTATACCATTACATTTTGCTGCATCTAATGGTAATATGGATGTTATAAAATTACTTGCAAACGAAGAAAATGTTAATGTTAAAGATAAGAATGGCGATACACCATTAACTTTTGCTGCTGCAGCAGTACATAATAAGGCCGAAGTTGTTGAATATTTGCTCGAAAAAGGTGCAATTATAGATTCCGAAGATAATAAAGAAAGATCACCACTATATGTTGCTGCATACATGGGAAACAAGGATATTGTTGAGACTTTATTAAATAACAAGGCTGATGTTCATTCTATTAGTAAATATAAATATACACCACTACATATAGCAGCTATCAAAGGTCATGATCAGGTTGTCGAGGTTTTATTAAATAGTGGGGCCAATGTGAACGCTAAATGTGAAAATGGATATGTACCATTGCACTATGCTATTTTATCAGCAAACAATAAGACTATAGAGCATTTGCTAAAAAAAGACATAAAAGTTAATATTAAAAGCAATAATGACGTGACACTTCTACATTTGGCTGCTTTGAATGGTAATTTAAATCTTGTTGAATTTTTTGTAAAAAATGGTGCTGATGTTAATGCTCAAGATACAGATGGTGACAGGCCACTACACTATGCTGCTTGGAAAGGTTATGTAGAGATTACTGAAGTTCTCCTGAAAAATAAGGCAAATCCTAATGTTGCTGGTAAGAACGGCAATATGCTTTTACATTATGTTGCTCAATATGGTAAATTCGAAATTGTACAACTATTACTAGATCATGGAGCAGATCCCAATATTCTAGATAAAAATGGAAAAACAGCATTAGCTTTAGTTGAAAGAAAATCAGCTCAAGATTCAAAAAATGGAAACCTTAAAAAAATTAAAGATTTGCTTTCTAGTGCAACAGATGAATCTAAGTCTTAGCATATAGAGGAACAAGCCTTTGGCACAGTTAGAAAGAAAAGAAATTCTGAAAATGAATGTTTATTCACATGGAAGGATGCGGATGAATTTAATGAGGAGGAAGGTGACAATGAGACCGAAGTAAGATTAAAATAAATAGTGAAAAGTTTGTTAATTACATTAAAGATTTGCCAGAAGGGACGCGTAGTCAGCTAATTCAACTAGCGGATAAGGTAAACGTTGCCGGTGAATCTCAAAGTTTGGTTAATAACCCTGATAACAACCCTGCCTGCAGTCTGTCAGCAGATGAACAGCAGGGTCTGACAAGGCAGGGCAGGGAACGGCTGACTCGCGCTCTCGCTGATAGAGGGGGAACACTTACAGGAGTGGTGGTACTGTGTGTGTGAATTGGCGTCAGCGCGAAGCCAGCCAAGTGGCGACAATGCGAAGCGAATGTGACGTCACGGATGCACCGATGCCAGCGCCACGGGCGCGTACTACTCAAGTGCTGTTGTAAACTACGTCACGAGAGACGGTGAATTCAAATGAATTCAAATCATTTTTAGTTTTCGATTCAGTGTTTGCACTTACAATATGGATAAGGAATCAGGTAGGACAAATACTTAATACTTTTGCATCGACAGAATTGTGGAAATAATATTTTTTATATATACTACGATTATATTTAGTGTGTATCATTATATTACTAAACTAATAATGGATATTTTATAGCAAATTCGGCAACCTGCACTAGTGCGCACTGAGTGCGAACTTTTTCGCTTCCAATTGGCTTAAAGTCACACTCAGTGCCCACCAGTGCGAGCGTCCGAATGCGCTATTATACGTAGGCATTGATGCCATTGCTGGATCTAGCAAACATATAAGGCTTATACGTAGAGACTTATTCACGTAAGACACATCTTAATACATCACTAATGTGCCTGAAATCATAGAATTAGAAACGGAATATAGTTTTTTTGTTCAATGAATATTTTCGCGAAATTGCTTTTTAATATTGTGTGAATAAAAATTAGTATTTTATGAATAGGCAATGATAGCAACTATATTGTTCCCGCTACAACAAGAAAACTAACGCGGAGGCGAGCATTTCGTCGAGTTTGGCTGGAAGACCCAGCCTTTAAATCATGGCTGGAAGAAATCCCTGGCGACCCGTACAAGGGAAAATGTAGAATTTGCTGCAAGTATATTACAGCAATGAAATCTAATCTACAGCGTCATTCAAATACTCAAGAACATATTAATAACATAAAATATGGAAAAAGATTAACATCAGGCGAAGGAACAAGTGCAAGTGGAACAATAAGCAACGATGTAGGGACTAATTCAAGTAAGATACATCTTTAATTTATTAGTGTCTAAAATCATAGAATTATAAATGCAACGTATTTTCTTTGTTCAATGAATAATTTCGTGAAATTGCTTTTTAATATTTTGCGAATAAAAATTAGTATTTTATGAATAGGCAATCATAACTATATTGTCCCCGCTACAAGAATAGTACAAATGCGGAGACAAGCATTTTGCCAAGATTGACTGCAGGACCCAGACTTTGAACCTTGGTTGCAACAGGTCCAAGGCGACCCATACAAGGCAACATGTACATTTTGTAATATTAATATTATAGCAAGAAAATGTAATTTGCAGACTCATGGAAAGAGTGAAAGACATATCAGCAGCATAAAGTATGGACAAAGATTAATACCAGGTGAAGATACAAGGAGTTTTTCTGATAAGGTAAAGGTGGCCGAAATAAGAATATGCACTGATGGAATAGAACATAATAGACCCTTCAACTCATACAACCATTACGTTAAACAGGCACAGGAGGCATACAAAAATCCTAATGTACTAAAATGCATGTCCCTGAATCCAAAAAAAATGAAAGCTATTAGTCTAAATGTTATAAACAAGTCAATTATTGAAAAAAGTATAAGAAATGTACAGGATAAATTTTTTTCGGTTTTAATTGATGAAACAACAGATGTATCAAACATGAAGCTCCTTTGTTTTTTAATTCGTTACGTTCACGAAGAAAAAATATGTACACATTTATTAGATCTAATTAGGATTAAGGATGCCACAGCGGAAAACTTATATCAATGTTTTCGACATTCTTTGAACAAGTACAAATTGCCTATAACCAACATGGTTGGAATGTGCGTGGACAATGCGAATGTTATGGTAGGACAACATAATTCAGTAAGTTCTCGTTTACTAGCAGACAATAAAGAAATGTGTATTCTACCATGCATTTGCCATTCGCTACATTTAGCTGCACGCAAAGCGTGCGGATGCTTGGCAGAGCACATTGAAAAATTTCTACATTCTTTGTATTCATACTTCTCGCAAAGTCCCAAACGACTCAGTATGTTAGAAGGTACACAACAGTTCATGACTCTTGCAAAGCATAAAGTTTTACAGCCATCGGCTACTAGATGGCTAGCATTAACCGAATGTATAAAAAGAGTATTAAATCAGTGGACAGCTTTATTTAGTGTGTTAGCGGAGACATCAGCAGAAGAGGATTGTCAGGTTGCGAACAAAATATTTTCAAGTTTAAATTGTCTTTATACCATAGCATATTTGCAATTTATGGATTATTTTTTAAAAATATTTACTGATGTCAACAAATTATTTCAAAGTTCGAAAGTTTTAGTTCACCGCCTGCTTCCTGAATGTAACAGATTATTAACTTCATTGGGAAGCAATTTTATAAAATCCGAAAATCTAATTAAACCAAATATACACGAAATTGATATCTATAACGAAGATAATTTACTGCCACTGACAACAATTTTTACTGGGATAGGATGTATGAATACACTGAGTCAATTAACAAATAATAATTCGGAAGAGAGCGAAGAAATAATAGAATTTTATACAAACATCAGGGAATGTTATCAAACTGGGTACAAAAGTATTGTCAAGAGAGTGCCATTTAATGACACATTTTTAAATGCACTCGATTTTTTAAACCCCCAAACACCTTTAAACATTGACAAACATGTGCCTGGCCAAATAGAATGTATTTTAAAAAGATTTAATTCAAAATTTGATCATGAGGCTGTAGGAAACGAATGGCATTTATTGCCGTTTAGTTTTTCGGAGGAGGCAAAAGTAGACTTACGAGTAATGAGTTTACCTAAGTTCTGGCACGAAACGAGCATCAATGTCGTTGCGGAAAACGAATATATATTGCCAAACATATCGAAACTAGCACAATTGTGCTTATCCTTGCCTCATTCGAACGCTGATATCGAAAGATATTTTTCTACTGTCTCGCAAATTAAAACTAAAGGTAGAAATAGATTCAACCCAGAAAAAGTAGCTGCACTCACCAGATTAAAATTAGATATGACAAATCAAAATGCATACTGTTATAATTATGAGATTACTGATGATATGATAAAATTATTCAATAACAGTATGTACTTTAACGATGAAATACCGGAAGAACTATTAGGTAGAATATTGGCGGATGAGGTGAATGAAAGTACTACCCATAGCGACGACCATTAGAAAATATTGTATTCAGAAATCTATATATATTTATGTTCCTTTCTTGTTTATACGTATATTATATACTTACATTATATTTTACCCGCAATATTAAGTTTGACACTTTAAGTTTTATATTTTAAGAATATATTTTATTAGTGCAGAAATAGATAATGTTTTTATTGTTATTTTGTGTTTTCTGTTACCTGCCACCAATCTTACATATGTTTCAATTCATTTTATTAGAAACAAGGACGTAAAGAACCTTATATACTTGAATATTACCGCTATAATTCGAATTGTCGCGGCCTCCAGTTCTTGCTGATGGAGGGGGAACACCTACAGGAGCGGTGGTAATGTGTGCGTGAGACGCCAAGATTGGAGACGAACCGATGCCAGCGTCAAGCGAGTGACGCCGCGGCCAACCAGCATCGACGACATATGTCCCGGTGACGCTGGTTGGCCGTGGTGTTGGTTCGTCTCCTATCGTGGCGTCTCACGCACACATTAGTCCACCGCTTCCTGTAGGTGTTCCATCTGACCAATAGCAGCGGGTGACTCGCGCTACGTGAGCTGGAGTCAGCCGAAGTTACGCTAGCGGCGGAGTCACGCTGTAGTGACGTAATAGCATGTGACGTCATATTCTGCCTGGCTTCGCGCTGGCGCCAATTCACACACACAGTTCCACCGCTCCTGTAAGTGTTCCCCCTCTATCAGCGAGAGCGCGAGTCAGCCGTTCCCTGCCTGGCAGGGTCTGCCGGCAGATGGACGGCAGATCCGCAGCAGACCCTGCCTTCAGATGGCGCTATTGGATGTATCGGACGGACAGCAGATCCTGCCTTGTCAGGGTCTGCCGGCAGAACCGTAGTTGAATGCGGACATAAACTGCGCCGGATCTGCCGGCAGACCTGGTTATCAGGGAAGTTACGACGACCCATGACTTTTTGATTGATAATCAAAAAGTCGTGGGTCATCTAAACACAGTAGGAGTTGGGAGGGCTGGAAGGAATGATAAAGGAAATGATGCTGGAGATGAGAAGGTGGAGGGAGGAAATGAGGGTGGATAGAGAGGAGAGGAGGGAGGAGGGGGCAGGAGGAGGAGATGAGGAAAGAAAAGGTAAGGGGAAAAAGTATGGAGAACAGGATGGATAGGAGAGAGCGGGCGATAGAGGTTAAGTTAGATGTTAAGAAAATAAATAGGCTAAGATAGACGTAAGTTGAAATTGTAAGATGTTGTAAAGGAGATTATAACCCTTAGGGGAATAATAAAGATTTACTTAATTGTTCGTGTGAGGGAAAGAGTTAGTGAGGAAGGAAAGGAAATCGCAGAATAAGGTCGAAAATCGCGAAAATTCCCGAAATCAGCGATTTTCGACCTTATTCTGCGATCTTTAAGCGTTCATAACTCGGAGCAACGTTGACCGATTTTGATGAAATTTTAGGCACGTAGATAACTTACTGAAATCTACAAACGGGTTTTTTGAATTTTCATTACAGACTCACAAAAAAAAGTTTCAAAAACGACTTTTACTACTTTTTTTGCTATTCCGACCATGTTCATTTTTTTTTAAAACGACGAATCACATCATTTAGCAAACTAATCCCTCTAGCTTCTAAAAAAAACTCAAGTTGTTTGGATTAATTTGAAAAAAGTTATGCGATTTTAAAGGGTGTACAAATACTTTCTGTACCCACTGTAGGTTAAGGTAGATATAATGTAGATTTAAGGGAAGGCGAGGATTCTAAGAAGTAGAGAGAGGGGAGGAAAAGGGAGATTGTAACCCCTAGAGGAGTCAATAAAGTCCATTATATACTTAATTGTTCGGGAATCCCCGTTCGCCGAGGGAAATTATTCTGAGCTCAAGACAAAATTCCCGGTTCTCGCTAAAAGAAGGTCTCGAAATCGAAACGTATTCGTCTCCGAATTGTGAAGAAGGATTGTTAGCCAATAACGTACGCACTATGAAAATTAAACACTGTTTAATCTTCGGAGCACTCAAGGACGAGGTATACCGTGGTCGTCGTTACCAGTACAATAGCGAGCTCTCCTAAATCGGCGGTAACGAAAGGCCAACCATCCGGCACAGCGTGCACCTTCAGAACCCGTGCGAGCGGTCATTTCGTCGGAGGGGACAACTCGTTCCGGATGAGCACCAGCGATCCTTCCTTCAGGTTCTCGAGGAGAGTATTCCACTTCGGCCGTTGTTGAAGGAGGTGAAGATACTCGTGCTGTAACCTGCACCAGAAATGATTGCGAAGGTTATTGACGAGCCTCCAACGTTTCATCCCTGTAACGTCAAAATAGGCGTTCGTGGAGATTTCGAGTGACATAACGGGCTCCCCAATCAGGAATCGTCCCGGTGTGAAGGACAATTAATCTTTGGCGTCCTCTGTGATCGGCATAAGCGGACATGAATTGAGGCAGGCTTCAACATGACACAGGAGCGTGCTCAACTCCTCATAAGTTAGTTTTTGATCACCTATGGTCCGCTTAATGTGATGTTTCGCCAATTTGACTGCTGCCTCCCGAAGGCCACTGAAGTGAGGAGCATAAGGCGGGATGAATCGCTATTCCGTGTCTTTCGCCGCAAGTTCCTGGGTGGCCGTGCGACGGAAGTCCGTGGTGCCCTGAAACATACGCCGCAATTCTGCGTCTGCTCCGCGGAATGCTGTGGAATTAACGCTTCACCACTGAGCACATTGTCCTCGTCGGGAAATAAAGCGTTGGAAGGCCGCTACAAGGATAGTGGACGTTAGGTCCGTCACCGCGTCCAAATGGACGGCCTTTGTACAAAAACAAACAAACACGATCATATAACCTTTATAGGCCTTTTTCCCTCGACCTCTTGAGGTTTGGATTTGGATGGGCCCAGCGTAATCGACGTTTGCGTGCTCGAAGTGTTTTGATGGTTGAAGACGGACGCCAGGAAGATTGCCCATCTGCTGTTGCCCGATCGCGGCCCTGAAGCGGGTGCATCGAAGGCAGCGACGGAGCAGCTTCTTCACTAGGGAACATTGAAGTCCTCGTGAGGTCCACACCTCCGTGAAGAGTGCACAGGTGAGCTGCTTCGATAATTATTGTGGTCACATGCGTGTGGCGTGAAAGAATGATTGGGTGATGTTGCGCGTACGGCACCGGGGTACGGCCACCGACCCTCATCACTCCGTCCGAGTCTATAAATGGATTGTGGCTTATTAGTGAGGACGAGGCGCTCAGCGCCTTACCTCGCATAAGAGCCTCGATCTCAAGCGGATATCCCTCGAATTGACTCAGTCTAAAAATGGTGGTCTCGGCTCGATGGTGCCCACTCGCATTGAATGGGCGCATCATCCTCCTAGCGGGTTTTCGGGCGTTTCGAACGAATCGAAGAATGTACGCTGTCACCCTGACGTGTCGTCTCGACTCGGAAAGGTTGGAGACGTACTCGTTCGGCGGCGCGACTTGGTGGACGGCGACGTTGGCTTCCACTCGTTGGTCTGGTATAGTCCCGTGATCCAGAGAACTGGGAGGGAATGGCCATTTCGTCGAGGCGTCGTTCGGCCAGGTCGGGCCGTTCCATCAGAGGCTCGAGGTTCACAACTCTGATGACAAAATGCCTCTGGTTACAAGGTCCGCTAGGTTGTCTGTCGTGCTGACGTGTCTCCAGGTCGCGTCCGGCAATAGCCGTTGAATTTCGGCTACCCTGTGGCGACCACCGAGAGAGCAGACCTCTTCGTCCAGTGGTCGAGGATGACGGGGGACCAACAGCGTGGACCCTTCATCGTCAGCGAGTCCGAATTCGTATCCCACCGATGTCCCAGCGCGCCGTGAATTTCGGACTCCCGAAATAAGGATGTTTCGCAGACAGCGCCATCACCAAGGTTCGGAATGTTACTCGCCCATCGATCCAACGAGAAACTTCCGGAAGCATAATTTCTTCTAACAGTTGTCTGACATCTCAGGTCTGCTGCAAGGTGTCTCCTCCGGCCAAAATGTCATTGACATAGGAATGGTCCCGTAAGACTTACGAACCAGCGGAAACCGGTCCTTTTCGTCCTCGGCTAACTGTTGAAGTACCCTCAAAGCGAGATACGTGGCCGACGCGGTGCCGACGTTGTGATCGTTATATGATGCGGAATCGCGCTCAGCTTCCCGATCGTTGGAGGATCTTGGAGCAGGCTCAGAACCTCGGATCATGTAGTCCAACTCCACAGCCTGCGAGAGGAACGCATCCTTGACCTGTGAGTATAAGTCAAACTCCAGATAGTCCGAGCCCTCGGTATCGGATCGACGGGCGATCGTAAGGTGCCCATCCTGGAATTCCTTCCACTAGCTTTCCAGTAGTTGTTGCCGTTTCTTCGAGAAACCCCCATCATCTTTTCTCTCCCGACCTTACGGTTCTTGGCCATAAACCGTTCAACACGTCCGGCCACCTCCTTTTGAGAGTGCAGTAGGTCTTCGAGATAATCCATGTTAAAGGTGATCTTGATTCTCTGGACCACTATTTTTGCTTCGGAGAAACACTGTTTGGGATTTCGAATCGTTACGTTACACCTGATTGCGCAGTGCGCACCTTGAACGAACGTTTTTGTACTGGCGTATTTACTCGAACGAGACCGTTACCGATTCGAATTCGCACGCCGGATCGTGTTACGCGAAAGACTCGTACAACGTATATATCCAAAAAAAGACTCACTCGAATGCACAGTTTAATGATTGCTTTTTTTTCTATTCCAGCACTGCAGTCGTGATCAGAGCACGTTCGCGTTTTCGATGACGATTACTCGAACGCCGAGAATTTCGATATTGCCAACGTGATGTGTGGAGAACACTCACACACAAACAGAGCGCGGAAAAATCGGAAAGAATATTAAGTGACCTTCAAATATATATCGAGAATCCAGCTCGAGGGACCACGTTTTTCTTGTTCGGGAATTTCCGTTCGCCGAGGGAAGATAAGACAAAATTCCCGGTTCTCGCTAAAGGAAGGTCTCGAAATCGAAGCACTCGAGGACGTGGTATACCATGGTCGTCATTATCAGTACAATAGCGAGCTCTCATAAAACGGCGGTACAGTAATTCCCCGTTATGAGCCCCCCCCCCCCCCCTCGCTGACAGCCCGACGACTATCCCCACTATTTCTTGGAAGCCTACTGACGAGAGTGAGAGAACCGGACAACGAGCGAGAGGAAACGAAAGAGTCAGACACGAAGTTGCTATCGGGTACGATAGAGAGAATCATGTCCACAAGCCACTATGAGCCCGCCGCCAGACCCGTTCGTCGGGCTCATAACGGGGGATTTCTGTAACGGGGGGGGCCAACCGTCCTCCCCCCGCGGCACCCGCACGAACCGAGCTGCTCGGTTCACCTGGGGTCCCGCGGGACGCGGGGAGCACGCGGCCGCCGGTGCGCCTCATTCACGCCGTGCGCGCGGTCTTGTTTACTACATAAGTGTTATAAAATGTCTGTACAAATAATATAAGATAATATAAGGATGATATAAGATAAGGATAATATAAGATAGTATAAGGATAATATAAGGAGAAAGAAATAAAGGAATAACAAATCGAATCGTGGAGCGAGGCATAGACCCAAAAATGCTTATACCAGGGCTCTCCAGCGTAGGGGCCCCTCACGCGCCTGCTTCCCCTTCCAATCTTCCTCTCGCGCAACCTGCTTCCGTTGTCAAGAAGACCGCGCGACGCTACGAAGGCTGCCATGCCGGGCTAGCCGGGCTAGCGTGTTCGCGGTTAGTGTCGCGCGGTATCCCTGACAACGCGGACGAGAGTGGGAGAACACCAAGCTTACGCGTAAGTGACCTTGGAGAGCCCTGGCTTATACGATCCGTTTCTGAAACATAATAAATACAGTAGGAAGCATGATGTAAAGACATAAGGTGTGCTCGGCCGGCAGCTCATCTTCGTCTTCTACTGCGCCTTCCCACTTTCCGCCATGTTAAAATATGGCCGCCTAGTTACATTATGGGGTTTATGATGTACTACCTAACTTCGTGTAGCGTAAACTCTAGAGGCGCGAAGTTTGAAAAAGACTACACGAATGTAATAGGACGTCGTATTGGATGACAATCCAATATGGACGATCTTGGGAAGGGCACGTCATTGGCTAATCTGGAAGGCTGCGCACGAGCACACCTTATGTCCTTACATCATGGTAGGAAGAGTCTCTAGTATAGCAATGCATGGAATGATGGCTAAAAATGTTTTAGCTTATTTTTTAAATAATAATTATCAAGGCGTAGCAATTAATATTGGTTTTATTGCTGGCGGTCAAGGATTTGCTAAAGTTGCCAAAGCTGCATCTGCTAAAAGATTAAAATTAGCCTCAGAAGGAAAGGTATTATTTGGTAGATCTTTAAGAGCATTATCACCTTTTCTTGCTCGAGGAACTTCAGCCTTTGTTTTTTACGATTTAATAAATCAGTTAAAAAAATTTAAGAATGGTACTGAGGAAGCACTGGTTGGCATAGTAGGAGATAGTATCACAGACGAGGTATAGCCAGTGATGCGCGATATTTATCGATAACTGCATATATCGATATTTGCCTGTCAGAATATCGATATTTTTTATCGATATTTCAAACACCAATAATTACACGTATCGATATTTTTGGTCCATATATCGATAATTTTTTGCACCCTCCATGGGCGAATTCCACTTACGCCCAGATCGCCCGAATGGATATGTAGAAGGTTGCAGGCGCTTTTTTCTGCTTTATAATTGTAGAAAATTAAATTATTTGTTATCATTTTAACACTTTGAATCGAATTATCGATATTACCAATATCGATACATTTGGAGTAATATGTTTCATGTATCGATAATGAACGAAAAAATATTTATCGATATGCATTATCGATAGTTGAGACCAATATCGCGCATCACTAGGTCAAAGAGTAGGTATAATAAGAGGCGTCACTCCGGGCGGAACCTTTGAAGTCCTTATTTGACCTTGGCATTTAAATTGGTTGTATATTCGAGCGGGATATTCAAATCGACTAAATGTACCTTACCGCAATTGGCTAATTATTGCCGAAGTTTACCGATCATTGCCGAATGGGCATTTAAATTGGTTGTCTAGTGATTTCCCTAGGTTATTTCTGTCTTGTCGAGTGACGCCTCTTATTATGGTTGTGTTCCAATTCACGCATACTGCGCATGAAATTGATGGCATCTTATTGGTGGCATCGTACGATGCCCTAGAATTTCTCTCACTTGCCACCAATACGATGCCTGCTAGTGCCTGCTTCTTCTCTGATTTTCTGCGATTGCTGCACGCTCACTGCACCGGAAGTGGCATCGTATTGGTGGCAAGTGAGAGAAATTCTAGGGAATCGTACGATGCCACCAATAAGATGCCATCAATTTCATGCGCAGCATGCGTGAATTGGAACACAACCTATATCTGCTCTTTGACTCCGTCCTTTGCGTGTGTGACGGGCGTGCGCGATGTTCGCAACCACTTACAGTGAGCACGGGAATGCGCACGCCCGCACGCACACAAAGTGTTCCATCTCGCTCCCCCCTTCGGCCAGAAAGAAGCGAGAAACGAACACTCGGAATTAGGGATCTGTTCACGATAGGAGCTCAACGCCGGTCCGGACTAGCGAGCACATACGAAGACAATAATGTACTGGTTGAGAAAGCATTCCTTCAGCTTTAAAATGAGCCCGAGGCGGAGGCATTATGTTTAAAAATGAACGAGATATTACAGTTTAAGTGATGACCCCGCAGCCGATTTTGTTCCAATTTTTAAGACTTTAACATTAAATATTTCGAAAGCTATTTGACATAGGCCTTTAAAATTCAGTATACTTTGTTTTTGCAAGGTTATTGACAATTGCTGTAATTTTGAAAAGAATCGGTGAACCTAAATTTTTCACCTATGCGTTTTGACGTGGAATAACTCGTAGGCTACACTACACCGCTGAAGAATGAAGACAATACTATTATGTTTAGCAGTGTATGTACGTACGTAGTACCCCAGATAGCACACCTCGTCTTAGAGACGTCTAGTTTATGTCCATTTTAGGTCTGAACGTCTTGATTTGTAACAAGACGTCTATAAGACGTCTTCGAGACGCCTTGTGGACGTCTTTAAGACTTTATCAGACGTTGTGCTATCTGGGACATTGTGTGCACTAAAATCTCGGCGTCAACCGCACTCGACAGTGAAACAGCCAATCAAGTCAGGGGAGTGGTAAATTTACACGGATCACTTTCGTTGGCTCTTTCACCCAGATAGCACACCTCGTATTAGAGTAGAGCACTTTAGTGTCTAGTTTTTGTCCATTTTAGGTCTGAACGTCTTGATTTGTAACAAGACGTCTTGAAGACGTCTTCGAGACGCCTTGTGGACGTCTTTAAGATTACCATACGGTGTGCTATCTGGGCATTCATTGTCAGAGCTACTGGTGTCGAGGTTAGTGCACCCGGTGTATGTACATATGTATATATGTGCACATACAAACACGTATACCAGTGATGTATAGAAAATAGAAACATATGCACAATCTCTGCACATGAAGATGAAACCTGACTTTTCCCCTTTGAAGGTTATGTACTCCATGGTGTGCTCTTGATTAGTGAAATAAAAGTGCCATAGCACTAAGTTAATAATTGTTGATTAAAAAAACTATGAATGAATAGTGTTAAAATAACATTTTTTAAAAATGAACAATTTAGTCAGGTTACGTTCGTTGATGAAATTCTTGAGTAACCGGCATGTACACACCGCAAAGTATGTCTTGGATGCCGAAAATAGACAATTATATGAAGATATTTTTCCTAATATTTGTGTGTAAGTCCTTTAAACAAGTAGTTTAATTTAAATATTCTTTTTTTTCATCAGGAAAGGAAAAGTCTTTCGTTACCAATTATTATATTACATTGATTAGAAAATAATCATTAACTCCTGGACTAACTGTGACTTATTGATGCATATTTTTAGGAAAGACATACAGAAGTTATGGAAAAATCCTCCGCAATGCGTCTACGCAGGGTTCGATCCAACTGCGGAAAGTTTGCACATAGGAAATTTATTAGTTCTCGTTAATCTTTTACATTGGCAACGTTGTGGCCACGAAGTAATTATCCTGTTGGGAGGCGCGACCGGCGTGATTGGTGATCCAAGCTTTCGAACATCAGAACGTATCGAAATAGAACAAATAGTGCTGAGAGAAAATCTAAAATCCATAAGAAATGACATAAACACTATCTTTACTAATCATGAGAGATATTTCAGTAAGGGCTTACATAAGTTGATTCCTGTAAGGATATGTAACAATTTAGACTGGTACAATAACATAAACATACTCTCCTTTATCAGCGAGATTGGGAAGTATTTTAAAATGGGCGCAATGCTTGGCCGTGCCTCTGTACAGTCTAGGTTACATTCCGATACTGGGATGAGCTTCACAGAATTCAGTTACCCACTTTTCCAAGGGTACGACTGGCTGCATTTACAGCGCACGTACAATTGCAACTTCCAAATTGGAGGTCAAGATCAAATGGGAAATATTGTAGCTGGATATGATCTAGTATCTAGGTACATTAAGAAACAAGTTTATGGATTAACATTACCGTTAGTCACAGCCGAAGGTGGAAAAAAATTTGGAAAGTCTACCGGCAATGCAGTCTGGCTCTCGCCTTCAAAGTCCTCTAGTTTCCAGTTGTATCAGTACTTCATTAGGACACACGATTCTGATGTAGAAAAGTTCCTCCAATATTTTACATTTATACCTTTACATCACATCAAAGCAATCGTTGAAGATCATATTAAAAATCCCGATCTCAGGAGGGCGCAGAAAATTCTTGCAGAGAAAGTTACGCTATTGGTTCATGGCGGTGAGTTAATAGTTCATGAGTATGCTTAATAATTTTATAATCGTGTCGCTTCATATTATTTATTAATCACTCGTTACTTTTTTGTAGAAGAGGGATTAGTTGCAGCGAAAAGAGCTTCTGCAATCCTTTACGACAAATCTATCGAATCTTTGGCAAAGGTGAATGCGAACGATCTATTACAGCTATTAGAAGGTGCTACTATAGCGGAACTTATGCCTGAACCTGGTATCAGTGTTCATGATTTAGCTATGAAGGCAAAGTGTTTCCCCACAGAACGCGATGCGAGAAGAATTATCGGGGCTGGAGGTTTTTATATTAATTATCAGAAAGTTACGAATGCAGAGGAGGTTGTTGTGCCTGGAATACATATATTGAGCAACAATGTGACGCTACTCAGGGTTGGAAAAAAGACTTATCATATTGTACGATGGCTGTGAAGTATGTTTGCAATTTAAAGAATTGTTTCTAAATTATTCAAACTTACAGAAGTCGAAACATGTGTACAAGAAGTAATTTTAGTTTGTAAATATTAAAAGAATAATTTTCAATAGATGAGTTCTTTCACGTATATTGATAATTGTAAGTACATTATTGTCTCGTTAGCGGCCCGCTGGTCGGGACCGGCGTTGAGCCGCCAGCGTGAACAGATCCCTAATTCCGAGTGTTTGTTTCTCGCTTCTTTCTGGCCGAAGGGGGGAACGAGATGGAACGATTTGCGTGCGCGACGGTAAGATAGCCAGGCACGGCACGAGTCTTTTTTGCGCCCTAGGCGAACTTGTCCAATTGAGCCCTTTATTATAATACATTTTAGTTTATTGATGTCCTTACTCTTAATTTTTACTCGTAGTTTAAAACCGTTGTAGTACAATGTATAGTATTTCATTTAAAAATATATTTTTAACAATGCCAAAAATGAAAAGACCATTTTGCACCTCTTGTCAACCTTACGCCCTAGCAGTTGCCTAATTTTGCAGAGTAAAGTCATAAATAATCTCAAATAAATGTATTATAATAAAGGACGTAGTTTGACAAGTTCGCGCAAAGAAGATTGAGCCGGGCCTGCGTAGATTTTGAGAAGCGGTTCCCGTGCTCACCGTAAGTGCTTGCGACCATCGCGCACGCAAAGGACGGAGTGTCAGGTGTCCGAAAAATGGAGTGAGACAAAACATCAACGCGTCGTCTGTCCCGTACACTCGGCTCAAACGATTGTGGCCGATCGAGATTCGATTGCATTCGAGCTTACTAAGGCTGACTTTTTTGCATCGCTAACATTCTACAGTATTTCATGAATATGGTGAGAGCACTGCCAAGCTACAGGTTCCCGTCTCACCATATTCATGAAATACTGTAGAAGGTTAGCGATACAAAAAAGTCAGCCCTAGTAAGCTCGAATGCAATCGAAACTCGATCGGCCACAATCGTTTGAGCCGAGTGTACCGTCCTCGCTCGCTTTCAGTGGCTCTCGCCTTCGCCGGACAAGAGTGAGACAGAAGTGGGGATAGCGAAAACCCATATTGTGTACACCAAATCGGGCAGATACGGAGACAATACTGTATGTCTTAGAAACTACCCCTTTTACTACATCTCATGCAAAATTAATCAACCCCTTACGGCCACTCACAGATAAACAGCATGTTATATTGTCAGAGAAGAGTCAGTGGAGTGTCCTTACCTATAGTCAAATTAACGAAAGAAGGCACCTTGGGACCGGGGCCAGAATTTGCGACGTTGCCGCTACTCCGGGCTCGTGATTGGTGTTTCCCCTACGCGGCTCCCTATGCCTATTGGCCAATGACTTTCAACTAGTTAGCTGTGGGCTTAGCAGGGTCGGCGCGAGGATGGTTGGCGCCCTTATGGAAGATAATTGTTAGCGCCCTTATGCAAAAAATTTTTGGCGCCCTTATGCAAGAAAATTTTTGGCGCCCCTCAATTTTTGCCCCTGTTTTCTATTTAATACGTTTTGCCTTTACGAGGTAGAATTAAAAAAAGAATTACATTTACATTTTGTTTATATGGCAGTTGGGTCTTAGAGTATATAAACATGGAGGAAGCATGCAATAGGCAAAAATGTAGACGACGATAGAAAGAGAAAGATATACAGGAGGGACACCCCCTCTCTTTCTAGCGCCGGCGTTTTTTTTTATGTTAGAAAGAGAGGGGGTGTCCCTCCGGTATATATTTCTCTTTCTATCGCCGTCTACATTTTTGCCTATTGCATGCTTCCTCCATGTTTATATACTCTAAGGCAGGCCTGGGATTTAAGTGAACGCGGCGGCCGATTTTCAGAGTCAACGCCTCTTTTCTCCCACCGCACGTCTTGGCCCCCGCGGCGGCCAAGGAGCTTCGAGCGCTTCAGGCCCGTACCATATGAACCGCGCGTAGCTCGGTTGATATGACCTACGCGCGGTTCGTATGGTACGGGCCTGAAGCGCTCGAAGCTCCTTGGCCGCCGCGGGGGCCAAGACGTGCGGTGGGGGAAAAGAGGCGTTGACTCTGAAAATCGGCCGCCGCGTTCACTTAAATCCCAGGCCTGCCCTAAGGAGTTGGGTTCCTTTCCCACACAGCACAACGTCCGGCAAAGTCCCAAAGCCGTCTACAGGACGTCCCCAGGACGGGACTTTGCCGAACGTTGTGCTGTATGGGTTATTATTAACCATAAAATTAGTCAAGAGGCAAATTTTAATCTTTTTTTTTTTTCTTCCCAACAGTTGGTTTCGAGACAAAGAATTTAACAGATTCCGAATCAATCGACAGAAATATCGTGGACGCGAATCAATAAAATTCGAAACGATAATTGGTGACTCCCGAAAATTATAGGTTAGGTTTCCAAAATTAGGTTAGTTTTACAACTTCGCATAGTTGTGCCTCTCCTCTCGCGACGCAGTTGTAAATTTATCTCTAATTCTTTCCATAACAATCTCCTAATTCTTTCATTCCTGTCGTAGACAATAGAAATTATTATTGCGGGGCATAATAAATAGTAACCACGCTTCTTGCGCGGTGAATTCTTTCTTTAATTGACAAGTAACGACGCTATTTTTCTTATCGCTAGTAAACATCGAAAGCAGCGTGTGTAAATATTGAATGGAGATGAACGTATTCAGAGTTGGCAAATTTCCCCCTCGAAACAAAGTAAATTTTAAACTGAAAATATATAACATACCATTTTTTATTTAACGTATTAATAACTGAACATTACAAAAATACAATTTTACATGATTATTACATTAAAGAATCTTCTGAACGAATGTATTCTCCTATGTCAGCTTGGTGGAAACATATCGTTGCCGTTGGATCTGCATATTTGCAATCCATTGTACTTTTTGCTGTGACACCAAAACCCTGTAATAATTGCAATTATTTCATTTAATACAAAAGTACTCTAAAGGCTATAATGTTTACACCTGACTCTTCGCTCACCAATGGTATGTCATTCGTGGAGAAAACAACCACTCCTTGATACTGAGATGTGTTTTCGGTAATTCGACTTAAGCCACCTTTGGAAACGTGGTGTCCATATAAGAACTGTTGTTCTGCAGAGGGTTTGAGCCAGATTTTATGCTGAAAAAGAAAATCTAAATATTTGCAAAAGTTTCAAGAACATTGTAATTATAAATTTAACAAATGTGCATAATATTTATGTAAAATAGTACGATTTTACTTATGTTATATTATCTCAATTGCTTTTTATTCGATTTATACATACCAGTAATAAATTTTTAAATTTAGATCAGTAGAGAATTTTTAAATTGACCTTTTAATCGATGAAACAAAACTAAATTTTATTCACACTAAAATTTCAAGGGATCTTAAGCATGATACTACTCTATTTCATGAAGTATTTAAAAAATACTATTATACTGATGGGGTTTTAAAAAAAGTATTGCATTACTCTTTCAAAAATAATAAAGTAAAGAATGCAAATAAATGAAATAAATTAAGAGAAAATAATGTACTTACCTGTGCATATGGGGCCAGATGATATAACGCAGTAATGTGTAGTCTGAATTTTCCTGATTTTGTAAATTTTCCGATGCATGTTCCAAAACTCACTAGCCGATCTGGATTTACCATACTTGCCAGAGGCAATATCTTTTCAGAAACATAATATACTCTGCCTTTCTTTTCGCGAAAGCAATAAATACCATCTGGACGGTCGATTAATACTTTTACATTGTTACCGATGCTGAAAAATATGTTTTATACATGATGCATAATAATTGCTATGTATATTTTGCAAGGAAGACAAGTATAATTAAAAAATGTACAAAAGAATTAGCTGAAGATGTGGAATAAATTTGTTGTTTATCACAGGTCATCTACAATTTTTATTAATATTATTATCATAGGGTAGATGTCCCAATTACCGTGCCCTGTACTTATTACTGTGCCTTTACACTTAAAGAAGCTTTAATTGTTTAAAAATGCAACCTACTCATTTGTAACACATACATTAATAGTATAACTTAATTAAAAAAATTTATTTCCTTAGTTATGTGTGCGAGTTTTTCTGTACGGCTTCTTTAAGTATAAAGGCACGGTAATAGGTACAGGGCACGGTAATTGGGACATCTACCTTAATTATTAATTTGATTCTCGTGGCTACTAGTTACCAAAAAAAGTTACATTTCAGTCCTTATACGAAGTAAAAATTACGTGACACTTACTACTTTGCTAATTTTTCTAGGACAAGCTTGGTTTTTTCTTCAGTTAAACGTTTCATTCTGTCGTATTGCGTGTTCAAATTATAAACAAGCTTTTGTATACAGAGTGATGGAAATACACATGGAATCTAGATATAATATATGATTAGAATATATTAGTACCAAATCGATTAAAAATGTTATAATTCAATAATTTATTCCTCTTATTTAACTTTTTATTAAATTTTAATCATTACTACGTTAAGCTTCAAAGTCTTTAATTACAGAATTCGTTGAAAGAGGTTAAGGTACTATTATTTATCTATGATGGGAAACTTGTAATAATTTTCTACAATGTTTCGTGAACATGGCAAATCTAACGGCGTGTAGCGTAAACTCTAGAGGCGCGAAGTTTGAACTAGTGATGGCGATCTTTTGTTAGATCGATCTAAAATCGATCTTCTTAGGGGAAAATAAAGATCGATTTTTCACCGATCTTTTTTAATTCCGATCTATCAAGGATCGATCCCTTTTTCTTTAGGATCGGTTAAAAAAAATTAATTTTATACTTAGTAAGTGCCAGACAGTGATGGCTACTTGAAATACGCATCGTATAATACACGTATATACACATGTATTATACACGAATATATGATTATTGATCGTAGTCATATCCCAGATACGTCTTAAAGAAGTCTTAAAGACGTCTTGTTAGAAATCAATACATTCAGACCTAAAATGGACATAAACTAGTCGTCTCTAAAACGAGGTGTGCTATCTGAGATTGGATAGGTACGTTCAGCAGACTCAAGTATTGAGTGATCTCATTTTACTCTGAAGTTGTACGTTATATAAACTCCATACTTATTTCCTAGTCCTTCTTGTTTTGATTAACATATTGCCCAATTGTCCAACAGACATCATAATGTTTAATATTTTATATTTGATGTTGTTGTAATTATTTATAGCTGAAAAAAATATCTGAAAAATCTAAGGATACAATTTTTGCGATGGACATTATAAACAGAGACTACTTGTGTATGCAAATTTATCATTAAAAGTACTATATTAGTATTATATAAATGTGATCAATGAGAGCGAGAATAAAGTTAATTTAAGTATCCTTTTTAGGATCGATCTTTGAAGATCGATCTTTTTTTTCCACGATTGATCGATTTTATAACCGATCCTTCATAAAAGATCGATTCTTGGAATCTATCCGATCTTTGTCCAGGATCGCCATCACTAGTTTGAACCTGATTACACAAATGTGCACAAGTCGAAAGGGAATGGACGCGTTATTAAAATCCTGAGAATTTCCAATTTGTATTTAGTTCAAATTCTGATTTTGTTCAAGAGTATTTAAGTTTATAACCTTATTCTGTGTTTAAATTGTTCCTTTTCTGTGTAATTTTATAATAAACTAGCTGCACCCGGCCACACGTTGCTGTGGTTCAAATGAAAAGAGAAAGCGCTTGGTTTATAAAAAATAAAAATATTAAAAAAAGTATACAAAAACACGCGCGTATTCGAATGCAACGTTGTGCCAAAATTTTAAAGCAATCAGTGAAGAACTTTCGGAGATTTAAGCCCATACAGCACACAACATCCTGAGGACGTCTGTTTTAGGTCCGTTCTAGGACTGTAGGTCTGAATGTCCCGATTGGTAACAAAACGTCCCCGGGACGTCTGTGGACGGCTCTGGGATGTCTATAGACGGTTTCGGGACGTTTTTGGGACATTGTGTAACTACAGTGGCGCCATCTGTACAATGTCCTAAGGACGTCTTGGGGATGCGTACGGGACGTGTTAAATACGTCTTTGCGAGGTGTATAATTCCTCAAGCTCCACCAGAGGGCGACGCGGCTCGATAATTTCTCGCCGCTGATTGTGGTCCCAGTTTGTACATATACAAGTTCCGTCGCAGTCCTTCTTTCCTTTTCTAAGGCATTGCGGTTTTTTGAAACTTTTCCGCAAGTTACTCTTAGCTTCGGCTCCTACCTGCTGCTGGTAATCCCACAGTATCTACCGCAGGCCGGTAACTGGGCTCCTGCCCAAAGGGACGGTCCCAGGGGATTAAAGAGGCGAAGTGATCTATCTCCCCTCTTTCTCTCTACTGAGCAGACTATAAAAAAAAATCCTTCTTTCCTTTTCTAAGGTGGTGACCCGCTACATAGACGGTCCAATTAGATCGTCTAATTTATCGATAAATAGGTCTTAATTACGTGTTTTGAACGCCTGTTTCAGTCCTAATCCAGGCCTGTTTAAGATGTCCCAAAGACGTCGTTTAAACGCTTGTTCAGTCCGAATCCAGGCGCTTTAAAAGACATAACCGGGACGACTGTTTTGGTAACATTCGTCATTCAGAGGACGTACGTAAGCCGTTCTTGGGACATTCGGGACGCCCCCGGGACGTCCGGTACGGCTGGGACGAACGTCCCCTGGACGTTTTGGGGACGATGGTGTGCTGTGTGGGAGATTTTGAACAAACGAACATTTACATTTTTATTTATATAGATTAAGTGTTTTGCAACAAGTAGAGTGCTTTAGCACCCCACGGACATCTACCCCCGATCCAATACCTCGCGAGGAATTTAGAATCCCTAAAAGGCAACGCTACAAGATATTTCAAATTCATCGTTTACGATTCATTGTTTTTCTTTTTACTGAAATGAGATCACTAACTTATGAATGATATGTGTCCTACAGAAAGTTAATACAGAAATATTTGAGTTTCAGATGCATATGCAATATTGAAGTTGATGCATTAAGGGTATTCTTTGCGTTAGGTATTCATCAGCATCGATCGCACCGGCTCGCAACAACGGCTTATTTAAATATAAAAGTACACAAATAGGGTCATCCACCCTAGTGAAATTACGTAATAATCACCATGGGCCGGTAGTATTTCCCCTAGGTTTAGCAGCAAGGCGAACCGTACGATGGCGCCATGGTAGGCGCTTGCGTGCTAGGCCAACTAAAGATGGCGCCTTGCGGTGTTCTACCATTTGCATCTTGCTGGGCCGGCGGCGTGCGTGAAAACCATTCCCACTGAGAGTCAGCCTTGTTCCACCGTGTTCGACGAATATGCCCACTTAAAGCAGGCAGCCGCGACTGCCCGCTTATTAGTGCGAGTCTCTGTCTTTCCGTGTGCACAAACCAAGTAAAACAACGATCCTGTGTGATCCACCTTGTGCCTTCTTCCTCTATCGACTCGTTCTCAATCACCACATCCTCGGCCCTCCTTCAGGTATGTATATCGTCATGATTTTCATCCTTGCTGCAACTATCGCAGCCCCCTATTGTCGAACATTTCACATTAGCGTACAATTTCTGTCACTTTTCCGACATGGGATGACAGGGGAACCGTTCCTCATTTTACTCTCCGCGAATCGAAACCGCCCGTGAAAGTTTGAACCTGCCGATTGATATGTATTAACCGCGTAACACAAGAACTGTCTGCATGCTTAAATTTTAATTCTCTTTTCAATCACTCTGTTTCATGCTTCTGTGTGAACCTTCCGTTCGTACCTTGTTAACATTCCTTACAATAATGATATAGTACTTTATGCACTTGATATCATTTTATCTGATGTTTTTTTATGTCGTACCTTTCCTTCAATTAGATGCTTACTCCTTTTCCTATGTGTTCTCTGTCATGCCTTAAAGTGGATGAAGTTTTATTAGTTTTAAAATGCATTAGTTCGTCCCTACAGTCAATTATTTACGGTGTACTTGTATCTTTACAGTTTTAATTATATTTTGTATATTGTTGTTCTTTTACGTATTTGTAGTCTGCTTGATCTTTTTGACGAAATGTTATGGTATTCTTTTTTTTTCTAGTGTCTTATAGTTGTGTTTTGTTTAATTGTGTATGCTAGATGTATTATTTCTTTCCAAATTAATCGCGCAAGTGACATTTGTCAAGGGTACGTTCATGTTGTCGTTATTAGTCTGGCCACGGTCATTTATTAATTACTTTTTCTAATTCGCGATTCCATAAATGTACTAACATCCCGGGTTCACTGTCCGTGAACACTCTTCAAAACAAAGCGAAATACAGAAAGAAAATAGCGAATTTTTCTGTAACACCATATTTACAACGAATTGCCACGCTTAAAGATACGAAAATTATACGTACAAGTCCAATTATATTCCCAGCCCAATCCCGTTATAAAGTAAACAAACGATCGAGAGTATACAAATGACACTGAAATCCAGTAATTTAAATGAATTCCGAAGAAACATCGCCAACATGACTAACCAGTATCCTTATTTTAATTACTAATACAGAATTTGCACGAGTTTGCATTACCGCAAAACTCGCGAACATTATTGTAGCACAATAATTTCGTTTAGAATTAACCGCGTGGTATGATCTGCCGGTAATGGAGTTTCATGTAAAAAAATATCCGATATCTAAAATAGTTGCATCGCGATTTCAGGAATATTTCTATGTACATTTTGATAAATACTTGGAGTTTATCGCGTAGGATACTCTACCGCGTGCGTGTAACAGTTTTTATCGACATTGCGTGGCGGTGCCCCCCTCCTTATTCCCGTAAACACAAGTTACGTACACATGTTTGAGAAACGCACGTGGTTACGATTAACCGTGCCCAAAACTACCAAAGTTCACACGCCACGCTGTTTATTAGGCAGCTTGATAATGCACCCGATAACTTCTGTGTAACAAGCGATGGGTTACGCACTATAATTCCGTACTTCTACACGTGCTCGAGGTCGTTTCGTATTATCTCTAACGATAATGGACCGGTGAATATTTCCTCATTTTTGGATAATTTCTAGTTTTTTTAAGTCTTTTAAGATCGTTCTTATTCTCCTTATCACATGTTTTCGAACGAGTCGCGTGTCTTAATATTTATAAAATATTCCTTCGCGAGACCGCATACTTCGGCGAGTCCTTCTTATCGTAGATATCGTTTAATTTCATAGGAAGCTTTGTAACCTGTACTCTTCGATCCGCGTAACTGCACAATTGCATGTCTAACTATCTACTGTTGAGTCAACGTGTTTAAACGATCTTGGCATACGTTCGGTGCTTAATTCTTCAGTGGAGAAATATTTTTTACAAATTACATTCAATGTATTATAAAACAATATATTACAAAATGTTTTAGAATGATTATTGTCGTAACCTCGGTGTTGTTTAATATTTTTGAACGTGTATTTCTTTTTTAATATTACTTCTTACTAGTCAAATGTTACATGGACAGTAATATTAACAAATTTATGACATGTTACAAAAAAATAGCGAGCATTCGGTGCAGAATAATCATATATGATAATTTTGACTAATAATTACGTAATATTCCATAAATAATAAATTGGTTGGCTCCAAACATTATAAAACATAACACAGTAATAATTGCATTGGAATATTGAAATTTCGCAGTAAAATAATAAAGTTATTAAAGTAGTACTATTTGTACGTGTGGGTTCCACAAATATTAAGCAATGAATACGCGGTTATGTGTAATAAAGTATAATTTATATCTTTTAAAGTCTGAATTTATAAATGTAAAGATTAACACTATATAAGCATTAGTAAACAATTATCAACTATGTGCTTTTTGTAACGATTGATGTGCCGATAATTTATTAACGATTTTTATTGCTATTTTATTAGTTTTTTTTATTTAATGTCGTCAGTATGACTGCCCATACAAACTTTAACCATTAAAGAGTAATATAAAACAGAAAGTATGCAAAAAGAACGAGAAACGTTGTTATTAAGTTCCTCCGAATTTGCATGCACAGCGCATCCTTGTGTTTACTGTATCAATAACAGGTAAAGTAACAAAGAGTGGCAGCCTATTTCTACCGGACTATTAGTAGATGCTTTCTGCGTTCAAATACTTAATAAGAACTTGAAATATTAGGCACCTCTATTATAAGCTCTACAGTATGATTTCGATTGTGCTTTCGAAAAGTAGTTATTAATCTGATAAAGAAACTCTGGTAAGGAAATTGTCACTTCAAAAATGTCAACTTCAGATTAATTTCCTTCGTAATTAATATAAAAAAGATTTGCACGGTTAGATGCTTTGATACATGAAAATGGCACAACTTCCACATTTTAGGATTTTCTCTGCACGATCGCGCCACGACGAAAGGGTTAAATAATACCGAAACTGGTGGAAAATAGATCGTTTTTATACACATATATCTTCTTCACTATTCTGGCGCCAGTCACACAGTATCTTTATTAACTATAGCGTTAAACAGAACCTCGTTAAAAAAAGAAAAAACAAACTAGTGAATTTAAAATTAAAAATTTTGAGCTGAAGGTATAGGTACGCTAAAAAACGCAATCTAATGGGGTTGCACGAATTCAATTGGCCGGATTATTTAAAGTAAAATGCTTTAAATTGGACCCAGGGAATTGCAAAATACCATAATGCGCTCGGTACCCCATATAAACTTTTATCATTCTTTTGCTTAATACTAGTATTCCTCAATAAAAGTTACTAGGTAAATGATTGTATGAATAATAATAAATAAATATGAAGAAATACTTTGAATTTCTTTTTATTCATATATTCTACATGATTACAAAATAAAACTCGGGACAAAATGTCCCACAAATAGTGTAACAATTAAATATATAATTAAAAATGGTACTTATCCTCTGGTATGCCTTTTCGATGACTTTGTTTATCGAATCCGAGTTTCGACAGGTCAAGGAAAGTATGCAATCCAGCGAGTTTGCATTGTCGGTATTTCTGGCTAATTGTAAGTATCGTTTTTCTTGTACCTGCCTGTCGTTTTCCTCGTTGGATTATTCCTCTTCATTTCCTCATTCTTCTTGCGCCTGTGCGCGATAAAAGCAGTACTTAATCATAGAGAAAGTTGTGTCGTGTGGTATCTCTTCGGTGTCCATACACATGCAGGTGCGTCTACGTACATGCACACTATTATAGACTTCGCTGCGTGTTGGAATTCGAATTCAGGACTCACATATTCAAGGTAAACGGCTACTAAAAATCATATGAACATCGACCCGCAAAAACATGGCCCATTGTATCACGTCGCTCAAACATCTTCCACCTAGCGTTTCTTTGTGAAGATTTCAGAATTTTAAGGACGGCCGTGAACACGTCCACTCGAGGCTCAAAGTCGCCCGGTTACCTCGTGTCTATCAGTAATTAAAATTCGGGTGTCTCGTGTTTGTCAAAATCTGTCCCCCGACAAAAAACGAATTTGAATACTTCTATACAACTTCTCGTGCTTTGACGTCCGCGACCAATAATTAATTCTACATGCGTAGACTGTCTTAAATTACCTACGATTTATTTCCATTTGTAATTCCCCGATTGAGCAGTTTCAGGAATGATTTAATCTGACGTGTATAGTGTTTAATGAATAAAAGGTGCTTCGTAAAATATCATGCGATTTTTTAAATTTTAAAATTTCTTTCTAAAGATAGAATTTGGTTGTCAAGGATTTTTCTAAAATTATCATGTTAATTACGAGTAATATATTGTAATCGTGGCGCTGCGAGCCGATTGGGATCGCAGCCACTTGACATAATGAAATAATTCTTTTTTCTAAAGTGGCAGAGGCTTTAGGTAGGGAACGACCTGTAGGTACAAAGTCCGTTTTACTGTTACATGCGCCTATGTAAAAGCGCGTGTCAACTTTTTCAAGGCGTAATAATCATAAATAGAATCACTTTCGCGTAGCAAAAGTAAATAATTCTAGCGAAGAACAATATCGTTCTAAGATCAGATTCGGTGACTCATTGATTTTCGACCGGAGACTAGAAGCAATTTGGTATATTCGTATTTATCAGGCGCATGTTATTTGAAGGTAAACAATTTTTTTGTTGATAAATGTTTAACGCATCGAGGGTTTTCGCAGGTTCTCAATGGTCATTTGTTGGAACAACGGCTGCTTTCTTACCGAGCTATGTATACATATCTTATCCGTTACATCGCTCAAACAATGAGCTGATCTGCGCACGCATCGATTTCTCGTAGCCAACCAGCCGCCATATGCCTTTTTCGCGTATGGCGTGATGCTACCGCTCTGACACGTGCACAATCAGTTATTTTTTTTTTGGTTCTAAATTTACGTAATCTATTGCTCGCGGTGTGATTTTAACAATCACATCGAATAAGCAATATGTGTTGCTTAAAGGTTAATCATTGCGTCATCCTTGAGTATTATGATTGCAACATTTACATATAATTTCTCATGTTCTACTTTGGCGCGTCTTTGTTTTGTAGTAATTCAACGGATCGATCGACGTCCGAGAATTGTATTGGGAAGATTTTTAAAAAGAAACTATTTAATATATGAGAACAAACGCAGGGTTTGTGGACTTAAAATTATTAAAATTAAAATTGATATAATTAACCCAATTACGCCTACTAATTTATTTGGGATTGTTCGTAAAATTGAGTATCAGGATTAAATATCTACTGTGTCCATCGAGATTTAATAAAAGTTGAAGTTTTGTTTTAGTCTTAATCGATGTAGATGTGGAAGATTATTACAAATTTAGAATTTTTAATATAGATTGAAATGTGTACGCAGATGAGGCAATGTTTTACACATTTGTTTATGTTTTATGTACTACTTAATCATTCAATTTTTTCGTGCAATGCGAAAAATATATTTCCCAATCGAATGAAGTGGTCGAAACCACTTATCAAAGTTTAATTAAGTAATATGTATGAAGAATAAAATTCGCTTTTATAAAATTTTGCTTCTTAAAAATTTAATTTCACTGATACTGCAAATTCTGGACCGCAGTGTCCTTTAGCTCATAATATACATATTTGTCTTGTAAGAAAATACTACGCAAAATACCACGTGCGTCATCGTGGCTTTAGGGTATCGATGTTTTCATAAACAAGGACATACATATGCATTGTGACACTCAGTCACATTCCCGAACCAGTTTGTAACTAACGACATTCCAATTTTCATTAAATTCCCCGAATAACATTAAAATCGAAAACCTTGTTTGAGGCACTATTTCGGTGTATGCAAATATGGAGTTAATTTAATCCTTGAAGCTACATGCACACTGAAAATACTAAGGCCATTTGTGTCTATACTATAGATTATATTCTATAGTTTGTTTATTCGTTATTGTAACTAAAATAGCTTAAGGTGACCGTAATTGGTCAGGTGTCAGTAATAGGGTCCTTTACCCATAGGTATCACCCTATACAGTGACTCGCAGCCATAATCGTACACTCTTTAAAATCGCATAACTTTTTTAGAATTGGTCCAAACGACTTGAGTTTTTTTTTTAAAAGCTAGAAGGATTAGTATGCCAACTGATGTGTTTCGTTGTTTTCAACAAAATTGCAATTGATCGGAATAGCGAAAAAAATAGTAAATGTTGTTTTTTAAAATTTCTTTGTGAGCCTGTAATGAAAATTCAAAAAACCCGTTTCTAGATTGAAGTAAGTTATATACATGCTGAAAATTTCATAAAAATCGGTTAACGTTGCTCTGAGCTACAAACGTTTAAAGATCGCAGAATAAGATCGAGAATCTCGGAAATTCCCGAAATCAGCGATTCTCGACCTTATTCTGCGATCTTTAAACGTTTGTAGCTCAGAGCAATGTTAACCGCTTTTTATGAAATTTTCAGCATGTATACAACTTACTTCAATCTAGAAACGGGTTTTTTGAATTTTCATTACAGGCTCACAAAGAAATTTTAAAAAACAACATTTACTATTTTTTTCGCTATTCCGACCAATTGCATTTTCTTTTAAAACCGATGAAACACATCAGTTGGCAAACTAATCCTTCTAGCTTTAAAAAAAAACTCAAGTCGTTTGGACCAATTCTAAAAAAGTTATGCGATTTTAAAGAGTGTACGATTATGGCTGCGAATCACTGTACCTACCACGAGAACAAGCAGGATTCACATTTCGCCACGAGCAGTAGCATATTTCAAACGCTGCTGCGAAAAGTAGCACGTTTTGTTTGTTTTCTGAAGAGTAGAATATTTCAGTTTCCAAACAGTTCACAGTCGACGTTGATCTTCTATGAAACGTGATATTTTTCGCGGCTAGAGGCAAACTGTGCTATTTTTCGCAGCAAAGTACCGAAATGTACTACTTTTCGTCGCGAAAGAGCATAAAATTCTTCATGGCGATGAATGAAAAAATACCTACTACTTTTCGAGAACAAAAGTGAAACATTCTGTTTTTCGTGGACAGAATGAGCAGCGTGCTAGTCTTCAAAACATAAATGATAGGATAAAGGACCCAATTACTGGCAGCCAACCCAATTACTGTCACCTTAAGCTATTTTACTTAAAATAACGAATAAGTAAACGTTTAAGTAAAATAGCTTAAAGTGACAGTAATTGGGTTGGCTGCCAGTAATTGGGTCCTTTATCCTATGTGCTACTATTCGTAACGTACATCGATATTAACTATTGTGCCATAACATTTAAAATTTAGGTTATTACAGTTATGGCCTCTGATATTAAACGAATTATTTGTGGCTATGGATTCTTTTATTGCTGAATATAAATAAAAAGTGTATTCTTAAAGCATTAGAAATTTCGTAGTTCCTCTAAATGTTTTGTCACCATGTCCAACGAATAAAACAGCCGTCCGCAAGGACGATGCTACGAGTTGTATGTCATGAAGCTTCCATGTAAGTTTTAATACTTACTCGGCCGTTCTCGTGATGCATAAGTCGACGAATTCCATCGTCATTGCTGGCACGAATTTATGTGAACGCGAGGCATGCATTTCGACATGCCCACTCAGCTTTAAGGCTTAGTATAGTTAATAATGTACATATCGCAGGGTAAGAAAATTTTTTTTTTCAACCAAATTCATAAATTTATAAATAAAGTTTCGTGTATACTCTTCGTCAAAATATGCGCTGCGGCAACATCGTGCTTGTCGCGTTGACAGTGCTCAGGCCATATGGTGAATTTGAATTAAAAAAAGACAAAAATATTTAGAAACTATTAGAAGCCTACCTCGTTACGCGACGACCAAAAAAAGGCAAAATCGCAAAAAATTACAAAATGACGGACCACTGAAAAAAATTGTTTTCGGAAAAAAAAACTGATCGTCACGTAATAGCGACGTGTTTTCCGTACAATAAATGCCCTTGCTCGTGTCAATTGGATGTATGTAGTTTCCTCCGTAGACTGTCAACGCGGTTGCAAAATGTAATTCTGAGGAAAACGCGTTCAAACTTCAAAGTTCCGCGTGGCTCACAAGGGACGTTCGACAACCCGGGAATTCAGAAAATTATGAAAGTTGGTGTGCAAGTAGAGTAGGTAATCCGTAACGCACTCCTATTTTTTGTTGGTGCCATAATGCAATTTTTGAAAGTAAAATCACCCATAAAAAAAAGAAAAATCCATATTTTTAAAGGTACCCCTACCACCAACCCTTAATATTAAGGTTTTGTATTTTGAAAATATATGCTGAAATACCTCTGGACAATCTCTTTTCATACATATAAATAATTCATGCGTTATATTTTTTTTGGAAACAAATAAAACCCCTATTTCCGCATTTCAAGTTCATTTTAGTAGTAGTCAAAATTGTAAAGTAAGCCGTTTCGAGTGGTGCGTCGCTTTCAAGAAAATCGATTTTGTAAATCCGTTGAAAATTCTACCTTCAAATTCAGTGTTATGATTGATGAAATTTCTTACACTTTAATGCGGGAGTATATTAGTAAAATTAAGACAAGTTAAGGGGTTAGCTACCTTCGGCAAGTTCAGAAAAATCAAGGGACAAGGGGCGTTCGGCGACCCGGAAATTCAGAAAGTTATGAAACTTGGTGTACAAGTAGAGTATTTCATCCGTAACGTAGCCCCATTTTTGTTCATGCCATAATGCAATTTTTGGGGGTGAAATCACCCCTTGAAAAAAATGCAAAATTTTCTATTCCGTGGAATATCTCGAGAACAGTGAAAGATATCGAAAAGAAGTTTAAACAGAAGGTAGGTACATCGTTTTCGTATATCAACAAAACCGCGTAAAAATAATTTTCAAAAAATCCATATTTTTCAAGTTACCCCTACCACCAACCCTTAATATTAAGGTTTTGTATTTTGAAAATATACGCTGAAATACCTCTGGACAATCTCTTTTCATACATATAAATAATTCATGCGTTATATTTTTTTTGGAAACAAATAAAACCTCTATTACCGAATTTCAAGTCCATTTTAGTAGTTTCTATTAATAATGGTTTCTTAAATCCATATTTAAATTAGTATTTATATAAAGTTTAAACAGCTTTCAATGTTAACGAACCGATGTGAGTTGGGGTGTTGACGGAAGTCCCCGGACACCCAACAGGTGCTTTCGAAGGCACCCCCTTTCTTGCAAAAAAATTATGTTTTAAAACCAGAGTCATCCTAATAACCGGCGGCGTGGGCACCGCCGAACAGAGTCAGAGTGTTGACGGGCATCCCCAAGTTTCTGGTTCAAATCTCTAAACTCACATCGGTTCCCTACCATGGTTTACGCGCCTGCAAGCCCCCCCCCCTCCCCCCCCCCCCCCGCACTAATGTAGCCTCAACCAATACTACTACCTGGAATAAATTGGAAAGTGAAATGCGTAGCGTCGGAATAAATCAACAGAAGTTTTTCGAAAATATCTCGGAAACGAAGGTCGAGCGGCGGTAACATGTATAGGAAAGAGTTGTTCTGTATAATCACCAAATATTTATTCAAGTTCTTTAAAAAATTGTCTTTAAAACGCGGGAACAAAGATATTTTCGCAACTAGCGCCTCTGTGGTAAATTTTACCCAGTAGCGCCACCCGCCGAGTTAAACAGAAAGTGCATCGTTTTCTTATATCTGAAAAACCGCGTAAAAATAATTTTCGAAAAATCCATATTTTTCAAGTTGCCTCCACTACCAACACTTAAAATTAAAGTTTTGTATTTTGAAAATAATAGCTCTTTTCATACGTATAAATATTTTATGTGTTATTAAGCAATTATGTTATAAATAATTATGTGGTATTAAACATTTGATATACATCAATATATACATACAATTAAACAATCATTATTTATTCATCTGATTCTATCAAAATCTTCTTCTTTGTTTTCTTTACTTTTGCCTTCATACTTTTTTTTTTAATTTTTTGGATTCTTGATTGTTGCTTTATCTGTTTGCTTTATCACCGTTTAGAGTGGGGTAAGTAGGTACATGTTACAATTTACCCCGAGTTTGAATTTTTGCATTTTATCTCAGCAAACGAGAAACTAAACAGCAAATTACTAAAATGCGTACACATTATAATAACCCAATGTGTATTGATTTGTTTGCGATAAAGATGCAATAATTCAAACGGTTCCTAATGACGCACAGTGGTCTCAAATCCCGAAAACGTGGCCAAAATCTCAAATATTATTCAATTTAGGCAAAAATCGGTGCCCTGATGTTTCTGAAGTCGTTGATTACGAATCTAAACTTAAAACTTTGAAAAACAAAATGGCGAATCCAATATGGCGGACGACTATAATAAAAAATTGTTGAATCTACTCGAATGTCAGTACCCTGATGTTTTTGGGATCGCTGATTACGAATCTGAACCTATAATGTTTATAAACAGTTTAGCCAATTGAAACATATAGAAGAATTCACAGTTAATAAGTTCTTGGTGTTTGACAGGTAAAAATCCAATTATATTTCATCAATTTCTAGATAATTTTTTAAAATATGTATAAGATACATAGAAAATCATTCTTGTACAACTTTGTACTACAAGGATGTTTAATAAATATCTTCTAAATATTTAATAGTTAAATAGTTAAAATTTTTAATATAATAAAATATTTAATAGTCAAATAGTTAAAACTTGAGAAGAGCAATTTTACTCTGGTATGAGCAGGGTGGCACCTAGTGGCAGCCAATTTTTTAAAAATTTGCAAGCTACAAGCATGAGCAACAGGCCAGAACAAAAATTTCGGTGGAAGTTCGTGGAAGTTACAACTTTATATCTACATTTGTAAAATACGCGGGCCAAGTTTTGCTTTTACGTTCTCCAAGTAATTTTGCAATCGTGTAACGTAAACTCTAACAATTATGGTTATGTAAATGTAAACAAATATTTTACTTACTTCCTGCAGTAGCATCTATTTTACACAATGGAAATTGGTCAACTTTTTCAAAAGTTATTCACTTTCAAAGTCGGCGTTCAAATTCGTATCGGCGCGCACAGCAAATATTTCAGTAACGATGGCTAACTTTGAAACGATTTACCTGTCAAACCATAAACATTTTGTCTTTTTCTTTGTCGGTATTTTATAGTCAGGTCATCTTGTACCCAACCCAACGGCTAAAAATTCCGAAATGAAAAATTCATTTTCGAGATTTTGGCCACGTTTTTGGGATTTGAGACCACTGTGTGACGGTTAGTTGAATTAAATGTGCTAAAACAAATTTTACTTACGTGCTGTACCTACTAAAAGTTCTGGGTTATAACCACAAAATTAATACATAACGCTCGTTTGTGTCGCTTAAACCGACAATGCTAATACCGTCAACCACCTCTCGCATGCTGTGAGTTACCAGATTTGTCGTTCAACAGATTTTCCTTATAGTACAATTTACCCCGTGTTACAACCTACCCCGGTCTCCCCCACCTAAAATTGCATCCAAGGTGAAACTCATTAAAACTAATCAATAACGTGCATGGATCATTATAATAACATCACATTTGTAGATAGCTTACTTGAAGTGCCATCTTAATAGGTCACTTTGGGAACTAGACAATAAATAAATAATGCGTGAAAAGTTACAATGTTTACAAAAATGACTTTACCATGTATACAATGATAACATATACATGTATATTTTGCAGTGCAATTGTAAATTTTTACTCATTATTTATTTATTGTGTGGGTGCCAAAGTGGCCAATTAATGTTATCATAATGATTCACGGTACGCCATTAGTTTGAATGAGTTTTACCTTGGACGCAATTTTTAGTTCGTTAAATATGGATTTAAGAAACTTTATTTTTTACTTTAAATTTTATTAATGGAAACTACTAAAATGGAGTTGAAATTCGGTAATAGAGGTTTTATTTGTTTCCAAAAAACATAACACATGAATTATTTATATGTATGAAAAGAGATTATCCAGAGGTATTTCAGCATATATTTTCAAAATACAAAACCTTAATATTAAGGGTTGGTGGTAGGGGTAACTTGAAAATATGGATTTTTTGAAAATTATTTTTACGCGGTTTTGTTGATATACGAAAATGATGTACCTTCTGTTTAAACTTCTTTTCGATATCTTTCACTGTTCTCGAGATATTCCACGGAATAGAAAATTTTGCATTTTTTTCAAGGGGTGATTTCACCTCCAAAAATTGCATTATGGCATGAACAAAAATAGGGTTGCGTTACGGATGAACTACTCTACTTGCACACCAAGTTTCATAATTTTCTGAATTTCGGGGTTGCCGAACATCCCTTGTCCCTCGATTTTTCTGAACTTGCCGAAGATAGCTAACCCCTTAAGGGGAGGTTCTGGTCTAGAGCTCCAAAAAATAGGTGATTTTTAGGAATTAATTAAAGGAAAACTAGTGTGTATAATTTAATGGGATTTGTTGCATTGTATTAAGGATGTCTTAAATTATAGAAATATATTTTTTGTTTTATAATTAATCAGTGCAGACAGCCCTGGGGAGTCGTTAAAGTTAAAGCGTCAAAAAATTGATCCAAATCGGTGGGACCTGTATCTCTAAACGTTATTATCCAATTCGACTGAAACCTTTTTTATTTTGAAGATTATTCTTTTTTCTAGAGGATGAACTAAAAAAATTACAAAAATTACATTTTTTTTTAACGCCTTGACTTTAACGACTCGCCAGGGCTATCTGCAATGATTAATTATAAAACAAAAAATATATTTCTATAATTTAAGACATCCTTAATACAATGCAAAAAGTCGCATTAAATTATATATAGTAGTTTTCCATTAATTAATTCCTAAATATCACCTATTTTTTGGGCTCTAGACCAGAACCTCCCCTTAACTTGTCTTAATTTTACTAATATACTCCCGCATTAAAGTGTAAGAGATTTCATCAATCATAACACTGAATTTGAAGGTAGAATTTTCAACGGATTTTCGAAATCGATTATCTTGAAAGCGACGCACCACTCAAAACGACTTACTTTACAATTTTGCCTTATTTTTGCGCATGGATTCATTAACTTATAGTCGTTTCATATTTACTGATAAATTCCGCCGTACCTATCAAATGAGTTTTTAAAATTAATTTTCTTACCAAGCATGCTGCCTATGAAAAATTTTACTTATTTTTATTTTTCATATAAAATCGGGGCTCTTTCAGTTGTAGCATCTGCTATGATACACCCTGTACAATAATATGTGGGTCATTGATGACAACGTGACGCCAACAAAAATTTGCACAAACTCAGCAGAACACATGGTGCTTGCTGAAGTAATCGATTACGAGATTCATCGTATTTATTCTTCGTTCCATTCTATTAAGTCGCCTAAGGCTATTATTCCCTGCTTTTTATACAGTGCGGGAATAAAACGTGCTACAACCGGTCAAGGGGCGATTCTTTATGCAGAAATTAAGTTTGAGAATAGTGTAGTACGCCCGCACTTAACGAAGCTACATATTAATCAATGTGACCACGCGAGTGGAAAGGTTAATTATTTGTCACGTCTGTTTCTTAATTCTACGAGCACAACTTTCTTTACGGCAATAGGAGCAACATTTCCAATGACCAACATAATAAAATAAACTTTACTTAAGTACGTCCGTCATGTATTTTTTTAAAGTATATTGATTTTATTATGTTATAAATTGTTGTAAACAAATTCGAGCTCGGTAAATGACATGTGTCTAAACCCTGGCTAATGGTCTGCGATGTTTCACGTCTTCAAACGCTCTAATAATATTACAATAATGCTATGACGATTTTCAGATGTAGTTTTTATAAATATATTATAAATTGAAATAGTTGTTTCTGAAATGATAAACTATTCCTCATTTATCCTACGCTTTTAACTTATTTTTGCATAAAGAATGACACCCTGTATAATTTGGAATAAATGTATTTCATTAGCCCACTACAGTACTCCCCGGATGTATGTCCACTTGTCTCCCCGGATTAGCATTCCCCAGTCATCCCCACCACTAGTTTTGTTCACGTGGTACTAGTTAGCTCGCTACGGCGGCAAGCGGCAGGAAACGGACATTGCATAACCGATGATGAATGTAGACGATCGTCTCGCACGTCCAATGAGGCGGCCACTGGAAAATTAAAAATTTTAAATTCTTCATTATGGCGAAAGTGTTATTAATGGATGGCTGACATACGTCGTGTTTAGACTCATTTTAAAAGGGAGAATCCCAGTCAGCCATTGGTAATACATTCGCGAAGATATAAAGGATAATATAAAAATTTAAATTTTCGTCTAGGAATCATTTATTCGGCGCGCAACGTTGTAGCTGTCATTTGTCACCGTCCTGTCAAACGAAATCTGTGCGCTACTCCCATTCGCTAGCTTTGTCGTTGGATGCTATATAAAAATCGCTGTAGTTAAACTGATCAGTCGTATTTAGATCGTTTAGGAGTCAAAAACAAGGGAATCATAAAATGTGTTTAGTCGACAGTTACTCAGTGCTATGTTACATTTAAACCACCATCACACCCCCTCTTCTCTCCACTGCCCGTGAAAGAAATAAACCAACTTTCACATTAGCATGCGTGTGCCGAGCATACAAGAAACAGGTGAATGTAAACTGTTAACCAGCCAACGAGTAGGTATAGCAAAAGGCGACACTCAGGCGAAGACACCACTTTTATGAAGAGACGAAATGATACAGCCAATTTAAATGTCCCTTCGGTAGTCAGAAGGGGAGGGATTAACTAGAGGCGATAGTAAGATGAAGATATTTAGCTGCCTATACATCCAATTTAAAGGGATAAGTCACCGCGCGAATTCAAAGGTGCCGCTTGGAGTGTCGCCTCTTACAGTTTCTTCCTCTTTGATCCAGTTATAGACTCGCGTGTACTTATATGTAGGTAAGCCCGTGGGGATAGAAGTCTTGAAGAGGGAAGAGGGGACAGACGAGCTTAGAGGTCTGCTCCACTCACTGAACGTTATTTCCTTTCTTCGTCCAATCTCCCAACGGCATAAAGGTTAGGTTATAGAGCAGCAGTTAATGCTGAACCTCGCCTACTCGCCATTGTAATTTTAATTGTAATGGTGCAGTAAAGATATTTAATAATAATAATAATAATAATAGTAATCTACAAAACGCTGCATATGGTATGCGGTTCTTGAGCGTAGGAAGACTCACAAGGAGAGTATTTTAGGTGTCCGCCTCCGATCATTTTGAATTTTGGATATGTTATAGAGGATCGAAAAATAAGAAATACGTGTTTTTTTATTTTTCTCCGTTTTCATATTTGGGGGGTGAAAACTGCGTTCAAAGTTAGGGTTAAAAAATCATTTTTGTGGAATATCTCGAGAACTATTAGAGATAGGCGAATAGTGTCAATGGACGAATTTTGTGTCTTTGAATGCGAAATATCATCTCTAATAGTTCTCGAGATATTCCACAAAAATGATTTTTCAACCCTAACTTTGAACGCAGTTTTCACCCCCAAAATATGAAAACGGGGAAAAATAAAAAACACATATATCTTATTTTTCGGTCCTCTATAACATATCCAAAAATCAAAATGATCGGAGGCGGACACCTAAAATACTCTCCTTGTCAGCGACGATCTGAACCACGCCTTCTTTGGGAATAAATCATGTGCGCCACCTGGATAGGGTCATTAGTACTACGTTTCTGGATTCACATGTATGCTGATTCCTCATAGGCCGGTATTCATAGTCGTTACTTATTCTTAAGCAAATGCTTAAGCATGCGTCATCCTCTACTAACCTAGTAGCTACTAAAGGATGCCGAATGCTTAAGCATTCGCTTAAGAATAAATAGCGACTATGAATACCGGCCATATAGTTCGCAGAGTGGACCAACTGTTTGTTATATAAAACAAAAGGCATGAAGCACTATTGCCCCATGAGAAGATGAGCTACTACCCACAAGCTGAATTGTCACAGAGGCAAGGGGAATCGCCCGCTCGCCCCACCTTATCCCCTCCAAGAAGTCCTACCTTTCGGTTCTTAGCGGCTGTCCATATCCGCCGATTGTCGCGATTGATTTCGTTCGCATCTACGTCACGGGACGAACCGTATTGGAAGGGATAGGTTCACGCGAGTGGACGATTCCCCTTGCCCCTGTGACATTTCAGCTTGTGGGTAGTGGCTTATCTGCTCATGGGGCAATAGTATAAGGCAGTCAGAAGTGTACCACAAATATAGAATCTATGTTTACTATTCATCGCACAAAATTAACTCTGCTCGCGCCAATTTCGCTGCTAGCAAGTCATGGCGTCGCATGATGTGAATAAGCATGCATGTGAACAGTGTTGCCAGGAAAAGTTCCCTTTGAAAGAAATACTATGACGTCACATTATCCTCACTACCACTCTACACCTATCACCTACCTCACTTACATCACGCGACTTGAGTTACGTCCCCCACTACCATCCGCTTTTTCTCTTTTCCTGTCCTTCTTTCCTCGAACCTGCTAACGCTGCATGTGAATCGACAAACTGTGGTACCAATGACTCCCTTCAGATGGTTGATAATGGTTCATTCTAAAAAATGGTACGGTTCAAGTCGTCACAGAGCGTTTCTACTGTCGTTTGCTGAGATGTTACCGGTAGAAGCTTGGTAGTTCGATTACTAGATTCCCATAGACCAGGCGTTCCCAAGTAGGGGAAACGTACTCCTGAAACACATGTTTCGGTTCTCCCTCCAACGCTGCGCCTTTAGCTAAGGTGGGACGATTCCTACTGTCCTCTCTCTCTGCTTCCTAGCGGCGGTACTGTCTCCTCTGATAGGGGGAGTGTTGGAGGAAGAACCGAAACATGTGTTTCAGGAGTACATTTCCCCTACTTGGGAAGGCCTGTCATAGACCCACGTTCTTTAACACAATCGTAGAGGTAGGGCACACGTATTGTCGCTATTGGCCCACGTGACACCGTCTATGAATACAAAGTAAGCGAACGGGGCACAGACGGTGGGAGTCAATGCGAGCGAAGTTAGCCCCTTGCCCCTCGTGTCGTTCGGGTTTCTTCTTCTCAGCAAACCACAGTACCAGGGTTACCAGAAAATAGTCTCATATAAGGTAGCAGGGAGTAGTAGAGGGGGAATCCACGCATGGTGTGCACAAGTCGTATTAGCCCTCCGAGTACGGGGCCTGGATCAATTTTGACCCACCGATCATCCTACTTTACGACAGTATCGGCGAGGGTTCGAGCGGCCGTGAATATGTATTAGTGAACTATCGGTGAGGGTCTGCACAGACCCAGGCTTAGGACTCGAAGTCCAGTACTCTGAGGGTTAGTATATGTAGCTCTATACTTACAAGGATTCCTCCTCTGCTATTCTTTTCTACGTCACTGGGTTTTTACTTCCAATAGTTGTTGTTCCTCTGCTACTCCCTACTACGTCAGATAAGGCCAATTCCAGATTATCCCTGCTTTCTACCCTCAGAAGCCGTGTACCCGGTTGTTCTGCTGTAACGGTGGGGGAAACACCTACTGGAGTGGTGGTAATGTGTGCGTGTATGCCCAGCGCCAAGCCAGCCAAGTGGTCCCAACGCGAAGCCAACCACGGCCAACCGGTGTCGCCAAGAAGTAGCTTCTCGACGCCGGTTGGCCGTGGTTGTCTTCGCGTTGGGGCCACTTGGCTGGCTTAAGGTCCGCGCACACATATCCGTCCCGTGTCAATTCCGTTCCGGCGTGCCAGTGGTAAGAAGAAGAGATCCTCTACGCCCCTCTTCTTCTTACCACTGGCACGCCGGAACGGAACTGACACGGGACGGATATGAGTGCGTGGACCTTTAAGGTCTAAACACACATATCCGTTCTGTGTCAGTTCCGTGTCAGTTCCGTGTTCGCAAAAGGTATCGGTTGCTTGTTTGGAATGGAGCAGCGCACACTTGTCAGTTCCGTGAAATTTGACGGTCTCTCCGTACCCATAAGTTCCGGGTCTTCAGGATCAGTGTTAAAAAATATCGTTTGCGTGGTTTACAATGAAGCAGCGCACACTTGTCCGTGTCAGGGATGTCAGCAGATGTCAGTGTAGAACCCCTATCCGTTCAGTGAAACTAAAATTTGGTTGCCAACGATATTCGGGCATTTGGACTGACAGAGTCCTGAAATCACGGAAAGCTGAAAGGGACGACCTTCTTTTATGACCGTGATGGGTTCTCGAGGCGAAGCTCTCGAACCACGCAGTTTGGGGGTCCTAGACCCTAGAGTCATAAAGACAAGGACAGCAATAGGCCGCTCACCAGTAATGAAAATGGGAATTTCTATAATTAATATTAGGTCGCCATGTACAACCAATGCACTGCTGGAGTTTTTGCAATGAAAATGATGCCAAACGTGATATAATTCTGATCATTTTTAATGATTGTAATGAAGACAGGCCCCCTACACAGTAGTCAGTGACACGGAACTGATATGTGTGCGCAGACCTTTACCGCTGGCATCAATTCACGCGCGCATTACCACCGCTGCTATAGGTGTTTCACCCTCCAGCACTGCAGAACAATCGGTCCAAACCCCGCGTACCGTATCCAGTATACAGAACAGTGGGTTTGCTATACCCCGGCATCTTTCCCAATTCTCCCTTTGGGCATGCGCATCTCGGTCTTTAGCTGCCTTAGTCTGCCTATGTGTACCTTCCCCGGTTCTGTGCCATTAGCAGACCAGATTAGCCTAACCAAGGTTAAGTGTCGATGGCCTGCACGTTCGTTTGATCTTACGCCATTAGATTTCTTTTTATGGGGGTGGGGGGTAAACAGCCACTGACGGCGATATTAGATGCTTCTTATACCTCTCTTGAGCAGCGCCTGAAGGAAGGACCGGTTGGTGTCCGAGAATCAAGGGAACTCGGTGTACACGCGTCTCTGAAACAAATGCATGACAGAGTGTATTCCGCTTCACATGGTTGGCATTTGTTTCGCGCAAATCTCTACAACATTTCGTATACATGGTTTAGGGCAGAGCCACGACATAGTCTTTCATATAGACCAGGGCCAGGTCAGCTTGTCGGTTGGGAGTCGCAACGCTGTTTGTGGCAACTTGCATTCCGACGCATTTTTGGAAAATATGAAAAAAATTGTCAATTCATGATATGTTTGGAAATCTGTTTAGCATATATAAATTAGATAAAAAAACAACAGAGTACGAATAGTTACCTTGAATTGTCGATGAAAATGTTCAATTTACGAGCACAGGGAAAACACACAATTTCAATACTTCAATTTTTTGACAAACACTATATCACACTTCGCACAGCAAACACAGTGTTATTGCGTCTGTCCGCCCCAGAGGTTAATAAATAGTGCCAACTACTCTTTTAACGTCGATGTGAGTCAGAGTTGAGGTCATGACACTGCTAGAAAGTCGAAATACAGCAGGGGTGGTAACCTGCAAGCAGTGGCTACCTACAAGCCTCTCCCCTTCTATTTTAAATTTTCTGGAACCTTTCGTCCAACAACGGCCGTCTGGTACCAGTCGGGACATAGTCATCGGACCGATGGTTGTGTTCGAAATGCGGTGTTGCAACATTGTAGTGTCCGGCCTGTACTACAGACGGCCGTGCCACTGCGGACCGCGGCTCTTGGAGGCGTGGTTTCTGGCTCCCTATAGCTATTGGGAAGTGACATTCGTCATAATGACATCTTGTGGCGAAAGTAGAAATGCTTGTGGTACACATCAAGCCCTGTCCGTTCTCGTGCCAGTGTATAAAATTCCGGCTGGACAGGATTTGAACCTGTCCAATCACATATACTTTGCATAGAAAGGAACTTTTTCGCAAATAAGTACAATATCGCATATATCTTGTACCCATTTCGGCGCCATTTTGGTCAGGCCCCGCCCCCATGTCATTTCCCAATACGGCACTGAGCCAGTGATACCAGATCGGGGACGGCTTCCCTCGAGAATTTCCCCCACCTCGCGCACACTACGCCGGAGCAGCGTGTCCGTGAGCTCGGCGCTTCGGAGTCCAACTCACGGACGCGCTGCTCCGGCGTAGTGTGCGCGAAGTGGGGGAAATTCTCGAGGGAACCCGTCCCCGATCTGGCATCACTGCACTGAGCTCCGAAAAACAGCTCCTAGCCGGACCTGATTTACGGCCGATTTCTTCACCTTCAGTAATCTTCCGGTCAGTGAACGACCAATTGGCTTTGAACATTTATATGCTCTAAGCCAGTAGAATCCTATCATTTGGCAGTTATCTGGAACATAACTTTAACTGGAAGATTACTGAAGGTGAAGAAATCGGCCGTTAGTCCATATTCACGAAATGTTCGCGGAACGGATGTCAACCACGTGAAGTGGCCTTCTGGTATCTCTACATATTCTCCCTGTCATTTCAGAAGGAACCCGTCAGTGGTTCGTCCTCGCTCGCTTTCAGTGGCTCTCATCTTGCTCTCACCTTCACCGGACAAGAGTGAGACAGAAGTAGTGGAAATAGCGAAAAGCCGCTAACGAAACAATACTGTATCTGGGTAGATGAAAATATCTGCCGAGTGTCAATTGTTTTCACTACACCGTTTTTAAGAAATAAATTATAACTTGAGAAAATTGTGAATTCTGGGCATTTTCACTGCCAAAAGTTTAGTAAATAATTCTTGAGAAAGCATTTGTAAAGTGAAACATATCTTCCTAGGATTAAAAATAAGACTCCAACTGTCGTTCGAATTCCTTAGATCTAGATTTACCATGCGTAAGACGTATTTCATATACTTTTGTCTGATATTGTATGTTCGATACATCCTTAACGCCAACACAATTACTTCTCGTCAAGAGGGTTTCAGCTCTAACACGTAGAAAAATAGATCACTTTCTGTTCTTTAATTACAATTAATAAAAATTTCTTTGAATACCGAACCTAATCAAAATTAAAAGGAATACAAAATACAAATACTTCTTTACCTTAAAAAAAGTGGAAAAATTGTTGTAAAACTGCAATTTTTCTTTCGATTGTCATTTATCGCTTGAATGGCTATCGCTCGTTTTTTAATTTTTCTTATGACTGTAGGGTTCAGTCATAGATATTTTCTAATAAACGGAACATTCAATTTTTTAGTTCTCTATTGGACATAGTTTTACATTCTCCACATAATATAATGCTACTCACAAAAAAAGGTATTCTGACATTCAGAAAGAAATATTACTTATTTTTAAAAATACTATTCCGCTCTGTTCACTTAATTAGATATACAAATTCACTTGTATGCATGACCTTCTTCAGACGTCACTAGTGTCGCGATCCTGTATTCTTATCAGTAAGAAATGTACATAATCAACTATGTATTCATTCATTCCGTCTATTCCATTTCCACAAAATATCTGCGCGTAGTAATTGAAACTTTGTAGAGACTACAATCCGCAATTTCCTTCTGCCTGTTGAATCTTCTCATCCTATTACAAACTTTATAACGACCAGACAGATGATAGCCTTCTCTCAGATTGTCAAGAACAGTGGCAGAGATTTATGATACCGATGTGTCACCTTCATTGTCTCTGACAATTACATGTACAAATTTGCAGAATAATTATAAAAGAGAAATAACCAGAAACTTTGAAAAATTTCGATTAAAAGGACATTAACGACTAAAAATGTCCACTATGTGGTTAATTCAACGAAATGAATGATAATTACTTATAGTAGGGCTGTAACGAATATTCGAATAATCGGGTGCATTCGAAATTATTGTAATTAGCTGTAATAATTCAATATTTTACTTTGCATCACAACACAAATACAGTAAAAGTTGGATTACTGCACGGAACGATCTACAGCGTAAGTGCGCGGTAGTCATCCCCACCACCGGGGGAGGGGACTCCTCTGGCGCACCACGAAGCTGGACCGTCGCGAGCGTCGAGTAGTGTAACCTGATCCGAGCTCGAATATTCGTAAGCGAATACTAATGCAAGAAGAAAACTTTTTTATTATTGATCTTTTTGTAACGAAACTTTTACTAACGTATTTCTGAGGTTTTTCTGATTAAAATAAGACAAAACACGACATAATTTGGATAATATTTACTTCATTTCTCACCTGGAATCCAACATTATTATCACTCATTAAATATGCAAATATGATTTGAATTCTATCATTTTTGGTCTTTTTTTAAATGGGGGAACCTCACAAATACATTGGCAAAAGTTGCGTTAACCAGAAATCAAAAATAGGAAAATTTTCTTGTTGCATTAGTAAATGTGTCATCGACGCGTCCTTCTCTACGCTCGACAAAAAATGTAAACAAACTCCGAGCTCGGCTCGAATAGTTTGGAGGTCGAGAATATTTACCTCTGCTGGATAACTGCATGCCTCCGGTCCCGAATTTTGTGCAGTTATCCAACTTTTACTGTACACCGTATATAAGTGAGCATTCACATTTGTGTTATGAATTGTGTGGACTTTCAACACATTTGTGTCGAAATTATTCGAATAATTACAGCTCTACCTCGTACCAAATAAATAATAGACCAACGGCTGAATCCTGGTGCAAATAGTAATAGAAAAATGCAGAACAATATATTTCTTCTGCGAAGCTTCGTTTTCGAGAAAATCAGATTCGAAACTCTGTTGAGCACGCGAGCGCAGCTTGACTCAAAGTGTCACACACCTAATAGCTGTGTAAAACACTGTTTCTACGTGTACTTGGGTTTGTAAGCGTTGACTTTAAAATGACTCGAGTTCTATCAATCAGACGATCCTACTTGTCTACACGAATCAGTCTTTATCAAGCTATCACGATGGCAAGATACAGTGACAGAGAATACACTGATATGATCATGAGAACGTCGTGCAACTTCCGTTCTTTGAATTAATAGGGAGACACGAACGGTTAAGAAAATTTTCGGATGGCAGAAGTCATCTTTTTTTAATGTCTGCTATTTAGTTTTTTACCTTTTTCGTGTAAAATAATTCACAGCGCCGTGGGACTTTAGTAGTGATTATTAAAAAACATAATATTGTTCATAACACAAAAGTGAATGTTCACTTATATACGGTATATTTGTGAGAAGTGTATTTGTGTTGTGATGTAATGTAAAATATTGAATTATTATATTTCTGAAGAGATTAAAGGTGTTCAAACACTTGTGGGCATAAACAGCGGGAACAGAAAAACTAATATGAAGAAACAATTATGTCAAACATTTTTGGGTTCCATATCTTTCTGATAGTCAAATTCCACAAAATTTTAATGTGCTAATTGCTTGGAATTACGTATTTCTTGTGGTTGAGACAATAATGGTGTGACTTCTGTTTCTACCTCTACTTATGAATATTTCTATATATATTTCTTATAAATATTAATTTTTGAGATGTTAATTCCGCAAACTCTAGAGAAATGTAGTTTTGAGAAAAACGAGTTAAATGTTTTTATAATGATTTTCACACTAACAAAATTTTTGTACATCCTCCAAAAGTCAATGAACATGTATGTGCGAATCACCCACTAGTTTATTCTCTATAAATTCATAAGAGCTACTCATTTTTCGGGCTTTCGAAAGAGAAACTTTCCTCAATGGAACATTGGCTTACCGAGACTCAAATACCGAGGCGTCACTTTACTTTCAAAAGTTGCACAAAATTCTCACCATAAGAGCTGGACATGTTTTTTTTTATCGAATCGTTTACTGAAGTTTGCCTCAATTTGATCAGGACAACTTGGGCAAGTACAGGCTTCTGAATAAACAAAGGAGTTTCTGAAATCTGACCAAATTTTGGACCTGAAGTTTTTGTGGGTGTAATTAGTAATTATATACAGGGTGTCCCACCTAATTTGAACATCTTAAATACTTCGCTTATTCTTGATGATAGAAAAAAATTCCAGAGGAAAGCAATATTTGGTTCGAAGGGGCAAATATTATAATAACCAAGACATTTTTTTCAAGGTTATATTTTTCGAAATTTCAAGGCCATCGAAGTTTCCAAATAGGACTATATATTTTTATCATCGTGGCGCGATAGCTGAGGTCAAACGAATCCAACGACCTCTAATAAAGGGTCAGGCAAAAAGAAGATGATTTTTTAAATGAGAAAACAGTTGCATTTTATTTTTCATTAAAAAGTGGAGCTTTGTTGCCATTTAATAATGTAAAGGAAATAATGTAACTGATTAGTTAGGTTCTGAAAATAACGCCAGTCAAATGAGACGTCCCATTTTTCTCACGGACTCCTGGACTGTGAAGTTCAGCACAGCGTGGTGTATCAGCTTTTGCGGTATCGCGATAATTTCGCGACGAAGTACTTCTTTCAGTTTCTGTATTGTGCCGAGTTTGTCAATATACACTTTCCCTTTCGGTTAACCCCAAAGAAAATAATCACAAACAGAGAGATCGAGTGAATGAGCAGGCCACGGTATGTCGCCACGGTGGGAAATGGCATGTCCAAAATAATCACTGATAATTAATCACAAATAGAGAGATCAAGCGAATAAGCAGGACACGGTATGTCGCTCATAAACATGTCATTTCCCACGGTGACGACATATCTACCGTCGTCTACTCGTTCGCGGTTAATGTGCCCTCCGATAAATATGAGACGAGCCAGGTTTACACGTATTTGGATAAAGTGGAGAATTTTTAAAATCGTTTTTTACTCTACACTTTTTACTCATTTTTTCCTAAGGAATCATCCTTTCCTCTGCTTTGCTACGAATTTGATCACAACTTCTATAAACAGGCCCAAACATTTTTATGTTATATTATATTATATATAATGTATACTTGTATAGTTATTTAGAAAAAAATTCTAAAATTGTATCATTTTTAGTCGTCAAACCCGCAAATAACCATTAATTGTGTAATATTCTTTAAAAAGTCAAATCTTTTTGCGACTTGTAAATGTTAAAGTGTAATCAGGCATAGAATTGTTGATAAAAAATTGCGTCATCGAATGATAAGAAATTATCAATGCAATACCGTTTGTTGTTTATTACTTAATCCTCTAACTTTTGGACGATGGCTTATTTGCTTATTGGACTGTCTTTGTAAAAATACATTATCAAACGAGGAATGTTATGTCACTTTGCTTCGATTTATCGCGAACTCTATCATTGGCTCTTATAGTAACATGCCACTGACTTATCTATCATTCAGTGAATACAAACTGACACAAGATGAAATGAGGCAGTAAGAGCGACAACAGACCAACCCACATTAAATTTTTTTTTCATATTTAATTTGATTTGTAGAACTTATTGAAATACGTTATTGTAACTAGTGTTCCTGATTTCTCGATATTTTTCGCATCTCGAGAAATGAGAAATCAGATTATATTTCTCGAGAATTCTCGAGAATTCTCAAGAAATTAAAAACTATTGTAAAATTTATAATTTTGGAATAATGTTGATAATATTTATCTAAATTTTTATTCGTGTCCAACTTAAACAAAACTTGTGTAAATGAAAAAAAAAAACAAATATTAAATATAATAGATAAATTTATTTATTTAATATAAAATGTGAGCAAAACGAAACTTTACTTTTTTGTTTTAAAATAGTATTTTTTCAAAAGCACAATGCGTCTAATGTTGCGTCAGCCAATCTACTTCTTTTTTCTTTGTGACAAAATCTGCGGCTGTAGAAAAATTTCTTTCATTTTGAGTGGATGTGGGTGTAATTGTACATAGAACATCGGCGATACGAAGAGAAAAGTTTATAAACAATCGCACAATTATTCGCATATATTGCTAACATTTATCACTGATTGTAGATGTGTTTATATGTTCACGATTAACACACAATTTGAACCAACTGAAAATTCATTTCTGAAAACTAATGGGATTTATAATAATTTTCTTACACTGAAGATTCTTGAGAAACAATGTAATTTCTCGAGAAATGAGAAATAAGAAATTATAAAATTTCTCGAGAAATTCTCGAGAAAGAATTCTCGAGAAGGAACACTAATTGTAACTAACCCAATTTCGAAAAAGATGTGGGTTACTCGGTTGTTGCTCTCACTGCCTCAAATATTTTCATAGGATGACAGATTATGCATGGACTGAGGAAAATTTTATATTACTTTGAACTATGTAAATACACGTGCACTTAGATTTGCATTTAGGCGTTAATTATTTTATCTGTACGAGGTTCAAAAGCCACAGGTCATGCTCTTCGAGGCTAGTATCGCTCAAAACTATGTGAAAATATTGAATTTGCAGTTTTGCTTTTCACCAGAGTTTTCGAGAAAACAGGTTTAAACAATATTTTCTTTTTTGACAAATTTACGACATGGATGTAACACTGTCACACACGAATATACTTTTCCCAGGATATCCATCTAGGGTAAAGGACCCAATTACTGGCAGCCAACCCAATTACTGTCACCTTAAGCTATTTTACTTAAACGTTTATTTGTTCGTTATTTTAAGTAAAATAGCTTAAGGTGACAGTAATTGGGTTGGCTGCCAGTAATTGGGTCCTTCACTCTACTACTTTCCGCTAGCCTAAGAAATGAATTTTATTTCATATTTATCATCAACAAAACTATGCCATTTAAAGATTTGTATCTTACTAGCAAAATACATCCGCGCTTCGCTTCGTGCCTAAGGGTACGTTTATATTGGAGCTGCGATAATAGCGAAGAAAAAGAATTATTTCTTTCTCGACGCTTTTATCGTTGGTCATCTATATAGTCATCTCGCTCTTATCGTCGCTCTGATCGTTTATCGCAACTCCAACATAAACGTACCCTAAGAGATATTAAGAAGTCCCTGAAAATACATTTCACCCCTTTTGACCACTCCTCTAGGGGTTGATTAGGGCAAAATCCTGAAATTGGATTTTAGGTATTTATGTGGGTAACCTTTTAAACTAAAAACCAAGTTGATACCTAATCAAGCCTAAGAGAGTATTAGGGAATCCGAGAAAATACATTTTACCCCTTTTCCCTTCTTTGGGGATGGCATTTCGAAAAATCCTTCCTTAGTGGACGCCTGTGTCGTGAAAACAATACCTATACCTTCCAAATTTCACGTTCGCAGGTTAAACGGTTTGAGCCGGGCGTCGACGAGTCAGTCATTCCGTCAGGACTTCTTCTTTTATATATATATATAGAAGATTTACAATATATTATTTTTTAAATTTGGACAAGATCAGGTTGTTAGAACAGGCGCAACTGTCAAACTGGTAAGGTGCTGTGGTAGTAGAACTCTAGGGGCGGTATTCATAAACGTGTCTTAAAATTAAGAAAATGCTTAAGCATGCGGCATCCTCTACTAACCTAGTAGCATAGTAAAGGATGCCGAATGCTTAAGCATTTGCTTAATCTTAAGACACGTTTATGAATACCGCCCTAGTTTATATACGGCCGATTTCTTCACCTCCGGTAATCTTCAGATTAGTTATGTTTCACATAACTGACACATGCCTGTTTCTTCACCTCCGGTTAAGAGTGATCTGCTACTTAATCTCCAAGTTAACTTTACCGGAGGTTCGGACTAGAGCTGTTCGAGTACTCGGAACAAGCGAGCCGGGATATACTCGGTTCGAATAACAGATCCGAGCCGAGCGCTTGAAAAAAGCGAGCGGCTCGAATGAATCGGGCGGCTCGATTAAAAAGCGAGCGGCTCGATCAAAAAGCGAGCGGCTCGATCAAAAATCGAGCTCATTTGACACTCGTCAGGAACGTCAGATAAGTTAGATAGATAAGTTAGGTTAAAAAACAAGTTATTTTGACCCCTCCGGTAGAAGTTGGTATACGTCAATCGTTGGTTGTTCTAGTGTTAAAAATATTTTGACTAAAATTTACGATTAAAAAGGATTAGGTTTTTAGACATTTCCGAAATATAATCTACCTGAAGTTGTGTATCGTAAAAGAAATTTCTTGCAACCATTCAGATATATCTACAGCGATTTAGAAATAGACGAAAGTATATGCATTGTGTCGAATAAATATTTCACTCTGACGTAATCGTGACGAGGATTTGATAAAAAATTAATCAGAATTTTCAGGTAGGTTGGGGGTATTTTTTTCAACTAATATGTAATATCATTTCTTAACTATTTTACAAAACACCTACTCACTAGAGTAAAAGACCCAGTTACTGACACCTGACCAATTACTGTCACCTGAAGCTAGTTTACTTAAAATAACGAATAAATAAACATTGTAAAGTGATACACAAAAAGAATTGTGTATTTCAACCTATAATCTATACTATAGATTATATTCTATAGTTTGTTTATTCGTTATTTTAACTAAAATAGTTTAAGGTGACAGTAATGTATTTCGGATTTTTAAAGTGCTGATTAACTACCGAGTCGATTTAACTTTTTAGATAACATATTTTTGATATACAAATACAAGTAAATATGAATAAAATACAAATATTCAATGAAAATTATAACTTGTGTATAACTCAAGTTTGAATGTATGTTTGAAAGATTTTGTTAAATATTACGATTACGATGACTGAAATCGTTAAAAAAGGCAGAAACTAAATAAATTATGATATTTACAATTATATAGAAATTGTATTTTTTCATTATAGTTTCCAGTACTCGTCAAATTAATAACGTACCACGTTTCTTTAGAAGAAACTTTAATTCGAGAAAATATTTACGGCCATTTTCTGTTTCCAAATACTCAATTTTTTGTATTAGTTTTCCTTGGTTCACTGCGACCTTCCTCATTACCCATAATTAACTTGCGGGTTACGATAATGCTGCACACTTTAATTGACAGGTATTCTGTTTCGTAACCTCAGCGTCGATAATGTCTTTTTTTATTTTAGTAAAAACGTTTCATTTCAAAGAATGCATTGATGATTTTTCACGAAACCACATTCGAATAGTAATTCACACTATTTTTTAATATAATTGCACACTTTTTCAAATAGAATAGCAGAAACAAAATGCAGATAGAATAGCAAAGATACAGCGGGTACCATATCTTGATTGGTGTTAAATTATGCAATATTTTAACATACCTACTTAAAGACATGGTATCACCTTATTTTTAATCACCAATACATCCAACAAATTATTATTTTAACGTGAACAATGTTTTTAAGCATCTTGATAAAGATGTGTCTAGTATCACAAATCCTAATTTCTTCGATGCTATATTTAATTGCCAATTTCACGACATCTTTAATAGGGTAAAGGACGCAGATACTGACACCTGACCAATAACTGTCACCGTAAGGGGGTATTCTGGTCTGACGAGGCATTTTCGTCGCGTTATTTCGGAATTTTTTTTACAAAGAACCCATAAATTTTATTATTATTTAGTGTGTTGCCACATGTTTATTGATGTTTCAACTATCTTTACAAATTTTGTCGATAGAAAAAAATTTAAATCAAACGCAGTTGACTGCATTAAAGTAATGGTGAAAAAAAGAACATGGAGTCACGGTGCCCATGATTGGGCTCGTTCTAGTGATCAGAAACAAAAAATGAAAAGAGATTCTTTATCTGTATGCCTGTGGCTATCGTCCCTACCAGAATTATGATAAAATAATTTGTTTTTAAACTTTCGCAGACCTTTAAAGTTGAAAAAATGTGCGAAAATTGAAACTTAATTTTCAAACCGCGGCCATTTGATTAATTTTCAATATTTTTTTATTATTCTGGTAGGGACGATAGCGCCAGGCATACAGATAAAGAATCTGCTTTCATTTTTTGTTTCTGATCACTAGAACGATCCCAATCATGGGCACCGTGACCCCATGTTCTTTTTTTCACCATTACTTTAAAGCGGTCAATTATGTTTGATTTTAATTTTTTTCTATCGACAAAATTTGTAATGGTAGTTGAAACATCAATAAACATGTAGCAATAAAATAAATAATAATAAAATTGATGGGTTCTTTGTAAAAAAAATTCCGAAATAACGCGACGAAAACGCCTCGTCAGACCAGAATACCCCCTTAAGCTATTGTAATAATTTTTAGATGTGTTTCGACCGTAAATCTTAATTATAATTGATATTGGCGCACTGATTCGGTCATAAATAACTATTTTATTTATGTTTTATTTATGTATTTATTTATGTTTTTATTTATTATGTATTTATTTATGTTTTATGTTTTATTATTTTAGTTATTTATGACCGAATCAGTGCGCCAATATCAATTATAATTAAGCTATTGTACTTAAAATAACGAATAAATAAACATTGTAAAGTGATACACAAAAAGAATTGTGTATTTCAACCTATAATCTATACTATAGATTATATTCTATAGTTTGTTTATTCGTTATTTTAACTAAAATAGCTTAAGGTGACAGTAATTGGTCAGGTGTCAGTAACTGGGTCCTTTACCCTACTCACTATCTTCATTCGGAACAAGAAATAATGCCTCGATATAAATCAATTTATTTTCCAAAAGAAAGATGTATTTCAGATGCCTCACGCGCAAGCTTCCGACGAAGTACATCCGGGTATCGATGTTTACTCAGCAACAAAGTATAAAATAATTAAGTGTTTAATTTGCTAACAATAAATTTTTGCATTAATGTAACGTGCGTATGGTTCAAACTCCATCGAACATACGTCACGTTTTTATTTCTTAAGCAAAACAGTTTGTATAGTGACGTAATGTACTTCTTGCGTGTAGTCTCAGAAATCATGTATTTGCTAATCGGTAGGCAAACATTTTTCTTACATTTTCCATGAAACCACGCACATATGCAGTTTTAACTCGAAAATCCTGTGAACTATGAATTCGTTTTACTATTGCGAGGAATAACATACACGACTAAACTAAAACCCCCAATACGTGTTATAGGCATTTGTGTTGTCGTAAAATCAAGTAAAAAATAAAAATTGCATAATGAATGAAAATTTGAGAGGTAAGTTGAAAGTGCAGACTAAACATTGTGTGCATGAAGCTTCACTTTTTATAAAAATTCATTTTTAAATCTACGACGAATAAAATCAGAGAGAACTGGATATTGGCGTGCTACTTCTATAAGTTGTTGATCACTCATTTTGAATTTAAAAAAAAAACGTGAGAAACTATAAAGAGCGTTATCTAAAAATATGGGAAATTTTTCAAAAATCGATGAGAAGCATCAATGATGCTCCAGTCGAAATAACAAAAATATCGTTATCAACGAGTTCGTAATTCGCGGCACGAATGCGCAACTTGCACTAAGGGGTATAGCACGGTATTGAATCAGACATGTTTAAAAAATGCAGCAACAATATATTTTCACTTTGACGGGGACGAAACGGCAGGGAAATAAACGGACACGTCACTGCCGTTTGTAAATAGACCTTTAAACATTTGTTAACTTGATTAGCAATCCTCGTGTAAAGAATCAGTTGTTCGTTTTCTGTGAGTGATCACTGAGGACTTCTAGTACATATGTATTATGATTTATTTGGTGCCGGATGGTATGGCAGTGAGAATTTCGATACAGTGTGACTCATAATTGCAGAGTTTATTTTAAAAAGTTAATTGATAAAAAAATATATGAAGCTATGAAAATCTTAGTTTGAAAGTAGGACGGATTTAAAGAATTCTTTTTAGGTGAAGAAGTGTTTTTCTCAAAGAAACATTATATAGATTAAAAAGGTCATACTTTTGTCTATAAAATGTGAAATTTTAATTAAAAAATTTGGACAAAAAGCTGCTTGGTAGCTGTTTCATCTGAAACACAGAATGAAAAATTATTCTTAAAATAGACGAAAAAACTAGTCCTTGTAGCCAATTTTTCTTTCAATTTGTCGCAAAAGAGCGGGCATTTGAACATGGATATCAACTTTATGACTAAATACATATTGATACATTTGCCCGCACTTTTGCGACAAATTAAAAAAGAAATCGGTTACGAGGACTAGTTTTTTCGTCTACTTTAAGAATAATTTTTCCTTCTTTGATTCAGATGAAAAACAGCGAAGACGTGATGGTTATCGCAGACGCAAAACAGTTGTACGGAAACAGCTACCATGCAGCTTCTTCGATTTTTTAAATGAAAATTTCACATTTTATAGATCAAGGTATGACCTACTTTTGCTTAGTAAAAATGCTAAATGCTGCGTTAATATGTCAATTTTAAGTGGGTAAAATACTTTGAACATATGTTTAAAAATATTTTTGTAACACTTTTTTTTTAGTTTCCTGAAAGTTTGAAACTGCTTCAACTATTGAATACTGTAATTATTGAAACATACACAATACCTATGAATATAATATATTTATATAAATAAATGAAACACGTCGTATTTATTATACTTGGGGCTATTAATATATTCTGATTACTGTAGTTTTGTATAATATAGTAGTTACCAGAGTTTTGCCAATGTTATATCTATTATATTTAATATAAACATTTCTCCTTACTACTTGCACAATTCAAGAACCTTCTCCAGTTTTCTCACAACCAAATAAGTGTCATTCTATTCGTAGAACTTTCACATTCCTGGGGTTTTCAGATAATTTACGATGTCCTTCTTGCCGAAGTATCTGTTCCTCTCTCCACGACATTCGTTCAGAAATTATTCACCATAATCAAGCGCAAGCAATCTAAATATTCACTGAAGCCAAATACTACTTAACTAAATATATGGCGTTTTGAAAATAATATTCTATTACTTCAAGCTACAGCACACGTAATAGTAATAATAATGTATCGTTATTACAACCATATGTGGCGTACTATACCAAATTTTACAAAATAGTAGTGTGAGGGCTGAAAATAATTCGTCCGCACTTAAGGCTTTTCCACACGAGAGACAATTTGCTTCCAAAAAAGGAGCCTCAGATTAAGAAATGTTATTCTACATTTTCGACTACTTTTTTCATGTAAAATCAGAATGTAGTAGCATAGGTATTACAAAAAATTATCAATTTATGATTCCGCCATGATTACTTATTTAAATTAGAACTCGATTCTCTCGTAGACAGAATAAAAGTCCAGGCTTTATCTTTTTCAATTTATGTCAATCTATCTCTGCTTCGCGCGAAATTTAGATTCTATTCTTTCTCTCTTTCTTTTTTTAATTTTAATAGTCACATTCATCTGGATTAGCCAGGCATAATAAGCTGAGGCACATTCGTCACCCCAGGTTTACCGTTCGAAAGTTTTTTGGCGACAGACAAACACACAAGCATATAAGCTTTCTGTTTTATATATTAAGATCAAAGAAAAAAATATATAAAAAAAATTGTGTTAAACGATTTTACTAAAAGTGCACTAAACACTAAAAAATAATTCTTTTCTTGTACTACAATTTCGATGGTGATATGTGACTTTAAATAAAATCATATAAATTGTGTGATTATCCTGTAGAATAGTTCAAATCAATTGTAAAGAAAATAAATAATCACAGTTTGTATGATTTTATTTAAAGTCACATATCACATCAAAATTGTAGTACAAGAATAGAATTATTTTTTTTATTTGAACCGAAACCAAACAAACAAACACCAAACATACAGGTGGTAGAAGTTAATTGTAAGTAAAATGATTTAAAAATGGATTCCCACGTGCTTCTTTTTTAACATTACATATTGTTTTGCCAATAATACGAAAGAAAATATAATACAATATACGAAGGAATTTCTCGGTGTATAGGGTGTTAAAAAAATGGTGGTCCCTGCTTTCTCAAAAACTTGAAAACTGATTTCGTCAAATACAGGAATCACTTCATACATGCCAAAATTTTATGAATTTTTTGTTGAGGGAACTGTAAGTTTCCGACATATGGTGTCTTTTAAACTTTTTCTCCTTTCAGCGAACAGAATATATTAATCTAACGAAAAAAATTGACATTAATTTTCAAAGATACAAACAATTTTGCAGCGTTTTTTTTTTTGGGGGGGGGGGGGGGCAATGACCACCACATTTTTAACACCCGGTAATATTTTCACCCGTCGATGGCATATGCCAAACAAATCGTTTAAAAAACCGAACTTCCTGGATTTCCCGGCTGTTTCATGGACTTCACTTCTATTTGGGTTTCCACGTGCGACACGCCATGTTTGATCCTCGCTAATAATGTAATTCCTCCTCTGCTATCAGTGAAGCAAATTATTAGACGTTTTGCAATCAGTCGTCGCGTATTGCTTCTATCTGGGGTAATAAAACATCGAAGACTCTAGGTGTGCCAATATTGCCCGTATCTTATGGGTAGAAACGATGCGAAGGTGATGCAATCACTTATTAATTTTAACTTGTACATGTGTAGAAAGAGGAAGGAAACAGATATACTGGAAATCACGCGATTGGTCGACAGACATACTATGCAGGATTCTGAGAAGGTTGTGTGCGACACAGAAGTGTAATTGCACCTTTTTTTAAATCTCCCTATGTTTTTGTATATAAATTGTTTTGTCCCAATACTTTCGGGGGAATCCCAAAAGTAGACAAAAGTTACAGCTTTGAATTCTCAACACACTACTCTATTTTTAATATTCTATTCCATGCTTCCTATTCAGAGTGGGGAATTAACTAAATAAAAATTATTTAAATAACGGATCGAATAAAAATTACTTTAACTTCAGATTATTTTACAAATAAAGTTAATTTTTTCATTCGACAATAATTTTTTGTAACTCCATTTCGTTATAAACTCTCTGTTGCTATTTTATCATTTTTTATTCTATATTCTCTATTACAGTGGTACCAAACTGGTTTTTAGATGCGATCCCCCTTTATAAAGTAAGGAAAATTTAATAAGGTAAAGAAAACACATTTAAAAATTGATTTTTCAGAATATAATTCTTAATAGATAAAATGCCAAATAAGATAAAAATCGCCAACTAAAAATAACCGTAGCGACCCCCCAGAAAACACTTCGCGCCCCCACAAGTTGGGAAACACTGCTTTATTATATATTTTTTATTACTCAACTAACATAATGCTTGAAATTGATCATCCATCTCGCCTTCGAGTGTTTGGTAACAGTTTCGTACCTGCTACCATTTCTGGTAGTAGGTAATTCTGAATTTAACATTACTTAAATAAGTAAAATTAAAATAAGTAAAAAGTAAAATTAATTAATTAAGTTATTAAATTAAATAAGTAAAATTAAAATAAGTAAAAAATAAAATTAAGTAACTAAGTTATTAAATTAAATAAGTAAAATTAAGTAATTTAATATTACTTAAATATATTATACAGTGCCCAACAAAAGTATGTTACATTTTTGAAGCAGAATAGGGTAAAGGACCCAATTACTGCCACCTATCCAATTACTGTCACCCTAAGCTATTTTACGTAAAATAACGAATAAATCTTGTGAAATAAGGCATAAAAAAATTAGCATACAATTGAAGCTGTTATTTATACGATAGAAAACACAAGACATAATTTTTTCTTCGTTAATTTTGATAAAACGATAAAATATTTTAATCGAATATTCGGTGAGTGAAAACGATGACTTTCTTACTGGCGAAAGAGAAAACAAGGCGTGAAAGAAAATGCTGTAATTGTAATATTTAAGCTATTAACACAACAAAATATAATGTTTTAAATAATATAAGCATCATATAAAATAATAAAGATCCGAATTCAACGATTCATTACGTCTCTTTACTTATTAATTGGGTGACAGTGATTGGTACAAGCATTTCAAGCATTTTGGTATTACTGTCATAGCAGTAGTTGCTCATGTCCATGACACGAAGTAACCATAAAATGACATAAACAGTATCAGGTTAACTGGCAGTAATTGGGGTGTCAGCAATTCAGTCAACCACATTTTAATGGTGTCAGTAATAGATCCCAAAATATATTTTTGAAATTGATGATTTTATAACATAAAAATCGAGGTTTTAAGGTTCAGCAAATTTTTTTCATCAAGTAAACATATTAAACAATAATATATAACCAGGACAACATTATACGTTTAGTCTATATGTACAAAACTATAAGATAATGTCAGGGTCAAAGTTTAAAGTGGCAGTAATTGGGTCCTTTTCCCTAGCTTTTTCAGCGTTTTGAAAAAAAATTGCTAGTGGTCGGAAGAGCGACTAAAATACTCAAGCTGGATTTTCAACTTTTTTATCTGAGCCTGTAAATAAAATTTAAAAATCCCTTTTGTCGAGACAAATTAAGTTATGAAGGGATAGATACTGGTATACCGCGCAACCTTTTATCTACCGCAAATTGTGATTCCCCTTGTGCGATAACGCATCAAGTATGACTGCACTTCGAGAATCACTCGCCACAAACCACGTTACCTTTTAGGTACCGCGGTGTTATATTCAATGGAGCGTGTGCTTTTCAATTAGGCACAAAAGGAAGTGTAATAAAGGGGGGCAAGCAGACGCTCCGAATGCCCCCCCCCCCCTCCCCTCCCCCGGGCTATCTAATTTCGATGATGGTAGGCCTCGTTTGTCCCATCGACGTCGAATGCAAAACATTATCGCTGTGACGCGTGTGTGACACTGATCTGTTACGAGAATGAAAGACCATCGCATAATCTGCGACACGAGGCGAAGTGTATGATAATGGAGTGATGTACAATGGACCTCGTAAAAATGGTAATAGTGGTAAGAACCGATCATTTTTTTTCTCTATATTGCAAACAAATTTATTTTTACAATAACATGCACCTGTGGAAATTATAATTATGTAGAAGACACGTGGTCGGGGAAGTCAGGATAAATAAGGGTGAATATTGGAATATTACAGTGGATGTAATTGGCCTAATTCATGTGTTTTGTTTCTCGTCGTTTTCGGGCGATAATTTATCGGCGAAATGCCTGCATCGTTACCGCGTTTTGTGCCACGTGGGTCATCGGCGCCCCGCGATATTTATCGGAAGTGAAACTTTCATTCGAAGGAAAAGGTATACACTTCTGAATTCGCTGTTGAAATCGGAATAGAACGAAAAAAGGTGAAAGTATGGAGAATATTACACAAGTGCTATGCTTCTATAATTGGATTTCGCAATCTACTTTTCTCATCAGATCGTATACTCCTTTCAAGCATCTGAGTTTCCACCGTGATTTGTTAAGAAAGTCTACGAGTTTCGGATATGTTAATATCGAGTAATGCCAAAATGTTTAGGAAAGTGATATATTTGCGGTATATTAATATTTGGGCTTTAGAATTCTTAGGATTGCTCGATATTTGAGGGAATAATGCAAAGAAATGTTATGATAATAAGATCAATATGTTAGTCCTTTACTGTTCAACATATTCGCTCGTCAATCAACCAAAGATTTTTTGTTCGATGCTGCATTTATTAATATTTAATACCTTCCGCTCCGCGGTGGAGATTTAGATTTTCCGGTGGATTATAAAAAATTATGAGAAAAGTATTGTTAAGATATTCAAATACAGAAAAATAATTGGTTTGTTATACATGGTGTTTCATATCCGGTGGTATAAACGGAAGAGTGGTGATTATACGTGAAAAAATAAGTAAAAAATCAAACCAAATTTCGTCTTAAAATCTCGTTTTCGAGAGAAAATTTTGTTTTATATTTTTTACTTATTTTACTTGCAATTATGCAACTTTGTGTACAAGTAGAGCTATCGAAAAGAAGTTTAAACAAAGTTGCATCTTTTTTTATATCTAAAAATTGGGTGAAAATAATTATCGGAAAATCCATACTTCTTAAGTTACCCTCACCACTAGTTCTTAATTCGATAACTACTTTTACGCAGTTTTGTAGATATAAAAGAAAGATGCAACTCTTGTTTAAACTTCTTTCCAATATCTCTCGCCATTCTCGAGATATTCCACGAAAAACAAAAATTCTGCCTTTTTTGTATTGGTGATTTCACCCCCTAAAACCGCACTATAGCACGAACAAAAAATAGGTTTGTCTTGCACACGAACTACTCTATTTTCACACAAGTTTGCATATTTTTCAGAATTTTTCTTGTTAGTAAAAAAAAATAAAAAAAAATTGTCTCGAAAACGGAGCGAATTTTTGCGACAAAATTTTTTTTATTTCATATTTTTTCATCACCGTCCTTGTATCGCCAAATACGAGGCACCCTGTATTCTTCACAATTTTAATTTTTTGGGGGCTTCTATTTTAATTTCGACACTGAATTAAGAAATACTCCTTTCTTTCAAATGAAAGTGAAATTACGCCCGATAAACATCGCGGGCTATCGACGGCTTACGTGGCACGGAAATCGTTAAGTATAGTAGTTTGGAGTAGCTGAGAATATAACGCGGTGATTGCACATTAAATGATTCATTGAATTCTACGAATCACGAATACTACCATGTTTACGGTGTTCAGTGATAACCCTCTCTAACCTTAATTTACACTTTTATGCGCCTGGGCAGCATACTTGGAGTGCAGAGGGTTTAGTGCACTTGCACTTGACTAAGAATTGACAGAGTGCAACGGCAAACGTGGTACAACTGCGGATAAATTGAATCCTCGAGCGAAAGTGAGTGGGAGACAGAGAACAACATATTTTAGTTTTGGAAAAAATTTGTGTAAAATATACGTCTAGTACGCGTGCACTTAACTAAATATCATTCCATTTTCGAAACCACTATTCTCGAAAAAAAGTTCCGTCCAAAAAAAGTTTTTCTATAATTTCGAATTATTCTTTGAAAAAGGATTGATTGTATTTAGGGTTTGTCGGTTTTTAAAAACCGGGTTTAAAAACCGGTTTCTATTTATGAATTTGTAAAATTCGAAAATCGGTTTTAAAATTTAAAAACCGGTTTTATATACTACATAGAATTAATATGCAGAAATGAACTAATTATTTAATTATTGTAGTATATATATAGTATATAGGTTATAGTACGTAACAGTTTAGTTATGATTGTAAAACTAATCTTCATGAGTTCATATTTTCTGAAGAAAAATACTAAATGGAGTAAAGGTTTATAATTTCGTACCATGGTAGTTTATTCTTTTGTTTACCATTTTAGTTTACTCTTTTTTCATTTGGTTTTGTACACTGCAGTCTATGTGATTGTGTTATATTTTTGTACATCCATAAATATTAAATCAACTCAAAAATTGTACGGATTTGTACGGATTTTAGTTAATTTAATTTTGATTTATTTATTTGGTTTTGTATAGGTAGAGTATATTTTATTTTATTATATTTTTGCAATTCCATAAATATTAAGGAAACTGAACATTATTAAAGTGAATACGAATATTCATTTACTATCTTAATTATATATTCTCTGTGAAAATTCGAAAAATGTTTTACCGGTTTTTGGGGAATAGTGGATTTCGAAAACCGATTTTTTCAAAAGTCGGTTTTTGTATAAACCCTAATTGTATTCACAGGTATGCCACATTTTACTGCTTCATGTCGAATGCGCGTGCATGTACTCAACGAATCTCTAAAATCATATTTTTTTTCGAACACGAAGCTTCCGAGAAAAATATGTTATTCTATAATTTCAACTCGTTTTTGCAAAAAAATTCATTGCTCCCAGTTAAGTGCACGTGTACTAAACGCACGAACGTGGTCGTGAAAATTTTCTTTTACAGTATTCTGTTAAACAGTAAACATTCCTCATGATTTTATGGTTCAAACAGTAAACATTCTTCATGATTTTATGGTTCAAACATTAATGCTCCGAAATAATTTTACTTCTTCGAAGGAAAAAAATACCTAAACCAATATAAAGTGGCATCCATATAGCAGCAATCGAATGATACTTTAGTCTTACGTATCACGAACTCACCTGTAGATTTTCTGTAACAATTATCTCGCAAGAATGAAGTATCATGGAAATTCTTACAACAAATTAAGAAGAAGACTTTAAAAGATTGCACTATTTTATCAAAAGTACAATGAAAGTTAGATCAATTTGTCGAGAAGTTTAAATAATCATATAACTTTAACCAAACAATATTAAAAAAAAAAATTATGATTGAAAGAATAGGCAATATTATAATGTGACATTATTTTACTAATTAGAATTCAGATAGAAATAAGGACTGTAATTCACCTATAGTACTCGTTTAAGATTGTAATGACAACATAACACAATAAATAAGCATATATATGTCCACTATGATATTCCAAAGTTTGCTCACGTTTATTATAACTTTCTCACCACGTGTCAACTAAATAATAATGATTCTCAGAATCCATAGCACTTGCAGATGCATATTTTGTAAAAAAAAACTTTGTTTGCTGTGTGTTAAAAAAATGGCCATACGTTACCACCGTCTTCTGGGAATGGATGAGATTTTGGACCTAAACGATTGTGGTCGAAGGACCGTAAGCAGAGTTAGGAAGAGAAAGGTGGCAGAGTGAAGTGGTTAAGCGATGTGGGTCATAAGTGTGGAAGGGTGAATGAGGTGAAGTGTAAATTAAGGAAATCGTGAACCGGGTCAAATCGGACACCTCTAGCCTGAATTTAATTAACAATAACAAACATAATGATATACACACGTCACGCTGTACAATACATGCATGCCCCACTTGATTATTCTTTTAATTTGATTAAAATCATTGAAATTCTTAATTCTATGAAAATTAAATCAAATTTATTCCATTGCAAAATGTGAGAATCGGTGGCTAGATAACGCAAACTGATCGTTTGTGTGACATCAAAGTACAAATATGAATATAGCAAAAACAAAAATTTATTGCAATGCAAATACTCGTAAATTCCAAATTATAATTACAACCTAGGTACTGTGTCGTCGAGAAAATAAAAAGCATGAGGTTTTTTTATTTTGTTTATTAGATGTGTACGTAAAAAACAATGTGAATTCTAAAACATTTATCAGCTATACTTTATTTATTTATTTATTTATTATATATTTAATAAATACCCAAATGTTAATCAGACTGTGATTAATATTATGATATCCTTAGACCTGTTTATTTTAAATATCTTTCAGTCTTTGTCATATTTAATCTAGAAGAAAGGTACATCTAAAATATACAGCTTGTGGATTCTTATTCTATAAATAATAAATTGTATATATGACACTAATAATTGCCCTTCATGATGTTAATAAATGCTTTTGTGTTTTTCTGTTATCTTTAAATTAAAAAATGTGATAATATTTCTTCGCTAAACATTATAATTACCAATGCAAAAATTAATGTAATTAAAAATAAATTAAAAACTAATACATAATAAAACTACTTGACTACAAAAGTAAATTTGTAATTGATATCTAATGCCTATAGTCGAATGATCAAAGTTAAATACGTTTTGTCTGTTATAAAAACCATAACAACCCGAGAGTAACTGTATATTCCACTTTTAAATCACTCAATATTTAATTATTGATTTACTTAAGGGGTTACGCTCAGTCAGGAGGCCGAAAAAGCTGTGATGTCCGGAATTTTTTTCTCAGAAACTATAAAACTTTATTCCAAAAACTTAATTTTGTTTGAAAGGTTATACATTTAGCTATGTCTCTGAATTTTGGCGTTAAAAAATATTTATTAATAACAAAGTTATTTACAACCTTCTAAATAGATATCCTGTTCGAAAGAGGGGTTTGCGGTGATCGCGATTACTGGGAAGTGGATTATCTAAAATCGAAAATTTAAAAAAATTTAGTTAATATATTAAATTATCTAGTTCTTGAGCGGATGATAAATCTATATTCTGTAGTTTAATCTATAAATGTATCGTGTTATAGTTTTATTTAGCTGCAATATAAAAATCTACATAGGTACATTAATTTATCTCCATTTTAGATTATAATTTTAGTTAATATCTAGAATATTATGAAACTCCATATAATTTATTTTATATCACATTTGCATATGCATTCAATTCTTGATTCTCTTTAATTGCATAATTACACATATTCTCTTCCAAGGATCTAATCGTCTTCACCATGCAAATTTTCAGTTTATTTCGATTCTTTTGTAAAAACACGACGCAGTGACACGTTCGATTTGCAAGCAGGATGTTGGTTATATCAGAGATCGAAGTTCAAGTTTTGTAAGATCGGTTTGCTTCGCATTGATGTTTGAAATGTCGCATAATCATAACAAAAAACGGCCCCCTTTCTTTCTGTCAAAATTACTCGCCATCACTGTCATACCGTCCTGAATTGTACAATAAATTACGTAACAGAGTATCGTCGGTGAAGACGTTGGACTTTGCTTATTGTTACTCTAACAGGTCGAATTCGCCTCAATCCAAATTTTACGAAGCATCCTTTCACAATAATTTAAGGTCTTCGTGCCTTCTTCAAGGGAATTTGTTAACTGAAACTGAATATTTCTTGATGATATTTGGTAGCATGGTTTCTCTTACCATTTGACTTCTGGGGTCATTTATGACCCAGTACAACCTTGCAAGGTTGAGGTCACGATTCCATTCAAATTTTGCATATCGTCAGTTTGCATTTTGACACAATGTGTCAAATGTATTGCACGAAATAGTAAACATTTTACGAGAAAATTGAATTTAAAGTTGTGCCTATTCTAGGCTTCCGATATATACACTCGTACGTGTACACTCATGTAGCAATTCAGTATTTTAACGAAGAAACCAACATTTTATAAACATATAAGTCATGTTTGGAATATTATTCTTACGAGACAGTGCAATCTTTCCCGACTCTTTTCGGCTCCTCTGACGCATTTTATGGTGATTTTACTGTTTCCAAAACACTTTACAAAATGTCTTCATTGACATTTTAATAGCATAAGAATAGCTCTGGTGGCTTGGGGTGTTATTATACCCAACAAAATTACCTTTTTTAAAAAAAGGTATAAAAAAGTGCGCCAAGTAGACGCGCCCGCGCAGACGAACAAAAAAACTGTTGTAAATTTATTAATGTGCTATATATAAGGGGTCTCCCTAGTGTGACGCCTGGAAAATAGGGCAACATTTGGGAATTTTTTGAAGGGAATGTACTTGATATTGCCGTTTCAAACTTTGGAGTATTTATTCAGTTAGATTTGGGCAACGTACTCAAATTTTTGGAAGAATTAGTGATAATTATATTTTATGTTTGAAGGATTACAATGAGGAGCTCGCAAAAAAACACCTACTGCTGGCGATCACGATCCCGGCTGTCATGGACATCTGAAACAAAAAACTCAGTTATTTTCTTAATCTATATGAACATAGCTAGGGTTTGAACTAGAACGAAAATAGGAAATCACAAAATACAAAAATGGCAGCACTTGAAAGAAAAGGTTTCATTTCGCGGTAAAAAAGTGGTCAGGTTTTTGAGTTGCGAAATTCGAATTTTGCGTATAATGACTTAATTCTAGTTCAGGTTATAACAGAGCACGCAGTGAATATATGAGGCAGTCAGAGCAAGAACGGACCAATCCACATTAAAATTTTTTTTTCCTATTTTATATGGTTAGTAGAGCCTATTGGAATACGTTATTGCTACTAATTCAATTTCGAAAAAAATGTGGGTTAGTCCGTTCTTGCTCTGACTGCCTCATATATGCTAAGTTTTAAGTCGTTTAGTTGAGTAGTTTTTTAGATATCGTGATCGCCACGCCAAAAAATGTCGTTTCGAGTAAAATGCGTTTAAATATTCAAATACCATTTATCAAATAATAAATCATACTTACAATTAGTCTGCGATGCACTGAATCACACCAGGTATAACACTTGGAGGGGCCTCTTTAGCACAGAAGGGGACGGTACAGGTAGGGTGAATTGACCAGTGAATGAACAGCTAAGCGTTTTTCCAGTTTCAAATAACGATAAAAATTAAATAATGTCCTAATTTATTAATGGAACAAGAATTTGTAACAGAATAGGCTTTAAAAATGTCTAAAAAAATTGTTTGTTCTTTTTTACTTGAACGGTGTCTGATATAAATCATAATAATGTAATAAATGCCCAATATACTAGTGAATGAACAAAATACCCAATAAATGAACATCTTGTACCCAGTGAATGAACACAAAGAATAATACTTCATTTTCCGACGAGAAATCGCTGAAAACGCTACAAAAGTAGAAGGGAAGCTAAGTTAGAGACCTACCATAAGAATATAAAAATATAATCTATATATTATAATCATAGGAACTTGACAAATTTATTTTTATCAGAACACAGTTTACACAATATAATGGTTAACTGTCACCGTACGTGTTTTCTTACTAGGTTTCTCGCCGTGAATGGCAGCACCCGAAACCACAAATCAAAAAAATTAATAAGCGACCAAGACGTTCATAGATTCAAAAAATATATATATCGCCGTTATCTCAATAAATTTTCCTTCATTCTAAATATAACACCATTGTTTTCAATGAAATAGTATTCTTGTTATACACGAAAAAAGTCAGTTTATTCGTTCACTGCTCCCTGTTCATTCACTGGTCAATTCACCCTATAGGGAATCCAATCCCGGGATCCCGGCTGCTTTTTGGATTCCATTTTTATATTTTTCAGTTCATAAAGTAATTTACGTTTTTAAAAATTTTCGAAATTCTCGAGATAAGTTATAACTTGATATATCAAACCGAGGAAGTTTTAGAATCCAAAAAACAGCCGGGATTCCGGGATTACGATCCCGGGATTGGATCCCCTATACAGGTATCTCTGGAGGTAATAGTTTTTCAATTCAAAAAGGTCAACCTTCGGTACAAGCGTTGAGGGCTCCGATGCATACCTACGCGCCCGGTCGCGCGCTACTTTTTATAGCTCACAGCGTCGCCAAATTTTCGAAATCAGCTATAATATTTTAGGAATATGTTTTTAAGATGTTGCACTTTCAGAAAACGCAAAAAAAAAATCGATTTTTTTTTAAACCGTCACACTAGGGAGTCCCCTTAACATTACAAAACTAATGATAGGGGAGGGTAGGGTAAAACGGAACATCAATGTTTCTCTTATTGTTAGATAAGAGCTGCGAATGAGTTGGTATCGTATGACATGAGACCAACGGGTCCTCACAGCATTTCGTAACAGACCATAAACCCGTGCACACGTTACTTTTCCCTTAAGAGAGTTGGAAAAATTTCCGGCATCGACGTTTCAATATTATGTTGTACTTTCGACCACTTTTCGGTATTTGAGCTTTGTAAATTAATAACGGTAAGTACATCTTTGGATTCTATAGTCCTTATGCTAGATTTTGACGTATTAAAAAGTTCTTTAACTCACGCTGAAGTGTAAATATTAAATGTTTACGAAATTGCCGCATGTATTAACCCAATTCCACCAATCCAATTGTCTTGAAACTTTGCAGGCGTGTGCAAAATTATAATATAATTATAATATAACCACAAAAGTAATCACAAATCAAATCAATTCAATCGATATGCAATCAGTATATAACCACAAATCAAAACTTAGACACTAAAAAGTAAACAATAAAAAAATATGCAAAACAATTTTTTTAAGTTCAACAATTTTAATTAAAATGCACTATAAACTAAAAAATTCTCTATGCACGTGTTGAAATTCATTATTCGTGTAAAAATCCATGTGTATTTGATTATTTTCAGTAATTTTTATATTATTTGGTAAAATATTTTTTCTTATGTGTATAATAGTTATTTTTGTTATATTTTATTTGCAATAGTTATACCTAAAACATATATTTATAGTTTTTGCATAAATGAATACTTTTTAAATCATAAAAATAAAGATTTTATACGTTTACATGGTCGTCAATTGGGTGTTCCAATTTACCCTACGACTTGAACGAGGTGAAGATTTCAATATCTCTGGTAAATCTCATTTTCCTTTCTTGCCAAATATTTTCTTAACAAAGGCTTTGATTTTCTTATAGTTTAAGGTCCACTTAAGACTGCTGTTGAAGTCCTGGGTCTTTTTTTCTTTCTGATTTTAACTTTAGTTATCACCCTCCAATGTTAAGGGGTTATGCCCACCTGCAAGGTCTGAAAACGCAAGTATTTTCGTGATTTTTTGAGGGAAAAACTTCAAGACTTTTTTTAAACAATTTCTTATGTATTCGAAAGTGTACATCTTATACTACTTGTAGTAATTATTCCAATGGAAAATATAAATAAATAAAAGAAATATCAGTGATCTTCCGGCAGCGATTTTTTTTGCGGTGACCACTCTAACTTTGACCTGATTCATCTGAAATGAAAAATTCGAAGGAATTTAGTTAGTATATTAAATTATCTTGTCCTTAATCGTGGCTTTTTTTTTTCATTTCCGTTGCGTGGTTTTTATTTTACAGCTGAAAAATGAGCGATTTTTGCGGCGAAAATCGATATTTTAATTTGAACAGCCGCCATTTTGTAGCAAATTAATTTTACGGGATAATGAACGATTAAGGACCAGATAATTGAATATACTAACTAAATTCCTTCGAATTTTTCAATTCAGATGAATGAGGTCAAAGTTAGAGTGGTCACCGCAAAAAATATCGCTGCCGGAAGATCCCTGATATTTCTTTTATTTATATACATTTTTCATTTGAATAATTACAACAAGTAGTATTTAGATGTACACTTTCGAATACATAAAAGTTTGTTTAAAAAAGTCTTCAAGTTTTTCCCTCAAAAACTCACGAAAATACTTGCGTTTTCAGACCTTGCAGGTGGGCATAACCCCTTAAGCGTTCCATTTTACCCGACTCTCCCCTAACAAAGTGCTATACATATACATAATACATATAGATCGGCAATGCGGGGCACATGGTTTGTTTCATAGCTGATAAACTTGCGGACAATTTATCCTCAATTCTGTCCTGTGATAAGGCTGTTCATGGCTGTTGATAGTGAACCTTTCTAATTTATAATATTAAAAATTATCTGAACTCATTCCCTATGCAAATTATCTTTGTAAAAAGAAGTGAGATTCCCATAAAAAAACTTCGAAAAAGTAAAAAAATTACGCTAAGTGCATGAAATCAAATAAATCACAAAAAATAGAAGATAATAATAACAAAAAATAGAAAATAATTATTATTATCTTCAATATAATTATTGTTATTATTATAACAAAAAATGAAATCAAAATGAGCTGCAAGTACATAAAGTTGCTTTCCAACTGCGCCATGATATATTTGGATACAAATAAATATTTTAATACAAATAAATATTTTATTCTAAATACTTGGCGGTGTGCAGCCGAAAAAATGTTAATTGTCTTAGTATTAATAATTTACAATAACTCCCTTACAATCTAAAATACATACACATATTAGAAATACAGTCAGATTTATTCTACATATATTTAATTCTAATACAGTAATGCCTCGTTAGTATCCCGACGAACGGGGCTGGCGGCGCGATTCTAACGCGATGCGGACACTATTTCCTTAGAGTAGTATATGCTCTAAGACTATTCCGTGCAGCCGATGCCGCGAGTGAGAAAACCCCAGAGCCGAGCGAGAGGGAACGAAACAATTGACATGAAGTTGTCGTCGTCTCTTTCGTTCTCTCACTCTCGACCAGTGATGGGTAAAGACACGAAATTTCTGTTTTATACACGACTCGTGTCTTATACGTCGTATACGTCGTTTATGTCGTGTATGTCGTGAACGTCGTATAGCGCTGGAATAAAAATAACTAACCTATAAAACATTTTTCGCATAGGTTATTAAGAGTGTCAAATTATTAATAATTATAATTCTGATTAAAAAAATTAAATTAAATTAAGTTACACTGACGAAAAATGGATATTGATAGGTTAGTAAAAGAAATGCATATAGAATAATAAATATAATTTGTTTGAATTAAAAATAATGTTAATAAAGACTATTTTTATTGTAGGAAAAGAAAGTTGGATCAATTACTAGTCAATTTTATTTTTGGCTGCAATATACTTCTTAACATAGAATCAACACATCTTAAAGCGTTTATCAATAAATTGGACCATCATCCATCAGTTTAAAGCTTGTACAAGGAAAACATTATCCACAACAATTTTAGATACAGAATAGAACTTGTTAATTCTATAAGGAAAGATGAACCACAAGAAGGAGTACTATTAACTGATGGTTGGAAAAATTCAATAGCTGGCATTAAAACTGTTGTCTTACAGAATTCAAAATAACGCTACAGCAACGTTTAACGAAAGTCATTATCTTGCATATGGATTAGCTATTTTCTCAATGCGCATAGGTTCGTTGTAAAACGAGAAATCGGTTAAAAGACCTCAAATTGGCAAAATTAGTGGGATTTTATGATTCACTGAAACTAGATGACTCTGTTACATTTGTCTACTGATGAAGGCTGAAGTTATTTACATTATAATAAAATTTTTAAAAATTGTAATCTTACAAAAAATAATTTTTAAAGTTAGTGTGTTAAAATTAAAATTACAAAACATGGTAATAACGTTAATAACACATTTTTACATAGAATTAAAATAAAATTTATTCAAAATTAACATTTCGTACAAATATAATGTACACAAAAAGATTGAAATATTCTAAATTCTAGTACTATAATTCTAAAACATTTTTAGAATTCCCACAATATGAATCTAAAAAATTGTGTAAGCTAAACAATACCTAGCTTTTACAAACAAAACCCAGACAAATGTGAAAAGTATTAAAGTACTAAGTATTAGTATTGAAAGTACTAAGACCACGCTGTCACACGCTTTGCAACACTTTTTTGGGGTTAGGAAAGTGACAGTTTTGACGTAATCAACGTATTCCATATACAGTATTCTATAGTATTTTCATGCAACCAACAAGCGAGGCAGAAAGAACTATATTTTTCCTACACTTTAATTGTTGAAACGTTAAAATAATGAATATTTCTATTTACTATATTTGCGACAAATGACACGTATAAAATGGACTTGAAAACGACATATTATACATACATATCCGACATGTCGGAAATGCATTTACGACGTGACATAAAATACCGACCCACCACTGCTCTCGACCGAAGGATTCCAAGAAATGGTGGGGATAGTGAGCGGGATTATAACGCATGGTAAAAACTAGAGGTGTTCGAGTAGGGTAAACAGGCCAGAAGCTGGACGGGGCCCAGCAGATGGACAAATCGGTGGTTAATCGTTAATATTGAAAGAACTAGAGCTTTAATCTATATTATTGATTTTTATTTTGTAGACAAAACGTTTGTTGTTTTATAAAACATTAACATATTTATCAAAAAAACATTTTTGTATGCGAAAAATGTATTTGTATGTACGATGTTACGCCACCATGCGCGAGGCACTTCTCGCGTGAAACGTCTGGCCACATTAGGCTAGAGATAACCTCACTTTATTTGCGGCCAGGGACCATAACCTGTTGCACCGTTTTCTGCCAATGAAGACTCCATACCTTTTTAGATTTGATGAAATAAACTATATTTTAACAAAAAATAACTTAATCTAGGTACCTACTATAGCTAATAAGTCTTTTATTCGTCTAGCCAAACACCCGTCCATCTATTGGTTTTGAACTGTCCATCTGCTAGCCATATTGTCCATCTACTCGTGATAAGGGCTATGAATACAATTTTCATCATTTTACCCTTAAATACATTAATTTTTTACTTACAGTTATTTTTTTCTTTAAATTTGTACATTTTTACGTGCAAAGCTTTCGATTTTTTTTTAATACGACAGATATTTCTAAGAAACACCTTGATGTAAACTTCGGAATCAGGTAAACTGTCCATCTGCTGGCCTGCTTACCCTACTCGAATATTCGAGTAGCTCAAAATTCGAGTCGAGCCGGGACTCGGTTTCCGAACCGAGCCGAGCGCTCGATTAAAGCGAGCGGCTGAAGACAATTGTTTCGTTCGTCAATCGCTACCTTCATTGTGCAATCTACTCCAAATTTATAACCTGACGTTCCTGACGAGTGTCAAATGAGCTCGATTTTTAATCGAGCTGCTCGCTTTTTGATCGAGCCGCTCGCTTTTTGATCGAGCCGATCGCTTTTTAATCGAGCCGCCCGATTCATTCGAGCCGCTCGGTTTTTTCGAGCGCTCGGCTCGGATCGGTTATCGGCTAGTAAAAACGCGACACTAACGACGAATTACTGTATCATACGTAGCATATGCGCGCGTGCGTCACGTAATCACAAACAAAACAAAAAAAAAGGTTAATGCAATTCATACATGTTCATTCAATTTAGCAACACCAATTCAGGGCGCAGCGCCAAGTATTTTGAATAAAATATTTATTCGTATTAAAATATTTATTTGTATCAAAATATATCTGGGCGCAGTTGGAAAACCTTTATGTACTTGCAGCTCATTTTGATTTCACTTTTTTTTTATTTTGTTATTATTATCATCTTCTATTTTTTGTTGTTATTATTATTTTCTATTTTTTATGATTTATTTGATTTCATGTACTTGGCGTAATTTTCTTACATTTTGAAAGTAATTTTACGGGGATAATTTTATGAATATTCAGTGTTATTATTTACATCAGCACGTGTATCTATTTTTGCCAATAAACAGCACTCCTTTTTTATTTAATTACTAGGTTTCACACAAACTTTGACACTTCCTGGTTGGGTGAGAATAAGTACTAATATTATATAGTATATAGTATATTCAACGGAATCTTATTTACAAAACGCCCTAGGGTAAATCCGGGTGAGGCGGCACGGCTAAAGTAAAGGCGCTGTCCCTATCTTTCAAACTATAAGTATGAGCGCGTTCTAGTGCAGCACAAGCCAAATAGTTGTGTAAATAACTTCATTTCGTTTCTCTTCCGGTTTTTTTTCTTTCTGGAAATATATGCTGTAAAAGGTAACTGGAGACCTCATTATAAGCTCTGTATTTAAAATATACATACTTCCAAGTTAATTTTCGTTTAATGTTTTAGATAATAAGATAGTAGAGGTATCAATGGATAATGCAGCGAAAGTATTTTGCCATATTAACCCTTCTTTTCAAAGCTAAAGTTAAGAGTTGCACAAAGAATGTTTTGTGCACGGAGCGATGGCCCAGTTATGATTGAGATAGATGGTCCACCTTCAAATTGCCTAGAATACTTAAAAAATTATTTCAAAAGAAATCTAAATGTCGACTGGCTAAAATAGTGATAGATGTAATAGCTGTGCCAGAGTGGAAAACTACTTAATTTGACTCAATAAAATAAACAAATGATTATTTGATTATTTATTTTTTAAAAATTATATTAAATATTAGTATCAGTTTATTAATTTTATTTGTTCACTAGTGTAGGTATTCATTTGCTTTGCTAATCGTCAGTAGGTAGTTTTGTTTAGGTAGTCTTCTTTACTTGTTTAGCGTAAACAAATTAAATTTCACATCCCTATTAATATATAAAAGTGAAACGTTGTCTGTTTGTTTGTCCTTCTTTCACGGCTGAACGGATTTCAATGAAATTTTGAATATATATTATATACGCCCTAGATTAGATAGCTATTTATTTTTTCTTTTAGGCTTTTTTAATTCATCATAAATAATTCCCGGGTGAAACCAGGTAACGGGTGGGCTAGTTTTCAAAAAATTTGTAGTTGTATTCCCTCAGAAATTATTTTGCTTTCGTGTTTGTTAGGTTTTCATTATCGTATTATAATTTTTTCATTAGTTCGGCATCCCGGGAGAGATAAAGATTTTTTAAAAAATATTTTCAATGAAAAAAAAATTGTCAAAGTTCACCCTGGTTTTTCAATTCCTAAGTAGGTGCATGTTGCCCCTTAACATGATTCTCGCAACTTGTTACTGGGGGGGGGGCGGGGGGGGGGGGGGGTGCAAAATTCGGCATCCCGCCCAGAAACTCTCATTGTCCCTCTAACACCCCAACTTCCGTCGATTACCTTTCAGACTAACCTAGGAGGGGGAACTCAGACTCTTCGCCGGGAAAGAAATACAAGTTGCCGGCGGAACATAGGGTAATGGACCCAATTACTCGCAGCCAACCCAATTACTGTCACCTTAAGCTATTTTACTTAAAAAAAAAACACAAATAAATAAACGTTTAAGTAATATAGCTTAAGGTGACAGTCATTGGGTTGGCTGTCAGTAATTGGGTCCTTTACCCTATCTTGAATTTACAGCCGACAAATGTTATATTAATCGCGCGGAGTCTCTTCGAATGACATTTCGTATGTAATAAAAGCAATAAATAACACTACCAGTATTGTAAATTAACCTACCAAGGATAAATGACAGATGGGCCTTATTACCTACCGGGCCTTATTACCCGCACTTACCTTAATAGAGTTCATTGCTTTCGATACAAAAAGAGTGCAAATTATATATCGCAGTGTCACCTCGATATCGCGTATCGAGCTGTCGTGATACCTACATAGTAAATAATGCAGGAACATAAGTAATGATATACGGACTCATGCACCAGCAATAATTATGCTAAAAAAGTTGCATAAGTGGAATAAAATTAATCTGCAATTTATATCTTCAATTGCATTATACTGGGGGGCCCATTTGTCATGGCCACTTTAAGTACTTCCAAGCAGAGATAGGCAAAATTTAAAAAAAAAAGTTAAACAAAAGTTTAACAAAAAAGTTAAAAGAATTATTCGCTATTCGTTCGTTAACCTGATTTATCTTTATTCGACACGTGACGAATAATTTTTTAACTTTTATTTCGTATTCCAAATTTTATTTGAATACAAATTTTGCCCAACTCTGCCTTCAAAATATGCAGAACCATTTTCAAAGTCATTTCAATGTCTCCGAGGTTTTTATTTACCCAAAAGCATTAACACGTGTAGCAAAGATTCTGAGATTCTTTCCTGTTTCTCTAAACCATTTCTTCAAACTTGGTAACATGTCCTACCGAATAGTATAAATTCCTATTTACTATTTTTGTTTTTAACGAAATAACTGAAACTAATGTGACCAGAACATATTAAAAAAATACATTTATTTGTGAGAAAGATTTCATCTATAGTAGAGATGAAATGTACTAATTAATATAAAGAGTATATAAAAAATATCTATTACTATTAATAAATTTCTAATCTTTTCCTATCATAGATTATTCTATATATAAAATTACTATTCCTATATACAGAACTGCTGTAATGCAAGATTGAACAGTTGTATTCCTTGAATTCTTAATTAATCTGATGTCTGAAGTACAAGTCTAACAGTTCCTCTATTTCAGTTTCAGTGCACTGGAAGTAGAGCTGCAGGGAAGTAAGCTGTGCAACTTTTCACGGGAAAGACAGAATCTTCTAAGAAAGGGACAGAAAAGAAATATTCCAAGATGAATAAAGTGGATTATATGGAGGTCACTGTACCGAACTACTCATATGTATTCAACTTCGAAGAAACCTTCAGTCACTTGGACACCAAAATATGGATGATAAAGAACTGGACAAATGGTTTCTACTACTGCGGCATTTATATGATATTAATATTCGGTGGGCAGCATTACATGTCGAATAGGCCACGGTTTGAACTAAGAGGCATACTCTCACTGTGGAACACGCTGCTCGCAACATTCTCCATTATTGGATTCACTAGAACAGCACCAGAATTGATCCATGTGCTAAGGAATTATGGGTTTCACCATAGTATTTGTATACCTAGGTAACTACTCTTTTTTTTTTAATAATAGATGAATAACGAAAATATTACATAATATAATTTTTTAGAATTGGTCCAAACAACATGAGTTTTTTTTTCTCAGAAACTAGAAGGAGTAGGTTGCTATGGGACAAGTTCTGTCGTAAAAAAAAAATCGGTATAGCAAAAAAAATAGTAAAGATTTTTTAAAACTTTTATAAGCTTGTAATGAAAATTCAAAAAAACCCGTTTTTAGATTAAAGTAAGTTATATACATGCCTAAAATTGTATCAAAATCAGTTAACGTTGGCTGTGAGTTATAAAAGCTTCAAAATCGCAGAATAAAGTCGAAAATCGCGAAATTCCTGAAATCTGCGATTTTCGACTTTATTAGGGGAATGTGGGGCAAGACGGTATAGCTAAGCAGAAACGTGAAGGAAATCAAATATATTCTTTTTTCAACATTTATTAAAGCATTTTTAGAATCAGTATATTTTCATCTTCAAATTTCAGCAACAGAAAGGAGATCACAAGGACCAAAAACTAAAATAAACATCTTTTTCTTAAGTAACTCAATTTTCCCATCATGCCCCGCATATGGGGCAAGATGGGATTGCTGTGGGGGCAAGACGAAACATGTTTTCTTACTGATACATTTCATAAAGAAACAAGTTTGTAAGTTTGTAAAGTTGACTTTATGATATCCCATCTTCTTTTCTAATATATCACTAATTGCTTTCTTCATACTCTCTTTAGACCATTCGCCTCTATTTGTCTTTTTCTTGTATGTTCTTACCATTTTACAAAATATGGATCTACAACAAATACAAGATTCGTAGATAAAATCCGTTAAATGAGGTAATATGGCACGTCCCAATGATGGGGACGTCCCATCTTGCCCCACTCATCCGATCCCGTCTTGCCCCAATACGTATTTAATACTTCACATGCTTTTTATAAAATAACTTTAACCATGTCTTAGTGAAAACTCAGAATTTATGAAAAAGTAACTAATAAGGAAAATTAACTTACCGGTTTTAGTTAAATAACATAAACATAAATAAAGTGACACTATTACAAACTTCCTGAACAATTATATCGTTATTAGAAAAATGTAATATCTCGTCGTAACTCGTGACACGCGTGGTCTGTAACACTGCTACTTTGAGACCGATGCTCTTTTGCACCGAACTCGCTGATATGTTTACGTGTATACGGTAGTACCTTCCATTTTTTATAAATAATGCTTTCCCATCTTACCCCGCTAGTCCGTCTTGCCCCACATTCCCCTAAGCGTTTATAGCTTAGAGCAACGTTAACCAATTTTGATGAACATTTTAGGCATGTATACAACTTTTTAAATTTTCATTACAGGCTCAGATACAAAAGTTGAAAAAGAACTTTACTATTTTTTTCGCTATTACGACCAATTTCGATTTTTTTTCAAAACGGCGAATCACAAAAAAGAATTAAAGTTGTTTGGATTAATTTTAAAAAAGTTATGCGATTTCAAAAAGTGTACGAATATTTTCGTTACTCGCTGTAAATACTTTCAAAAGCAATTTTGGTAATTCGCAATTGTAATTCTAATTTATTAGTAACGTCATACCGTAGAATACTCGAATTTTAAGTATTCATATCTTCCTGTTATTAAACTAGGAATGCTTTCATTTACACAAAGAAGTACACATTTCATACTTCTGTATAATGGGCGCATTTCCATTTGAATTTATTCCTTTTAAACATTTCTGCATTTCAGTTTCAAATAAACGAGTAATATTAAAGAATAGCATTCAGTTTAGATTGTATAATAAAGAATCTTGATTCTTATCTGCGTATATCGCACAAACAATCCCCCCCCCCCCCTGGCCTTAATTACTGTCCTTTTTTGAATAACGTTCCCGCGGTTAGGTTATGTCTTCGAACTTTGAACTGTTCGAAACATTTTTTTCTCTACGAGAAGTGTGTGTATTTAATTTTAATATTACCTTTTGATTCAAAAGCAAAATATGCAAATATAAATTTCTGTTCAATAAACACTTTACAAAAGTGCAAATCATGATAATTATCAATTTATTCACTTTAGGTAATTCCATCGAAATCTTGATATGCTTTTTTGAAATTTTTTTACTATGCTTTAATTGTTTAAAAATGCGACCTTCTCGTTTGTAACACACACATTAATAGTTTAACATAATTAAAAAAATTTCTTTCCTTATTTATTTATGCGAGTTTTTTTGTCCCGCGTCTTTAACTCTTCATGGTCACACGGGGTGTATTGTACCCCAAGAGCAATTTTCGATTTGAAATGTCGCACCTTTATGTCTTCCAAAGGGGATTTATCGCAAAAAAGCAAATAAAAAAAAATTAAAAATCGGGTTTTTCTCACAACCACGGAAAATCCCTCATTTTCAACTACAAATTTTATCATATAAAAATTTATATTTCTAGAAAAAGACTATTAGATCATGATTGTATAAGTATTACTAATGTACAATTATCACTGAAAAGTTAAAAGATTCAAAAATACGGAAATGGTAACTCAAAAAATGATGCTGGGGTACAGTGAACCCCGTGTGACCAATTTGGGATTATAAGATGTGACCAAGCAAAAAGATTCTATATGTGTGTGTGTTTGTCGCCTAAAAACTTTCGAACGATAAACTCTGGGATCACGAAATGTGCCTCAGCTCATTATGCCTGGCTAATTCAGAGGAATGTGACCATTTTCACAAAAAAAAAAAAACCCCCGAATCTAAATTTCGGGCGAGCCGAGTAGTATAGTTAGTACGCTATAACGGCACGATAATAGGGACAGGGCACCGTAATCGGGACATCCCCCCTGCCTTCGATAAATCATGCCACTTTTCAAAAAACTGACCGCGAGGTGGCGCCCTCCGCAATGCTTACCTAGCGTATACGTAACACAAGAATCATTTAAATTACAGTAAGCCTGCTACGTACAGTACACAACCCTAACAACACTCTTTTCTTCCAGCTTCATCGAGCAAGATTGCGTGTCCGGCTTTTGGACATGGATGTTCGTGTTGTCGAAGCTGCCAGAACTCGGAGACACACTCTTCATTGTGCTGCGGAAGCAGCCCCTCATCTTTCTACATTGGTATCACCACATAACAGTGCTCCTTTACTCATGGTTCTCGTACACAGAGTACACCGCGTCTGCCAGGTGGTTCGTCGTAATGAACTATTTCGTTCACTCCATAATGTACACTTACTACGCTTTGAAAGCGATGCGCTACAAGCCGCCCAAGTGGATATCCATGGTGATCACTACGCTGCAGCTAGCACAAATGGTTATCGGCTGCATCATAAACATCACCGCTTACCAGTACCTGGAGAGTGGCCAGATCAACTGTCACATCACGTCGGTCAACGTCAAATTCAGCCTGGCCATGTACTTCAGCTACTTCGTCCTCTTCGCTAGATTCTTTCAAAAAGCCTACCTAGTCGGCAGACGCAACAAGAAAGTGGAGAAGAAGAGTTACACCAACGGGACAGTGGACTACGAGAAGCTCAAGGCGAACTAAAGCGCAGAAAAGATTTTTGGAAACATTTTCTAGCGGCGCTTTCTGAAGACATTTTTTGAAAATGCTTTCCAGAAATGTCTTTCGAAAGACATATTTTAGAACGACATCTTTCAAAAAGTGCTCCTTGGAAATGTTCTTTTTTTTTTATATAGAAGTCTTTGTTAACTCGAAGTCATAAAAGTTGGGCGAAAGTGGATATGCGTTATTTGAAGATAATGGCACACTGAATTTTATGATAATATTAAATGTTGCGCACTGAACATAGAAATAAATTTAATGGTAACTTGTTTAACATGCCGAATGTTAAATGCGTTATCAGCGATAAGGAGCTTCTTAGAGGTATTTCTCGAAAATATTTCTTTTCTAGGAACAACTCCTGAAGAAGTTTCTTGGTAAATACCTTTTGGTGACATTTCTTTAAGAAGTTTATGTATAGCAACTCTTTTTGGTAGGACGAGGTTGGAGAGATAATATTTGCTATGCGCTATACTCGCGTGAAAATTATTATTTAATATTGAATTATTTAATGCCGGAAGGTGTGTTACGCGTAGAGCTTTTAATCTCAAATATCATATATTTTCTATTAAATTCAAGAATATGTTGGACATATTTAATGTTATATCAACGGGGGTGTATAAATATATCGAAATATGGTAATTTATGTAAGTCTAACATAAGTGATGTTCAGAGATTTGTATTGCGACGCAAGAGAGATGTCTCTTGTGCTGTTTCTGTATACTAGTATAAAATTTATACTAGACACTTTTCATGATGTATCAAACATTGATATTGATAGGAATAAGAAGGGTAAAGAAAGAGAAACCATTTCGCAGCCTCGTTCTACCGGAATAAGGATACAAAATTGTTTTCGAAAAAGCCAAAAAAAAAAGAGAACGAAAGTGGAAAGCCGACACTGTGTCCACTAAAATTTCATTGGGCCTACCTCCGAAACGAGCTAAGAAATATTCATCATAGAAAATAGTAAAAAGGAGGTAGATACAAAGCGGAGAGTGGAATTATTTGATCATTCATTTTTAAATGAAAAAGTACATAAAGGGGCTTATTTACTATTTTCTATTACGACTATTTTGCGCCACTAGTATAATAAAATGGGCTGCTTACTGATACTTTATATAACATTTCAAAGTGCAGCCAGCCCTGTAGGGACGTTTATCACATTTTCGAACTTTTACATTACATAATCTGTCCTAAATAAAATCCTGTACAAGTTTGTATTTATTTATACACTTGTTTAAGTAATCGAAGTTCTCGTGACGACGCAAGCTTAATGTATTTTTGGATTTCTTAAATATTATTATCGAAGAACTAAATAAATGAGAGGAAGATTCTGTCGAGTATGCAAGTAAAAGTGAGCTTCGTGTTACAAATCTGAAAGCGTGTGTTTCGCGAAAGCTGATTTCTATTTAAACAGAGTGAATAATTTATGTTTTTTTTTTTTTATAGAATGGAAAAGAAACGTTTGAAACGTGAAGACTCCGTTTCTTCGTGATATGAATTCATTGTATCGACGTCTGTGTAGGGCTGGTTATACTTTTGAAAAGTGTACTGGCCGATTCTAGTCGCATGGTCAGGATGAGAGTATGCGTTAGTTGTAACAGGAGTGTATTAAAACGTGATCGAATATTTAAAACACCTGTTCACGCCGCTGATCGACGCGCACTTCCATTCCCGAAATTAATTTATGTACCTTCCTTTTAACGACTAACATGACTTTCGATTGGACACGGTTCTTCCCCCCACGAATTACCGACGTCCTTCTGATTCGCACAAATACTAACGATACAAGTGCCAGACGCATCTGCACCGATATTTTGTAATATAAATATTGTTTCTAAAGGGTTGCATCGATTATTTTAGGAGTGATCGATAAATAGTAGCGAACAATTACTCAGTTTTGATATATAATTGATTTATGGGAGACAGTAATAATGCTGTTTGTTTACGCGATCAAAAGTTCTTGGTGGCGATGAAAGGAAAAGTCAGTCCAACGAAAGGCATGATATTTAATTCCGCAGGAAGTATCGCGAACGTGCCGATACGCCGAATTCAGATAATTTAAGTAGTTAAACTTGTCTATTTATTTAATTAAGTAATATTAATCATAATAATGCCGAGAGTCGAATGTGCGTGTTTCGTTTGGTGGATAAGAGGATACGAGCTGTACATTTATTTGGTGTGGTCTGTTCCTACATCAGAATTATCCGAGAACGATTACGGTTCCATAGGAAATCCTTTCCAGCGATTAAAGTGGTATTCTCGTTTGTCAAGTCATAAAAACCGCTTTTTTTTATTTTTCCTTGCATTCTTTCGTGGTTCGAAGTATAAAGAACGTATTCCTAAATGCTTTTTTTGGAATTCGCAGGTAAGAAACAAACGAGGCGTAGTGTTTTTTACCCTCGTTTTTTTCTTAGAGGCCATACGAGAACAATAACGAAAGTTACAGGGCAACTGTTTGGCAATTCGTTCCAAAGTACATAATTTATGGCGCGAAAATGGTTAAAAAAAACACCTTTTTCCACTGGCAAACGAGAATACCCCCTTGGTAGCAATACGTATTGTAAATTTATTGCGAAAGCGGGGAAATACAGAGGTACGTAATAAAATGGAGACAAATAAAATGAAATGTGTAAAATAGTAAGTAAAAAGTATTTGCAATAAAGTGGAATTCATTCATTTACATTTAATTCCATGAATATACTCGGTGAGCTTTCAGATAACAGTTGAATTATAGAAACGTTAACAGGCATTCGTGTATTCGTCGATTTTTCCCATTAGCATTAATACCAACGCAATGGTGCTTGACGTTCATTAATGCCATGCATGTACTGTTAAATGAAATTGCGTTATCGTATTATGCTAAAACACTGTACATTATTATATTTTATAATGGTCAGATTCTGTGAAAATATTGACGTCGAGAAGCAGATTCTTTCCTTTCCAAAACAGTTCACAATTTTCCTTTGAAAAATTTAATGGTGCAACACTAAGCAATTATTGCAAATACTTGCTTCTCTTATCAATCGCGGGAGTCTAAATTCGAGAGGATTTTCCTAAATCTTGATAAACTGATTAACTACTGCATTTTCGCGCGGGTAATATCGCAAGCAATTACCCTAGTTGAGTGATCCGGTGACTGAGTGCTGCTTTTTTTCATCAATAAAGGTGCAACTGATTTACCGCGATTTAAACTTCAAACTGCATGCGTTTCTGACGAAGACACAGTGTGTTTTCATCGGAGAAATTTAGAGAGCGGATTCGAGGCCTCGAATCTTTATTTATACAGGTGATGTAGCGATTAAACGATACGTTTGTTGTATCGGCGAAGCTATAACTAATAAGTTATTGCTGTGACGGCGATCACAGCAGTTCGTGGTTGCAGGAGTTTCTTTCTTTTTTTAACATGAAATAGTTCTTTGGATAACGATAGGATAAGTGCGAAGGGGGATGAAATGGTGTTCAGTTGATTGAGAATTTATCGGTTTTGCGTATAATTAATGCGAGGCACGTTTGAAAAGCACTGTTTGCCATTGTACAAAATGTACAGTGTATTAAGTATTTGGAAAGCATAGAAGAAGCGCCGAATAACCGACGAAATACGAAGCAAACCATTCTGTTTACGATTAGCATCGCCAAACAATCGCAAACAGGGCAGGACAAATGGAAGAAGAATATTTGCTTTCGTTTGGTGTCTTTTGTAATGGGATTAGAAATACGAATAGGCGTGGAAAACCTGAAACAAGTGGAACGCATAAAGATTAAGACAAGAAGAATTGTGTCTGTGCGTGTGTGTGAGAGGAATACAGCGAATGAGAGACAAACAATTTTATTGTATAATTTGTTAGTATAATTTCTTTTGTTACTATACATTATTTTCTTTATTATATATGAATATTGTATAATAATAATAATAATAATTTATGAACGGGAGAAAGTTTCTTTCAGTTGGTAAATACCATTTGATTCATTTAATAACGCTCCGAGCAACTTCCTCTTACTTATATACACGATTCTGTTTATTTATCTGCTTTTGTGAATTGAATGAGTTTTCGAAATTCTGACCCTCAAATTTCATTATATACCTATACGCGCAAAATTTTCCTGTGTACTCATACAATTGTACTTTATAGGAAGTAAATTTGTATGGAACATAAATGAACTATTGCAGTGTTCTTAAACCTTTTTAAATAAAGAAAAATTTAATTAAATCTACATTGGGTTTTATTTCTGTCTTAGCCGTCACCCGGACCGCGAAATACTTAATTTATAATTTCTCCTATTTTCCCCGGTCTGCAAGTGTAAAAAGGTTGAAGAACGCTGAACAATTGGCGCGAAAAAATTTGATTTAAAAAACTGGACTTCGACTTTAAATAGCCGTCATTTTGTTTTAAATTAATATTTCGGAAATTTCCTAGATGAATCAGAGGATACATTAATATACTAACGAAATCTTTTTGGTTTTTTGAGTTTAGATAATCTGGTTGCGAATGGCAGTGCTTACATTTAAAAAATACAAAAACTTAATTTTAAGGATTGGTGGTGGGGGTAACTTGAAAAATATTTTTTTTTCGAAAATTATTTTTACGCAGTTTTGTAGATATAAAAAAAGAATGCAATTTTTTTAAACTTCTTTTCGATATCTCCCACCCTTCCCGAGATATTCCACGGAAAAGAAAATTCTGCATTTTTTTCAAAAGGTGATTTCACCCCCAAAATTGCATTATGGCACCAACAAAAAATAGGGTTGCGTTACGGATGAACTTCTCTACTTGCACACAAAGTTTAGGTAATAACCCTTTGAGAGGATTTATCTTCTGCAGCATCAGCAATATTCACACCTAAGAGCTTGGCAAGACCGTTAAGACTTTGGAATTGTTGTAAATACAAGTTTATTGTTATACAGAAAATCTTGTTCAATTTACACTGCTATGTACACTGATATATATACAATTCTATTTGCAAAATATTAGTAGCAATCTAATTTTCAGAATTCATAGACTTATAGTTATACCAATGGATGCGACGAAATCTTTGGACCAATGTTCAATTTACAAACCTTGGTCCTTTTGTACAATTACAAAATAGACATTCGACACATTTATTTTCACCCTCGCTGTATGCCCAAATTATCCCTATCAGCTTTTTTGCTTACATCCGACCGGGATGAGTGACTTGTGTTGCACGTGTAGCTCCCGGAAGCTGAGAGCTCTATATCTGACACTAGCCACATTACTCACTAATGAAAGTAAAATTTCACATGTCGACATTTTTCATAAAATCTTCGCGGGAGCAAATGCGCATTGTATAAATAAAAATAGTTTAAATGAAATCGTGTTTGGACTCGTTTTCACGGGGAAAACCTTGCCAACTCATTGTTAGTATTTCTACGAAGATATAGAGTAAAAGACCCAATTACTGACACCTGACCAATTACTGTCACCTTAAGCTATTTTATTTAAAATAACGAATAAACAAACTATAGAATATAATCTATAGTGTAGATTATAGGTTGAAATACATCATTCTTTTTGTGTATCACTTTACAACGTTTATTTATTCGTTATTAAAATAGCTTAAGGTGACAGTAATTGGTCAGGTGTCAGTAATTGGGTCCTTTACCCTAATGAAAAATATTTTTAATTTTCACGAATGGCTTACGACGTATTTACGTCATCATGTAAGTATTTAAATTGAAAGTATCCGAGGCATTCTCGCATAATTGTAAGATTTCATAACAAAATGATATTCAGACGCCCAAATGTAAACTAGTGTTTATTCGCATTTAAATACTGATTAATGTTATTAACAATTCTGTCCTGTTTAATGTATGATTACAAGGAACTGTAATGTATGAAAACGAATTATGGATTTTTGTGTTTACTAGTTGCAAGTGAAACATCCTGTAATATTTCAGATCTTCTATTCTGTGTACAAAATAATTGTGTATGCTTTTAACTCCGTTATTTCTCCCTCCTAATTCATAAATAAGCGACGTTACTTGTTTTCCTTCCCCCATTCTTCAGAGACGTATTTCATAAAATCGGTAAGGTTCTCGAAGTCAACTCTACTCGTAGGAGGCCTGTCTTTAGTTCCTACAAAGGCTTTAACGGTCGTTCTAAATTCTTGAGCAGTTGGAGATCCAAGAATCTTCCATATGCCATAAACCGACAATCCACAGACGCTAATTGCCCATACGGAACCCCAGAAAAAAGCTCTCCTAGCGAGCGCTACTCCTGACTCTGGTAAACCTTTCCCACCCTGAAGACCTGACTCAAAATTCTTTGTATCTTCTTGCTTACACGACGCTAGAGCATTTGAAAAACCGAGTAGGCCAGCCATTCCCGCTGTTCCAATTGCAAAAGCTCCAGCTAAAACACAAAGTTGTAACGCCTTACACATGTATCTTTTTTTAAGGAATATACAGAGAGGAGCAGCTTCTCTGCCCACTTAAAATATTTTTACTATTCGATACACCAAAAAATATTAGTGAACATAAAATGGCAACAATAGATTTCTCATACTGTAAAATATAATATAGGGAATATCTCTTCTATTTTTTTGAAATTAGTTAAAATATCGGATAACGTATTTTGGATAAAAAATCATGTGCTTCTTTTACAGAGATTGAGATGTCTTCTTTAACACCATACTATCCTCGAATATATTTTTGGTTAACCAAACAAGGATGATGATAAAATTAGAGTTGTATTTGTACATTATACACAAAATTCTTCGCGTTATTGTATCGTAATTTTGTGACTAAACTTTTGATAAGTATTGCGTAAAACTATTGTGATAAATTGCGACATGGATATTGAAAGCACGAAATGAAGTGATTCGTAATAAAATACTCCCACATATTTTCACTTATTTCTAGCTATGGAATAATTCTTCAAGTTTCTTTACGAAAAATCTTGAACCTCTAATCAGGTGTCTTTTAAATAAAATTGCAGTCAGCATATGTATTTAGATAAGTTTATTAAAGTTTCTTTATTAGTGTGAAAGGATACAATTTTCTTAAATTTGTTTCTGCGTGTAGATAGGTTCGATAAGTATGATATAATTAAGAATGAATGCCGTAGCACGAGTTCCACATGAGTTTAATTCATCCAAAAATAATTGACTAAAGACTTTATTTATCCATAAAACTGAGTGTAATAAATTACTGTTTTTATAACATAGACCTACCCCAAAACATTGTTTTATCTTTCTCATTGTCTTTATCAGACATGGTTACTGCTTTATATTGTAATATATTACGTGTCGTATCATATATCGTGTTTTTACAATAATAACAGATATTGGAATTTACGAAGGGACTCCAAAGAAACTCAGTTTACAAACGGCCGATTCCTTCATCTCGAGATAAAGTCCCGGTTATACTGCCGGTAGTGCCGGTTACTAGTAGTAACTTACTACGGAAGCAGGGTATGGACACTTATAGCAGATTCGGCAACCTGCACTATAGTGCCACGGCTGTCTGTAGTAAGCTCTTAAAGCGCGAAGTTTAAACAGAGTTAAGAATGAACTAGTTAAGAATGAACTCCACCGCATTATGAATCTATCTACGCCTCTTGCCTTATCACTCGGAAAAACAACTTATCGATAAAAAAGAGGAACGAACGAAAGAAGAAGCCTCTTTCTTCTCCTCGTATTTGGTTTCCGACATTGTAACGCTCTAGACGTGTCTCAATACATCAATCCATTCCTGTTCAATCTAAAAATATCTTTGTCTTGTTTCTAGTTCTTAAATAGTAGTTCTAAATCGTTCAAATTGTTTGACAATTTAATTCAGTTCAGTTCTATAAGTTTTATTGAGTTCTAAGTTATTTGTTTACATAACATTTCGTTATTTCGTTCATTTAACTTCACGCGTTCGCGGGCAGAACTCTTCAGGGCTCCACGGAAACCGAACCACACAGAAGTGCCTTCGAATTACAAGAATTCCCAGCCGCCCCCGCAACCAGTGTGGTTGGGAAAGGGCCCCGTAGCTAGCTGCTACGCTTCGTTACGCATGCGCGTGACGTCAAACCAATCAGCGCCGAGATGGAAAACGAAACGGCGCCACTGTTAAGTCAAGCGAAGCTAGCAAAGCAGACCAACCAGCGTCGCCGGTGGAGCATATTGTCGACGCTGGTTGGCTAGCTGTAATCAACCAATCAACGCCAAGATGGGAAACGAAACGGCGCCAGCACCAATCCGCGAAGCTAGCCAAGGTAAATGAAACCGCAGCCAACCAGCGTTGACAATATGCTCCACCGGCGACGCTGGTTGGTCTGCTTTGCTAGCTTCGCTTGACCAGAGTTTGCAGGTCTCCAGCGGTGCCGAACACCTACAGGGGCGGTGGTAATGTGTGCGTGAATTGACGCCAACGCAAAGCCAGCCACATGGCGAAAACGCGAAACGAATATGACGTCACAGTTGTACCGATGCCAGCGCCCAACTAAGCCACATGTGCCACGGGCGCGCATGCGTGAGACGCAACGATTGGAGACGAACTGACGCCAGCGCCAAGCGAGTAACGTCGCGACCAACCAGCATCGACAACATATGTCCCGATGACGCTGGTTGGCCGTAGTGTCGGCTCGGCTCCCATCGTGCGTCTCACGCACACATTGCCACCGCTCCCTATAGGTGTTTCCCTCTGACCAATAGCAGTGGGGTATTGTATGGGCTCCGCTGGAGACGGGCCAAGCTACCATTCTAGGGAGCCGAGAGCTTACCGTAGTGACGTCACATTCGTTTCGCGTTTTCGCCACGTGACTGGCTTTGCGCTGGCGTCAATTCACGCACACATTACCACCGCCCCTGTAGGTGTTCGGCACCGCTGGAGACCTGCAAACTCTGCGCTTGACTTAACAGTGGCGCCGTTTCGTTTCCCATCTCGGCGCTGATTGGTTCGACGTCACGCGCATGCGTAACGAAGCGTAGCAGCTAGCTACGGGGCCCTTTCCCATCCACACTGCCCGCAACAGAACACAATTCTAACTGGCAGAATACTGAAGGTGAAGAAATCGACCAATAATGATCCTCTAGAGAGTGATCGGAATCTTAGACCATATATACTCATAGACACGGCCCGCTCTATATGCATCCACGAGCCGAAGTGAAGCCAAGATAACGGGCAAAAGTGACGTCACTTGTGGGCAAAAGATAATTCAAAATGGTGGTTACTGCACATTGCATCAGGTCTAAGGTTAGATCGACCCATCTTCAAATAAAATAATAATGATTATATCCCAACACTATACCTATTTTTTCTTACTACTACATTTAACCACATGAGCATTTCCGGAAATATTTTTAAATTGCTTTGAATATAAGAGCTTCCATTATTTTGCCCACATGTGACGTCACGTAGATGATTTTATCTTTGCGTCAAGGCAGTTATCTGGAGCCGCGTCTATGAGTATATATGGTCTAAGATCGGAATAACGTGTATCGTGGCTGATTGGTTGCCGCCATTTCGGTCAAAAGCGGAAGTAGACAGAGAAAGAAACTGTAAAAAAGAAAGAGACAGAAATACGGATAGAAAGAGATAGATAAACAATCAGCTTGGAGAGCAGACGATTTAATGAATGTTTAGGTTATGTTATTTCCGGTTTGGCCCGAAATAGCTGCGGTTATACCGATCACTCCCTAGCCCAGATAGCACAACGTCTGGTAAAGTCTTAAAGACGTCTTGTTACCAATTAAGACGTTCAGACCTAAAATGGACATAAACTAGACGTCTCTAAGATGAGGTGTGCTATCTGGGAGAAGGTTACTAATTTGTTAGTGCAAACAGTACCCTCTAATAGCTGGTATTAGAAAAAAATTACTAAAACCGGGAAATTTGAAATGTGGGTATAAATAGAATAATACAGTAAAGTTAAATTGTTCGAATTTCAGAAACGGCGGAGATACAATTTCTGCATGACTATAAATAATCATATCTTATGCATCCTATACACAATTTAAAAGTATATAGTCATACCGAAAGTGTATCCCAGTCGTTTCTTTTTGAACAAAAAACTATTAAACGACATACATTTTTATTTATTTAATAGAATCTTTTATTTTAAACCAAACGTAACTTTGCTTTAATTGTAGGTATTCTTTATCTGTATTTTATTATTGAACTCTGTACAGTTTTCACTTTCGTATATAAAAATTTCGCCTTGGGCGTTAGGTCCGCACATTTTCTTATTCATAACTCTTTCAATAATGTGTTGAAATACCTACATATATATACAACCAATGAATAATATTGTCTGTAGTTTACGTCATTTCAATAATTACTGTATAAAAATTTATCAGTTCTGTTACACTGGATATCTGCTGGTGTAGCACAACTCTGTGGGCTCAAAGGTTGCCTGCTTAATGGAGTGTTTGTTTCATCCAATGACTGTTGTGTAACGGTTGCAGAAGTAGATGGGCATGTTTCTATAAAAAAGATTTAAACATTTTATATATTTTGTAAAACTATTCTGTATGAAGTTATAATATTCTTTGTATGTAGTTATAATATAATATTCTGTATGTAGTTATAATAATGGCTTCCTTGTAGATGTATAGCGAATATGATGTTCTTGTGTAACGATCCAGGCCTTTATGCGTCCACAGACTACCTCAGTACTGCCACTACTCGGTTGACCCCATAAATCGTGCCAAGAGTGTTACGAATCAACATTTTAATGACATGGACCCCTTTAGTTACTCTCAGAGTTCGTTCTGGTCTTTGTTATACAGACTGTCGGATGGCATTTATGATGTAAATTTAATGCAATAAGTACTAGTCTTTGTAAGCATTGTCGATTATTTACTCTTGTAAACTATAGGATTTTTGTCCCGTTTATATTATAATAGTAATAATAATATTCAAAATTATTACCTGTCTTAGATGGTAGGTGTTGAGAAGGCACTGTAGTACATTTCAAAAGCATATTTGACTTTTTATCATTTATGGTGAAATGCTGATGGCATACACGATAACTTCTATACACTCTAGTAGGGTCCATTGGAACCAATTTTGGGTTTGATACTACTTCGATCCACTTGTCATACCGTTGTTTATCCTTCACAGGAGAAGGAAATCTGTGTCGCGAAGATATTCTATCGTCACACCCAGGAACAGCACATGGGGTATACCCAACCATGTTGAATCTACTAAAAATTGTTAAAACAATTAGGGCACGGAAATGTAGTTAATTTTCACGCACTTTCTATCACATAAAAAAGAATAGGAGAACTTATTCTCCGCGTACGCTGGAAAACGAGTGTAATTTTGTAATATTCTATTCATTATTTTCTTTATTTCTAATATTATATTTCAAAGTTGTTAATATACTTGTTGATTGAAAGTTTTCAATATATAAAAAAAAAACTTTCTTACAATTAGTAATCACTTTTGAACGAAATCGGACCAAAACGAACTAGTACAAGACACCTGGACGCTAAGTATGAAATCAAATCAAATCAAATGGCCAAAATGGCGTTGGGTGACGCTTCGACATATACAGTGGGTCCACCGTCAAGTCAAGTCAAGCCAAGCTAGCCAAGCCAATCACGTCGCTTGGCTTGACTTGATGGTGGCGCTGTTTCGTTTATCAGCTTGGCGTTGTTACGTCCTGAAGGGACTTTTCAATAAATCACCCTGAGCGGCTGGAATGATCTATCGGGTTCTTTTGAGGACCGAACCAGTCCGCCGATAACATTTATATCTAAAGAATACGGTCGATATTTCCTATAACTTATTGTTATCGGGTTCTTGCTCTATCTAAATGCTAAAGCACACCTTGACCATACTTACCATGGAAGGATAGGGAGGATACGGGTTGAATGAACCAATATACAAAATTAAAAGGAAAAACAATAGGATGAAATATATTCTGGGAGAAAATATAATAATTATACTGAGCAAACCATACCACGGAAACGGCGTTCACGTCTCCGTTAACGCTGGGCGCTCGCGTGTCGCTGGACACACAGCACACAATCGTCCCCAAAACGTCCCGGGGACGTTCGTCCCAGCCGTACCGGACGTCCCGGGGACATCCCGAATGTCCCACGAACGGCTTACGTACGTCCTCTGAATGACGAATGTTACCAAAACAGTCGTCCCGGGTATGTCTTTTAAAGCGCCTGGATTCGGACTGAACAAGCGTTTAAACGACGTCTTAAACAGGCCTGGATTAGGACTGAAACAGGCATTCAAAAGACGTAATTAAGACCTATTTATCGATAAATTAGGTGATCTAACTGGACCGTCTATGCAGTGGGTCACCACCTTAGAAAAGGAAAGAAGGACTCCGACGGAATTTGTATATATACTAACTGGGTCCACGATCACCGGCGAGAAATTCTCGAGCCGCGTCGCCCTCTGATGGAGCTTGAGGAATTATACACCCCGCAAAGACAAGTCCCATACGCATCCCCAAGACCTCCTTAGGACATTGTACAGATGGCACCATTGTAGTTACGCAATGTCCTAAAAACGTCCCGAAACCGTCTATAGACATCCCAGAGCCGTCCACAGATGTCCCGGGGACGTTTTGTTACCAATCGGGACATTCAGACCTACAGTCCTAGAACGGACCTAAAACAGACATCCTCGGGATGTTGTGTGCTGTGTGGGTATAACCGCAGGCATCTTGGAGCAAAACCGGAAATAAACATATCCCCACACAGCACAACGTCCGGCAAAGTCCCAAAGACGTCTACAGACTCCAACCAATCAACAACAATACACGTTGTTCCGATCACTCTCTAGGGTGCGTTCCAGTTGGGCCCAAATCGCCCGCACGATCGCGATACGTAATGGAAATCACGGGTGTTGCGGGCGATTTGGGCCCAACTGGAACGCACCCATAGAGGATCACTAATGTTGGCTACTTTTTTAAACCAACTGGCGCTCAAAAATTGAAGTTAGCGGTTGGCGCCCAAATTGGAGTGCAACGGATGCTTTGACCGAAATTTCGATATTTGGGCTGCTCAAGTCCAAATGGAAGCCCTCTTAAGAATTAGAATTCACACAACTAATAATTCTTATTGGTGTAGAAAGTTTAATATTACGAAAAACATGATCTCTAATTTTAAGTCTGAAATTATTTATAATACTTATAAAAAAGAAAATGGTATGTATCCAAGAATTAAACATTTTTGGCGAATTTGACAATGTTTCTAGTATCTTCTAAGTCTTTTTTGTGGTAAACTGTTAATTTTAATTTTCACATCAGTTTTATTTAAACTTGTTTTTGAACAAATAAAGTTAATTTGTTGTATTTAAAACAAATAAAGAAAACAGTTTCCTACGCGTATGGTGGCCGACATCCCAGATAGCACAACGTCTGGTAAAGTCTTAAAGACGTCCAAAAGGCGTCTTAAAGACGTCTTGTTACAAATCAAGACGTCCAGACCCAAAATGGACATAAACTAGACGTCTCTAAGACGAGGTGTGCTATCTGGGATCTGGCAACCCTGTCTGACAGTAGCAATAGCGCGTTGTTACGCTATCGTGCGAACGTAACTAGAGAACTGCATACAATCGATATGTAAAATAGGAGGGTGATTTGAAGTAGACATTCGCGTATGTTTTTTAAAGTATGTACATACACTCGGCTCAAACGATTGTGGCCGATCTAGTTTCGATTGCATTCGAGCTTACTAGGGCTGACTTTTTTGTATCGCTAACATTCGACAGTATTTTATGAATATGGTGAGAGCACTGCCAAGCTACAGGTTCCCGTCTCACCATATTCATGAAATACTGTAGAATGTTAGCGATACAAAAAAGTCAGCCTTAGTAAGTTCGAATGCAATCGAATCTCGATCGGCCACAATCGTTTGAGCCGAGTGTACATACAATTCTTCGCTAAAGAACTTAGGTATCTATGTATATATCTACCTACTTTCATACGAGACGTGTTTACTTCAGGTTTACAATGGGCGCGTTCCGATTCACGCATAATGCGCATGAAGTGCATAGGGTACGTGACATATCCTATGCATTTTATGCGCAGTATGCGTGAATCGGAACGCACCCAATGAGAATGTATCGCAAATGAAATTTGATCCAGATGGCGCTCTGATCGTAGTGCTCTGAGCATGCGCGTGACATCAAACCAATCAACGCCAGCGCAAAGTTAAGCTCATCTTGGTGTTGATTAGTTTGACATCGCGGCGTCATCACGCGCATGCTCAGAGCACTACGATCAGAGCGCCACCTCGACCGAGTTTCATTTGCGATACATTCTCATTTCATTATCATCGACAACAATCAAAGAAACAATCCAGTTAAAACCAGTGGCCTTAGCCGTGATGAAAACACCGGTTCTCGCTAGATCACCGAAGTTAAACATCACGGGGCGGGTACTGGGGGAAGATGGGTGACCACCTTTCTCCCGGTGCGCCGCTGCTGCTGGGACCTGAAGGGAGAGAAAGAAGGAAAAAAGATATGACTATTGTTCGTTGGGCAGTATAAGCGAAATGCTTGAAACGCCATCCTGTTTAACAGGAAAACCAAAAACCAAACCAATCCAGTTAAATGAAGTCGCATATTTATTTAAAGATTTTAAAGTTAGAAACAAAATTTAACAGACATGTACGAATAGTAATACAAAACATAATACGCTGCTTAGAACTAAGTGTGTAAATAAGTTTGCCCAGCTTCCTCACAGCCACGACCCACGACGGCTCGAGCTACTCGATCCACCCGGGTGCCCAAGTCGCAGAAATGATGAGGCAGGCGAGGCAAGTCTCATCATTGGTCGCATATTAGCGCTTTATTTAAAGCAAATAAAATATCTTATTTCATATCAAAATAAACTCATATAAAAATTAAGATGAACTATAGATGTTCTCGCCTTTCCGAACATTCTTGCTCAACTTATTTAAGTGTTTGATGTTGTAGATGTTTGAAGCCTATTTCAACTGCTGACACTAATAGGCTTGCAAGCGTCCAGTATAGTTGTTAAATCTTTATCACTTAGATAATCAAATATTTTTTCCGTACAATCATGTGGTATACCAAGGAAATTGGTAAACAGAAAGTGGAAAATTTTATTACCTCGTTCCATCAAGTCTCTCCGCCATTCCCCCTTTCTAAACTTCCTATTTATCATAGTAGCATATATTGGAAATTTTCTTTTATAATCATCTGATCGGAAGACCCGTAATATACTTTCATTCCCTGCGTATATTGCTAATTGATTTATACCTATTGTCAAGATATCATAAAATGAGATATTAGCATTTCCAACCTTCTCACTTTTCATCCTTGCTACTTCTTCCTCGCATTCATTTTGAAAAATAATTATTTCATTATCCCCAATAATTGATGGTAAATCTTTACTTGCATATAAATTTGCAATTTTCACTTTAATTATGTGATCTGTAAAAATCTTAGCAATGTTGTCCCTATCAGGGTTGCCACGACCACGGCTATAATTGTAACATGAATTCATAGTAGTAGTATCAGAACCATGTTCTAGGAAAGCTATAGCAATTTCTCCATACCCTTTGTCACAAGCAATATAAAGCGATGATTTACCAACATTATCTTTGGAAGAGATGCTGGCACCGAATTTTAATAGAATCTCGACAATTCCTAGATTCCTCTTTCTGGAAGCCATCTGAAGTGGTGTTCTGTAACTATTATCGGTGCAATTAACATCTGCGTTATATTGCAAAAGTACCTTAACGAGTTCCACATATCCTTTTGCACTAGCAGCATGAAGCGTAGTTCTACCATTTATATTTTGAGCATTTACATTAGCTCCTCTACGTAAAAGTAACTTGGCAATTTCTGTCTTAACATCAATATCAGAAATTTCAATCAAAGGATCTTCATGAAATGTTACATGTTCGTTTAAAGCAGTAAAGTGCAATGGCATTCTGCCATAGTTATCACTAGTGTTAACATCAGCACCATGATGTAAAAGAAGTTCAACCATTTCCCTGTAACTCTCGTCAACAGCATAAATTATTGGAGTTTTTCCAGTTTTATCTTGAGCATTTATATTAGCTCCACAGTTTATTAATAGCTTAGCTACTTCCTCCTGTTTGTGTTTGGTTGCAACGTGTAAAGGCGTACAGCCATTTTCAGATAACCGAATGTCTATCAAATTAACATTAGTACTGTAGTTTAAAAGTTCTTTAAGAAATGTCAAGTACCCTTTCTTGGCAGCAGCATGCAGCATTATACAATTATTTGCATCTGCAGGGTCGACAGTAAAACCATAATGAAGCAGGTTTTCAACGATCTTGCTATAATCTTTTCCTTTGCCATTCACTGCTTCGAGAAGAGTGCTCCTGATGCTTTTGTTATTCACATCAGGATTATGCTTTAAAACGTGCTCAACGATTAATGAATGTCCGACTTTAACAGCAAAGTATAATATAGTTTTATCATCTTGATCTTGAGTATCAACGTTAGCTCCACATTCTAAAAGTAGCTTTACAACTTTTTCATGTTTGTTTATGACAGCAATGTACAGTGGCGTACAACAGTTTTTACCATTATAGGTACACACAGAATTAACACGTGCTCCATGTTTTAAAAGGTGCTCAGCAAATTGAAAATATCCTTTCTCGGCTGCAATATGAAGAGGAGTTTGCCCATATTTTCCTTCAGTATTTGCATTAGCACCTCTACTCAAAAACAACTTGAGAATTCCCATGTTCATCCATCGAACTGCATCGTGAAGTGGAGTTGCACCATCCTCGCATTCAGTATCGATATCAGCTCCTCTATCCAGAAGCATCTTGACAATCTCTATGTCGCCATTTTTTACAGCAAAATGTAGTGGAGTATCACAAGGAGTTTTGTAAGGGTTGTTAACTTTGGAACCATTTGTTAAAAGTAGTTTGGCAACTTCTGTATGTTCATTCGTCAGAGCTTCGCAAAGTAAAATATATCCATCTGCCCAGTATTGTGAGTAAGATAGACCAACAGAACTAATTAATTCTCTTACCAGTTCCAGTCTTCCTTCACGAATTGCCGAAACGAAACTCCTGCTTTTATCGCAACCAGTTTGCATTTTGCCAAACCCGTGTGGGAAGACGCACTGTAGGGCTGTGTTGTGTTTCAATGAGAATGTATCGCAAATGAAACTCGCTCGATGTGGCGCTCTGACCATGCGCGTGATGACCAATCAACGCCAGCGCAAAGCCAAGCTCATCTTGACGTTGATTGGTTTAACGTCACGACGTCATCACGCGCATGCTCAGAGCACTACGATCAGAGCGCCACTTCGACCGAGTTTCATTTGCGATACATTCTCATCCACGCATACTGCGCATGAAATTGATGGCATCTTATTGGTGGCATCGTACGATTCCCTAGAATTTCTCTCACTTGCCACCAATACGATGCCACTTCCGGTGCAGTGAGCGTGCAGCAATCGCAGAAAATCAGAGGAGAAGCAGGCACTACACAGCTCGCTGCACCGGAAGTGGCATCGTATTGGTGGCAAGTGAGAGAAATTCTAGGGAATCGTACGATGCCACCAATAAGATGCCATCAATTTCATGCGCAGTATGCGTGAATTGGAACACGACCAGAGACGGCCGTGGTCGTCCATTTAATTCTTAGGGCCATGCTTCTACTGCGCCTTCTTCCTTTCCGCCATGTTAAAATACGGCCACTGTGGCGTGAGAACACGCCGATGCCAAAAAGTAGTAACTGTATAAAGCACTCGGACGCGTAAATATGTAAGTAAACGCCCATCTTAGCAAAATAGACGCTAATGCAGTTTCGTGGAGCTACACTGTAATTTAACTTGTGATAATTGATACTTCAGTTCGCTTCAGTGATTGTTGTGTATCGTGAATACCAAGAATAATTACGTAGAATAAATAATTTATAAAACTTGGTTCGAACGCGGCGTTGATAAACTAATAAGATGTGGGAGGACGAAGTAGAAAGCTTCGAAATTACAGATTACGATCTGGAAAATGAATTCAACATTAATCATCCCAGACATAAATTAACGAAGAAGCAGGAAATGCTTGGTAAATACTGTTTGGTACTAGTGTTTACTTTTCTGAGGGGTTGTGGAGAAGATGCTTTGTATTTGTTTCTAGCTTTACAAGGGGAAGCCGCGACATCTGGGACACGGATTTTGATGAAACTCATATATGTTGTAGTGTAGGTGTAGTAGACCAATATATGTCTCACATGTTGGGTCCACTACCCCATAGTTTCCGAATTATTAATAAAAAAAGATGTTTATGCGTTTACGAACAGAAGCGATAGCGATGTTTATTGTAATGATGAATAGCGGCGCGTGTGAAGGGCAGGTCTCGCACTGGAACGTTCACAGGTTCGATTCCCACTGGAATCATTTTTTTTTCTATAAATGTATTTTGTATTTTTTATTTCTCAAAAGATAAAGTACAATTGTTACATTCTAAAATATGACATTTATCGTAAAAACAAATGAAACAATAAAATTCACATCAACCGACAATAGAAATGACACGGTACACAGTAACGTGTATGAAATGCTGCAACAATTTCCTATGTTTATATGAAACGACGAGTCTGGCTCGTGTCTGTCAATGGACCTTATCGGTGCAAAACATGCTTGCTATAGCGGGGCTTTTATAAGCAAGCTTATAAGCTGTGTAGGCGGCGTATTTTCTTTTAAATTAATTGTAAATCAAATGTAATGTCCACTAAAAACTAATTGTACAATTCAAAAAATGTACCCGTGGCCATACATCTTTTATTAGCTGTGCATGGTGTCGTGAATTTTATTGTTTCACTTGTTTTTACGATAAATGTCATATTTTAGAATGTAAAAATTGTACTTTATCTTTTGAAAAATAAAAAAATACAAAATACATTTATAGAAAAAAAAATGATTCCAGTGGGAATCGAACCTGTGAACGTTTCGGCGCGAGACCTGCCCTTTACACGCGCCGCTATTCATCATTACAATAAACTTCGCTATCGCTTCTGTTCGTAAACGCATAAACATCTTTTTTTATTAATAATTCGGAAACTATGGGGTAGTGGACCCAACATGTGAGACATATATTGGTCTACTACACCTACACTACAACATATATGAGTTTCATCAAAATCCGTGTCCCAGATGTCGCGGCCTCCCCTTGTTAGTTGCAGGAGTTAAACAAAACTTCCATTTCAGGTTTTTGGGCAGATGATAGCGACGAAGAAGAATTGTTTGCTGGACCGTCGTTTCAAATGTTCGATAAATGGCCAAAAAATTACGTAGCCACCGTGAATTTTGTAGCGGGTGGAATTCAGCAGGCTGGCGAGCAGGACGAGGAAACAGAGGAAACAGATGACGACGATAGTGACAATGAAAATGCGAGTAAATGGCAAAGGGAATTTGCAAATAGCTCGAGGTAATATGTTGAATATAAAGAGATTTACTTTGTGCTTTAACTGTACAGTGTTCGTATGATTAATGCGATAAACTGTTTGCATTTTGTAGTTCCGAAGATGAAAGATCCAGCAATATGCATCAACATCCATCGTGTTCACTAAATACAGATGGAGATGTCCCTGATTTACATAAGAATATAAATCCCTTAGTAGTGCAAAGTGGAATGGGTAGATGGGAAGTGCACACAAAGGGTATCGGGGCTAAGCTGTTATTACAGGTATGCATGAACCGCTAAGTTGTTTCGGCTATAAGGTAAAAGACCCAATACGTGGACACGTCCCAGTAGCTGGACACTGGTGCAAAAGAACTATTTTATTAAATTATTCAAATATTTAGTCAAATATATATACGAATATATTTTACTAAATATTTGAATAATTTAATAAAATAGTTCTTTTTTGGATAAAGCGGATATTAAATGTACTAATCAGTATTTTGCACCAGTGTCCAGCTACTGGGACGTGTCCACTTATTGGGTCTTTTACCTTACTTCCGAAAACCGGTCAAACCCGATTGGGCTGAAATTTTGAAAATAGCTTCATTTTGCATAAGAATAACGTGTGCGAGAAGGATTTTTGGCGACTCGAAAACTTTATTTTTACCATTACAATGTCATTCCTTACCTTACCGACAGAGTCGAGAATAGGATACAACAGTTATTCAATGCATTCTCTTTATTTTTCTGCTGTATACAGTATTGTCTCCGCATGTGCCCGCTGGGCGGGACCGGCGTTGAGCATCTATCGCGACCAGTCCCTAATTCCGAGTCTTCGTTTCTCGCTTCTTTCTGGCCATAAGGGGGGAGTGAGATAGACCGGTTTGCATGCGCGCGGGCGTGCGCGACCGACGCGAGCGCTCCCATGTAATCGCAACTGCTCAACGCATTCGCGCGGCGCACAGTGGGACAAAACGACCCGCCGGCGATCAAAAATCTATAACTTTGGTCCTAGTCAAGATATTTTAATGTAACTAGGCGCATTTTAACCGCAAATTTACGGCCTTTAAGCTGTATTAATATAACTGATATTAACCCTCGGAGGCCCGTGCTGGGCCCGTGAATTTAGACCCATGTTTGCGAAAAGTGGGGCTACAGGCCAATTACAATACACATTTTATTAACATTACTAGATTTGATTGTAGTAAACCCAGTTTCTTAATATTTGCTATTGTTTTCATGCGATCGGTGCTCAAAATTTGCCAAAACCGCAAAAGTATCGCTTATCAAAAACTTTTATGTTTCCCACAGTTTTCATTCACGATTCTGAAAAAATTTTCTTTAAGAGGTGCAATTTGAGTTAGTGTTTGGGATTGGCCCAAACGGCCACGGGCCAAGCCGGCGCGGATTCGCTACCGAAACCGCGCGCATTTATAAACTCACTAAACGCGACCTGATCGCGGAATGATCGTGGTGATGCGATCTGTCGGGCCATCTGTTGACGCGCACCTCACCTAATTAGACAGCTGTCTCGGTTCATCGTGCGAACGGCTTTGTTCGCCGATGCGGTCCTCGTCCTGCTCAGGACGAGCGACTGTTGAGTGGGGTGCTGACGTCACAGAATTCGGCGAAACGGCCCGATCCATCACCGCGATCTCTCTTCCTCGAATCGTCGACGTGACGAGACGTACCGCCTTTTTATCTCGCGTGCTCGCGCTCTACTGGGACGTCCCAACAAACTTTTCCGAACTGCTCGGTTCAACCGCTAATTTGCGCGGACTTTCGCGTTAGAATAAAGAAGTATTACTTCTGCGACGTGTAATATTGTGCTAACGTTTTGTAAATATACAGTGGTTGTGACCTTAGTTTTCAAACGTAACAGATAATCTTAACGTCTATCCTTATCGTCTATCTTACACGCTAAATTAATCCTAATTCTTAATCTAACACGCGGACGTTCGAAGCTTCGACGTTTCGATCCTGAACAGTTAGTTACAAAGTTAATTACATAGCTATATATTCTATTAAGGCCATTCATTAGGGTAAACTGTTAATAACAAAATTTTTTTAATTTTAAAAAGTTGCAACCATGTGCAATGGGTTTAACTGATATCATGTGAAAGAATGACCCTTTCTCTCTTAGAAACCAAAAGAATTAGGTGCTACTTTGTGCTACTTTCCAAGAAAATGATAATTGCAAGATATTTGCGTCACACATCTAATAATTAAATCATTTCTTCCGGATATATCTTAATTACATCTTTATTGCTTCTTACTCTAATAGACAGGTAAGGTTGATTTGACTTCAATTATCATTTTCTTGGAAAGTAGCACAAAGTAGCACCTAATTCTTTTTGTTTCTAAGAGAGAAAGGTTCATTCTTTCACATGATATCAGTTAAATCCATTGCATATGGTTGCAACTTTTTAAATATGATTATCTGACTTCGTCGCACAGGTTCGGAAAATTTTAAATCAGTAAAACACAAGCTATTTAGCAATAGATAATAAAAGCTTTCGACGTTTCGATCTTGATTTAGATCTTCCTCAGGAAAGTTGCGAAAAATTATAAAATATTGCTTTTGCTGTTTGAATTAAGTCAACGTGTTTCTGTAACACGTGTGGCACGCGAGTCGATTGGAATAAGACTGAAGTAAACTGTGTAACAAAACATCTGACTTTTGAAGGTGAGAACAAGGTAAGTACCGTTGGGCATTGAAAACATATTTGAACTTCTAGAATTTCAAACGTAAAGGATGTATCGTTTGCAGTAACAAAGCATTCTTGCTCATATGATGTGTTATACACTCTAAAGGTGTTGACGAGCAATAAACATTTACATAACTATCATTGATATGTAGACAATTAGTTCGATCATATCAATTTCTATGGTGAAAAAACATTATAAGACATTACTTTTTAGCAATGTTGCGTAATATTCTTGTATTTTAGGTGTTTCATACCTAACATTTACGCTGGGCTGTTTAATCATGTGAATTGTCTCCACAAGAATCCTCTGATTTAACTTAGTTTCCTTATCAACAATTTTAATATTGTTGAAATCAAATCTATGATCAAACTCTAATGAAAGCTTAGTTAAAGCAGTATGTTGTATAGGGGATACGAAAATATTTCTTTTATGTTCATAAATTCGTCTCTCTAAAAGTCTAGATGTTTGTCCAATGTAAACTTGATTACAACCCAAACAAGGGATAGAATATACAACGTTAGATTGTTTTAAAAGAGGTAATTTGTCTTTAATTAAAGGGAACAATTGTTTCGTGTAAAACGGTAATTTAAAAATAGTATGAATTCCAACTTTTCTAAAGATTCTTCTTATGTCATTGGAGATATTATTACAAAATGGTAATACAACGGTGTTTTTCCAATTAATTGATCCTATTTCATTTTTCTTTAATTCTTTCTGTCTTTCTGTTAATAATGGATGGTAAATTTCGAAAGTACGTTCTTTAATAATAGAAGAAACCATATCTATAGGATATCCATTACGTTTTAAGGTGTTTTTTAGAAGAAGCAAATTAGCTGGTCGGAATTCTGGATTCGAAAGTAAAATCGCACGATCAATTAGTCCTTTAATTAATCCTACCTTGTGTTGCATTGGATGTGCAGAACAAAAGTTAATGTATCTACCAGACCAACTCGGTTTATGGTACCAATTTGTGATAAATTTGTTATTTGATCTAATTACTATTGTGTCAAGAAAGCTAAGACATGAATCCTTTTCAATTTCATGTGTGAATTGAAGTCTAGCATGAGAACCGTTAAATATATTGTTTGGGATTGGCCCAAACGGCCACGGGCCAAGCCGGCGCGGATTCGCTACCGAAACCGCCCGCATTTTTAACCCTCGGACTACGGACGCTCGCAGTGACGCGGCGAACGGTTACCGGGTCATTTGGACCCACTGTAAAAGTTTCTTATACGCATACGTTTTTAAAGTTTTCGTACAAAATTTGTTATTATTTTTTGGAAATACTATGGTAAATATTACATAATAAAGGAAGGGAAGCTACGACTGAGTCGATACGTTATTGTTTACTCTCGGCGACCGGCGCAACAGTCGGGTCACGGTGACCCGGTAATCGTTGAGCGAGGGTTAAACTCACTAAACGCGACCTGATCGCGGTGATGCGATCGGTCGGGCCATCTGTTGACGCGCACCTCACCTAATTAGACAGCTGTCTCGGTTCATCGTGCGAACGGCTTTGTTCGCCGATGCGGTCCTCGTCCTGCTCAGGACGAGCGACTGTTGAGTGGGGTGCTGACGTCACAGAATTCGGCGAAACGGCCCGATCCATCACCGCGATCTCACTTCCTCGAATCGTCGACTTGACGACACGTAGGGGAGACCGGGGCAAGTTGATACAGTGGCAGGTTGATACAGACGAATTATCTCGACACTGTATATATATAGCTCCTTGTGTGTGAGATATGTGAAGCTTCTTGATCAATTCTTTACTACGATCTAGTGTACGTCTGTGTGCCTTGACTTTAGCAATCCATTTTTAACTGTTTTCGTTTTTATGGACAAAAAGTAAATAATTGTGTTCACTTTCCAATCCGTCTTCAGACGAGATAGAGAATTTTATCACTCAAATTAATTGGGCATCACATTGAGTCGTTTGAAGGTAAGGGAATTACGTTTAGTTATTTTGTTTATATGCTCTACATTTGTTTCTGGAGATGTTTGTATATAATGACTTCCTGTGGGGTAAGTTGATACGTTTTCTCTGGGGCATGTTGATACTCATGGGGAGTGTATCAATTTTTCCCGACTACTTTTAATTGGATTTTTCCTTTTATTTCTGGGAAGATGGTACGAAATTATGTCAGAAAAACGAATCGCGGAAAAATACCAGAAAATATTTTTCAAACAGCGTGTGTTGGTGTAGAAAAGGAGTCAAAGCGCCAGAATATACGGAATAGATAAAATTGCTTTATTAAGATACATTAATAAAAAGAAGCAAGCACCTCATATTAAAGTGGGATATTCCAGACATCCATCTTTTACTCATTAAACGGATATTTTACAGATGTATCAACATGCCCCAGAGCAGTATCAACTTGCCCCGCATCGGGGTAAGTTGATACATTTTATCTTTGTCCAAATAACATTTTCTCATTCATTTTGTATGTACTTTCTCAACATTTCATTTACAATATTTTAAAGAGGAAGGACCAAAGTATATTTTAGCGTATTTGTTATTAAGTAATTAATTCAAACAAAAATGAAAAAAATTGAAAACTGAAAAACGTATCAACTTGCCCCGGTCTCCCCTACCGCTTTTTTATCTCGCGTGCTCGCGCTCTACTGGGACGTCCCAACAAACTTTTCCGAACTGCTCGGTTCAACCGCTAATTCGCGCGGACTTTCGCGTTAGAATAAAGAAGTATTACTTCTGCGATTAGTATAGTTAAAGCGACGTGTAATATTGTGCTAACGTTTTGAAAATATACAGTGGTTGTGACCTTAGTTTTTAAACGTAACAGCTAATCTTAACGTCTATCCTTATCGTCTATCTTACACGCTAAATTAATCCTAATTCTTAATCTAACACGCGGACGTTCGAAGCTTCGACGTTTCGATCCTGAACATATATATAAAGTAATATTTGTAAATCCTCAAGTCTAAGACAAGTAATAATATCATCAACATACCTTTTGTAAAAAATAAGTTTAAAAGGTACTAATATGATTGAACTAATTGTCTACATATCAATGATAGTTATGTAAATGTTTATTGCTCGTCAACACCTTTAGAGTGTATAACACATCATATGAGCAAGAATGCTTTGTTACTGCAAACGATACATCCTTTACGTTTGAAATTCTAGAAGTTCAAATATGTTTTCAATGTCCAACGGTATTTACCTTGTTCTCACCTTCTAAAGTCAGATGTTTTGTTACACAGTTTACTTCAGTCTTATTCCAACCGACTCGCGTGTCACACGTGTTACAGAAACACGTTGACTTAATTCAAACAGCAAAAGCAATATTTTATAATTTTTCGCAACTTTCCTGAGGAAGATCTAAATTAAGATCGAAACGTCGAAAGCTTTTATTATCTATTGCTAAATAGCTTGTGTTTTAGTGATTTAAAATTGACCGAACCTGTGCGCCGAAATCAAATAATCATACTAATTATTACGGTCGAAATTATATTTAAAAAAAATTCTTTAAGCAACTGTTTAAAATTAAAAAAAAATTTGTTATTAACATTTTACCCTAATGAATGGACTTAATAGAATATATAGCTATGTAATTAACTTTGTAACTAACTCAAATTGCACCTCTTAAAGAAAATTTTTTCAGAATGGTGAATAAAAACTGTGGGACACATAAAAGTTTTTGATAAGCGATACTTTTGCGGTTTTGGCAAATTTTGAGCACCGATCGCATGAAAACAATAGCAAATATTAAGAAACTGGGTTTATTACAATCAAATCTAGTAATGTTAATAAAATGTGTATTGTAATTGGCCTGTAGCCCCACTTTTCGCAAACATGGGTCTAAATTCACGGGCCCAGCACGGGCCTCGGATGGTTAATATCAATTATATTAATACAGCTTAAAGGCCGTAAATTTGTTGTTAAAATTCGCCTAGTCACATTAAAATATCTTGACTAGAACCAAACTTATAGATTTTTTATCGCCGGCGGGTCGTTTTGTCCCACTGTGCGGCGGTCACATACAGTTAGTAAAAAAAGTATTTGGACACTTTTTAAAATCGCATAACTCTTTTAGAATTGGTCTGAACGACTTGATTTTTTTTTTAGGACCTAGAAGGATTAGTTTTCTTAGTGACGTGTTTCGTCGTTTTGGAAAAAATTGCAATTAGTCGGAATAACGAAGAAAATATTAAAGGTCGTTTTTTAAACTTTTTTTTTTAAATTTGAGTGAAATTAATCTTCTCTCTCTCTCTCTCTCTCTCTCTCTCTCTCTCTCTCTCTGATATCTCTTTCTAAGTTGATCTCTGATTTATAGATTTTAGGAGATTAATAAGGAGAATGCATTGAATAACTGTCGTATCCGATTCTCCGCTCTTTCGTAAGGTTGGGAATGACATTGAAATGGTAAAAAAAATTTCGAGTCGCCAAAAATCCTTCTCGCAAACGTTATTTTTATGCAACATGAACCTATTTACAAAATTTAAACCCAATTGGGTTTGACCGGTTTTCGGAAGTTTCGTCCTTGTTTCTGTTACAGAAAAATGTACTTATTAATCGTTTAACGTTTTAGATGGGTTTCGAACCAGGTAAAGGGTTGGGTAAACACTTACAAGGTATAAGTGCCCCAGTGGAAGTACACCTGCGAAGAGGCAGAGGTGCAATCGGTGCCTATGGCCCAGAGAGAGGTCCAAAGCTTGCAGAAAAGAAGAAGGAAGAAGGCACAGAAGATGGAAAGGACTCTAAAGCCAAGTTATCGCAGTGGCGCAAAGGAGATGGAGCTATTGCCAAGAAGAAAATAAATTATGTTTATCAAAATGTAGATCAGGTTCTGGAAGATGAAAAGTTGAGGCCGAACAAGAAAGCAAGGATATCAAACGATACGAGCGGAGTTGAAATTATAGACATAACTGGCCCGGAGCAAAGAATTCTTAGCGGATACTACGCGATATCTGACGGTCAACGGCGACCCGACGAGACTGTCGTAGTCACTGATAAGAAATCGCAAGTGAACTTTGTGTCGCCAGAGCTCCAACATAATTTAAACATCGATATCTGGGAGCAATACATTATACAAAATAACAGGACACGGCATTGGACCGAAAGAGTGATTGCATTAGAAGCAGAGAAGAATAAGTTATCGAAAAATGTGGTTCAACATGGTCAGCTTATTGAGACATTAGAAATTGCCCTCGTAATCGTAGATAGATTGATGGACGAAGTAAACCAAATGTCATTGCAAGAAACTTCCAGGGCTTTCAAACATTTGCAGGACAAATATTACGAGGGGTACAAAATGTACGAATTGGGTGAACTGGCCTGTAGTTTCGTTACTCCAAAAATAAAAGACTGTCTGGTCAGTTGGAATCCATTGATGAGGCCAAGGCAGCCTGTTAGATTATTTGAACAGTGGAAGAGTATTCTAGAGAGTGGTACTAATACTCTTCACACAAGATCCATGCAACTGTATGACCAGCTTGTTTGGAATTCATGGATGCCATCAATTAGAGGAGCGATACAGTATGTATCCCATTTTACGATAAACGAATCCTTACTAATGTATAAAAGTGAAACGTTGTCTGTTTGTTTGTTCTTCTTTCACGCCTAAACGGCTGAACAGATTTCAATGAAACTTTGAATACTCATTACATACGTCCTGGATTAGATTATAGGCTATTTATTTTTTAGGCTTTGTTATTTTGGAAACATCGTAAATAATTACCGGGTGAAACCGGGTAACGGGTGGGCTAGTCGAACCATAAATATGAAAATCGAGTAAAGTGTTGATCGTAATTTTTATTAATTCTCGTTCTAGACAGTGGACTTGCAGGCAACCAGAGGCCCTCATCGAATTAATAGAGCACTGGATCCCATTACTTCCAAGTTGGGTATTGGAAAATATTATAGACCAACTGATTCTTCCAAAACTCACGTTGGAAGTAGAGCAATGGAATGCCCTTACCGACACAGTGCCCATTCACACATGGATTCATCCTTGGCTACCGTTATTACGTACGCATACTTTTTAAAAATTCAGGATAAAATAGCTAGTAAAATATAAATGAACGATGCTGGGAAGAGTTTATTATTACAGGATATCAATTGGATACTGTGATATATCCAATAATCCGACAAAAATTAGGTTCCGCATTGGACGGTTGGCATCCGTCCGACAGATCTGCCAGGCTGATGTTGCAGCCTTGGGATAATGTTTTCGCGAAGGGAGATATGGAGGCCTTTTTAATGAAGAATATCATACCGAAGTTGCAAATAGCGGTTTCAGAAATCCTTATAAATCCGCACCAGTGGAATTGGGTATACGAGTGGAAGGACTTGATTCCGTGTCACATAATGGCAGGGTTACTCGACAAATTCTTCTTCCCTAAGTGGTTACAAGTCTTGGCTCTTTGGCTCAACCACTCGCCTAATTACGATCAAGTGACGAATTGGTATATGGGATGGAAAGGCATGTTGAATGAGAAATTACTAGCGGAGCCTTTAGTGAAAGGTAGGTGTTCAGTCTAATGTGAAGAGTACTCTGAATTTCCGTGCATGAATCTCGAATTTACGATGCAATTGATTTACAGAACACTTCAGGCAAGCGTTATATATGACGAATAAGGCAGTTAATGCACCGTAAAGCCACCAACATGGTGCATTGGCACAAGTTTCGTATCTGACGAGCTTGGAAAGAACATAGCCTACCATGTCGCAGATGCTTCCAACTGCACAACCAAGGTGCGATTTAATCTATTAAAGAGTTTGTGTTAAGGGGAGGTTCCGGTCTAAAAGTCGATTTTTTTTTTATTTAATTTTTCGAATGTTCAATCTTTTATGAATATGTGTTTAAAAAGATTTGTTGAAATCCATCAAATTCCCGAAGTTATAGGCATTTGAGTAGCGGCAATTGCATGGATAACAGCCGGCCACTCGGCGCTCACGGAAAACTTTAAACGCGTTTTTCTCGAAACAGTGTTCTCAAAATGGTGGGACCAGTATCTCCAAAAGTTATTATTCGATTCGATGGAAACTTTTTTATTTTGAAGAATATACTTCTGGCTAGGGGAGGAACTAAAAAAATTACAAAAAATTGAAAATTTATAATTTTCCAAGGCGTTGAAAGGATGAAAAATACAGGAAAAAGTGATTTCAAACTTGAAGTGTCGTTATTTTCTAAAAAATTGTCATTTTTTGTAATTTTTTCTAGCCCCCCCTTCCTAGCCAGAAGAATAATCTTCAAATTAAAAAAGGTTTCAGTCGAATCGGATAATAACTTTTGGAGATACAGGTCCCACCGATTTGGATCAATTTTTTGATGCCTTGACTTTAACGACTCCCCAGGGCCGTCTGCAATGATTAATTATAAAACAAAAATATATTTCTATAATTGAAGACATCCTTAATACAATGCAAAAAGTCCCATTAAATTATCTATAGTAGTTTTCCTTTAATTAATTCCTAAATATCACCTACTTTTTTGGGCTCTAGACCGGAACCTCCGCTTAAAGATTTGATCGTTTTCTAGCTTTTATACCGAAATGTTTCTAATTTTGCAGAGACTTGCTGAAGCAGTGGGTACTGCGTCCTACAGTCGGCACTTCTTCGACTTCAAAGGCAATATGTAATTGACAATTCTTTTGGTCCTTGTGATTTATCATCACTAATAAGTCTCTCATATCGCCAAACTTGTAACTGGTGTATATGTTTCACAATAAGCAAAACCCTTTTTCTGAACACATCCTTCAACCACTAACCTTGCCTTAAAAGTATCGACATTGTCAATTTCGTTGTGTTTCACCTTGAAAACCCACTTCGTTTATTTTCGATTATCGCATTGACCTATTCTTGAATAGCTTGAAGCCACTCATCTTTGTTATCTTTTGAAAGGATGTCTTCATACGTGCCCGGAACATCGTCCACGTCACAGTTGGGCAAAATGTAATCTAATTATAACTTACAAAAAACGATTAAACTGTAATTGTATAGTTGATTACACATTATTTTCTGTAATCGTTAATTTACGTGGTTGAGAAAATTGTGATTAACCACCGACATTAACAATTACAGAAAATATTGTGTAATCAACTACACAATTACAGTTTAATCGTAATTTGTAAGTTGTAATTAGATTACATTTTGCCTAACTCTGGTCCACGAATGTTTCCAGACGGGTCACGCATCCAGACGGGTTCTTTTCTTATACGCGTGCTTCTGCGTGACTCATCTTCGCTTGATCCTGGAGGTTCAGCGAATCCTTCTGCCGATTGGGCTCTAGACCGGAACCTCCCCTTAAAGAGTTGCTCGTTTCCTAGCTTTTATACCGAAATGTTTCTAATTTTGCAGAGACTTGCTGAAGCAGTGCGTACTGCGCCCCAGCACAGATAGCGAATGATACATACTCCGCGTCGGTGGAGGACAATGCTGTTGGAGAGAAGGATATTAATATGTCATTAAGTTTAAAGAAAACAATAGTGTGAACATTTATTCTATTGAACTCAGTTTTTATAATATAATGTAATACTGATCTGATACATCCATACTTGGCCGTAGCCTATCAACGAATAAGGGGTATGATCTAGGATCTATAATAAATCCATCCTAAGGAAAAACGACGCCCAGGGTAGATATCCCAATTACCGTGCCCTGTATCTATTACCGTACCTTTATACTTCAAGAAGCTTTAATTGTTTAAAAATACAACCTACTCATTTGTAACACATACATTAATAGTATAACTTAATTAAAAAAATTTCATTCTTTAGTTATGTGTGCGAGTTTTTTTGTATGGCTTCTTTAAGTATAAAGGCACGGTAATAGGTACAGGGCAAAGAAGATAAGATAGAGTAGAAGCAGAAATATGCGATGCAAGCGACACCTGGTGGTTCAGGCCCAATATTATTCAGTTTCATAGTGGCAAAGTGGGAGGTGAAGAAGCCAAGCCAAGTCAGGCCCAAAGACACCTGTTTGTAGCCGTTTGTAGTGGGCTTGTGATATTCTTTGATTTAAAAGTGAAGGAATTGTGAAAAATGGTTCGTTGCGGGATGCCACAGGTCACAGGGCACAGACAAAAATCATAATTTTTTCTCAGAATCGGCAAATTTAATGATGTAAGTATAATGATTTCAAACAATAATCTAACTTTCAATGTTATTAAATAATGAAGTTTATGAAATTAGTATCAATAAAGGAATCTCTTTTACATATATTTTTTAATATTAAAAATCAATAATACGAGTATTAAAATTTAATATCATTGCATGGCAGACGGAAGCAATGGAGAGAATTTTGTCAAATCGAAGGGACCAGAAAGGATGTCCGTATATGTTCTGACCATTTCCATGCGACATGCTACTGTAAAAAAGCTCCACCAAGACCCCTGCTGCTATCAGGAGCTATACCAACAATATTACCAAAAATCGAACATGGCACTCATTTGCAACACATCAAAACTATCCAACAGAACCAAGATGTTGAATATGATCAAGCAACTTTGGAAACTGGTGATCGCAAAAAGCAAACCGAAGATAGCATTGAATTTATGCGACCAGCTTTGCAACGTATGTTTAATTCTATATAGATAAACTGTTTGTATATTTAGTGATGTGGTTGCGAATATATTAATGATACAAAAATTTTATATATCTCAGATGAATGTTTACGTAATAGTAAAACTATTATCACAGACCAGGTATAGAATAGACCTCTCATCCTTTTGTCTTCAGTGTCACAGGTCTGAAGTACCGATATTCTGAAATAACCACTGGTTTTCGAGCGCCCTCTCCAATTTTCGAGCGGTGGGTGCCGGAAACATAATGTGTTTCTAGTATTGACACAGGTAAAGCTGCCGGTACCGTCGAGGAAACTAAAGAAGCTATATTATACAGGGTGTCCCACTAAATCGGTTCACCTCAAATATGATATTTATTAAAACATGATACAGAAATTAAACAAATAATTAAATTTATCACGCAGCAGAATATAATGAATATTCCAACCAGTTGAAACAATTTTTTAGATGTATGTGAAGCATTTGGAGAATACATATTATATCGAACTTGATGCGACTTTGTTTTTCAGCTACCTGTCTTGCTTCTTTTAACTATTGCACAGCTTCAAGGTGAAGGGCGATAGCAAGTCATAGTTGTGTAAGTGGTAGGGATGCACCACTACAGTAGTTCACGCTATGTCGGTGTGCCAGCCTTTCAATGGGACGATTAAAGACCATCATCGACTCGAACCAGCGCGAGTGCAGCTAGCCTAAATTTTCTCTGTCGGGAGTCCCGTCTCAAGTCCTGAGGTCTCTTCTTCGAGAAATGACCACAATTTTCGCTTAAGGGGAGGTTCTGGTCTAGAGCCCCAAAAAATAGGTGATTTTTAGGAATTAATTAAAGGAAAACTAGTGTGTATAATTTAATGGGACTTGTTGCATTGTATTAAGGATGTCTTAAATTATAGAAATATATTTTTTGTTTTATAATTAATCAGTGCAGACAGCCCTGGGGAGTCGTTAAAGTTAAAGCGTCAAAAAATTGATCCAAATCGGTGAGACCTGTATCTCTAAAAGTTATTATCCGATTCGACTGAAACCTTTTTTATTTTGAAGATTATTCTTTTTTCTAGGGGGGGGGGGGGGCTAAAAAAAATAAAAAAATTACATTTTTTTTTAGAAAATAACGACACTTCACGTTTGAAATCACTTTTCCCTGTATTTTTCGTCCTTTTATCGCCTTTGAAAATTATAAATTTTCAACTTTTTGTAATTTTTTTTAGTTCCCCCCCCCCTAGAAAAAAGAATAATCTTCAAAATAAAAAAGTTTCAGTCGAATTGGATAATAACTTTTGAAGATACAGCTCCCACCGTTTTGAGAACACTGTTTCGAGAAAAACGCGTTTAAAATTTTACGTGAGCGTCGAGTGGCCGGTTGTCACCCATGCATTTGCCGCTACTCAAATGCCTATAACTTCGGGAATTTTGCGAATTTCAATAAATCCTTTTAAACACGTTTTCCTAAAGGGTTGAACATTCGAAAAATTAAATAAAAAAAAAAATCGGCATTTAGACCAGAACCTCCCCTTAAGGGAGTGTCCTGCTTTATAAGGTCTAAAAAATCGATATTTTTTTTATTGTCTAAATCGATAGATAAACTATCCAAGAATGTATTCACAAAGTTATAGCGGCCAATTCGAAGTATTTTTAAAGATACAGAACCGAGCATCTGTGCGAGCGCTTGGCCGGACACGGGCGCGTGCTTCACCCTTTGACGCGTCCCCATTCGTCGATCATTACTTTTAAAGACAATCAAAACGGCAGAGTTGTGCAGTGTAATAGTACAGAATAGTCTTAGAGCAGAGTGAGTTAGAGATTTTATAAGTTGAACGTAGAGAATTGTAGCGATCGACCGCAAGCGAAAGATCGCGAACGCGCGAGAATCTCTCACCACCGTCAATCGTTGCATCGGTGCTACTGGCAGATTCACGAGCATGCGGGACCAATTCGTGTTTATTAACACTTCGAGAAACCGAATATTTCAGAAATTCAAAACAAATAAATAACGGGATCGAGTTCGGTAAGTGCAAAACGTTTGCCGAAACCACTGATGCGCAGTGACTCGCGCGGGAAGACAAGCGCCAAGATACAGCAACAAGGACGCTCGTACGGCTCGTAGGATTGAGCAAATACGAGAAAATGAGTTTTTTGAACAGGCGGAAGGACTATTATATGGGGCAGGAATAGCTGATTAGCAGATCACTGGTGTAAGTAACCAATAATTAATATTTTCTCCTACCGAAAACTTTAAAGCGCGATTTCTCCAGTTTTCATTTTTACGATTCTTTAAAATTGGCGGGCGTGATAGCAAAAAAAACCGTGCGGCCTATTGAATTAAACCAAAGCTTATGTTCTTCAGTATTAAATTCTTTTCTATGTGAACTAAAAAGATTGTTAAAAAATTATTTTTAAAGCACTTTTATAGCACATTAAAGTCGCATGTTGTTTTTAGAAAATAGACATTCTTCTTATCACACTAAAAAAATCATGATTTCGCGCTTTTTTCTGCTTTTTCTTAGTTCACCCAGAAGAAAAATATATGAGCATTAAAAACCATTTTGGTTTTTTCATTTCAGACCAGAATTACGGCCAGAATCTTTCCCGCCAATTGGAGACTGCAGTGGCAAAACGCTCCGAGAATCGGCTGATAAATCTGCCATAGTTAATAATATTATGCGAAAAAAAAATTTGTTGTACTCATTGAATATATGTTTAAATATATCTAAAAGTTTACGAAGATCAATTGTTCCTTTCCCTTTCAAAAAAATTCGTGAAAAAATCGATTTTTTGGACCTTATAAATCAGGACACTCCCTTAAGCTGGTAAACTCTGTAAAATGGATTAACGAAGAGCAAGGAACCTTTTGTTTCCTTTCATGAATGCAGATTTCGTTTTATTCATTTATTAGCTGCTGTCATGTAAGGCTAATGTGTTTTGGTCTTCCTCTGATCCTGCTTTTGTTCCTTTCAATGGTTTAGTGCCAGCTATCGTCTTTTGCTTCTTCCATCACGAAGTGAGCGCGACAATTACATTTGCACACAAACAAACTCTTTTATCCAATAATGTAATACGTGCTACTTATGATGTAAGATTACGGGTTAAGGACTCCGTAATGAGCATCGTGACGGGTCGAAAAAAAGATAGGCTCACTCGGGAATCGGATTAACCGTTCTTTTAATAATCTTTGATTTCTGGGAAACTATAATATAATATAAAATATAATATAAATATAATATTAACCCTCCGTATCCTGAGCCTGTGTCTTTTTAGACCCATCATTTCAGAGCTCACGCACACAGTGACAGAGCGGTTAATATTATTCGAGTTTGAGCGACCATCCCTACCTGAGTTATACTGTATCGGTGAGGGTTTCGAGCGTGGATTTTTTATTAGTGAACTATCGGGGTGGGTCCGTCAAGTCCCAGGCACACGACTCGACGTCCCGTACTCGGAGGGTTAAATATATATACTGTATATACAGAAATCAAAGATTATTAAAAGCATATCCGCATTTCGCTTATGTTTTCCCTAATTATATAGGTTAACACGCATAAGTTTTAATACCTCAATATATCGAGAATTACGCACACGATCACTTTTAATCGTTCTGGTCTCGAGTTCCATACATCTCATGCTTTTAAATAGATATGTATTGATACAGGCTCGCACTCATCTCTCCTTGTATTTGAAACAGGGGTGGAACCAATTATTTTCCTAATCCACGTTAGAAAACAAGCAACTTTTGTTGTAAGTATTTTTTCTTAAAATCATTCCAAACTATTTCTCGATGTCTAGATGCTAGAAGACAGGCAAAAGGTCAGAAGCTAAAATGGTTCCAAAATGAGAAGCGAAAATCACATTTAGTATCTTGACCTGCAGGAGTATCGTTTACACCGCTTGGATTTTCCCCAGCCACTTAAGCAAGATTCACACTAACCGTCTGGACGGCCGCAGAACGACGGCCGTTCCACTAGTGCAATGGAGAGGTATGAATCTGTGTCTCCATTGCACTAGTGGACCGGCCGTCGTTCTGCCGCCGTCCAGACGGTTAGTGTGAATCTTGCTTTACCCGACGTCCGTCTACCCAGGTTATTGTTGCCGCGACGCGACCCCCTCAACTAGTCTTTGCGCGTTGGCTGACAACACTGACTCCTGCCACGATCGCACACCCCAAAAATCAGTCACACGTCACTGTTTCAAAAAGTACTCGGTCCTATAGAACACACCTATTTGCTCATTCTCCACATTCATTGTACAGTGTGTAGAACAATTATTGGTCGTTGCTCTTAGGGGGTGAATCTACACCTATGAATCGGTGGACATTTGTAAAAAAAGTGTCCGTGAAATTGTTTATAACATTGAAAATTAATGTTAAATTTTTTGGTAAACTTGTCGAAAAGCTCCCTCCTCACCGATTTCAATGGCCTTCACATATGTTGTCGAAGTCATCATTCTGAACAACATTTCCCTTTAACCTTTTTGGCGGTTGGCTTTGGTTTACGAAATATTCGCAAAAACTTTACTTAATACAAGAATTAATACCGAGTTTAACACATGTTGCACTCTGTGGTACCATGCTTTACGCGCCCCGGCCCTAATCTAGCCCCAACCCATATACCGTCAGCTATGAAACAAGTTTAAATATATTATGCCAAAAGTTTTTCATATGTTTTTTATAACATGGCAAGATCATTGAAATCGGTAGGCAGGTAGCTTTCAATCTATTACGCCGAAAGTTGTTTATTAATGTCTCCAAAACTGCGGCCGACCGTTCAAAAGTTTAAAAGGAAATGTTGTTCAGAATGACGATATTGACAACATATGCGAAGGTCATTGAAATCGATGAGGAGGTAGCTTTTCAACAAATTTACCAATTTTCTTTTATATCAACGTATTCTGCGTGTTGGAAAGGAAAAATGTTTGAATGAAGCTTTGATTAGTAAAAATTGTTAAAGATTTCGGAATGACTTGATTGTGTAGAATTACACAATTAATATATGTAGGCAGGGGCCCACCACTACTCTGCTGCTTGATACGAGACACACCATAAGATTACCATAACTTATTAATCATTTTTTAATTAGTTATTATAGGAAGTGTTCAAAACGATAAATGAAAGTGTATGTCTGTACACAGAGTATCCCGGGTATACAGTTGAAAAAAATTGAAAAAGTTGAAAAAGTTAATATAAACCCATGTCTGCAAATAATTGATTAGGGAATTATAAGATAGCAGAGGTTCGTTACATCGTAAGCGAAGTTATACAATGCTTCTCCGTTGTATGGGTCTGTAGAGTTGCTGATTGATAAAGAAATGAAGAAATTTTTATTTGCCTTTTAAAAATGCTGCATTAATTTGACATCGGGACACCCTGTATGTAAATTCTCACCGCTATTATAACTTTCATTCCTACCGCTTATAGCGCTGCACTCTTATTTCATGCTTAGCCGTTAACGTTGGATGCGACACGGAAATGGTAATGGGGCTCTAGAGCCCCAAAATCGAGTGACACAGAAGACAATAGGGTGGAAGGTCTATTCTATACCTGGTCTGTGATAGTGCAACTTCAGTTTTCTCGATTATTTCAAAATGTGCCCGCCAATTTACGACTTCCGCTTTAGGGGAAAATGGTGGACACATCTGCGTATCACTACCTAGAGGATCACTAACTTCAGAAACGCGAAGTTTAAATCGGAACACACGAATGTAATAGGAAAGGGAGACAAGGTGAAGCTCGTACAAGCTCGAGGTGTTTGAAAATAGTTAGAAATTCTTTTAATAAGGGAACTTCAAGATTATAAACTAATCGATACTAGTCGATACTAATCGATACCCACTTGGATACGGGTGTTTGAATAAATGAACTTCTCCTTCCTCCTTTCTCCTAGGTGTGCAATTCCAGCGCAATGTTGTTAGATGCTTGATTTTGTAAAAATTGATAACCGAAAGGAATCGGATCAACAAATAGGAATTTAGCTAGCTAATTAGTAAATTTGCGATTGGCTCTCGGTAACTAAGCCATTTTGAAATTAACAAGATGTAAAGCGAAGGACCTTTTGGAAGCGTCACTCGAGCCTAAAAAGCAGTAGCGAGCAGTCGTATTGTGCAAATCTCTGGAAATTTATATAGCTATAGCTATTTCGTCAATTAAAGTTTCAAGTTTTGAGTTCTTATTGTTCTTTTATTGTGTTATCCTTTTATTTATTATTCGTTTTCATTACATTTATTTCTCGAATAATCCGCGTCCAAGGAGCAGAGTGCCTTAGCACTCCACGGGCATCGACCCTCGCCGAATTCCCTACGAAGAATCCAGGAGAACCAGCCGGCCACGCAACAATACAGTATAGGTATATCCCGATCGATGGCGCTGTCATCGCTTGTGCGCTAGAGTCACTATCCCAGATAGCACACCGTCTGGTAAAGCTCTTAAAGACGTCCAAAAGGCGTCTTAAAGACGTCTTAAAGACGTCTTGTTACAAATCAAGAAGTTCAGACGGTCTGAATGTCCTGATTTGTAACAAGACGTCTTTAAGACGTCTTTGATACGCCTTCTGGACGTCTTTAAGACTTTGCCAGACGTTGTGCTGTGTGGGTATCTTCATTATCTTGGTATAATGGGCAGATTTAAAAATCAGCGGGAATAGATGAAAAATGACGGGCCAACCAAAAACCCAAATGCACATTTTCAGATTAATAGATAGTAAAATTCCGCCATAAACGCAAGAGTTGTTAAGAGTGGTTAAGAGTGAAAGGGCGTATATCTCTTTCTCTCTCGTGGGATTTCGATTAAACATGGCGGACCAATCAAAATGTGGCCTTCTCGTGTCCAGACTCTTATTCCCAGATAGCACACCTCGTCTTAGAGACGTCTAGTTTATGTCCATTTTAGGTCTGATGGTCTGGATTTGTAACAAGACGTCTTTAAGACGTCTTTAAGACTTTACCAGATGTTGTGCTATCTGAGTTGGGTAGACAGCGGTGTTGCGGGGCCGGCTGGGAATTCTCGAAGTTTAGGGAGTTTCTCTGTGGGTCTTCGTCCGTGGAACCCTAAAGGATTCTGCTCGTGTACGCGTGAATTTAATTGAAAGAAATAACGAGATATTTTGTAATGAACACTTGGAACTGGATAAAACTTGAATAAATAAACACTTGTAGAACTGAATAAACGAATTGGAAGTATTTAAGAATGAATGATTAAACGAAGATTAAATTGAACAGGATTGAATTTTTATTAGCGCACGTCTGGACTGTTACAGCTTTGGTTATCAATTGCCTGGAGAAGAAACAGGCTTCTTCTTTCGCTCAGGTATTTTGTTTTATTATTATGTTGTTTTTCGAGTGATAAGGAAGGAGGCGAGGACAAAATCTATATTGTGATAAAGTTCATCCTTGACTTTTACTATTTGAACTTCGCGCTTTAAGAGCTTGCGCTCAACGTCGCTAGAGCGAGGATCGCAACTCGCAACAGCGGTAAAATGCGTGTTGTCTATAAATGAAACTATGTACTTCTTCCCATCATATGAAATTTGATTGATAGGTCTCATTACTACCCACTACGTGACAAGCGAGGCGTTAATTTTTAAGAAGGTAGATCAATCTCCCAGATAGCACAACATCTGGTAAAGTCTTAAAGACGTCTTGTTACAAATCAAGACGTTCAGACTTAAAATCGACATAAACTAGACGTCTCTAATTGTAAGACGAGGTGTGCTATCTGGGAGCCTATGCATTTTATGCGCATTATGCGTGAATCGGAACACACCCAACAACTCCCAATGTAGCATCTGGTTAAAATTTGATCTTACCCGGCTCCTAATTCTAGAGAAATAATTTAGCCTGCTCCATTCTCATCTAATAAGTTGTAGTGTATGGAGGATTCTTTAAAGATGCTCTTTTCTGTTAAATAAATATTGTAATTAATTTTGAAGAGATACTCAGTTTATTTAATAATTGAACTTAACATAAGAAAAATGACGGAAGGTACGACAGAAAAGAATTATTTAAAATAATCTTACAAACAGGAATGTACGTTGTTCGATTAATTATAACGTCAGTTTGACACAAAAATACTTGATGTCACAACATTTAATGACTGATAATTCATTTCCCTTTACATATTCTTATTTTGTTAAAGTTCCTTTAAGAAATAATATGTTTCGTACACATAGTGTCTCTTAATTCAGGCTCTCATGGTTTTCAAACACGAAATTTGAAGAGAGACACAAAAGTAAATATTAGACATTTAAGCATTCAAATTTCGTGTTAAATATTTTATAAAATTAGTGCTTTTGAGTGGCATTTAAATGCTCGACTTTTAATAATTTGAGAAATGTGTGTACACGAAATACATGTAATTTGCAAAACAAACATTGCTTGTAGGCTAAATACATCAGAATATCAATTTTAGAAATAAAATCGTTAAATTAATTGAACATGTAAATTCTTGTTAATCATAATTAAACTATATAACATTAAACATCAAAGTATTTACAGATTTCTTTTACTAGGTACTAAGATGCTTATTTCATTTGCAATCTTCTATATAAAATATCTATTTTATTTGCCATGTGTCTAATAAAACTTGCATTTATTAACATCAAAATAACATTTTGTTTCAGGCGAATTGAAGCACAACATCGATAAGTTAGTCGAAGAGCTACGATTCGTTGTAAAATCGGAGAAAGAGATTGCAGATATCATCCAAGTTTTAGATTCCATTGTTAATGTTAGCAAAACCTCCATTGGAGGTATTCACAATTTTTTTTATTACTGTAATTAAAATTTGAAGCATGCGGTAATATATTACTATTATTATTTCTCATTCAGATTCACCAATGTGGCTGTCTTATTAAAGCTGAGAAGCACAGTAGTTTCATTGCTTTGCCGCCAGTTAAATAGTTAATGTATAATTATAAAAGTATTATAGAAAAATATGATATAATCCAAGATATTTATAAGAATATGGTCTTAATTATATTGTTTTTTTTGTAATATAGGGTAAAGGACTCAATTACTGGGCAGCCAACCCAATTACTGTCACCTTAAGCTATTTTACTCGAAATAACGGATAAATAAACGTTTAAGTAAAATAAAACTTAAAAGTAAACTTTTAAGTAAAATAGCTTAAGGTGACAGTAATTGGGTTGGTTGCCAGTAATTGGGTCCTTTAACGTATGCATGACGCTGAACTTTATGGTTTATTTATCTTATACTTTGATTATTAATGCTGTATATATCAACTGCAATGCGAGTACAGACCAATAATCAAAAAGAATATTTATAATTAAAAGATGTATATAATAAATCTCTTTTTTTTTATGAAAGGAGATACATGAATTAATATTTTAAAATTCTTATTTAAGGAATAATAATGTCGATACTATTAACAGTATTGTAAATACAAAGAATGCAAAATAGTAATTAGTGTTTAGAATGTATTTTCAAAAAATACAGAATTAAATATTTTATATTTGCAGAAAGATTATAATGACACTAAATATTATACATAACATAGAACGTATTTTATCTGGCAAATTATTCTGTTTTTTTTTATTTTGACAGATATATTTAATTGTTTTTTTCTTTTAGAAGCTTTGGAGTTCGCGGTAGATGACGTCTTCCTGACTTTGTTGCGTCACGAATCTAAAGAGATCATTGCAAAGACCGCTAAGGCAATTGCTGAGATTGCCAAAAGCGAAAGGGGAAGAGAGAAATGCACTAATACAGACTTGGTAACTGCACTAATAGATCTCTTAAAGGATGATCACATCGACGTGTTGACGCAGACTTCCAGGGCTTTAGGAAATATTTGTTACGAGAATGGTAGGGAGCTTTAATTCCTAATGTCCCAAATTTTGTTCATGTATGTAGCTAAAATTAAAGTCAATTGCTGTAATATGATATTAGGAGAAGTAATATGAATAATTTTCTTTGGATTAATGATAAAATATGAAATTTTTATAAACTCCATTTGTCAAATCAATATTGAATATAATTCTTATTAATTAAGAGAAATATAATTTCCAAATCAATTAGCACGAGTTCAAAAGTTACAATTTTCATGTAATGTATAAAATATTTTTGTTTATTATACATGTACTTATATTTTCACTGACCGATAAAAGTGAATACTTGTTTTATAAATTATGAAGATAGGTTTTGTTTGAACTGTTTTTATAAATAATGTACAGTGGCGGACGAAAGAAGGTTTATATCCTTTAAAATCGCATAACTTTTTTAGAATTAGTCGAAACGACTTGAGTTTTTTTGAGTAGCTAGAAGGATTAGTTTGCTAAGTGACGTGTTTCGTCGTTTTGAAAAAAATTGCAATTGGTCGGAATAGCAAAAAAAAATTGTAAAGGTTGTATTTTAAACTTTTTTTGCTGAGGCTGTAATGCAAATTTGAAAATTCCGTTTGTAGATTTAAGAATGTTGTATACATGTTCAAAATTTTATCAAAATCGGTTAACGTTGCTCTGAGCTATAAACGCTTAAAGATCGCAGAATAATTTCGAAAATCACTGATGTCGGAAATTTCGCGATTTTCTATTCTTTCACAGAATAAAGTCGAAAATCGCGAAATTCCCAACATCAGCGATTTTCGATCTTATTCTGCGATCTTTAAGCATTTAAAGCTCAGAGCAACGTTAACCGATTTTGACGAAATTTTGAACATGTATACAACTTTCTTAAATCTACAAACGAGATTTTTGAATTTTCATTACAGCCTCAGAAAAAAAATTTAAAAAGGACCTTTAATTGCAATTTTTCAAAACTACGATACACGTAATTTAGCAAACTAATCCTTCTAGCTTCTTAAAAAAACTTAATTAATTAAAAAATAAATATATAATATATAATATAACTTAGAAAGTGTCATATAGCAATAAATTTGGTAAAGGATTCTAAAGAACGATAAATTCAAATAACGATATTGATACAAAATTCAATGAAAGAAGTGCATATTTAATCTAACATAAGTTTATTTCAATGCGCTAAGAATACAAAACTACATTGCATTAATAAATTTTAAAACATTATTACAGAAAATGGTAAGAAATTCGTCGAAGATCAAAATGGACTGACTTCAATCCTGGCAGTATTGAAGAAAAGTGTTGCGCTGGAAAATGTAGAAGGAGCACCGTTTCTTCGTAACGTTGCAGCAGGATTTCTACTGAATTTCCTTATTGACCGATCGTCTCTTCATACAGAGGTACAGTGTTTTTTTATTTAATTATATAATCTTAGTGTACCCTATGTAAAGATTATTAATTCTTAAGTTATTACATATTCGCGTCGTATGCAAAACGAATAGCCACGGATTAATATATTAATTGTAAATAATATAATTTCTAAAAATAACACACTAGTGCATTAGTGACGATTAATTGTAGGAAAACTTTCTCAGGCATTGAAACGAGACACTGTACCCATTATCTGTAGTATTTTGGAGATCGATGGAACCACAGGTGGAGAGGCTGCAATGCACGCTCTTTTGATCCTAGGAATATTGGACGATGCCAACATTGTGTTCCTAGACGAAAGACTTACAAAAATCTTTGTAGACATCTTGGCCAGCGACACGTCATTGGAGCTTTCTGAAATGTGTTTAGAACTTCTTTACGGTCAAGCGGAAGATGGTAACTAAACAATTACAAGATACAGTTTTGAATTTTTTAAACTTCCGAACTTTGCGTAATAATGTAATGAACTTTATGAATTTACTAGCGTCCCCCGTCTTGGCTTCGCTCGAGATCGCGACTGATTCATGTTTATTAGAATTAATATCTTTTAAGGAAATGAAGTATTTCGAAGAAAAAGCTTAAATTCTTCACATTTCGGGAAATATAACATTCTCTCCAAAGTTGGAAGATTTATTTTCCCTCCAGCGCAACACATACCAGGTGCTTCTTCGTTTCGTGTTAATAACACGATTTGGATACATACTACACAGCCTATGTCCGTTCTAGAGTATCCGGCAGAGTTGGGCATTATTCGACTAAATTGTTATTCGACTAACCTTCGAATAAAAATTTCGAATAAAATGGAGTTATTCGCGACTAACGAATAAATTTTTAGTCGACTAAGTTTTTATTCGATGAACTCAAATACAAATTTCGAATAAAGTGAAATTATTCGAAAATAACGAATAAGTTTTTAGTCGAATAAATTTTTAGTTGTTATTCGTTATTCGAAGGACCTTCGTGGCGACTGTTGTCACGAATAAGCCGCTTCGGCTCGAGTCCCGTGGCCCTCGGCCCGACCGGAGGGCTTCCGGCGGAGGACGAGGGCCTCCGGCAGTGGCTGAGAACCTCTAGTTCTAATCCATGCTTATTCGTGTCGCTTAGTCGCCACAGGGGTCCTTCGAATAACGAATAACGACTAAAAATGTATTCGTTATTCTCGAATAACTACACTTTATTTGAAATTTTTATTCGAGTTCGTTCGAATAAAAATTTAGTCGAATCAAAATTTAGTCGAATAAAAATGTATTCGACTAATGCCCAACTCTGGTATCCGGGAATAACGTGTTGAAATTTGAGAAAGATCGGTTCATTAGGTGTTGAGTTTTGCCCGAACAGAAAAATTGTTTCTCTCGTTATATAATATTATAGATACTCGGAACATAATTTACAATAATTGTATATATTTTTAATATGAAATGTGGCTATGCTAGTAGGAACAAAATAATATATTTGATCGAAGTTTCATAAAACCCATAGAGAAGTAAATTAGTTAACAAGAAGATAGTTGTACAGTGGATTTAATTATTTCATTTTGCTTCCCTTGACGAATACATTAACGTGTACTTGAATTTTAGAAAATGTAAAACTGTTGCTTGCGAAAGGAGGTGTATGCGAGTTGCTGTTAAAGCTTCTGGAGAAGCACAGTCCGTATTGTACGGATGAAGAGACCAGGTCTGGGTTAAAAATTGCTTGTAACCTGATCGTTTGTATAATAACTGGAGGTACGTTAATAAACCTACATTTATAAATAATAGAAAATACTATTGAAACGTACAAGAACTTGTTTCCCCTTCGTCATTTCTATAAATAGAGAATTTAAACCATTCTATTTAGTCTTGTGATAAGTAAAATGATAATTTTAAACGCGCAATAATGGCCAGTAATTATTGATAAAGGCTTTGATAAATATTTTGCGAAATAATCGCACTGTAACATTTCTAGATTAAAACTAATACAATTGGTCGTTACGTGATATTCTTATTTTAAATATGGCTTCGTACGTATTAAAATGAAACGGATATAAATGATGCATTGCTTTCAGACAAGAGTATGAACAGCCTGTATAATAACAGTAACGGTGTTGTGTATAAAAAATTAGTTCAATGGCTCGAAAGCGAAGACAAAGATTTGCAAATCACAGCGGTACTGGCAATGGGTAATTTTGCGCGCAGCGATGCCCACTGCAAACTAATGGTCACGCAAGGTGTTCACTGTAATCTTCTTAGACTGCTCCGAAACAATAGTACAAATACTGCTGACATAAGGTTTCAACATGCTTTACTGAGCGCTTTGAGGAACCTCGTTATTCCTTCGGATAATAAGTCTGTAATATTGAAGGATGGGCTGATAGACGTTTTGTATTCAATGTTGGATATTCCATCGTATTCCGTGATCTTTAAATTGCTGGGCACTTTAAGGATCGTTATCGATGGTCAATGTAAGATTGCATTTCACGAGTATTTGTAACAATTAATTTCTTGCAAATGTTTCTTTAAATATATCTTTTACAGGTGAAGCTGCAATAGAGTTAGCAAGGAAAACGGATTTAATAAAGAAAACTGTAGAGTGGTGTAATGTTGAGGATCACTCTGGTGTTCAAGGGGAAGCGAATCGTTTGATCGCTTGGCTGATTACTAATAACAGGTCACTATATTTTTCTAATTTATTATATTTCAATTTATATTAACTTGACGCACAATTTTTGCGTAGTTTTATTATTTAGCTTCGCTTCCCTAAATTAAAGGATTTAAGTACGTTCACTTTCTTAATATTCTTAAAGGGGTACTTGTGAAAGTTACAGCGGCGGGCTTTTTCTCAAAACTGTGTTTCTGAAGACGGCGAACACCGTAACTCGAGAACGGATCGATATTTTTTGTTGGAACTTTAACTGAACCTACAAAACACTTTTCTCCACAATGTGGAACTCGCTCACTAAGATTGTATAACTTGAACAACATTTAAGACATTTATCACAGAATTACTTCTGTAAATCCTTCAAAGTTGACATTTGTTGTATAACTCTGTGAATTTTTGTTAAAATTCTTCGACCGAGTTCCACATTTTAGATTTTGAGTTGAAGGATACTCATATACAGCGATTTTGCTTTTAAATTAGTCGGTCAATCGGAATCGTGTTCACCACATGGAGGCGTGCATTCCGCAATAGGATCTGTCGGTTTTTAAAAACCGGGTTTAAAAATCGGTTTTTATTTATAAATTTGTAAAATTCGAAAACTGGCTTTTAAATTTAAAAAGACGGTTTTTATACTAGAATTAATATGCAGAAATGAATGAATTATTTAATTAAAAAACGTTAACATTTTTACTTGAAATCGCCTGGGACATAAGCATATTGCAGGGGAGAGCGGGGACAAACGTAACACTTTTTACATTTGGCCTAGCTGCCAATTACCTCTTAGAGACATAAAACGAAAATTATGCCTTAAGATAGTGTGTTTCTTGGTCTATCATTTGACCACAAATGCAGCCTTCCATGATAAGTAGTTAAAGAGTTATGGCAATTTTCCGCAGTGACTGTCATTGTTACTTTTGTCCTGCAGGGGTAGGACGAAAGTAACATACCATGGGGACGAAAGTAACACTAATTATTTTGAGGAGAATCACGTAAAAACACTTTTTCCAAAGCAACCTAAGATTTCTTATTATCAGAAACAATAGAAACAAACATTTAAATAAACATATTTTAGGTAGGTAACGATAAAACAGCAGCTTCAAACATTTCTTTGATACTGTGTATTTGATTTAATATGGAATCTTGTGTAAAGGCCCTAAAAGTAACTAATATTTATGATTTTTTTTTAAAACTCTTGTTAATATTGGATTCAACTTTTTTGGGATATAGAGAGGTATATTTCAACTTATAGAAACTTTCGTCTCCGTAGTGACGTGTTACTTTTGTCCCCAGCCATCTTTTTCAGCATAAAACTGTTGTAACGTACAAACTATACAACACTTATTGAAATCAAATACAGGAACTTATAAAGACATTATCTAAGAACGCTCTAACAAATAATTGGATCAATGTCTATAGTTTAATTATGAAAATTAACAAAAAAAGCCAACAGAGGAGACACTTATCTGAATGATCGAAATAACGAAATCAGCTTGCTCACGATATACGAATCGTTGTATTGCTCAGCGTCACTCCGTGAAAGAAAAGAAACACTAAACACGCGTAATTATGTAAAGCAAACGTTATGGAAACTTTTGTGGAAGGCAGGAGAAGGCGTGTTACTTTCATGACGCCGTTACGTTTGTACCCGCTCTCCCCTACTAGGTAACAGTTTAATGTAAAACTAATCTTCATGAGTTCATATTTTCAGAAAAAATACTAAATGGAATAGAGATTTATAATTTGTACGGATTTTAGTTATTTTAGATTTTTTTTCATCTTGTTTTGTACGCAGTCTATTTTATTGTTTTATATTTTTGTAGATCCACAAATATTAAGTGAACTAAAAAATTGTACGTATTGTTACGGATTCTGGTTATTTTAAATTATTTGGTTTTGTATAGATAGAGTATATTTTATTTTGTTATATAATTTTGTATTTCCATAATCTTAAAGGAACTGAAAATTTTTAAAATAAGTACAAATATTTATTTACTATTTTAAGTACATTTTTTTTGTGAAAAATCGAAAACTGGTTCAACCAGTTTTTTTGGGAATAGTGGAATTCGAAAACCTTTTTTTTTTAAAGTCAGTTTTTGTATAAACCTTATTACGCAAGCACTCATTTTTACGTCTCGTATATTAATTAATTTTTAATATTCTGTGACCATTCCTATTTGCAAATACGTCTTATAAGTATCCCTAAGAAAGAATTGTTAAAGGAGCAAATGGTTTAAGTTATTACTGGTTCTACAATCTAGCCGCACAAGCAACCGTCGATTTTATCTGTCTAATACCCATGTGCCCCCTTAAATAGAAAAGTTCAAGTATTTTCAATACCATTGGGTATGATGAAATTATTTGACCAGAATATTATAAACACAATTTTCAAGTGAAACGACGTATCACTTTTCTTTCGCAAAGCATTTGTCCTTACAATTTTTTATACAAATATAACCTTTTATAATATACATTTATAATTTTCATTTTTTTTTCTTTTAACTAGGAATAAGGAAATCGCACTTTTGATGATACAGCACGGAGCAGTAGCACACTTAGTGAAAATGTTAATTTCGCAACACATTCGAATGCAGAACGAAGCCTTAATTAGCTTAATAATATTAACCACAACCTGTTTATATGAATGTGAAAAGCCGCTCTTGGAGGCTGACATTGGAGAAAAAATGTGTAGATTTTTTGACGCTGCAAACAGTCCAGAAGCACCAATTCTGCACAATGTTTTATCTCTATTGGATACCATTATTGAGTCAGGTACTTTAAATTATATTTCTTTTGCAGTTCATGTTTGAAAATTTACATTCTTGTGTTATGTTGTATAATAATGATATCGTAAAACGTAGATATACAGTAGTGTCTCGTTATAGGCTCGCGGCTCGGGGCTGGCGGCGAGCGATTATCGAATAGCGTTGACGATTTCGAAGATTTCGGGAGCGAGCGAGAGGAGACGAAAGAGTCTACGCGACGCGCACTATCGTCTGCTATGAAAGAGAGAAAGTATGAAACTCTCTCCCGCTCCGTCTATTCGAACTCGACCCGCGCGCGGGCCTACTCCAATATATAGCGCTCATTGAATAGCGCAGCGCCGTCCAACTTGGCTCTTGAGAGACAAAACCTGTCCCCCACCACCGTCCGCCGTCACCATGGCGCGAAGTCGTCGCCGAGTCAAAATAACTAATCCGAGCGCTTCTGTTGTCGCGTGCATCACTATGAGCCAGTCCAGCCTAACAAAAAATTGTCTGTAGACATGTCTCCGCAAACAATCCGTACACATTACGTACATGCGTTTGAATACTAGATGCATTCTCTGGCGATATCGTCTAGGTGTCGGTTTACAATGTATGTAGAACGTCTACAAACAATGTCTGTCAGTCTGGACTGGCCTTTACGGTTATGTTTGGTACATGAACATCGACCGTTGATCGGCATCGCGCGTGGTGTCCGAGTTTCCTTGTCTGCGGAACTGTTACGGTCTCCTTTTTAACGTCACGAGGTTTCCTTGACAACAAGTCACGCTGCTCGAAGGAAAGGTTGGAAGGGGAAGCAGGCGCGTGAGGGGCCCCTACGCTGGACGGCGCTGGAATAGCGGCTCGCATCGCCAGAGTTGGGCATTAGTCGAATAAATTTTTATTCGACTAAATTTTTATTCGAACGAACTCGAATAAAAATTTCGAATAAAGTGTAGTTATTCGAGAATAACGAATACATCTTTAGTCGACTAAAAATTTATTCGACTAAGAATTTAGTTTAGTTACAACTAAAATTTTATTCGGCTAAATTCTTAGTCGAATAAGTTTTTAGTCGTTATTCGTTATTCGAAGGACCCCCGTGGCGACTAAGCGACACGAATAAGCATGGGTCAGAACCCGAGCCGCTCCATCGAGGGTCCCGAAGCCCTCGGTCACTGCCGGAAGCCCTCGGTCACTGCCGGAGAGCCTCGGCCTCCGCCGGAGGCACCCCGGTCGGGTCGAGGGCCACGGGACTCGAGCCGAAGCGGCTTATTCGTGACAACAGTCGCCACGGAGGTCCTTCAAATAACGAATAACGACTAAAAATTTATTCGACTAAGAACTTATTCGTTATTCTCGAATAACTTAACTTCACTTTATTCGAAATTTGTATTCGAGTTCATCGAATAAAAACTTAGTCGACTAAAAATTTATTCGTTAGTCACGAATAACTCCATTTTAATCGAAATTTTTATTCGAAGGTTAGTCGAATAACAATTTAGTCGAATAATGGCCAACTCTGCGCATCATATTTTGTCTCTTTCAAGGTGTGATTTCACGCTGATTCTCGACACTCGTTTTGAGCGACAAAACCAGTCACGTGATAGGTCCACGGGACTTTCAGCGTCGACGCTCATTTTTAACGTCAAAACTAATCGCGTAACTAGGGATTGCAAAATTACCGACATTTTCAATTATATTAATTATATTAATTCGATAAAATTTTCAACCATCAACCGGTATTTTTTTAGGTATTGAAAATATAAGACTAAGCGTTACAAAATAAACTTTCCTTGAACTCCAATCGAGCATTATAAAAAAAATATGCAAATAAAACTATTCCAAACATAAAATATAAAATGATATAACACAAAATAGATATCTTTGTACAACTATCGACAATACTATAATATGGATTTTCACCAGGAGAACAATGAAAAGAATCTTAACTAAAATACATAATTAAATAATTTTTGTTTAAAGACGCAAAAACATAATTTGTATAATCTTTGGTTTCCTGATCGCGACCTAATTTTTGTAGAAAATAATCCAGCCACGGATAAAGCGGTCTCAGATTCTATACTTGTTGGTTGGGTAGTCATTAAGAAATCATATGCAATTTGTATATGTCTATTTTCTCCTTAATTTTTTTATTTGAATATGCGTCCATTTTTTGATGACTTTATTCAGATTTTTAGTTTTCTCTTGGATCAGAGTTGATTCTTCATTAGATACTTCGGTTTTCGTCTTTATTAGTAATTTAAGTTTTTTTCACTGATAACATAGTAGATATTAACGGAATTAATGAACGCATATACGCGCTATATTGCTATAAGTCATTTATCGAATTACCGGTAAAAATTTGAGGATATTTCTCGCGATTTACCGGTTTCCCGGTATTGCAATCCCTACACGTAACTGACACTCAACCAACGAACGAGCGAGTCAGAGCAAGTCAGAGTAGTGTTCCTGATTTCTCGATATTTTTCGCATCTCGAGAAATGAGAAATCAGATTATATTTCTCGAGAATTCTCGAGAATTCTCAAGAAATTAAAAACTATTGTAAAATTTATAATTTTGGAATAATGTTGATAATATTTATCTAAATTTTTATTCGTGTCCAACTTAAACAAAACTTGTGTAAATGAAAAAAAACAACAGATATTAAATATAATAGATAAATTTATTTATTTAATATAAAATGTGAGCAAAACGAAACTTTACTTTTTTGTTTTAAAATAGTATTTTTTCAAAAGCACAATGCGTCTAATGTCGCGTCAGCCAATCTACTTCTTTTTTCTTTGTGACAAAATCTGCCGCTGTAGAAAAATTTCTTTCATTTTGAGTGGATGTGGGTGTAATTGTACATAGAACATCGGCGATACGAAGAGAAAAGTTTATAAACAATCGCGCAATTATTCGCATATATTGCTAACATTTACCACTGATTGTAGATGTGTTTATATGTTCACGATTAACACACAATTTGAACCAACTGAAAATTCATTTCTGAAAACTAATGGGATTTATAATAATTTTCTTACACTGAAGATTCTTGAGAAACAATGTAATTTCTCGAGAAATGAGAAATAAGAAATTATAAAATTTCTCGAGAAATTCTCGAGAAAGAATTCTCGAGAAGGAACACTAAGTCAGAGTGAACGAGCGTCTAGCGGAAAAGCAAAACCGAGTTTATATGTATAATACTTGATGAGATATTGGAAGTTTTTCCCCCGGCATATCTTGAAATGTGTAGGTGGTAATCTTAATTGAGATCGTAGCGTAGCTGATTAGAAGGTGGTTGCCTTCTCCGATATATATTTTATATTTTATTTCATTACATAAATATCTCATTGGTTGCACTGACGCTTTAGAGTTGATTTGTTTCTAAATATTGTATTATTAATGTTCCGTTATAATTGATACATAAAGTTGGATGATTCTTAACGGAAAAGCAAGGAAAACATAAAAATTTTATAGATCATGAATGCTGTATCTTGGCAAATACATACAGGGTGTCCGCAAATGATATGGAAAAATGTTTCAGACGAAACTTGTAAGAATAGAGTGAGGGTCACTTTTAAATTTTTGTATGGGAATCTCTATTTTTTATTTCATTTCTTGAAACTGATATCGAAACGTTTACTACCGAGATATGAAGTTCCAAAGCTGACATGCCGCCGGCAGTAGCGTTACCCGTAAACACTTGTGTGCAAACAGTCGTGTGTAAACACTTCTCATTCTCTTTCGAGTTATCAGTAGTACGCATTGCGAAAGTTAAGTAAGGCGTTACCCCCTCCCCGTAAAATTTAGATTCAAATTAGTGTAGCTCAAGATCTATCCGTTGTATACTTCTACAATTTTGTCTACTACAGTTTTATTCACTTTTTTTTTTAAATCTTTCTGTACCAGGGATGGCGAACCTTTTTGAAAAGTAGGTCACTTAGAAGGGGGGAGGGGGGTAAAAGTGGTACCAATAATTTAGAAACACCGAAAATTTGTAAACAGAAAAATTTGTACTACTTTAATATTTTAATATTTTCGATTGTCTGTTCTCTCTTTTATGAGATGAAAAATAAGTTTATAAAAATCAACGCGTGGGTCATTTAAAAAACCTTCGTCACAGGTTCGCCACCACTGTTCTATACTTTTCTTAAAGCTAATTAGAAAATACAACAAGTAATTAACGAATTAACGATGCACCATTAGTAATATTCTAAGGCATGTTGATACACTAATAATAATTTACTAATTTTTCACAATTTCACGCAAACGCTGTTACAAATTTATATTTAAATTTCAGATGTATTGAGAGAACATCTGGGGAAAACTGACATAAAGACATTATCTCAAAATATGATCAAAGTCAAAGAGGACTCAACTCTTCGGGAGAAATTAGAAAAAATTTGTGCCCGAATTAATTCGGTAACGGACAAACCTGAAAATTAACTGTGTATAATGTTCTGTAAGGTATGGGCATCTAGAATATAAAATTCTTTTCTGATTAAGAATGATTCTTTATATTCGAATATGAACAATTTTGTATTAATAATGTACTATATATTGACCACATGGTTGCATTATGAATGTACAATTTATAGCCATCTCTGTTAAATCTCAATATAGTTTTTATATTGAATAATGTTAAAACCAAAACCACCTCTCCTCCAAGAGTTTATAATTCGTCATTATTTTAACATATCCCGTTATTTGTTACGAATTCTTCCTATTTTCCTGTTAATAGCATCTTTACTGAGATATAAATGTACAATCATTTTGCATGAAAAGCAATATTTTTGTATGTCCGATGTACACGATTATAAATAACAACAAACCTTGTAGAAAAGTCTAAGATATTTAAATTTATATTTTCTACAATGCCTTATAATTTAATCCGAAGTGCTTGAAACCAGCATTTTGGTGTTTTTTTTTTAATAAAAGGCCTTATGTAGTCATTCTAAATATTTAGTTAAGCACTTGATTGTTTAATTAATCGAAGTGAATACAATTGATTTGTACATTTACCGATTATGTGAATTGTTTTTTAAACTATTTAACTGCGACTTAAATGTGACCAATCATTTGACTAACTATGAAAAAAAATGTTACTACATCTATGAATTGAAAAATGTATATAGTTTTAGGAAAATGACCAAACTGTATCATTTACAAGACCAGCTGTGAGATTAATATTAAAATAAACCTGTAGATAGTAACTTCTGATAATTGAACAATTTCTATGTCTTGTTATTTTCGACGTATATAAGTATTTTACAGATGCATAGAATTATCAATGAATTAACCCTTTCAATTTTGATTGCTGTTCGAAAGTTACCTACAAGGGAAGATCCCAAACCCGGAAATTCAAAAAAATTTGAATATGTAGGGGGTTTCTTTCTGAGTACAATGCAATTTTTGTCTGCTGCTCAAATTCGCTAGAAGGGGGTGAAATTAACCCCTGAAAATTCGGCTATTTTCCTATTTTGTGTTATACCTCGCGAACTGTAAGAGTTGAAAAAATTCTAGACAAAATTTACTTTTTTTAATTAAATCTATCATTTAGTAGAAAAATTATTTTACAGTTCACAAGTTATAACAAAATCGGAAAATAACCGGATTTCTGGGGGTCAAGTACACCCCTTTAGAGTGAATTTGGGCGGCAAAAAAAAATTGCCTGGTAATCAGGAGGAAATTCCCTATAAATTCACAAAGTTTCAGAATTTTTTAAATTTCCGGATTCGGGATGTTCCCTTGCTAGTGGTATTACAGAAAATGCAAACAAATTTCTATCGTTATATCTTACTAGGGTAAAGGACCCAATTACTGCCACCTTAAGCTATTTTACTTAAATGTTTATTTATTCGTTATTTTAAGTAAAATACCTTAAGGTGACAGTAATTGGGTCCTTTACCCTATATCGAATAATTCGACAAAATATAAAAAGAAAATAATTTCGTTCTCACGCAAATCAGACTAAGTTTTATAAATAATCGTTTAAGTAAAATAGCTTAAGGTGACAGTATTTGGGTTGGCTGCCAGTAATTGGGTACTTCACCCTATCTTAAAACAGTTCGATTACTTTTCTTTGCAAATATCCCCACGAAACAATCGATACTATTTAAAAAATTATAAAATTAAATTTAAAAAATTGCTCGGTACAACAAAATTACTAAACTGTACAAGATTAATCTCTACTAGACTAAATCGAAAATTATTATTCTAACAAAAATACTATAACACCTTACATAAATTTTAATAATACATTGGCGAGCGACACCAAGGAGCATTTGCCAGAAAGATCGTCCGGAAACTTAAAAGAATATAAAATAAAAATAATTCGCGATTTTTTGTTTCTTTAATATAACTCTAAATACAAAAATTGTTCATTTTTATTATGCTTTATTACACTACCGAAAGAAAAAAAAGTTATATTAAAAAAAAGCGAGGAAACTTTAAGGATTGATTCCACCCCTTCAGAGTGAATTCCCACAGAAAAAGAATTGCTTCCTGCATATTCCAATATCCCCCACAGTCACACGAATGCTCATTGAAATTAGGGCTGGGACTATTTGTCGAATTTTTCGAATATAATTCGAATATCCAAGTATTCGAATACTATTCGAATATTTAAGTATTCGAATATAATTCGAATATCCAAGTATTCGAATACTATTCGAATATTTAAGTATTCGAATATAATTCGAATATCCAAGTATTCGAATACTATTCGAATATTTAAGTATTCGAATATACTTCGAATATCCAAGTACATATTCGAATATAATTCGAATATCCAAGTATTCGAATACTATTCGAATATTTAAGTATTCGAATACTATTAGAATATTTAAGTATTCGAATACTATTCGAATATTTGAGAATTCGAATACTATTCGAATATTTGAGTATTCGAATAGTATGGTATGAATTATAAATCAAGTTCTTTGGGTTCTTTTGTCAGGTGAAATCTTGTAAGCTAATTTTGACCCACTTCACACCATACTATTCGAATACATCAGTATTCGAATATATCGGTATTCGAATATATCGGTATTCGAATATGTACATCGGTATTCGAATATATCGGTATTCGAATATGTACATCGGTATTCGAATATATCGGTATTCGAATATATCGGTATTCAAATAGGATTCGAATACTGCTCTATTCGAATACTCAAATATTCGAATACTCAAATATTCGAATAATAACATTCGAATACTCAAATATTCGAATAATAACATTCGAATACTCAAATATTCGAATAATAACATTCGAATACTCAAATATTCGAATAATAACATTCGAATACTCAAATATTCGAATAATAACATTCGAATACTCAAATATTCGAATAATAACATTCGAATACTCAAATATTCGAATATTAACATTCGAATACTCAAATATTCGAATAATAACATTCGAATACTCAAATATTCGAAGATTATTCGTAGCATTCGAATACTTGTAAAATACTCGAATATTAAATTATTCGAATAGTCCCAGCCCTAATTGAACTCACAATTTTCGGATTATGAACGAAAATCTTTTTATCAGTTTCCGAAGAGCAAAGAAGCTACTGCGATTTCGGAAAGTATGAATAAACAGTGCTCGTTCATCTGGTTCAATGATTTAAAGCGCGTGGTTCGCGACGAGGCCACTCGGCGAAAATGGCGCCTCGATCAACTGGGCTGCCACGTAATGTTGTGTGTCGCGTCGACGAGGTACGTCTCTTCGACAATTAACGGCGAATTACACCGTAAAAAGTGCAATGCACGTCTCCTGGTGCAGCGAGGTCTAAACTTTCGTTTATTTTTGCTGCGATAACCTCGTCCAAAAGGTAAGCAGGTGTGCCCCCGAACCCGGAGCCGCCGAAAACCTCGAGCTCCTCGGTACTTCACATCGACATGACATTTTAACCTTTCCATCTCCCTCCTCGTCTTAATCTCTCAAAATTCCCTTTAACTATTCTGTTTTCTCTCTTCCAACCATCTACCCTTACTCGCGAAACTCGTCGTTTCCATTTTCACTCGAGTCCCAGCCCGACGAGCGATTATCTACTTATTTACTTCTTACGCGGCTGTTTCGTTCTATTCACATTTTCCTTTTGCTTTATTTACTGGTTTATTATTCCGCGTTGAATTTCCTATGCAAGTCTCGCCTTATTACTCTCTTCTGTCCAATTTATCGTTCTGTTGTGGCAGCGATCTTCTCACTTTCGTCCGATCCTCGTTATTTATTCGGGAATTAATTCGAGCACTTTTCTGACATCCTTCTTTCACGCGAGTCTGTAATATGTTTTGAAATGTCATTGCGTTTGATTGGGATCTAAATTCAGATATAAGTTTGTAAGATATAGGTATTCTTTAATTATGCCGCCAATAAATTTCGCATCGTTGCTCGCTGATTATAAATAATCAATTTAAAAATTTCGCTTATTGGGAGACTCTTTGTTATCTTCGTGACAGCCGAATTTTACATGTTTTTTTCGTGCATTCTTATCTGGATACAAGTTTGCCCTTGAAATATCAAAGACGAAATTACTGAATCTGGGTTTCTTAATATTTTATTTATTTCGTTAGCATTGTTTACTGGAAAGTTATAAACGATACCGGTGAGTTTGAGTCGCAGTTGGATTTAGTTTCTTCTTTTTTCTTACTGTGTTTTAGTTGTACAGTGTTGGTTTCGCTTTTAGCAAATGTAATGTTTGATCTATGTATTTTATAGCAAATAATATCAATGAAAAAAACTGAAGTTTTTAACTAGGGTCACATGAAGAAATAATTGTAAAATAATAATAATCATTATTTTTATCTAATTTAGTTAAAAAACTATTATGAAGAAAGGAGATAACAAAGTTTTCTGCTTTGAAATAGCAATCGCCATGCATTAGATTCCGTAGATTTTTTCTTCGATGTAAATTACATACGAATAAATTACAAATCATTGTAACACAGAATGAGAAGTATAGAAAACTCTTTTACCGTTAGCCGTAATTCGTAGAAATTGGGAAGCATTGCCTAATTCACGAGATTATGGAAGAAAGTTAAATATTGAGTCTGCTGAATTTTTTTATTTCTGTGCACGATATGACGCTTGTATGCAAATGATTTAAAGTCCTCGGGACGTTAGCAAACCGGTTTTTAAGGCAGATATTTGTGTGAAATTGACTGCAGTAGTAAAAAAAATATATTACTAATGTGTTTTCTAACGAAAATTAGTTATTTGAAATGTGTTTATTAATTAAATAAAATTATGCTTTTGATATATCCATAGTAGATTTTTATTTAGTTTAGAAGTTTTATATAAAAAATGTAGATGCGGGCAAAATATTAAAGCTAGTAAGGATGAGAGGATTTCTTATTAAGTGTTTCAAAATGAACGATATTAAATAGATAATTAAATTCTTTCCTCCTGTATGATTTCTGTAAGATGCTTGTACTACTATTTTTATTAACGTAGGCTCTCACTACGCCTCGCCTTGGCTTATTTTATTCTTCCTATGCTCTTCTTATGTATTTCGATAATTCGACTCACACTGCACCTCGCCTCGCCTCGGCGCTTCTTCCTCGAGAATACTTTGACGAAGAGAGGCGATGCGTAGTGTGAGTGGACGCAATGCTACTGCTTTTGGTGACCGCTAAAAGAGGATCGAAGATGTTCTCCGAGCAACTGACCGAAGCAAGCTTAGATAACTTCAGGCACGGAAAAATTGAGGAGACGCGAGCCTAAATCCGAGTGCGAGAAGAAGTTGTGCCGAGGCGAGGTGTACCTAGAGCCTACCTTCTTTAATTATCCCTTGAGCGACAGTAATATCTCATTTCATATTTGCTCTTTTTTAGCACCGTTTGGAAATCATTGATATGTCTCAGCCAACTGAATATCAATATCAATCGTATGGTAACGGGGGTAGCTTGAAAAGCGGACCCCCTCAGATGGTAAATGGGCAGGCAAGCGCGGCACGCCATAATGGCATGCAACCAACAAATTACAATTTTACTGGTAAATATATATTGTAATTAAAGAATGCATTATTAATTATTCTTTGGTACATTAACTTTAAAGGTGCGTTTAAACCAAACGAACGAATGCTTGTTCGCCCCACACATCGACAAAATTCATGTAAAAAGTTACAAGTGAAGATTGCTGTTTACACTAAACGAGCCTGAATTTTGTCGATGTGTAGGGCGAACGAGCATTCGTTCGTTTGGTCTAAACGCACCTTAATATGCATATAGCAAATGGTTGATAACTTGCAAGACGAAATATTATTAGAAATTATATTTCACTTTTGTAGATGAATCGAATGATCGAGCAAATAAATATTTCTTTATGTAACAATGAGTTGATAAAAATTTAGTCATGCATATATTCTGTAATTCAATTTATTATGGATATAAATTGTATTTTGAATACATAGCGCTAGTTTTTGTCAATATTATGTCTTTCTCGTAATCAATCTTCATGTGTCGCTAATTATTTGTAACAATCAATTGACTTGAATAGTCATGGCGAACTATGATCATTATTGTCATCTGCGACACCGAAGGAGCCACAACAAAATTATCCCCTAGTTGTGCCACTATAAATACAGTGTCTAGAATGTATGTGGCCAAATATATACAGCACATTTTAAATGGTGTTGATGTAGCACCTGTAGAGATATAGCGAGGTCATAAATGAGACACTAGAGCAGCGGCGGTCTTTGAGGACCCGACACCCAGGGCTGTATGTGCTAGAGTGCCGTCTTAACATAGAGGTGAAAGAGGCAGCCACCTCAGGGCCCCTGTGAAATTGGAAAATTAAAAAAAATTGGGTTGTAAAAGCTAGAAAAGAATTGGAAATGAATCCTCCAAATGTGACGGAAAGAAAATGACGAATAGATACACCAAAATTTAGATGTTAAAACAGGGCCCTTTTCTCGTAGAATGCATCCCACGTTTAATCTTATTTATTCAAGTTAGCGCGGTATTTTCGATTTTGTTTAATTTGGAATAATTTAGGGGGCCCCATAGGGAGCTCGCCTCAGCTCGTCCTCGAGAACTTTAAGACGGCACGGATGTAGTATACTGTTGCAGGAATGTTGCAGGAATTAGGAATTAGGGCTCTCAATATCCGGATATCCGGATCCTCAGATCCGGCTTGCGATTCGGATTTCGAGTTATAACGAGCAATCCGGTTAGTAAGAGCCCTACTACCTACTAGGTAGGTACTAGGTATCCGGATTGCTCGTTATAACTCGAAATCCGAATCGAAATCCGGATCTGAGTATCCGGATAGTGAGAGCCCTATTAGGAATTGAGTCTCAGGCCACATGCCTTAAGTGAGGCCTGACCCCCTTCTCTGCTCCTTGATCTATCAATTCACTTGTTTCGACTCTCGAAACATGTAAACAGACATGTGCTTCCACTTTTACGACTTCGCTATATCTCTGCGGATACTATAAGTAAAGAAATGCCTGACTGTCTTCTACTCTATAAATTTGGCTATATACGTTTTATAGCCAGCAAGCTTTACTGCCTTGGTGCGAATAACACTTTAAACTCGTACCATTTATTACAAATTGTTATTCATAAACATACAGTGTAATAATACTATTCGTTCCCGATATGTCTTCCTTCAGGTACGCCATCGTCACAGTCATCGCGAGATCCATCTAGGGAAACTTCAAGAGACCCATCTCCAACCCCGTACCTTTATAACCAGTACGGATCCCCTTTACACCCACCACTGCCTCCAGTGAACGGTCAACAGAGCTCGATGAGCCCTACGATGCCACCGCCAGTAAGGTTACCCCAAAATCAACAGTATCCGCCAATGTATAATGTTCAGAATCAGTTCCAACTATCAGCGACAAAGGCTCAAGCTCCTCCAAGAGACGAAGTAATAAATTCACAAATGGATCCAGCGAAACCTGGACTCGATCAAAATTTGCCGCAGAATGCGTCGCTAGAGCCCACGCTGCAGAAAACCGACGGCAAGGATACCGCGCCGGGTGCGCAAACATTTGCGCAAGAGCAAAGTGTGTTTCCAAGTCCTATGCAACAGCCCAGGGGACAAACTCTTTACCAACAAAACTTTGGAGGACAAAGAATATATGCCAAAAATGCACACGGTATGCAACACGCTGCTGCTGTACCAAATACAATGTCGTATGGGGGTGGTGTGAGCGGACAGATGCAAGCGAAGCCTCCAACCCCAGTTATAGGATTTCCTGGACAGAGAACGGTTCGATCCTTTCTAACTTCTGTCGTTTTCTTGCATTCATGATAATTAGGGGTGTGCGGATCGTCCCGAGGCTCGGGTTCCCGGCCCTCGGGACGGGTCGGAAAATTTCGGGCGAGATCGGGCGGGGTCTCGATACTTTCGTATTGCTCGAGATCCCGAAGTTTTCGGGATCCCGAGACTCGAATTTGATTTCAGGTCGGCTCGGCAAAACTCGGACGCGATCAGCTCGAAAGCCAGCTATTACGAGGGGAACGAGACAGAACGGGCTATGCTTGTAGCCCGAATCGAGTCTCGGGATCCCGAGACTGTCAGGTTCTCGAGCAATACGAAAGTATCGGGATCCCGCCCGATCTCGCCCGAAAGTTTCCGGCCCGTCCCGAGCCCGAAAAGTCGGGTACCCGCACACCCCTGATGATAATACAGTGGACGCTGGATAATATGCCGCTGTTTAAAGTGCCATTGGGAACGCCCCAGCTCACACGCATTACTCGCACGCGTGTGTGCACCTCCCTTTCTCTCACGCTCAGCGAGCCAATGAATGCTAACCCTTAATGGTGCCTCCACACTGGAGTTCGCAAGCAATTCGCAAGCAATACATATACGTGATTGTGTTTTTTCTTTTTCTCACATCAGTGTGACGCACCTTAAGAGTATTCTGGCGGGGGGCAGCCATCACGGAAACGAAAACAGGAGAGTTATGGGGAGAGCGCGCGTTACATTGGCTCTCGTTAATATGCCGCTTCTGAGAAAACCCCGCCTCTAGAGCCCCGACTGCGGCTCATTATCGAGCGTCCACTGTAATTAGATTTAATTTCATAACCGCTGCCTTAATATAGTATTTAAATTTAGTTATCTCAGAAGCATTAATGACTAATTCGATAAAGTTTATAAAAGTGGACAGTCTGTTCAGTGGCGGATTTAAGGAAAAAGGCCCACGTGGCAAATATTCTGGGGGCCCATTTTGTCGGGAAAATGATGTAGTTTACTAAACACAGGCCAAGTATACAGAAAAGTGCAGAAAAAAGAATAGCGTTTGCATAATATCATAATTTTTTTGAGGATAGGGCTTTAAGGGGGTATTCTGGTCTGACGAGGCATTTTCGTCGCGTTATTTCGGAATTTTTTTACAAAGAACCCATAAATTTTATTATTATTTAGTATATTGCCACATGTTTATTGATGTTTCAACTATCTTTACAAATTTTGTCGATAGAAAAAAATTTAAATCAAACGCAGTTGACTGCATTAAAGTAATGGTGAAAAAAAGAACATGGAGTCACGGTGCCCATGATTGGGCTCGTTCTGGTGATCAGAAACAATAAATGAAGAGATTCTTTATCTGTATGCCTGTGGCTATCGTCCCTACCAGAATTATGATAACATAATTTGTTTTTAAACTTTCGCAGACCTTTAAAGTTGAAAAAATGTGCGAAAATTGAAACTTAATTTTCAAACCGCGGCCATTTGATTAATTTTCAATATTTTTTTATTATTCTGGTAGGGACGATAGCGCCAGGCGTACAGATAAAGAATCTGTTTTCATTTTTTGTTTCTGAGCACTAGAACGATCCCAATCATGGGCACCGTGACGCCATGTTCTTTTTTTCACCATTACTTTAAAGCGGTCAATTGCGTTTGATTTTAATTTTTTTCTATTGACAAAATTTGTAATGGTAGTTGAAACATCAATAAACAGGTAGCAATAAAATAAATAATAATAAAATTGATGGGTTCTTTGTAAAAAAAATTCCGAAATAACGCGACGAAAACACCTCGTCAGACCAGAATACCCCCTTAAGGCAAATGGGTTTGCTGGGCGGGGGCCCATTTTTCGCGAAAATGAAGAAGTAGATTACTAACAATGGGCGAAATGTAGTAATACAGAAAAAAATTGGTGGTTGGATAAAACATCATTTTGGGAGGGGGCCTTCTGGGTAGGGTGCTAGGCGGCAACTGCTCATCCTCTGTTCGTTAAATCCGCCATTGATTGTTGTTCAGTAAAGGTTTCTGCTCTAGTCAAATTACGATTAGTAAATAGTATATTTCGTATTCTTTTTCGGTTATCTAAAATCATACAATAATAAAGAAAAACAATTGCGTTTTGCAAACAAGGAATAGGGTAAAGGACCCAGTTACTGACACCTGACCAATTACTGTCACCTTAAGTTATTTTAGTTAAAATAACGAATAAACAAACTATAGAATATAATCTATAGTATAGATTATATGTCGAAATATATATTTCCTTTTATGTATCACTTTACAACGTTTATTTATTCGTTATTTTAAGTAAAATAGCTTATGGTGACAGTAATTGGTCAGGTGTCAGTAAATGGATCCTTTACTGGTTTTAAATGTTCCTTCTAATACAATTTCAGAGTTACAATTTTTCATAAAATAACAGTTGCATGGCTTCAATGGCAATGTTAGATGGATTAAATAGAAACTACGTAGGTGAAGGTGCTTTTTAAATTTGTAGGTGGCCTTGTTCTTTTAAATAGAAACATACGTATCTGTAGCAAGATTTTAATGTACAGTCGGTTCCACAAGAGCGTGTTCTTCATGTCCCCGACAGGAATCATTAGATTTAAAAAAGTCTATATTGCCGAATAGTACGTTTTAGGAACTAATACGCATTACCTAATATAGGGTAACGGACCCAATTACTGACACCTAACCAATTACTGTCACCTTAAGCTATTTTAGTTAAAATAACGAATAAACAAACTATAGAATATAATTTATTTCTTTTTGTGTATCACTTTGCAACGTTTATTTATTCGTTATTTTAAGTAAAATAGCTTAAGGTGGCAGTAATTGGTTAGGTGTCAGTAATTGGGTCCTTTACCCTATGGTCCAGCCTCCGTTGTCGATCATCGTTTGACACCGTTTAGGCATGCTTTCAACTACCTTTTCTGCATACTCCGAAGATAAAGACCATATTTCTCGAATTTCTCGAGGTAACTGCTTGACCGTGAATATCCGTTTTCCTTGAAGCTTGTGCTTTATGAAACCCCAAATGTTTTTGATTGAATACGCATTAGAACGATTCTGCAGGCCAGTGCAAACGTTACTATGCTCTTCTCTTATTTCCACGTCGTGCAAAAAGCGGCAAAAAATACGGAGCTCTCATTTTAAAAATCGCCTGTTTTCTACGGAATTACAAACTAAAATGCCACGCGTAGAAGACACTTTTCTCCTCCGAATATTCAGGGACCCACTCCTTCTTAAAGTACACGGCGGTGACTAGGAGAAACACGCTCTTGTGGAACAGACGGTAGATTATTTTGATTTTAGCTATCCTTGTGTTGTTTTATTATTTTTAGTATTATCTACAGTAAGAACAGACACGAAAGTATTATCAATAAAGCTTTATTTATGGAAGGTAGGCTAGATTTGATAACCTTTTGCGTCCGAACACTTTCATAATAAGTGCATTGATAGTCTCACCTTGCATAATTTATTCAGATTTGTTTTTGCAATATTTATCGATGGTATGCTTCATCGCCCGCTAGGAAACTTTGCTTAGACTTAAGTACGTAGGTGAAAAAAAATATTTATGGTCTCATTATACATGTCTGATTACATGTTATAATGACTGTAATAACACCTCTGACTTAATAAGGTGATTTTAATAGCTGGGAGTAAATAACGCGTCATATTATTATATGCACGCTGCTTTCCTGTTTGGTCTTTCGATAAAAACTGTGATGACTAAGGGTACAAAAATGGGTTTTGTTTGTACAATTAAACTTGGTCCATTTTTGCAGAAATAGGCAAAATTTTTATTTAAATAAAATTTCGAATAACGAATAAAAGTTAAAAAAAATAGTTGCGATTCGTTCGTTAATAATATTGATGTAAAAGAAGATGATATTTTGTGGTAGTTAGGTGGTACAAACTTCTTTATGAATATGATTTTCGATTTGCCCTTACAGTATTTTTCGAACATTAAAGAATATTTCATGTACATTCATGCTTGTTACAGCTTTTGTTGGAATAAATGCTTTTTCTTTTAGTATCCGAGTCAGCCACCAAGTTCTACGAACATGCCACCAAATCCAACGAACATGCCACCAAGTTCGACGCATATGCCGCCAAGTTCGACGCATATGCCACCAAGTTCGATGCATATACCACCAAATCCGACGAACATGCCACCAAATTCAATGAACATGCCACCAAATTCAATGAACATGCCACCAAATCTAACGAATATTCCACCAAATCCAATGCCCATGCCGCCGAATCAAATGAGCGCGCCGCCGAATTCGATAGGCATGCCACCGAATTCAATGAGCATGCCACCAAATTCAATGACCATGCCTCCGAATTCAATGGCCATGCCTCCGAATTCAATGAACCTGCTTCCAAATTCAATGAGTATGCCTCCAAATTCAATGAGTATGCCTCCGAATCCAATGGGTATGCCACCAAATCCAATGAGTATACCACCAAATTCATTGGGCATGGCACCAGATTCGATGAACAAGCGGTATCCAGAGTCATACCCAGATCAAATGAATCAGTTGGACAATCAAATGAATATGATGTCTGTTACACAAGGTGGATACAACAAATTATGGGTAAGCACTTGGAAAAGTATTTTGAAATAGTTCTCTGCTTGTTTGAAAAGTTCGTAATGATTACTAGTCGATGGTAATAAAACAATAAACCACTATGTAGTTTTATGTTTTGTTTACTATTTAATGATTCGAGTATTTATTTTATTTATTTAGTTAATAGTAAGTGCCATGTTCCTTTTTATTAGAAGATTCGATTGTTTTACTACGGAATTTTTTATATTAAGGGGGAACAACACCTTGAAGCCCGGAAAAAATGCAACTTTTTTTTAATTTTTGTTAGATATCCATAATTCGTAGGAAAGTCATTGATGTGGGGTTTAAATGTGCATGTAGTTGGCAGTATTTTAGAATATTTGTGTGACAAAATAAACGAACTTATAACTTTAAACTCGTTTTTCTTGAAACTATGTTTTTCACACTGGTTGAACGATTTTCTCCGCCAATTTTGCATTTATCAATCTCCGGTTTTGCGTATTTATTCTACAGACAAATGCCTTCAGTTAAGTGTACGGAAATTTAATTACAATAATTTTTAGAGAAGTGGCGGAAATTAAAGAGGAAAGATCTAAAATGTCTAGTCAGTTTAAGGAAAAAATCAATATATTTTGGGGGTAGAAAAAATAGTAAAAATAATTCATTTTTAGTTTTCGTACGCTTAACTGAAGGCATTTTTCTGTGGAATAAATACGCAAAATCGGAGATTGATTTATGCAAAATTGGCGGAGAAAATCGTTCAACCAGTTTGGAAAACATAGTTTCGAGAAAAACGAGTTTAAAGTTATAAGTTCGTTTATTTTGTCACACAAAAATTCTAAAATACTGTCCACGACATGCACATTTAAATCCCACATCAATGACTTTCCTACGAAGTATGGATATCTAACATAAAATTAAAAAAAATTGCACTTTTTTCTGGGCTTCAAGGTGTTATTCCGTCTTAAATAATTGTGTCTCTTTGTCATTATTTGGTTGACATAATGGTGCTTCACTTTTAGGGAATGGAGTCCGTTGAGCTTTTGCAATGTAGAAACATTTTACCTTCGGAGAAAGTAGAACCACCAAAGATCAAACTTCACCAAGAATTTCTAGAAAATGTTAATTGTAGTCCCGAGTAAGTATTTCTTCCTGTATTATAGAAATAAACATCACTTCGAAGCTAAGTACTCGAAATGAATTTACATAAATATAAGATAACATGTTACGAAATTTTCTTCAGTATTTTCAATTATTTCGTGAATTCTTCCAGTATCTTTCGCTGCACACTTACGAAGATTCCAGAATCGAATTCTTTGCTGCAGAAATCCAGGTTGCCTCTAGGAGTTCTAATACATCCTTTCAAAGACTTAAATGTACGTAAATTAACGTACATAAATTATTTAATAAATTATTTAGTTTCATTTTAACGCTTACCGGAGTGAACAAAAATATATCCATTTTAGCCGTATTCATTAATTCAGAAAAGTAGAGTAGTTCAAATAATAACAAATTTCAATTGACGCGATTCGTTATATAAATAAATTATTCTAAATTCAAATACTCGTCGCCACAAACTTCGTCGTCACATTACTTCATTATTCGTTGCACGAATCTAGAAATCTCAATTTAGTGTTTCGTCTTTAATACTTCACGAAGTATTCATTAATTTTACGGCAGATTAGTTGATGGCTGTATTCAATTACTATATTATATCTACTTAACTGTTTCAAGTAATCAGACAATTTGTTTTACTTTTAGCATTTGCCAGTGATACAGTGCAGCACGATAGTTCGATGCCGTGCTTGTAGAACATACATCAATCCTTTTGTATATTTCAATGATTCGAAAAGGTGGAAATGCAATCTGTGTTACAGAGTAAACGAATGTAAGTATCAGTACACTAGATTTCTTCGTCGAACATACACATTTCGCCACGCTTTAATCTTTTATTTAATCTGCTACTTTATCGGAACATATTAGTATGAGCCCCCTACGCATCGAAAGTAAGGCTTGGTTATCTCACATGTATTGCCGTTTGAGTAAAGTTTAAAATTGAAATTATGTCATGCACCATTTTCTCGCTCCTATTATCTATTTTTAAAACACGAACTTACTGCTTACGCGCAATACTAAACTTTGTAAACTTCTAATTTTACATGAGACTTACGTTTACAGTACCAGAAGAATTTCAATTTGATCCTGTAACAAAATCGTATGGAGATCCGTCAAGGCGACCGGAAGTTAGGACTAGTACAATTGAATTTATCGCGCCCAGCGAATACATGGTAAGAAATAACTGTTTAAAAGTATTTATACCAATTAATCTGAACCGCAGTATTAATATTCAAATTATTTAAATATTTACGGACTACTATTACTATACTAACATACAATTAAACATCTTATCGTAGCTTATTAATAAATATAGTTGATAAAAATGCGAAGTATTGCTTAAAAATAATGTCTTTTATTCAAAATACAAGCAAAGTTTAAACATATTTAATATTTCTTTGTTAGCTACAGATATCGTTAAATATTATACTTGATTCTTATTCATTCAATTCATACAGTAGATATTCTTTCCTAAAGGTTTGTTCGAACTGAAATAATAATTCGGGTACAGTTTGGATCGAGTAAATAAATAATTAGAATAACAAATGTGTTTAAGCTACGTCCACCACAGCCAGCTGTGTATCTGTTTGTTTTGGACGTATCGAGGCTGGCAGTTGAAAGCGGTTACCTGAGCATAGTGTGCAACGTAATTTCAGAGGAGTTGTCAAGGCTGCCAGGCGACAGTAGAACACAAATTGGATTTCTGGCAGTAGATTCTGCTATACATTTCTTCTGCATACCTGACAATGTGTCACAGCCTCAGGAAATGATTATGCTCGATATAGATGGTAACACGCTCGTTTATTAACACCATATAATTATCTTCTGCTTATTCGGTTTAAGATTTTCTGACTAAACTGTAACAAATTTTTGTCCAGACGTCTTTCTTCCATGCCCGGAAAATCTGATAGTCAATTTGAAGGAGCGTGAGGAATTAGTGAGAGACCTATTGGCCCAATTGCCCACGAAATTTCAAGGAACTCATGACACGAATAGCGCTTTGGGCGCAGGATTGCAAGCTGCGTATAAACTTATGGTAAGCAACGTTCGAAAAATTTTCAGTAAATTACTAAAGCAACGTAACAGTCCTAAGTAAATACTATATTAATGTGATTAGGATATTTAAAGAGACGGAGGTAATCTGGGGTATTAGATTAAAAATAGGTACAAGATTTCGAACAGTGTGTTCAGAATTGAATGAAAGAATATTTGTTGAGATTATTCTTACAGCAAACGCAGGAATTTAAATTAATGTATGACAGTCTATTAGGCTGTTTGCTTAGGTATACCTTTCTTTAAAAAAGGAAGAATTGAAAGCGTCTAATTTGATTTCAGTTACCAACCGGTGGACGTGTGACCGTCTTCCAGACTTGTCTGCCAAATATGGGCCCGGGACTTTTGCAAGCCAGAGAAGATCCAAACACCAGGGCGAGCAAAGACGTACCACACTTGAATCCAGTTACAGACTTTTACAAAAGATTGGCATTAGATTGCAGCGGACAGCAGATTGCGGTTGATTTATTCCTCTTAAATAGTCAATATTGCGATTTAGCCACGCTATGTACGTATTAGTTTAAATTTCTCCCTTTATTTCTTATCAGTTTATGTAGCATTATTCAAAGTTTCTGCAGAAAAAGTTTTCCAAACATTACGTTGAAAAATATTTTCCAATGTAACATTTTTCACTTCGATCTTTCGAATCGTCAACAAACTTGCCGAGTCTTTTGCATACAAACATTCTTTAAGCTAAATTGTGAAAAGGTTTATTTGATTTTTATCAAAATTTGAATACCAGAAACGGTTGAGTAGGTATAAATATTTGAGCTTGACTTTCGCTTGAAACCTGTTCGATTTATTAACAAATCAGAGCACAGTAATAAATACTTAGATCGTAGCAGTATATAACACAAAGGATAAAACACACACACTGAAAATTATATTAAATACAGAGAAGGAAAGAACAGACAAATCTCTATTTTGCAGCTGGTATGTGCAAATTTTCTGGAGGATGTATATACCATCTTCCTCTGTTCCGAGCTTCAAAATTACAAAATGCAGAGACACTCGATAGAATGCTAAGACGTTATCTGACCCGAAAGATTGGTTTCGAGGCAGTGATGAGAATACGATGCACACGTGGCCTGAGCATTCATACGTTCCATGGAAACTTCTTCGTGAGATCGACTGATCTCCTCAGTTTGCCTAATGTCAACCCTGACGCTGGCTTTGGAATGCAAATTTCCATAGAAGAGAATCTCTCGGATGTCCAGAATGTTTGTTTCCAGGCAGCTCTGCTTTACACGTCGAGTAAAGGTAGGCGCATGTTTCAGTGAAGATATTTCTAAATGAAACGAGAGGATAGTATTATGTATTAATTCATGAAAATTTGAGATCGAGCGGAGTAAGGGTGCGCTTGTGTTGGAGCTGTGGTAAACGATCTGAGCGGTGATGAGAGCGAACCGTAGAAATATGTTTTATAGTTTTGTAGTGGAAGAGTTTATATTGAAGCAGCGAGCGGAGCTGATGTTACAAGCGTCGAGAATCAAATATTACTTTTTCTTCGCTATTATCGCCGTTTTCGTCGTTGATGCATAACAGATTTTCACCATCACAGATTTGTTTTAGATAAGTTATGAGACGAAGTAGCCGCTAAATTAAATACAACACAATGTTTACGTTTAATGCGTGGAATTTTTCTATTTTACGGAACTTGAAGATAATAATAATTCTTCAGAATCACTCATGTTTAAATGGTTCATCTTTGCGAAACTACAAACGTTTGAAGCTGTACTATTATCACAGCTCCGCTATAAACACACAAAAAAAAAATATTTTTGAGTAGCTTCTATCGCCGTGTGATCGACACTCTTAGAGTTTCTATCGCAGCTCCAACATAAACCCTAAAGGTAGGCTCTCGCAACGCCTCGCCTCGGTGCAACTTCTTCTCGCACTCACATCTAGGCTCGCGTCGCCTCGGGTTTTCCGTGCCTGAAGTTATCCGAGCTTGCCTCGGTTCTCGCCTCTCTTCCTCATAATATTCTCGAGGAAGAATCTGCGGCTCGAAGTCGCGTCGAGGCGAGGTGCAGTGTGGGTCAGATTGTCAAAATACATAAGAAAAGGATAGGAAGAATAAAATAAGCGGAGCCGAGGCGAGGCGTAGTGAGAGCCTGCCTTAAACCTTAAACGTACTCTTATTATAAACAAAGGAAGTTACTGCCGCTGTGACTTCAATTATTTTGCTATCTTATACATCCTTAATTTAATTAAACAACGTTAAAAATAGAGGTAGTAAATTATATTAATATTTCGAAATACGTTTCAGGTGAACGAAGAATTAGGGTACACACATTGTGCCTACCAGTAGTATCTACTTTGTCAGATGTTCTTCATTCAGCCGATCAACAGTGCATAGTGGGTCTACTTTCTAAAATGGGTAAGATTTCGTACGGAAAAAATATATTCATCTGTAAATAGTAAAATATTTGTAAAAGCATAGTGAGAGACTGAAATGCTGTAATTTAGTTCAATTTTGTTATTCTCTATTCTCAAACTTTCTATAAAAATTCAAACGATGCTATAATTAAATTTGTTGTCATATTTTCCGACGCTGTGAAAAGATATGTTAAGCACCGCTTAAAAAGAACACAAGACTTTAAAATATTCTTCATATTATTTACTTACATATTGGATATTTAGTTTCTTAACGTAATTTTTAAAATACAGCAATTTATATATTAAAATGTGTCGCCCCGGCGACTTATTATTGAAATTAAATAGCGAAAGTTTTCATTAATTGTTTCTATTATTTGCATTTTCACAGCTGTGGACAGGTCTCAACAGTCCTCTTTATCTGACGCAAGAGATGCTTTGATAAATGTGGCCATAGATGTTTTGTCAGCCTACAAATTAACTCAAACAGCGGCTGCTGGCGGACTTCTCGTCCCGGGGAGCTTAAAATTACTGCCTCTTTACATTATTTCTTTATTCAAATGCGTAAGTATCGTCTAAACTTTCACTAAAGAGTTTAAACTATTGTATTCTTAAAGGCTGCGACGGTGTTCCTTATTTTATTTCGTCCGTTCATTGCATATTGATTATTTAAGCTACTTCGTTACTTGCTTTCAGCTTGCCTTCAGGTCGGGAACGAGTACAAGACTTGACGACAGAGTGTTTGCGATGTGCCAGTTGAAAACTCTGCCACTGTTTCAACTCATCCAAATGATTTACCCAGACTTATATCCCGTGCATGCTCTCGAAGACCGGAATTCAAAAGATATTGATGGAAAACTTTGTCCACAACCCCCTAGGCTGCATCTTTCTGCGGAGAAAATTCATTCAAGGGGTGCCTTCCTGATGGACGCTGGCGACCGAATATTTATTTTGATTGGCAAAAATATTCATCCCACGTTTTGTATTAACGTCCTCGGGGTCACTGCTTTCCCCTCGATACCGGAAGAATTTGTAAGTTCAGTTTACTTAGTTTACTATCATGCCATCTTGAATTTTCCAATTTGTATCCCAGAGTTTGTAGTGCAAGCAAAAAATTCTACTGTGTATTTCTGATTTAATTCTGGATGATAAATTATGAGTTTGGTTGTACCACAAATTACAGAACCATTCGTATTCTGTAGAGCTTAGGAGAATGAACTAAATAGCGGTGAAATAATATTTTTAAAATTTCTAAGTTATCTGGTACATCTGTAATGTTTTTAGTGTTGGATAATTCATTGAGCAAGGATAAAGAATTTATTGTGTTAAAGCTCGCTGTGTTATGTGCGAAATATCATTCATGGTGAAACAGTTATATAATATAAAATTCAATACGAAAAATATTTAAGCTTTAATTTGAACAGTTTGACCAATTTTAAAATTACATGTATGATATTACGGAAAGTACAGGATAAATATTTTTAATTTCTAGTACGACTTGCCAGAGATTGAGTCAGCGGAAAGTGAAAAATTACGCAATTTTGTATTTAGTTTGCAAGAGGAGAAACCTTTCCCTGCTTCTGTACAAATTATGCGGTAAGTTATGTTTTCATTCTTCGTATTTAATTCTAATCTACAATACGCACAAGATAAATCATCAGGAAGAAATATTAAAGTAACAAGGAAAATGTATTGGTCTGATTTTTTATGCAGTATGCTTTTATTTCTACATTTTGTGACTTATTTTTAATGAATTATTTTCCAGCTGAATAATAGAATATTTTACGAATTTATTGATAGGTTTGCATGATTTTGCAACAAGTCATTTACAATCTACCTTTAAAAATTCCACAGAGTTATAGGCATTATAAACTTGTTTAAAGTGCTAGGTTACTTATCACGTTAAACAAATATGTTAAAATCTTTAGCGCCGAGGTATCATACATCATACATTCCCTTTCTTTGCTGTTTCGCCGTTTGCACTCGTAATTCGCTGTTTGCGCCAGATTAAGTAGTACATGTTTACAGTAGTTTTATTCATTGAAGAAGGCTGGACCTACCTGAACCCTGTATTCGGTTGTTTTATGCATTTTAACACCTGAAAAAATAAAGAAATTTTATATAAAAATTCAAATCATTTTTAACAATAAAAAAGAGATGTACCGACTAGGGTTTTGGCCGACTAGTCGATTAATCGGCCCCCAAGAAGCCGACTTAGTCGTCGATTACAAAAGTGGTCGGATAGTCGGTCACTAGTCGCTACATTTGTAGTAGCAAAATTATATAATTTTTCAGAAAAGAGAAAGAAAAGTGGGTAAGGATTCACAAAACGGGAGCCGATCAATCGGTATTTTTTGCCGAGTAGTGGCCGACTACAAAAGTGGTCACTAGTCGGTACATCTCTAATAAAAATAAAACGAGATATTTTTCTATCACAGGCATACAGTAAAAACCATAAATTGAAATTATCACCTCGAGGTCAATCCAATTAGTATAGCTACAAATTCTTTTAACGTACCTATCAGTTAGTTAGAATTTTAATATAAGCTATTGTGTGGTATCTCGTAAAACTTGTTACCAAAATTGAGTTTGTAGAACAATGTGTATGCAAGTTTTCAGAACTATTTACGAGTTCGTAATCACCAGTTCATAAACTTCTGAAATTGTAGTGGAAATTCGCAAAGATATTGCAGATTGGCTATACCGTTAGTATCCTATTTGAATTATGATCAATTTCGTAGTAAAAATCAATCTCGTAGACAAACGATTAATAAAGGTTAACAGAATTAGGGTTTATTAGTTGATTTCCGGTTCAGTGTCATTTTAATGCAACAAGTACTTTCGTTTCTTGAAAGTGTTACATGTATATCCTTCTCACATTTACTATAGAAAATAATAATCTAATCCCTGAAATAAATGGGATCAAAGGATGAATATATGATAAATGTATTCAGTTCAATATTATCACATTACCTTTATACTTTAGGAATTACAACATCAATAGACATATTCATTTTAATTTTTCAGTAATAAAATTTTATTTTGAATCTTCAGGAAAAGATTCCATAAAATAAAGCTATTTCTCTTTCTGTAACTCTTTTTTTGTGTGCCATAATTGATTTTCTATATTTATTGTGTTCAATGCGTGTATCGAAGATAAAATATTGAAGAGCAATATTAAGTTTAAAGACGTTTGTAGTACACACTCTCATTACTTTTGTTTATCTTAATTTTAAAATAGACTGACGATAGAACGTCCAAAATGTTTTAATTGTTTCAACCCTTTCGCTGCGTTTTTCGGCTGCAGTCGACCGCCACTACATTCCTGTTCAATGTATTCCCTTGTACTGTGATAAACATGTTAAATGCCCAAAAAGTTGAAAATTAAAAACTTTTTTTATTGATGTAAAATTGACACTTTTCAAGAATCGTCCGAAAATTTTAGGGGAGGTTCCAGTCTAGAGCCCATAAAAACAGGTGATCTGTAGGAATTAATAAAAGGAAAACTAATATATATAATTTAATGTGACTTTTCGTATTTTATGAAGGATGTTTTAAATTATAGGAATATATTTTTTGTTTTAAAATTAATCATTGCAGACGGCACTGGGGAGTCGTTAAAGTCGAGGCGTCAAAAAATTCAATCGGTGGGACCTGCATCTCCAAAAGTTCTGGCCAGTGTGGCAAACCATAAATATTACAAAATTACATTTTTTTAAAGAAAATAACGACACTTAAAGTTTGAAATCACGATTTCCCTACATTTTTCGTCCTCTCAATGCGTTTAAATATTATAAATTTTCAATTTTTTGTAATTTTGTCTGGTTTAAGCCAGTGGTATATTCTTAAAAATAAAAAAGTTTCAGTCGAATCGGATAGTAACTTTTGGAGATACAGGTCCCACCGATTTTGAGAACACTGTTAGGAGAAAAATGCGTTTAATGTTTTACGTGAGTGCCGGGTAAAAATGTCTATAACTTCGAGAATTTTACGAATTTCAACAAATCATTTTAAACACGTATTCCTAAAAGCTTGAACATTCGAAAAATGAAAAAAAAAGAATCGATTTCTAAACCGGAAACCTCCTCTTAAATACGCAGCGAAAGGGTTAAAACGTGAATAGTGATGTAGGAAATTAATATTTCTTCCAAATGATAAGTTTTATTATAATATATTTATTAATAGTTCATATGTGTATTTGTACGAGTTAATATGCTTAATTGCAATATTGTTTCTCATTTCCAGGGATGACAGCCATTTCAGGACGCTGTTTATGGAGCGATTAGTTGAAGATCGATTTGAGTCTGCCTTGAGTTACTACGAATTTCTGCAACACCTCAAGACTCAAGTGAAATAATCATGATAAATAGCATTTGAGATTAAATGGAAGCAGGACAGGAAACAATAACACGAGAAAACCATTGTTAATTACAGTGAAAGTGTTTAGCAATTGTGAACTGTGTTCAAGAATCTGAACCTCAGAAAATGATTGTTTAATCAATTGATTAGAACGGAACACTTAGGAATATAAAAACAATATGTATATATATGTATACATACATATATACTATTTTATATATATATGTATGTATATGTATATATCTATATGAATATGTACACATATGTGTATGTATATGAAGTATATATACATACATGTATGCATATATGTACGTATACGTATGTAGGAATGAATGTTATTATTGTTTTAAGAAATGTTAAAGCATTTAAATATAATTCAATTGTAATTATTATTATTATTTTATTACTATTATAATAATTATTGTTACTCGTAGTTGCTGTACCTTTCTTAACTTTTGGGTTGAAGAAATTCAAGTACCTCCTACCGTGAATGAATTTTGCCGTTCTACAAAATTTTCAATCACTTCAATTTATTACGATCTTGCTAAATTTTTTCTCGATCAATAATATACCTTTTATTATTTCAACTCGATTTTTATTCATTAAAGACAGAGGCGGATCCAGGAGTCTTTCTTGGAGGGGGTGAAATGTGTAAAATTGTTGAAAATGTGTACATTTTCGAACCTTTTACAAGATTTAAAATTTGCTTGTAATTTGTATTTTAATATCCTTATCTCATACTATAGCCTAAATAATTAAATTCCCAGAAATGATACATTATAGAAAATCAGAATAATTGCAGTACCTGTGATTGAAGAATCTGTTTTATAAAGAGAACAGGGCTGTGGAGTTGATCGACGTACATTTGTTTCGAGACGAGACAGGGTCGGTCCTTGTTCGCACCATTTCTAATAGAAACGTTCTAAAAACTTCCATGCACTAGCGAGCAGGCCCGCTAGGCATGTAAATCGCAAGTCGCTCGGCAAATATATATTATCAACACATACGTAACAAATTTTTCGGAATGTAACATAATATTTTTATATTTAATTACTCTTGGCGGAGGGTCGATCGCCCACTCTGGATCCGCCCCTGATTAAAGAGGAGCTCTGCTTCGAGATCGAAGTATTTTACGAAACTATTTGGCGACGTTTCATTTTGAATTTATTATCGCACCAAAACTTGTATATTTTAAATGTAATATATTTTTCGACGGGATTAGTATAATACGTTACAAAATTCCTCCCTTTTTTAGTTTCGATTAATTTTGTAAATAACTCAATGTTTTCCTGCATCTCGAACAGAAGTTTTATAATGAATTACGAATTAGACGTATCAACTACAGAATGTAAAGCAATATATATATATATACATACACACACATACAGAGTATTTCATAAGACATGGTGTATCCAAGAAAGAAGATATTCCTATAGCCCAAAATAAGATGAGTCTTGATCTTTTCTTAACCCAAGTCTGTTTACCTTTTGGAATAACAATACTTCGATTTAAAAATAATGTATTCGTGATATACTTACATTACGATAACGATACTTTTCTTAATAATTTAAGAAGGAAGAACAACACGTTTTACATACTCTTCATTTTTACGTCTTAATAATCCACAAAGTGTTTAGCCATAGAATCGCGGGAATGGCTGGAGCTAAGTAATAAATACGTGGGAACTTATATATTTGAAATTATAAAGGGTTGTATAGAATGATCGTGATAGCCTAGACATTAATTATCGCCATGAAAATCTGTTGAATAATGATTAAAGAAAAATCTCAAATGCCATCTTATTTTTCACGCAAGAGTTTTATATTTTTGAATATACCACCTTTTATGAAGCATTCTGTACATATGTTACGTACAGAATGTCCCAGGAAATATGGCGTGGAAGTGTAATCGTTCGATAATAATCTTATGGGGAAAACTACTTACTGATAAAATAGTTGTGTGATATATAATTCTTTATAGCGAGATTGATATATATGTATTCATATATTGCGCGTTCGAATCTTTCCCGCGGGAGTTATGTGATATTTAGATATAAAAGGATACAATAGTCAATTAATCATATCGATTACATTGTAGTTTCGATTTTCATTATTTTTAAGTTTACATTACAAACACCAGAATCCAAATTTCCTTGCGGAAGATAAACTAATTATGTGATAATTTCGTTAGCGATAAAGTCATGCGATTTAAAAAATAGTGAGTAGTTTTTTTTATGAGATTACTCACAGAAAAATTGCACTTGCTTGTCGTGTTTAATGAGACCTGCTGTGTATATAAGTACGTACGTATGTATACATGTGTGTATGATGTACGTGTATATATGTACGTGTATAGGCTGATCTCGAATTAACAAAGCAAGGGAGACTAATATTTACAAAGGAAGCATTCTTTTTATGAATACGATTTGTAGAAATGTACAAACACGAAAATTTTACATGAATATATAGAGCACGCAGAGCATGTATTTAGAAACAGATGCATAACGTCTTGCAGAGCAATTTCGCCGTGCACATAAATACATAATTCTTTAATTGTGAATACGCGAATTGTTCCTAATTGCTGGCTACTATTTGCATTTTCATTTATCGCAATTATTATTTGTGCTCCCCTTGAAAAATTACAGGTGTATAGGTACACAGGAGCAGAGTTTGGCATTAGTCGACTAAATTTTTATTCGACTAAATTTTTATTCGAACGAACTCGGATATAAATTTCGAATAAAGTGTAGTTATTCGAGAATAACGAATACAAATTTCCAGTAAAGTGTAGTTATTGGAGAATAACGAATATAAATTTCGAATAAAGTGTAATTATTCGAGAATGACGAATACATTTTTAGTCGACTAAGTTCTTAGTCGAATAAATTTTTAGTCGTTATACTGCCGGAGGCCCTCGGCCTCCGCCGGAAACCCTCCGGTCGGGCCGAGGGCCACGGGACTGGAGCCGAAGCGGCTTATACGTGACAACAGTCGCCACGGAGGTCCTTCAAATAACGAATAACGACTAAAAATTTATTTGACTAAGAACTTATTCGTTATTCTCGAATAACTTCACTTTATTCGAAATTTGTATTCGAGTTCATCGAATAAAAACTTAGTCGACTAAAAATTTATTCGTTAGTCGCGAATAACTCCATTCTATTCGAAATTTTTATTCGAAGGTTAGTCGAATAATGCCCAACTCTGCACAGGAGTATAGAATCCTCCATTTCATTGATATTTAAAATGCGCAAGTACAAATCACATACTAAGAACAGCGTGCATCTCGAAGTACAGCATATTTCATAAACATGGGAAAACTGGTAGAGGTTTGCCTTATAAAAAATAAGATGGATATCTTATGTGTTTATTTGCATCTTACTAAATTTGTACCTATATCGTCAATACTCAAGTAGAACATATAATTTCTTTGACTAATTCATTTGTACTCTAATGGCTTTTATATCTTATTTAAAATTAAGAGTGTACACATTAGATGCAGACTTTCTTTCTCTACACTGGATGTCGAGAGAAGTATTCTCTGCATAGAGATAGATATTTGTATAATTGCCCTTTGCTCAATATTTTTTTCTTCTATGTTTACTATTAACTTTTATACCATGTTCTTTTCATTTTAAATTATTATAATTGTAAAAGTATGTTTAACGAAAGCATACTAAAAGCTCTTAGGGGTCAATAAACTAATCATAGTTGCCTATTAATTCTTTGAACTCAGGAAACTAAAAAAAAATCCTCAAGTTCAACATTTCAGTTATTATTCAATGGAATAAACAATAATGAATGTACAAAAACATAAGAAAATATCTATGGCATGTAGCTAGTAATAACATTTCATATATTATTCATACAAGCTACTTGCTATAATTGAACGAAAACACAAATGTGCCTCCAATACCTCGTAATGTTCAATGTTTATTATACCTTCGTAATTCATACCTACATCATCGTAATTTTGTATAGGGTGTGTAAAAAATAATGGTCATGGCTTTTACAGACGAGTCTACATATCTAAGTGGATATAGATTCGTTAAAAGATAAGATTCAGAGGAAATCACACGTGGTAAATGAATCTTTTCTTCACAAAAGATTCGTGAAGTTTTGGCCAATTAGATCGTGCAAGGTTGCTTGTGGGAGCGGAGGGATTCCCCTATTTCACCTCGTATAAACTGTGAGGGATTATATTCATGGATAGTATTGGTTATTGATCCAAACATTTAACCATTTTTGTTTATAAGCTAACTTCCCGTCCGGGGGGGGGGGGGGGGGGGGTACCCCCCTAGCTTGAGAAAAATCGCTTATTTTTCAAAACTGATCTTTTTTAAGTTTATACTGAAAAAGGGAATATTTTTAAATTTCGGTTTGAAATTTTCAATTAAATTGGCACTATAAAATGGGTTAAAAAAGCAAGAGGGGTATATTTTTCTTTACCATCATTCCAAAGTTGCCCCCCCCCCCCTGGAAAAAAGTCTGCGGACGCCCCTGTGTCCATTTGCAGTATATAGTTACACTGGAATATTTTATTATCTTGTCAACTATAATACGTAAAATAAAGAAATTTGACCTTGAAATTTAAGATTAAAATGATTTTGCGAAAATAAAATGGTTCTTATAAAAGTCCACCAATCCAGACGCGTAGAGTCATCCTTAAGCCATAATCATTAACTTTTTATATCCTGTATATTCTGATAAAAAAATCAGTTCCAATCGAAACTATTTTACAGAGAACTGCATTGCAAAGTGCTCAGATATGATAAATTACTTCTTACTTTTAATTCTTCCTCGCAACTTCTCCCAAAGCTATGAAACGCCTTCGCATACAGTAACTTATTACCCGAGCATGAAATTTTTTCACGTGTTCTATATGCTCCAAGGTGTTGCGTCCAAATTCTTGGACGTAACTAGCGATCATGAGATTTGCGTCCGCGTCTATAAGACGTCAATGTTTTAGTTAAATTCAAATTTTGTAAATTAGGATCTTCAAGAATCTCATATGCGTCACAATTTATGTGTACAATTCCTTGTATATGACGTAGTGTAAAATAATTTAGGAAACATCAAGACAGTATTTTATTTTCTTCATGGGCGTAGTATTTCTTAGACACCCAGTGTGTGGGGCATGCCACGACGAGTACATAACCAAGTCGAACAGTTGAAGAAAATGAAGGAATATCCTTTCGTCGGCGGATAGCATTATTAATAAAATTGTCATTTGCGATGCATTACACTAATTACATAGCTTCAGGCTCTATATTAGTTATTCACAGGAATAGACGAGATAGAGCATATGGACATAACTTAATGAATCATGTGCGACCATGAGTAGTCTTTTGAAAGATAACAGATATACATATATGTATGTTCGTATGATTACACAAATTGTTGGATATATTATATGTATGCATATGTACATGAGCAAATATATTTCGCTTCGTTAATTCGAGATAAGTCTGTGCAGAGAAATCAGCGATTTATAAAATTCCGTTTCTTGTACCACTCTAATACTGCCAAACGAAGGAGCACTCGAACTGTTCGAACGTGTTTTCGTGGATTCGAACGAATCGTATGTCAACAAGAGGGGGACGCAGGGCCAAAGAATGATGTAAATCGTTCAGGATTTCGAATAATACTATAAACGGTGCGAAAATAAATACTTAATACCGTAGCATTATTTGTTTTCAATTGTCCTTTCGTTAAGTGAACTCTCGATGTAAACATAACCGTTACGCAGGATAAAATGACTCTCTTTAAAAGAATAAATCGAAATTGTAGAATCATTATTTTTTTAAACGAGGCTTTGTTTTCGTGTTACGAGCAGGGGATGCGGCAAGACAAGAGGTCTGGGAGAGGGGTATTTCCCAAGGAGTACGGTTTATGAGTTTGTTAGATATACGCGTATGTACCTGACGTGTTTTCAGAATTGATTGTCTCAAAAATAACATTCCATATGAAAAAGTTCACATTTTTGGGGAACCATCCTCTTCCTCAAAGGGAATCCGTATATATGAAATAAAAAAAAAAAAAAGAAAAAACATTTCAACGTATTTGAATCTTAAGCGCCCTTGGATCACGGGCGCCCCTGGGCTATAGCCCATTTAGCCCATTGGTAAAGGTGGCCCTAATAGGAGTTGGATTCCATTATTATTAAGTCTGCGATGTAGTTTTTAGCGCCCCCTTCGGCTGGCGCACTTGTGCGGCGCATTACTTCCATAATGCGTTCCGCCGGCCCTGCTGTGTTAATTTTTCGAAAAATGTGAGTAGTGTTCATTCAGGAGAGGGGAGGGGATGTTCCTTCACTGGACAGATCACCCTATGTCTCTGAATTCCTCGACCTATTTTTTTAATAACGCTGTACGTATTTAAATGGAAACGGGGGCGACCTAGAGAATCATACGACGTATGTAAACGAAACAATAGATGATTGCAGCGAAGACGATCAACCTCGACTTGGTAAAGACGGAGACAATGAGATGGACAACATAACATATAGGAGGACGATAACAGATGCACGTTATACGAATACCACGCAGTGCTGGTGCAAGGTCACTAAGGTATTAAACGTACATCGAAGCACATAAAGCTATAACATGTCTGGCCTGGAATGAAGAAAGACGGAGAAGATTATGTCTTAAAATGCGAGAAATGTCGAGGAAACAAGCTTTGCAAAAGAAATAAAATGGTCTCTTTAATTACTGGTAGTACATCAGCGTACACAAATGATGTCTTAACGACGTCTTTAAGACTTCTTTTAGACAATTTGTTGAAGAGACAATTGTCTCTACAAAAGTTTAGAAAGTAACAAAATATCTAAGGAATTTTTAAGCAAAATAATACATGAATTAGGAATTTATAGACATATTGTGTTCAAATGAGGATTCAATTTTTCCAGTGAAGATTCAGAAACAGTTAAAAATTACTTAAAAAAACAGAACTCAAATAAATCACAACAACCAAAATGGGAAAGTTTATCAACAGCTGGTACTGCTTATTGTACAGCAGCGGTGTCCAGCGTAGGGGCCCCCCACGCGCCTGCTTCCCCTTCCAATCTTTCTCTCACACAGCGTGCCTTCCGTTGTCAGGGAGACCGCGCGACGCTAAAAAGGCTACCGTGACGGGCTAGCCGGGCTAGCGTCTTCGCGGTTAGCGTCGCGCGGTATCCCTGACCACGCGGACGAGTGTGGGAGAACCCCAATCTCCCGCGGGAGCGATCTTGGACAGCGCTGCCATAGATGATCAATGGGATTGAGATTTTTCAGAAGAATTTTCATATTTCAGCTGGTCTGGTCCCATAATTTTGGGACACCCTGTATATGTATAATTTATGTATGATATATCACATAATAGTGTAATTAAGGGGGCCGTCTCACCGGGCCTTGAATGTGTGCGGACGGTCACACAAGCTAAGTTAAGCGTGTACGTATACGCGTGTAGTAAACAAACCGTTTCAACCGTCTTTCGTCTTGGAATCGGCTAGAAGGAAGTTTTTGCGGGTACAGTTACCTTCAGTAAACATCTGTGCAGGGTGGTCTGGTGCGTTTGAACGCTAATAAGCACTGTATGTTGAAATAATAATGAATTTATACGTTACGCTGGTGTTACGTAGCTACAGTACACCATTAGCGCCACCAACGGAGAAGCCTTGAAGCTTCATTCTGTCAGTTTTCGATTCATAAATTCATTATTATTTCAATGTACAGCGCTTATTAGCGTTCAAACACACCAGACCACCCTGCACAGATGTTTACTGAAGGTAACTGTACCCGCAAAAACTTCCTTCTGACCGATTCCAGGACGAAAGACGGTTGAAACGGTTTGTTGACTACACGCGTATACGTACACGCTTAACTTAGCTTGTGTGACCGTCCGCACACATTCAAGGCCCGGTGAGACGGCCCCCTTAATTACACTATTATGTGATATATCATACATAAATTATACATATACAGGGTGTCCCAAAATTATGGCACCAGACCAGCTGAAATATGAAAATTCTTCTGAAAAATCTCAATCCCATTGATCATCTATGGCAGCGCTGTCCAAGATCGCTCCCGCGGGAGATTGGGGGTCTCCCACACTCGTCCGCGTGGTCAGGGATACCGCGCAACGCTAACCGCGAAGACGCTAGCCCGGCTAGCCCGTCACGGTAGCCTTTTTAGCGTCGCGCGGTCTCCCTGACAACGGAAGGCACGCTGTGTGAGAGAAAGATTGGAAGGGGAAACAGGCGCGTGGGGGGCCCCTACGCTGGACACCGCTGAATTGTACATGAAGAAGTCATGACGCGGCCGGCTGCGATGGTTAGGGGAGCCCGGGGCAAAGTGAACCTCGGGGTAAAATGAGCTTTCTTAATTTATTCTTTTACAATAGAATATATTTACAAATTTTTGTGACGTAATACGTGTGCATAATTATCATTGTGGTATTACACACATTTATTACGTCACCAAAATTTGTAAATATATTCTATTGGTAAAGAATAAATTAAGAAAGCTCATTTTACCCCGAGGTTCACTTTGCCCCGGTCTCCCCTACTACGCGACGCGACCGCCAGACGGCGATCGGGTCCGGCGCTTTTCGCAGGTGGGATACAGCAGTCATGCCCATAAGAGAGCCGGGCAGATCGTGTGTCGCCATTATCGAGTACCACCACTTTCCTAGAACAAAAGTTTATATTTTGGGGTTAATTATCATAAAAATGCAAATAAAATCTTACTATAACATGTGCTGCTGCTAAACGTTTTTCATTTTTTAAGAAGAAGCGAAAATAGCGAGCATTATCAAACTTTCAGAAATGAGAACAAAAGCAGATTTTCTTTGAATGTTACTTATCATTCGCCCGAGCTCGACTTTATGCAACACTAATGTCAGAAAATCATCGCTTACGAAGAATGTGAATTTTTTCTCCGAACTATGAGGATTGTATTTTTTCAAAATACTTTAATTTCGTTAAAAGATATTAATTTTAATAAACATGAATCAGTCACGCTACTAATTCGGGCGAAGCCGACACGGGGCATGCTAGTTATATATGTAGGTCGTGTCCCATAAGTTCGATGTGTTTATCCACGTGTTTTATAAACACATAGTGATAAGTGACTAATGCGACTAATAATAAGCTTGGATGTTCGCGTTTAATTTAGACGAGGCATTTGAGAGCAAAAGATCAGTGAATAGTAAGCATAGTGAAAAATCATGAATAAAACCAGGTTAACACCGTCCACAATTTCTTCTTTGTCTGTTGGGGGGATCATGGCGGAATTTTGTATTTCGAGTTACTCTCGAACATTAAAACCAACAATAATTTATACGTGCAGTGTGCTCAGTTAGAAAAAGTAAAAGAAGCAATAGCGGTGAACCGCCCAGAACTCTTAAGGGGTTATACCTAGTCAGGAGGCCGAAAAGAAGCGAATGTTTGCGAATTTTTTTTTGAAAAAGTGGAAGCATATATTTTCACAGAACTTTTTGCACTTTAAAGAGTAACATTTAACACTATTCCTACCGACACATTTCACGTCATTTGACCGGTCGCGTTAGGTAAGACAGACTACAAATTTTTCTCAGAAAATAAACAATAAAACAAGAAGTGAATATTCAAAAATGTATTATACGTATATTTGAGGCAAAGTCGTGAAGTTTAAAGGCGATTCAATTACGTTGTATATAGGAAATTCTAATCGACATTTTAAAAACGGTCTTTTGACCGGTTCGTGGTAGGAATAGTGTTAAAGAACATTTGGTCATTTTTTTGTAGAAAAATATTTAACGTTTATAATAAAAATACAACGACATCCAAGAAGCCTTTTTAAAAACGGTGAGCACGATATCTCAAAAACTACTGCACCAATGTTTCTCATACTTTGTGGGATTATTTTTTATATAAAAATCTATCGACTATCGTTCGCATTTTTTTTTAATGTATATTTTCGATTTTATCAACGAAAAATGGCCGTTTTTCGCGCGAAAATCGGGTCCTTCAAAGTTTAAATAGCCGCCATTTTATTTTAAATTAATATTTCGAAAATCCCCCGCCGTCAGTCGAAAGATACATTAATATACTAACGAAATCTTTTTTGTTTTTTTATTTTCGATGATCTGATTCCGAATTGCAGTGCTCACCGCAAAACAACTTTTTATAAAAGGCTTTTTGGATATCGATTGTAATTTTATTATAAACGTAAATATTTTTTTACGAAAAAATAACCAAATCTTCTTTAGATGTTGTTCTTTTAAGCGCAAAAAGTTCTGTAAATATGGATGCTTCAGTTTTTTAAAAAAAAATTCACAAACATTCGTCTCTTTTCGGCCTCCTGACTAGGTATAACCCCTTAAACCGGAATAAATTGATTTTTAACCACGATAATGCTCATGTGACATAAAACGCGCAAAAAATAGCAACGCGAATTCAGTGGGAAAATTTTATTACACGCACATTACTCTCCGGGCATTGCCCTATCAGACTATCACCTGTTTCGTGCATTACAGTATTTTTTAGTGGACAAAAAAATTTGATAATATCGACCCCATGAAAAATAGCATCGAAAAATATTTTAATGAAGAAACCGAAGAAGTTTTATTAATGACGGTATAATGACTTTGGTAAAAAAGTGGGCAAAAGTTGTAGAACACTTAAAGGCACACTCATAACACTAAAATGTATGTTGTAATTGACACGAACTTATAGGACGTCCTAATATATAGCAACGGATTTAGATCTATTGTGGTGTTGGAATATTAACGTAGGTATATGCAATAATATTTTATGTGAAATAATTCATATTACATGTATGATTTTAACGACTATTTATAAACATTTTCGTTATGATGTGATGGGGACCTTTTCGTTTAGTTTTTTAATAAAAGTTACACGTACGAACAGTAGTGATAAGATATCACCAATCACTTGGCCAACTCGATCGTTGGGCTTAAACCCTCCGCATTTGTAAACGATTTCATTGTTAGTCAAAAAATAAAAACACATAAGGTCGGTATCATATATATTGGCCGATGAGTTTCGCGAGGGGTATTCTCCCACCACACCATTTGTTTGTCTCGGTGCTCCTTTTTTTAACGTTTTCTGACTCGCTCTCTTTCTATCTTGCTCTCGCCTTCGCAGAACAAGAGTGAGCCAGAAGTGGTGGGGATAGTGCCAAGATTCTGGCGTGTAGGCGAAACCGAGCTGTCAGCGTAGAAATGCACGCATCAGAATAGGTGTGCGTTAGCAACGAAAAAATTCAGGAGCTTTATTGGTCAGAACATTGATTCTTTCTCGATAGCTTCATCTCATATTGGTCTACGCATAGCTTCGTAATGTACACAACTAGGGTAAACGCCCCAGTAAATGAACACTTAAGGCTAGTAAATGGACACTTTTATAAAATTATGTTTGCAGCGCGATTGATTCCACGTGTTGGGAAAATTGTTTGGATATGAAGCGAGAAACTAGAAGAAGTCTATAATTAATTAGTTGCTTATTTTAGTAACTTATTTTACTCGTTTTAGTAAAAAATGTCCATTTACTGGTAGTGTCCATTTACTGGTATATTTACCCTATTACGTTAAGGATAAATAACAGCCAAACGGCTAGGTTCAGGCGGAGCCGAGCAGTGTTCCCGTTACCCCACCATACCTTGCAAGGGCCAAGCAACTGCAATTGGCAAATCCGCGATCGTCAGATAGTGGTGGCTGATTTCTCCTCGATCGCTGTTCGCGAAAATGAATTCACCGGCCAATATATTTGATACCGACCTTATATAGTTATAGTCGTGTATGCACTTCTGATTAATGAAACGAGTGTTTACTGAATGCGCATATGTGCAGACATATGAACTTTCTTCATTACATGGCCATACAAAATCGAAGCTACCAAGACGTTCGATATTTCTTGTTCTGTATAGTACTCAGATAGGACACGTCGCGACGTCTTAAAGTCGTCCATTTTACGTCTGTTTTTGGTCTGAACGTCTTACTGCCTAATCTTGGACGTCTCAAAAATTGCATCTTAACCCTTAAATGCATGGCGTAAAACTGCAACATACCATTCAAACCACCTTTATTTTTTCTTGCATTAGCATATACTAAAATATACTAAATATATTTAGTATATTTAATATAATATATTTAATTATAGTATATTATTATTATTTTATTATAGTATATTTATTTAGTATATTTAATATACTAAATATATACTTAAATATATATTTAGTATATTTGAGTATATGCTAATGCAAGGAAAAATAAAGGTGGTTTGAATGGTATGTTGCAGTTTTACAACGCCATACATTTAAGGGTTGAATTAAGGGCCTGTTTGAAGACGTCTGTTCGAAGACGTCTTTTGGGCGCCTGTCTGAACGCGTCTTTGAGACGCCTGTCTGAAGACGTTTTTGAGAGTAGAGTATTGTGGGGCAAGAGTGCACACTTAAAGTTTAGGCTTCCCTAAAATCCTTTGTATTACACTGATAGTCATATCATTGTGTAAGAAATAACTACTATCCTGTATTATTCGATAGGCAGTGACTTCGTGTAAATTTACCTGTCACAACTTATATAAAATAAATATTTCCAAAAAGTGTCAAATGCGAACTTTTACCCGATACGTGGGGCAAAACTTCGCATATTATGGGGTAAAAAACGTAACGAGAAATTTTCACAAAAGTGTTTTATTTTCCTACATAGGATAGTTGTGGTAATATAGTAAAACGACTAATACTTTACAATTCATTTTTTAATTAAGATAACAGTAATAGCACATAACATTACCCCCACCATTATAGCTTGCGCAGGCGTCAGTCTTCTGGAGGATCAGTGTATTCTTCTTCACACGCAGGAGAAATTATATTTTTCATAGACACTGATGGTTGGGCAATTCTCTTTTCGGAACCGATTTGTTTTGTTCCTTTATCACGAGCCGGGGCTGCGGCAACGCGAGAGGCCAGCGAGAAAGATATTTCCCAAGGAATACGGTTTATGAGTTTGTTAGGTAGGTACACGGACGGACCTGATGCGAAATCAGGGAGCCTCTAGGAATGGAATCACACATAGACAAACCTGATGCAAAATCAGGGAGCCGCAGGAGTGTGAAACGTCGTGAACGAACTGTGTGTTGCCTGGGTCTAACCTCAAATCTTAAAAACCTTCAATATTACAAAAATGAGTGAAGAAAGACATGCAACTTGATTGGAGAACTAAAGCGTGTGAAGGAACGAAGTAATTAAATTTCTAATTTCTGATTCGTAAATGTAATTCAGCATAATAAAATGTCATTACGCCTGCAGAAATGTTGTCCCCTGATTATCCAAAACAGTCCTTTATCCGAGCACAGTGTTCACTACTTAATTCAGATAATTAAAGTTCTACTGTATACTTATTTTACGCCGCTTCCATCGGAACAAGGATACTCATAACGCCCTGTGATGTAAGGTGTAAGTTTCGTTCCGCCAACCCTCCAGCAGATGGCGCTTTACGAACCTGTTCCCAGGTGAGCCGTCCCAGTGCGCGGGCGCGTCGACCTATGGCTTTGGTCGAGGCATGCTCAAGCTACGATGTCAGTAGTGGTGCGGCGCCCGTGGTGAGGGTTGGTGCTTCTCGTTCCAGTTAAGGCTATAGACCGGTGAGCGCCTTTTTATCCTGTTTTGCACTTCCAATACATTCCGCACAGTCGGCTCGCGTGTACTTCTCACGCAGCGGCTCCACGTATTTTCGCAATTTCAAATTCCCCGCCCCACAAACCATCGGTTTTGTCAGAAATTTCACGGATTAAGGATGCTGCGTTGCACCGCAATTACATATTTCGAGAAATTCAGGATTGCCTTTTTTGAGACTCCCTCCGCTCGATAAACACCCCCCTCCCATCGCCATTTTGACTCGTCCTTACCGATCGATAGGAAGAAGATAATTGGAAACATTACCGACGCTGTGATTGTTCCACGACCCGACGAATTAAAACAAGAAACTAATTACCATCGCTTATCAATAGCCAGGTGGCGCCTCGGTTCTTTCCTCGGGGAGCTTGCGTTTTCTGTTTTTATATCGTTCCATCCTTCTCTTCCGCCACTTTATCTCGCACCTTTGCTGTTTGGCTGCGATAGTGGTTTTGCATAAATCGCTTTGCTTGTTCTGCGATTATATGCAATTAACTAACGGCCCAGAGGGGGTAGATAAATGATTTCATGCGAGGCGAATCGATGATGAATGTATAATAAACGCGCAGGATTTTGAATAATGGATTAATTCGTAATACCTCAGGGTATTCGCTGATTCTTCGTTACTTCGTGGCAAATATTCTGTCGAATGCTCTCTAAATACTTTCAGCCCTATACTTTATGTTAGCGTACATTAAAAAATTAATTTAAATAATTTCAATTAATAGCATTTACGGCAACTCTCATACGATGCTTAATCTTCAGAATAATTATATTCGAAAATAGAGCTGAGAAATATTTGAAAACAAATTTGGGGACTTTTTGGATATTAATTTTCGGGAACAAATTGCTGTCTCTCATCTTTTCCGTTTCCTCGAACAAATAATTGCTCTAGTTTCAGTCACATCTCAAGATTAATTTGCTTATTAGTACGAGGAAGTTTGGTAAGCACAAAACTCTGGAGTTATGGCTATTAAAGAATTTGCAGTATTTGAAATTTAAATGTTGCGAATTGAAATAAACTATACAGTGTATCTCCTGAGAAGAGGTACATCAAATTGTTGTTAAACGGTAGAAGGTGCAAGGGATTGCACGAAGCTTTTCCTTCCCCGTCTTTTTTTATACATAATCTCCTAGAATAAGGGAAAACTTTTTCTCAACGTTTTCGAGATCGTCTCAAGGTCACTTCACTGTATTCCTTTTAGTACCATGTAAGCATAAAAACGCAGTAAATCAACAACAAGGTAACTCGCTTAAAGTTACCTTGAAATAATTCAAGTTTCGAAATTTCGACCCTTGTTATTTAAACGCACCTAACGTACTCTGCAAAGACTGACTGATGCCATAATATTGACGTTTCGGTAATGAAACACAGAAAGATTAATTAATTTATTATTTTTTAATAATCCATCAAATATGCCGTCTTGTATCTATTTACGATACAACAATAAAAAAACAGTATATTATTAAAAAAAAATACAAAATTACCTGATGTTGACGTTAAGAAGTTTATAAAAAAAATTTCTTTGGTACTGAAGAAAATAAAAACTAGTATTTTAAAAAAAGTATTTTAAGTTTCCTCCTGCTTAACAATTAATTTAAACATCACGCACGGTAACGTTATCGCAGGTGCAAGTTACCTAGTAATTTTGAAATCCTTTAACAAATTATTTCCCATCATTTTAGATACGGAAAACGTTGCAGAAAAACATTTCTTTATGCAACGCGTATCATCGTACTTTTATGCTGTCTTACTTGGCCATTTTCTTTTTCCTTTTTCGTGGCAAGCCACAATGGATTGCGAATGGCAGAAATAGTCGGCGGTTATATCCGCGTGTCCAAGGGATTAAATAGTCCTCAGTGGTGCAATATTGTATTTACTTAATGGAAACATTTTTCTCTCGTTTCCTCTCTTCTACCGTTTCAAATTCAGCTCCCCTCTCGTTGCGCTTTTTATTTACACGGCTACTAGACTCATGACGTTTCCGGTTTCAGCTACATTTCACGAAGTATTTTTATATTTTATGAGTTATACGGCCCTCGTTTTTTATGCAAGCTTCAGTATGTTTCATTAAAAAAAATTCAATAATGCCATGCAAATATTGTTTCAGTGAATTTCTGTTCGTGGTCATTTTAAAATATTTGTAGTAATTTTATCAGAATATTCTGCGCAAGTTTTAATGAAAAGTCAATTAGTTGGTCAAATAATATGGAAAATTAAAAAGTGAAAAAGTGTGCTTCGCAAACAAATAAGTAATGTAAAATGATTAATGACACTGTACTGCGTCAAAAATTTCCAGCGCAAAAACCATACACATACGCTGTTTACAGATTTTGATGTGCTGAATCCAAATCTGGGAACAGAATTTCTGAAACCACCTCAAGTTTACTGGTTAAGGTGGAAAATGTTTGTACAAGATTTAAGTTTAGGATAGATGTCCCTATTACTGTCAGTGTCCCTATTACTGCCATTTTATTTATTTTGCTTAATAAAAATGTAACGTATAAAGAATAGTGTACAACAATAATATTAATAATAAGAAAAACAGTCCCAATTTAATAATAACATTATTGTTGTACACTATTCTTTATACGTTACATTTTTATTAAGTAAAATAAATAAAGTGTCAGTAATAGGGACACTGACAGTAATAGGGACATCTGCCCTAGGCATTTTTAGTGTCCATTTCCTCCTCATAAGACATTTCAAATAAGATTTTTAAGTGCACCAAAAAATAAATATAGTCCATTTGTGAGAAATAAATGATCCCTGGAAAGACTGCCTTTTTACATAATTCAATTTCATTCGAAAGCTATAGTGCTAGAGAAAATCTGTTGCCAAATTCGGCTTCAGCGTCTCAAAATCTGTAAGAAACACGAAATTTTTAACGGGAGCTGAAAATTTTTCTTTTACAGAATAGGGTACAGGACCCACTTACTGGCAGCCAACCCAATTACTGTCACCTTAAGCTATTTTACTTAAAATAACGAATAAATAAACGTTTAAGTAAAATAGCTTAAGGTGACAGTAATTGGGTTGGCTGCCAGTAATTGGGTCCTTTACCCTATTTGGTGCATTACAACTTGATACAGTGAATCTAGAAATCCAATGGAAAAACTAACAGGGGAAGTTCGGGAACTCCAAAATTCAAAAAAATTTGAAACCTTGCAGAAATGGAGCTTAAGTGATCCTAAACGTAACTATTTTTTTGATTCGGCAATAAAATGCTCCTAAGAGTGGAAACTGTTTATTTATTCGTTATTTTAAGTAAAATAGTTTATGGTGACAGTAATTGGGTTGGCTGCCCAATAATTGGGTCCTTTACCCTAGTGTAATTTTCAACGGGAAACCCTAATAATATTTTTCGATCATTCTAATACGCGTTGTTTAAACAAATTTACACAATCCAGAAGTCTCGAAGACCTGTGACTGTGAGGAAGCCGAGATTTACTTACATATGTTGTATGATGAGACCCCTCGTATCAAGTATTCCTCTTTTCGAACTGTTTGCGTATCACCAAAAGCAACGGAAATATTTACCATTTCAGTGTCAGGTTACTTATATCCACACATCGTATATCTTTCGCTTTAGGTGTACAGGGTGTACAAAAATTATACCTCGTGGTTCGCACAGGTCATTCTACATCCCTGAATCAGTGGAGATCTGTTAAAAAAATGTACCGCAAAATTGGCCTCGACCTTAAAATTTAACATTTCAAATTGTTGTTATTGTAACGTGTTTGCCTCACTAAAATAAAAAGTGTCAAAGAGGTTGTACTCCAAAGAATTTTTCTCACTTCTTCTCCTCCCAGTGAGTAGATCAGATTAAAATAAAGAAAATTGGATCTTGAATTTCGAGGTCAAGATCAATTTTGCGACACATCTTTTTAAGAGGTGTAGAATCAGCTGTGTGACCGATGACGTATAATTTTCTTACACCCTGTATAAGTTTCTTTCAAAAAGGAATGACAAGAAATTCCTGAACACATTTTCCATTTTGCGATCAAGGTTACCTTGTGCACCTTAAATTGCACTATAACATTTTTCTTTCCAAAATATTCTTCTGTAACAGAGAATTTGGAAATTTATTAATAAATAAAGTAGTAGCAATTATTAAACTGATTGAACTTTTCCTTGAGACACCCAGTATTATCAACAGCAGCTTGATACACAACATCACCTGTAAATATTCACATAAAGAAATATCAATTGGGGATAAAGTCTGGGTATGCATTGCTCCAGGTGTTGAGTCACACAATTTCATCTAGTCGTACCTCTTTTACGGTTGAAAGTATCTACAGAAAGGAGTCCTTTCGCGGATGTAGCGGTAAACTTGCAAAATGTAATTTTCTTTCTCATAGGGTGAGGCATATAAAGCGTGACAACTGTATATTTTCAAAAATCTATAAGGTAAATGACCCAATTACTGACACATTAAGCGTTGACGCTGACATTATCTTATAGTTTTTTACTTATAGACTAAAAGTATATGTTGTTCTTGTTATTCATAATTGTTTAATATGTTTACTTGATGAAAAAAAATTGGTTAGGGTTAGAAAACTTCGATTTTTATGTATAAATTCATCAATTTAAAAAATATATTATGGGATCTATTACTGACACCCTTCAAATGTATTTGACTGAATTACTGACACCCCAATTACTGCCAGCTAACCTAATACAGTTTATCTCTCATTTTAAAGTTACATCGTGGCATGTACATGAGCAACTACTGCTCTGACAGTAATACCAAAATGCTTGAAACGCTTGTACCAATTACTGTCACCCAATATTATATTTTGTTACGTTAATAGCTTAAATATTACAATTACAGCATCTTTTTGACGCCTTGTTTTCTCTTTAGCTAGTAAGAAAGTCATTGTTTCCATTCTCGTAATATTCGCTTAAAATTTTTTATCGTTTTGTTCAAATTAACGTAGAAAAAATTGAGTACTGTTTTTTGTATCGTATAAATAACAGTTTGAATTGTATGCTAAATTTTTTTTATGCATCGTTTTATAAGATTTATTTGTTATTTTACGTAAAATAGCTTAAGGTGACAGTAATAGGGTACGTGGCAGTAATTGGGTGCTTTATCCTATGTACAGGGTAATTCACCTAACGTTTTTACCTTAAATATCTCTATTGTTGTTTAAGAAACGTTGAATGTCTTATGAACAAGTTGAATGGGTCACACGTAGTGTTCCTGATTTCTCGATATTTTTCGCATCTCGAGAAATGAGAAATCAGATTATATTTCTCGAGAATTCTCGAGAATTCTCAAGAAATTAAAAACTATTGTAAAATTTATAATTTTGGAATAATGTTGATAATATTTATCTAAATTTTTATTCGTGTCCAACTTAACAAAACTTGTGTAAATGAAAAAAAAAACAGATATTAAATATAATAGATAAATTTATTTATTTAATATAAAATGTGAGCAAAACGAAAATTTACTTCTTTGTTTTAAAATAGTATTTTTTCAAAAGCACAATGCGTCTAATGTCGCGTCAGCCAATCTACTTCTTTTTTCTTTGTGACAAAATCTGCGGCTGTAGAAAAATTTCTTTCATTTTGAGTGGATGTGGGTGTAATTGTACATAGAACATCGGCGATACGAAGAGAAAAGTTTATAAACAATCGCGCAATTATTCGCATATATTGCTAACATTTATCACTGATTGTAGATGTGTTTATATGTTCACGATTAACACACAATTTGAACCAACTGAAAATTCATTTCTGAAAACTAATGGGATTTATAATAATTTTCTTACACTGAAGATTCTCGAGAAACAATGTAATTTCTCGAGAAATGAGAAATAAGAAATTATAAAATTTCTCGAGAAATTCTCGAGAAAGAATTCTCGAGAAGGAACACTAGTCACACGACGCCATACAAATTATTGTTTCTAATGTCATTTTTATTTAGAGATGTCACAGTCACCTTAACTTTTTTAAATTGGGCCACCCTTTTTTAAACACCTACGACGATAGTTCCATTCAACAGAAATATACTGATTGAACGAAGAACCAGATTTAGCAGAAAATAAAAATTGCCTGACACTTCCATTGAGGTTCCCTACAAACCTACAAAGCTAAAAGAATCGGAATTTTCGGGTTACCGAAGTTGCCTTGTAAGCATTTCAAATTCAACTGTGTACATTCTTGATGAAACAAGATGCTGAAACGTGCCGTTGACAGGCGACGATGTGTTTACAAATATGGCTATTGCTTGTAGACACTTGGGGATTTATGAACGTTTCAATTAAGGTAACCATCCTATCAGTTGACCACGGCTAATCACAGTGGAAGCAGAGTTACCCCAGTAGAATATGGGGAGAGCGAGAAACTAAAGTCTCCTTTTTCTTTTTTTAATGTAAGCAAGTGAAACTGAATTGTTTACTTACAAGGAAACATATCGAACCCGAAAATTCCGATTTTAATGAAACTCCGTACGATCGTAGAGCATGTCGAAGTATGTAAGAAATAATTTTTTTTTCTGCGGAAAAACACTCTAAGGGGGTGAAATCAGCCCCCAAATTTGCCGCGATTTTTCGTTTTTCGAGTATAAACTTTGGACGTACACAAATTTCTTTTGCAGCGCGTTATACGGCATCAAACACTGAACATTTTGTCCATTTTCGGTTTTCTTCTACCTCGCACCGTTACAAAGATATACTCGAAAAACGAAAAATCGCTGAAAATTTGGGGGCTGATTTCACTCCCTCAGAGTGTTTCTCCGCAGAAAAAAAAATCTTTTTTCTTACATACTCCGACATGCTCTACAATCGTACGGAGTTTCATTAAAATCAGAATTTTCGGGTTCGATATGTTTCGTTGTTAGATGATGCATAGCACTTGTCTGACAAGTAATACAATTCAATTCGTAGACTGGTAGACTGGTAATTTCACAGAAATTTTGCTTAGGTACCTACACCGTTTATATGAAAAGATTAAAAAGAATATTTTTATATTTTCGATTTTTTACGAGAAATTTGGCGAAATTGGTTTTCCAATTTAGGGCGGCACGAGGTGGGTTCAGCACCTTCCCGGAAACCTGGTTCCGTGGCTCATGAAAGACTCATCGTAAATTTTGCGGGGCCCTATGCATTAGGGCTGGGACTATTCGGATAATTTAATATTCTAATATTTTATCAGTATTCGAATGCTACGAATAAGTATTCGAATACTGATGTATTCGAATAGTATGATGTGAATTATAAATTAAATTCTTCTTTATAAATCTAGTTTCAGTTGTGAGTTCGTTAGTTTGTCAGGGTGAAAGCTTGTAAGCTAATTTTGACCCACTTCAACATATTCGATCGACTTGAAACTTTGCACACATACATAGTCCCAATGGTAATACAATATTTTTACTAAAAAATATGAAATACTTTAGAGTAAAAAGTTTTTTTTTTAAAGCAAGCTTTTATTAAAATGTACTAAAAATAAAATTTCCTCATATGACTAAAAATAAATGATGTATTCGAATATCCAAGTATCCAAATACTATTCGAATACATAAGTATAAGAATACTGAGGTACTTGAATAGTATTTGGATACTTGGATATTCGAATTATATTCGCCAAATAATTGAGCAACTGAAGTATTCAAATATTTGAATACCGAAAAATTCGAGATATAGTTACAGCCCTACTATGCATAGTTTTTTTTATTATAAAATTTTGATGTATAGTATACAAATGCGTTTTTTGGCCACCGCACAATTTTGGAACCTGGCCCCGCAAAAATTCACGCTGCCCCGGTTTCAATTCCAAATTTGAGGGTTGCTTTCACCCCAGAATTATGAATATAAGTGGCTATAAAAAGATAAATATCGAATGTTGTTGAATACTCCACTCGGTTGCCAAGTTTAATTAAAATTAGAGTGCATGAATTGGATGATAAATAATTGTAAGCGGTAGGTAGGTATATAAGAAAGTCATCAAGAGGGACCTAGGTATTTTTTTTTATAATTTGCTCTAGTATTGCAATAGTGTCACATTTTTCTAACAGTAAAAAAGTAAATATATTCAGCGTTTTTATTCTAAATTGTTGTAAAAATACACATGGTAAAGAGTGGTTTGAAACACGTTGTTCAACACTCTAGGTCAGTCTAGGTAACCCAGTAATGCACATAGGGTGACTGTACCTAATATCGCCAGGCAAAAGTTAAATCGCTGTCAATTGAATAATAATTGATATTTTTACATGCAATTCGTTTCAAAGTAAAGATAAATTATTCATCTTTCATGTAGCATAAGTTAGAATCGTTGAAACCTACAAATTTTTAATTAGGACTCAAAAACGTAAGAGAAGCAAAAATCGGGTCCTGAAAAAAGTGTACCTAATGTCGTCAACTCGAAAAGTATTGATTAATTTATGTATATATGAGTTTTTAAGTCATTTTCACAGGTGCTATTAATCCTTACATATAAATGTATTTTTATTCATTTTTTATTTTATTTTTATTAGAAAAATATAGAAATTTAAAAATATAGATTTTCAAAATATTTTATTTTTTACGTTCCGATGTACATATTGGACATATAAATTTATTTCGGTTGCTCAGCACATTTCGTAACCCCACATGTGTAAAAAAAATTACATCGAAACCATTCTTCTCCGGTAGGCGTAGAAAGTATTTTAATCAATTTCATTCCTGAAGCACATCATTAATTAGGTATTTCTAGTAGATAGGGTAAAGGACCCAGTTACTGACACCTGACCAATTACTGTCACCTTAAGCTATTTTACTTAAAATAACGAATAAATAAACGTTGTAAAGTGATACATAAAAGGAAATATATATTTCGACATATAATCTATACTATAGATTATATTCTATAGTTTGTTTATTCGTTATTTTAACTAAAATAGCTTAAGGTGACAGTAATTGGTCAGGTGTCTGTAACTGGGTCCTTTACCCTATTCTTGCATTCATGGAATTATTAGACTTGCCTTCTCCAAACGGGATGTAAAATTGTGGCAGTTCAATAAATTTGTACACTATTAAGATTCCCTAAAATCCTTCCCTTTCTGTAATTGTTGATCACATAACACTGCAATTACAGTATCTCTTCCTACATATGTTTAGGTACTAATTGAGTGCATAACCAATAAATTTTAGTGTTTATTTTGCGAGATATAGCTGGTGGCAGTATTAGGAACAGTGACCCTACTAATAAGCACAAACGGTTCTACAATAAAATAAACAAAAATCGCATTTACCTATTTTAATATAGGTATAACGCAGAAAGCTTCCATATGTTTATGTGTTTATCTGTCGTCGAAAAACTTTTGAACGATAAACTCTGGGATCACGAAATGTGCTTCAACTCATTATGCCGGACTACTCCAGATGAATATGACTATTTTCACAAAAATATTTATAAAATGAGAATCTAAATTTCGGGCAAAGCAGAGTAGTAAAGCTATTAATCGTGTGTCACTGATCTATCTCCGTCCAGTCCAAACCGCTGGCCATAGAAACATGAAATTCGGAGGGTATATTTCTTTTGCTACGTAGGTGCTCGATAAGAAGGGATTTTGTAAAATTCCAATCCAAAAGGGATAAGAAGGGATAAAATATGTTTTCTCGGACTTCTTATTATTCCTGAGGCCGGATTAGATATCAACTTGTTTCTTACTTCGAAATGTTACCCACATAAATGCCTAAAAACCAATTTCAGAATTTTGCCCTAATCAACCCCTAACGGGTGGTAAAACGGAGAGAAATGTGTTTTCATGGAGTGCTTATTATTTCTTAGGCCCGATTAGATATCAACTTGTTTCTTACTTCGAAAGGTTACCCACATAAATGCCAAAAAACCAATTTCAGGATTTCGCCCTAATCAACCCCTAAGGGTGTGGTGAAAAGGGGTGAAATGTGTTTTCATAGAGTCCTGAATATCTCTTAGTCCAGAAGCGAAGCGAGGGGGTAGTTTGCTGGTACTGTTATAAACATGCTGCCCCGATTTGGGAAATGTCGACTGCCTGATAGGGTAAAGGACCCAATTACTGTCAGCCAACCCAATTACTGTCACCTTAAGCTTTTTTACTTAAATGTTTATTTATTCGTTATTTTAAGTAAAATACCTTAAGGTGACAGTAATTGGGTCCTTTACCCTATATCGAATAATTCGACAAAATATAAACAGAAAATAATTTCGTTCTCACGCAAATCAGACTAAGTTTTTATATAAGAATTTGGTCTTGTAATAGTAATAAGTGACATACGGTCAGTTGCTAACAATACTTATTAATAATAGTTATAATAATGCAATAATAAATTAATAATAACAGTAATAATAATAGGAATAAGAACAATAATAATCAGAATAAACAGAGCTCTGTTGTGTCCTCGATAATATGGCATGGAGTGTAGAGATATGTATACCCTTATGGCTGATAGATTGTTTGATGCATAGGGCGGGTTCTTATCGTACATGAGTTAAACGGAAGTAAATTTGTACTTTGCAGATGTATTATTGCACCTGCGAGTAAAGTGGTGTCACAGGAAGTTTTAGGCATTATTAACACGTACTACTTCCTTCATTCTGTACCACTTCTTCTATTCTTAGGAATAAAACGAAACCTGCCCGATCAAATTGCGCGACTCAGCTGGTATATGCGCAGTTATACACACACTGAAGATTCAGAAGCTGTTACAAAAGATTCAGGTCAGTGGATATTATGAATCGAATATCTCTCTAAACAGTATTACTGTTTATCTTCTTAGTCAGAGTTCACTAAACTTGAATAACACGGACTCGTTCGAATCACTTCAATCGAACACTGTCTGAAGTCTAAATTGTCCTATCCGACCTAATACCTTGAGATTTCCTGTTAAATAGGAAAAGTCAGAAACTTTCCTCTATTCAAGTCTGTTATTAGCTGGAACATGTTGACTGGCAAACATAGGGTAAAGGACCCAATTACTGGCAGCCAACCCAATTACTGTCACCTTAAGCTATTTTATTTAAACGTTTATTTATTCATTATTTTAAGTAAAATAGCTTAAGGGGAGGTTCTGGTTTAATTGTCGATTTTTTTTTATTTCATTTTTCGAATGTTCAACCTTTTAGGAAAACGTGTTTAAAAGGATTTGTTGAAATTCGTAAAATTCCCAAAGTTATAGGCATTTAAGTAGCGGCAAATGCATTGGTAACACCCGGCTACTCGGTACTCACGTAAAATTTTAAATGCGTTTTTCTCGAAACAGTGTTCTCAAAACGGTGGGACCTGTATCTTCAAAAGTTTATATCTGAATCGACTGAAACTTTTTTTATTTTGAAGAATATACTTCTGGCTAGGGGGGGGGGGGGCTAAAAAAATTGCAAAAAGTTGAAAATTTATAATTTTCAAAGGCGATGAAAGGACGAAAAATATAAGGAAAATGTGATTTCACACTTGAAGTGTCGTTATTTTCTAAAAAATGTCATTTTTGTAATTTTTTTTGTTCCCCCCTAGCCAAATGAATAATCTTCAAAATAAAAAAGGTTTCAGGCGAATCGGATAATAACTTTTGGAGATACAGATCCCACCGATTTGGATCAATTTTTTGACGCCTTGACTTTAACGACTCCCCAGGGCTGTCTGCAATGATTAATTATAAAACAAAAATATATTTCTATAATTTAAGACATCCTTAATACAATGTAAAAAGTTCCATTAAATTATATATAGTAGTTTTCCTTTAATTAATTCCTAAATATCACCTATTTTTGGGGGTTCTAGACTAGAACCTCCCCTTAAGGTGACAGTGATTGGGTCCTTTACCCTATAACTGTATTTTTTGGTGAAATTATTGCGTCTGGTCAATTTGACACTGAACTTTCATATTTAATGACTGTACTTAATAGAACGTGAGAAACTTTTAAAGAAAACTGTTTAATAGTTCATTTTCTATATATAAATGGTTCTCCCGTTTATAACTAAATAAATAAAGAAATAAATATGAAGGTGATACTTTTAATAGTCTCGAACCTTGGAATCGCCATTCGGGCTTTTCTCAAGCGTCTATCTGAGGTATCTTAAATCAGATCCGTTTTCACCATCGATTTCTGCGATTCGGAAGCTCAGAAATATAAAATTAAATAGCATTCTTGAAGGTGACTCCATCTGATTTCGAAATTACAAACGATATCTTTCGATTCGTCTTGACAAGACTTTTCATAAGTCACTCCACAGACTTAATATAATCTTCTAGAAGTTAAATACAACATTAAATTTGCGATTAAATTCAGAACTGAATGCGGGGTTGCATAATAATACAATTTTAAATAAAGTTAAAAATGTGTATTTATTAGTAATGGGTATTAAAACATTTTCCATTTAGTCGTTCTCTATAGGGTAATTTATAAATGCATGTCAATAATTCAGGGGATAAATCTGTAGTGCACAGACACGAGGTACTTGGATAAATAAGGTATATAGGGCATATGGTAAAGGACCCAATTACTGGCAGCCAACCCAATTACTGTCACCTTAAGCTATTTTACTTAAAATGACGAAGAAATAAACGTTTAAGTAAAATAGCTTAAGGTGACAGTAATTGGGTTGGCTGCCAGTAATTGGGTCCTATACCCTATGTTCATATTTGCACAAATAGTACCTGTGCACTTTTAACGTATTCGCGAGAAACAAGTTAAAACATGGAATGCTACGTATAATTCAGGGGCATACAATGAACAAAAATATTATTTTTGACAAATTTTTGAAGTAGATATAAATGCGATTTGTATACAGTATAAAGAAACAGTCAAGAATTATATGTTGTATATAAAAACTCAAATTTCACAGAAAGTGGACTTACAATATTCGTACACTAAGCCATCGATATGACATTTTTCCTTATATTAGTGTGTATATTTACCCCCTGCAGTATTGACATGCATTTATGGATCACCCTGTATGTTGTCGACGAGCAAACGTTCGACGTTTGAGAGCGGATAGTAACTTCAAAAGAGGATTTATTCGTCCATAAAACTCGGTGGACCCTTTAAATTGCAAAATTTGCATTGGATTTGCTTCCAAGCTCTTTTGATAGATCGTAATACTGTTGCATGGGAAGATCATTCCTTTCAACATAAAAGCTCCATGTCTATAATTCGTATATAAGGTATATTCTCAGTAGCACGAAATAAAAAATAATGTACAACTTTGCAGAAATGTAATTTACAATTAGATGGTTCCAGTGATAGATCGATTTTTTGTTCGGGTAATAAAATGAGTTTAGGGCTTGAAATATTAAAAAAAAAGATAAGTTCTCATATTACTTATTGCCCATATTGGCGAAATTGGAAAAGATATAAAAAAAGTTGATTACATACTTTTGTGGTTCTCAAAATTTATTTAAATCGTGAATTTTGGAAAATTTTTACCACCATGTTCCATACAATTTTATATTTAACTTTCTGTCGATATTTTTTACGATTCTGCAGACATGCACGATAATATGAGAACTCACAATTTTTTTAAAAGTGTGTTTCCACCCCTAGACTTGTTTCATTGCTGGATCAAGAAACAGGTAGATTGTTAGGATCCCCTGAACTACATTTCAACAATGTATCTGATATTTCTGAATATTCGATTTGTTAAACTGCCCTTGTGGTAGTGAAGCACCCTTCGTTATCTTTTCTTAGCTGCACTCTCTATGGAGATATTCTTTAGCTTTCCTTTGGATCAGTGAAAGAGGCTGAATGCGTAAAGCCAATATGTAAGTGGCTTGCCATCAGAAAAAAAGAGAAGAACAAAAATTTACCGATGAAAGTAAATGTCGGGGTGAAGGTAAAAATAGATGCAAAAATAAATTGCTGAGAACGATATTAAACAGATGACCGGATAAATATAGAAGTGAACGCAGAGAAAATGCTCTAAACATGGAACAAAATAAAATGGATGAAAAAATAAATCATTATTTACGGTTAATAATGAAATAAAAATCCTGAAGTGGAAATAGTTTTTCACTAAATTTTCTACGAATAAGTAAATACATCGTAGCGCTAAAGAAGTGTATTCATAAAGCTTTTTTATAATTTGCATACATGATGTTTTGATAATGAAACGAAGAGATTCAGTTTATTGGATAGTAAAATATATGATATAATTAATGATTATTTTGAATAAGAAAGGGAATGATTCTTCGTTCAAAAATAAAGTAAACGTATGTACTGTAAAACTGTAAAAAATACAAAATAAAAAAGAGTTCGTTGCTAATAAACCTCGATTTTGAAAGTTCTTTAAATTCTCATACAGTGGGGTACAACTTGATTGCCGTATATATAATTATCTCCGGAATTATTCGATGACATTAAAGGTAGGAAATAGTGGTTGAAGGCAAAAATCATTTTCGTCCTTCCAGGTGTATTTTTATTATACCACACGAGTTCCTAAAACAGGCGATAGTTTTGAATTCTTTTTATAGGATGTTAAAAGCAGGAAGTGTGGGGTTGATATTTCGGTCACTAACGATTCTATCGAAAATTTTTATAGAACAAAAAAGTTTTCAAATTTAATTTCCAAAAAATTCTGTTGCGCGTAATTTCCTGTACAATCTACAATTAGCGAGATATCGCACATTTCATGCCTGGTACCCTCTCACCTCAAATTCCTCTTATGCCAAAAATTTTATAATATCGTAAAGCTTAGATTTTGAGTTTGGCTGTATTATTATCTGTATATTCTATAAGACAGTAAGAAATTGGCAAACAAAATTGCACTTTATTTACACAGATACTGCAGTCTATTCCTCCGAAAGAAGATTCAATAAGGCACATGTTTGTTTGAAATTCTTTCATTGCTTTTGTGCTCTTCCTCTTCCGCTGACGTAGATCCTAAATGTTATGAAACACCTGGTATGCTAGAGGTAAATGTGAGGTAAATACCTCGCGCACGGTAGACGCTCACTCTACGTGAGGTAGAGCACTAGACATGCGTGCCAACATTGGAGTCATTACTTCAGCCACAGTGGCTTTGTCCCCAAGCCTTGGTGGGTGGATGATATGTCAATTGCTAGTGGACGTTATAGACTACGGGCATAGAACCGACTCTTTTCAGTCGAAAGTAATCTGAAGTTTTCAATGATAAACATAGGATGATGAATAAGTAATAGGAACAAGTATAGTCTATATACAGTTTATAGTTACGCACTTCGATATTGGAACGCCACGTTACTACATACTGACACCGTTGCTTTCCGTATCGAAGAACTGTTTGAGCGTTGAATTATTTATCTTGTGGTAAGATAAACTGCTTAACTTTGTACAGACATAAACATACTTTTGGAATCGTAACAGTGTCTTGCATGATACTTGCGACAGTATGCTGCAAAAATATTTAAACATGTTGAAGATAAATTGAAATATACTTGTGGGTTAAATAGGGTTAGGTAAATATTTCTTTATTTTTTTTGGTATGGTATTTAGGTTGAAATACTTGTGCTTCATAAATGCAAATGAAATTTGAAAGTCGAGTCGGGGGTATATCAAAACGTAAATAAAAATGTATATCCAAATTTTTGGTTTCTTGTATAATATTTGATTTTAGGTTTCTTTAATAGATACGAGAAAACATTTTGGCCAATCCATAATATTATTATGTTTAGGGTATAGGACCCAATTACTGTCACCTTAAGCTATTTTACTTAAAATAACGAATATATAAACGTTTAAGTAAAATAGCTTAAGGTGACAGTAATTGGTTTGGCTGCCAGTATTTGGGTCCTTTACCCTATATAATATGATATATGTCACGTGTTTTTTTTAAGATTGAACTTCAAATACTGAAATTCATTTTAAGGTGACATTATAATAACAGTTTTACATTTTAATATCAGGGTTAATATGCAAGAGAAAAAATATCTGCTTTTATAGTCTACTAAAAATAAAAAATAATGTTAAAGTATGAAATGAAAATAAAAAATAATATCAATTACTAAAAAAAGATCTTCTTGCACTGGGGTCGGGTGTAGCAGCAGCGCGCATTTAGGTTACTTGCAAGGGAACATCCTGAACCCGGAAATTCAAAAAGTTCTGAAACTTTACGAATATGTGGAGAATTTCCTCCTGATTATAGCGCAATTTTTTGCTACCGAAATTCATTCTTAGGGGGTGTAATTAACCCCTAAAAATCCGGTTATTTTCCGATTTTGTGTTTATAACTCGTGAACTGTAAAATAATTTTTTTACCAAATGATAGATTTAATTAAAAGAAGTAACTTTTGTCTGGAAACTTTTTTTCTGTTTCTTACAGTTCGCGAGTTATAACACAAAATTGCACAATAGCCAAATTTTCAGGGGTTAACTTCACCCCCTTCGAATGAATTTGGACGGCAAACAAAAATTGCGTTGTAATCAAGAGAAAATCCCCTATATATGCACAGTTTCAGAATTTTTTGAATTTTCGGGTTCGTGACCTTCCCTACACTGCATTCCATATAAGAGTGTACCAATACCCCTACCGAGTTGCTTCCGATTTGCGCAGCTCCCATGGATCTGACACACGCGATTGGTCGTAGCACTTTCCCTGTTGGTTTACTACCAATCAACAGCGTATCCCTACGCGAGACGAGTATGCTCTAATGTGGAACGCAGTAGGGTAAAAAATTAATAAGTATAATTTCGACCGTAATAATTAGTATATCTGATTTCGGCGCACAGGTTCGATCGCACATCAACCACAGGACACTGATTTTACACAGGAAAGTAACCACTTTCGACTGGTATAAATATAACCTGTGTAAAAGAATCTCGTTGGCCCATGGAACATCGCAAAGTTGAACACAAAATTTTTCAAATTGAGAAAGTACTCGTTATTGAGTAAAGGACCCAATTACTGGCAGCCATCCCAATTACTGCCACCTTAAGCTATTTTATTTAAACGTTTATGTATTCGTTATTTTAAGTAAAATAGCTTAAGGTGACAGTAATTGGGTTGATTGCCAGTAATTGAGTTGACTGCCAGTAATTGGGTTGACTGCCAGTAATTGGGTCGTTTACCCTATAGTTAGGTGTTTTTTCTCTGCATGTAATAGAGACACTTTATTATTATTATAGAAACAAGATTAATAACTTTAAGAGCTCTAAGAGAACATGATATTGAAAACAAATTTTTCTTGCCACCATATACGATCCTTAAAAAAAATTCATTCAAATTATTGCATAAAACGTTTCGTCACAACTGAAGATGATAATACACTGACCTGTTTCGAAAGGAACACCCTGTATAAGGAATATCTGTTCGAGAGAAAAACTACGTATTGTATTGAAGTTATCGGAAAGAAGAAAACGTTGCAACTGTTTCTTGTTCGGAGTCTCCTAGTTTCAATACCCTGTAAAAAGCGAGGACCAGAAACATGGAAAAGGAATATTAGAAAGTCCAAGAGTGGTGTATACGTATAGGCTTTGCTTGTTCGCTTTGAAACGGCCTCGACGATGTCAAACAAAGGGAAATGGGGAAGGCAAAAGAATCTAAAAGCAGTTTCGGATAAAATAAAATGCTCTTTCACGTATCGTATAGGATAAGGTGACAGCATGTGCAATGTGCATTCTGCATGTTGATGTTCCCTTTTTCATGTTTGATCTCTGAATATTCTTGGACAAGCTGTAAAAGTTGCTTTGATCTTGTAAAGTTCGATTTCCAAGTGACTCTTCACACCTGCTTTTACGTAATAAATACCTTTTTCTACACATTTCAAGTAATACATATTGCAGACGAAAATGATTAGCCATTTTATAATTATTGGCCATCTTATAATTAGTAGCTCAATTCTGGTCGTTAGGATACGTACCACGTACACGTTTATAAAAAATATAATTGAAGGTTAAGGGGGAAAGCAAGGAATGTGATGTTAATGAATTGTTAATGACTGTAGGGGACCAGTCTTTTGGATATTTATTAAGTTGCGATAGCAAAACATAATGAATAATAGGAACTTGATATAAAAAACAAAACGTGTCTCTTAGAATATTACGCATCTACTATACTAACTTAGACTAACTGGCTATGCAACTTCAAGTAAGTTAAAACAAAGGCAAACTGCCAACTGAAAACTGTTACCAACATACAAAATAATATTACCTACCAGCTTTTTTCACAGAATGTCACAAAACAGGTTTATCGAGAAAATTAAGTTTTAATACTTTAATCCACCTGTAGAGAAGCAAGGGTCAATGAATTTAATTTTCTTATATTATTTTCTTCTTAAATAATTTCTTGTTTTACCTTGACGACAGAAGTTTGTGCTTAGGCAAAGAGTGGGGACATTTCGTGTTTTGGTCTAGTGCAGAGTGCACATTATTTGTTTCAACCAGTATACCAAATCTTTAACGTTAAAGTCATACAACTGACAAAATATGCTAGGGTAAATGACCCGATTACTGACACCTAACCAATTACTGTCACCTTAAGCTATTTTAGTTAAAATAACGAATAAACAAACTATAAAATATAACCTATAGTATAGATTATAGGTTGAAATACATAATTCTTTTTGTGTATCACTTTACAACGTTTATTTATTCGTTATTTTAATTAAAATAGCTTAAGGTGGCAGTAATTGGTTAGGTGTCAGTAATTGGGTCCTTTACCCTGTAACACACATTTACCCTTCACTTGAGAAATTTTTGTCTCACTTTGTCAAGTATAATTTGATACCTACTGTATTATTATGTTTCGGTTATGCATTAAGAATCCCATCTATCGGAATGCTACAAATCCGATACTAGTTATAGAGCATTAATTAGTTACATAACCTTAGTTACGGAGCCAATATGGCGATGGAATTTCAAGTGCATATTTCAGATCCGCCCTCCATTATTTTTTTCTTGTTAAAATTCAGCTGCTTCCACAGTCCAAATTCCCTGAATTTCCAAGCCTTCAAAATAATTTTTGCTCACCACACCCTCACCGTTTCTGAAAAAATTTGTTGCACAAATAAAAGTGTTTCGTCGCCAAAAGTAGATTTATCGCGGAGTAAAGATTTTGTATTTCGAAAAAGTAAATTTGTTTTAGATTTTTTAATATCTCCATCGAAAAGAGAAATGGAACTGGTGGTGAAATCTTCCTTTCAGAGAGGCTTTCAGAGGATCATTGATTACATAAGTTCTCGATTCCACAAGCAGATCACGAAATGAATGCTCGTTTATTTATTTATTTGAACGAAATAATTGGAACAGCGTGGTTTTCCTCGAAACCAGTCGATTCAGCTGCGGTTACGTCACATATGTGTGCATCTACGTATGGATCTCGCCCAGGGTGGGTAGTCGGGTCAAAAGTTCAGGGGTTCACCTGGAGGCAGCGCGCTTTACATTCGTAAAAACTTATCCATTAGTCGCAGATATTTCACCAATAAATTGTGTCGGACGAAAAATCAGATACCCCTGTTGCTGTTCCAATTAATATTCGAATACCACTTTTTAGTATTTTAACATTTTTCCTCTACTTCTACTCCCCGTTGCTTTTGAAGTTATAGATACGTGTATAATAGTAAAAGTTTCTGAGTTGAACTCCGTTAGTGCCGAGGTTCAAGCGCAACGTGCGGAAATCCTTTAGTGGTATTTATTAAGCATAGCAATTAAACGCCTCCGGGCGTTCAACGCACGCATCGCGTGCACTGATCGAACACAAGTGCGTGCTAGGGTTTGCCGGTTTTAAAACCGATTTTTTTTTATAAATTTGTAAAATTCGAAACCCAGTTTTTAAATTTAAAAAACTGGTTTTATGTACTAGAATTAATATGTAAAAATGAATTAATTATTTAATTAAAAATGTGAACAGTTTGACTTGAAATGTCCTCGGATGCAATAATATTGTAGTAGGTAACAATTTACTGTAAAACTAATCTTCATTAGTTCATATTTTATGATGAAAAATACTAAATAAATTCAACATTTATAATTTATAGTTTGTACGGATTTAATTTATTTTAGCTTTTATCATTTGGTTTTGTGTGCAGTGTATTTAAATTGTGTTATATTTGTGCTGTAGATCCATAAATATTAAATGGACTCCAAAATTGTACGGATTTTAGTTATTTTTTTTTATTTATTTGGTTTTGTATAGATTGAGTACATTTTATTTTGTTATATTTTTGTAATTCCATAAATATTAAAGAAACTGAAAATTTTTAATTTGAGTACAAATATGTATTTACTATTTTAATTAGATATGTTTTTGTGGAAATTCGAAAACTGGTTTATTGGGAATAGTGGAATTCAAAAACCGTTTTTTTAATGTCGGTTTTTGCATAAACCCTAGTGCTCGCAAACAATTATTTTACGATTTCAATATATTTTGTACACAGTAATTCATTTTATTTGCATTTGTGCATATTTATTGACAAATTCTACTGATTTATAGTTAGGTACTTAGGTACCAGAAAAATTTTCTAAATCGATTTTCTTGACAACGAAAATTTTATTCTACATTTTCGATTCATTTTCGGATGAGCAATTCATTTCAATGGCAATTATACTACCTTGGCTGACACACTCTACTAAATTTTAGTTCATTGTGCGCATATTACACGAACTTTCAACGTCTCTTTTCTCGAGAATGAAGGCTCTGACGAACAAATTTTATTCTAAATTTTTTATTAATTTTTCGAAAAGGAATCATTATTCTAAATTTTTTATTAATTTTTCGGATAGGAATCATTATTCTACATTTTTTATTAATTTTTCGGAAAGGAATCATTATTCTAATTTTTTTATTAATTTTTCGGAAAGGAATCATTATTCTAAATTTTGTATTAATTTTTCGGAAATGAATCATTATTCTACATTTTTTATTAATTTTTCGGAAAAGAATCATTATTCTAAATTTTTTATTAATTTTTCGGAAAGGAATCATTATTCTAAATTTTTATTCATTTTTCGGAAAGGAATCATTATTCTAAATTTGTATTCATTTTTCGTAAAGGAATCATTATTCTACATTTTTTATTAATTTTTCGGGAAGTAATCATTATTCTAAATTTTTTATAAATTTTTCGGAAAGGAATCATTATTCTAAATTTTGTATTAATTATTCGAAAAGGAACCAGTCTATCTCCGATTGCGCCACTTATTCTTAACCACTCTGTATAACATCTTCTACCACGTTTTTCAAATTATCAATATAATAAGCGATATAAAGGTGACCTGTTTCTTTTCTTGTAAACAGCAATCAGCAGAACTGTGCAAGATAAAGGAACGATGCTGCGACAGAACTTTTTTCTATTAGGATTGATACAGCTGCAGTGTCCATGAGAATCTCGGTGGGAATCTGGGTCTTAATGGGGGTAGTTTAATTGTTACCGTGAGTTTCATCCAAGTAAAATCTTCTTTTTAGTCGAAGTTGCTGCGTAGATAAAACTGTCTTAGCGTCGGAACTTTCTTCGCGGAAACGGTGTCCCATAAGAACATCCAGGTAACTGCAAATGCATTATCCTTGGAATTTCTCGATGAAGAAGAATTCGTTCTTTAAGTTTCTTCAAAAGAAGTTAAATGCTTGCTGACCTTTTTATGAACAGAACGTGGGTCGTAAAACTTTCTAGATTTCCCGCTGTGTAGATCTGCCGAGTAAGCGCATTTTCTCGAGATCGTATCCTAATTGCATTTGTAGGGTACAAGGGATGCAGTATAGAATATTATTATTACCAGTGTTCAGTTTAGCTATATTTATAGAATTTTTCAAATTGTTCAAACTTTATCTGTTTAAACACGTTATATTAATAAGAAGGTGTGGTTTATGTAACCGATTCAGATCAATTTAAGAGTTTAACCCGTCAAATAGGGGCAACTTTAAACATAGTGGCCATAGGTTAAAAAATATCGCAGCAGGTTCGCCTGTCTCTCAACTGAATCGACTGATCCTTCGCTTTAAAATGAGCTTAAGATCATGATCCTGCGGTCATCTCTTGCCGAGATACAGCGAGTTAAAGAAAAAAAGAGAATTTGTGCCATTTTCAAAAGGCATATCTTCAAAAGGACATGGGCACTCCGAAATGTTAATCATGTCGAAATAGCAATAGATGCACCTTAAAGAGGAAAGACGGATCTTTCTATTGCATTTTTAATGGAGGATCTACGATGATTCCTTCGCTTTCTATAAGCAATTCAAGTCAAAAGGACCATTTTTGCTTAAAAATTGAATAACTCGGATAAAAAAGATCGCACAACAACCACAGGATACTGATTTTACACAGGAAAGTAACCACTTTCGACTGGTATAAATGTAACCTGTGTAAAAGAATCTCGTTGGCCCATGGAACATCGCAAAGTTGAACACAAAATTTTTAAAATTCAGAAAGTACTCGTTATTGGGTAAAGGACCCAATTACTGGCAGCCAACCCAATTACTGTCACCTTAAGCTATTTTACTTAAAATAACGAATAAATAAACGTTTAACTAAAATAGCTTAAGGTGACAGTAATTGGGTTGGCTGCCAGTAATTGGATCCTCAATCCTATCGCTATATCTTTGCCGAAAAGCAATACAGATAAAATCTGAAGGATGCAGCTGAAAGTATAGATTCCACAATTTCACATGATATTTTAAAGATATCGATACGAACCTTTTTTCCGGAGTTATGACTATTTGAATTTTCCCCCATTTTTCGGGTTCCCACAGGTCATCCCTTATTTATTTTGAGAAGTGTATTTTTGTCTTGAGAAAAACAGTTTATTAACAGATATTATTTCAAGTGTGTTTCAAATAACGCAGATTTTTATTCTCAAGGTGTTATACTGCAACAATTTTAATAATTCCAGTTTTATGAAATACACAGGGTGACCCACATAACCTTGAACAACTAATATTTTGGGAACTAGATACTGGATGAACTTTAATCATTCTGGTCTTAAATTTCATGGATTCTGTACGCCTATAAATTTATGATAAGAGTGATTCCCAATCACAGAGGGTTAAAATAGGGCGTGCCTTGAATTTTTTTTAATTAAAACCTATATAAATACAATCATTTTCGTAATCCACATTAGAAAGCAAACAACTTTTGTTTAAAGCACTTTTTTACAATTAGTCCTTCATAAATTACGAGCGCCGGCAGTTCGAAATGAGATAATTTGATTTATCAGATGCTGGAAATGTTGACCAACAACGTGTAAAAATTCATTATTCCTAAGACTGAAATTACTTCTTACACGAAACAACATTTCGGGGGTTATTGTGGCACAAGCCTCCTTTATTCGTCGCTTCAGATTTTTCGTTCGGGGACACGTAAAAATGAAAATAATATTTCAAGAACGGACAAAAAAGAGAACATAAAGCGACGAGTAAGGTAAACATGTGTTCCCTTTGTTTATACAAACATTTATTTTCGAATAAATTTATTTTCAGAAATCGTCAAGTGCGCGTGCGCTTGAGTAAAAATCGATATAATCTCCAAAATTGATTTTCCCTAAAACAAAACTCCGTTCAACAAAATGTTACTCTATAATTTCGTCTCATTTTTGTACAAGCATGAATTTGATTCGCAGCTCTATTATATTTGTCGTTACATTCTCCCAATTCTTACAACTAGTCTAATTCATGATTTTATTCGACGAATTTTTAACATCGATTTTCTCGGAAACGAAACTTAATATAGATAATAAAATTTCATTGTAATTATTACAACGATTAAACTTTAATTAAAGTGTTCAATATTTCCAACTGTTTCTAGACACTGCATTGTAGTTGCACATTTGAATCTTCTACAACTAAACGTGTTGATTCACAGAATTGAACATCATAACGTACTTCATACTAAAATAGTTGATGTTATAAATATTTGAAAAAAAAATCACTTTTTTCTTTGTTCCTTACTTGTTGGATTTAAGACATTTAAAACTTGAGCTCTTCAACTGAGACAGTTACTAAAACAAAATTAATTTTACATAATACAAACCCTGACGTCGAAACATATTTCAAATAGACTATTTTTACATATTTATGACATAATAAATCTTCTCAACCCTCAATCATCGCACGTTTAATATATTACAGTCACGAACAGCCATACCGTTGGCTTGATGGTAAAACTGACCAAATCAGTATTTCTTAATTTTTAGTAAAAGCAAAATTATATTTCAATCTATAATAATTCATCAGATATTCATTGAAAACTAGTTTTCACCAATTTCTTCCCCTATGGATTTTTATTAATCTATTGTTGCAAAAAACTTTGAAAGTAATTGCTGCCATTAATCCTCAAGGATTTAAGGATGGAATGATAGCCTTGGTCAGCCAACGATATACAAATTTAAACAGCTTCGCTGAAAAATAATAAATTTTTATAAACCTTCCACTGCTTCTTACAATCTTCATCAGAAAAAGATTCCGTCAGCGAATATTTTCGTTCCTCAGCTAGGAATAGCCTCAGCAACGAAAATATACACGGAATTGGGGATGCCGATTTAAAATCGATCTTTCAAAGATCGATAATTTTTGTCACGATTTTCGATTTTTCAAATCAATTCTCAAGATAGGGATCGATTCGAAGATCATATCGCAACCAAAGAGATCGTGAATCGCTAGCGGCGTGTAGCGTAACCTCTAGAAGTGCGAAATTTGAATCAGACCATACAAATGCAATAGGAAAGGGAAGCAAAAGTAATGTTAGCACAACTCCGAGGAGTTTGATATTACAAGATTATAAATTAATCAATACATCCTTGCAAGCAGATGTTTAAACATTTGAACACCACTTTTATCCCTTCTCCTAAATGTGTAAAGCCAGCGCAAAGGTGGTAAACACTTGATAAGTAAGAAATCGATATCCGAGAGGAAATGTAACGATGCACAGTGGAGAAATTTTGCGATTTTATGGCCAAAACCACAAAAATAAATTGTTGAATTTGACAAAATAAATGCAAATGTCAATTGAAGAACTAATATCAGCATCAAATGCCTCCAATTTTATTGTTAAATGTTTTAATACAATGCTCGTATAGACTCCCAAATGTTTATGTTCATGTGAGGTTAGGCAGATCGCAAAGAATTATTCCAGATTTTCAAGTTGTTTGAAACACTTATATTGTGTTATCTAAAGTTCAGAAAATAATTTGAAGGCATGGATTCAATTCCTGGTGGTGCGCAAGATATATTTTTGTTCTCAAAATCATTATGTTTCGGTTTTTAATATGTAATTTATACAATTTTGAAAGTAGTGTTTTAGAAATAACCTTTTCATATAAGAATCAATTTTCAATGCATAAAATAGTTATAAATCCCATAATATCCCGCAATGATTTATCATTCCTATTTTACGTTGAACTGTTTTGATTCTATAAATGCAATTATCAATTGCTAATAGTTGCTAATCTTGTAATTATATGCATTTTTAAAATACAATCCAGTGTGTCTTGTATAACATACGACATAACTGTGACCGAGACTGGTTCACATGTTATACATTACAAACCTTTTTATTCTTTTTTAAACGATTTTATTCAGCTTTAATCCTCTGTTTGATTATTTGTATTATGTATGTTTGTTGGTATGTCCTGCTGCACTATAGCAGAGACATGCTCTGACAAAGAAAAAAGCGATTCCGACTGGGACTACTAGTTTTAAGGGCATATAATTTCATAGGTTTAAGTGTATAAATGTAAAAAATAAAATATCTTTATCCTTCGTAATTTTTGTAAGTGCTGTTTTTCAGATAATTTAATTTCTCATATAAAAGTGCTGAATTTTATATATTAAAAATAAGTTTTGAGGTTTTGACCACGAAAATGAATATAGTTCTTCAACTGACATTTGTATTAAATTTATAAAATTCAAAAATTTCATTTCTGTGGTTTTGGCCATAAAATCACAAAATTTCCCCACTGTGCGATGAATAGAAATTTATTTTATTAATAATTCTCCGATTGGCTCCTAGTATCTAAGGACATTTTGTTAGGATTACAAGAAACTAAACTAAAAGAAAATAAAAACCTATATCTATAGTCATGTTCGCATTGTGACATAAAAAACCTTTGACTGCACCACGGCCGTCTGTAATACAGGCCACCACCTACGATGGTGCAACACCGCATTTCGAACAATAACCATCAGTCCGATGACTATGTTCCGACTGGTACCAGACGGCCGTGGTTGGACGAAAGGCTTCAGAAAGGATTGATCACAGCGTTGCCATTTTGGCAAGGTGGTGGCCTGTACTAGAGACGGCCGTGACTGCACCCATTTGGCAATGTAGGGTGTTCAAAACTAACCTTCATTTTTTTTATTCTAATGAATTGATCTCGATGGGATCGATTTTTTAGGTTCCGATTTTTTTACGAATCGATTCTTTGCATAACGATCTGAATTGAATCGAAGAATCGATTCTATGGGAAAGATCGGCATCCCTGCACGGAATACTCCGTAGCCCGCAGATGCTGCGTCCGAGTATCGAAAAACCTAGAACCTCGTTAAGATTCGATTTACTTTTTCTGCGTAAGTAATTTGCCCGTTGACGAAATTGATTCAAGAACCCTCTCTGACACTCTCCATCGTTGCGTTTTCCTCTGATCGGTGGTGATTTCTATCGATGTAGAGCTCTCGTTCAAATGCAGACGCGATTCGTATCCCTTTGGTTAAGCTGCACAGTGTGTCCAGGTTTGCAGTGTCGAAACCAGAGATGGGCATTATTTAAATAAAAAATTATTTAAATAACGTATCAAATAAAAGAGGCTTTATCTTTTTTTGTCATCAAATAAAAATAACCCAGAGTTACTTTTATTTGAAACGTCACAAATAATTTTTTTGTTCGACCTGAATTTATCCGACGGCCACAAATAATTTTTTGGTTTGTCGGGAATTTATCCGACGGCCACAAATAATTTTTTGGTTTGTCGGGAATTTATCCGACGGCCACAAATATTTTTTTTGTTTGACAGAAATTCATTTTAACATTCAAATAATTTTGCCGTCTTTTCATTTATTTGTATTTGAAAATTATTTGAAGCTCAAATAATTCTGGGTGTAGAAAACGAGAGAGAGGGCGAGTGTGTGCTAGAAAGCGGTAAGCAGGAGAGCATGATGCAAGGAGGTAATAGTTACAGCGAGAGCACTTCCACTTTTTCGCGTATAACTCTCAAAGTACAGCAGACAGAAAAAATGTTTGAAACAAAAGTTTAAGGGTGCAATAAGTGCTGCGAACTTGCGTCAACAAAATTTTGAAAAATGTGTTTTTTCGTTCAAGTATCTTTTTTATAACTATTTTTAAAATTTTGTTAACGCAAATTTGTAGCGCTTATTGCGCCATTAAACTTTTGTTTGAAACATTTTTTCTGTCTGTTGTACTTTGAGAGTTACACGCCAAAAAGTGGAAGTGCCAATTCGACTTTGAGGTTAGTTTTCACCCCCTTAAAGGGCGATAGGGCACAAATGAAACACACCGTTGTTCTTGTCTTGAGTCACTCTATAACCCCACAAAGTTGCATTCCAATTGGTGAGTCCAGGTTCGCGGTGTTCCCTTGTGAGCCGCTGAGCGGCATGACAGTGGATCGCGCGCCGCTGTTGACTAGGTACCACTGCCGACGGCGCACGTTTTGCCAAACCATTTCGTTTCTGTATTGACAACCAAACGTGACTTACCACTTCTGTCGATGCTTTCCGAAGGAAAAATGTCTGCTGCGTCGCATGGAGTAGTCACATTTTCTCCTAGACTCCAAATTTTTGGAATAAATTGAAAGATATCTGCAAAAATAGTTGCATTTTGGGTGCTTTTTCCCTTGAACGTTGTTTGAACATATTTTAATGTTCACAATGCACTAAATGACAACTTATATCGTTGTATTCGGAAGGGTTCATAGAATAATTTGACGGGACAAGCAACCGAATAACTATTACTGTTTCGACACAAAAGATGTTCAAAGTTGAAAATTTGCAGTTTTTTTCCAATTTTGTCGAATTCGGGCGGTTGTGGAGATTTAGCGCCCCTAGGCGAATAAGCACCAGCCGTCCTTTCCATGAAGTATTATAAAATATTTTAATTTAAAAGAGTCGAGACAATTTTAAAATCAATTCAATATGACAACTTACATATGAGTTATTGCTAACTTGTCACCTGACAAGAAAGTGAATTGTTTTTAAAGTTGTCTCAAGCTTTATGTGTAAAACATCTTTCAATTTCTTTCACCCCAAATTTTCTGCTTCCGAAAATTTTTCACCCTAGTCTACAGCCTACTTTATATGCAAAACCGCCCCTGCTGAAAAAAATTTTGCTCCTTGTATATCTACTCCAATTTGCTCTACATTCACACGAAGTTTCATTAAAACCAAAATTTTCGGGCTGGAAACGTTTCCTTGTCAATCTCTCTCCTTAAGGGGAGGTTCTGGTCTAGAGCCCCCACCAAATAGGTGATCCTTAGGAATTAATTAATGGAAAACTACTATATATAATTTAATGCGACTTTTTGCATTGTATTAAGGATGTCTTAAATTATAGAAATATATTTTTTGTTTTATAATTAATCATTGCAGACAGCCCTGGGGAGTCGTTAAAGTCAAGGCGTTAAAAAATTGATCCAAATCGGTGGGACCTGTATCTCCAAAAGTTATTACCCGATTCGACTGAAACTTTTTTATTTTTAAGAATATACCACTGGCTTAAACCAGACAAAATTACAAAAAATTGAAAATTTATAATATTTAAACGCATTGAGAGGACAAAAAATGTAGGGAAATCGTGATTTCAAACTTTAAGTGTCGTTATTTTCTTTAAAAAAATGTAATTTTGTAATATTTATGGTTTGCCACACTCGCCAGAACTTTTGGAGATGCAGGTCCCACCGATTGAATTTTTTGACGCCTCGACTTTAACGACTCCCCAGTACCGTCCAGGGGGCCATGGGGGGGGGGGGGGCTAAAAAAAATACAAAAATGACATTTTTTTTAGAAAATAATGACACTTCAAGTTTGAAATCACTTTTCCCTGTATTTTTCGTCCTTTCATCGCCTGTGAAAATTATAAATTTTCAACTTTTTGTAATTTTTTTTGTCCCCCCCCCCCCTAGCCAGAAGTATATTCTTCAAAATAAAAAAAGTTTCAGTCGAATCGGATAATAACTTTTGGAGATACAGGTCCCACCGTTTTTTGAACACTGTTTTGTGAAAAACGCGTTTAAAGTTTTACATGAGTATCGAGTAACCGGGTGTTACAAATGCATTTGCCGCTACTCAAATACCTATAATTTCGGGAATTTTACGAATTTCAACAAATCCTTTTAAACACGTATTCCTAAAAGGTTGAACATTTGAAAAATTAAATAAAAAAAAATCGACTTTTAGACCAGAACCTCCCCTTAATTCGCAGTGTCTCTCATTTCACTCTACGCAAACGGGCAATGAAGGCAAACCGAAAACACTCCCTGCCTCGAAAGAACGAATACCTACTGCCTGTATTCGTTATTACACTTTCCATTTCGAAGCTCAAACTGTTGCGCCCTATCGTATAAAATTTTATGTTCATCGTAGCATAGCGATGAAGCACATGTTCTATATTCCAACTTTCTCCTGATTTCCATCGCATCGGTTCAATTTTCTCGTTTGAACGCAGCTACGGTCCTCTAGTATCGTTCGATTCACGATTCAAGAACTTTCAGCTTCATCCCCTTCAATTTTAATGGATTTCCAGCGCCGATGAAGTTTCCCAGGGGATTTAGCTAAACGAATGCGCCACGGATTCACCAAGTGGTTCTTGTTACTGACGTTAAGTGCACTATACGCGGGGTTCTGTTTCACCCGATGCAGTAAACGCTCGTCACTCTGGCATCGACTTCCCTTGTTGTCGATAATTGCGGGACACTGAAACTTCCAAGCACGTGGATAGAATAGTGGGAGGGAAGATCCATTTACTTCAATGCCGTTCAATAAAATGGCTCATAAAAGTTGAGGCATAGGTACATTGAGTGTTTGCGATATTGGCATATGGTCAATCTGTTGTCTAAAATGGGACACCCCCTCGCGCCGCTATAGTAATGTCGGCTATCGATCTTTTCGTCTGCCGAAGATCAGGGAAAGTATACATGGTGTCGAAAGAGAAAGGATTCGGGACTTGTGTAGTAGGCAGTATTCATGAAATTGAGTAAAAGAATCTTATAAAAGGAGGCTAGGATGGGAAGGAGGAGTTTTTTATTTATTTATTTATTTACAACGAACGAGAAAGTCCCATTTTGTAACAGAAGGGGTGAAAAACGCAGAGCAGAGAACAAGCTTTAATACGAAATAAAAAACAAAAAGTAACAGAAAACATATAGATAATACAGTAGTCACTCGTTATAAGCCCGATGAACGGGGCTGGCGGCGGGCGTACAGCGCGTTGTGGACACTATTCCGCGCGGCCAATGGCGCGAGTGAGAAAACCCAAGAGCGAGCGAGAAGAAACGAAAGAGTCGACATGAAGGTGACATTAACTGTTTCCTTCCCTTTCGCTCGTTCTTGGGTTCTCTCACTATCGTCGGAAGGATTGTATGAAATGGTGGGGATAGTCGCCGAGCGTACAGCACATAGTAGAAACGAGCTTATAACGAGTGCCTACTGTAATAATATCATACAACACAATTATAATTGTGTTTACAATTAGCCGTCTTTATAAAAAGTGACTTTAAACCATGGAAATGACTGTAACCATTGTGTAACTCGAGTTGCCCGTCGGATAGCGGAAGTTGTAATATTACTAGAGGGACGGAACCGGGTCATTTCTGATCCACAAAAAATTGGTTTATCTAGATATCAGGGAATGAACTTTCTCCAATTTTTGTATTAATACACTAAAGTACACACATTTATGAAGTAAAAATGTACAATTTATTTAGAAAATTGTGACATACTGTATCAAAAGCTATAAGTCCACTAAATGATGTTTCCGATGTTTGAAATGCAATAAAAGTGTTTTAGAATAGGTAACGTATTCAAAAATATTTGCGTACTTTTTACTCTTTTTTTAGATTTTATTTGTATTTTATGTGCAATGAATGTGAAAGAAAGAAGAGAAAACAAATCAATTTAGAAAAACAGAAACAACGTCTGTTGCTATTTATTCTTTCAATGTTATTATATTTTATAACTGTACAACATAATAAAAAAATTTAATAAAATTAAAACCGACTAAAACAAATATAAAAAAACATACATACGGGTCGAATCTATAACCTCATCCTTTTTGAAGTCGGTTAAGAATATGTTTCATTTTACTTTGCGTTTGCTACTTTTTTTAAATTAAAAGTGTTTCAAAATGCGGCATCACACCCATCTGTGCGGCATCTCCCAAAAAGGATGTTTTTGATTTGAATTTTTTAAGGGTGATAAATATTAATATTCTGATTTTCAAAGTAGTAGCACAGGATCTTCAACTAATAATATGTATCTTTGGAAAAGTTTTCATTACAAAATTTTGACAAGGTGACAATTTTGGGTAAAATGCGGCAACACTCCCATAATTACCTTATTTATAAAAAATATACAGTATAAATATAACTACAGTATTGTCTCCGTATGTGCTCGGTTTGGTGCACACGATACGTGCTTGTCGCTATCCCCACCACTTTTGTCTCACTCTTGTCCGGCGAAGGCGAGAGCGAGATGGAACGAGACAGTTGATGTTTTGTCTCGCTTCGTCTTTTGGGTGCCGTGACACTCCGTCCTTTGCATGCGCGACGGGCGTGCGCGATGGTCGCAAGCACTTACAGTGAGCACGGAAATGCGCACGCCTGCGCGCACGCAAAGCGTTCCATCTCACTCCCCGCTTCGGCCAGAAAGAAGCGAGAAACGAACACTCGGAATTAGGGATCTGTTCACGATAGGAGCTCAACGCCGGACCCGACCAGCGAGCACATACGGAGACAATACTATTTATACTATTTCTTATATATCTTTGGAATTTCTGCATAATACATTTGCGATAACGATTGCAGGGAATCTAGAAATAAAAGTTGACGCAGAAGTCAACATCCGTTTTTCTTACTCTGTAACTTTGGGTTTAAATGAAACAATGTGGCGTTTTTTTTGTGGCACATTTTATTGAGACTTATAAATGTTATGACATCAAGTTCCAGTGATGATTTTTCATGGTTTCGTGAAGACTTTGTAGGGTTAGAATTTTGATTTCGTATTGAATATTGTCCTTTAATTGTTGTATCCCATAAATCGCCTGCTAACGAAGACGGAATATTACGGGTCAGAATTGACCCACCTTCGTCGGCCGATTATTAAAAGACGGGTTTACCGATACAAGGTTAATGTGATCTGTCGGAACCACGAACCAAAACGTAACTGACATTCCTAATTAGTTTACAAAACAGGTTAACCTGCTTAGGACAGGTAACATGTATCTAACTATAATTTGACTTTAAAGTGACGTATGTTCTAACAGCTTGTAAAGTTACACTGTACGTAGATATATCGGACAAGCTAATGTTTCAGAGAACTTTCGAGAGCAATCCACTTATTTATAATAAATATAATATTAAAAATGAAGACAAGAATAAAATTTAATGTCAACAAAAACAAATAGGTATGATGCTTTAGAAAGAATTTAAAAATCACCTCCTGCAATGTACAAATCATTATACGTTCATTGAAAATTGACGAAATGATAGCAATCTGAAGTTAAAATCGTAAACAAATTTTTGTCCTTCTTATTCGTAACAGAAAAACTATTGTAGATATTGTTATAGTTTTGTTAGTTTTTGAGATATCACTTCTGCAAAATTAAAAAATACGGGGTGACAAGAAATAAATGCATAGGTACTTAATTTTGATTATAATTTGAGTAAATCTAAATGAGTTTAAAAAGTAAAAATACATAATAATACATGGCTATGAGTACAATATATTTACAGATATTTAATATTGCTGCCTTTTGCTTTAATAGATAGCTTCAAACGCTTGGTAAAACTTTCTGCTACACGTCGCACCTCTTTAACCGAAATGTTATTTCATTCCCAGCACGAGGTCTTTTTGAGCAGATTGTAAACTTTTATGGGAATTTGCACAGGCTCTGGCCTCCAAAATCGACCATACACTGTAGGCATCGGATTAATATTCGGCGAGCAGGGTCGAAATTTCCGGGAAATTATCTTTGCACCTGAACACGTTCGTTAGACATCTTGTAAAAAACAAATGACACGAGATCAGAAGCGTAAAGTTATATTTATAATGAAGAATACAATCTGGGCAATCCAATAAAACAATCATCTCCGAAATACGTTGTCACATGTTTCTTTTAGGACAATTTAATTTTAGTGCATTTATTTTTTGTCACCCTGTATTGTTCAAAAGACAATGAGCTTGTACAATTGGAGAACGATCTACACAGTAATTTAGTCTCTATAAATTCCGAGAAAGTACCCATGTTTCTCTGGCCTTCCAAGGAGAAACCTCCCTTAAGAACCGAATCTATTTAGTTTGAGTTACGGTTGGAGTACCTATTTTACCACTTCTATTGGCGTCGCCAATAGAATTATTTTCTTAACGACTTCGAAAGCATTGTTTGAGAGTCCCGGAATGTTTATTTGGAAAACAAACCAAGCTCAGATTTTGCTTTCTCAGTTCTAACATCTTGTAGATTTAGAAGGACAATTTTTACTTTTACCAGATTTTTTAATTTTCACTTAAATATCTCGATTTGAAGAAAAAATATTAGATTCACCTACGATCGCTAACAGAAACAGAGTTTTCGAGAAAAATTTCTGAAGTTTGGTCGAGTGCACCTGCACTTACTCCACTTGACTCGTCTGGCTACGAACAAGTACACTCTACTTAGGCTGGCATTTCATTCGTCCCTTAGTGGTGTTATACGGGATCACATAAAGTCCCTGCTTAAAAACGGACCAACTCTTCTCCAGTGGAAGGAAAAAATTACAGTAGCATTTGAACGAGTAACATCTCGTCATATATTAACAAAAATTCATGAATCAATGATTAGAAGAACAGAGCTGTATATTCTAATGCAGCGCTAGCATTTTCAAAGATTCCTTAATTATTGAATGTCGAATAACTTGTTTAATTTTCTTGAATAATTTTATTTTAGAGCCTTCTGCATGTGCGTTCTATGTATATGAGATATGCACACCTAAGTGCACGTGTACTATTATATGAAACTTCAACATTATTCTTCTCGAAAACGAAAGCCGAAACGAAGAAAAATTTATTATTAACTTTCGGCGTATTTTTTTACGCGCTTATACCAAGAATTTTGCCACGCCCCGTATATAGATCTTTTTGAAGGTAACTCAAATTATTTATGCATCCCTCTCGTACTACTCAAAATACATAAATGAAGGATGTTATTGGTCTATGCCCTATGGGAAAGTTTTATCTGATTCGGAACGGACAAGGTCTTCTGGAATTGTGAATGTTGAAAGCACGTGACAAATGATTATTGCCCTGTCCTATTTATCTGACACATATGTGTACATGTTATATAAACTCCAGGACAAACCCATAAGTTGCTTATGACTGCAGAGAATACCACAAGACTGCTTCACAATTCTTTCTAAAACTTTGTAAATACCTACATTTTTTAAAAGTTATAACAAATTTCTTGCAAAGAGAAGCCGCGTCAACAAATTTCAGTTTAAAAGCTTTGTTTAATTAAAATTGCAGTTTTGCGAATGCAACCAAATTATGAAACTCGAAATAATTTTTATTAAGAAAAGAACGATGCTTAACAATAATAAGGAAGGAATATATGAAAATAACTTTGAAAAAAATAATTTTACTACATTATTTGATAATAATATTACTTACGTTTTGTACAAAATCGAAACAAAAACTGCAGATTTACGTAAATTCTGAACGACTCGACTTTTCAATTTGAAGATTTCTATTTGCTTTCTGTAGCAATCCTTAATTCGTCTGTAACATTAATCCACCCAGCATTGGTGTACATTTTTCGCGCTGACACCCCTCGACAGTTCGAAACAGAATTAAGATCAGAGTAACTGACAGACTCCATTTCCTCAGTTTCCAAGTTCTTGACGCGGTCTACCGCATACAGGGCACAGCTGAAGTGATGGTACAATCTGGGAGGAGATTCCTTGCGCCAAAGTAAGTCAAAAGTGCAGAATAAAGTTTTTTTCAGGGAAGATTTAATTTCCGAGAAAATCCATCGATCAAAATATCAAGACTTTCCCGCTTCCTTCCTAGTGTAAAAGCATTTTTGAAGAAAATCAACTCATGGAGGTAAAAGTAGGGGCTTCACCCTTTAAAATGGCCTCAAGTGGAGTGCGGTCCGATTTTTCTTCACAAAACAGTAACAGTTCAAAGATCGACAATTTTTCGGGGAAAATTTCATGATGCTTTTGACGCTTAGTATCATAATTTCTCTCTTAGGGATGCTGTAAATTAATCAAATTAAAATCTGATCAATAACACCAGAAGTCAAACTTAATTAGCAGAATTAATTTAACAATTATTAAATTTAATTAATTTAACAGTTAGAAAGTAATACACATTGCAACAGACTAGTGAGAAACGATACAAATTAAATATTTCCACCTAATAATTAGGTAATTTCACTGGGAACGTCTTCAGTGGATCAAAAAAGTATATTCAAAATAGCTGAAATGAAATAAGTTAATTATAAATTAATATACTCAAGACAAATGACAAATTTACTCTACAGTAAAAGTTATATACGACGTTTTACTGCTTTCATACACATTTATAATTATTAAATCTGTAGCTCCTTTCATTTTTTATCAATGTGGTGGAATTTATAAATGTCGAGTAAAACCGCTCTGCCCAGTTGACGCGTAAATTAATCCCAAGTCAGATTTGTTCCACGACCCAGATATCAAATATTACGAGGATTCTATGAAATCCTTCACCAATTCATCATAGTGCATTTAAATATTCATCCGGCTGAATATTTCACGCGAGTCCGCCGCCTCGTGTATTAAAACGGTGGCAGGACCGCCCTTTATTGACGGTAAGTGCACTATACGACGCCTTGACGCAATCCTATGCAGAAAATGCTCTTTAACCTGTCAACGAATTTCTCGTGCTATCGATTGTGTCCTGGAATTAAGCCATTGTTCTGACCAGCCCGTTGGGACGAAACCTTTGTCGTGTTCGACGAAGTTACGAGCTCGCAACTACATACATATATATGTGTGTGTTACGATGACGGAAGGCAATTGTGTTCCAGTGAAATTTCATGTTGATTGGAGAGTTATATTAGATCGAAATATCGTCTCGTGGTGTATTTAAGGACAGGTTCCGGTATAAAAATCGAATTTTCTTCATTCCGTTTTTCGAATGTTCAACCTTTTGAGAATAAGCATGTTCAAAAGGGTGGGGGAAATTCGTAAAACCCCGGAAGTTATAGGCATTTGAGTCGCGGTGGTAAAATATTAAACGCGTTTTTCTCGAAACAGCGTTCTTAAAGTCGGTGGAACCAATATATCAGAACGTTATTACTCGATTCGGGTGTAACTTTTTTTATTTCGAAGAATATACTTCTGTGTAGTAGAGGAACCAGTAAGATTTTAAAAGTTTTGATAATTTGTAATTTTTAAAGGCGTTGAAAGGACCAATGGTTTAGGTGTTACAAGTACCATCGTTTTGGATGAATTTTTTTACGCCTCGACTTTAACGACTCCCTAGTGCCGTCTGCAATGATTAATTATGAAAAATATATATATATATTTCTATTGTTTAAAACATTCTTAATACAATGCAACAGGTCCCATTAAATTATATGTAGTAGTTTCCCTTTAATTAATTTCTAAAGATCACCTACTTTTTGTGGACCCTAGACCGAAACATCCCCTTAAAGTAAAGTTCCGCAAATCGAAAATTTAGAAAAATCTGAAACATTGCAAGAATGTAGCTCAAGTGATGCTAATAACTTAAATATTTTTTGATTTTATAATAAAATGGTCCTAAGTGGGAAAACACCCCCTCGAAGAAATGGTAAGTTTTCAAATTATCGTGAATAGGGTAAAGGACCCAATTACTGGCAGCCAACCCAATTACTGTCACCTTAAGCTATTTTACTTAAACATTTATTTATTCGTTATTTTAAGTCAAATAGCTGAAGGTGACAGTAATTGGGTTGCCTGTCAGTAATTGGGTCCTTTACCCTATCTACGAAACTGTAAAAGATATAAAAAAGAAGTTAAATTCAAAGTTTTATCGTTTTTTATGACGTATAAAGCAGCGATGAAGAATTTGCGAAAAACATTATTTTTTTCAAAATTTATCCGAACCACCAATTTTTTCGTCACTTTTTTAGCACCATATTGTAGGATTTGGAAAGCCATACTGACTTGAACTTTTTTTCATATTCACGTTAATATGGAAACTCACGATTTCTATGAAGGGGTGTGTCCACTCTTAGGAGCATTTTATTGCCGAATCAAAAACATAGTTACGTTTAGGATCACTTAAGCTCCATTTTTGCAAGGTTTCAAATTTTTTTGAATTTTCGGGTTCCCGAACTTCCCTTGTTAGTCTTTCCATCGGATTTCTAGATTCACTGTATCAAGTTGTAATGCACAAAATAGGGAAAAGGACCCAATTACTGGCAGCCAACTCAATTACTGTCACCTTAAGCTATTTTACTTAAACATTTATTTATTCGTTATTTTAAGTCAAATAGCTGAAGGTGACAGTAATTGGGTTGTCTGTCAGTAATTGGGTCCTTTACCCTAGTAGCAATAATTTAGTAAAGTGGCACCAAAAAGTACTAGCAAAATTAATATCCTCGCTCTTACTGTGTATTTAGAAAATGACCTATCCCAGGAAATTCGGAATTTGAGTAGTTTTAATATACATGTACACTATACAGTCACTCAAACACTTGTTCACAAAAGTCTGCCACGTTCGTTCCACTACATTGTGCGAATAATCGAATTTTTTGTATTAAAATTATAAATGATGTGATGCCAATCTAGGCATTAGATAGTGACTTTCATAATTATTAGTTATCCTTCTTAATTTGGGTGAACAAATTTGTCTGGTCCTATATGTCCTACTTACAATATGCCTTTTTTTATGGTTTTCCAAAACCAGTGAATACTTAATTGGAAAATTTGAAAAAGATCGAGAGTGAGCATAATTTTGCTCGAAAAGGTGTGACCGTTAAAGTGCAAGAGACAACCTTCAATGTTTCTTTCTATATGTGTTTGTGTGAATTTTTGAAGCTTCAGGTTTTAAACTACAGAGAGCATATAGCGAGGTTGTTGAGACGGAATGTAACAAATATACGAATCTTCAGCAAGTGACATGTTAATTTAGACAATATCTATATACTCTTTCGATTCATTTTTACACAAGGATTTATTTTATTCACAGTTGCATATTTACTATTACATTCTACCACTCCTGTTTTTCAGTCAAACGCGTATGTAATCGATATTCAGTATTATTTCTTATAAAAGCAAAGACCTAAAACAAAAAAAGATATTCTTTTTTTTATTTATTTTTTTCATGTAGAAATACCATCCTTCGACTTTGCTATTAGTAACAGGACACTGTGTAAATCAGAACTACGCGTATTAAAAACGCTTCCAGTGTATTTATAATTATATGTATATTTAATAATAATTATACGCATTAACACCATCGCCTAACACATCATTTACCCCTTTTCTACATACAAATGAAATTTACAAATTTTCGTGTCTGCTCAACTTGTATTTTTTTTTATCACCTACTCGATCGATAACCGTTACATGCCAAAAGACCCAAAAGTATCTTCTACGTATAATTTTTGTACGTTTTTGTGACTAATATGAAAACAAAGGATAAGCAGGTGGCCTTCGCTTACACAAGTGTATTTCCAATTATCATTAAGGGGAATACAAGACGATAATACAATCTTATGGCATCAAGATGGAGTACTCTGATACTATAATTAAAACAGCCCTGCATCGTCGAGTTTCAACTACTCAGTGATCAACTAATGACTCACTCTGATCGACCAACGACAAATGGCTCATTACTAGACTCCCGACTAATGAAGAACCCTTATTTATGGTTGCACTACTCTCTTAAAGTGGCACACATACGTATCACAAGCAGTGATGCCAGAATCGTGGGACGTGGGACAAATGCTCACCCCCACTATGACCCCCACGGTGGGAGGAAAGTGGGGATCGACGGTAGGTCATAGTGGGGGTGAGCATTTGTCCCACGTCCCACGATTCTGGCATCACTTGTGAATCACAAGTGTTGTTCGAAAATACCCCACGTATTTTTTTAATTTAATTCTGATTAGCACTGTGCCTGGAACAAACCCTGATACTCCAAATAATCGTGCAATTACTATGCTGCACAAATATAATTTCTGTTCGCGCCATGAAGGATAATAGTAGGGTGTTCTGTAACTGGTAGGGTAGGCCAATGTAGGTGGTGATTCTATTTGAAGAAATAAGTGGATAAGGTAGAATGTTTTTTTTTATATAAGACTGCGTTTTTTAAAAGGATGACGTTGAATATTTATTAAGTACAAATTCAACTGATAAAGAATTGGTAGAATGCGATAGTACATTTACTATATTATACAATAATAATTACTAGCGGCTTACAAGCCGCCAGTGGCAGTCTTATCAGATTGGGTGATTTATCGCAATTTGGGCGACTTTCGTAATAAAATTGCGACGGCTATTTTCAAGACATCGCACGTCGCAAATTGGGCGATTTTGAAGAAATCGGAAGTTGGAATTGGGCGATTTCAAATTCTGGTACTATTTAAAACAAATTCAGTGCAATTTAGTATTTCAATACCTTTCAATACTTGCTTATATGGGCTTGGTGAAGAATGTTTATTATGTTGGTAAATTGTCTGTTTTAACATTTTATGTGGGTAGCAGAATTTGCGAATGGTGTATTTATGTTCTTCCCGCTAAATATTTTTCCGTATTGGCAATGAAAACTACCACCGCGGGATGGTAGCGCTAGTGTAGGGTAACAAATATGAACGACGCAGGTATACATTTTATATAGAACCAGTAGTATAAAAGTTTATTTAAAAGTTATTTATAGTAAACTTATTTATAGTTACTTACAGTAAAAATGTTGACAATACATTGAGATACAATATTGAAATATGTAAAAGCATGTAATGTGAACAATTTTACTTGCTCCACTTTTTGTCACTTTTGTGAAAACTTAAATTGAAATCATTGTTCATTGTAGCGTTACAATTTGCTACACAACATTTTTTTCGAATACAGTTCATGGATATTGTGAAAATTGGTAGACGCAATAAATTGTATACAGTATCTACTCGTTAGCAGCCCGTTTCTACGACGCGTTGTGAGGCCGGCGACTATCCCTACCATTTCTTGGAATCCTTCGGACGAGAGTGGGGGAACCCGGGAGCGAGCGAGAGACTCTTTCGTTTCCTCTCGCTCGTTCATTGAGTTTTAGCACTCGCGCCAGTGGCCGCGCGGAATAGTGTCCAGTCGCGTTAGGCGCTCGCCGCCAGCCCCTTTCGTCGAGCTGCTAACGAGTACCTACTGTACCTGCGTCGGCCGTTACGACTAGTTCGCGTATCGACCGCTAGTGTCGCATACTAACTTTAAACTCCCAATAGTACCTTTAAAAACTACTTTAGTATTTCCTTGAATTAAATATCCAATTTATTAAGTATACATATTTTTAAGTAGGTATATCATTGACTCTGATTCTCTGATCTATACTCTCGGATAATGGAAGTAAAGAATATTTCCGATACTATCGATTAAAAAATCATTCTTAGAATGATTTCTCTGTTTTTACGACTTATTTGAACGCATATACCGACAATTTTCGTGTGCTTCGATTAATCCGAATTCTTGCTTCGGATTAAAATTGATCGATAAATTAATTGTAGAAATGCAAATAAAATTAGTAAATCTCTAACTCATTTTTTGAATCTTTTGTGGACAAGGGTTCTTTTATCAATTAGAAATTCTATTCACGGCTTCGGCTATTCAACCTTTTATCTGTATAAATTTTCTAAAACAAGATGCTTAATCTTTCTGTTACAGATTCACTAAAATATTAAACAAAAATGGGCTCAACATAGTCTGTAAGAAGAAATTTGAAGAAAGTGGACGGGTAGAGAAGATGAATGTCGTGCTCGTCATTTGACCAGGACCATCAATCAGCAATATAAATTCAGTACAAACGAGAATTGGCAAAACAGAAAAAGAAAATAAAACATAAAATATGGAAGGGAAGGATGAGGCAATGGTGTACAAGTTGAAATGAAATGAGATAATCAGTGAAAAGGTTATGAAAGAAAGCCACATTCACGGAAAGTACAATAAAGAAAACAAAAAAGACAAAGAGAAAAAGCGAGGACAATCTTCAAACAAAGTTACCTAATTACGTGACGAACAAAATTGCTTAACTATAGATAAAATCGATTATAAGTATTTCTATTGATGACTGAGATGTATATTCATCTATACACACACACACACATATATATATGAAGAGTTAATGAGGGAGATTATTATCAATCATTGTTAATGTTAAGAAGATATTTGCTGTTTAAGATATAGAAACGAATATTTTGATTTTGACAATTATATTTCGACATAATTTGATAAAAGAATGTTAATTCCTATTCAGAAAACGAACGAACAAAGAAGGAAGTAAAGATACAATCAAGTTACGAAACGATAATACAATAAATAAGATTAGACATATTTATGAAAGTATATGTACGTAGATGTTATACATAGATATATCGAAACGTATAAAATATTTGGTGTCCATGGGGTCCACATTTAACGAAATTATCAGGAGGAAGTAACTGTGTTTTTATTGCTATAAATTGAGGCCAGAGGGGAAGAGGGGAAGAGGATATCACCAAAACAGTTTGGAACAAAGGAAAAATTGGGAAGGAATACTAAAGTTAGAGGTGATTATTTCATTTTATGTAAAGAAGTTTATTTGTCGTGAAGTTTTGTGTTATACCTAAAATATATTTCATGTAGTTATATTAAGTATAGATAAAGCTTTCCTGGGCTCTTTTAATTTATGAATTTTTTGGTTGTGTAACAATTTTTTTACTATAATTTTATAAATTGCTATTTGACTAAAATTTACTAGATAATATTTATTTATATATATCATTTTTGTGACTTTTTATCAAAACAGGATCTTTTAAAAATTGCAGTTATTTTTAATAAAACTTGCTTCTCTCTGATATAATGTATTTTTATTTTATTCAACCCTAAAGTGTTTATGCAATGCTGTCGTCGTGAATTTATTTTTAGAAATGGAGGCTACTTTTTATTTTCATTGCGTACGTAATTTGCATTTACGTACGCACAGTGGAATTATGGATTTCAATATTATTCAGTTTAAATTACCTTTTGCTAAGTGATGAGAAATTAATAATAAATATGTTTAATAACATAAATGTTTTACGTATCTATATGTACATGGAAAATTAATTATTCTTAGAATTATGATTGCATTGCGTTGTTTGCAATATAAATATTAAGTTTGTTGCATTTATTTAGGAGATTACACATAATTATAAATAATTTGGAATATTATCCTTAGTAATATATAAAAGTGAAACGTTGTCTATTTGTTTGTCCTTCTTTCACGCCGAAACGGCTGAACGGATTTCGATGAAATTTTCAATATACATTACATACGTTCTAGATTAGATTATAGGCTATTTATTTTTTTTGTTTAAGCTTTTTTATTTTTCAAACATGCTAAATAATTCCCGGGTGAAACTGAGTAACGGCTGAGCTAGTATACTATAAATTCACAAATTGTGTATTTTAATCTGACAAATTGATATTTGTCCGTAATTTCGTTACATTCTCATATACTGTTTTTGCAAAATTTGTAAATAAAAGAGGAAAATACTTTATTATTGTAGTAATAATTCAGAAATATATAAATGAGATACACGAAGAAAGTATGCAACAATGAATAGTTAATATAATCGATACATTTATTTGCGTAAAATGCATTTTCCAAAATGTGTATCACTTCATCAGCAATCTTATAGAAAATTATTTTTATTACACCATCGTCATGATATTAAAAAAATATTAGAACAATTTGAAAAAAGTTTGGTAACGTCTTGGATATGAACATCTTCTTAATAAAAATTAATTTACTGCTTTCTTATTGAAGAAAAATCATTTTTATTATTCACAGGATTGGACTAACCTGTTTCGTTTTATAGAAAAAAAACAAATACAAGATAAATTACATTCAGTCATAAAAATATTAGTAAATAAAAGGCACAGTGGTAATGTTAGCAGAATAAAATTAATCAAATATGAAACATAAATATACATACGTATATGTATATAGAAAAATTGATATCTCAGAACAAAAATTCAAACTAAATACTAATTCCTAAAAGAGAAACAAAGAACGAAAATTATACATTAGAAAAATGGCTAGAAATAGTAGTGAATTTGTTTTGAAATTTAAATTTTTTCATTTAAAATGTGTGATAATTTTATTATTTTTAATCAGAGTAAACTGCACAATAGTTTCGTGAAAGAGAGAATGCTGCATTGAATTGCAAAGCAAAGAATCACCAAAATGAATCTGGAAGTGGATCTCATCGCAGGGGTGATTAAGGGTGGACCACCCCCTAAAAACTTGCCGGCCCCGAGGCTTATTAAAATCTTCATCGCTGGAGAACGGAATGGTCTTCTCTTCTAATCTATTTTCATATTAATGTCCTTCATTATGAATGTTAGATGCTTCTCAAACAACACATTACACGAATAATGAACAACAGACGCTGACTTGTTGCTTCAATTAAAAAGGAACACTCAATGTTTTTGTAATTTCTGTTAATCCTCATGAATAACAGCACTTGAATTACAAAAAGAAACATTAATTTTAACAAATATATGTCCATTAAAATAGTACAATCTATAAGTGGGGCACATGCCTTAAAACTAAAGAGGTTCAAACAGTATTATTAAAAATATTTTACTAGCCTTTACATCTCCCTTATTTTAGAAAAAAAGGTAAATTGTTGAATGGATAAACTTACTTCATGAAAAGCAGTGTAATTCAGATGTCCGAATGTGTTGTTTGAGAAACATACTTTACTTGTGATGTATGTACTATTATTTTTAATGAAATCCGAACGCTTTATGTATTACTTTGTGAACACGTATATGTTCATGCACCTTGCAGGTGCACCGAGCTATATTGAAGTCTCCAATGCGCATGACAAATGGGCGGATCCGTTGACCCCCTCCACTCCTCAGCGCGCCCTCTAAGAGGCTAGCGATAAGTAGATGCACTGGTATTGGCTGACTGGTATCTAAACACCTGCCACGAGACTCCTTTCTCTCCCAACTCCTCCTTTTAACTCCTGCTACAAAGCTCATTATTGCTCGGTATACCTGTGTACAGTTACTCACACACTTGTTCACGAACACATTATTTGTGTAGTCTTATTTTTTGTATTAAAATTATGGATCACGTAATGCCAATCAAGAAGTAAAATCGGGATAGTGATTTTAACAATTAGTTACACTGCTCGGAATTTATGTGAACAAGCCTGTGAGTCACTGTGTATATATTTGCTGTACAGTGGATGAAATCTTGCGTTTATTTGTGTGTCTGTCTGTTTGTATGCTTCTCTAACCATGTGTACGTCGATTTTTTATTGATTTCTTCAGTCATCTATATGTTTCACTGCTTGTGTATTAAGTGACGACTATGTTCCTCATTTTGCGAATGTTTTCACGACTTTCTGTTTAGCTGACTGTATATGCGTGTGTATTAACGTACTAAGTGTATTTGTATCTTATACGCATGCGACAACAAGGCGAAACGATAAATGTATCAGTGAGATTAATGAAATAATCTGTTCAATGTTCAATAAATTAATTTATCGATTGTTTGCCATTGCATTCATTTCATTCAGTTGTCTATTTCTCCTGTTAATACATTTACTCGTTCTTCCACCTGTATGTTATTTTACTTGTCCACACCTTCGTCCACTTTTCCATGTGTCTGTGTTCGTTCGTTGATTAAATCTGCAATATTTCCATAGATTCATTCACTATTTTTCGTTCCATGATTTGTGTATGTTTGCACTTAAATGTATTAATCATGCATATCTGTTTATATATTTGTTTATTATATTCTCAACATCTGCTTGAAAACACTGTATTAAAAGAAGGCTCAGGGTTTAGATGGTACATAGTACTGATTGAAATGAGTACAGAATGTTTAATCAACACAATAAACGAAAATAGTATCCATATGACAATATCTATAACTATTTATGTGAAAAATAACATTATACAAATAATTATATACGTCAGACTATACGAGGTCCAAAATATAAAAGAAATATCAGATAAGAATAGCAAAAACCAGTAGGGCGAAATAATTACGATATTTAGGATATTTTTTAAATATACTACGATTTAAAAAGTTAATAAATTAAACAGTAACATCAGGGTCATTATATTCTTGATTTTTTAATTCCGTTTATAATTAATCTCGCAACGCCTTTCGGTATCGAAAATACATACAAAAAATATTCATATAACTATAATCACATATACGGAGTGTCCCAAAATTGCGGGCTTCCCGGAACATACAATATCGTGATGCCAAAACACCTCGAAAAGTCCTTTACCGTTTTGGGATCCGACGCTTCGTTCTTGAGATATTAACAGTTGAATTGTGGCGATCCAAGTTTTGAGCCGCGCAGTTTAAAACCGAAACAGCTGAGCGCGGAGCAGTGACCACTTGCGCGCACACGCTGAATCCCGCGTAGATACAGACCCACGCACACAGTAGATTCGACCCCGCTAATCCATTTCCACGGTTCGAACCAGCGCGGTCTAATCTACTGTGCGTGAGCGGTCACTACTCCGCGCTCAGCTGTTTCGGCTTTAAACTGCGCGGCCCGGAACGTGCACCGCTAATATTCAACTGTTAATATCTCGAGAATGAAACCTCGGATCCCAAAACGGCAAAGAAGTTTTCGATGTCTTTTTTTGCATCAGGAACTTCGGGACACCCCGTATATTTCCTGAAAGTCTCACTTTGTGCTTTGAGTAGGTATATTCTGATGCACATAAGGTTTAACACAGCGATGCCTGTAAAAAATCATTCTTGGTCGAAATTGAAGGTGAAGTGAATAAATACTTATTTCTCTCGAAAAATCAACCCTGTTAAAGTCATGTATTTTGCCTCTTCCTATCTGACCAAATGCCTTGTTTGATGACTTAAAAAAGTGTTCGAAATATAAATATGCTGGGCATGCACAGTAAAGACCTCACTACTGTTCGATATACTTTTTTTTTTTTTTTTTTTTTTTTACTTGGTGGAAATCCCCTCGGATACCCTCCGCCCGCGGGGGCTTTCATTATCACACGTGTCTCGCACCTTTTTTTTTTATTTTTTTTTTTATTTTTTACTTATAGGTTTAACGTCGCAACGTCGTGACTCGAAATTCTCAAGAAAATCTTAATCTTTATTTGATAAGCATTTTGCATTCCACAAAGCTGAGTACTGAGCAATACTAAAAATAAGCAATAGTGAGTTTCTTCATGCGCAAACCCAAACATAAGATCGGTGCACCTCGTGAATTCTGTGGGAATAGCGATGATTAGTTTTGAGGTTTGGTAGACCATCCAACATTGAGGCATTATTATTGGATGGATGGTTGGCTACCAATCACACTACCCTCTCTTTCTTCCTCCTACAAAGCTCATTAATACTCGGTACACCTACATACAATTATAACACAGGAATGATTAATTGTGCAAGGAACCAAATACAATTATTAATTACGTTTATTTATTTTACTATACTCATCGTTAAAGAACCAGGTGAGTCACAGTCGTTACCAAAATTGAAAATTGCTTCTACCTTTTATAAGATTCACTTTCCAACTTAAATCGGCTAAGTTTCGTTTTAGTAAACTTAAAAATTTGAGCTCAGTTTTATGAATGTTAAATACACGTTAAGTCCTGAACCCTTTTTTAACATAATTTAAAAGCGGGTGCAATAAAGCAGAAAGTTAAGTTTTACTTAAAACTGTTGGAATATCAGTGTCTTCCACAAAATTAATTTAAGAAGAATTATTGCAAAGACGCTTGTGATTTAACGACGTCGTTATATTTATATGTTCACGGGATATTGAAGAGGGAAGTGCACTGAAGAGGAATTGATATCAAAGATTGCGATAAAGAATCTGTGATAGTCGTAAATACTTTGACAACAAAGTATTAATAAAAAACACACTGAGAAAGATTTACAATAAATCATTCCTATAGTAATTGAAAATTCCTCGTAATTCTTTTTATTGCAATCTCTCTCGTAATACAGCATAGTAGTATTTGTTTCACGCTTCAAGTAGTAATTTTTTAAGTATTCTTTAGTAAACATGTTTCAAATTCAGTAGAGTACTTCTTTGCTTAAAATTTAATTTTCTACTCGGTTTCAAATTATAGTAGGAACTAATTTCATTCAAAATCAACTTCTTCCATCATAGACCATGCTATATGTGACTACTAGGATAAAGGACGCAATTACTGGCAGCCAACCCAATTACTGTCACCTTAAGCTATTTTATTTAAAATAACGAATAAATAAACGTTTAAGTAAAATAGCTTAAGGTGACAGTAATTGGGTTGACTGCCAGTAATTGGGTCTTTTACCCTATTCATATTGTATATGATGCTGCTTCTCCGTTCGAGCAACAGGAAGCATATTGTTGCTGATATCTGTAGAAGCAAGAAAACAAATGGTGGGGATAACTGAATGGTATGGTGGGGGTAGCTCATCCTACGTGGTCTTGAACGGCCAGTTGATTTTGTTCCCACTTATTGTTAGCGCCTCGTTCATGTTGAATAACCATGTGTGATATCTGGTTTATTGATTTATACATCTACCGCATTTTTGTCTATTCATCCCATATATTCCTTGTCATAATTTCGTTCCATACTTGCAGAGTTTATAGAAGAAAGGAAACAGTTATTGGAACTCGTCGGGCCAGAATTACAATCGATTTACGATGACATGGGAATCGAGGTAAAAATAGGAACAATTAACAGCAATAACATTAATACCATGATGTAAATCAAAATAATGACTATAAAGTGATACCTTATTATTATTATTATTGTTATAATGATGGTTATTATTATTGTTCTTATTGTTGTTGTTGTTGTTGTTATTAAAATTCTTTGAATCATTTAGTTCCCTGTACAGCGCTGCATTGTACAGAAACAATCTACAATCTTTGAGTTTTTTTAACACGTTACACATGAATTGATCTTGTATATTATCAACGCGCGTTACGAAGAGTAGCACGTTTCATTTTTTTCTTACGGATAACTGCATGTACAAAAAATGAAACGTGCTACTTTTCGTAACGCGTGTCGTTATATTCAACATAAAGGAGAAATATACACCTTGGTATTTTTTTCATTGCTCCCTTTGGACCAGTCTTATAGTTATGAATATAAAAACTGGGAAACTATTTTAGCCACTTATGTTTCTTCTGGTATTATACACCCTTCGAAGAAAAATATTCGTTTCATATTTTTCAAAATATCGGAACGGGTTATCTCGCGTAAATTTTATTCCCTCTGCTCAAACACTAACTTTCGCGTACAAAATTATAATAACTCTCGAGTGATTTGTCTAAATTAAAGAGGTTTTCACTTGTTCATTGCATTGTTATGGATAATTCAAAATCGTGTAATTGTGTACCCTTTTCATGTTGTATACACGTACAGATGATTAATGAATAAAACATAATGCAGGTTCTCTTGGTGGATATGCAATATGCAACGAATGTGAATCCTGATAGAAATCCATTTTTAGCTGAACATTTTCTTGATGAAATACGTGCCGCTTATCAACATTCGAGGGGCTGTTTTCTACTGGTAAGTAAACAATAATTAACCTAGAATTAAAAAAGAATTTCAACTTTAATAAGCATTGAAAAATTTTTAGAAACTGTGTAGAAGGAGAAAACTGATGCATTTATTCAATCATAGCATAAGTATGTTCTTTAATCTCGTGGTCATTGATTGCTCTATAGGTATATACATACAGTTCTTCTTGCAACAGTTAATTCAAGTCCACCGTCATCCATTTTAATGTCCCACCCGGCTTTCTGATTCAAATCGATGCAGCTAGTGATTTGCAATTCATTCCAATCTAGTTGCAACGAGATATCAAGGAAGCACTTATTAATTATTAATGAAGATACAGCAAAATCTATTTTGCATTTCAAAGTCAGACAGGTGTAATAAAGAAGTACAAACAGATTTTGTTTATTCATTACGATTAGTAGGTTCAATTTAAATTGATACTGTGCATTAAAATAACAGGCAAGATGGACCACATACAAAATAATTTTTATTTTAGCTAACAATAAGGTACTTTTGTATTTTCACGAGTAGTTTACAACGCCAAATAAGTTTCTGATTATTTGTTGGGGGAATAGAATAACAAAGATACATTTGGTACTTGGTCCGCCAGGATATTATTATTGACGTATTTATTCTACAATTATTTTACATGAAAAAGAATAATATTACGAATATTACATAAGGGGGTGGTAGATTCGTAAAGGGGTATTAAACTACACCTATCGCTGAAGTATAGGTGTACGGAGCACTAGTGATGTCACGAATGCGCATGCTCAAATATACATAGATGGAAGAATGAGTGCGAATAGTGGAATAGCGATGACTAAGGTCGTGTTCAAATTTATTGGCCGGTGAGTTTCGTGAAGGGTATTCTCCCACCATCCGCTGCTTGCCTCGGTGCTACTTTTCTCTAGCTTCTTACCAAGGTCCTAAGCAACTTCAACTGCCAATCCACGATTGTCAAGTGGTGGTGGCTGATTTCTCCTCGCGCGCTGCTCGCGAAACTAAACTTTCCGGTCAATATATCTGAACACGACTTTAGTTTCGACGCCTGGCAAGCAGTTGTTACGTTATAGCCCCACCATGGGATCGCGATTGTTAGTGCTTGCCAGCGCCACCTCTTTCTCGCAAGTGTTAGGTCCCAGCAGTGATGCCAGAACCGTGGGTTTGCGCCCACGGAATCTACCACCACTCCACGACCAACCGTATCCCCTCCTAGCGCCTGTACCGCACCACACAAGCATACCTGTCCCTCTATCCGTGTGCCGTACACGCTGCCTGGCTGGCGCTCTCCGGCGCGAATTTGTTAAACCGGTCGCAAGCAAAAAGTCAAGAGTTCAAATCTCGGTGTGGATATTCTATTTTCTTTCTTTATTTATTATCTAATTTCTCTTCCTATATTCTCAGAAGATTAAAGACTTGAAAACTGTTAATTTAAAAAACATTTTCGAAACATGTTTTGTTGCTAAATATGCAATCCCCTTCTCGTTTGATCGCATCTTTAGCAACAAATCAGGTGCTTTTCGATGCTCTTTCCGCACGCGCTCTGGAGGCAAGCTTTGAGGCATTTTTTTTCTAGGGCTCTGGCTCTCTCCATACAGGTATGGTTAAAATTCCATAAAACTGGAACCGCGTATGTAATTATTGGCCGAAGCAACAACATATACAGGGTGATTGGGACGAAACGCCTGATTCGCCTCGCAACCGTGACGAGTTAACCCAAACCCCCGTGGTGTCTCTCCGAAGGCTTTCGACCCTCGGACGGGGTTGGAGTACCTATTAGGAAGTGAGAAATCTTCGAATTCCTCATTTCTCATCAGATCTGTGCGAAAGTGTGTATTTATGTTCCTTATGTAAAATAGCTTGTGTCAAAGTAGTCCGATTTGCATGATGTTTGGTATGATTTTAATCGACGGAGCGCCAGGAATTCATTGGCGTCACTTTCGCATAGATCTGATGAGAAATGAGGAATTCGAAGATTTCTCACTTCCTAATAGGTACTCCAACCCCGTCCGAGGGTCGAAAGCCTTCGGAGAGACACCACGGGGGTTTGGGTTAACTCGTCACGGTTGCGAGGCGAATCAGGCGTTTCGTCCCAATCACCCTGTATAGAATTAATTTGGCTTTTTTAGGCCGGTATTCATAGTTGCTACTTATACTTAAGCAAATGCTTAAGCATTCGGCATCCTTTACTAGCTACTAGGTTAGTAGAGGATGCCGCATGCTTAAGCATTTGCTTGAGAATAAGTAGCGACTATGAATACCGGCCTTAGCGAGATGTTTAGTATAAAAAAGCCTACTATTAGCGAGGAAAGCACGGTTAGCTTTCTGGAGTTGTAAGTCGAAATGTTTATTTCCCCTTATGAGATAGTCCAACTGCACCCCAAGGTATTAACCCTCGGAAGACGAATGGTGTATATGGTCGCGTGAGACGAATGCAAGGTCAATTTGATCCATAGCAACATTTCTATGGTACACGGGTTGCACGAAAAAATTGAATATAAAATGAATTAAATAATTAAAATTTCTAAAGTTATCTAAAATTTATTAATAAAGAAATACATAAAAAAACATTGTTTATGTACATTTGATACATAAAATAGGTGTATCTTCTGTATGATTTTTACAAATAATATTACTGCAATTTAGGCATTTTATACTATATTTTGCCGTTGCCAAGACAAATATAATACAGTCAAGTCTCGTGAGCCGCTCGCTGATCGGGACCGGCGGCGGCGTTGAGCCCGTATCGAGAACGGAGCCCTAATTCGGAGTGTGAGTTTCTCGCTTCTTTCTGGCCGAAGGTGGGAGCGAGATGGACCGCTTTGCGTGCGCGCGGGCTTGCGCGATGGTCGCAAGTACTTACGGCGAGCACAGAAACCGCTTCCGAATTTGCGAAGCGGTTCCCGTGCCTGCCGTAAGCGATTGCGACCATCGCACACGCAAAGGACGGATTGTCAGGCGTCTGTAAGACAGAGCGAGACAAAATATCAACGCGTCGTCTGTCTCGTACTGTCCTCGCTCCCTTTCAGTGCCTTCGCTCACTCTGCTTCCATCTCGCTCTCGCCTTCGCCAGACAAGAGTGAGACAGAAGTGGTGGGGATAGCGAAACGTCCGTATCGTGTACACCAAACCGAGCCCGTAACGAGACTTTACTGTACTTTTAAACTTTACGCATATCATTTTCTCACCACACCTCATACTTTAGGAGGGTAAGACAAAACAATCGGAAGTTGAAAAATAAGGGCCACCCTAAAATGTATGCTATAATTATTTAAATTATTTATCAGGACTATTATCTTAGTTTTAGAATGAACAGTGCTCTTTTTTCGTGGGTAGAATCCCTCATTTTACAAAAGATACTTTACAATACAGAAAGTTATAATTTTTAACTACATTAAGAAAAAGTTCAATATCTATTACCTAACGATAACAAAATGGGGGTAGCTAATTTGTCATTGACCATTATATCTCTGACACGAAACTCACGTGTATATACAGACTTATTTAAATAAGTAATCACCGATATTTTGTTGTTTAAGTTACTGGTTGGAGATGAGTATACCCCAGGATGGCTACCAACGAAATTTAGTGTGGAGAGTTATGAAATCCTGTCTAGCCAATGCTGCATGATGGAGGATTATTATGAGCGCGATAGTGATTGCTATGTCCTGAAAGCTGGCAGGTAATCACGTTTTATTATTGTTATTGTATAGAAATGTGACAGTAATAACGAGTGCGTGGAGAGCAATAAAAGGGAGGGGAATGCTCAATATTATTTTTTACTGCAATCTCAGAACTTCTAACTTCTTACCGTCTCTTTCACCACTATGACGTACTTATTTTTCTCCTTACTATTATACTTTGTGTATTTTATTATTCTTTATAACGGCTGTCTGTCCTTAGTTCACTTTGATGCTTTCTCCATTCTTCCTTAGTTCCATTTTTATGCTTTTTTTGCATCACTATACTATAAAAAGTAACTTAACTTTTACTAAGCTTTTACTGTGCTCCCTTTTTAGTATGTACCCTATACTCCTCTTCGTTTTTTATTATTCAGTGTTCTTAATTCGGACCTGAGGTTTCCATTTCTCCTTGAACTTTTCTCTCCATCATATTTATAAAACTTCCGCAATTATCATCCTCCAACTTCTCCCGCCTATTTATATTCTTTTTTCTTACTTTTTAGTATCAGCAAGGTATCTCGTTCTGTTTATTAATAATACTGTCTTGTCTTATATTTGTCCTTTCTTTCTGCACCATCCTGTTTATTTTTATGTAAATGTTAAAGTATTCTACTGCTCTGCAAGAAAAGGTTATTTGCAGTCTCGGGACATATATTTTGTAATTTCAAAGTGTTTCAAATTTTTTCGATTATTGATTCGTTCATAATAAATAAAGCTACTTTTAATTTCAAGTGGAATCTTATATGGTGTTTCCTCTGGAGCTAGTTTCATTAATATTCAAAGTAATCGTGATATATTTCAGTTTTTTAAAAATCTATATTTTCTATGGGTTTTAAATTTGTATCTAATTTCATCATGCAGATTACATTTTGTTGCATTGTTTTAAGTGTTTGTATTAAATTAAATAATAAATGAATTTGTATTAACCCTTGGACACCGGATGCTCGAGCAGAGCGCGTGGTCCAAATGCCGGGTCATTTTGACTCATAGTGAAAAGTGAATAGACGATCGTCGACTGTTGCAGCAGGCGAGCTACGGGCTGGGTCAAAATGACCCGGCATTCGGTGTGCGAAGGTTAAATGAAGTACATTAAGTTGGTAGCTATTTTATAAAGACAACAAAATTTAGTTTGGTTTTAGTCAATTTTATAAAAAATTGATTGTAAATAATTCAATTGAAAATACTTATTGTAGCCAGTAAATAATTTTGTTTAAATAAATATGGAGTGTTATGTTTCAAACAATTAACAGATTGGGGACTGCGAGCCACGAATGGCAAAACGACGAACCGACAATGAGGGAAACCTTAAAAAAGGCTGCGGAATCTATTGTTCCAGAAAAATGTGATAACGAAGAAATTAGGAATATATTGAAGAGCACTGCAGAAAGACAAATTGAGTATGGTTTAAGTAAGTTATTGTTCTCAATGATTTTTAGTAAAGTGTTAGACAACATTTTGTAAAATAACGGAAATGTAAATTAATGTTTTTAAATTCTTTTGAAATTTGCATATTTTTCTTACATACAATTTCATATATCAGTAGTTGTGACTTTGTATATAGAATTCTATTAATATAACAAAAATTTTAGCATTTATCCTCCGTTCCATATAAGAGTAGACCTACGCCTCTACCGATTTGCAACCGATCTGCGCAGCTCCTACGAATTTGACACACGCGATTGGTCGTAGCACGTTCCCTACCGGTTTCCTATCAATCAACAGTATATCCCTGCGCGGAAAGAGTCTACTCTAAAGTGGAATGCAGTATAGCAATTGCAGCATGCAAGAAGTTGTTATTATGTTTGGATTATTAACAAATTATTTTCATTATTTATTATAAACATATGTATATACATAGTTTAACTATAATATATTGATGTGTGTAATTTTTTAAATATTTACTATTTTAATAATTTCTCTTTTTTAAAATTCAATTTATCATATATCTTTATAGTCCTACTTCCTTGTAACGTTCCACTTAAGTTAGAATTGTTATTGAATAGGCTGATAAGCATGTAACTAAATTTTACAAAATCGTACTTCCTCTTCTATTGTATTTAAATCTTAAATCAGTATTTGTGCTTCAACATATTACCCTATTCCTTAATATGATGTTTGAGGAGATGTATTCAAGGTTTGAGTAAACAATAAAAATTTTCTATTAATAATTATTCAGCTGTATGTCTCCAGAGCAGTGATTAAGTTTTGAATGCGCATGTCCAAACAGAAAAGCGGGAAAGTGGGCGGAGCCATAGCAATCTCTATTGGCTGTCAATCTCGTCATCTGCATCGACGAACTAGCTGTTCCCCTATATTTACCCAAGATATACTTATTCCGAGGAGTTTTGCAAATAACATTCTTCGCTGTAGCTATACCGATCAATAGTGGAGTCTTTAAAGCGCATGCCTAAATGGACGATGAAAAAGTGGGTGGAGCCGCGGCTCCCTCCACCCTACGACGTGAATTCGGTGGGGATAGCAACTAGATTCGAGGTTTGGCAGATGAACAAGTATGGAAGCATTGCTATTGAATGACTGATAAACAAGAACTTTTCACAAATTTCTATGTCCCCTTCCATGTCTAAACTCCACCCATAAATCGTGCTATATTTCGTCATACCTAACCCTCTTATGGAATTTTTCTATAAACAACTGCTCTAGAGAGCTGTACACACATTTCACTTTTCTAGACCAGTCCTTAAAACTTATCTGTACTTTCCTCGGATAAGACTCATTGTCTTAGTGCCCAAGCTAGAATTTTCAAAATTATTTTTAGTACTGCCTTATACTAATGATAACTCTAACCATACAGTTAACATATTTTCTTCGTCCCTACAGTTACACTGTTTCCTTTATTATAAAATCGTATAATTTAACATACTTGGCATGGTCTTCTGTCACTTTCATTTAAAGTCTTCCAAATAAACAACGCCCAACTGGCATTTATTAAACACCTATATAATGTCAACAAAGAATGTCTGTTTGCACAGTTATTTATAGGTGTAGATTACTGTAGATAGTGTTTAGTTTAAATGCTCTATTATTCGACTCTAAAAAAACAACACTACTAATGGAAGGACCTGTATATACAATATGTATCTCTTTCGGAGTTTTCGTCCATAAGTTTAAAATATTATTGAAAATTCTATTTGCTTTTAATTAAAATGATTATTTAATACTTGATCACCTCGAATTGTATTTCCTCGGTGATTGAAATAGTTTTAAACTATGTAATTCGGTCTCCTTCTATTTTTGTGGATTTTTATGTTTCCTCTAACAAATGTTTGCAGAGTTAGACGAAGAGGGGGAAGGCATTATAGCCGTGACACGCACATGGAAGGGCAAGAAGAGTTCAAAGGCAGTAGCATCACTGAAGTCTCTCATAACGAACAATCTACCTACTGACAATATAATTAACGTAGAAGTAGAACAAAAGACAGGTGGAATTAATCCTGACAACAGATCGCACAAGGGATATTTGTCGCACCTATGCCGTTTGGTTGTGAATCGCGTCCAGAGTCTTGTGAATGATTCCATCGAGGCAGATCCTGAGATAAAGAGTAAGAAGAAAATGGTGCAGGAGATTTATGCTGAAAGCTTGATGCACCTCGCGCTCCTCAAAGACATCAAACCCTGCCATGAGAACGAAAATGTTCAACAAGTCAAGGAGCTCCTAGTTTCTGGTAAATAAATTTCTAACGATTTTTGGAATACAATTCGGCGCGAATGATTGAGTTAGTCCGCTCAAAATTAGCGGACACCTCAAGTATTTCACGGTAGTCCCTCTTAAACGAAACAATGCTAATGATATTTATTGCTATTTATTCACTGAACATTGGGGGATGCTTCACCCCCTAAAATTGAAAATGGTCAAGAATACCTGTTTCTTAGATTTTTGTGCCGATCAACATATTTCAAGTACCTAGTGTTTCTTGCGAGTCCCTCGCGCCTGACTCATTTCACGCGTATGTTAAAAAATTAATAACTTAGAAACGTAACCTCAAACACAATCTCGTCATTCTTGATTTTCGTCCTATTTTGATATGCAGAATCACCCCTTAAAGTATCCCCCAAAAATTCATCTCCAGCATTCGTGATATAATAAATGCACCTTATGTCTTAATAACAAAATGATATAATTTAGTAATACTAGAAAAAGGAGAGTAGTACTAGTAAATACAGTAAAGTCTCGTTAGCCGCTCGCTGGTCGGGACCGGCGTTGAGCCCGTATCGTGAACGGAGCGCTAATTCCGAGTGCGAGTTTCCCGCTTCTTTCTGGCTGAAGGTGGGAGCGAGATGAAATATCAACGCGTCGTCTGTCTCGTACTGTCCTCGCTTCCTTTCACTGCCTTTGCTCACTCTCGTTCCATCTCGCTCTCGCCTTTGCCGGAAAAAAAGTGGTGGGGATAGCGAAAAGTCCGTATTGTGTACACCAAACCGAGCCCGTAACGAGACTTTACTATATTGGTAAGAGAGTTATTTAAAATATTGTGCAGGTAAGTCGCATAAGCACGGGCCAATATTGATAAAAGGGGGCAAATACTCTGGAAAATCATCATTGCTCTCAAGAATTTATACGGACGCTTCTTCCTGGTTGGGTTGCACAACCTTCAAAATCGTTCGCCTCTGCGCATCGACCCCCCGCTCTGCGTACAGTTTGGAGTTGCTTCGAGTGCTCTGTCAGCATATTGGCTTCCTTTCGGGTTCGTTGGACGGAAATCTTCCCAAAGATGCTTCCTTTGACCCCCTCTATTTAAACAACTGGTTCGGTCAGCTTATGAGGCGGATCGAGGAAGAACCATTAAAGGAACAATTAGTGATCCTCCTTGATGATCTTCATCGACTACATCCACTGGAATGTGATATCATCGCTGCTCTGTCGTGGCTGCCATTAAATTTACCACCAGGTAATACAAGAAGTTTGTTGCTTTTATACTGCAAATTCTATGAGGATATAGCAATAATTGCATTCGAAGTTTGGCGGGCGATCTATTATCGAGGCATTACTATTGGGCGGTTAGCTACCATGGACCTCGCATCTACTCCTTTTCCCATCTCTTCCATTTAACTCCATCGAGCAGTGTCAGTATTGCTTGGTACACCTACATTTTTATTCGATTATGACGCATTGAAATAAGTTTAATTATGACTATCTGTATTATACCATAAAATTGTTTATCATTTCTTCTACTCGACTTGGAATTCCTCGTATCGGAATTATTGAAAAAATAATAAACAAATAATTGAAAGTAATCATAATGTTCGTTTCAGGGGTGCATTTGGTGGTAACAACTGCTCTTCCACCTGAAATGTTACGTCTCACGCCTGTACAAAGAGAAAGATTGCGCAGCAATGACATATTAATCGAGCTCCAGGACTCAAGTTCAAGTTTACACGAAACAGAGAATGTTTTCGATATATTAGAAAAGCTCATAGGGGAGTGTGCTGCCAATAGAATTGGCCCAATTTTGGCTTCCACGGAGTACGGTTTATCTGAGACGGAGGTTCTTGAAGTGATTATGCCAACAGGAGGTGATGGGCCCTTATTCATCGAAGAAGGGTTGTTCAATTTTTCTACGTGGTGCTTAGTTAAAAGAACATTCGATGAATTTTTGAAGGCAAGTTTTTACAGGCAAATCCTCTTGCACAGTATTGTACGAAGTATTCGAATATAGAGTATTACAGTATTGTCTCGTTAGCGGCTCGGTTTGGTGTACATGATGTGGGCTTTTCGCTATCCCCACCACATTTGTCTCACTCTTGTCCAGCGAAGACGAGAGCAAGATGGAATGAGAGCGAGCGAGGGCGGTACGAGACAGATGACGCGATGATGTTTTGTCCCGCTCCGTCTTTCGGACGCCGTAACACTCCATCCTTTGCGTGCGCGACGGGCGTCCGCGATAGTCCTAAGCAGTTACGGTGAGAGCACGAGAACGCGTACGCCCGCCGCGCACGCAAAGCGTTCCATATCGCTCCTCCCTTCGGCCAGAAAGAAGCGAGAAACGAATACTCGGAATTAGGGCTCTGTTCACGCTGACGGCTCAACGCCGATCCCGACCAGTGAGCCCGTAACGAGACAATACTGTACCTCCACAATTGAAACTGGCTCGTTTATCTAATTGAAAAGTTTATTCTAATGTAATACTAGTGATTTTAGTAATCAGTCTCTTAAATTTAAGGTTCGCGTGTTAAGCGGAAAATTACTTTTCTCTTGGCGATACCCAATCCGTGATCTGGCTCGTAAAAGGTATTTTCCCAACCAAGAAACTCTAAAAAGTTACCACGGCGAGCTCGCGAATCTTTTCTTTTCGGAAGACTTCGAGGACAAGGATGACAAATCGTCGCCAGAGGAGGAGGTTCCCAAAAAGGAGACGCCTTTTCAAAGTAGGCCACGATCGCAAGATACGGCGTATAATTTGAGGCACGTTGAGGAAGCATGGCTCCATCTTCTACAAGCTGGAGATGTAGAAAAGTTGAAGAAACTGGCCGTTTGCGCGTTCGATTTTCTTCTAGCGGCTGTGCAAATGATCTCTGTCAGTTATTTGAGATGTGTTCTGGAACACTCGAGGAGGTATTTACTGGAGAGGGATTTGGAGTTAGTTTACTACACCGTGAGAAAGTCCAGCGACGTTTTAACGAGGGATCCCCTTCAGCTCGGAGCACAACTTATATGCTGGCTGCGACCTGTAGCTGAGGATGGTGGTGACTTGGTGAGTATGGGTGTCTCTAACAGTGATGGTTCTTCAAATGCGCATGCGCAAATAGAAGATCGCTCCACAGCGCCACTCTCTGGGGATGCTGGGCACTAAGGTCGGAGCCACATATATTGGCCGGTGAATTCATTTTCACGAACAGTGATCGAGGAGAAATCAGTCACCGCCATCTGACGATCGTTGATTTGTCAGTTGGAGTTAAGGGGCCCTCGAAGGGGATAGTGGGGTAACGGGAACGCTGTTCGGCACCGTCTGAACGTAGACGTGTGGCTGTTATTTATTCTTAGCATAATAGTTGTGTGTGTGGTGGGAGAATACCCCTCTCGAAACTCACCGGCCAATATATCTGGCTCCGACCTTAGATTCCAGGTTTGATGAGGCGATCTGATATGGGGAACATGCAATATCCTGATGCAAAAAGGCATCGAAAAGTATTTTACCGTTTTGGGATCCGAACCTTCTTTCTCGAAATATTAACAATTGAATAATAGCCGTCCAAGTTCCGAGCCGTTCAGTTTAAAACCGAGTCAGCTGAGCTTGGGACAGTGACTGCTCCCGAACCAAATACACAGTAGACCCGACCGCATTAACCAATTTTCACGGTTTGCACCAACGCTTGTATCTGCGCGTGCCTCCTGCATCTGCGTGCGAGCGGAAACTGCTCCGCGCTCAGCTGTGTCGACTTTAAACTGTGCGCCCGGAACTTGGACCGCTAATATTCAACTGTTAATACCTCAAGAACGAAACCTCGGATCCCAAAACGGTAAAGGACTTTTCGATCTCTTTTTGCATAACGATATTTTATGTTCTGGAAATTACTCCAATTTTTGGAGCCTGTATATTCTGAAAACCGTGAACTTACATTAAGATGATTTCAAATGACGAATTTTATTATTGATTGTAATAGTATTGCAATAAAGATATTTCTGTGCATTACAATCTTATCATTCTTCACTTGCTAATTTAATGATAAATAGATATAGTTCGCCATATATCTAGTTAATATATAACTAGAAGTATCATCAAGGTAGGTTTAAATGTTTACAAATGAAGAATTTCTGGTTCAAGGTTAGCAGAATGGTAACGGCAGCGATGGCGTGGTGTGATGGTTACACAGCTCCATTGTTGGTACCCCTGAATGGATGGCTTCAACCACCCTTACCTCTTCAAATTCGCAGTTTATCTTGTCCACAAGCAGTGAAGCTTGTTGAGGCTGCTCCATCTGGACAGCACGTTATCATTGTTCCTTTCCTAGGAGATGCTCAATTGTGGCATGTGATGTCTGGACAATTGGTTCACACGTTCAAAGGTAGCTTTCTATAGCATTGTAAAAATCAATATCAGTTACCTTTAAAGGGTATGGTTATACAGAGCAATAGTAAGGTGTCCAATGCGCAAACAAAAGATGGGAACGTGGGTGCAGTAGTTAGCCCCCTCCATTCCACAATTCGAATTCTGGGGTAGCGATGATTAGATTCAATGTCTGGCAGGCGACCTAGTATCGAGGCATTACGATTCGATGGTTGACAGCGCGAGACGCCTCAATGAATGAATTACCTCTGTTGTTTCTTATCTCCTACCTCCTAGCGTCATTGATTGGTATATTTATATTATACATGCACCAGGAATTTTCCACTACCACACTGGGTGACAGCGAAATTCCTGACATCCCTATATTTTATTCCAAAACAAATACTATGACCGACTTTTTTCTCACCATTCATGTTTGTGGCTTATAACTCCACTCAAATATGTTTAAGTATTACAAATTGCGTAAACAAAATAAAAAATAATCGTAATCTAACTATTGAAGAAAATATTCATTATCAACTGTTTTTGTGTTTACGTGAAACTATAGTGTGAAAAATTCTTTCGATTTTCAAGGGGGTATTCTGGTCCGACGGGTAAAAAAAAATCGATTTTTTCTTGCATTTTTTACTGGTACATTATATGGGTAATACGTGTGCAAAAGGGTTTTTTCCAAATTATAATACAGTAAAGTCTCGTTACGGGCTCGGTTTGGTGTACACGATACAGACTTTTCACTATCCCCACCACTTCTATTTCACTCTTGTCCGGCCAAGGCGAGAGCGAGATGGCACGAGTGAGCGAAGGCACTGGAAGGGAGCGAGGACAGTATGAGACAGACGATGCGTTGATATTTTGCCTCGCTCCATCTTTCAGACGCCTGACACTCCGTCCTTTGCGTACGCACGCAAAGCGGTCCATCTCGCTCCCACCTTCGGCCAGAAAGTAGCGAGAAACACACACTTGGAATTAGGGCTCCGTTCACGATACGGGCTCAACGCCGGTCCCCACCAGCGAGCGGCTAACGAGACTTCACTGTATTTGCAAAGATACAGGGTGCAGAATAGGTACTGTGGTTTGCAAAATTGTTGGCAGTCGGTTGCGGAGCGGGGCAAGGGGACTACCTCGCACGCGCCGCCCCTCTCTCTGCCGCGGACTCCCTAATTCCCCCGCTCACTCTCTTCGTCATGCGGCGCTGCTGATCGATTCGTTGACGTGACGCATCGGCCAATAGCGACAATACGTGTGCTTTACATCTTTCACAGTGTTAGAGAAAGTGGGCCTATGAGGATACACACGATCGGACCCCCAAGTTCCTGCCGGCAACATTTTTGCAAACCACAGTAGATACCTATACGGCGCGGCGCGTTGACTGAGCGGGACGGGTGACGCATAACAGTTTTGTTCCTGCAAGGTTATTTCGGGCAAAGTTTCGGCGGATTGTTCTTCCTGGGAGGGGGGGGGGGGGGCATTTTTGGGCCTTTTACAACACAAAAATCGACTATTTTGTTACAAAGAGACTGTTACTTTCCTAGGTGACAACTTACAATTAGTTTGGCTTCGAATGTTGAGTACATTTTACTTTAAACGCAATTTTCTCGAAACCACGTTTTTCGAATCGGTGACCATGATATTTCAAGATCGACTGGACCAATTCAGTCTAAGTTTTGCATATAGGTATTCTCAGTACACGTGTGGCTATCATCCCTACCAGAATTATAATAAAATATTTTACTTTTATCTTTCACAGACCTTTAAAGTTGAAAAAATGTGCGAGAATCAAAACTTAATTTTCAAACTGCCACCATTTCCTTCATTTTCAATATTTTTTTATCATTCTGGCCGGGAGGATAGCCGCAAAAGCTTACAAATGAAGAATCTCTTTACACTTTTTGTTTCTAATCATTAGAACGAGCCTAAGCATGGTCACAGTGACCCCATTGTTTTTTTTCACCATTACTTTAAAGCAGTCAACTGTGTTTGATTTTAATTTTTTTCTATTCACAAAATTTGTAAAGATAGTTCAAATATCAATAAGAATGTACCAATAAACTAAATACTAATCAAATTGATGGGTTCTTTGTAAAAAAATTCCGAAATAACGCGACGAAAACGCCTCGTGAGACCAGAATACCTCCTTAATTGAATTCTTATACTTAGTAATTAGGTAGTAAGTAGGCTCTCTACCCTCTATACAGGGTGTTTCTCTACCTGTGGTCAATACTCTAAGGGATGATTATACCGGCGAAAATAAGACGAAAATCAAGAGTGACGAAATTGCGGTAAACGCTTCGTGTTCGAGGAAATTGACTTTGAATTTCACCTAAATACGCGTACATCGTAGGCGCTTGAGGGGCACGCGGAGGTGAGCGGAACGTCCTACGGGCAGCTGACGCGTTCCGCTCACCTCCGCGTGCCCCTCAAGCGCCTACGATGTACGCGTATTTAGGTGAAATTCAAAGTCAATTTCCTCGAACACGAAGCGTTTACCGCAATTTCGTCACTCTTGATTTTCGTCTTATTTTCGCCGGTATAATCATCCCTTAGAGTATTGACCACAGGTAGAGAAACACCCTGTATAAGCGTATTAGTTGGCTTTCACCGTGCCTATAATAAGGGAATACTGTATTCGAATTTTCTATTATTTTCCTTCCTTGTGGTATTAAAATGTGAATATCCCTCTATATTTTTTGACACCGCTTTTGAATTATCTTATACTCTATTTTATATATTGTACCCCTTAATTTAATACTTTACACAGGATGTTTGAATACTCTGTGTTATAATTTTATGGGGTTATGAAGTACGATAAAATGATTGCTGTTTCTTAGAGCTATTTTGTCATACGAAGACAACGAAGAATATTAATAGTTTTATCATGAAAGTTTATTTCTGATTGAACTGTGTGACTGCCTACATTTTAATAACCGTGTATATTTTAAAACAATTGATGAGGAATAGCGGATCTGTTCTTTTTGTACACATTCTAATGCTGATTATAAAATTATTTTAGGTCATTCGAATCCAATCTCGTGTTTAGCTGTAACGCAACACTCGCAGTATTTGCTGACAGGGTCTGAAGACACTTCAATTATAGTATGGGACATGAAAGAATTGACCTTGAAATTGAGAATTCAAGAACATATCGCTCCTGTTTTGAGTCTGACGACCGCCCTCAAGAATTCTGTGATTGTCAGGTTTAAAATTTTACCTTATATCAACTATCTGTAATTACTTAGTTATCACAGTATACCATAAGTCAGTAAGCACGTATTGAAAAATAATTTGTTATTTCAAATCACGCAACATTATAAGGTAGTAATGACAAATAATATCTTTAATTTAAACATTTTAAACTGACTTATGCATTGCACGCAATATTCTTTCGTGTGTTGACTAAACTGCAAATATTTATTTATTTAGCAAAGCATTATAAAATTTAATTTTATTACGTTTCAAATGAAGTTTTCCTTTTACTTCTTAGTACGAATATCTTTATACACTTCATTTGCAAGAGTAAAATTATAACGAGCTGTAGAGAGATCTCTACTGCGCATGCTCTAACAGAAGATGGAAAAGTAGGTGGAGCCATCGGCATTGCCATAGCGATAATTTACCTTTAATCAAATTAATTTCCCAGTAACAATTCATTTTTGGGACTGATAAATAACTGATATATCCCAAAGATACCGGTCATCCTATTATATGCACACTCATATAAAGAACTGTTTAAAGACAAAAGCAGTGGAATATTTCAGGAATTATTAGTTTACAAAACTACATTTTTACACATTTTTTTTCTTCTATAAAGTCTGAAACACTACGTACGTATATTAACTTCATCCGTTATTTGAATCCATATAATTAATTCTAAAGACGTATACGCGATATTTGCACTTTAATTTGGTTTAATAGCACATTGCACAATTATATAGAAATATTCTCACGCACAAATTTGACTGTAAAATGGAATTATCAAATAATTTTTGCTTTCTGTTTCTCTTTAGTGGAGGTGAAGATTCCAGAATAATCGTCACAAGTTTGCTAACCGGTGACGTCTTGATCAAAGTCGACCACCATAGAGGGCCCGTCAATTCTATTCGCGTGGATTCTGCTGGAGAGATTCTTGTTTCTGGGTCCTCGGACTGTACTGTCTGCTTATGGTGCCTGGAAAGGTTCACATTGTTGAAAAGCATTGTCTTGCCATCGGCAGTGACGATGCTCGACGTATCCGCGGATTCTGTTTTCCTGTTGGCGGCTTGCGAGGACCAGAAACTGTACTTGAGATCGCTGGCGACAGGAACAGAGATTCACACGTTGCGAGGTCATCAGGGTGAAATTAAAAGTATTTGTCTGGCGAGGGATTGTAGAAGAGCGATCGCAGGCGGGAACAAAGGAAGAATTTCTATTTTCGACATGCACAGTGGAAGGTTGACGAGAACGTTACCAGCAAATCCCTCGGCGGACGTTACTGCAGTCAAGGTAGGGAAAAGCCTAGACGCTTTTGAAATGTCATTTCGCTGTTGTGTCCCCTTTTGTATTAACTGCAATTAGTTTCCACTTCAAGGATTTCGAAAATAATAGAATAAATAATTATTGAGCATTGTAGGTGTACCAACCAGCCCTCTGCAACGGGCGGGTATATCGCGGGTCAACCCGCCCGTTACGCGGCTGTCTTTCGATTCACCTGATACACCCGTGCCCGCGATGGCTAATTCAGGTCAGCGGTTACAGTAGGCGTGCACAGCTGAATACCCGCCGAGCAAAAATTTTCGGGCGCGTGCGGAAAGAGCATCGTAAAGCACTAAGCCACGCCTCCATGAGCAACAGTGCCGTGAGTGCTGTGGTGGGGAGTGTTCGTGAGTGAAGTGTGCCGCTGACCGTCAGCCAGAGTTGGGCATTATTCGACTAAATTGTTATTCGACGAATCTTGGAATAAAAATTTCGAATAAAATGGAGTTATTCGCGATTAACGAATAAATTTTTAGTCGACTAAGTTTTTATTCGATGAACTCGAATACAAATTTCGAATAAAGTGAAGTTATTCGTAAATAACGAATAAAAATTTCGAATAAAATGTCGTTATTCGAGAATAACGAATACAAATTTATTCGAATAAATTTTTATTCGTTATTCGTTATTCGGAGGACCTCCGTGGCGACTGAGCGTCACGAATAAGCCGCTTGGGCTCGACTCCCATGGTCCTTGGCCCGACCGGTGACCGAGGGGTATTATGGGGCAAGGGGAACGCTTGTCGAGTGTAGGGTGAACCGCCCGATACCCCGTGGCGAAAAAAACGATTAAGAAGTGAGAAATTTCGGGCTCCGCATTTCTCATCAGATCGTCACAAAAACGGCGCCAAACGATTCCTTATGTTTTTTCGGCGAAAATAACACCAAGAACGACGTAATTCGGACCGTAAATAATCCTACAGTGCACACGTAAAATAAATTACACCATTGCACATGTTTGGCCTCACAGGTCCATATCTCCAAATCTAGGAATGCATGGATATTTTGTAAAGAAAAATATTTTTAGACCGCACGTAACCCACTGCGCTCAATCTTTATTAAGAAAAATATTTGTAACAAAATGAAATACTGAACAAATATCTCTTTAACCGTATGGGTCATAGTTACCTGAATCTATTTCAATGTCATGAGAACTTTTAACTTGAGCCTGTGAGTCTGAATTTTTTATGATTTTTGTTAGCGGTCTTTATTTTCCATAAGACCGTAAATCAAAGAGATGTAGCCCTCAATTAGATTTGTCAAATTTTGTAATTATTCACTTATCAAGCCCATTCACTTTGTATACATCGCAGTTTCATAGTCAATTTGTTATTTGTACTTGTCATCTGTTTGTTTATATATTTAATGGTGTTTAGTGCATCAGTTTTGTAATATTATACGTTATTACAAGATCTTCAACCTCTATTGTGAAATATACGGAACGGAATTTATAACCCTGTGAAATTTGTTAAAATTGAAGATATATGGTACGGGAATATCGAGTAGCCCCCGGTGGGGGTGGTAGGTACATTCGGAAAGCGTTCCCCTTATCTCATAATCCCCTCTCGGCCCGACCAGAGGCCGAGGGCCTCGGGACCCCAGACGGAGCGGCTCGAGTTCTGACCCACGCTTATTCGTGTCGCCTAGTCGCCACGGAGGTCCTTCGAATAACGAATAACGAATAACGAATACAAATTTATTCGACTAAGAATTTATTCTATATTTTCGAATAAATTATTATTCGAAATTTTTATTCGAGATCACTCGAATAAAAATTTAGTCGAATAATAATTTATTCGTTATTCTCGAATAACTACACTTTATTCGAAATTTTTATTCGAGATCGTTCGAATAAAAATTTAGTCGAATCAAAATTTAGTCGAATAAAAATTTATTCGACTAATGCCCAACTCTGCCGTCAGCAACACACCTTACAGTTTACACGCATACTACGACAGCCATTGGCCACAGGGTGGGGGAACTGTTCACGGCATCGCTCTTCGCTTTGCTCACGAGCAATCGAGAGCGCTGTTGCCCGCCACAGCCTTGCTGTGCAGGCCTGGTTTACAGTATTGTCTCCGCATGTGCTCGCTGGACCGGCATGGAGCTCCTATCGTGAACTCAACTCCTCTTATCAACTTTACGCCCTAGCAGTTGCCTAATTTTGCAGAGTAAAGTCATAAATAATCTCAAATAAATGTATTATAATAAAGCGCGCAATTTGATAAGTACGCCTAGGGCGCAAAAAAGACTTGAGCCGGACATTCGTCAAGATTTTGCGATGCGGTTCTTGTGCTCCCGTAGGTGCTTGAAACTATCGCGCACGCCCGTCGCGCATGCAGAGGACGGAGTGTCACGGCGCCCGAAAAACGGAGCGAGACAAAACGTCAACGCTCCCGCTCTCGTTCCATCTCGCTCTCGCTTTCGCCGGACAAGAGTGAGACCGGAGTGGTGGGGATAGCAACAAGCACCTATCGTGTGCACCAAACCGAGCACATACGGAGACAATACTGTATTTCTATCTGCCCGAGGCGCCCGAGACGCCCGTGAAACGGCGGAAACGCCTGAAGTAGTCACCAGTCATAACGTCACAACGCGTATCCGACTCGCTCTTGCCTACACTGTTACTCGCTCTTACCCACGACTGGTGACTGTTCGCGCGCCTCGAGCGGATAGAAATCAACGATGACCCAACTCATTTGCCGCAGGTACGAACGGGTTGGTTAAGTCAGGTCTGTCCAAGGGTTTGCTCGCACGAGCAGCCGCGAGTTGCTCTTCGCTTTCGGAGGCACGGAGCCAGGCCCAACAACGAAAAGACTTCTTGGTGGGGGAATCTGTGAACGCTACCTATCCCCACTGTTTTACGGCTGCCGCTTTTGCCGTTGGTCTTGCCATCGCTCGCAACCACCCGTGGCTGCCCTTCGAGGGCAAGAGCAAAAGTTGGACGGGCCTGGGTTAAGTACTCGGCGGGGTTTAGGTCGCGAGTATCGCGGGTTAGTGAAAGTTCCGGCCCCGGGCGGTTCGGGTGCATCGAGATACGGTTGGGTGACGGGCGAATCAAACCCACCCGGTGCAGGGTTCTTGTGCCAACTAACAATGAGACCTCCAATACGCATGCCCAGACAGCACTTGGAGTAGTGAGTGGAGCTATCGACGCACCACTTCGCAGCGCGGACACTGCGGTGAATGTGGGGCAAAAGGAGCTCAGGGGAAGGGATGGGGAGCGAAGGAGTTCGTGGAAGATCCTTGGTACCCAGCGACTCAATAGTAGCGTCCCAACATTTCGAATCTACTTACTCGTCGCTATTCTCACAAAACCTACCTTTCCATCTTCTGCTTGAATACACGATTCAAAAATATTGTTCCAGCTACCATACATGCACGACGAACAATGATCCAATTTCACACGGTTAGCATCTGTTTCGCGAACACTTCTACACTGTTTTGTAAATGTAGTGTTATGCACAGCCACGCCACAGGCGCTCATTTACATCCTATTCATGAAATATTATACAGGGTGACACAAGATAGGGGGATTTTCTAGAACATGCAGTATCCTAATGCAAAAAAACATAAAAAAATCCTTTCCCGTTTTGAGGTCCGAGGCTTCGTTCTCGAGATATTAACAGTTGAGTATTAGCGGTTCAACTTTCGGGCCATGCAGTTTAAATCCGAAACAGCTGACCGCAGAGCACTGACCCCTACCACGCGCACGCTGCAGGCACGTCTACATACAGGCCCACACACACAGTAGAGTGGGGAGGGGGAACATGCCACGCATGCGCGTGATGACGCCGTGACGTCAAACCAATCGATGCCAAGATAGGTGTTGGCCCCAAACCAATCGACGCCAAGGTTGGACCCCCTCCAATTCGAGTAGAATTTTTCTGACAGTCCTGGCTGGTTCAAACCTTTAAAATGAGTTAGCGCGGTCGGCCTCAGCTGACTCGGTTTTAAACTACGCAACCCGGAAGTTCGACCGCTAATATTCAACTGTTAATATCTCGAGAACGAAACCTCGGATCCCAAAACGGTAAAGGACTTTTCGATGTCTTTTTGTATCAGGATATTGCGTGTTTCTGGAAGTCCCTGAATTTTGGGACACCCTGTACAAGTGTTTGCAAAGCAAATACTAACCACGCGATTCTTGTCCACTCTACACCGTGCGTCTGTGGTAGCTGGGAATATATTTTTTATCTTAGTGAACATTCGCTTTGGAGATATCACGATTGCGCAGTGGACCTATAGAGTCGAGCTTTGGCAGGCGATCTAGGATCGAGACGTATTTATAATATAATTACCAGTCAAAAATCTCTCATAGATTCCTTTTTTCCCATCCGCGATTATTGCTCGATATACCCATAACCAGGCTCGGCTCAAGACTCTTTTGCGCCCTAGGCGAACCTGCTAAATTCCGTCCTTTATTGATATTATATTCATTTAAGCTTTCTGATGACCTTACTCTGAATTATCATTCGTAGTTTAAAGCACTTATAGTACAACTTGTAATATTTAGTTTAAAACGTTATTTAAAAAAATGCGGACAATGGAAAGACCATTTTGCGCCCCTAGTTAACTTTACGCTCTAGGCAGCTGCCTAATTTTGCCTATAGGGATGAGCCAGGCATGCTTGTAACAAGGTTTGTAGGAAGAGTTTTAAGAAGGAGATGAGGAACGAAGGAGCCTGGAAGATTTTTAGCTGTCAAACACCCAATAGGAAGAAATCGCGCTGTTGTGTGGAAGGGGCAACGGCTCCACTCACTTTTTCCTCCTCACTTTGGGCATGCACAGGGGAGACCTCACTAATATGCACTACAGTAAAGTCTCGTTAGCCGCTCGCTGGTCGGGACCGGCGTTGAGCCCGTATCGTGAACGGAGCCCGAATTCCGAGTGTGAGTTTGTCGCTTCTTTCTGGCCGAAGGTGGGAGCGAGATGGACCGCTTTGCGTGCGCGCGGGCGTGCGGGATGGTCGCAAGCGCTCACGACGAGCACGGGAACCGCTTCCGAATTTGCGAAGCGGTTCGCCGTAAGCGTTGGCGACCATCGCGCACGCAAAGGACAGAGTGTCAGGCGTTCGCTCACTCTCGTTCCAGCTCGCTCTCGCGTTTTCCGGACAAGAGTGAGGCAGAAGTGGTGGGGATAGCGAAAAGCCCGTATCATGTACACCAATCCGAGCCCGTAACGAGACTTTACTGTATTTTTCAGTATATCTTTTCCACATCATAATTATTCTCCATGTTAATTTCCTTAATGCGTTCAAATTCTAATTAATCAGTTGCCTACTCTATTTACATTCGTTGATAGAAAATGTTAACACCCTCCCTCTGGTTTTAATTTAATTAATCATTACCTCCACTCATTTCAGAGTAGATTTTTTTAGGGTGTACGTTTTATTGACAATATCGTAAAAAATTGATATCTTTGAATAGGTGACGGAAAAGGATGACTTTTTAATAACAGCTGCCGGTGATCGTGTTACGTATTGGAGTTTCCGGGGTGAAGAGGGCCATTCGAAACCTCCGAAATCTGGCAAACTAGAATCTTTACACCCCCATACGTCTCCTATCTCGTGTTTAGATATATCCAGGGATGGAGCAATGGCGGTCACTGGTGGAGTCGATTCTTTAGTAAACCTTTGGCAACTAAACACGCACGAGTTGCTGTCAACTTTCGAAGGACATATTGCTAGCGTTACGTGTATCGCGTTCTCGGCTTCCGGTTTATTCGTGGCTTCTGGTACGTATGTTCATCGTTTACATAATTAAAGACATTACTTAATTGTATAAAAACCATTAGTATCTTTGTATAATATTTTCCACAGTGTACGCATGTGTAATGCATGTACACTACGTAGTGTATCACCCACGTGTCAATTAGGTGCTAAAATATAAAAAAAGAATTCAAGTTTACCACATTTGTATGTATGTGTAACTTCTATACGTGAATTTTCTAAATACAGGTTCGGAAGACAAAACAGTTCGCGTGTGGGGCTTAACGTTAGGTTTGGTAGTAGCGACATTTAAACATCAAGCACCTGTTACAACGGTAACAGCAATGTTTGATGGTCGAAGGATCGTCAGTTCCGATAGAGCGGGAGTAATTCGAGTCTGGGCCGCTGACACAGGTACCCTGATCCAATCAGTGTCTGGACCTGGTCGTTGTTTCACAGTTTCTTCTGATATGAGGTACGCCAGATTAATTGAATCCTATGTCCATACTTATACTAAATTTTTTATTTCGTATTATAAATAATATTTGCTTGGGCTAATATTTGTTAAAAGTAAACAACTAAAGGATTTTTTGAAATTGCAATTTTAAAAGAAAAAACTGCAGTAAACAGTTTTGCATGAAAAATATTTTATTACAACGATTGAGTGCTCGTTTCTCAGTTTGAGTTAATAAATTTATAGGTATGCGGTGTGTGGAACAGGGGACAATCAAGTACGAATAGTAAGTTTAGGAGCGGGGCCTGAAGAAAAGTATCAAGTATCGCATTCTCAAGACATCACTTGCTTAGTGGTCACTCCAGACTCTCGATCTTTAATCACGGGCTCGATAGACATGAGTTTAAAAGTTTGGCAGCTTGCTGGTGGCAAATTATCGCAGGTATGTTTCTTAAATTAAGCCTTCAACGTAATTGATTATCTCAGCGAATGTTAATTAAAAATATATTTTAAGGGAAATTAATTTTAACCACAAAGTACGTACAACTTCAAAAAATCGAAGTAGAGTGCTTATACAGTGTCTTCGGTAACAAATAGTAGAAAATGAAGTAGGTGATTCTATGTGATAAAATAGGACGAAAATCGTAACTAAAAAAATTGCCGCGGAGGTCTGGTTTTTTATTTATTGACGTTTGAAAATTGAAGAGTCCTTGTAGATAACACTGTACGTGCCAAAATTTAAAAAAAATTTGTATCGGAAAATGTTCCACGTGCCAAATAATACTACAGTAAATCCTCGTTAGCAGCCCGATTCTACCACGCGTTAGGAGCCCGGCGACCATCCCCACCATTTCTTGGAATCCTTCGGACGAGTGTGGGGGAACCCGGAAACGAGCAAGAGGCTCTTTCGTTTCCTCTCGCCCGCTCATTGGGTTATCTCACTCACGCGAGTGGCCGCGCGGAATAGTGTCCAGTCGCGTTAGGAGCCCGCCGCCAGCCTCGTTCGTCGGGCTGCTAACAAGTACTTACTGTATAGTGTAGAACTTGCTTTTGGCACTTACAGTGTTTTCTACAATGACTCTTTAATTTAAGTCAGCAATACCTGGAGGATCGCAGTACGGCCTCCTACAGTCGCCGTCAGAAAATGATGTCCAAGTTCGATCACGCGTGCTCTCGGGGTTCTCCCACTCACGTCCGCGTTGCCAGGGATACTGCGAAGACGCCGGTAGCCCATAGACATATATAGACGGAACAGAAGCTGGGACTATCGGCGTGGGGGATGGTAGGCTTGGAGGGGAAAAGGCAGAGGTCAGATACAGGTACTTACCGCGAACCTTGCCCCCCCCCCCCCCCCCACAGCTTACGCTCCGTCTATATATGTCTATGTAGTACCCTTCGTAGCGTCGCGCGGCCTCCTTAAAAACGGAAGGCACGCTGCACGAAAGAAAGATTGGAAGGGGGAGCAGGCGTGTGAGGGGCTCCTATGCTGGACAGCAGTGGTCTACGAAGTAAGCTAGGACGTTAGTAATTCCATGCAATAAATAATTCTTTAACACTTCTTGTAAAGATGTTATATATTGGAAATAAAACTTTATACTGATACTTTTTTAACAATGAACTATATAATTAAACAAGCAATGAAATCAAACTTCATTAAACATTCATCAACAAAATTAAACCTACATACAATGAAATTATATATCTACAAAAAGAAATAACCATTTGACACTGGTTACAAATGAAATAACAGACAACATAAAATTCGCCACAGTGTCCTGCGCAACCCAACCTGTTGAGCACCAAATTGCCGTTCTTCAGGTGTTCCTGACCCTAATATGTATTTATGCATTAATAACTGGAAAACAAAGACTCCACTGCAATTTCGTTACTCTGGATTTTTGTCTTATTTTATTGAGCAGAATCAGTCATTTTATTTTCTACTACCTGTTGCCGAGCGCCCTATACAATAATACAGTTCAAGGGACTAATGCCTGAATATTAAACGAATCTCTACTACCATGTGTTGCAGGTCCTAGTAAGTCACACGGATCACGTAACCTGCGTCGCAGTTTCCGTCCTTGATAAGTCCATTGTAGTGTCCGGCTCTAGGGATGCGAATTTAATCGTCTGGGATATTAACACTGGGGATGATCTTCACACTTTAAAAGGCCACTTGGGTTACATTACATGTGTCAAACTATCAGGGGATGGGAGTCTTGCAGCCTCGGGGAGTGAAGATAAGAGTTTAATTGTCTGGGATACGAAAAAAGGCTGCCCTCTCAACAGCATCATGTTGCACGTGCCAGTGTTGGGCCTTGAAGTGGCCACGGACCTTTCAAGGCTTGCGTTACATCTGCTCGAACACAAATGCATGCCCATCCTGTGTTTGCATAATACACCAGCGCAGTATGTCAAGCTCCCAGATTATGTTGCCCCTTGGTGCGATGTAAGAGACATGAGAGCCCCTGGACCAAAAAGACCGAATAAGAGGTTGCTGAAGAAGGAAATATCATTGGACAGCGACACATGGCGCAGGAAATATGGCCATTTAACGGCAGGTAGGTTGTTTGGAAGTCTTCTGCATCGTACGTTTGTAATAATTTATGTAGGCATACCTAGCAATGGTGATGTTTGTGGGAGGTGTTAAAAGGAGAGGCTAAGCAAAAAGGAAGTACTTGACAGGTCTTTATTTGTCAGCTATCCACCAATAATACCTTAATACTAGACCTATATCAAATCTGCAATTCAGTTATCACTTTCTCCACAGAATCCGTGCTTTAGTGTGGAGGGAACCGTCGGTGCTACACTCTTCTCCATATTCTGTTTTAGCATGCGCACTGATGATATTAATGCTCGATATAACTTTCTATGCAAGAAGGTATATGTACAGTAGGGTGGGACGAAATATAGGGGCAAAATATTTTTTTTATTATTCATGACTTCTAATGGTGGGCAAAACTTGCCTTTTATAATGGTACTTAAGCTGACAAAGATTGAACCTGATCAACAATTTTTTTGAGGTTCCGCAAGTTCTTCAAATATTAATATTTCAGTAAATATTAACTTTTGTAAGGCTTGCGGCACCTCAAAAAATTTGTTGATCAGGTTCAAACGTTGTCAGCTTAAATACCATTATAAAAGGCAACTTTGGCCCACTATTAGAAGTCATGAATAATACAAAAATATCGTTACGGGCTCGGATTGGTGTACACGATACGGGCTTTTCGCTATCCCCACCACTTCTGCCTCACTCTTGTCCGGAAAACGCGAGAGCGAGCTGGAACGAGAGTGAACGAACGCCTGACACTCCGTCCTTTGCGTGCGCGATGGTCGCCAACGCTTACGGCGAACCGCTTCGCAAATTCGGAAGCGGTTCCCGTGCTCTTCGTGAGCGCTTGCGACCATCCTGCACGCCCGCGCGCACGCAAAGTGATCCATCTCGCTCCCACCTTCGGCCAGAAAGAAGCGAGAACCCGCACTCGGAATTATGGCTCCGTTCACGATACGGGGTCAACGCCGGTCCCGACCAGCGAGCGGCTAACGAAACTTTGCTGTATTTCGTTTCACCCTGATGTGCAGTAATTAAAATGGATATAGCGGGTATAGAGTAGTTGTGAAAAACTATGGGGGTCCCAAAATTTACAGCTCTGAGATTTCAATACAAAAAGTCTGAAAACTTTACCTCCCAAAAAAGTGCCAAACCCCTTGGTCCGAAACCTCAAAGCTGTCAACTTTGGGACCCTTGCAGTTTTTAAGACCACGCTATATATAGCTCTTCTAGGTACTGTACACTGATTGCGAGTATTAGTGACATTTTCAATTGTGAATGGTCACACAGAAGAGAAATGCACATGAATTCTGTTATTATTACCCAGCGCCTCAAGGAATGCTTACCTCTTTTGTTTCTTATCTCCTACTCTAAACTTCTTCTGCAAACCTCATTATTGCTCAGTACACCTATGATACATTATAATACAAGTTTTGCATTATTTACAAAATGGCGAAAATATAATACTGATCGATCTTATTCATTCTTATTCATTTTTCATAATAAAGGTAAACACACGTTTACGCAATAATTATGTTTGAACTTTAAATTAAATAGAGTTTCCCATTTAATATGAGAATACAGTACTTCTTCGCTGAGAGCTCAGCTTGGTCTACACGTTGATTGCTTTTCGCTATCCCCACCACTTCTGGCTCATTCCTATCCCGCGAAGGCGAGAGTGAGATGGAACGAGAGCAAGTCAGAGGGTCTGAATACAAGCGAGGTACGGTACGAGACAGATACGTTGATACGTACTTTGTCACGCTCCATTTTTCGTACGCTTGATACTCCGTCCTTCGCGTGCGCGACGGGCATGAGCGGTTGACTCGCTTTCATTCCATCTCGCTCTGACCTTCGCCAAGAAAGAAGCGAGAATCGATCGTTCTGAATCGCCCCCCCCTCCCCCCTCTCTATGTTAAGGGGAGGTTTTGTTCTAAATGTCGATTTTTTTATTTCATTTTTCGAATGTTCAAACTTTTAGGAAAACGTATTTAAAAGGATTTGTTGAAATTCGTAAAATTCCCGAAGTTATAGACCAGGGTTGAATAACTGGCGACTCACGAGCTGCCGGGGGCCCCTCCGCCTTGCTGCCACGCTGAACAGCCCCCTCCATACCTGCTAGACTCTGACGATTGCAGTCGAAAAGAAAAGGAAAGAAGGAGGAATCGACTGCGATCGTCAGAGTCTGCTCGGTATGGAGGGGGGCCGTTCAGCGTGGCAGCAAGGCGGAAGGGCCCCCGGCGGCTCGTGAGTCGCCAGTTAGTCAACCCTGTTATAGACATTTGAGTAGCGGCAAATGCATGGACAACACCCGGCGACTCGGCACTTACGTAAAACTTCAAACGCGTTTTCCTCGAAACAGCGTTCTCAAATCGGTGGGACCTGTATCTCCAAAAGTTATTATCCGATTCGACTGAAACTTTTTTTATTTTGAAGAATATACTTCTGGCTAGGGGGGGGGGGGACTAAAAAAAATACAAAAAGTTGAAAATTTACAATTTTCAAAGGCGATGAAAGGACGAAAAATACAGGGAAAAGTGATTTCAAACTTGAAGTGTCGTTATTCTCTAAAAAAAATGTCATTTTTGTAATTTTTTTTAGCCCCCCCCCCCCTTAGCCAAAAGAATAATCTTCAAAATAAAAAAGGTTTCAGTCGAATCGAATAATAACTTTTGGAGATACAGGTCCCACCGATTTGGATCAATTTTTTGACCGCTTGACTTTAACGACTCCCCAGGGCTGTCTGCAATAATTAATTATAAAACAAAAAATATATTTCTATAATTTAAGACATACTTAATACAATGCAAAAAGTTCCATTAAATTATATATAGTAGTTTTCCTTTAATTAATTCCTAAATATCACCTATTTTTTGGGGCACTAGACCAGAACCTCCCCTAAAATGCTCACCGCTGGTACCAAGCCGCGAGCTCTTTGCGAATGTATAGCTTACTGTATAATTTCACAAGTTTGACGCCTTTTATTTTAGACAAGTACAGTTCAGTTAAAACGAATTGAACTAATTATTTCAATAAATGAGCGCAAATTTTTGTTTAGGAATTTCGACTTCATCAATAGAAAATCTACAACGACGATTTAGTGTTAGTGCTTCAATGGACGAGATCAGCAAAGTTGGATTAACGAGCAGTCCATCGGGACTTGGTCCAGAACAGGCCGCTCTTGCCCAGTCACAACATTTCGATCAACTTGAAGCCCTTTGGAATAAACAGTCACCGCCCGCTAGACCACGAACTCATGGTAGAACATTATCGAAACAAAGTTCTTTGCAGGCTACACGAATATCCGACTCCGAGGAAGAAGGTGCGTTTTTCACAAACCTAAAAGAAATGCACGATGATCGAAGATGAACAGCATGTATTGAGAACAAGAATTTGTTAAGAAAGAAATAATTGAAGGTTCAAACTTATTTTTTCAATAAATGAACTAGTTTCCCGTGAGTTCATTAATGATTAAAGATTTATAAGCGAAGGTTGATAAAAATTTTTTTAAAATTTTCCTACTTCATATGTGTAATATACCAAGCAATTATGTCGCGCATACCCAAAGGAAAGCTGGTACTTCAAGCAAGTACGACTCCTCACAACTCCGTTTACAAAGCTCACTATTGCTTAGTATACCTAAAGGGTGTCTCAAAATTGAGGGACATCCCGGAACATGAAGCATCCTGATGCAAAAAGACATTGAAAAGTCCTTTACCGTTTTGGGATCCGAGACTTCGTTCTCGAAATATTAACAGTTGAATATTATCGGTCCAACTTCCGGGGCGCACGTTCATTTTCACGTATCTACGTGCGCCTCCTGTGTGTGGGTGCGAGCGGTTACTGTTACTACGCTTTTATTCAATTACTAATATTTCGAGAACCAAGCCTCTGATCTCAAAACGGTAAAGGATTTTCCGATGTCTTTTTCCATCAGGATATTGCATATTCCAGGACGTCCCTGAATTTCGGAACTGCTTGTATACATATGTAGGATTACTTTGAAGTTTCTGCTGTCAATGCTTAATTCAACTCACTATGTCGATTTTTACTGATTTTGGAAAATACGATACAAATATGTTCCCAAATATTAACAGATTTTTAATATTAACTTAATAGTATCATAATAATATCGTTTATAATAACAACAAGGGAAGGATTTTTTTTAGTTGAATAAATGAATTTTCCTTTTCAGGTGTACCGGATTAAAGTAACGAGTAATTAGAAGTTAAACGGACTAAAACCTGCAAAATCCTAATCGTATCTTTTATTCTTCCAATCGTCTTTCGAGAAAACAAAAATGAGAAAAAATGTTAAAAAAAAGTACATCGTTACAAAAAGTCCTAAATTACGAATTTCTCGTGTCTGATGCAATAAACGTAAATCTATATTATATGAGTACACATATACATATGTATATCGATATTAGAGAGAAATAAATCGACTTATTTATTTTCATCTTTCATCCTCACCTTTTCAAAGATCATTTTTAAGGAGGAGCATAAATAAATTACTTTTATGTCTTTACTCGGTTTTCTTAATGAGATTTTTGTCGTATATAAAAATATGTCTACAGAAAAATAAGTATATTTGTTGAAAATATTAATTTTGTTTAAATTACAATCCAATAGGAAGTATTTTTCATTTATAAACAATATCGTTTATATGAAACTTATAGGTATGATAATTTATATTCCATTATTTAACTTCTGCTTATAATAATTTGCAACGATTTGCCAAGCTTTTGGCGCCATGAAACCTTCCGGCGGATTTTCACCAGATTTTGCCAATTCTGAAACAATCACATAAGTTATTATCAACTTTATAAACATTCTATCTGAAAATAATTAATTTTACATCATTATTTTATGAGTCTTTTCATTAATTTTATAAATATCTTTCATCGCTTCAATACGTTGTCATACAAGGTGAGTCATTTGTCATTAGAACCAAAATACAAAATTTGCATTGACTTGTACGATACAAAGCAGTGCCTACAGAATTGTTTTAAGTTGGCAAAAGATACACACTAGTCAAGGCGGCAGACGTAATAGAATTTTTATAAATGAGTGGCGTTCGTTAAATTAATATTATATTATCATGAATGATAAAAAACTAAGTTTCATTCAAATAGGTATAACAAATCGACCTTCAAATGACCTGTCGTAAAGTTATCCTTATAAAATCAGAATCATAACTAAAACCAAAAGTTGAAATATTAATTATTATCTTAATCTTAAAGTTGAAATATATCTTTTTCTTCTGCATTGTGAAAAAAATGTAGTTGTGTCACGTCCTGGGTGGCGGTGTCGAGGACGGTGACAAGATATGCAGTTTATAAGAGGTTTTTAGGAACGCGAGGTTGTTGAGCGTTTGTAGGATGCGAAAGTTGAGAGGTTTAGGCGCGAAGACGAGCATCGTGGCACTGGGCAACCAGGGACGGTTTAAGCAATAATCGCGCACCAGAGTGACAATTAATATAAGGGTTGCCAACCGCGCTATAATATATAGTATTGTACTATATTTTTGTCTAGTGTACTATATACTGTTATAAAAAGATATAGTACTAACAATACTATACTTCCGATAAATACATCGATAAATTTCTATAATTTTTACTCATTTTTATATTCCACGGCAACATCAAAATTTGAATTTGCGAATATAAACTTTAACATTTAACAGAGAGGAATTTTTCTATAATGAATATAAATTCATTCAATCATAAAAACGGATCTCCTCATATATGTTAATTTGGACTTTCAGTGCTTCAGTGTATTCAGGTTTGGACAATCAAACCTGTGACATATTTGTTACAGCCAATATATTAATTAATAATGCAAAATGACACAAAAAATACACATTTAAAAAATAAAATGTGGTTGTTTTAATGTAGTTTTATTTTGTACCACTTTCCTCCGAGAAGTACTATATTTTTTCAAACTGTACTATATTTTTTATCACATTTGGCCGTAAAGTACTATATTTTCCCAGGAAAAAATTAAGAACACTAATGAATACGGGAGATAATACAGCATAATTCCTGAAATAGCTGAGATACAGGGATTGACGTCCATTAAAATACTAATAGTTTATATTTAAATAGTATGATGCGGTATGTGGATTTACTACCTACTGTTTCCGCGAAATGCGTCTAGACATATGATCGTATACGACTCCTATGTAGAAGAAAGACTTGTAAATGTAAACACTATAAGAAATCCCGGCGTCCGCGAAGCGAACTCAGCTATTGCAATGCTTCTTGAGTTCGAAATACCGCTGATGTTCGACGAAAACGAAGGATCAATACAATGAATCGAGACGTTATTTAAAGCAACGACGTTTATTCGTTTGAACGCACAAGAATCAGCCATGCAACTCTAATTCGAAATGCGATAACGTTAGAAATAATATAATAATGCGTAAGACTTAAAGACTTAGAATTTAAGCATACCAGCAATAAGCATGGGAATATGAAAACAATAAGCATTAACAATATATAGGAATATGAAATACTATAAGCATTAGCATATATAAGAATATATATGTACAATAATATGCAATGCAATAATATAATGATATTAATTATAGTAGTCGCTTATAGTAGTTGCTGGAAATTAGTAATTCTTTTGAACGATATAAGTAATTGACTCGATTATAAGGAGGTAATTATAACTTGTCGTAGGAAAGTAGTTGTAAACTGGTATACAGTAAATACTCGTTAACAGCCCGATGAACGTGGCTGACGGTGGGCTTCTAACGCGACTGGACACTATTCCGCGCGGCCACTGGCGCGAGTGAGAAAACCCAATGAGCGAGCGAGAGGAAACGAAAGACCCTTTCGCTCGTTCCCGGGTTCCCCCACTCTCGTCCAAAGGATTCCAAGAAATGGTGGGGATAGTCGCCGGGCTCCTAACGCGTGGTAGAATCGGGCTGCTAACGAGGATTTATTGTAACTGATACTGGTATTAAACTGAAGGTATAGGCGCGCTGCCCCTTGTATTTGTATGATGTTCCGGAATATCAGGTATGTGGAGTATGCGTGGTATGGAACATGAGTCATGTATAAATATGCATGGTGTGCGCGGAATGTCAGTGGTCGTTTATTTGGGGCTTCGAAAAGGGGTACTCAACCCATTTGGTAGGTTTGGGTAGATTTTGGTTGGGGAGGGGTGAGAATGGCTTTGATGTGGTAAGGGTTTTTTGGAGAGATACGTGGTCTCGATTTAAGAAAGTTTCTTCCTCTCTAAAGAAAAGGGAATTGTTTAGATTTAGGTGTGCAGGAGGAGATCGTGCCTCGTAGGGCGAAAAGGGGGGGGGATTTCGTAGGCTTGATTAACTTCAAATCGATTTCGAAGCTGCTGTGTTGATCCCATCACTAACTAGAGCCTAGTGACTGGGCCATCCAGAAGATGTAGGGTAAAGGACCCAATTACTGGCAGTCAACCCAATTACTGTCACCTTAAGCTATTTTACTTAAAATAACGAATAAATAGACGTTTAAGTAAAATAGCTTAAGGTGACAGTAATTGGGTTGACTGCCAGTAATTGGGTCCTTTACCCTACATCTTCTGGATGGCCCAGTCACTAGGCTCTAGTTAGTGATGGGATCAACACAACAGCTTCGAAATCGATTCGAAGTTAATCAATCCTGTAAAGATTCGAATTGCTTCGAATCTCATTTGTCATGGTCGCCAAGCAAATCGAATTGCTTCGAATTCTGGACAGAAGTTTCGAATCACTTCGACTGTTATTCGAAACACATATTTCTTGAAAGTCTTGATAGGTCTTGAAAGTCTTGACAGTTCGGGGTTCGGAAACCCGAGCTTCGGAACCAGTCGGAAATATTCGGGGGGGATCAGGTGATATTTCGATACTCTCGAGTCGAGTCGCGAGATTCTCTCCAAATTCCGGATGAAATTTTCGGATCGCTTGAGAGTATCGACATATTACCCGATCCCCCCCCGAATATTTCCAACTCGTTCCGAAGCTCGGGTTCCCGAACCTCGAACTGTCAAGACTTTCAAGACCTATCAAGACCTTCATAACCTATCAAGACTTTCAAGAAATGTTTGTTTCGAATAACAGACGAAGCGATTCGAAACTTCTGTCCAGAATTCGAAGCGATTCGATTTGCTTGGCGACCATGACAAATGAGATTCGAAGCGATTAGAAATATTATGTCATAGATTCGAAGCGATTCGATCGGTCTTGAGCCCACCACTAGCTCTAGTGCAGGCCTGTCCCAAAGGGTGCAAATATCTCCTGAATTTCTGGAACCCGGGCAACAGCCAAGCAGTGATGCCAGATCGAGGACGGGTGCCCTCGAGAATTTCCCCCACCTCGCGCACACTACGCCGGAGCAGCGCGTCCGTGAGTTGGACTCCGAAGCGCCGAGCTCACGGACACGCTGCTGCGGCGTAGTATGCGCGAGGTGGGGGAAATTCTTGAGGGCACCCGTCCCCGATCTGGTATCACTGCAGCCAAGCGCGGGACTGTTACGTTGCTAACCACAGCATGGACTGCGGGAGAACTGCATGAGTGTGCGGCCGTCCTAACAGGCTGACAGACTCATGCAGTTCTCTCACGAATCTCGCAACGGGTAGCAATGGAACAGTCCCGCGCTTGGCGAGATGGAACGAGAGCAAGCGAGGACGGTACGAGACATCAACGACGCGTTGATGTTTTGTCTCGCAAAACGGTCCGTCTCGCTCCCCCCTTCGGCCAGAAAGAAGCGAGAAACGATCACTCGGAATTAGGGACCTATTCACGATAGGAGCTCAACGCCGGTCCCGACCAGCGAGCACATGCAGAGACAATACTGTACTTTGAGTGGCGTCGACGTACATATTTGCACGCCGAGGGATTTGCAGCATGTGCATGGTATTGACGTATTTTCACGTCGAATGTTCTAGAACAAATCGAAAGTATTCAACCGATCGCGATCGCACGAAAGAGCCTGACCGACTTGAAGTGTATTTCTCAGAACTTTGCACAACTCAAGGTGTTAATATAGAAAATATACTTTATAAAGAATTACAGACCTCGCATTTTAGTTCCTGATATGAAACTGAAGTCCTGAGATCGTTCTGGTTCAAAGAACGCCATCTTACTCGCTCTGTTGTCATAAGCTGCTACTCTAAATGGGATGATTTCAAGATTCTGAAGACCTGGCGCCATCGACAGAACCCTCGAACCATGTGTAACATCATACAGATTCCCTGATGTTATAAACAAAAATATTTATTTTACTGCGAATACAAATTATTTGCAGAAGAGTGGCGTACGTGTAGATTATGAGGGAAAATATATTTTCTGCAAATTGAAAATGGAAGTTTTATGAATATTGCTTCGATTAAAAATAACTTATCTTCTAAAGTTGTTTGTTCGAATTTTTTAAGTATTTAACCCTTTCGCGACGGCATGGATGGGCGGCGCGCGCTGGGCGCGGGTTGTTGTGCCATTAATGCACACCGTATACACTCAGTTATCGTAAAGACATCTTAAAGACGTCTGAAGCCAGACGTTCCAGACGTCTTTAAGACGTCTGTAAACGTCGTTTTCACGTCTTCTACACGCCTTGTCACGCATCAAGACGTCTTAAAGATGTTTTTAAGACGTCTTACAGACATCTTTCCAGATGTCGTTTCTACTGACTTTTTACGGACGTCTTTTGACAGACGTCTTTAAGATGTCTTTTGACAGACGTCTTTAAGATGTCTTATGGGCGTATTAAAGACGTATTGAAGACGTCGTGTGCTGTCTGGGCATTAAGAGTGTCTCGCGTTTTTGGAGCTCCCAATGTGTCCGTGTAAAATCTTAGAGGATTTCGTTAGTATTGCTGATTAAATACCATACTTTTACCTATACCACCATACGGTAACATATTTCCCGGTAACGCCAACCCTGCCGGCGCTAGCCAGTGTGACGCATATAGTGGAGGCCGGATATAACCGTCGCTATATAGCTAATGTGAAGCCGAGTGAAACCGGCGCTAGTCGCGAAAGGGTTAAGAAAAGGAAAATGTATAAGGTGGTTGACCCAGTTGTCGATCGGTTTAGACGTAGTCGTCGATCACTTAAATATTGAGATTTTATAAGGTTTTTGAACAATATTGTGATGATATATGTAGGTAAAGACTCTTAAATATTAATTTGCAATTTTGTCCTATACACAATATTGTTCAAAAACCTTATAAAATCTCAATATTAATTCAAATGATCGACGACTGGGTACCGATCGACGACTGGGTCAACTACCTTATGTTTTTATTATTTTAATTAGAATTAAGAATTGTATTAAGTTTTCTTCGGTGGTTTGCGTCGAATAAAAAAGAATTAAGGAGATTAATCTTAAAATGAAATTTACAGTAAAACAATTTTCGAAAAAAGACATGACTTGATTTCCTCATATAATTAAAATATGTAATATCTCAAAGAAAATATGTATGTTAAAATGTAATTTAATATAGGTAAATGCCCAATAGCGTGAGTTGCAGACAGATAAAAAAAGATCAAGAAGAAAGTGAAAGTTATAACAGGGAAAAGAGATTAATACCCTCCTTAACTTTCTGTCGTTGAAAACATGATTATGTAATATATCCCTGTTTGAAGAGAGCTGAAGAATGATGATGCAGGAAGGAGTAGTTTGCAGAAAGTTGGTCAAACACGTATTTCTTGTCAAATATTCATATGACATGACACTTTTTTGCTAAATATTTTAAAATTAGCAAGTATAGTATTTCTATATATAAAACAACAGTAAAATTGAGCCATCAATCACAGAATTAAAAATCTGTATTCATTTATACCTAAAAATATTATAAATGTCACTTTGTAGATTTTACAATTATTAAGTTCGTTTCTAATTCAATATTTTTTATCTACAATTAGTAGCCTTTACCTGTAATAGTGGCAGACTTACTTTATCGAAAATAAAAGTACTTCAGTTATTTTTCTACTCAAGATTAAAAGGTAAAATCAGTAAAAATGTTGTTATTAATATTACCATCGGGAGTTGCGGATTTGCTGGGATGCGGTAAACCTGCAGGGTCGCGGCCAACAATGTAGAAACCTGCCCCTGCCATCATTCTTGCTTTAGCGTGCCATTGAACCTATGATAAAATATAAAATATCGCCATATAAAATCGTACCTTTCTTATTTCAAGCATACGATGTTTTTCTATGTCAACAAATGTTCGGGATCGAAATTAGGATAGTATGTATATACTGAGAAATACAGTAAATTCTCGTTGTAAGAAATCTTAAAGTTGGGTCCACATTTGTTACCGCACTTTGATCTGTTACCGTGACTTGTTACCTATGAATATCGGAACGGCCAATCCATGTAACGAGTCACAGTATGCAGTAACAAAACATCGTCTACATTTGTTACCGTGGCCGGTCAGCTAAGTAACAGGTTGCGGTAACAGAGCGCGGTGTGTTCAGTCTGTTTGTCTGGTTTCTGTCAAACTTTAGGTAGAAAAAAGTACAGTAAAGTCTCGTTACGGGCTCGGTTTGGTGTACACGATACGGACTCTTCGCTATCCCCACCACTTCTGTCTCACTCTTGTCCGGCGAAGGCAAGAGCGAGATGGAACGAGAGTGAGCGAAGGCACTAAAAGGGAGCGAGGACAGTACGAGACAGACGACGCGTTGATATTTTGTCTCGCTCCGTCTTTCGGACGCCTGACACTCCGTCCTTTGCGTGCGCAATTGGCGTGCGCGATGGTCGCAATCGCTTATGGCAAGCACGGGAAACGCTTCGCAAATTCGGAAGCGGTTTCCCACCTTCGGCCAGAAAGAAGCGAGAAACTCACACTCGGAATTAAAGCTCCGTTCACGATACGGGCTCAACGCCGGTCCCGACCAGCGAGCGGCTAACGAGACTTTACTGTAATGTTAATCTCTTTTACCTCTTATTGAAACTTGTTATTCCAAAATCAAGGTAACAGAAAATATAAAAATGGCTTGATCTTAGTAGACTATATTTTATGACTTGTATTTATGATTATGAAGAGTAAACGATAAAGATACCTCAGTGGGGCCAGCGTACATCATTGGACTTGGGAAAATGGCCAGAATGGTGTCTGGATGTAACACATCTTCTTCGAGAACACTTTGGTGCTGATTTATCCGTACTGATAATGGGACGTCATCTTCTTTCGTCCATCCTCCCAGAGGATGTAATAAAAGAACAGGCGTTTTAAAACCACGTTCTTCCACAAGATATTTTCTCGTGTCCTGTTATTAATTATACTGAATAAAATTTTTTTTGAAATTTATTTAACATGATTAAAGCTTTTAGTAAGATTGAAAAATTTATTTACTTGTATCATATATTAATCGAGTTATATTGTTATTATACAAAATCTACTTAGTCTCTTTTGTTAATGATCAATAATGACAACAAACAAAAATTCTGTTCTTATTGTCCCTCTTTCACTCATGATTTACTACATTAAAATGATTATAAAAACAAGCAAACCTGCATCAGAAGTGCGTGACCATTATGCACAGGGTTCCTTAATTGAAAAGCGAAAACAGCATCAGCACCCATCTCTTTACACTTCTCTCGTATTTCGTTGGGGGTAAGCCTGTATTTGTCCAGACCATCGTTCCATCGAATTCTTTCGAGAACCTCCAATTCTCCTCCGACCAGCCAATCACCTGACTTTTGAATCATCCTAATGTAAGGATGACCTGGGTCATTCGTTCCGAATTCCCTACAACATCTGTTATAATTCATTTTCATTAGAAATAAACATTTGCAGACACTGAATTCCATTTGTACTAGTGCTACAGAAAATATATGAATAAAGCCATCTGTATAATAGCAAAAATAAAAAAAGTTGCATAATATATCGTCTAAATATTGAAAACTTATAAATGCTCACTGGACTGATTTTTATAAATATTCGATAATTTTTAATATTCCGAACAGAAGTGTTGAAAGAACAAAATCTTTTAACTTTTTCACCAAATTTGTAATTATAAGTATAATAATAAACTTCATGCAATTCGAAAATTTATTTAAAAGTCCTACATACAAAAAAGTGGTTATAGTATTTTAAAACCTTTCTTCCTTTCGATGCGCAAAAAATTCTGGCCTCCGCAAAATTGCAATGGATCGACCTTGGTACGTCAGGGTTAATGCTGGTGCGTCGTTGCATTTTTCTTTTTGAACAGTGTTAACCGGAAGAACAATTGGTATGGATTGATTATTAACAGTTCCATTTTGCTGAAGAGTCTTGAAATGCTGGCACTGAGGAGAAAAAAGAATTACTACCACTTTCATTTTTATAATTACTCTCTTTATTATTATTATTAATAAATCAACAGGTAAAACACTTTGGTACACAGACTACATTGTGGTTATATAAATAGCACACTACAGCAGTAAGTACCTATGAGAGTACTCTATATACAGGGTGTCCCGAAATTTAGGGACTTCCCGGAACATGCAATATCCTAATGTAAAAAGACATCGAAAAGTCCTTTACCGTTTTGGGATCCGAGGCTTCGTTCTCGAAATATTAACAGTTGAATATTAGCCGACACAGCTGAGCACGGAACAGTTTCCGCTCGCATGCAGACGGAGGAGGCACGCGCAGATACAAGCGCTGCTCAGGACCAGTTACTGCCCCGAGCTTAGCTAAGTCGGTTTTAAACTGCGCGGCTCGGAACTTGGATGGCTATTATTCAACTGTTAATATCTCGGGACCGAAGTCTCGCCTCCCAAAACGGTAAAGGACTTTTCGATGTCGTTTTACTTCAGGATATTGAATGTTGCGGATTATCCCGCAATTTTGGGACACCCTGTGTATTCTTTGAAATGACTTGAATCACATGACTTATGCAGTTTGTACATTTCATTAAAATTGAGGGTAGTCATCATAACTCAAAGATATTTAAATAAGCACGTTAATACTACTAAAATATAGGTTTTCTAAATCATGGAACTTCGATATAAAAAAGCCATTCTGAATATTTTTGAAAATGTTTAAGTAACATTAGTCATTTGAACAGATCCACGTGGGGCGTACCAGTGAAATATAAGCATTAATTGCAAATCGAATAGGGTAAAGGATCCAATTACTGACACCTAACCAATTACTGTCACCTTAAGCTATTTTAGTTAAAATAACGAATAAACAAACTATAGAATATAATCTGTAGTATAGATTATAGGTTGAAATACATAATTCTTTTTGTGTATCACTTTACAACGTTTATTTATTCGTTATTTTAAGTAAAATAGCTTAAGGTGACAGTAATTGGTTACGTGTCAGTAATTGGGTCCTTTACCTATAACCTACTTAATGTTTTCAAATACTTTCATGTGTGAAGTAAGCACAATTGATACGATACAAAAATTGTTATAGTCGCAACTCAATTATATTAAACAGAGTAATAACGTATTTGTTTTAGCCACTGTTTATTATTGCAGTGCACTGGTGTCTGCTTACAATATGTGTTGCATTGTTTATATGTTCCATAAAACTAAAGTGTTCTCACCTGTAGGTACTCATCTTCCCTCATAAAACCTCTGAGAGGACTTGCCCAACCTTCAGCAAGTACTTGAACCCATTGCAAATCGACATCGGTAATCTCGATACCTTCAGGATTAGAAAATATTTTTAATAATTCACAATTTCATCCTTAATAATGTACACTGTGTATTTATAAAAAATTTCAATAAATATCAATTACACATCATGATATATTAATTATTATTAATATTATGCTGCCTTTCAGTGTAAAAAATACGTTAATACGACCTAATGCTAGGGCAAGTAATTTACTAAATATTTTGAAATATAAAGTGACAATTTATGCATTAAGAAATTAATTGTTATGACAATTAATACTACAGTAAAGTCTCGTTAGCCGCTTGCTGGTCGGGACCGGCGTTGAGCCCGTATCGTGAACGGAGCTCTAATTCCGAGTGTGAGTTTCTCACTTCTTTTTGGCCGAGGGTGGGAGCGAGATGGACCGCTTTGCGTGCGCACGCCAGTCGCGCACGCAAAGGACGGAGTGTCAGGCGTCCGAAAGACGGAGCGAGACAAAATATCAGCGCGTCGTCTGTCTCGTACTTCGCTCACTCTCGCCGTCGCCGGACAAGAGTGAGACAGAAGTGGTAGGGATAGCGACAAGTCCGTATCGTGTACACCAAACCGAGCCCGTAACGAGACTTTACTGTATTTATGTAACGAAAAATTTACGTGATGTAAGAACATACTCATAAGATTCTCCGCCTCCCTCTTGACCTCTTCAATCCTATCACTCTCAACGAACAACTCTTGTACATCTTCGCGATCATCTGGGATAATTCCCTCTCTTTTCAAGAACTTGATCACCTCCTTCGTCGATTTCTCTACGCTGTGAACTTCAGTGTTCACGACCAGATCTGATTTTTCAGGCACCTCGTATTTTTGGCCCACCCCAGTGAAGCTTTTAATAATACCCTCCCTAGCTTTCTTGTACAACCCTTTGACGTCTCTCGCTTCGCAAATTTCGACAGAAGCGTTGACGAAGATTTCAAAGAATTTTATGTTGAATTCTTCGTGAATCTTTCTGGCCAATTGTCTATCTGCCTCGAAAGGAGAGACGAAACTGCAAATGGTGATTATACCGCAGTCCGCGAAGAGCTTGGCTACTTCTGCTGCTCTTCTCACATTCTCCTCCCTGTCCTCTTTGGTGAAGCCAAGATTCCGATTTAAACTTTTACGAACATTGTCGCCGTCGATACTGTACGCTGGTATTCCCTGGAAGAAAAATTAATCTATATGGGAAAGGGAAAAATGCCCTCTAAACAATTAGGAGTACGAAGTTAGTCGACACGTACACTTTCTTCCTGAATGAAGAAAGTATCATCGAATATTGTCAATCTATATCAGAATCCTTATAAATCTACCTGTGCTTTAGGATCAAGCAACAAACACAATTTTTGAAAGATTACTTTTATTATTGGAAATTTTTGTTTCCTGATTACGAAGCATTATAAAAGTTCTAGAGCTTCATTTGTCACTAATTGTAAGTATTTATCATGACCTTCGTTTATAATTAACTGTTTATCACAGCGTGCGGACCAATTATGCTCAACAATGAAGGGGGAGAAACACCGACAGGGGCTAGTGGTAATGTGTGCGTGGACTGAACGCTGGCTTCAGTTCACGCACCATTTCCACTACCTCCTGTCGGTGTTTTTCCCCCTCCATTGTTGAGCATAATTGGTCCGCACGCTGGTTTATCATGAAGACGTCATAAAAGGTTCGAGTAAATGACTCGTTGGCTGACATTCTGGCAGCACATTCAAGCCTTCTATTAAAATACAGAAATCCCTCATTATATGCATGCTCGTCTCCCCCACTGTGCAGAGTTGGACATTAACTAAATGAAAAATTACTTAAATAACTGTTCGAATAAAAGTTAATTCTTTTATTCGACACATGACGAATAATTTTTTTAATTTTTATTCGTTATTCGAAATTTTGTTTTGACATAAGAATTTTTATTTAAATAAGACCCGCACTTTTTTCTCTAGTTTGTTCGTTCTCTGAGAATCACATTTATTTATTTATCCTTCTCCAATGGTTCTAGCAAGGACCCAGTCGGTCTTGAAATATAAAACAACCCCCTCTTCCTTCAAACATCCGCTAGATCCTTTATCCAATAATATTCCTAATATTACCAATATCGCCAATACTTTTATCTTCTGCTACTTAATATCCATATTCAACATTTTAATCATACCCTATGCCCTATCTCACACGATTACTAACAGGACTTATTTTTAAATGTACCTACAGTTAGTAAAAAAATATTTGAACATTTTTTAAAATTGCTTAAGTTTTTTCGAATTGATCCAAGCGACATGAGTTATTTTTAGAAGCTAGAATGATTAGTTTGCTAAGTATCGTGTTTCATCGTTTTGAAAAAAAATGCGATTGGTCAGAATAACAAAAAAATAGTAAAGGTCGTTTTTTTAAACTTTTTTTGTGAGCCTGTAATGAAAATTCGAAAAACTCGATTGTTGATTGAAATAAGTTGTATATATGCCCAAAATTTCATCAAAATCGGTTAACGTTGCTCTGAGCTATAAACGCTTAAATATCGCAAAATAAGGTAGAAAGTCGTTGATTTCGGGAATTTCGCGAAGTTTTACAGATGTAGTATTCATAACGTCAATTACCAAATTCATACAGGAATACTGAATTAGGAAATGTAAAATCTAATTCGATGAGATACGTAAAATCATGCGAATCAAAGAAGAAAAAAAAATTGTGAAAGGTAAATGGCAGCTATGAGACCCGAACCCGGATCTCGTGGTTTTGAAATCGAAGACGCTTGCAGCTACCACAAGTCTTGTGAACTCGCTCCAATTTTAGTGCAGTTCAGTATTGCAACAAGAATCGTTTTTTTTATAAAAAATATTAGTTCCAGAACACTGAGATTTCTTTTATCCCTTTCATCGGAATCTACAACCTGAAGAAGGAGAGAAGTCAGTCCGAACACTTCAAAATTTTAATATCTAAATCCACGTTTTATAAAAAGTTGAGAAGAGTTTCCGACTATTAAGTAATAAAACAGTCCGCCATTTTGTTTTAAATGTGAAATTTAAGAATCGATTCGGGCAATGACAATAAAATGTAATAAATTTTGTTGACTTAACTAGTTTTTATGTTTCAGATAGGCACAGAAGATGGAATTTATGACAACAGAATTCTACTCACTCCGCGAGGGACCAAATTTGAGCGACTATAACAAGGGAAGGGAGGGTGCATTTTTTTAATAAAAATTGTTTCAATACTTTCAAACAGTGATCTTTCATTTGCAACAAACACCATCTTTCTAGCTTTCGAATTTCAGATGGAAAAAAATTCACGAAACCTGCTTAATTTTCGGGCAAAAAAGTACCTACTATGCCCCCTTAATATCAAAAGTAACTTCAAAAACTCTCCATAAAGATTTCTTTATTCCCAATAATTGCTTTGTTGAGATATCAGTACCATTAGATTCTAGTACTCCCATTTAATCTTATATAACTGTATAAAATTAGAAAGAATAGATTATCATCTATTTTTGCTAATTTCCTGATCTACGCAGCACTTTCTAATTTTATACAGTTATATAAGATTAAATGGGAGTACTAGAATCATAGAAATGTTGAATTATACGGTACGGTGATATAGCAGCTGTTTATGATTGAAGTTTGGGTAGCGATGTACGCAAATAAATTAATTACAAAATAATTGAGTCGCAATAAGATATTTACATCAATTGCAAAAAAGCGATTTATTTAAAGTCTATGTACTGTTATTATTCGACGAATGATGTAACTTTACCCGCGATATAAGGTGATTTTCAAGTTCGAACGAAATGGAGGTCTTCCCAGCTCCTGACAGCCCCGTTAACCAAATTGTACATCCACGAAATCCTTTGAATTTCCCGTAAGCCTCTCCTCGTTTCTCTCTCGTCACATGATGTATCTGCTGTGTCACATTTGGCGCCACAATCTACAGACATATTTGAACAAATAAAATAAAATGAGGAACTTAAAACAAAATAATGAATTATTATTATTATTATTATTATTACTACTACTAATGGTAGTAGTTATTAATTAATCTTTTTTGGATTAAAAATGAATACATGAATATGTAAGTATAATCAATGTGTAACAATTATTAATTAATTATTAAGCAATCGACCTGATTGGCGAAAGTACAGAAATGAATCGGTAGAAAGTTTAATATGATACAGTATACCTGATTCACTTTTCTCTCTGCACTTCGATTCTCCAATAAAGGATTTACGTACATTCCCATCGTGAACAATATTTAAAAACACACTTCTGCAATTTTACGCGTTTTAATTGTTCATTTGCTGTTACAATTCTATTCGATCTTTTACGCAAGCAGATCATTCATCGCCGGAATATTATATTTAATATGTTAATAGATTTAGTTCAACCAATAGTTCGAATTAATTTATTGCAATTTAATATGTCTAAGCTACTTCATCACTGGAAAAGAGTGCTACGGAAGAAAGCGTTCGGACGCATAGTTCCGACTCGACTGCTGAAGATTGAAATTCTATCGAATGAGAAAGTGAAATGAAAGTGGCCGAACACGGTAGTGGGATCAAAGAATTTCTCGACATACCGAAAACAGGGAATCGTAAAACGATCACGGAAATACTGCATACGTAACATGAAAAGTGTTATATAAATGTGATTTGTTAGCCGGAAAGTTTTCTCGCACTTTTTTAGGAAATTCAAAGATCAAGTTATTATTTGTAATTTTAATTAATTTCATTTCTTTAATCCCTAATTATTTTATTGATTGTATTGGTAATTGTAATTTATTGTTATCTCTAAAGTTTTATACGTGGAAACGATTTTTTTTATTTTTCTTGTCGACTTTCAAATTCTATTTTTGTGCATGGAACTGAAGAAAACGGCAAATAAAATTGGCCTGCACAAAATAGTGCAAAACACAATATGTAGCTACATATTCTCTTAGTGTAAATAAGGATTGTTATTATATCTAATTTCAATGTCAATATACCTACACAAAAGATAGAAAAAATCGGCAAACATGTTTTTAAAATTGATTCAAGTATGGGGACAGTGTCGCATTGAAAGTCAAACATCTGACTAGATATATTATTATGACAAAAATTATTCATGTTAATGAGAAATGTTATTTGTCGTAGATATTTGAAAATGAAATTTTGTAGGTAAGATTTGTCAGTTTTTAAAAACCGAGTTCAAAACCTGTTTTTTTATAAATTTGTAAAATTCCAAAACCGGTTGAAATTAAAAAAATTGGTTTTATATATTAGACTTAATACTTAAATTGAATTAATTATTTAATTAAAAATGTTAACATTTTGACTTGAAATAGCCTCGGACGCAAGCATATTGTATTGTAAGCATATGTTTACTGTAAAACTAATCTTCGTGAGTTCATATTTTCTGCAGAACACTATAAAATGAAATTTGAAATTTTTTATACGGATTTTATTTATTTTAGCTTTTTTCATTTGCTTTTATATGCAGTCTATTTTATTGTGTTCTATTTTTGTTGTAGGTCCATAAATATTAAATGTACTCCAAAATTTTATGGATTTGTACAGATTTTAGTTATTTTTTTATTTTATTTATTTGGTCTTGCATAGATCGGATATACTTTATTTTGTTACAATTTTGTAATTCCATAAATATTAAAGAAACTGACAATTTTTAAAATAAATACCAATATTTATTTATTACTTTAATTATATTTTTTGTGAAAATTCGAATACCGATTTTTGGGAATAGTGGTATTTGAGAACCGTTTTTTCAAAAGTCGGTTTTTGGCATAAACCCTATTTGTAGACTTTGAAATGAACCAAAAAGCTAAATATTATTTCGAAATAAGATTTAAATATCGGGATTCGTATGAAAGTATGCCGGGTCGTTCCCATCAATTTTTGAAAAGCTTAATGTTTAATATCTTCAAAATTGTGATTTTAAATGTTTCACTTTTCCTTCACATTTGGGGGGGGGGGGTGGATCTTCCGTCTCATTGATTATGTATCATAAAAAGATTTGACTATTAAATTGATTGTGTCAAACACAAATAATAAATAATAAAAAATAATTCTCAAAAACTGCAGTTTATTAATTTAAATAATTATTAACATTTTGATATATTTTGATGCATTATAGTGTAATCGAATAATTACATTGTGCAGCTGTTTATTGCATCAGATGTATAATGTTCTAATTGTAAGTAGTATATAGGGGCAAGTTCCCCAACTTGAACGGCATCCTAAATTGGACCAATATTCCTCTATATTCACATATAAATTGACTTAGGCGATATCTCAATTAGTATGGGGTTGTAACTCGCCTGTTGTTTGAAACAGAACATTGTAGAATGAGTATAATAACCACCCTGTAATACAGCGTGATGAATGTTTTATTTTGATGTCGGCTGACGTAGATAATTTTGCCTCTAACTTATATAAGCTGTACCATTTGACTGATAGGTAAATTTTGAATTGTAATGTATATCATTTCTTATGAGGGGTCATATCTTTAAGGTTATCATAATATTTATCTGATACTTGCACTAGTTTTTGTTTATTACACCTAAACGTTAAAATTGGGTTAGTTTCTTAAATTGAATCACCTAATGATTCTTCAGTTCGAGCTTCAGACTTTTCTTTCTTAAGGATAAAATGGTCACAACACAGGAAATAGGACTGGGCATATTCGAATAATTTAATATTCGAATATTTTACAAGTATTCGAATACCTAGAAAAACTACCCAAGAACTTACAGAGTACAGAGGGTGATTCTGGAATGGCGCCTGTCACAGAGATGCCGTCTGGCACCCCGCGGCGATGTCAACTAGGGCTGGGACTATTTGTCGAATTTTTCCGTATTCGAATATTCGAATACTTCAGTTGCTCAATTATTTGTCGAATATAATTCGAATATCCAAATATCCGAATACTATTCGAATATTTAAGTATTCGAATAGTATTCGATACACAGTATTCGAGTATATTTGAGTATTCGAATACATCAGTATTCGATACACAGTATTCGAGTATATTTGAGTATTCGAATACATCAGTATTCGATACACAGTATTCGAGTATATTTGAGTATTCGAATACATCAGTATTCGAATACTCAAATATTCGAATAAGTATGGTGTGAATTATAAATCAAGTTCTTTGGGTTCATTTGTCAGGTGAAATCTTGTAAGCTAAATTTGACCCACTTCACACCATACTATTCGAATACAGCGATATTCGAATAGTATTCGAATACTGCTCTATTTGAATACAGCGATATTCGAATAGTATTCGAATACATCGATATTCGAATAGTATTCGAATAATAACATTCGAATACTCAAATATTCGAAGTTTATTCATAGCAATCAAATACTTGTAGAATATTCGAACGGGTACCCGGGTACCCGATCTCCCGGGAATCAACAGCTCTACTATGAATAAACTTCGAACATTTGAGAATTCGAATGATATTATTCGAAAATTTAAGTATGTGAATGCTATTCGAATATTTCAGTATTTGAATAATATACTGATGTATTCGAATTGTATGGTGTGAATTTCAAATCAAATTCTTTAGATTCATTTTTTACAAGCTTTTATTTAGTTTCAGTTGTGAGTTCGTTAGTTTGTCAGGTTGAAATCTTCTAAGCTAAGTTTAAGCCACTTCAACATATCCGATCGATTTGAAACTTTGCACACATACATACTTCCGATGACGATACAATATTTTCACTAAAAAGTATGAAATACTTTATAGTAAAATTTAAAAAAAAAACAAGCTTGTGTTGAAATGTACTAAAAAGGAACCAATAATTTTGGTACCAGCCCAAATGACTGCCTGGGAAGAATTCCCTCATATGTCTATAGTCTGGTTAATAAAACTAATGCGTAAAATATTTAATAATACATAAAACTAATAAGTTTTATGTATCAATTACAATCCTGAAATTGTTCTCAAATTTTTCTGCACGAAACTATGAACACGTTTCCAATTTATGGAGGTACTTTCTTTAATGGCCTAATATGGGGAACATTTTTCTAGTAGGTAGGGAAAACTGTATACTTACAACTGAAACTACTTACTACAGTGAAGACAACTATTTATATAAAAGATTGCTAAGCTCCCCATTCTTTTGGAGTAAAATATAACTAAGGCTATTATTTTCACTGTTTACGCGATTCAATATTTGTTGTGTTAATATTTAATGTTCCATTAACTTCGCATGGTTTTGTACCAACAATAGAATTAGAATTACTGAAAGTAAATGTCTGAAATTTGTCGGTGCACAAATAACCAATTCATATGCGTTATGCGCGCATTTTTCTTGGCGGATAAAAAAAAAGGGAATGCATGACGGATGATAATCCCTGATCTAGTTTCATAACAGCGCAACGAGCGTATTTTTGCCAAGTTCAGAAAAAAGTGTTTGGAAAGTGTGACCACGAATCGACCAATTCAAGTAGCAGAGTAAGTACGTAAATCATTTTGATTGAATTTTCGATTATTATGATTTTCCATAACAATCAGGATGATTTTTAATATTTATGTTTCTTGATTTTTCAACAGTTTTGTGTAGTGGAAATTGTGACAAATTTGGAACAATTTTTTTAATATGTAAATGAATTCAAGCTAATGTAACTTAGAGAGGATTTTTTAAATAAAATTCTACGAGTTTCGAAATTTTTAAGATACAATTATTATGTACCTGGAATATATAAAACTATTTTATCGAATGACATACAAACGTTTACAATATTATAATACTACATAGATTTAAAAATAAAAGTGTGTCATTATTGTGATGTAAATGTAAAGATTATATATACATGAAAAATATTTTGTTTAATTATAGAATTAAAATATTCAGTTGTTAATATTGTATTGTTATAAAAATCCACGGGAAACTTTACATGAAATTATTACGCATTTCTAGATAAAAATTTTGTAATGAATTCTTCTAATATTCTACAGTATATATTAATATATTGATGAGTGAGTATTGATAAATATTAATATTATAAGTGAATATTTTGAAGAGTATGCTTACATATATCAACCTTGTTAAAATGGTGTCTTGCAAATACATACCTAATCATATATGCATAATTAATTGATACCTGCTTATAATATAACCAATAAAATGCTAAATACACAGAAATGATAAACAACACCAACTCTAGGCACAAAAAAACTATAATAATCCGTTCCAGTCATTTTATCTTGGTTTTATTGTATTTAATTCTTTGGAAGTAAAGTCTTGCAATGGAGATTATTGTTCCTTCCAAGAATGTGATACGTATTATTTTACTTTAATCCGTATTTTTATACACACGCGTACTTTTGCTACTTCTATGTTTATAAACGATTAACAATGTAAACATTTCATGGATTGTGGATTACCACGATAGCAGGTGACCATTACAAGGTCTTAAAAATATAAAAATTCATACATTTTTTGTGCAAAGAGATAATACTGCGATAACTGTATAGAGCTGTAAGTAATCGTCTGTAAGTGTTTCTGTTTTCGTTAATAAAACTGTTACCATTTCGGTATATTTATTTATCAATATAATCATTTTAAGTGCTGCTTATTTATTACAAAAAAGTTTTATTGATGTGTACAAAAATCATCTCGTATGAATTTAAACCAATTTTAAAAACTACCAAAATAAGAAGATTGTTAAAATAAAATTATTTTGTAATCAGTTCTTGAATTAATTTTACATAACTTCCGAAGTTTTCTAGCCAACCAGATTCAAATTTTGAATTCCCTTAAATATGAGAATTTAAAATCTCCATATTGAGAAGCTACATACAAATTTGTTTATATGCAAAATAATTAAAACTAGTATTCTATAAATTCTCAAACGGTCCGACCTCATAATAAATTTCGAAACTCTATCTATACAAGGTAAGCTTAAACAATTCCTTAAAATTCCTTATATTGTAAATAAAAGTCACCATTTAAAAGAGAGCAATTTTTAGTTTGCTAAAGTCAACGTAAGAATTTAAAAATCCAACAGCCACAATTATTTTCCGACAATATTAAATTCTCCTTCGAATTTACATCAATAGAAAGTTACTTGCATCCATTCTCACACCCATCTGTACCCAAGAGATTAAAAGGAAACTTCTAGAATCGGTTAAAACTCACATAATTAATTTTTCCATTGGGACATTTAGTTCCATCATTTCTGATCATCGTTCACAACAAAATGATGTCTTCTTTGCTACCCAGTTGTTGTCTCGCAAACTACTCGTTTTGGCATTAAAATTCTGCACAAGGCGGAAGGCAAAGATTCGCAAAATATTCTGGACTTTTTCGAACAACGACGAATAAACAATAGTGACCCGTCTAGAGGTACTGAATAGCTAGTGACCCGTGTTCTTTCATATATCACCGAGAAGGGTTAAGAAGGCGCCTATTGCTTCCAGGAGGGGAAAAATTACACACTTTCTCTCTTTGCATCTTCTCTCTCTCTCGCTCCCCCTCTAGTCGAATGCGACCCTGGATGCAGGAAAAACGGACACTAGCGAAAAACTCGAGGACGAAGGATAGTGAAATTTTTCGTTTCGTGATTTAGTTTAGCAATGTCGGCGACCTTTCAAATCAATTATAAAAGGAAACAGATCAATTTAAATGATTTTCTCTGGCAATTTTCCCACTTAATAGCACGAAGCTAATGGTTTCGTTGAGATTAATTTCGTTGAGAAATTGAAAAATACAAATTTTATTCACAATTACACACTTCCATTTATTTTTATTCGACAAGAGCTTATAGTTTTAAAAAATGGAAATTGAGAAATTAAAATATTGTCATTATAATAGAGTAAAGGACCCAATTACTGGCAGCCAACCCAATTACTGTCACCTTAAGATATTTTACTTAAAATAACGAACAAATAAACGTTTAAGTAAAATAGCTTAAGGTGACAGTAATTGAGTTGGCTGCCAGTAATTGGGTCCTTTACCTATGTGTGTTTCTTTATGTTTATGTTTATGTAACTTTTATTTTATTTTTTTTATTTTTTTTTTAATTAAATAAATATAATTATTTAAAATTATTAAAGTTTGTGTAACTATATGTGTATTCTATTTAAAATGTTACGAAATGATGGAGAAATTATGAAAGCGTCATTTTTTCGATATGTGACAATTCTACTGTATTTCTTTTTATGCCTTATGAATAATTTTGATTAAATATGCTTGATGTGAATACAAGCTGTTTTTTCAAATACCTCAATAAATTGGCCTCACATTACGATTTCATATCAAGTTCTAATTTGTATAAGTACTACAATTAGAATAGAATGTTCATGAATTAAATCTTCATTCTGCAGATGTTGTCCCATTTAAACGATCTGTCGTTCGAACGTTATATCATTTGTACAGAGCAACGTATTTAAAAACAGACCTTTGTCCTAGTGAACCTTATAAATGACTTATAAATATAACAATTTGGTACTAATTTGACAGTGTACGCGTTTAAATGTAATAATGACAACAACAGAGCGTAGTTAGGGATACCAAGCAGTAATGAGATCTCCAACGCGCATGCCCAAGAAGAACAGAGTTCCAAAACATTAATTCTGTGGAGATAAGAATTATTACCATAGACTTCGCTGTTTCCAACTCCCTTCTCGTAATTTCCTCTGTACTATTACTTGGTATACCAGTAGTGTGAACTATAAAAAACCATCAGATAATTAAAAACTTTTGGAATTTAGGGTAAAGGACCCAGTTACTGACACCTGACCAATTACTATCACCTTAAGCTATTTTAGTTAAAATAACGAATAAACAAACTATAGAATATAATCTATAGTATAGATTATAGGTTGAAATACACAATTCTTTTTGTGTATCACTTTACAACGTTTATTTATTCGTTATTTTAAGTACAATAGCTTAAGGTGACAGTAATTGGTCAGGTGTCAGTAACTGGGTCCTTTACCCTATTAAGGGTGTCGTGAAATTGGCAATTAAATATAGCATCGAAGAAATTAGGATTCGTGATACTAGAAACATCTTTATCAAGAAGCTTAAAAACATTGTTCACGTTAAAATAACAATTTGTTGGATGTATTGGTGATTAAAAATAAGGTGATACCATGTCTTTAAGTAGGTATGTTAAAATATTGCATAATTTAACACCAATCAAGATATGGTACCCGCTGTATCTTTGCTATTCTATCTGCATTTTGTTTCTGCTATTCTATTTGAAAAAGTGTGCAATTATATTAAAAAATAGTGTGAATTACTATTCGAATGTGGTTTCGTGAAAAATCATGAATGCATTCTTTGAAGTGAAACGTCTTTACTACAATAAAAAAAGACATTATCGACGGTGAGGTTACGAAACAGAATACCTGTCAATTAAAGTGTGCAGCATTATCGTAACCCGTAAGTTAATTATGGGTAATGATGAAGGTCGCAGTGAACCAAGGAAAACTAATACAAAAAATTGAGTACTTTGAAACAGAAAATGGCCGTAAATATTTTCTCGAATTAAAGTTTCTTCTAAAGAAACGTGGTACGTTATTAATTTGACGAGTACTGGAAACTATAATGAAAAATACAATTACTATATAATTGTAAATATCATAATTTATTTAGTTTCTGCCTTTTTTAACGATTTCAGTTATCGTAATCGTAATATGTAATAAAATCTTTCAAACATACATTCAAACTTGAGTTATACACAAGTTGTAATTTTCATTGTTTGTATTTTATTCATATTTACTTGTGTTTGTATATCAAAAATATGTTATCTAAAAAGTTAATTCGACTCGGTAGTTAATCAGCACTTTAAAAATCCGAAATACAGTTTTGCAAGGTTGTTACGAGCTGAGACTGAGGGCAATACACCGGGAGCAACTAAGAATGTTAGTTTATCCTCGTAACTTTATAATATAATACCCTCTGTGTTGATTTACCTCATACTCATTGTCAGTGGCGGATTTCATAAAAAGGGCCAGGTGACACACGTCCTGAGGGACCCATTTTTCGGTAAAATGAAGAGGTGGTTTACTAAAAACGGGTTCAGTGTAATAGTACAGAAAAAAAATATAGTGTTTGGTTAAAATCCTAATTTCCTTTTTTTAAACATAGGGCCCTACTGAGCCTTCTAGGCAGGGCGCATTTTTCGAGAAAATGAAGAGGTGCTGCTAAAAACGGACTCAGTGTAGTAATACAGAAAAAAGTGTAGTGTTTGGTTAAAATAATAATTTTCTTTTTTAAGAATGTGGTTTGGAGGGGGGGGGGGGGACCTCTGGGCAGGGGCCCAGGCGACATTTGCTCATCAGCCGCCCTATTAAATCCGCCACTGCTCATACTCGGAATTCAAATAATGATTAAATTCTAATAAAGAACTCTGAGTAAGAAATAGCAAAGTGTATTCTACTAGTTCGAATTGTGTAATGGATAAAGTATATTTGTCCCACTACTTAAGTCCACCTCTCGATTTTGACGCGCTGAAAAATTCGGGAGTCTCAAAGAGAGTAATAAATATATAATGGCTAACAGCAACTTTACGTATTGTAGGTGCGGTTGACTTATATAAAAGCTAGAGGTGTGCGAGAACCTGAAAATGTCAGGAACCCGAGGTCGAGACGGGTCGGGTTTTTGAAAATTTCGAGATTCCCATAAATGTCCAGGATTATCGAGAGAGCCGGAATTCTCGCGTGAGTCGGGTCTCGCAAAAGTATCGGGATTCCCGGAACCATCGGACACCCATCTCGATCCGGAGAAAACTTTTCGTCCCGACCCGACGTTTTTGGGTTCTCGCTAGGACTGGGACTATTCGAATAATTTAATATTCGAATATTTTACAAGTATTCGAATGCTACGAATAAACTTCGAATATATGAGTATTCGAACGTTATTATTCCAATACTATTCGAATAGTATGGTGTAAAGTGGGTCAAAATTAGCTTACAAGATTTCACCTGACAAATGAACCGAAAGAACTTGATTTATAATTCACACCATACTATTCGAATACTCAAATATTCGAATAGTATTCCAATTCTCAAATATTCGAATAGTATTCGAATACTTAAACATTTGAATAGTATTCGAATACTTGGTTATTCGAATACTTAAACATTTGAATAGTATTCGAATACTTGGTTATTCGAATTATATTCGACAAATAATTGAGCAACTGAAGTATTCGAATATTCGAATACCGAAAAATTCGACAAATAGTCCGAGCCCTAGTTCTCGCATACCTCTAATAATAGCTCGAAAGGGAATGGAACCCAATCTCGCCAAGTCTCTGTCTTCTAAAGTTATTAAACTAAAAGTGAGCCCCCCGAGAATGCATTCGTGGCCCTTTTTATACATGCTAACAAATTAGGCTAAGAAAATGGGATATGCGTGCCTTCGATTAAATATCAGTTTTCTTGGAAAACCTTAACCGCACCACACCACTGCAGGAAGCGACAAGCCCGTCGGGTCATGTGCATTCCAGGCACTCGAAAATGTCAAAATGTCAACAGACAGCTTCTGAACGTAACAAGGTAATAGAAGAATAGTAGAAACCGATATAAATTTGTATTGCGAAATATAATAAAAACGGAAGAAAAATAAGAATACAAGGAATATCAAATACACATAAGAAGTCGAAGTACATATATGAGGTATTTATCCTAAGTCATTGGTATTCATTTTTAAAAGTTTGGTTTAAAAAAAAACGTAAAAGATACATACTTTTAAATTTTAAACTATTTATTATTTGCACAAAATATCTCTATGTCTTAAATTGAGAACCTTGCAGCAACAGCGATGCAACTCCATATTTGACAGTTTTTAAGTTAATTATGACGTGTAATATGCGTAATACAAAATTCTGCATCCGATAACAAATGAGAGATTTATTGCAAATTTAGAACCTACTTTTGTGCAATACTTTTGTTTTGGGCAGCTCCAGATTTGAAAAAGTTGCTAACAATAGAAACAAAAACTTATCAACTCAATAACTACTACTTATTGTGTAAAAATATATATCGTTCAATTAGTGTTCTCTTTTTAATGTTAAGTCAAAGCAATAATTTTTTAACCAGTTTTTCTAATCTACTCGAAGTTGGTAAAGATAGAGGTAAAGATGTTGCAAGGTCCTCAATAATTTTAATTGAATTAAATTAAATGTTCCAAATGGTGACCTTCAGCAGGAATACAAACGTTCTGTAAGACTTTGGAGTTCAGGGGCGTCCGCAGGGGGGGGGGGGAGCAAAGGGGAAGCTGCCCCCCCTGGTTTTTGAGAAAAAATCGCTTTTTTTCAAAGCTGATTTTTATTAAGTTTATACTAAAAAAGGGAATATTTTTAAATTTCGGTTTTAAATTTTCAATTAAATTGGCACAATAAAATGGGTTAAAAAAGGGGGTATGTATATTTTTTCTTTACCATCATCCGAAAGTTTCCCTCCCCGCAAAACGAATTGTGTGCCCGGCATGGCTTGTCAGCTATACTGACTCATACATACACGTTTGTATAGCATTAGCGTACACTGGTGACCTCCCGCGGAACCCTAAGAACCGTTTGCTTTGTAGGTAACAGGTTAACTTATTATTTCGAAAGGTAAAAGTTGTAAAAAAGCGATGAATCACAGCGCGCCGCGTGACTGCTCAGCGCGCGCTATAAGGCGCTGCGGCAAAATCGATAATTGGAACTTTTAACATTTGTTTTCCACTATAAATAAAATGACATATTGTTTTTATGACCCTAACGCGCGAAAAACATCGATTTTTTGAAAATTCTACCGTGGTTTTCCCCCTTAAAATGACAATAAATGACATGTCTGACTTTTCCAAAGATATTATTCTATAGATCAGCCAATTAAATATAGCTCAGTTAATGTTCCATTCGTGTAAACATTATAATGCATTTTCGCTCTCTTACCACTAACTCAGATAGCACTCGACGTCTATAAGCCGTCTGTAAGACGTCTGTTTCAGACTTTCAAGACGTCTGAAAGACGTCTTAATGACACCTATAGACATTTTTGAATGTCGTGAGACAGGAAACCGTACGTCTTTAAGACGACTTTTAAACGCCTTGTAGACGTCTATAAGACGTCGTATAGACATTTTTAAGTGGTCGTCATGAGGTCTCCAAGACGTCTTCGTAAGGACTAGATTAGGCCTACCGCAGCTATATTAAAGAGATATTAGAGATATTAAGCGTGACCTGATTCGTGTTTATTAGAATTAATATCTTCTAACGGAATTAAGTATTTTGAAACAAAAGCCCGTCAAGTAGCTGGCTGCTCTTGGTTCTCATTTTAGAAAATCTATTTTCATGCTGCTCAATATTTTTGTTTCTTCATAAAAAAGAAGAACGTCTTACAATAGCGAATGATCGAGATATTTTTTGGCATATTGCAGTTCAAGCCGAAAGTATAAAGATCTTCATCAATAAACGCCGGTACTTGAGAGTGACGGTATATGATCTGCCCGGCTCTCTTATATATACCAGATATATACAGAGGTGGATTAAGGTCGGTTGGGGCCCTAGGCGCAAAAGAAAATATTGGGCCCCTTACAAAAAAGGGAAACACAGGAAGAATAAAATCACATGAAATCAAATTTGGTGTCATTAAAAAAAAGTGGAAAGTTGGTTTTTGTGGGGCCCCTCCGAAGTCGGGGCCCTAGGCGCGCGCCTAGTGCGCCTTATGGTAAATCCGCCTCTGGATATATACCAGATAACACACTTCGTCTTAGAGACGTCTAGTTTATGTCCATGTTAGATCTGAATGTCTTGATTTGTAACAAGACGTATTTAAGACGTCTTTAAACCGCCTTTTGGACGTCTTTAAGACTTTACCAGACGTTACGCTATCTAGGCACGGTAACCGCCTAGCGGTCGCGTATTATCCATCACGAGCCGGCCTAGTCATGACTTGTTTATGTACATATACGTCTTTAAGACATCTAAACACAGTCGTTTAAAACAGGCTTGGCATGGACGTCTAGAAGACGTCATGTGCTATCTGGGAAATGTGTGGGTACCCAGATAGCACAACGTCTGGTAAAGTCTTAAAGACGTACAAAAGGCGGCTTAAAGACGTCTTGAACACGTCTTGTTACAAATCAAGACGTTCAGACCTAAAATAGACATAAACTAGACGTCTCTAAGACGAGGTGTGCTATCTGGGTAAAGTATAATTAATGTATTATAGTTCGACTTTAGAATAAATATGGATTAATACGTAATGCGATTATCACTTACAAGTACAGTCATTTAATTGATGTATTCTACATTAAATTTAATTAATTTAAATCAAACACTACTTCCACATAAAATGTTTTTATAATAATGTCACTTTTTCGTGACGCATGCAAAGAGAAGGTACACCAAGAGGCGACACTCTGACGAAGAAACCAGTTTTAGAGAGAGACGAAATCCACAACCAATTTAAATGTCCATTCGGTAGTCGGAGAGAGACTTGATTAACAAGAGGCGATAGTAAGACGAAGATATACAGCTGCCTATACAACTAATTTAAAGGGATAAGCCAACGGAAGAACTTCAAAGATACCGCCTAGGAGTGTCGCCTCTTGGTATACCTTCTCTTTGACGCATGTACGTACATACTTCAAATTTTGCCGCCTTTATGTGACCGTGGTTTAGTTATAACTTCAGAGTGCAACAACTTCAAGTTGGTCAGACGAGTTTTTGTTGAGAAAGTGAGGCTAGTACTTGTTGAAGAAGAAGGAAATATTTTCAAGCGGAAGAAGCAAAGTTCTTATTACTAGTGTATTTATATATTTAAATATATAATGTCGACGAAGTCTTCCGTCGATTTACGAGCGGAACTCGCTGAACTAGTGAAACGGAAGGCTGAAATAGCTGTAAGTATTGTGGCAACTGTCAAATTGCGACTTTTCTTTTAGGTATTCGCATACTCTCGTAATTCATGTATTTGAAACAATGAAGCTGATCACTATTGTCGTGAAAAGTAGAAGTTATTTTTAGTCGACAAGATTTTAGATATTATTAGAGTAACAACAAGCTATGAACTATTTCATATTTTTTGAGGTTATGTTAACCTAACCTCATACTATGACCTCTTAATATTGTTCTTTTTGTATTGGTCAGTTAATTCCATAATTCTTTTGATTCTGAGAATTATTATAATATTATTACGTTATTATAATGGGAATGGTAAATTGTTTGTACAAATTGATTATAAATATTAAAAAAGATCGAAAGGACATTATAAATTGTCTCGACATAACCTTAATAATTTGTTTTGATCTCAGTAATTGTTTACAAACTTAGAGTATTTTCAATTTCACTGTCTTTCGTTATTTTTCGTTATTTAAGTATTTGACAATTAAATATCTGTGGTTGTAAGGAAAAACGATCCATGTTACTATTTTAAAAATTTGAGTTTATGCATTAAATCAACTGTAGAATATTGGATGTACGTTTTTATCAGAAATAAAATGCATGAAAACGAATTTTATATACGTTGAAAAAATAATGCAATTTAACCGAGGTTCAATTTTCAATTAATACGCATTTGGCAAAACAACGTAAGTACAAAATTTGGAGAATACAACATATCTTTCATTTCTGATCGCTTTTTATTTTCTATTTTTATTTATCTGCATATACTATAACGTATTTTGTGTAAAATAAAATGAGCAAAATTATATTTCATATTTTTATTTTACTAGAAACAATACACTATGAAATACCAGTGATACATAAATGTGTAACTTGTATTTTACAAAAAACAACGCAAAGCACAGAAGAAAACGAAAGACAAAAAAGAAAGTAAAAGAAGGAAAAGTATTCATTTCTTTTATTTTCTTCTTAATGTTCAAGCAGAACAATACAAGTCCATTGGACTTGTGTCGTTTTGTTTTCGACAATATTTCGGAAGTGAAAACATGTGACATGGGTCGTTTTTCCTTGCAACCACAGATATATATTTGTATATATTTTTATTTTCGATTTTGCTTTAATTTAATAATATTTCTTGGTGGTATGAAAAAATGTGTAGCTTGATATGTGGTTCAAGTATACAGTATTTATAACTTGTTCAAAATAAGTAGAATAAAGGACCCAATTACTGACAGTCAACCCAATTAATGTCACGTTAAGCTATTTTACTTAAAATAACGAATAAATAAACATTTAAGTCAAATAACTTAAGGTGACAGTAATTGGGTTGGCTGCCAGTAATTGGGTCCTCTACCCTATCCTTCTTTAAATTATGCCAAATTCTTCCAAAATAATTTCTTAATCCAAACAGAATTAATATAATGAATTTTGTTAGTATTTTTTTAATATGTCGTATTTAATAACTGTTCAAGATTATTGAAATCATTTAGAAACTATCCTTTGAGTATATGCGTTGGAAATAATGATATATTTTAAGAAATAGATGAATTTACTTGTTAACCATGAATATATCAAAATTATGAAATGAATATGCATGTCTGCATATTTCTTGACTGTATTATGTAGACTGTATTATGTCGACTGCATATTATGTAGTCTTTGTTTACCCTGAGAGAGCTGTTCTTTGCTCATGAAAAACTAATTGAAATGAATTCAAATACGACTAAAAATTTAATGTTTAAATTTTTCATTAAATCTTCACGAGAGATTTACTAATCAATTAATGAACTTTTCTTGGTAAAACTGAATCCAAACATGACCTTATTAAGACTGTTTTTAATTATGCATAATGTGTTTTGATTTGCATACTTTATATGTGATTTGGATTACGTATACTTGAAAATGAGGCGTTAAATATTTCACCTTTTCTTTCTGTATGTAAGTGTTCAGACTCAATCAGTACACATACATTTGGGACATAATATATTTGGGTACATAAAACTGTTGTATCATATTATATATAAATAAACGAGAGTGATTTCGGCGTACTAGTTCGGTCATTTTTTTTTTTTTTTTACGTGATGCATTTTGTGATTAGAAAGATCCTTGAGATTCCTTAGAGTTTCTGGTCCAAACTTTAAGGAATCTCAAGGATCTTTCTAATCATATTATATATATTTAAAAGATGGTCATCATTAGTTACATTCACATTCTTTTTGTGTCTATAATTTAAAAAATTTACATTTGGAACTTCCATGTACAAGTTTGTGCCGCTATAAGGACGGTGCTCGGGGGTAAGCATCCCCTTAACGAAACGGTATGCTAGTTGACTCGCCTTTCGCCTTTTTCGTTCGGTTTTTTTTTTATACGATGCCGCCACTATCGAACGATATTTATAGTTTGTCACTGTCATACTGGTCACGGTGACGACAAAAGAAGTAGTGGGGATAGAAATGTTCTATTAACGAAACGGAGGACTCGTCTCTATAACGGGACAAGACTTTAGATCTAATAGTTGTTCCGTGTTTTGTGAGACAAGTTAAAATATTCATTTAAAAGATTAAAATTTGTAATTTTTTATGAAAGTTTGATTCAGAAATACAAAAATAGATAATATTTTGATGAAATTGTGAAATCTTACAGGACACTCTTGCCAATTTAGAACGACAAATTTACGCATTCGAAGGCAGTTACTTGGAAGACACACAATTATATGGGAATATAATACGTGGTTGGGATAGATATTTAGCCAGTAACAAGAATACTAATAGTAAAGCAGACAAACGTAATAGAAAGTTTAAAGAAGCTGAGAGGCTTTTCTCAAAATCTTCCATCACCTCCATGGCAGTGAGTAATCAGCATTAAAAAATCAAAAACTGATTTCCCATCAGTGTTTCTTAACTTAAGAGAACATAATATTTTTATATTGGATTGTTACATAATATTTAACTACAGATGTTAATTACATGAAACAGTAAAGTATAAACAAAATATTAATTACGTAATAAGTATCTAGCATAAAATGTACAGAAAAAGCCACAAATGTGTAAATAATATTTTATGGCTTATTGTTAGTAACAAGAACAATGTTTTTGTACAGTAAACAATCTGTAGACATTCAGTTTCTTACTTTACAACAGTTGCAAACAGTTTTTAATGCAGAAGGCAGTTTTGTAACAAATAGGAAACTATTTTGAAATTCAGTTAAGATACGAAAAAGAAGATTCTACCAAAAATGAGGAGAAAGTGTATATACGAGTATAAAATGCAGATAAAAACAATTTGACAAAAAGTTTTGTTCTCGAATTACAGATTTTTATGAAACCATCATAAACAAAACGGAAGTACCCTTTCCTTTTAATAAAGTACTGTTTCCTGTGTGTTCATTTGTTTTACGTTTCCTTTCTGAATAATATACTTGTAATTATAATGGTTGTAAAATGAATATTACAAAATATGTAGCATACTTTTAGGTTTTATGATAAAATACTATATATTACAAAAATTGATATTTCGCAGGCTGTCAGCGGACTCGTCGAAAATACCCAGGAAAAAAGTAAGGACCTCAATGGATATTCCTGAAACAGTTGATTTTTTTTTATTCACAGAAAGAGTACGACTTATTTTTCATCCTCTTAGCTGTTCCAACTTCTCTTTTTGCCCTGTCCTTAACAAAATTACTATTAGTTTTTAAGTTACTCTTGATTATATTCCTTTTTCTTTCAACATATCGATCACACTGTCTTCCAGAAAACAGTGCATCGTAACGCGATTGTAAAGAAGCACATTTAGCTAAATTAACATGGGATGTTCGAAGTATGTGCAATATAACTTCGAATTGAACTAAATAATTTTGTTTCTTTTTCTGTGTTTAAGTTATAAATAAATTTTAATTTATTTCTTCACTTTATTTTTATGATAATTGATTTTAAACCTTTAAAGGTAACTCAATGTAGAATTTTATGAATTGTTTTTTTCTGTATCCGCCTACGTTTACCTTTTTTCTGTATCTAAATTATGAATAAATTTAACATCTGTTTCTCTCATCTGTTTCAAAGTTTTATGAAAACTTATTCCTGAATTTCGTGGTTCTATCGTTATATTGATTTGTTGTATGTGTATGTTAGTAGTAAACATATTGTGTAATCTGCTTTTTCTATACATGTTGAAAGTGTAGAAAATAGCTCATTATTATTACTTTATTTTCCGTGTTTATTTGTTTTCTGTATCTGACTTTCAAATAAATTTGTCTTTTTTATATTGACAAATTATAATTGTAATATACAACTTAATTACATGGCAAAACTAATTATATAAATTTAAATGTAGTAAAGTAACAGTTACTTACATTTAAAAGATATCTTTAATTATGTGTGTTGTAGATGTATGAATATTAATTTGGTATTATGTACTGTCATGCACTGATTTGCTTTTAGATAGTCTTTCAAAGTTACAGGAAAGTATGGAATATAAAAATATGGGGTTTGCTTGATTAAACAATTTCAAATTTTAGCTAAATACTTTCAGTTTCTATTTTAGTTGATAGATTAACTTGCACATTCAATTAATTTGCTTTTGAATAATTCCAAATGTTCGAATTTTAATTCATTTCAAACAACTAATATTTAAGTTGCATTGCATTTAGAGGGATAAGCACTGTTAAAGTGTAAATTCCCACTCTTCTGACTGCAACTTGGTAGTTTTGCAGAATTTTGCAAGTAGCCTGGAATGAATCAAAATATGAATTCAGATTTCAAATTTCAGTTAGAGTAAATTCTTATAAAGGGAACCATGTTATTAAAATCATTTTGGCCACTTACAATTCTTATTCAATAATTTATATAACTCATAAAGACAGCACTACAAACTTAAATTTTTCCTGCTTATTAAAGACTATAATTTATGTTTCTCAAAATTTCGCTATCGTGACATATATATGTGTTAGTTAATACTTTGACTGGCGTCGGCGTATTTTCACGCCGGGAGATATATTTTGGCGTGTCTTCACATCTATATATTTTGGAATGCATCGGAAGTATCATCCAAGCGTCTCCGAATGTTTGCTGGTGGTGAGTTAAGCAAATCTTCCTCGGTAGAAGCGATCGCACAGAAACGCTTGACAGACTTGGAGGCGCTTTTCAAAACCCTACGCCACTCAAAGTGTTAATCGATTGAATCGGTCAAGTAGTAATATTGCCTAGTTAATTGACAAACTGCTTTTATCACTGATTAATTATCGAATGACTAGTCGAGCAGTAGACCAAACTATGTACCGAGTAAATTCGATTATGTATTTAGCATTTGAGTCGGTCGATCGAGCCTCGAGCCGATCGAGGATCGCGGTTTTCCCATAATACACCTGATTCCAGTTGACCGGTACAGCGAATCGGAATCACAAATTGGCAACAGCGGTAGTGAAGACAATTGCAGCCTCGTTAATTCGCACGGGACGACAGGCAATAGTACCACTAGCAACGGTAATAAGGAGGCAACGGGGAAGAGCCACTCCGTCACTGGCCAGTATAACCAGAATGGATCTCTGACCACCTCCACAGAAATGTCTGGACAATTTGCGAATGGGCACGCGAGCAACGGCAGCCTCGAACATGCCTCCCTGAAGGAGAACACTGGGAAAGAGCCTTCGAAAAATAAGCCTGGGAATAACGTGAAAAAGAATAGCAATAAGAGGTCTAGGAACAGGTAGAATACCCCTAGTAGCCCTTCATGTTTTAAACGCGATCAAACAAACATTTCTTTCCCTGGATCATTATTTCTTTCTGCTCACTCCACCTTATCACTATACGAAATCTCAATCTGTTTATAAGAAATGTACGGACATTAAATTTTTATAGAAGAGAGCGAATGTTGAAAGCTATTTATTAATAATAAGGAGCCTAGTATTAGTTAGGACATAAAGAAACTCAGTTAATTGGGTAGCGGTGATTCTGAAGAACTTTCTCTTTTTTATTATTCTAATATCTGAGAGATGGAAAAAGCAAAGTGTAAGGTAATGTGTGTTGTACTGTGTGAAACTAAATTTTAATTAGAAATGAAAGTAAATCAAGTACTATGAGGTTCGTGATTTTTAGTATCATTCAGTCAGTTAAGCAATATCTTTTAGGTTTAAGAATAGAATTGAAATTGTAACTTCTTTTGGTGTCTGTTCTTTGTAATTTTTATGTTCCAAAAGCTGTGTCCAAGAATTAGTATTAGGTAGATTTTGTGATAATTCTCTAGAAGTATTACTACAGGAGATATTAATGATATTCTAAGTTCCAGTTTTAACCGTTTCTACAACAGTTCGTGTTTTTTAAAAAGATTTGTATTATTTGTACATATGTACAGCTGGTCTATTTACACTTCCTTCTAACATGTATGTATGTATAGCATCAAAATTGTAGGCATAGAAATGATAAACCTAAAATTTGATTACACAAGAAAACAAAATTAAACGAAAGCTGAGTATTTTTTGTAATCGTATATTCATTTTAAGATCTGAACAATTAATCACGCGAATTCTATAAAACAGGTAAAAGTATGTCTATTTCTCCTTCTTGTAAACGTTTTTAACTAATACTCTTTTGAATTTTAATGATATATACGTTTATATTTTCCCGATCTGTAAGCATTCGTACTGTGAAATTGAAATTTAAAAAAGAAATATAAAAAATAAAAAAAATATTTTTTGTAACAACTATATCTAAGTGAAACGTTGTTAATAAAGAATTCGGAGATAATTGAAGTATCAGATATCCTTATTTCATTCTCTGTTTTCATGTTGATAAGTTATATTTTAAAAAACTATTAAATGTGTGTTCCAATTGCTTTTAATGATTTGTAATAAATATTCGAAATCTTCGTTTCTAGAATACATATTACAAATTTGAATTTGTAATGCTACGTATTTATTATCATAAATATATTTATTAACTATATAACTATAATTATATAACTCATTGACGCTCATACTTTTTTTTATTTCCCCTTTAATCGTTTATTTTATTTCAGTCCTTTCATGCCTCATTCCTACCCTCATGCTAAATAAATAGTGGTAATCTGAAAGATGCATAATTAAAAACATGTTTGACCACTAGAATTATTTATGTTCCAAAATGAACTCTTTAACATAATACCGTCAATACTAATGTCACTGATATATATATATATATATATTGATGTTAGAGTGTTCAATAAATTTTATCACTAAATATTAAGTACAAAACGACAAATATCAGAAGTTTCGATGTTTTCTCCATATCTTCTAATTAATGTACCATAGAACGCGAACATACATTTTACGTTCAATTTGATTTCATTGTCTTCCAATTTATTGTTAAAATTATATAGTGTCGCGTAACTGCAACAGCTACCCTGATAACCAGGTCTGCCGGCAGATCCGGCGCAGTTTATGTCCGCATTCAACTACGGATCTGCCGGCAGACCCTGACAAGGCAGGATCATCTGCTGCGGATCTGCCGTTCATCTGCCGGCAGATCCGCAGCAGATCTTGCTGCCCGTCCGACACATCCAATAACACCATCTAAAGGCAGGGTCTGCTGCGGATCTGCCGTCCATCTGCCGGCAGACCCTGCTGTCCATCTGCTGACCGACTGCAGGCAGGGTGATTATCAGGGTAATTAATAATATGTCTTACATAATTAAGCTAGCATTAGTATGCAAAATTTTAAACTTCTCAAAAACACAGGCCCATTTGAAAAAATCAGTAAATCCTTAAAATTTATCGTATTCGAGCTTTTGCAGTAACTTCGCCGACGAGGTATGGGTGCTGAAAAAAGCATTCTGTAGTGCTATTTACTTGAAGTATGTGAACATTGTTCGTAATATAATATTCGCATTAGCAATTCATATTCTCAGTGTGTAAGGAATATGAAATTTCGAGGACCTTAGAAAAAATAGCGGGGTCAACGCTAGTGTCCACAGGAAATATCCTCTCATAGTCCGGACCCTGGACCAGTATCCACGGGAAAAGGCCTCGCGAGTCCGGACCGGGGCAGGGGGCCAAGCTTCCCTCTTACGAAAGTTGAAGCAGAGTTTGTAGCGCCTCCTACCTATAAAGTGCGTACTAAACTGTGAATGTGTGAATTGGTGTGAATCGGGACGTATGTGTATGTGTATACGTGTAATGCACCGCTTACTTTAAAACCTGTCCACGGATCGTCACGCCAGCGACACGTATGCAGCAGATAGAAGGATAAACATTGAAATTGAATATTTCTTCTTGTCATAGGAAAATAAAATATATTCAATTTCTTTGTATATCCTTCTATCTGCTGCATACGCGTCACTGACGCGACGATCCATGGTCAGACGGCCTTAGAAAAGGTAAACCAGGGAAAGTAAGGACGCCATTTGAAGGTTATGCTTGATGCTTCCTCGCGTTGCGCCAAATGTGGCCAAATGGCGCCAAAGTAACATTTCACCAACGTCGAAAGGTTGTGTGTCGTGCTCACTGATACACCTAGGTATGTGTGTGTGATGTACCTAGCGCCTCCTACCTATAACGTGCGTACTAAATGGGAACTTCGGCCAATGAATGACGGCTTGGTCCCCCTGGACCAGGGGTAGTCCACTACAGGTATTATTTTGTTAGCACGGTATTAACACCCTCTAGCGGGGTGGATAATCACTATATTACTACTGGCGGGCATTTCAAAATTTGTGTTCAATGCATCCGTTACTTACGACTACCCAGATAGCACAACGTCTGGTAAAGTCTTAAACACGTCCAAGAGGCGTCTTAAAGACGTCTTGTTACAAATCAAGACGTTCAGACCTAAAATGAACATAAACTAGATGTCTCTAAGACGAGGTGTGCTATCTGGGTAAATGTGCCAGTCATATGTAATTCCATTTCACTACAAGAGCTTTTCTTAACACTTAATCGCTGGAATGCAAGCTATTATTTTCTAGTTCTACTACCCTGCATTTTGAACGAGTACAATAGGAATTAACAAAGTTGATTTCAGAATCTTTGCATATGAACTTTTTAAATTCCTTTTTGTGAATTTACGTGGGGACGAAAGTCTTTGGCGAAAACGACTTTCGGGGAAACATTATTTTTGTGAAAAGCTCTTGTACTAAAGTGGAATTAGTAAAAGTCAAGTTCACAACTTTTGCACGTGAACTTTTCTCGTAATTTGTAAATTTTTGTTCTGAAAATAATTTTTTTGAGGATGTTAGGGGATGGTCGGAATATAAGATTTTTGGAAAGGATTTGGGAAAGGACGGTTTCCAGGAGCAAGGGAATTAGCTTCTTTCATATATGTAATAATTAACATTTATGAAGAAAATCCGTATATCAACGGATTTTTCAAAGGGGGATCTACGGAATTCTACGGAATGTTGAACTTTTCTCTACGGATTTTCAAAAATCTGAGTTGGCAACACTGATCGAATGATCACCTCTACTTTGGGGAATTCAATGAGCACCACTGAAATGCGCGCAAATCCTGCCTTCCTTCGAACCACACCGGACAAAGAAAATCAAAGAAACAAGTGGGAATCTTAACCGTCAACTGTCGTGCCGAGTTAGTCATTCTTTCGACTGCTGTGGATGTGGTTGCTTCACAATTAGTGTATAATTCTGTTAAAATAGTGTCTTATTCGTAAATGTGCAATAATATGTAACGACGTCTACAATTTCCGAGAAAAAGTATGTACAATTTATTCATTATTTATATGGTTTTGTAGTCTCGAGAACAACAAGCAATTTCTACTTTCTGTGCATGCAATGAGGATTGAATTTATTCGTACAGGAATAATATGGAACTAAAGAAAACCATATTCTCTGTACTATTATTTATTTTTAAATATGTATAATGTATTAGTATAGGTCTGATCTCACACGTGCCCACGTTTCTTAATAATTTACTATAGAGACGCATTATGGTAGTAATGGTTGACCCAATGCGTAAAATAAGAATTATATTGTATTTTTTCAAACAAATCTAATACATTTTAACAAAATTTAAATAGTTACAGGATTTCTTTAAAATGTAAGATATTTTAAATTATGTATTACTTCAAACAACTTAAAATTGCTAATGTATACATACATTTGAGGCAGTCAGGGCAACAACGGACTAACCCACGTTTTTTTCGAAACTGAGTTAGTAGAAATAATGTATATCAACAGGCTCTACTAATCATATAAACTATGAAAAAAGAATTTTTTCACTGTGGGTTAGTCGGTTGTTGCTCTGACTGCCTCATTTATTCTTCTGGTGGAAAAGATCTTTTAGAACACGTTGATTCGAGTCAGATTATATATTTCTAATCAACTCGTTCGTAGAAATGTTTAGGAAATGTAGGTGCATTGAACATAGTAGTAATAAGTATATAGGAACAACAGGTAATTACAGTCTTTTACAATTTATATTACTTTTAATTTCTCGTAATATTAATATTTCTTTGGTGGAAAGTATTTTTATAGTACTAGCTTTGTTGATAAACATGAGAAACAGGATGAAATCAAGTTGTTCTGGTTAAATGTATATTGTATCGATTGTTGTTAATTCAGTTCAGTTCAAAAGTAATCTGCATGATAGTACATTAAAATTTATAATGTACAGTTATCGTTAATAATTTGAAATGTTCAAGAAAAAAAGATTTATTATAAATCTTAACTTCCTTCCCACATGAGCACATTTTCCAACATTTAAGAACTGTACAAAATTGTCACAGGCCAAAACAAACATGAAATGAGGTTCTTGAGGCACACTTGGCATCTGACCTTCAAGGATATTGCTTACGCTGTGCATAAACCAGATGCGATTTTATTAGGTTCTTGGTTTAAAACTGCAAAATCTTGAATTTTAAGGCCATTTTTCAAGGTAGTCTCACCTGATTTTGAAGCTAAAAATTATATTCATCGATTTGTCTTAACAAGATATTTCCAATTGCTGCGTACTCTCAGGTCACAGTAATACGATGAAGGTTGAATTTGTATGAAAAAGAAAATGGATTATGGTGTTTCATAAGCATTTAGATCCAATTAAAGAAGTAACATTTGATTTGAAACATTTTTTCTATTTTGTACAGATTACGAATTATAAAATGAAGTCGAAAATTGCAGTTTTCAGGTGTTAATTTCCCTCCCTCGGAGTGAATTTGGGTAGCAAAGAAAACTGCGTTGTAATCAGCAGAGTTCAGCAAAATGTAATCTAATTACAAATTACGCTAAAAATGTAATTCTGTGGCTGATTACACATTATTTTCTGTAATTGTTAATTTAGGCAGTTAACAAAATTGTGGCCAACTACCTGAAACAGTGTCACTACCGATTACAGAAAATAATGTATAATCAATAACACAATTACATTTTAATCGTAATTTGTAATCTGTAATTAAATTACATTTTGCCCAACTCTGCTGATCAGGAGCAAATTCCCTTCATATTCTCTGAGTTGTAGAATTTCTTGAATTTGACTTTGTGTAAAATGCAGTTGTATGTATTTGGATATAATTAGTAATATAGATAATACAGTTCATCGTATTTCCACATCTTTATTCTACAAATACTTTGTCCCTCAGTATAGTGTTGAAAACTGATGGCCATTGCTTTCAGAGGTGAATCTACACCTCTGGATCGTTGGATATTTGTAAGAAAAATTGTTTGCAAAATTGTAAAAGTGAAAATTAATGTTAAATACTTTTTACATCAATATAATGTGCTTATTGTAAGAAGAGAACTTTTGGCTGTACTACGATATGACCCAACCACCGGAATGAACCGAAATTTTGAGGGGTTGGGCGGGAGGGGGAGAGAACCTTTAATATAAAATTTTAGCTGCGGGAATTTGTTAGTTTCCGAGATATTAATAAAAAACTTTCGACATAGTACATTGAAATCTACCTATATACACGATACTAACCAACCATCTTCTCGGCGCCGTCGACTGTTTCAGAGCGGACGATACAATGTACGATATCGGCCTCGCAATGTATGTATAGGGTTACGGTAACAAAAACTCGACGCGAACGGTCTTCACCAAGCCAAGTGTGATTGTTGTTGTTTAGGCCTATGCTCTTTTGTCACGTACTTAGTTTCAATATTTATTACGATGACTTCATCATCAAATCACGATATTACCCTTGAAGGGGATTGGAATATTGAAAGATTGTTAAACGAAATGCTGTGCTTTCGAGAGACTTGGGTGAACTTGCGGATGAACTGGGACCTCGCCGATTTCGATGACCGTCACATATGTGGCAAAACTCGACTTTTTGAGTAACTTTTTCCTTTGACACAATTGGCGGTCGGCCTTAGTTTCCGAAATATTCGCAGTGTGTGCAACAGCACGCTGTCGGCGGTTGTCTTCTGTTTGTACAAATACTGCGCAGCAATCTGCAGCATACGTATCTAACGGGTTGCACGCGTGGATTCGCGGCAAGAAAAGTAGTCCAACTTAAACTGAATTATAGACAGGATTCAGGATTTTCGTGAGGGGGGGGGGGGGGGGGGCGTAGTGGCGAATCCAAGATTTTCTTGAGGGGGGGGGGGGGCGTAGATCTGAGTAATGAACCATGGACCTTTTCGATATTAGACTGTACTTCCGAATGGCCCCAGTGGCCGATCGACACGAGGTTTGGGGGGAAGGGTGGGGAGGGGGTGTGGACCCTAAATCTAAAATTGTTGCTTCGGGAATTTATTAGTTTTCGAGATATTAATAAAAGAACTTTTAGTACGTCTGTTGATTTATTCCGACATAACGCATTCCACTTTCCACTTTGTCACGGGTATTAGTATTGGTTGGTGTTAGATTATTGCGGGGTGTGGGCGGCCGCTTGCGGGCGCGTAAAGCATGGTAGCGAACTGATGTGAGTTTGGAGATTTGAACCAGCAACTTTCGAATTTGAACCCACTTCCAACTATCCAATAGACTTGAAACCTTACAGGCATACGTATTTTCGATGACAATACAAAATTATGAAGAAAAACAAACCGCCCCAGGGTTTAAAAAATTACCTAGTCATCAATAAATATAATCCATAACCACAAATCCAAACGACTTGAAATCAGCCTATAACCACAAATCAAATCAAATTAATCGCAATGAAATCAGGATGTAACGGTTACATGCTGATTTCTGGGTATGAGCCTACACGCACACTACTAGAGTTTTCTCCATCCGTGACATGCCCCCAACGTCATTGGTTTCGAGCACCCCCTAGCGCCTGTACTGCACCACACAAGCATACCCGTCCCTCCATCCGTGTGCCGTACGCGCTGCCAGCCTGGCGCTCTCCGGCGAGAATTCGTTTTCCCGACATCGAAGCGCTTGTGTCGCAAGCAAAAAGTCACGAGTTCAAATCCCGGTGCGGATATTCTACTTTTTTTCTTTATTAATTCTCTAATTTCTCCTTATATATTCATATATTATCAGAAGACTAAGGACTTGAAAACTGTTAATTTATAAAACATTTTCGAAGCTTGATTTGTTGCTAAAGATGCGATCCCATTCTGGCTTGTACCGCACCACTACAAGCGTACGCTACCTTCTGTCCGTGTGCCGCGCTGCCTGGCCGGCGCTCTCCGCCAAGAATTCATTTCACGAAATCCTAGAGCATGGGTCGCAAACAGTAAGTCCGAGGTTCAAATTCCGGTGCGAATATTTTACTTTTTTCATTAATTATTCTCTAACTTCTCTTTCTATATTTTTAGTAGAATAAAAACTTGAAAACTGTTAATTTACAAAGCATTTTCGCAGCTGCCTAATGTACGATGCTGGTCTTCTGCCTTTTTTGCATAAATAAACAGAAATAATTCCTTGAAATGCTACTTACAGAATAAGCTCCTTTCTAGGATGGACTCTTTAAAATTCACGTAACAATGAACAGTTACAGAATCGGTCATTTCCGTTTCAGGTAAGCGAGCCGCCCGCTCCGCTATTACGGTTCGCTTATATTCGTATCCTGAATCATTGCTTCTAATGAGGTTTGAAAACAATATCGACTGGTCTCGTACTCGTCGCAATAATGTCATTTATACCTACAGAAGAGTTCTACTAACCCACTCTTGGCCAACGCCACTCTTTTCGTGTTAATCAGGTTTATACGTATCTGCTTATTTGCTTGCTGATTATTTACGAAAATTGTGCCGTTGCTCGATGGAAACCACGAGAAGGTGGTGGGCTTCTTCCATCAGGAGAGAATAAGGATAGGTCGAGATGGATAGAATGGATAGGATCAGATAGAATGGTTCGGGAAAGCGAGATACGCGTAGAAGCTGTGATACCACCACTACAATACTATTGTATAGTGCCTACACGAGATATAGTGACTTAGGTGTGAAAGTCCTCAGCGGGGTCTTAACCGACACCCTGCTGGGTACTGGCCGCTAAACGTGCACCCCTACTACCTCTTGCAGGACTGTATTTAGAGAAGGCCAGGACAAAATCGGGGCCCTAACAGAAAATAAAACAGAAATTTCTGTTAGGGTCCCGGTTTTGTCCTGGCCTTCTCTAAATACAGTCCTGCAAGAGGTAGTAGGGGTGCACGTTTAGCAGCCAGTACCCAGCAGGGTGTCGGTTAAGACCCCGCTGAGGACCTTCACACCTAAGTCACTATATCTCGTGTAGGCACTATAACTATATTGTAAACTATATGTGTACACGCCAAGGTGGGTGATACTGTTCAAGAAAGAGGTCGGTCATATGTGATGCTGAAACATACCTATATGTTCCAACATGCGTGGAGGGTCAGTTGCTTGAATTGTTGGGGACTAGATAAAGAGTCATATAAATGATCTCCCGACATGAGAGAGCGATGCCTATCGTCGATAGTCATAGTACGATTCGTCTCATTCCTGGCTTTTAAGGATGTTCGCACAACACAGATGGCATTTACAAGTGCGCTACCCATTTTATTTCGCTTCTTAGTTTTGGTATCTGGTAAAATTCAGAAAAGCCTTTCGGCCTCGGCGTTAGAATGGGGCAAACACCTAATTATGCCCAGCAAATGTCTGAGGGACGGAAAAACTAGGGCATTATGGGGATTTTGAACTGTGCAGATATTCATCCACATGTCGTCGAAAGTCATTCTGCTCCAGGTATCCCTTTGGGTTCGGGAAATACCAAAATATAAAAATTCCCATTCTTTTCGCAAGGCTTCGGGATTGAAATTCCCGAGCCTACGAGCGACAGCTAACACGTCTTGAAACGTCTCCTGTCTGTCGGAATGGAATAGGGCAGTGTCTGATGTGAAAATCGTCAACTGCTTCAGTAAAATATCGTCATGGGGAAGACGATTCTTAATTTCATTGCTTACGGTAATATAAAACCGTAAGCAATTTTCGCGGAAGGAGGAAACATCAACTTCTGTCATTCCCTTACTCGTCGCATCTTCTAGGAATTCCTCACACTGAGGGCCTAGATCAACTTGAGCCAGGGGAAGTTGATTTTGTTTAGTCGACAAATCTATCAGCTTGATGTAATGAGAATTCTTTAACAAAAGCGGTTTTAAAAATTTTTGGGCGAAAAACCGAAGCAGGTTACTGGAACGAGGTTGTAACTCCTGAATCATCGTTTTCCGTCCTTGAAATTGAGCATTAAACTTGTTTAATGCATTGAGAACAAACTCAAGGAAATGGAAATAACCTTTAATGTCATGCCTGTTAAGCAATGACAAAAAATTTTGAGAAGCTTGTGACTTCTTAGTCAATGCATCCTCGGTAAAATATCTCTGCAAATCCTCCCAGATATGAAGAAATCTACTAACACACTGGTGCCTCGCGAGCCAGCGAGTATCGGATAATTTTAAAACTTTTAAAGGAGAATTATAATAACTCTCCTGAAATTGTTTGAAAATTGTTGATCGTTTGGGACTATTGTTTACGAACTTTGATACACCCCGAAGCAGTTCGTTACATTCTTTTGGAATTGTAGCACAGGCAGCACTTGCTGCCAACGCTACAGAATGACAAACGCACGGTAACGTAAGTAAGAGCATTTCAAGGAATTATTTGTGTTTATTTATGCAAAAAAGGCAGAAGACCAGCATCGTACATTAGGCAGCTGCGAAAATGCTTTGTAAATTAACAGTTTTCAAGTTTTTATTCTACTAAAAATATAGAAAGAGAAGTTAGAGAATAATTAATGAAAAAAGTAGAATATTCGCACCGGAATTTGAACCTCGGACTTACTGTTTGCGACCCATGCTCTAGGATTTCGGTGAAATGAATTCTTGGCGGAGAGCGCCGGCCAGGCAGCGCGACACACGGACAGAAGGTAGGGTACGCTTGTAGTGGTGCGGTACAAGCCAGAATGGGATCGCATCTTTAGCAACAAATCAAGCTTCGAAAATGTTTTATAAATTAACAGTTTTCAAGTCCTTAGACTTCTGATAATATAGAAGGAGAAATTAGAGAATTAATAAAGAAAAAAAGTAGAATATCCGCACCGGGATTTGAACTCGTGACTTTTTGCTTGCGACACAAGCGCTTCGATGTCGGGAAAGCGAATTCTCGCCGGAGAGCGCCAGGCTGGCAGCGCGTACGGCACACGGATGGAGGGACGGATATGCTTGTGTGGTGCGGTACAGGCGCTAGGTGGGGGTACGCTTGGTCGTGGAGTGGTGGAAGGGTCCGTGGGCAAAAACCCACGGTTCTGGCATCACTTTTTTTTTTTTCTTTAGAACATTTATTTACATATCATTAACATGTATAAAAATATAAACAGACAATAAACGTAGTACTATATTTCTTAACTTACATATTCAGTCTTCTGTAGTTCCTATCTCTAAGAGATTTACCTACACTTTCTACCTTTAATGCCCATATGATATTATATCTAATACAGAAATAATATTAATCTTTGGAGCGCATACACATTGCGGTTGACTACATATATTCAGGTACGGTATTATTGCCATTAGTGTCAATTATTATGTAGGAAAACTTATACTAAAAACCTACTTACTACCTGCGCAGGTATAAATACTGACCCTGTATGTGTGATTAATCTTATGCATTTTGCTAGTGACTTAATACTGATTTTATTTAAACTAAGTTATATCTAATTCTAAATCACCAAAAGGATACTTATGTACTATTCTTCCCTCTTTGGTCGCTTCAATATAATTAGGGATAATGTTCGCTAACAGTGGATTGTCTCTTAATTGTGTGTTGTAAAATTTCTGTGCATTTTCTTTTATATAGTCACTTATGTAATCTATATTTGCTTCTGTGTGTAGATCTATTATTTTAGTGTACCTATCCTTATTTAATATTAATCTTAGCCATTTGTTCTGGAATCGTTGTAATGGAATAAAATTGGTTTTGGCTGCGGTTCTCCATATGGGTGCAGCGTAGAGTAATATGGGCCTTATTATTACCTTGTAGACTAGTAGTTTGTTGTTGCGACTTAGCTTTGAATTTCTAACCATTAACGAATATAGGTTTTTTGTAGCAGCATACCCCTTCCTTATGATGTTTTTTAGGTTTTGTTTGTAAATCAGTTTGGAATCCAACACCACCCCGAGATATTTTACACTTTGCTTAATTTGTACATCTGTGTTGTATATTTTCATTGGTTGGAAAATTTTGTTGCATGTGTACTTCTTGGTGAATATTATTGCTTCTGTTTTTTCAGCGTTTAATGATATTTTCCATTTTTTGTAGAAATTCTCTAGTTGTGCGATGTGAATTTGTATTTGTTTTGCAGCTACTGCTGCATGAAATGATTGAGCATAAACTGCTGTATCATCAGCATATAATGCTAACTGTGTTTTTGAGAATGCTGGTATATCGTTGAGATATATGTTAAATAACACTGGGCCTAATATCGACCCTTGTGGTACTCCCGCTGTTATTGGTTTGTAGCTAGTTAAGGCACTATTTATCGCCACTTTAAAACCTCTGTGACGCATGTAAGAAGAAATGAGTTTTATAATTGTTATCGGATATTTAAACTGGATGAGTTTATATATTAATCCATCAATCCATACTTTATCAAAAGCTTTTTCTATATCTAACAGTAGCATTGTTGTTATTTTATTTCTATTAAAACCAGTGATGATATCGTTTGTGATTCTTAGGATTTGCTGTACAGTGTTATGTTTCTGTCTAAATCCAAATTGTTGACTAATTATTAATTTGTTTCTTTTTTCATGTTCCTGAATTCTTTTAAGTATTATTTTTTCTGTGACTTTTGCTAATGAGGGAAGTAGACTTATGGGTCTATAGCCACTTGGCATACTTTCTGGTTTACCTGGTTTTAATATTGGTATTACATGTGCTAATTTCCATTGTTGTGGGAAATAGCTCATCTTGAATATAGCATTTATGATATACATGAGTTGCACTATGGCTTTCCTGCTTAGATGTTTTAAAACTATATTCTGAATTTGATCCGGTCCTGGTGCTTTCAACGATGGTAGTCGTTTAATGATGACTGCCACCTCTTTAGGTGAGGTAATGTAGTTTTTCCATTCTTCTGTTTCCGCTTCGTGTTCCCACAGGTAATCCATAACGGTTTCTATTATTTGTTCTTGTTCGTGTGTGTTATGTACTAACTCTATTGTATGAGCCTTTATGAATTGGTTTGCCAGTAGTTCTGCTTTTTCTTTGTCCGTTGTTGCTGTGCTGTTGTTGACTTGTAGCGTTGGTATGATTTTATATGGTTTCTTGAGTGCCTTCGTCATTTTCCATAGCGAGTTATCCATGGGATTTAAGCTGTTTAATTTGTTTTCCCATTTTATGTTACGATGGTCTTTTATTCTTTTACTGATCTTATGTGTTAATCTAGTGTATTGAGTTTTTAGATGATTTTGTCTTGTTCTTTGCCAAATTTTGCGGATTTTGTTCCTTCTTTTGATACAATCAATTATATCATTGGGCAGGTCGTCCTTTATAGCATTTATATTTTTCTTGTTGATAACATTATTCATAGTCTTCTGTAAACTGTTGGTGAAGTCTTGCACTGTTGTTTCGAGTTCTGATGTTGTGGTAATTTTATTTTTCATTGTCATGTTTTGGTCCAATGTGTTTTTAAAAATTTTCCAGTCTGTGTTCTTGTACGAATATACCATTTTTGGTGGTATATTCCTTACCGCTTCACCCAAAGTGAATAATATTGGCCTATGATCCGAGCTTAATTCGTTCATTACCATGAATTGCGAGATGAGTCGTACATTTTTGTTTATTGCAATATCTATTGTTGTCGGTGTCATGTTGTTCATTGGATAATGTGTATGTTCGTTTGTGTATAAAATTGCACAGTTGTTGTCTTGTGCGTATTTATAAATGGTTAAACCATTTTTGTTTGCAATATGGCAGTTCCAGGCTTTGTGCCTTGCGTTCAGATCACCAATGAGAATTACTCTGTTGCCCACTTTCATCAGTTCTTGAATATCCGCTTCTGTGACAAAATTTCTTGGGTTGTTGTAAACTGCGATGATGTTGACACCATTTTCCAGAGTAATACCCACATATTCTATATCTGTTTTTAAGCTTGAGCTGATAATTTTATAGGGTATATGTTGCTTTACCAGCATTGCAACCCCCCCAGCTGAATTTTGTCTGCATTTTTTGATGATTGTGTAGTGTTTTACCTTGAATTTATCTGCCTCTTTAAGCTTGGTCTCATTTATTAGCATGATGTCAATTCTATGTCTTGTTAAAAAGTTTATTAATTCGCCTATTTTGTTTCTGATTCCGTTAGCGTTCCAGCTACATATTTTTATTGGTGCCCTTTTTATTTGAGCCATTAGTCCAGCTGTTGGCAGAATTGGACAAATTGTTCAAATTTTTCAATGCCTGTGTGGCAATTGGCAAGGTTTGCATTTAATTGCTTAACTGTATGCAGCATTTTTGTGATGTTGATGGTTTCATTTAATTTTTTGATTTCGTTTGTTAGCTGTGCAAGCTCCGTGATCTTTTCTGTGCTTTCTTCTAATCTGTTTTTGCTTTGTATCGTACTCATGGACAGATTTTTTGTCCAAGCATTATGCGACACCAGAGGTTCCATTGTTATTTTGGATTGCTGTGTGGTTCTTAGTTCTGGAAATTGTACCCCACTTTTTATGTCAATTGTATGTGACTCATTACCGCAATGTTTTGATTTAATTTGCTGTTGTGTCATAACTGACGTTTTGTCCTTTTCCAGCCAGGAAATTCTGCTTTTATATGCTACACAGGAAGTAGCGTTAGCTGGATGGTTTTCCCCGCAGTTGACACATTTTGCTGGTTCTGTTATTGGCTTTGTGCAGTTTCTGGTATAATGCTTTCCAGCACATTTCATGCAAGCAGATTCTGCAAAGCAGTTAGTTGCTGAATGTCCCCATTCCTGACAATTGTGGCATTGTGTGATTCTTCGTTTCACAATGTAATTGCACCATGATATTTTTGTGTAGCATAAGTGTTGTACTTTCAATTGCAGATGCTTTAAGTTTATTGTTGTTGGTACCGTGACCATAAACAATGGTCTCCTAGTTCCCTTCATTTTATTAACCTTTTCTACATTGATTCCTTGTGCTTGAAGTTCTTCTTTTATTTCTTCTATGGTTGTTTCTGAATGTAGTCCGTTGATTACATATACCCTTTTCTTTTCTTCTTTCCTGGTGTATGTGTGGAAATTCATTTCTTTTTCTTTCCAGGTTTTCTTCAGACTTTCGTAATCATTTAAGTTGTGGAGAACAACACTCACTGTGTCCCCGTGATATTTAACATGAAATCTATTCGCGACTATGTCTTTAATAAGTGCAACGAATTTTTGATGATCATGTACATTTCCATGCAAGACCAATGGAGGAAGTTTCTTAGATGTATTCTTACCCTCTTTTTGTGTTATGGGGGTTTGATCCTTATGTGTATTGCCTTCGTCCACTTCCATGTCTGCCGTATTTTGCAGAACAGAGAACCTATTGAATGTTCCAATAGGAGCTATGATTGTTTTTTTGTTCGGCTTCATTGCGTCAGGTTGCCTAGTCCACTTTCTTTTGAGAGGATTTTCCACTAGGGAACTAAAGTCCAATCCTTCATTTTTCTGATCCGTTGCCGGATTCTTCTCTAAGGTAGCCTGTTGCTGTGGTTTGGAAATGCTGAGGTATGGAGACGCCACGCGAGTGTGGGGTTAGGTTTTCACCTGTTGCACACTCTCGTCTTTTACTTTGTGTATTTTTACTTTTATGACTTATAATATATAATTGGATACACGTGATGAATATAAACGCATATAATTATGCGATGTGTACTTAGTAATCGGTAAATCGGTATATTAATACTGACTGTCGAAAGATCGAACAATGTCGGTCGACGGTCCGATCGGACACTCTCTCCTGGCATCACTGATACCGGACTGCCCATCTGGGCATCCCTGTTCTACGCGTAGAAAATTCACTTTTCTACGTTAGGTAAAATACGGACCCACCACTGGTGGTATCGGAACAGATTATAGGCAAGGAGGATAAAATGAGTATTTTTTTGCAAAAGCTGAGCAAAATCACGACATAATCAACGAGCAACCTGGGTCATAGGAGTGGTCATATGTTTGATCGGCCTCTTCTGATGCATCGAATGAAATACATCGATGTATCGAATAAATATTGACCTTTGTGATATATCGGATTGAATCGATATATCAAATAGTAAACATAGAATGTTTTCGATACATCGATGTATATTGAATATCCCTAATCTAGAGATTATCGAGGTTCTCTTAAAATTTGGTGCTGAAATCGACTCTCAAGATGAAGATGGTAGAACAGCGCTTAACATTGTTTGTACTGGGAAGGCTGTAAAAGTTGTTATAGCTCTCCTAGATCACGGTTCTAATATGACTATTATGAGTGAAAGGAATTATCCTAAAAGCCTTGTTCAGATCTTTAAACGTCAGGCGGTTAAGGTGAAAACTGCAAATTTATATGTAAAGAACAGAAATTTATTAATTAGTAGCGATGATGAAGAATTAAGTGATTTTCGGAATGAATGTGAGAAAGAAGTAGCAAGCATGAAGAGTGAGAAGATTGGTAATGTTGCGCTTTATGATATCTTGACAAAAGGTATAAGCGAATTAGCAATATATGCCGGAAATGAAAGTGTAGTACAGGTCTTCAGATCAGATGATTATAAAATAAAATTTCCGATAAGGTAGTTGACCCAGTCGTCGATTGGTACTCACAAGGGGAGGCCGTGACATCTGGGACACGGATTTTGATGAAACTCATATATGTTGTAGTGTAGGTGTAGTAGACCAATATATGTCTCACATGTTGGGTCCACTACCCCATAGTTTCCGAAATATTAATAAAAAAAGATGTTTATGCGTTTACGAACAGAAGCGATAGCGATGTTTATTGTAATGATGAATAGCGGCGCGTGTGAAGGGCAGGTCTCGCACCGGAACGTTCACAGGTTCGATTCCCACTGGAATCATTTTTTTTCTATAAATGTATTTTGTATTTTTTATTTCTCAAAATATAAAGTACAATTTTTACATTCTAAAATATGACATTTATGGGGTAGTGGACCCAACATGTGAGACATATATTGGTCTACTACACCTACACTACAACATATACGAGTTTCATCAAAATCCATGTCCCAGATGTCGCGGCCTCCCCTTGTCAGTCGTCGATCATTTGAATTAATATTGAGATTTTATAAGGTTTTTGAACAATATTGTGTAAAGGACAAAATGGCAAGTTGTTATTTAAGAGTCTTTACCTACAAATTTCATCACAATATTGTTCAAAAACCTTATAAAATCTCAATATTTAAGTGATCGACGACTAGGCCTAAACCGATCGACGACTGGGTCAACTACCTTATACTCTATTCTGATAAATATGAATTTTAGAAAGGGGGAAAGAAGGAGAAGCTTGAAGGAAGAAGGTAATAAAATTTTCCATTTTGTCTTTACCAACTTCCTTGGTATACCACATGACTGTGCTGAAAAACTATTTAATTATCTAAGTGATGAAGATTTAAGAACCATAATGGATGCTTGCAAGGCTATTAGTATCTGCAGTTCGAACAATAGTACTGACAATAAGTAACGCGATAATTAGTACTTCAAACATCTAAAATATCATACGATTAAATAAGTTAAGGGGGGAGCCCAATGTCTCAAATCTGAATTTTTTTTTACATTTTCTGAAAGACGTACGTTTCAAGAATGTTCTCTCCAAATTTTATGAAGAAATTCGCAAAATTAACGGAGATATGGTGTTTTTCGTGAAGCGGTGTCAAACGCGCGACTGAGCCACGCGGAACTTTGAACGCGTTTTCCTCAGAATGACATTTTTCAACCGCGTTGACAGTCTACAGGGAAAACTATACGTCCAATTGACATGAGCAAGGGCATTTATTGTTCGGAAAACCCGTCGCTATTACGTGACGATCAGCTTTTCAATTTTCGACCTGCTTCTATTTTTTTTAACAACATTTGTCCAATTTTGTACCCCGAAAACGCGACTTTTTTTTCAGTGGTCCGCCATTTTGTTATTTTTTACAATTTTGACATTTTCTGATCGTCACGTAATAGAGGCAGGCTTCTAGTTTCTAAATATTACTGTTTTTTTGAATTCCGATTAACCATATGGCCTGGGGACTGTCAACGCGACTAGCATGTTTTTGCCGCAGCGCAAATTTTGACGAAGAGTATACAGGAAACGGATTTATGAATTTGTTTGAAAAAAAAATTTTCTTACCTTTCGATATGTACACTATTAACTATACTCAGCAATAAATTGATTTACTTGCGTTGTTTGGTTGAAATAAATTCCCGAAAACACCCTTACATTTCGGACCGAGACAGTGGGCTCCCCCCTTAACCCTTATGTCAATAACCGGGTACCCGGGTGCCCACCTGGGCATGTTTTATGAAAAAATTTTATGTTCCCGTGAAAATTTCGATACGACCGTTTGGATCTTAGTTATTTCAACATTTTGAAAGAGGAATATGCTTTCAGACTTCGTTTTCTGGTCTTAGAGTCGGAGAATTATCCCGTCAAAGTTTACATGCTGGTTCTCAATAACCAGGGTACCCGGGTGCCCACCTATAGAAACATAAGATTTATGAACGAATTCCGAATGAACGAAACAATTTACAATAAGATATCGTTGCAGGGATCATTCGGTAAATTGAACGAAATATTTATGTGCAAAAAAGTCGTAATTATTCTACTAATTTATGCATTCTTTACATTTTGTAAGCGTGACTGCATGCTGATCGCAGATTGGTTTATCGCATACGATGCAAGATTTCTTGGTTCACCTGCGTTTCTAGGTATGGAACAAATGTACATCTCCAACAATTCTATGAATGATATCCTTTTGTAAACGACCAAAATAACATCCCACAATCATTTATCTTACCTTGCAAACTTTACTTTCGATAACTCCTCCATAGCACTTGTATTTGATTTTGTTGTCACAAAAATTGAAATTATTTGAAATACCTTTATTGAAATACACAATAGTTCCAATGCTAAGTCTTTATTTCGGTGTTTTATACCAAATAAGATGATATATCTTGTCGAGGTATCAGCGAAGACTGGTGTCTGCCGGACACCCAATTTGCTGGCAAGACGCGCGCGGCTACCTGCGGTATACCATTGAAGGCCCATTTATATTACCTAGCCGAGTGTTTCTGGCTATCAGAGGCCTCGGAAACTTGGATCTAGGTAGCAACTATCGACTGGAAACGTAAAAACCACCGAAAGATCCGATAGAAAGCGTTTACTTTAAAAAAACCGGAAGTGGGTACCCGGGTACCCTGGTTATTGAACAACGTAGGTACTTTTGGTTATTGACATAAGGGTTAAGCCGGAATGTTTGGAAAAGCGAGGACAGATATAGTTTATGTTAATTCTGAAATGTGTTTATTTTAATATTGTGAAATAATATATTTTATTTACTGTAAATAAAGTGCTAGTATGCAACCAATGGTACAACCATCACTTACATGTAGTTTGAACTTTCCATTTATTTTCTAAAGCACATTTATTACACAAACAAGCGATCGTCCGCAACTAGCGCGAAAAATTTCACGAATAATGCGCTGCTGGAACAAAATTCTCTCTCACTCTATCATACTAATATCAATTGATAATTATTTTACCAAAACATAAACTAGAAGATCAAGGCTATCTGTTAGCCTTTGTTCCATCTAAATTGAGTCTGACAATTTCGAGTTACAGATGAATGAAAAAGTATCACCGAATAACCTGTATGACTGATTTACCCGAGTTTACCCTACTTACCTACAGTACAAACTCAAGCCTTCTGTTTTTTGAATTCGCATATCTATTAATAACATTTTCAATGTTCACATTAATATCATGGTGTACATATAATGAAGCCAGTCCAGTCAATCTATCTTGGGTCATCCTTGACCTCATCCACGTTTTGAGTCTTCTCAGAGTTGAGAAGCTCCTCTCTGCAGTCGCTGCGTATATTGGCTAAGTGAGTAAAACCTGTAGCAAAGACTTCAAAAGTGGATAGACTTTTTCGTCATAGCTGGATTGGGCTTCCATAGTCTTGTTGATATTTTTTTAAATTTTCGTAGTTCGTACTTTTTTCAAAAGTTATTTAAGATTTAATATCGACCGGATTTATTAAATTACTATGATTTCGGCGCAAGGTTCGGCCACTTTAAACATAAAATTCAAAAAGTCGTTTTGCAACTATTCACTTGTCTATAAAATATAGAGTTTCCGACGTTTCGGTCCAGATTTGGACCTTTATCAAGGAAAGATATAAGTATAAGAATATTGCGTGAACTATTAAATTTATTAGTCGGCACGTTCAAATAGTAACGTCCGACTCGTACTTTTTTCAATGAACATATTTCATTTAAAAGTTTCGTCGCCATCGTATCTCTATTTTGAGAAAGCAGAGTATTTGTCACAAATCGGTTCAATTTGTGATTCCAACGCTTGTAATTGTGAGATTACTTCTAGGTTTACGGGTACTAAAAAGTTCAAAGCGTAGCACTTGACTGACTCCTCAGCAAATCGGTCCAGGTCAGCGTTAATAAAATCGAGGATTAGGATGTATACAGATTTTTCCAATAAGAAATGTATCTGTATAATATAAAATAAATAAAAAATTTATTTCTTTAAAATTATTACCAAGATGTTTAAAAAAATTATTTAAATTTCAAGATATAATAAAACACATTTCACAGGATGGAAAAATCTGAAAGATCCTTGCAATAATTGTGATAATTGAAATTCAAACATAATGAAAAAAGTCGATATAACTGCTTCCAAACAAATTCTGTTTGCTTGCAAAATTACATTTGTTCGATCACGATAGTAGTGAAACGATGAAAGTGGAAAGACATTTGCCTAGATGTTCGCGGTCTGGAAGTTAAATACTTTGCGTGGCTAGGCTAGGTCAAATTGTCGATGAATAAGAATTATTTAAAAACGCAAAATAATGAAAGTGTACTCATATTGTTAAAGTTTTAAATTGACAAATTATCTGGAAGCCTGCGAGAGGGAAGGTATGGTTATTTATTAAAATTATTAAAATAATTATTTTACGAATGATTTATTTTTATACAAAAATAGATATATAGAAATTACGGCCGCCCACAGCCGCGACCACGGGCAGGTCCCCAGCCACGGCACTGTTGAAATATTAATGCCTTTACTGTTTGAGCCTGGGCGCGGAGGCTCCGTGCTTGCTCCCGCGCCAGCTGGAGGCTGGTCCATTGTTGTTGTCGGGCCCTTACCCTCCAGCTACTCCTTTTATGTCTACGGGTTGCATATCCTCCTGAAATTAGAAAAATAAAATAATTAGAGTCACTTTTATTTGATCTGTTATGTAAATAATTAATGCTCAAATCTGGTTCATTTTTATGAAAATCTCTCTTAATTTTTAAACTTGTTTCAATAAATTCCTGCAATGATTAATTTTCTACTATTTTTTTATCTAATTAAAGTATTGCGAATTAATACCGTGTGCCGTAGCCGGACCCTGTGCAGGCTGCTGTGGCTCGGGTACAGTTGATGATTCTGATGATGGTGGCGGTGTGGTTGTTGCGGCTGCCAGTGGTCGCAGCAGCGGCGCGGCCGAAAAGAGTTAGCCCTCCTTGAGATGGGCTAAAGTGAACAATTTTTAAATGATTTTATCCAGCTCCGATCCTCTGTTTGTTTGTTTGTATCTTTGTATGGTTCAAATCTGGCAACTCAAATTTAACCCACTTCCAACTATCGAATTGTCTTGAAACTGTGCATGCGTGCGTATTTTGGATGACAATACAATATTTGAAAAAAAAACCTCGCGGGTGAAAAAATTACCTAGTCATCAATAAATATAACCCATAACCACAAATCCAAACGACTTGAAATCAGCCACTCGCGTTCTTTACGAAAACGACAAAAAGCCGTTGCGTTCGGGTCGCTAGTCGCATCGCGATTTGAAATAAAATAAAAAATATTTCTAAAGAAGTCGGAGCTGCGAAATGTAAATCCATAAACACTAAAAACTAGAAAATAAAAAAATATAAAAAAATTCATGTTAAACGATTTTATTAAAAATGCACTAAAAACTAAAAAATAATTCTTTTCTACTACTGCAATTTCGATGATGTTTTTTCACTTTAAATAAAAATCGTGGAGCAGGATTTTTCATAACAGAATATATGAATCAATTTAATACAGCATCAAGCGTCGTAAGAATGATATTTACCTTTGTAACGCTGCTACGAGGTAAACGTGGAGTCCGAGTAATTAGTATCTAAATCAGTCTAATCGGAAGGATGTTATGCGCGTTACAGTATAAATTATTATTTAAGAATTTAAAGAATTCTGTTTGGTATCGGGAATCCAAGATCTAGTCCTATACAGGCCCCGCACTGAGTTATTGTGAGGATTTAGTTAGTTCATCATTAAATAACTTCTGCTCAAATGTAAGGTACAAGTGTGAATAATTATATTTTTATTCTTTTTCTTTTCTGGCGTTAAAAAGACTTAAAGAGCCAAGGGTAATCCCAAAATATTGGCTAAAGCCAATATTGACTCTCCGTTACCTCTGCATTCGCGAGTTGGCAATAGAACATGAATAATATTTCTTTTACATGAGTTTACGCTCGCCAATCGTTATTTCAATTACAATATTTTAGGAAAAGAAATGCGCACTCACCCTCTATATCGTTTAAATTTTTACAACGTTTGAAATTCCTTTTGTTTATGCTTTATAAAAACACCTGTTCTATGCCTGAGAACAAGAAAATCACACTCACACTCACAATACTTGCGATAACAATTTAAAAGTGATAAATAAAATAGCTCAAAGCACAAAAGGGGATGAGATCTAACAGAAGGTTGATCCCAACGCAATACAGGATATTAAACAACGTTATTAAGCGAATGTAAAACGCAGATATATAAAATTGAGAAAACGATGATTAAAACACATTTAACGTGGAAAGATGAGTCCATTCACTAAAATTTATGAATCTCTGGCTCGAAATAGAATTTAAGTTAAGGAAAAGAAATTACTATCCACGGACACTCGTCACGCTCTCCGCGACTGTACGACAAAGAGTGACTTCAGCTTCGCGCCCCCGAGAGCGTCCGGCCGCGAGGCCCGCTCAGAAAAGCTGACGCTGCAGTCCCAATCATGCCCCAGTAACCGTCGCATGATTTCATTAGATGTTCTCACTTTCATTCTTCCATACTTTTCACCTATGCGCTACCGGCGTAGAACAGGGTGACTCTCATCCTCACGCTTCTTACACTCAGATCACTCCTTTTCCTCGATGCGACGATTCGACGGTCGGAGATGCGCTCGATTAGGTTAAACCAGAATGCTAGATGCATTGTGAAGACACACCCTCGCCGCTTACATTTAATCAGTGTCGCGAGGTATGAGAACCACTGCTCATTTTGAACGGACTACTGAGAACTACGCTGATGCCTCAGCACAGTCCCACGTTCAGGGTACAGCGCAGCGACCAAACGTCGCGGCGACGACGACGTTCCTAGTACCGAGTATCCGTTTTCATAAATAAAATAATAAAATAAAATACAGTAAGCAGAAGTGCGCTCGATTAGGGATTTCCCAGAACGCTAAGCGTTGTCGAAGCACTCTGCCCACTGACAAAGGAAAAACACAACTAAACAATGATTTTAAAAATTTTGAAGTTTCGGGACGTAACACCTTGAAAATCCTTCTGCTGATAATTCATCCATGTTGACATACAATTATACACAAAAAATTGCAAACTGTACTTCACGGAGACACTACACGTTCTAGAATAAAACTCCACAGATACGGTAATGATAATAAAAACAAAAAATCAGTAAGAAAATAATTTTTTTTAATTATAAAATATAAACAATACATAAATACAGGACTATTTGATATCAATTATTAAATAGCCAATCTTCCTTTGGTAGAGAAGATAAGAATAGAAGTTGTTGTAGGTGTGCGCTTTTAAGGGGGCCGTCTCACCGGGCCTTGAATGTGTGCGGACGCTCAAACAAGCTAAGTTAAGCGTGTACGTATACGCGTGTAGTAAACAAACCGTTTCAACCGTCTTTCGTCCTGGAATCGGCTAGAAGGAAGTTTTTACGGGTACAGTTACCTTCAATAAACATCTGTGCAGGGTGGTCTGGTGCGTTTGAACGCTAATAAGCACTGTATATTGAAATAATAATGAATTTATACGTCACGCTGGTGCCACGTAGCTACAGTACACCATGAGCGCCACCAACGGAGAAGCCTTGAAGCTTCATTCTGTCAGTTTTCGATTCATAAATTCATTATTATTTCAATGTACAGTGCTTATTAGCGTTCAAACACACCAGACCACCCTGTACAGATATTTACTGATGGTAACTGTACCCGCAAAAACTTCCTTCTGGCCGATTCCAGGACGACAGACGGTTGAAACGGTTTGTTTACTACACGCGTATACGTACACGCTTAACTTAGCTTGTGTGACCGTCCGCACACATTCAATGCCCGGTGAGATGGACAATAACAAAAATGAGATGGCCCCCTTAAGACGAGTTCTGTTGCGAGTAATAATTCTTCCCGCTTTTGAAAACAATCGCTCTGATGGGACGGATGTAGCAACTACTGATAAATAGTATTTCGCTATCTTTGATACAGACGAATGTAAATTGGTATTCCAATATTTAATTGGGTTTTCATCCATTTTAATATTTGGCTGATTTAAAACATGGTTTAGATCATCAGCTAGAACTTCATCGTTGTAAGATTCTTTTAATATTTTATTTTGTAAAACTAAATTATTGTCATATGTCCGAAAAAATCGGCAACTCTACCAAAAAGTATTAAAAATGATGTTGACGTAGTAGAGAGGGGACACGCCACGCATGCGCGTGATGACGCAGTAATTAACCGACTTGTCGAAGGGTAATATCGAGTCGTGGAGTATCGATACACCGATATATCGTTGCCTACAATATCGATACAAAATATCGATATTCATGAACCGATATATCGATATTTACGTGTATCGGAATTGTATCGAGCATCCCTAACTGCCAACAATTTTGCAAACCACAGTAGTTAAAATGTGGTCCAAAGACAATTTAGAAAAATTCATTGAAATTTATAGAAGTTTCGGTTCCATTTATCACTGAACCAGAAACAATCATCTTCGCAGAGAGTCGAGAACAGCATGCATAAACGCGAATGATATGGACGATCGACTTTAGCATCGAATTATGTTGTAGTTTCGAGTAATTTTTCCGCTCAAAGTGTTTAAAAGAACACGTGGTATATTATAGGAATCGAAAACTAACTAGGAACACTATTCAATTGATGATGGAATCGTGTAGATTTTTTTATATAGATCGAAAGTATATGTCAAAACGGTCACAAAAATGTAAATTAAAGTTGCTCCCAAAAGCTGGTCTGACCTTGAAAAATCCACAAAGGTGGAACAGGGGAAAGAAGAAAAATGAGGGAAAGAGAATGACAAAAGCATCTGTTGAAATTTAATTATCTCTATTATCTGAAAATACAATGACTGTAACGACAGAACACTGTTTTTTTTATACCTTGACCAACGAGACAGTCTAAACATGTCACTGCGAAGACTGATCGACATATCACACATATACTGCGCGACACTATTTTTGCCAAATATATGAGTACGTATACATTAATTGAAAAATAAATGGCCAGAAAAGGTGTATACAATTTTCTTAAAAATATCGTAAGAAGCAAATAAGACAAAGAAAACAATTTCAATATACAGAATTTACATACAACTTTAGAAAACTTATAACAAGGTCTAATTTATTGCGACACATTTTTTTGACACGAAAGTTTGTCGCTTTGAATAGTCACTTATTTACTAATTCTTAAATTTGAAACAATACGCCATCTTCTTCTTGAATCCATTTTTGCTTCAATCACTTTTTTAAACCTTCTTATTGACAAGATTATCATAAATCTAATGGTTAATTACCCACTATTGTGATTTCAATAGTATTATCATTAATTTTATTTATTATCATTAACTTTTTCCAATTTTTATCTATCATTAATCCATTATCATTCATTTAATATAATGTATTTTCATATAATAGAGATAATTAAATTTCAACACACGGTTTTGTCGTTGTCTTTCCCTCATTTCTTTTCTTTCCCCTATTCTATCTTCCCTAATTTTTCAAGGTCAGACCAGCTTGTGGGAGCATCTTTAATTAATAAAAATAAAAATATAAAAAAATCTACGCGATTCCATCATCAATTAAATAGTGTTCCTAGTAAGTGTTTCGAACAAGTATGATAGTAAAATTATCGCTGTATATCAGATCTATCGAAACAGGATGCATGGGGTACCCGGGTACCCCGGTTGCTCAACAACCGTGAAACTTTTGGTCGCGCACGTAAGGGTTAAACCAACTGCGTAGTGCTACTTCTGTAACGGAAGCACGATTGCTCGTCAAAGTTTGGGCAATTCTTTTGGACAGATGAGGATGACGCCGAAGAAATGGTTCAAACCAGTGACGATCTGGTTTGTTATTCACAAAAAGTGTTTCTCTTCCAAGTTCCGTTACCAATGCTTGCACGCTCTATAATAGTTTTGTTTTTGTCACAGGAAATCCTCGCTGTCCAAGATAAATGATCCAATCACAAAGTCTCTGTTCTTCTTCTTTTGATAAATGGGTTGATGGACCCATCGATGCATTTTGAGCCACCTTTCCTTTATTTTTAATAGAAATTGTACTCCGGGGCACATTATATTTTTCCCTCGCAACTCGTAATGACATGCCATTGTGAACTGCTTTCACAGCAGACTCCACATTTTGTGGTGTGTAAGATTTCTTTATTACTTTTTCCTTTGGAATTTTGTTTTTAAATAATATCTTATTCAAAATTTAGGTTAGATTGTTCTTTGAACAGAATCTAAAATTAATGAATAAAATATGTAAAAATAAGTAAAAAGTTGGAAACTTATATCCATTTCCAGGAATCCATGGATGTTTTAAAAGTTCGTATTTCACGAGGTCATTTATATTAAATATATTCCCAATGTACGCACCAACATTACGAGATTGAAGTTGAAAAGTGAGGTTTGTGGCAGAGTTGGACATAAACTAAATAAAAAATTATTTAAATAAAAGAGCGAATACAAGTTACTTTAACATTATTCGTTATTCGAGGCTCGAATAATCCGAGTTAACCTTATTCGCCGAGTAAAGTTAATTTTTTTATTCGTCGAGCGTTTCAACGTCGGCATCGAATAAAATTTTCAACTTTATTCAACGTTTTATTCGACGTCGAATAATTTTCTGACCGACACGTTCGAGCCACCGAGGATCGGAGAGTCGAGGCGTTACTGCATGGCGCGTGTGTTAAAATCGACCAATGCTGAAAATTTAAATCTTCATAATTTGTATCATACCTTTTTGAAAATAGTACGACATAATATATCACACTAGTTTTAAAGATCGCGCATTATAACTTTGCCCCCGAGCGGGTACTGAATCGACCGTGTGTGCGAGAGAATTTGACCGTCGGCATTCTTTTAATTCGATTCGAAAAATATGCGATCGCACACGGATGAGTATTACACTAACCTGTTACTCTTGTGTGATATTCATCCGTGTGCGACTTGTATATTTTCGAATCGAATTAAAAGAACACCGACAAAGTTATAATGCACGATCTGTGCCACTAACTAATTAGAATATATTATTCTGAATAGTGATTCGTACAACTAGTTCAATTACATATATCTTGTTTGAGCTTATTATCATTGTAAAACCCTACCTAATATATTTGTACTATTTCCAAAAGGATGAAACAAAAATCATAGAAATTTGAATAATCATCATTGGGCGAAACTGTAACGCGCGCGCCAGACCTCACCGCCTTAATACTTCGGTCCTCGGCGGTTCGAACGTGCGTCAGAAAATTATTCAACGGCGAATAAAGGTAAAGTTAAAGTTGAAAACTTTATTAGGCTGAAGTTGAAACGCTCCACAAATAAAAAAATTAACTTTATTCATTGAATAAAGTTAACTCAGGTTATCTTTATTCAACACATGACGAATAATTTTTTTAACTTTTATTTGGTATTCGAAATTTTTATATAATTAAAAATTTTGTCCATCACTGATTTGTAGCAACATTGACCTGCGATATTGTCGAGGATGGCGCACTAGCTTTTGCTTCAATAATAACAGGTGGAGAAATAGTAGGCATTTCATCACGTGATGTGATTTCGGAGGAATTCTCACTTTCTGTTTTGCTCTTCTTGATCACAAAACGATCCATCATAGATAGACACAACCTCAGACTTAATATTACGGCAACAGGGCGACAATTCGTCTTTTAACAAAGGCTGCGAAAGGTCGGCTCGGTCTCTTAATACGAATCGGAACGCGCAAATGACGGAGATATGACACAGTCTGGTAATTTGTTCTAACACAAAACACGTTTTTCCGCAATATCACTGAAACTAAGTCCGACCGCCAAAAAGTTTAAAAGGAAATGTTGTTCAGAATGACGACCTTGACAACATATGTGAAGTCATCGAAATCGGCGAGGTCCCAGTTCATCGGCAAGTTTACCCCGATGTGAGTTTGGGAATATTAAAAATGAGACTGCAGTTACAAGCATCGTGCGAAGAAGTCAATATCGCTATTGTATCGTCGGCTGTAAAGCACTGACGGCGACGAGAAAATGATTGCTTTAGTAACGTGTGTATAAGCAAACTTCAATGTACTATGCCGAAAGTTTTTTTTATTAATATCTCAGAAACTAATAAATACTCGGAGGTAAAATTTTATAATATGGGTCCTTTACCCCTCCCTCTCAACTTCTCAAAATTTCAGTTTATTATGATGGCTGGGTCATGCCGTAATATATCTAAAATTTTGTGTATATTCAAAATTGAGATACTGTTGCATCAATATACAGCTGATATTTTGCATGAAGTTTTTATCTGATAATGTGATTAATATTTTTACGAAAATACACTATATATATTAATTTAATTTTTTAATTATTAAATTTGTCATTGTGTGTGGATGTGGACAGATAAAATTAATAACTAAAATGAATATATCTTGTAATGTATGTACATACGCTTTTTTTAAGTGAACGCCAGGTTCCTCGGTAATAATAGATCAGAGTTTCCTTTCTAATTCTTAAGATTACGTAAAATTTTAAATTGTATGAGAGTCAGTTAACAGTTTTTTTTAACAATTTACCATTTTAGAATGGCTGCCAGCCACGTGTCGGAGAAATAGCGATTTATATGACTCATTGAATTGCACACATGTTGGGTTAATTAATCGCTTATGTCTAATTTGTGAAAAAAAAATTCTACGGCTTCTTGATTTAATTTTCTCGTATAATATTGTTGAAACTCCATAGAAAATATTCGCCATGTTATATCGATGAACTCTTGCAATGTTCTTATAAAATTCTTTAGCAATGGTGGTACTTTGGGTTCACTCGTATCTTCGCGTTGAAAATACATGTTTTTTGCATGAACTCTTATAGCTTTCTTCCAGAAACGTGGCTACTTATATTAGTTACTGGTGACTGTAATGGTTTGGAACATATTTTTCCACCTTTGTCAGCATTTAAACTGTCAAACACCCTATCAAAGAACATTAAAATTTTTGCGATATCGTAGGCGATTCTGCTTATTTTAAAGCGACTTCTTATGTCTGTTTTATCTGCAAAACATAAAACACATCTTGTACTTCATATCACATTAGTTTAACTCTGAACTGGTATCCTGGGGTCACTTATGACCCCAAGCACGCAGTTCGCTGTGAAACTTTTGGTTGTCGAAGTTTGTAAACTGAATTTCTAATTAACTTTGTAATAATACTTTAAATTTCTACGTTTCTATTATATTATACATTACCTAAAAACAAAATATTCATAGAGGTTGTTCTACTGTCGACTTTACAAATTTCTGTGCCTTTTTTTATTCGGAGTCTGCCACGACTCCAGTATACCAGTTACGTTTGAAAAAAAAAACAGTGTACCAGTTAAGGGTTAATTATACAATTATATCATCCCGATGCTTATTATTTTGAGCTATGCTACTTATACAACTCCTGGCAATAAATTTGGAACCAAACGCAAAGATATGAAACTAATGAGAATCACCAATATTTTTTTATATGCTATATGCAACGGTATGCATATGAAACTCATGATAATGTTAAATTTGTCTAATTTAAAGTAAAAACACGAAAAGTAATAAATTTCGTTTATTATGTAGAAAAAAAATTGAATAACCAAAATGTTAATTGGAAATAAGAATAGGACGAACCGAAGTTAAAAGTATCTACGCTGACTTCGCTAGATTTTGCAAAGTTATATTTACAGTATTGTTCGCAGTCTGTGGGACATGACCGAGACTCGCGAGTGAGCGGAGAGCAGTAAACATAAACACATTCGCTTTCTTATGACTCGGATTTCAGGAAAACAGTATTATCCTTACTAATATATAAAAGTGAAACGTTGTCTGTTTGTTTGTCCTTTTTTCACGCCGAAACGGCTGAAAGGATTTCGATGAAATTTTCAATATGCATTACATACGTCTTAGATTAGATTATAGGCTATTTCTTTTTGTTTAAGCGTGTTTTATTTTTCAAACCTGATAAATAATTCCCGAGCGAAACCGGGTAACGGATGAGCTAGTATTTATCAGGTCGTCAAGGATGAAATTTGTAGAAAAAAAGGCAAAGTTGGTTAATAACTTACAGATATAAGGAATTATTTTATTCATCAAAGTATGCACCCATATTTTCTATACACTTTTGCCATTTAAGCGGCAGGTTGTTCAGGCCGGTGGTATAAAACCCTTGCGGACGAGAGTCAATGAATTCCTGGAAGGCCAGTTTTACAGCATTATCGGAATTAAATTGTTTTCCTATTAAAAAGTTGTCCAAATTTCGGAAGAAGTGGTAGTCAGTGGGGGATAGGTCTGGCGAGTATGGAGGATGATGAAGAAGTTCCAACTCCAATTCCTGTAGTTTTGCCACAGTCATTTTTGCAGTGTGTGGTCTGGCGTTATCATGCAATAAGATAGGAGTCGATCTGTTGACCAATCTAGGCTGTTTTTCTTTAAGTTTTCGCATCATTTCGTCCAGTTGGTTGCAGTATATTTCTGCTGTGATCGTTGAGCCGGGTTTCATGAAATCATAATGGATTACACCTGCGCTAGACCACCAAACAGTCACCATCAGCTTCTTTTGATGAATATTGCGCTTTGGAGTGTGTTTTGGTGATTCATCCTTATCCAACCACTGTGCTGAACGTTTGCGATTGTTATATTGGATCCATTTCTCATCACAAGTGACAATTCGATTCAAAAATGGATCAGATTTGTGACGAGAAAGCGCCATCAAGCAAGCTTCCAAACGCTTTTGTTTCTGTTTTTCATTCAGTTCATGGGGAACCCACTTATCCAACTTTTTCACTTTACCGATTTGAGCTAAATGAGTTAATATTGTTTGTTTGCTAACACCAAACTTCAACGATAATTCATAGGCACTTTGAGATGGGTCAGACTCAACGGTGACCTTCAGTTCGTTATTATTGACCTTTGATTCTGGGCGACCGCGTGGCTCATTTGTGAGGTCAAAGTTACCTGAACGAAATTTGGCGAACCAATTTGATACTGTCTGCTGTGTAGTAACACTAGAGCCAAATACACTGTTAATGTTGCGTGCGGTTTGCGATGCCGTAGTTCCATGTAAGAACTCATATTTCATAATAGTGCGAATTTCCGACCGTTCCATTTTCAACAAACTTAATTTTTAAAAAACGTTTTTAATATTTTTAGAGCTTACAATGATTTCTTTAAACAGGCGAGATGTGTACCTTTCCAACAAAAAAAGACAGAACGGTAAAATATTAAGCCAATGTCAAATAATAAGCTGTTAAAGATGGTAATATTCTAACCTACAAATTTCATCCTTGCCAACCTGATATATAAAATAATAATAATATTTTATTTATATAAATTAACAGTATTATTTTAATTTTGGAATTTAATTGCTTATACAACGTAATACCAATTTTTTCTTTGATTTAAGATTTGCTACATTTTCAAAACACAATCAATCTAAAATTAACACCATTTAACAGTCTTAGTCCCTAAATATTATTTTGCAGAAATTGACAATTGTATCAAGCGTGGTTTCTCGTAAGCCTCTTAAGGCTGCCTTTTCAGCGGGCTTTGAATGTGTGTGTGCGTTCACACAACCTAGGAAAAGCGTGTGCGTATACGCGTGTAATTAACAAACCGTAAATTACAACTTTTGTCCTGGAATCGGCTAGAAGGAAGTTTTTGCGGGTTCAGTAGCCTTCAGTAGACATCTGTGCAGGGTGGTCTGGTTGCGTTTGAATGCTACTAACCATCGTATGTTGAAATAATAATGAATTTATGACTCGAAAAGTGACAGAATGAGGCTCGAGTAGTGATCCTCTACAGTGTGATCGGAACAACGTGTATCGTCGCTGATTGGTTGCCGCAATTTCGGGCAAAAGCGGAAGTAGACAGAGAAAGAATCTGTAAAAAAGAAAGAGACAGAAATACTGATAGAAAGAGACAGAAAGAGACAGAAATTCTGACAGAAAGAGACAGAAATACTGATAGAAAGAGACAGAAAAACGTTTAGCCCGATGTGGCTGCGGTTATGCCGATCACTCCCTAGAGGATCACTAGACTCGAGTAGTGATCCTCTAGGTAGTGATAGGCAGATGTGTCCCCCATTTTGGCCTAAAGCGGAAGTCACAAATTGGCGGGCACATTTTGAAATAACCGAGAAAATTGAAGTTCTATGTGAACGCGGCGGCTGATTTCCATAGGCAACGCCTCCTTCCTCCCGCCTCGCGTCTTGGCCCCCGCGGCGGCCCAGCAGCTAGGAGCGCCTCAGGCCCGTAACACGTGAACCGCGCGTGGCGTATTAGAGTGACATTGTATCAATAGGCTTCCATATCGTCCCAGAGAGCACGATTGTCGGTGCGTTTTTGTTTTGTCAACGCGCCACGCGCGCTTCATATGGTACGGGCCTGAGGCTATCCTAGCTGCTCGGCCGCCGCGGGGGCCAAGACGCGAGGCGGGAGAAAGGAGGCGTTGCCTCTGAAAATCGGCCGCTGCGTTCACTTAAATCCCAGGCCTGACCTAGAGGATCACTAGGCTCGAGTACACATTAGCGCCACCAACGGGGAATCCTTGAAGCCTCATTCTTTCACTTTTCGAGTCATAAATTCATTATTATTTCACCGTACGTTAGTTATTACCATTCAAGCGCACCATATCACCCTATACAGATGTCTACTGAAGGCTACTGTACCCGCAAAAACTTTCTTCTGGCCGATTCCAGGACGAAAGTTGTAATTTACGGTTTGTTTATTACACGCGTATTCGTACACGCTTTTTCTAGGTTGTGTGAGCGTACGCACACATTCAAGGCCCACTGAGACGGCAGCCTTAAGGGAGATTCTCGTGTGACAGCCCCTGAAATTTATGATTATTTTTTAAAAAAAGTTGTCATTAAACTCTTTTGTGATATGAAGAGGCAACTTTAAACTTCTGGAATTTTTTTTTATGTCGATCTTTTTTATTATTTATTATTGTGGAATCGTGTTAATCTCTTAGACAATGTTGGTGTCAGATGTAGCACCTGTCACAGTCATCTGATTGAAAAAAGCAGAAAATTCTCTTAAAGTTAAATAATTTATACCGGGAGTGAACCTACAATTTTAATTTTAGTTTTTATTTATAAGACTTTTTGGCGATGTAAAGAATAATATGAAAAATTTGTTTAAGGAAAAACTTTTTCTTTCAAACGTTAGAACTCTTTCAGTATTTCGTTTTTTTTTCGACGAACGGGGGTTTTTAACTCTCTTTTCATTCTCTTCTTTTTTTCATTATCTTTGAAGATAAGTAATTCGTAAAGAAATCTGAAGAAATTCTAACTTTGACTAATTTTTTATGCGACACTGGTGGTAGAAAATCGGACACCCCTCGAGGAACGAGGCGCAGCCGCGTGCGAATGTTTACCAAACGGCGAGCACGGCCACGCCATGGATACAAGGAATATATATATAAATACAGGATGTTTGTACAATCATATCGACGACGGTCCGCGCCGCTTCCCGAGAATCCTTAAGCGGCAATATGCGTCGCCGATATCGCCGATGTCCAGAATAAACTATCTATTACTATCTTACTATCTTACTATTATAATAAAGCTACAGCGTTTATTTGTATGCACACGAAAATCTCAAAAAGTACTGAACCAATCACTACGAAATTTTAACTACAGCATCCTTGAACAACAAGAATGAACATAGGCTATGTGTAATCACGTAAAATATAATTAATCTGTGTAATTTTATGTACATAAAAGAAGTCAGAACCCTCCTCAAGGAAAGTGAGATTAAATGTATAATATTGCGTTTGCTGATGAAAAATCTGTCGGAGCGTTCAAGCGAGCAAGCGACACGCGAGTCGGTTGGAAGAAGACTTTTTAAATAAATAAAATAATCGTTGTATAGTGACCGAATCAGTGCGCCAATACCACTTTAATTCCTACTCTCAACAATCAAATTGTCCTTGCTACTCTCACCAATCATATTTTCAGTTGCAGGCTGAGATAGTACAGTTTCTGGAAATTTGTACCATGCATGTACAAAATAATATATATTGTAACAAATTTCATTGCATTTAAATTGTCAGATATTTGTATACCAGCAATTTAGAGTTTTTATGTAAAGCTTATATTATATAGAAATAAAGGGGGCGCACAGAGGGCAGAGGGTTTTATATAGCCCACCAAAATATTTTAAAACGCCGCCATAATCACCACATGAATCACATATATCATTTATGGGATTAATTGGATAAAAAAATTTGTTTATATATTGATTAATCATTGTTTTCCGTTAAAATTGATTTTCTGACATGGATATGCAAAGTTTTACTTTAAATTGGTCGCTGTACGAATACTTTCTACACCGACTGTGACATCTTAAAATATATATGTATCTAGAGACGCGGTAGCGTCTCTCGACGCCAAGTACATGAAAGCTACCGTGTATCTTTACTCGTCGCGGAGGCATTCTGAACTTATTTCATTATTATCTTATTACGCCTGCAATATTTTGTAAATTTAAAGGCATTTTTCTTATGTAAACCGCATATCAGCTTTCGAATAAGACCAATTTCAATAAAATCGGTCCACGCATTCTAGAGATATCGTAATATCGTCTCATGGATCAGTCGAATTCGGTAGATTATTCTTCTGATTCTCCAAGAAATTTTTCGTCGACATAATACGTATATGCGCGTTACACACACACCTTCAGCCAACACATGCATCGTTCTTCGTTCGTCGACTCTCGGGATCATTCCGCAGAGTATATACCCTTATACCCTTATATTTTACCCCTATATATGTACCTACCCTTATACCCTTACACCCTTATACTCTTATATATATATATATATACCCTTACACCCTTATATACCCGTATACCCTTATACCCTTATACCTTTATATATTATATACCCTTATATTATACCGTTACATTTACCCTTACATTACCCCTATACTCTTATGTTTATGTACCTACCCTTATACCCTTACACCCTTATACTCTTATATTATACCCTTACACCCTTATATACCCGTATACTTACCATTTACCCTTACATTACCCCTATACTCTTATGTTTATGTACCTACCCTTATACCCTTACACCCTTATACTCTTATATTATACCCTAACACCCTTATATACCCGTATACTTACCATTTACCCTTACATTACCCCTATACTCTTATGTTTATGTACCTACCCTTATACCCTTACACCCTTATACTCTTATATTATACATTATACCCTTACACCCTTATATACCCGTATACCCTTATACCCTTATTTTACTGTTACACCTATTACCATTTACCCTTACACCCTTTACCCTTGCACCCTCCACCCTTGCACCCTCCACCCTTGCACCCTCCACCCTTGCACCCTCCACCCTTGCACCCTGCACCCTTGCACCCTCCACCCTTGCACCCTCCACCCTTGCACCCTCCACCCTTGCACCCTCCACCCTTGCACCCTTTACCCTTGCACCCTTTACCCTTGCACCCTTACCCTTACATATCTAGATCTCTAGAGACTTTGCGGAGACACTCTAACCTAATTCTGACATTTATACATTAATATCTCATCACGCCTGCAATATTTTGTAAATTTAAAGGCATTTTTCTTATGTAAACCGCATATCGGCTTTCGAATAAGACCAATTTCAATAAAATCGGTTCACGCATGACAGAGATATCGTAATGTCGTCCCATGGATCAGTCGAAAACGGTAGATTTTTCTTCTGATTCTCCAAGAAATTTTTCGTCGACATAATACGTATATGCGCGTTATACACACACCTTCAGCCAACACATGCATCGTTCTTCGTTCGTCGACTCTCGAGATTCCGACTCGGCAGGGATCGTCGTCCGTCATTGTACGTACATACATATATATATACTATTTTGAATTTTATAACCTAAGTGCTAAGTGTCAAATAAAGTAAGTTGTCCCAATTTGAAATGTCACAAGTTTTTATACTAAATATATTGTAACAAATTGCAGGGCATTTAAATTGTCAAATATATTTTTATACCAGCAATTTAGTGTTTTTATGTAATAATAAATAGATTTCTTATGTAGAGTCGCAGACTTGGAAGTTGTCCGGAGAAGGTTCGACAGAGAAGTATCTCCTTTCGCATAATATAATATATATTGCAACAAATTGCATTGCATTTAAATTGCCTGATATTTGTATTTGTATATACCAGCAAATTAGAGTTTTTATGTAAAGCTTATTATATTATAGAAATGAAGGGGACGCACAGGACTTCGATAAAAATGAAGGGGACGCACCGGCTTGGAAGTTGTCCGGAGAAGATTAAATAAATAGAAAGACAAAGCATCTTGCTTCGCACATGCTTCTGGAAAGTCAAATAAGGTAAATCAACAAAATTATAAACATACTAAACTAATTTTATTCCAAAACCAATAAATTGTGTCTTGAAAATATTGGACCTCTTCGTTCATCCTCGTTGAATTATTACCATAGCATTTAAATTTCCAGTAACAAGACTTTCTGCCATACTTTCTCATTTCCTTTGGACACATTTTATAATCTACACTTACATTAACAAAATGCCACTCTATTTCTAGGGTGAACTGACCAGTGAATGAACAGCTAAGCGTTTTTTCAGTTTCAAATAACGATAAAAATTAAATAATGTTCTAATTTATTAATGTAACAAGAATACACAAAAAAAGTCAATTTGTTCATTCACCGCTCCCTGTTCATTCACTGGTCAATTCACCCTATATAGTTGCTACACTATTCATTATTAATTTTACTAGTTTTCCATTAACAATATTTCAATTCACCAATAAATATTATTTTTTATACTATACTAAACCAACACCAATAAAAATATTGAATCTCTTCATTCCTTTTCGCTAAATCTGCCACAAGACTTTCTATCGTATGCTCTCATGTCCTTTTTATATTTTTATTTTATACTATACTAAAGCAACACCAATAAAAATATTGAATCTTTTCATTCATTTTCGCTAAATTACCATTAACATTTCTTAAATTTCTGCCACAAGACTCATTATTGCAGGCCTTCCCAAGTAGGGGAAATCTGCTTCTGAAACACATGTTTCGGTTCTCCTTCCAACGCTGTGCGTGCGGCTAAGGTGGGACGATTCCTACTGTCCTCTCTCTCTGCTTCCTAGCGGCGTTACTGTCTCCTCTGAGAGAGGGAGTGTTGGAGGGAGAACCGAAACATGTGTTTCAGAAGCAGCTTTCTCCTACTTGGGAAGGCCTGGATTCTATCGTATGCTCTCATCTCCTTTGTACACATTATGTAGTCTCTATCTATCTACACTTACTATAGCAAAAGGCCACTATTTCTATATAATTTCTATAAAAGTAAGTTCTACGTTAAGTTGTATATATATAACTAAAATGTGGCTTTTATATATATTTACAGATAATCGAAGCAGAAGATGATGAGTGTGTGTGTCCTATCCTATTTTTCAGTAAACGATACAGGCGAAGAGAATTATTTTAAGAGCTGAAAGAGAATGTAACTCTACTGCACAAGCAAATGAAATAAGTAAATTTTCATGTATATGTATAATATAAACTACATATGAATAAATGAAGTAACACCGTTTTGATCTATAAAAATATTATTTTTATTATTATAATTATTTTTATTTTAATAATTTCCTCGCCGGCCCCGCTGCTCCGAGCCCCGGCCCCGCTGCTCCGAGCCCCGGCCCCGGCCACGGCCACGGCTCCGGCTCCGGCCCCGATATTCGGATTCAATGAATGCTCTAAGGGCCCGGGCCTGGTCCCGCATTGCTTCCAACGCGGCCCAGTTTTGTTGCCGGGCCTTTTGACGCCATCCGCCCTTTTGATGGCGAGCCACGCGCGGTTCTGTAATAAGTAGTAATAAATAACAATCAATTTATTAGTATTTAATTTAAATTTAGACTTATTTTCAAGCATTCTAAAAATATATACAGTCGGTGTAGAAAGTAACTTCAAATAAGTAAAAAAATTACGCCAAGTACATGAAATCAAATCAATCACAAAAAATAGAAGTTAATAATTACAAAATAAAAAGATGTGAAATCAAAATGAACTGCAAGTACACAAAGGTGCTTTCCAACTGCGCTTAAGATGACACAATGACATATACACAGCTAAAACGCTGTGTTCGTAAATTCTACTATTACTACACGCCTTGTAGACGTCTTTAAGGCGTTGTCAGACGTTGTGCTGTGTGGGATATATTATATTATGATTTTATATATTTTCCGTTAGTAGATTACCAGTTGGCAAAGCCCCTGCCGGAAACAAACCATCGGGTAAAGGGGTCAGAGCCTGGTTCTGCGCCTGTGACTGTATGTTTCGCATTGTAATGTACGGTGAAATGTTAACCTCATACGCATTATGATTTCGCGCCTGTATGCTCCCAAAGGTACCAGCAGGTTGCGCGGGAACATCGCCATTGGCGGGAACTTCGACGCCTGGTACTATTGCATCTGGAATATTGACGCGGACTGTATCTCCTGATGGCGTTATATTCGTATTAATAAGGGAGAGGTATTCTGCAATTGGCGCCGGGATAATCATCTCCCGGGGAATTGAGGACATAGGCTGGTCCTCACCTTGCCAACGCGCCTCTTGGTTCAAGTTTCTTGCGGTATCAAGAAGCCATGCCTGCAAAACAGTATTCATGGCATGTAGAAACGCAACATACGGCATCTCTCGCCGGAGGCGTGGTGCATATTCACGAAGTTGGCGGTATGTTACATCGCACAACTGGACGAAGCTTGAGTGCTCAAGATTCTGGCACCTACGTTTAATAAATTGTCGTGATCCTTGGGTAAACGAGTAAAGCGGATCATCTTTTGGGGGGGGAAGTCTTCGTAGACTGGTACTTATCAGTGTCAGTTCCCTCAGTAGTTACGGTTGGTTTGTTGGTTTCAGTGGCATCAGCCACTTTATCTGTACGGGGTTTTCGCCATGCCATAGCGCGTCGCGTATTTCGCTGCTTGCGCTGGATTGTTGGCTGCGGGTTCCTCTGTAGGTACTCTTCTTCCCTAGTCTCAGCCCATCCACCGGGCCGATGGAACTCTTTGTTCCCTATGTATTCTGCCATTCTACGTTGGTCACGACCGCCTCTCTGGACTCCAGAGGAATTTGGTCTTGACGAGAAGGTACGGGTATTGGTAAAAGCGGAATTGTTCATCGCGAATAAAGTAGCGTCTGCTTTGAATTAAATCAATCAAGAAAATAAGCCGAAAAACGACCTAACGACGTTAGGACTTCCGTTTCCGGTCGCGAGCGTGTCAGTGCTGAGTGAGAGTGAGCGGGTGACTGTAAGACGGAAAGACGAGTGAGGTGGTGAGGAAGGGCTGGAGAGTGGATGCGAGAGAGAGTTGGGGTAGTGAGGAAGAGCGAGGGATATAAGGAAAGGGCGGGCTGTAGGGTAGGCTGGAGAAGCAGCAGAGATAGGGGGAGGTTTGGAGGTTAGGTGTGCCGGTAGGTGAAATAAGGCGGGAAGGAAGCGAAGAGCGGTGAGAGGAAAGTGGCGACACAGTGCGGGAGAGGAGAAAAATAAAACAGAGGATCGAAAAGGCGGGAAACTCAAGTGGGGGATAAGGCGAGATAAGGCGCGAGGTAGGAAGGAAAAGAAGGTGAGAGAAGAGAGGAGAAAACAAAGAAGGTGAAAAGGGGTAATAGGCAAGGGGAAGGGAGTGAACAGGCACAGGAAGGATGGAAGAGGGAAAGGAGGGTGAGAAAGGGAAGGGGGGATTACGAGGTGAGGATAAAAAGAGGAGGGACAGTACAAGTAGTGTAGGGAGCAGTGTGGGGAGTTTAGAAAACTATTATGGAAAAAAGAGGGAGAGGGAGGAGGGGATAGGGGATGAGATGGAGGGGAAGGGAGGGTTTAAGAGGAGCGGGATGACAAGGAGGTCGCCGGAGAAAGGCGAAAAGCCGGGGGGGAAAGAAGGAGAGGAGGGGGGGGAAGGAATAGTAGAGATGATGAGAGAAATGATGCTAGAGATCAGGAGGATGAGAGAGGATATGGAAAGGGACAGAGAGGAAAGGAAAGAGCTAAGGGAGGAAATAAGAAAGGATAGGGAGGAAATGGAAATGGAGAGGGAGGAGAGAAGAAGGAGGGAAGAAGAGTGGAGAGGAGAGAGGAGGAGGTGGGAGGAGGAGATGAGGGAGGAGAGGAGAAGGAGGGAAGGCTTGGTAGAAATGTTGGGAAAGATGGAAGAGAGAGAGAAAAGGATGGATGAGGTGATAGAGAAGGTGGAGAGATGGGAAAAAGAACGGAAGGGGGAGGGGGGGGATATAGAGATATCTGGGAATGAGGGGGAGTGGGGACTGAGAGTGAGAAAGATAGAGGTGGTACAGGACAAGAAGGAAAGAGAGAGGAGAAGAAATAACGTGATGGTAAGGGGGCTGGGGGGGGAAGGAAGTGAGGTGAAGGTGGAAGTGGGGAGGCTTTGGGAAAGGATGGGGCTGGGGATGGAGGGAATACAGGAGGTGAAGAGAGTAGGTAAGACAGGAAGGGAAGGAGGGGGAATGGCACTAGTGAGTATGAAGGGAAGAGAAGAAAAGAGGAAAGTAATGGAGGCGAAAAACAAATTGAGAGGAAGAAGAGAAAGGGTGGAGGACGACCTCACAGAGGAGGAAAGGAGGGCGAAGTGGAAGATTGAGAGGGAGGCTCAGAGGGAAAGAGAGAAGGGTAAGAGAGTGCAGGTGGGATATATGAAAATGTGGGTGGATGGGAAGGTAAGGAGGTGGGATGAAATAAGGGAGAAATGGTATGAGGACCAGGGAAACGAGTGAAGTCGGAAGGGGGAGGGGAGGGGGGAAAGGAGGAGAAAAAGAATAGGGGGAAAGAAAGGGGGGGGGGATTTGGAAGGTGGCCTTCTGGAATGTGGCGGGAGTGAGGAGGAAGGATGAAGATTTTTGGAGGGGATTGATGGAATGGGACGTTATGGTGTTAAGTGAGACCTGGGTCGAAGAGAAAGATTGGGAGCAAGTGGAAAGAAGGCTACCCAGGGGATATGCATGGGAGAAACAATGGGCCAGGAGGGAAAACAAGAGGGGGAGAGCGATAGGGGGTATGCTAATGGGTGTGAGAAAGGGGCTGGAATTGGGTGAATTGGGTGAAGGGGGAGGAGGAGGAAGGGAGGGAATAATGGCTAAGAAGGTGAAAATAGGTGGGGGCTGGTGGAAGGTGGTAGGGGTATATGTTAATGGAGACCTGAAGGAAAAATTAGAGGAGCTAGGAGAATGGATGGAGGAGAGGGAAGGGGGGGTGAGGGTAGTTATAGGGGGGGATTTTAACGCGCGTACAGGGGAGGAAGGGGGAGAAGCATGGGAAGAGGAGGAGAAGGAGGGGAAGGGGGAGGGAAGTAGGAGATCTAGGGATAAGGAGGTAAATGGGGAAGGGAGGATATTGTGCAGGCATATAGGGGAAATGGGCTGGGGAATAATGAATGGGAATATAGAGGGGGATGAGGAGGGGGAGTGGACCTTCACAGGGGGGCGGGGGAACACGGTGATAGATTATGTGATAGGAAATGAGGCTACAAGGGAAAAGGTGGAGAGGATGGAGGTAGGCGATAGGATAGAATCGGATCACCATCCGGTGGTGGTGTGGTTGAGAGGGGAGGGGAGGGAGGAGGGGGGAGGGGGGAAAAAGGGAGGAGAAAAGGGAGGGGGCAGAGGAAATTGGACGGAAGAAGGAAGGTTGGAATTTATGAGGAAGTTCGGAAAAAGGGGCGAAGGGGAGAAAGAAGTGGAGGAGGAATGGAGTGAGCTGCGGGGAAGGATAAAAGGAGCAATGGACCAGATGGGTAAAGAGGGGAAGAAGAAAAAGGGGGGAGGGTGGTGGGATTCGGAGTGTAGAGAGGGGAAAAGGAAGGTGAGGAGAGAACTGAGAAAATGGAGGAGGGAAGGAGGGGATGGGAGAAAATACAAGGAGTTAAAGAGGGAGTATGGGAGGTTGTGCGAGGAAAAAAGGAGCAAGGAGGTGGAGAGGTGGATGAAGGAGGTGGAAGGGGTGAGAACGGAGGGGGAGGTTTGGAAGGTGGTTAATAGGGGAAGGAAGAGGAAAGGAAGGGTAAATGAAAAGATAGCAATGGGAGATTGGGATGAATATTTTAAAGGTTTGCTAGGGGGAGTAGAATGGAGAGTGAGAAGGGATGGAGAGAAGAGGAGGTGGGATGATGGAGAGGCAGAGATAGGAAGGGAAGAGATAGGAAAGGTGATAAGGAATTTAAAGGACGGGAAGGCGGGAGGAGGGGACGGGATCCCGAACGAGGTGTGGAAGTACGGAGGGGCAGAAGTAGAGGAATGGCTATGGGTGATGTGCAATAGGGTGTGGAGGGGGGAAGGGTGGCCGGAAGGATGGAAGGAGGGAGTGGTAGTCCCGGTGATAAAAAAGGGGGGAGGCGGAAAGGTGGAGGACTATAGAGGTATAACCCTAACACAGACGGCATACAAGGTGTATGCGTCTGTGTTAGCGGAAAGGCTGAGGGTGGAGGTGGAGGTGAAAGGATTGCTGCCACCGAGTCAAACGGGGTTTAGGCGGGGGGTGGGGTGTATTGATAATATATATGTTTTAAATTACCTGATTAACAGGCAGGTGGGGAGAAAGGGGAAAAATATGGTAGTGTTGTTTATAGATATGAAGGCCGCGTTTGACTCGGTGGACAGGGAGGTATTAGTGGGGGCAATGAGGGGGAGGGGAGTGAGAGAGCAGATAGTGGTGAGGTGTGAGGAGGTATTAAGGGAAACAATAAGTAGGGTGCGGGTGGGGGGACAAGAAGGAGAGAGGTTTTGGACTGCGAGAGGGGTGAGGCAAGGGTGCCCGCTGAGCCCGAGCCTGTTCACTCTTTTAATCGCGGACCTAGACGAGGAATTGGAAAAGGGAAGATGGGGAGGGGTAAAATTGGGGGAGGGAAAAGTGTACGCATTAGCGTACGCGGATGACGTGGCGGTGATAGCTGAGGACGAGGAAGGAATGAAGGGATTGATGGGGAAGTTGGAAAAATATGTGGATAGGAAGGGGTTACAAGTGAATGTGGGAAAAACAAAGGTCATGAGGTGCAGGAGGGGGGGAGGGAGGTGGAAGAAGGTGAATTGGAGGTGGAAGGGTGAGGAGCTGGAAGAGGTGAAGAGTTTTAGGTACCTGGGGTACACGCTGATGGGGAATGGGGGACAAGAGGGACACGTGGGGGAAAGAGTGAAGAAGGGGGCCGCGGTGATGGGAAAGGTATGGGGGATTGGAAAGAGACTGTTCGAAAAAGATTGGGAAAGAAGACTTTGGCTGTTCGACAGACTAGTATGGCCGGTGGTGGGGTACGGGGCGGAGGTGTGGGGATGGAGGGAAAGGGAAAAAATAGAGAGGATACAGGAAAGGTTCCTGAAGTGGGTGTTGGGGGTAGAAAGGAGTACACCGGGGTATATAGTGAGGGAGGAGACGCAGAGGGGAATGATGAAGGGCAGGGCGGGGATGAGGGCGTGGGCTTTCGAGAGGAAGCTGGAGGAAGGACAGGGGGGAGAACTAGCAAGGAGGTGCTGGGAGGAGGTGAAGGGGAGGATAAGAAGGGGAAAGGTGCTAGAGGGGTGGGAAACGGAAAGGAAAGAGTTTTTTGAGGGGAGGGGATGGACGCTGGAGGAGATAGAGAGGATGAGGGAGGATGGGGGACTAAGAGGAGAAGAATTGGTGAGCAGGGAATGGAAAGTACAGAAGGAGGAGAGGTGGGAAAGGATAGGGAGCGCCAGATATAACAAATGGTATGGAAGAGTGAAGGGAGAAGGGATACCGGGGTATTTAAAGAAGGGGTGGGGGGAAAGTAGATGGAGAAGAGTGGCGAGGTTCAGGCTGGGCAGTGAAATGAGGGGGGGCAGATACTGGGAGGAGGGAGAGAAGAGGAGGTGCAGGGTATGTGGGAGGGGGGAGGAGACATGGGAGCATGTGTGGGAGGAGTGCATGGGGTGGGGGGAAGAAAAGGGGTGGCAGGAGATGGCAGGGGAAGTTCTAGGAGATGAAGGAGAGGGAGAGAAGTGGATGAGGAAGTTGGAAGAGAGGAGACGAGTGTGTGGGGGAACGGGGGAATGAATGAGGGATTGGAGTGGACGGAGAGCCGAGCGGAAGCGGAGGTCCGGGGAGGGAGCGTGCGAGCGGGCGAGGGAGAGCGAGCGAGCGAGTGAGAGGGGAGAGTCTATGTAAAGGAGTGGGGCTTGTGTAAATATTGTAAATAGTATAATTAGTTTGTAAATAGTATAAGAGTATAATAAGATTTTATAAATATGTAAATAGATAGGTAGGTTGAGAGTAGGATAAGTAGGATAAGTTAAGTTTAAGTTAGGATAAGATAGGGTAAGGAAAATGTAAGGATCGAGGAGAGGATAAGGGAGAATGTAACCCTGAGGGGAACATTAATAAACTACTACTATATTTTCCGTTAAAATTGATTACTGATATGGATATGCAAAGTTTTACTTTAAATTGGTCGTTATACGAATACTTTCGACACCGACTGTGACATCTTAAAATGTGTATGTATTATATTATATATTATGTATGTACTTACGATCGGCCGTGGCCGGGTTTCCGTTTGCCGGAGGTGGTGGTGGTAGTGGTGGCGGCGATTGCTGTGGCACAGCCGCGGCCATTGCGGAATCCGCCATATTCATATTCATATTTGCGAGTTCCGCATCAATGTCTAAATAAAAAATAAATTAATTTTATCATTAATCATTAAATGACTGGAAAAATAAAAATTTAAATAAATGTTGGTATATAAATTTTTATAATTTACCATCCACAACGTTCTGCACATTTTCCTGCAAAAATTAATAAACAATTAATTAGCAAATAATATCAAGAGTTCATTAAAGCTGTGTATGATAGAAGAGTCATACATGTAGTGCAAGGGTACGTATTGTTCCATTGCAAATTGGAAATTAGGAAATATAAAAGTTTGAAAAGTGAAACAGTGTATGATGCGAAATTATAAAAATTACATTACATTACATTACAAAATATGTTTCTTCTCATTACTTCACAAGCTTTTCCATTATTAATATTCAATACAAAAAACTGTAACGTATTATAACATGATTTTGTGAACGATTCACAGTTATAACTAGTAGCAGAACAAGAAGGTATTGCACACGTTGAAGCTTGTCTAATATCTTGTTGTATTACTTGCTATACGTAGTATGCATGTAAGGTGTGTTGCTGACGTTCAGCGGCACACTTCACTCACAAACACTCCCCATCACGGCACTCACGGCACTGTTGCTCATGAAGGCTTGGCTTACTTAGTGCTTTTCGATGCTCTTTCCGCACGCGCCCGAAAATGTTTGCCCGACGGGCATTCAGTTGTGTCGCCTGGTCTACTTCCACTGATAGTTAACATAGGCAAATTGCCTACCAAAGACTCAAAATGTTGTACTTTACATGTTCGTTTACGTTCAACTCAGATATGATATATTTCTAAACGTTGGCGTTATAAGTTATAGAATATTGTTCCGTTTTTGTGTTGACATTATAGAAGTTGAATGTATCACAAGTATAAAAGAACTTTAACAAGGTTAACAGTAATACAATTAACACAACAGTAATACAAAGGCAAGGAGGAGTTATTCAGTAATACGTCTGCTCGCAATGGCGTCTGTATCTCGAGTGACAGCTTGACAGGCGATCGGTCAGATCGCCTTCTTCCTGCTGTCTCTTTTGTCTTTATCGCAAGGCACCAGTAGGCTGTGCATGGGTGTCTACGCGGTGTTCGCAACAGTGTTTCAACGTGTGTTATATCTTCTATTTTTACTAAGGTCGTGTTCAGATATACTGGCCGGTGAGTTCGGTTTCGCGAGCAGCGCGCGAGGAAAAATCAGCCACCACCACCTGACGATCGTGGATTGGCAGTTGAAGTTGCTTAGGTTCTTGGTGAGAAGCTAGAGAAAAAAAGCACCGAGGCAAACAACGGGTGGTGGGAGAATACCCCTCACGAAACTCACCGGCCAATAAATCTGAACACGACCTTAGTTACAACTGCGAATCGTTCACAAAATAATGTTAATGTTAATACGTTACAGTTTTTTTTGTATAATTGAATAATTGAAAGGCTCGTGAAGTAATGAGAAGAAACATATTTTGTAATGTAATGTAATGCAATTTTTATATAATCCGAATTTCCAATTCCCAATTTGCCATTGAACAATACGTATCCTTGCGCTAGATATTCTTTCTTTTATCATACGCCGCTTGTTATCAGAATTTAAGTGACGAAAAAGTCTCACGAATGAAACTAACGAATAGAAATAAATCTCACGAATATCTCACGAATAAAACTAGCGAATACAGATAACCGGGATAGAGCACATGAATAACGATAGTTATGAATATATGAATAGTATTTTTTTTTATACTTACATTTTCAGCCATTGTTATTTTAAATATGTATGTCTTTCCGATATGCAGTCACGATCGAGAATGTGCTTTCTCGCCACGTGCAACGATGAGGCGAGCGAGCTCCTCCGCTGCTCTTTTGTTGTTTAAGGAGCCCGTTTTTGGCATAGATTTTTTAAATCAATTTGGATATTTTTCCTTCACTACGCGGGAAGTAATCGAAAATAGTTTGTCCAATATGAGTGCTTCCGCTGCGTAACGCGGGATAATGAACGTCGAAAACTTTATTTATAATACGAAAAATAAATGAAAAATGTTGCGTTGGAACGCAAATGTGTCCAAAACAGGGTTTGGAGGACCCTGGCCATGCACCACACCTACAGGAGCGGTGGTAATGTGTGCGTGAATTGATGCTGGCGCCAAGCCAGCCACGCGGCGACATCGCGCAACGAATGTGACGTCACAAATCTACCGACGCCAACGCCAAGCCCAGCCAAATGCGTGACGGGCGCGTACAGGAACTACTACTCGATTGGAGACGAACCGACGCCAGCGCCAAGCGAGTGACACCGCGGCCAATCAGCGTCGACAACCTATTTCCCCGGCGACGCTGATTGGCCATCATTGGTTGTTTCCTTCTGACCAATAGCAGCGGTGGCCGGTGGACCCTGCCTGAAATTTCGAAGTGCTTGCCGGGGTCCTCCAAAGCGCACTTTTTACGTGGCACAGGGTCCACCTGTGACGTCACATTCGTTGCGCGATGTCGCCGCGTGGCTGGCTTGGCGCCAGCATCAATTCACGCACACATTACCACCGCTCCTGTAGGTGTGGTGCATGGCCGGGGTCCTCCAAACCCTGGTCCAAAATCAACATTATTTGCAACAATATATGCACGAAAAGATATCAGTATTTGCTCGTTGCGACAAAAGCTACTGTTACTATCAATGAATGTGGCATAACATAATCACACCGCAACTTTTCGACACTTTTTTTTAGTAATGTACCCAGCAAAATATTCAGGCTGCACATGCTTCTAAGGAGCACACCGATGTTGATAGTTCATTAATATTAATATCAATATCTACATCTGTACTAATACTATCATCATCGGTGTACTCTTCAATATCATGTAATGGAGCATCAGGTGACAACGTGGCTGGTTCACATTGTGATATAGAATCTCCCGTTAATAACGGTGTGTCGTAATCTCGCATGCAATTTCCAGTATCTAAACTATGATCTAAACTTAATAAAATATTTTTTCTGATCGCAAGACGCACCGCTTTTACCGAGGGATTATGGTTGTGAGTGCCACCATGCATCCGCAGAACAGAGAAGAAGTTTTCAATTGGATCCGTGTTAAGTCGCGACGTTAGTAAAAATGTAATACCTTCTCTTAAATCATTCCACAGTTGCAGAGTGGCCGTTATAGATTGCCGTAACCCCAAGAAACATGGAGGTGCTTTCAAACCATTTGGAGTCATCGTATACCAATTGTTCATTTCATTTAATTGTGAAATTAAATTCTTCTGAACATTGTCATAAAGTCGCGAAAGAGCACACTATTGTTTGGGTTGGGATCACGGGCTGATCTACTATTTAAATTATCAAACAAATCATTTAAGGTTTCAAAGAAACTAGCCGTGTGTTGAATGGTTGTTGTTTTGGTGCTGCCTATTAATGAAGCGGTGAACAGAGCAGACGATACCCTTTTGCTGAAAACTTGGAGCTTACATTTCATTTTATCAAAAGAATTTGGCCTTACATGCTTCTCGGACAAATTGTAAGTTGCTCGAGTATTTTTGTCCTTTTCTAAATTCCACAAACATATTACATAGGACCACGAAACTATAGATCCATTAATTAAAAATTCATGCTTCAATAAATTGTTTCTAATGCTTTTAAATAAATGTAAAAATCAAACAAAAATAGATTTTTCTGCCATTTCCTTCAAAATACGGATTTTGTATAGATGATCGGTCGCTGCTATGCTCTTATTACTGCTTCCCTGATCGGAAACAACCGCTCTGACTTTGAAACCAGTTGCACGCAAAGCATCTAAAATCTCATCTAAAATTGTAGACAAAGCGGCTCTCTTGACTCCTGATTTTGAAACAAAGAAAGCCAGTGGTTGTTTCCAATTAGCGAATAGCCCGCGTAGCATAAAAACAAGAACCTGTGTATCCACCGCTAAATTTCTACCCAAAGATTCCAAGTCTTGGAAACCTTCGATGATTTGTTTAGTCGGATGGAAGTCTAGACATTTTTTGATTGCCATTTCATCAAACAGGAGTACGCAATTACGATCTGCGGCTTCCATATACGCAGCTTTAATTCTGAGCGTGGACTCGGAAGATGAAAACCGAAAACTTCGCGCATCTTATTATACAAAGCTGGCGAAGTGGATCGGCAATGCGGTGCACATGGTTTCTTTTCGTAGTTGTTAATAAACTCACCTACGTAGAATTTATCCTTAATTCTGTCCGGCGATAATTTGTAAGTTATAATATTAAAAATTATCTGAAGTCAAATTTAAATTATCTTTGTAAAAAAAAGTGAGATCCCCATAAAAAATCTTCAAAAAAGTAAAATAAGTGCCGGTCCAACGACGATCTCTGGAGTCCGCTGCTGCTCTTTCTTCGATGCAACGACGATCTCCGCGGTCCGCTGCTGCTGGTAGGCTCCTTCGTTGATATGTTTAGATGTTTAGATGATCTCCACGGTCCAGCTTGTAGAATTTTGTAGATCCTTTGCGCCGACGTGTGCTATGTGATTTCAGGAAAGTTGGGGATATGATCATTTCTCAATAGAAATGTTTAATCTAAAATCAAGCAGACTATTGATCACTTCTACGGTCGAACTCCCACCTTTATGTACTCGCAGCTCATTTTAATTTCACTTTTTTTTAATTTTTTTATTATTATTTTCTTCTATTTTTGTGATTTAATCGATTTCATGTACTTTGCGTATTTTTTTTACTTTTTTGAAGATTTTTATGGGGATCTCACTTTTTTTACAAAGATAATTTAAATTTGACTTCAGATAATTTTTAATATTATAACTTACAAATTAGCGCGGGACAGGTTTAAGGATAAATTCTACGTAGGTAAGTTTGTTAACAACTACGAAAAGAAACCATGTGCACCGCATTGCCGATCTATATGTATTATATTGTTGCACCGGGGTGTTTTCATCGTCGACCACCTCGACGCAAAGCAATAAAATGATACGCGGGAGTATATACGACACAACTATATTTCAATATACAGAGTAATGACAGTACAACCCGCACGTCCGAACACTACGCCGCACAGTGGGGCATTACGGGTCGAAACGCGGCATAAAACATTTTTTGACTGAAATCATATATTTATCGCTAATTTTTTGATTTCATTCAGTTAGGGCGTATATTTGTGGTCCTATTGATACAGAAAAATTAATGAAATTTGTTTATTTAAGGGGGCATAATACTTTTTTGGCCTGAAAATTGAACAGTCCTTATGATTTTTGTTCTAACTGAAACTGAAAAGCTAGAAAGATGGGTTTGTTGCAAATAAAAGATCACTGTTTGAAAGAATTAAAAGAATTTTTATTTAAAAAAGGCACCCTGCCTCCCGTCGCTATAATCGCTCAAAGTTGCTCCCTTGCGGTGCCATAAATTCCGCCTTCTATGCTTATCTTCTATACTACCTTTGCAAATCTAAACGGTTTCGTATTCTGAGAGTTGCTACACCCAGGGGCCAGGTATTTTTGTGCTTCGTATAGTTACAATAATGAAAACATGAGAGTTCTGATGATCCGTTCGCAATGTGTTACTTGTTACAACCAGTAGACACTGCATTCACGTTTGAGACGCTTCAATTCGAAACGGTCCAGTCAAAAAGAATTTTGCAAGGGCGTCATAAATCAACGAACAAAAATTTTTGCACATACTGCTGTAATGGAACATTTAAAAACACTATTTCCTTTTGCCATATTATGTTTATGGCCATGTATCTGAAAGAAAACGGAGCAATGGTTGCGACTGATCCTTCTGATTTACGACAGGATTTACCAGCTTAACTCTGAGGACTTCTCCACTGGCTATGTACAAATTGCCGACAATATCGTGAACACTGTACATAGGAAAAAGCTCCGCATCTTGCACATGTAAAAATATTTCATTTACTTTGAATTTCAATGGCAGGAAAGGCATTTTTGTAAAAAAGAACGCGTCATAGACACCTTCTCGCCCCTCTAACTACCACAGTAGCAGCTAATAGCAGCCAATTTTTTCTGTACGATAAAGGTAGGGCTTCGCCCTTTCCAATGTGACCAGTAAGAACACTGAACTCCACTGAACTCCCATTCAAAATAAACAATGAAAATTGAAAAATTCAGTAAGGTATAATTCCAAAAATATTAGAGATATCAAAATCAAATTTGGTACACTTTAAATACATACCTCAATACTTAATCCCACCAAAAATTAGTTTAATTAAGCAAACAACAAAACTGTAAATAACAATACAAGTTCTGAGAGTTGTATGGTTGTTCTTTTCAAAACCGTGTAGTCGTGTTAAAAATTAATGAATGTGAAAAACAATCATGCCACATTATCACCCAAATACACAATCAACTACCTGTAAACAAAATTTGCAGTTTTTACAATATTTTTGGAAAAGGACTTAGTGCCGCGTTTCGACCCGAAATGCCCCACTGTGCGGCGTTCGGTATAAGACAGTCCACGCCGTCGTCCTGATAGTCTTCTCAAAGGGGGTTGACCCTCTTGTCTTCCGCTGTGAGCACCAAGAGGCTATGCACGGGCCTATACCCGGTGCTCGCAACAATATGTATATATAATATTTTGTGTACGATACATGGTGCCAAACGTATTTATTAACATTGAAATGTAATATAATAACCACAATTAACACCTTTCGAATACTCAAGATAATTTGTCAATTTAAAACTTAGAAAATATTTTACGTTGCGATTATCTACATATACATCAGAACCTCAGTTTAGTTACAAATAAAAAGCAGTTCGATGATATACAAACATGTTTTTGAGACTGCATTTTGATTGCAATTCAATGATACAACGATACATATTTGTAAAAACACGTGGCATTTCAAATTTTGTAACCTGACTGTAAGCTGTCAAAATTTGGAGTAGATTGCATAGTGAGATAGGAATTGATGAACGAAACATGTATTAGTTCGTTTTGGCTGAAAGTGTGTTTCCATATCCGTGGCATGCCCGTCGCTTCATTGGCTCCGAGCACCCTCTTCCACGCAGCACGTAGAAGACGCTATGGAAGCTGGCGTCCTCGGACCGCCCACCTGGACTAGCCTGATGTAGCTAGTCCATAATGATGTATCATACAGTTCAAATCGTTTTTCGGTTTTCGCCAATACTGTGCTGTATTACGTAATCTGGAGAATATGGTGTTCAAGTTCGTTTGCAACTGATCATTAGAGAGTTGCTCTAGAAAACCAGCAGCTGTGTACTTTTCACGTGGATTTACGACGTTCATTTTGTGATAAATTCCAGCGTTCAATTGCCGTATATTGGTATCGTGTAATAAAGTGAAAATATATTGCATGTTCAATCGAAATTGCGAATGCTTGGACATCAGTTTCGACTTAATGAATTCAGATCAGTCAAACGACCAATCTTTCTTCATGCTGTCCGTTCACTCCATAACGATATAAATCTGGGAAACATTTCACATCTAAGTGTTAGCACGATGACCCAACGGAATGTCATGCACTTTAAGCATTTGATAGAGTGCGGTAGCAGATTCATTAACACTTTTGTCATACATTGGATAAATCGTAAACTGATCATAATACGAATCAGATTGTGACATTTGCGTCAATAATGCACGTTTGTTGTTTTCATCGATATCAAGTGTTTCACCATCAACGTCCTCGATAGATTCGTTATTATTATCATTGGCAACAACTTCTTGAAATTCTGTATCTGGTAATTTGGCATTCAGCAATAAATCGTGCGATTGTGGTAAAACAATTTCTGAGTATAGAGAATTATTGGCTTTCAACCATACTAAGGCATTCCATACTTTCTTCAAGTCAACTAACTTTTTCCAAACTATTTTAGATTTCGTTAGAACGCACCGCACCAATATGTATAATTCGTGATTTTGATTCAGAACCGCTGAAAGGATGATATGAACTTTCCGCATAATGTGCACAAAATGTATTTTTGCCTAATATGAAAACACCATTTTATTATACGCTCAGCTTCCAATCTATTTGCTTCTTCGGACGGCATGCTAATAATTTTTGAAAGTTTTCTAATATAAGTTTCTTTGTTATTTTTGGTTGCTATATTGTTATTTATTACAACAATATAACGATATTTTTTTATTATTTGCAGAGCAGCACGACGTTTTGCTACTTTATTATAATCCTCTCCTTTACGCATTACATCACAATATACCTTCCGCTTTTTGAAGATAACTTCTTTATTTAGCTGATAATAATTTTTTGCTTTCCGCATTTAACTTCTTTATTTGCGTCATAATGCACTTTTCCCTTTTTCAGTATACCTTCTTTTAGGTTAGGTTTAGGTTTATGAAAACACCATTTTATTATACGCTCAGCTTCCAATCTACTTGCTTCTCCGGACGGCATGCTAATAATTTTTGAACGTTTTCTAATATAAGTTTCTCTGTTATTTTTGGTTGCTATATTGTTATTTGTTACAATAATATAACGATACTTTTTTATTATTTGCAGAGCAGCACGACGTTTTGCTACTTTATTATAATCCTCTCCTTTACGTATTACATCAGAATATACTTTCCGCTTTTTGAAGATAACTTCTTTATTTAGCTGATAATAATTTTTTTGCTTTCCGCATTCAACTTCTTTATTTGCGTCATAATGCACTTTTGCCTTTTTAATTATACCTTCTTTATTTAGCTGATAATAATTTTTTCGCTTCCCGCATTTCACTTCTTTATTTTCGTCATAATGCACTTTTCTCTTTTTTAGTATACCTTCTTTTTGTGCGTTATAATGCACTTTTGCCTTTTTGATTATACCTTCTTTATTTGCGTCATAATGCACTTTTCTCTTTTTTAGTATACCTTCTTTTTGTGCGTTATAATGCACTTTTGCCTTTTTGATTATACCTTCTTTATTTGCGTCATAATGCACTTTTCCCTTTTTGATTATACTTTCTTCATTTAGCTCATAATACTTTTTTCGCTTTTCGTATATCACTTCATTATGTGTATTATAATATTCAATATTATAAAGTTTTATTATGCCTTTCTCCCTTTTTGTACAATATTTGCATTTTTTCTTGTTACACCCCCTTTCTTCGCGTTATAAATAGCTTTTCTTTTTAAACTAATTTCCTCTTTATATCTTTTATAATAATTAGACTTGTATTCTGCCCTATTACATGGTATGTACACATTGGTGATTTTGGACTTCGAAACGAATGGTGGATCTGTCTGAATTATTATATGTTTTGTATGTGTAGTAACTTCTTTGTCACTAAGTGGTACATTTTGAACTGAGGATATTTCATCTTTTTAGTTAGTAATGTCACTTTGACCGATTTTAAATGCAGGATCATTTCCACAAGGAGGATTTTTATTAATTGTAGTACCAATTTCAGATTCATATTCATGCACACAACGTGTTAATTGTTAAGGGGTCTCCCTAGTGTGACGGTTCAAAAAAATCGATTTTTTTTTTGTTTTTTCTGAAAGTTCAACATCTTAAGAACATATTCCTAAAATATTATAGCTGAATTCGAAATTTTGGCAACGCTGTGAGCTATAAACAGTAGCGCGCGACCGATATGGCGCCATGTATACCCGCTACATTGGCGACGGCGACAGTAAAACGTATAAGGGCATTGTGGATTTGAATCCATATGACGTGCAGGTGAAAAAGTTAGTGTGTTTTACACGTTAAAAAAAGGATGGGTTCTCGTTTGAGAGCAGAAAAAAAGAAACATAAAGGAATAGGGGGAAAAGGTCCGGGAAAATTAACGGATAAGTTAATAAATGATTTAACAGCATATTATGGGTTAGCAATTACACGACACACGGATTCAGTGGAGGAAATGAAGAATGCGATTTGGGCAACGTATCACCATAAGTGCTCCACTGATACAGCGCCCGAACATGAGTACTGCCCTACCGGAGCCGACAGCTGGTGTTCGTGGCGCCACGCTGAAGCAAAAGGCGGCCTCGACAATTACACTCATGATCCACCCCTTACTGAACTCGTACAGCAGGTTATAAAGCCCATTTATACCAATTTATCCCAACACGAATTGATAGAGCGATGTCTAGGCGGAAACACACAGAACAATAACGAAAGTTTTAATCAGTTAATTTGGCATTTCGCCCCCAAACATATATACTCTGGGCCAAAAACAGTTGAAGTAGTAACATATTTAGCAACTGGCATATTTAACGATGGCTACCAGTCACTATTAAGAATATTAAATACGATGGGAGTAACAATTGGCCCAGAAGCCAAAAGTTTTGCCGATACGCAAGACGTGAACAGAGTTTGCCTTGGAGAGAAAAGGCATCAGGAAGCATCAAAAGAAGCTCGAACTGCTCGAAGGAAAGCAAATGCAGCTTTACAAGAATTGTATGAAGAAGAGGAAGGTGTACTCTATGAGCCAGGCATCGGAGACTAATCGTAAGTATGATTTATTATTTGAAAAATGGTACTTGAATCTTTAAACGCGTTTTACTCGAAACTACATTTTTCGGCCCGGCGATCACGATATCTCCAAAACTACTCAACCAAACGACTTAAAACTTAACATATATATTGAGTGCGTGTTCTCTTAGGATCTGACCTAGAATGAAGTCATTATTTGCAAAATTCGAATTTTGCAGCTCAAAAAACTGACCACTTTTTTGCCGCGAAATGATAACTTTTCTTTAAAGTGCCGCCATTTTTTTATTTGGTGATTTTCTATTTTCATTCTAGTTCAAGTCCTAGCTACATTCATATAGCTTAAGAAAATAACTGTGTTTTTTGTTTCAAATAACCATGGCAGCCGGAATCGTGATCGCCAGCAGCAGGCGTTTTTTTGCGAGCTTTTCATTATAACCCTTATAACATAAAATATAATTATCATTAATGCTTCAAAAAATTCAAGTAGATTGTCAAAATGCAACTGAATAAATACCCCAAAGTTAGAAACCGCAATATCAAGTACATTTCCTTCAAAAAAATTCCCAAATATAGCCCTATTTTCCAGGCGTCACACTAGGGAGACCCCTTAATCCTGAATGCATGGAAAATGTTCTAAACGATTAGTTTGAAACATTTGGATCATATGTTGACGTATCAACGCATGAGTGTACGTTACTTTGTCTGGTAATATATTGAATAATAACGCGACTGCAAATGCAATCGCAAAAACTCCGCAATCCCGACAGTTAGGTTGAGCTTGTACCCGTGGAAATTCAATAAATTCTTTGTCAAATTGCACCGTCATGTTTGTGCAAAAAGGGTATAACTTCTGCAGAAAAATTTTATGATGACTATGCAATTTCGAGGAATTAAAAGAATCATAAATATAAACTCTTCTTCCATTATGTTTATAGAAGCTATAAACCCAGTGTTCCCCTGTATTGGTTTTAAAATCTTCGGTTTGGTGCAAAATCTATATGTGATCCTGATTTTCAGGAACTGGTTGAATTGTACCAGGCAATTGAACTCTCCTCGTCTCGCGTAGTTTAAAATTAGAGTTAGCAGCTGCTAATAATTTGTGAAATTATTGAATATGATCATCTGTTAACCATTCGCCTCTATTGATAATTTGCATACTTTTTAAATTAATTACAGACATGATGAATTATACTTTTATATTTCAAATACACTATTCTATTGTATATGATAATAATAATATAAGATTGTAAAGTTCAATAACTATGTATGTAATTCAATAAATCAACAACGATTTATAACCGAGAATAATATTTTTATTGAATATCGGGCTTCACGGTAGCTGAAATTACACTTTGTGATAACTAGTGTATTATTATGGAATTAAGAATGCTTTCAATTAGTTCAGCGTCTAAGCAGCTGAGAATTTCGGCGCATAAGCAGTCGATAGTTTCGGCGCATAAGCAGTCGATAGTTTCGGCGCATAAGCAGCCGAGAGTTTTGGCGCACAAGCAGCCCAAACTATTAAAATTTTAAACGAAAGAGGGAGAAAGATAAGAAAAATAAAAGAGAAATAAAGAGAGGTTAGAAGTTGTGTTTTTCGAAAGAGCGATCCCACGATGATTTACACAATAAATCTGTGGTTGTAAGGAAAAACGACCCATGTCACAATTTCAAAAAATTTGAGTTTATGCATTAATTCAACTGTAGAATATTGGATGTATGTTTTTATCAGAAAAAAATGCATGAAAACAAATTTTATACGTTGAAAAAATAATGCAATTTAACCGAAGTTCAATATTCAATTAGTACACATTTGGCAAAACAACATAAGTCCACAAAATTTGGAGAATACCACGTATCATTCCTTTGTGATCGCTTTTTATTTTCTATTTTTATTTATCTGCATATACTATAACGTATTTTGTGTAAAATAAAATGAGAAAAATTATATTTCATATTTTTATTTTACTAGAAACAGCACATTATGAAATACCAGTGATACATAAATGTGTAACTTGTATTTCACAAAAAACAACGCAAAGCACAGAAGAAAGCGGAAAAGATAAGAAAAGAATGTAAAAGAATATTTATATTCATATTTATACAACATATAATATTTATACAACATATGCCTTAATACATGCTCTGCACATAAGAATTAACGAAATAATTTTCAACCTCAACGTATAAAATTTGTTTTCATGCATTTTTTTTCTGATAAAAACATACATCCAATATTCTACAGTTGAATTAATGCATAAACTCAAATTTTTTGAAATTGTGACATGGGTCGTTTTTCCTTACAACCACAGATTTATTGTGTAAAACATTGTGGGATCACTCTTTCGAAAAACATACCTCTAAGTTAATAGCGTTACCCGATGTACACTGCGGGGAGGTTGCTCGGTCGGACTTTGTACATCATGGTGGCTCTGAAAAGAGCCGATTTTGTACCAGTGTAATTAATATGCCATCACGTAGAATTGCTGTAACAAAATGAACACAAATGCAGGGACTGTTAGATAATTAAAACTCAATGAATATCGTAGATCGCACAGTAGTAAATTAATAAGGTTTCTTTACCCTTACCATTGTTGTTTGGGCCTATTCGCCGACAGAAAACACAGCTGCTCCACCCTGTGCTACAGGAGGCATGTCCGCTTTTCTGTGACTATGTTGCCGGCACGCGAAAATAGTCTTTCGCTATAAGCCTGCGATGCCGGCACACCTAAAATATTTTGTGCCGCACGGACCAGTTTGGGAAATCGCGTTCTGTTTGCTCTCCACCATTTCAGGATGCACGATTCCGGCTCTATAATTTTTTCATCCATATAACTTTTAATCTCCCCTTGGAGCGTGTCATCCGGAGTCCCCAGCTCGTCCCTCCCAACATAGGCATAATAATCTTTTAACGTCCTTAACGCTGATTCTGTCATAGAAACAAACATACAACATGGAACATAGTATCACATAATCTTATCCTTGTCTCACACTTACCTGACGTTTCACTCGACGGTGCGCGTTCCTCACTCACGACATTCACGTCGCTTACCTCCAGGTACTTATTCGCAAACAAAAACAGGGTCGTGTGAGCGGAGTCCTTGGCGCCTACCGACAATAGCCGGTCTTTGACGCGAGGATCCAGAATCATCGCAACTATCATGGTTTCGGACGTGTCGATGAAATCCAATCGGTCGTCCAACTCCTCTAATAGGTATTTTCGGAATTGAGAACAAGGTTTTGTTCTCAAACATATATTGTCATCCATACCGCAGGATAACCACTTCCGTAGATATTTAATTGATGAAATATAACGGCATAGCGTTGGCGAATCTTTCACGGTCATCATCAGCCTAGTCTCTTTGAATAATTTCAATAAACCACAATTTTTCTCAATTCTGGACCACTCGCTACGCTTATATTGTCCGGCATTCCTCGCTGACACAACACTCCATTAAGTGCGTGTTGTACCTAGAGTAAGCGACACAGCATGTCGTACTGCGAGTTCCATCGCGTCTCCACGTCGCCGATCAGTGTTTTAGGGGCTTTTGAGGTCTGGATTGTGCTCCTTCTGGCTCAGAAGCATCAGTATTCCCATGGGGGAAATGGGGGATGGGGAAATATTCCCCATCTTCATTCAAACGGATTGGCACTGTGTCCTTGCATTAATTAAATAAAAAAATTGTATTGTTCTAACAATTACTCGAGCTAATTTGTAATCAAATTCCGTATATGCAAGAACCATGAAAAATACCCAAAATATGCAAAATTACAAACATATTTTTAAAATCCTCGTAATGATGAAATATAGATCGGTCAATGTCCCACTTGTTTAATCTATTACTACGAAAACATGCATTTGCATAAAACTCCGCAGTCTATATTATACCTATTTCTTTATTTATTCAGTTATACAGTGGACGCTCGATAATATGCCGCTCTTTAAAATGCCGTTAGGAACGCCCCAGCTCACACGCATTACTCACACACGTGTGCGCACCTCACTCTCTCTCTCTCGCTCAGCGAGCCAATGAATGCTAACCCTTAATGGTGCCTCCACACTGGAGTTCGCAAGCAATTCGCAAGCAATACATATACGTGAATGTGTGTTTTTTCTATTTCTCACTAATAATAAAACTCTTGCGAACATATTTTTGTCTTATACACATAGACTTCTCGCGAACTGTTTGCCGATGAAGACACATCTTAACTCGTACATTTTTTAATGACAGAAGTATAAGTACGTATAATATCGTTTTATTCAAATGTTTTTTTAAATATTTTGAATTATAATCAGTTACATTTTGTATTAGGCACATTTATTTCATATTGGGCATAAATAGTTATGTAAATGGGTAAGGGAAAGATAAACTGTAAAAATATACGATAGGTAGAAGGTGTACCGAAGTTACAGATTTATGTATTACAATGTTAAAAAATTTACCGGAAACATGTCTGTTTCAAATTTTTTAATGGATATTTCAAACTAAACAAGTTATTAAAAATACATGATTGTTAAAAAAATTAAAGTATTCCATTTACAGCTGAAACAGAGGATGAAAGCACAGACACGGAAGTTTCTGCATCCGAAGCACTGCGAGGCATCAATAGTGCTATTTCCTTTCTAGAGAGAAATGAGGAAATTTCAATTTCTGATTTAAAAGTTTTAAAAAAGGCATGAAGAAAATTTTTAAGCATTAAAAATAATATTTAATATTTAATATTTTTTGTTTTAAATACTTTTTCAGTACAAAAACAGTAATAGTCAATATATTTTATGACAAATAAAAGAATTAAGTAAATCAAATGCTTCATTATTTTCCATGTTACAATTTTATTCATATTATTTATTGTCAAAAAATTTTTATCAAAAAAGCCAAACAATCGTTAAATCATACATGTGTGCGTTAAAAACGTGTGTCTTCATCGGTAAACACTTCGTGAACAGGGAACTGTATAAAATTTAAAAAATGTTCGCAAGAGCTTTAGTGAAAGAAGTACGATTTGTACCCACACTGTTTGTGAATTGCGCGAACATCAGTGTGACGCACCTTAAGAGTATTCTGGCAGGGGGCAGCCATCACGGAAAAGAAAACAGGAGAGTTATGGGGAGAGCGCGCGTTACATTGGCTCTCGTTAATATGCCGCTTCTGAGAAAACACTGCCTCTAGAGCCCCGACTGCGGCACATTATCAAGCGACCACTCTACTTAGCCATTAACACGTTCGCGGACAGTAAAAGTTTCAGCGAGGTGCAAAAATTGACAGTCATTTTATTCTTAAATTGGTTGTGATATCCGAAATTTGATTAAACACATTTTATAAGGGTAGTCAGATTATCATATTTTAATCGTTATATACAATGAATGCTATAGCATTCACGTCCGCGAACGTATCGCCGGGACGAAGACACTTACTTGTGCCGCGCAAGCGGCCTGATTTCTGCCAACATAATTGGTTATTACTCGAAAATCGCAAAAAAGTGCAACTTCTCCTTTTGCACATACATTCGTTAAACATTGGACTATTAAATAATGTAAGTTTCAACGATGCCTCTCGATTCCGAAAAATGTTACACGCGATTAACCCTTCGTGGTCACACGGGGTGTATTGTACCCCAAGAGCAATTTTCGATTTGAAATGTCGCACCTTTACGTCTTTCAAAGAGGATTTATCGTAAAAAAGAAAATAAAAAAAAAATTAAAAAAATCGGTTTCTCTAGCAACCATGGAAAATTGCTCATTTTCAACTACAAATTTTATCATATCAAAATTTACATTTCTAGAAAAGGACTATTAGACCATGACTGTATAAGTATTACAAATGTACAATTATCACTGAAAAGTTAAAAGATTCAAAAATACAAAAATGGTAACTCAAAAAATGACGCTGAGGTACAGTGAACCCCGTGTGACCAATTTGTGATTATAAGGTGTGACCACGAAGGGTTAATGAAGTACGCACAACACAAATAGAATTCAGTAGGTCGATACCTATTCTATTTCTTTTTTATTTTTGAAATTGCAAAAAGATGATTTTTATTGCACAGGGGTCGTCCTTAAATTACGTAAGGCTGTTTTGGGGGAGGGGGTCGCGAATTTCTTACGTTTTCTTACAAGGGGGAGAGGGGACTCAGGTAGCGTATTACGTAATATTTTTTAACCTAATTTTCAATAAATACAAATTCTATCATTAATATTCCAGAAAAGTTTTTTAGTTTAAATGTCCTGAAACCGAGTTGAAATGAATTATATAAACCTTTAAAAGAATTTTAATAACTGAAAAAATTCAATGTAAAAAATATTGCGTAAGAAGGAGGTTGCAGTATCAAATCTTACGAATTCTTATACGGGGGGATGGAGGGTGTTTAAACGTATGCCTGGAGAAGGCGTGTGGATTGCCACTGGTATGGCCAGAGAATGGATGCGCTCCAGCGACGAGAAGAAGTCCACCAATTGTTGGGACGGCACGTTTATTCGCTGTATGTGGGCGTCGGTACAAAAGGACGAGCACTCCACGGACTTACAGATTGACACACTCCACGCACAAACACGCAATTACACGAAACAGAGATATGTACAGATTATATACAGAACCGCTGGGCGCAAAGGCTCGAAGGGCCGTTTTAAAAAGTTCCGTTTACAAATGGTCGTGGGTCGCGGGGCGACAAAGCCGTTATAATTCGTACGTGCGGGAGCGTGTTGTTGTCGTCAGGTGTTCTTGGAAACGACTAACGGATTCCTCGAACCGCGCAATGCTCGAATCCATGCAAAAAACGTGTGACGTATGTCACCGTCTTACCGGACGGTGTGTCACCAGTGTTGACACGCTCTCGCACGCACGTTTAAATCCGCGCGACAGCTGATCGGCGGATTTCGGCTGCAACACAGGGTAAGAAATCGCCAAAATTACCCTTACGTAATTTAAGGACGGCCCCAAATGGCTGATCATTAATTTAAACAAAACGATATTCAGCTACTTCCCTTACTATTCGAGTTTTTTTTTTATAACTTGAAAACCACTCATAAAGTATCAAATAAACACGCTTTCAATTTTTTATCACGATCGAGTTAAAAGATAGGAAGAACAAGTTTTATCCTATTTTTTTTACCACATATTACATTCCGTTATCTTAAAAGAAACACCCAAGTGTCATTGACTTCTTCAATCCGGCAGGTAAACAGAACACGATGTACATATAAAAAATGGTTAGTCTTTCACTGTCTTTCACTGTCTTCGACGGTCCTCGACACCTCGTACAACAATAGACCCTTTTTTCAAGTACTCGAAAAGGGCCTGTGCGGCGCGTCATTGGACTGGTGGGGCCATGGCGTCGACGCTTAGGTATAGGAAATACCATTTGCGGCTAGCGACTGCGACCAGGGCATGGACACTCAAATCAGTGATACCAGAATCGTAGGACGCGAGACCAAACGGTTACCCCCACGATTACCCCGCGTTATCCATCACAGTAACGGCGTTCGGTTTTAAATATGGTACAGTGCGCTTAAACCACTCGAAAAGTGTGCCGCATTCATCTCGTCGTGGTAATCAGCGCTCTTGGTCTTCGATTCAAAACACAGCAAACCATTTTTGACAAAACCATCCTCCGATCCAATATGGAATACGATGAGGCGCTTTCCTTTCGCAGTCGGAGTAGGTGGACCAATCATCAGGCCCCTTTCTTTGGCGTTCGATGCCGAAGCTATGGTGTTGTTCATCCACACTCGCTGCCGTGTGTCGCCCGCATTTACCCATGTCTCGTCCAAATAATAAATGGGCCTTCCCACCGCTCTGAATTCTCGAATTTTGGTGATGAACATTCGGCGCCAACGGATTATATCTTCCCGCTCGATAAGGGCACTATTGCGTTGTCTCTGTACGTACTTGAAGTTCATTTTCTTCAAGAGGCGTTGTAACGTACTCTGCGATATAATTGGTAAATTTTCGTCTCTCCGGATCGCAGCCAACACTCTCGGAAGTGTTGGTAGTTCTCCTCGTTCCCAAAAGGCGTGCACATGCTTCCTTATTGCTCCAATTTCCTCTTCCGACATCTTCTGCATTATATCGGAATTAATCAATACCCATACCTTCCCCCTCACAGGCTTTCAGATAATTTGTCCATTTAAAACTCAGACAATACGAATACACTTTTGTTTGAGAATCATTTAGTTCGTCTCACCGCCGCACCCAAGGGCACGATCGATGATCAATCGATCAATCGATACTCACCATCTAACGCTCCGCCAATCACCGCTCATCACGTAAATCGACTCAGCCAATCACAAGACTCGCCACGTTCATCTACTCTCTAGCATGCTCGAGAAGACGCTTACCGGAAATCGACCATCTTGTAATCATTCTTGTTCACAAAGTGTATAGATAAAAATGTGCGATTCAATGGTACAACGATACATATTTGTAAAAACACGTGGCATCTCAAATTTGGATAACTTACCTTATTTCGCACTCGCCAGGTTATAACCTGGCTGTAAGTTGTCAAAATTTGGAGTAGATTGCATAGTAAAGGTAGCGTTGGACGAACGAAACATGTATTAGTTCGTTTTGGTTGAAGGTGTGCGTATAACGCGTAGCATACGAATTAAATTTTTTTGGAGAAGTAGAAAAATCTTCGTTTCCGACAGATCCATGAGACGATATTACGATGTCTCTGTCATACGTGGACCAATTTTATTGAATTTGGTCTCATTCGAAAGCTCATATGCGGTTTACATTTTGATGAGATTTTAATGACATAAGTTTCAGGTAAGGTTGGATTAGCCGGGTGACGAGTAAATGATAGCGGTAGCGACAGTCGACATATACAGGGTGTTGGCATGTACTTGGCGTCGAGACACTGCCGCGTCTCTAGATATATTTAAAATATATTTCAATGAAAAAATTCTAACTACAAATGCACGTGATAAAAATAATATGATAAGAAAATGTTTCGAACAAAAGTTAGTATTCAGTTGAAACCAAAGTGCAAAAGTAAATATTGATAAAAAACCTTTTACTCGATAAAAAATCAAGATCACTTAAATGTTTTTAATGAAACTGTAGGTATATTTTATTATATGCCAATCGTTGCATCTGTATATTCTTTTTAAAAAAGGACTAGAGTATTTAGGTCAAAAACTGATTATTTCAGAAGTTATGCGTTTTGTCCCGAACGCCCATATACTTCGACGCACTGTGCACCGTGTCGATTGCGCGTAGCCACGGCCCTGGCGAGACACGCAAGGCAAGCAATGGCCATCACTGCCAACAAGCGGCAAAACACCATGCACGCGTTTCCGACGGATATTTTCTCGAAAAGTCCGAGTTATAAATCGTTCCGACATTTTTCGTTGATGGTTTCTTCTTCAGAAATGTCTACAGAATCCGATACTGTAGAGCGAATTCATGCTAGATAAACAACTTTTCGTAAAAATGCAAAAGTATTGCATAGAAATCATGCACATCGGCACTTTTTTAAATTTCGACGGCCGGTTACAACCATATAAAATCAGCAAAGAGTGACCCAAGAAATAGCCCCTTTTTGGGCCCACGATTTTGGAACTGAATTTTGTGCCAAATGATAGCTTATGATGAGACATCAATCACGACAAATTTTCAAGTTGAGGTGACAATTAGTTTCTGAGATATGGGAGGTGAAAGAAGTGAAAATTCATTAACTTGTCAGCCCATACGCTTCGATGTATGGACTTTTAGGTCACTCCGATAATTTAAAGAATTGTTCCCACTGGTTTTGCTGACTGCTAACAACGAATTTGAACTTGTTTTTTCAAAATTCACAATGGCTGATTCAATATGGTGAACACATATTAACACTAAACCTACCAGAGCGGTCAAATGACCGCTTATGAGATTTTAATCATAAATGTTTTCTAATTAATACATGACAATTATTTTGTGTTTTTTTTGCCCCTGCTAAATTCTGTATTATTTATAATCAATTGGAAAAAATATAACGTTTATTTGAAAAGCGATCATTTGACCACTGTTACGTGAGGGCGTTAATTTTGAAGCGACCGAGCGGTTGAGTCTATTTTTCTCACGCAAAATGGTCAGTACAGAAGAGCAGTGGTTCAATGCTTGGGTTTCGGAATGCGTATCGCATCGAGCGTTCTAAGAACGTCTCACGGCATCGGAAGACTCTTGTCGACAATTTTGCATGAGAATATGCCGTGGCGTGACAGGCTTCAAGTTGGATCAAATTATAACTATTGAGAATTTTTACAGATAATCAACTATTTATCGAGGGAAGTTCCCATATCACGTGATGGTTGAATCAATCGCCAACATCTGTGAATTGACTGTACAATAATAATAATAATAATAATAATAATAATAATTTGTCTTTATTCATCACAAATTCACATGAATTAAGGGATAAAAGGGCGAGGTTCAGCATAACTGCTGATTTGCAACCTAACCCCAAAGCAGGAAATATTATAACTAAAATTAGCTATATAAAACAGAATAGCGAGAGAAACAAGAAAAAAAAACAAGCATGGGAAGGACAAGAGACAAGGGGAGCTACGCATAGTGGACAGGGATAAAGGAACGAGCAGCACATTTAAAAGCAGGAAAAGAAGACAAAGAACGAATTTCCAGAGGAAGAGAATTATAATAGAAGCATGATAAATAGGAGAAAGATGCCGTAAATTTGACCGTCCGATGAGCAGGCACAGCCAGTTCATCACCACGCCTAGTAGATGGCGCAAAAACAGAGTGCATAGAAGAGTTACTTTGTAGAATTTCACTCAGATAAATAGGCGTCTCCGATTTCAAAGTCTTATAAACAGTGCAGCACAGGTGAAGGATCCACCGCTGTCTGAGATTGAGCCAACCGGAGCGAAGGAAACACGGCGAAATATGGTCAAACTTACGGACATTATAGGAATAACGAAGACACGAATTTTGAATACGTTGCACTATAGACGAGAGACGGGTAGTAAGACAAGGGCCATACCACAGCCGACTCTACTACTAGCCGTGCTATACAACGTGGCAACACCGCTCATGTGCGGATCGGGAGTCCTATTTTCAATAGTGGAGTTTTGTATTCAGCGTTACAATTATCGCTATTTTGCAATATAAAATTATATTAATATACAATATTTTTTATTAATTATGTATAAGAAATACATAAATATTATGACTATAGTAAGTAGAAGTAATACAGAAGTATATTAATATTGATAAATGTGGTATATATTTTGCGGACTCTCGGAACAGTTTGGTGTTGTGATGCATAATATTTGAAATATTTACAGGGATTTCAAGAAAATAGAAGTGTGAACCAAGTTAAAACCATCTCTGAACAACATTGAAGGATTTAAAAATTGATAAAGGTATGTATAAGTTAATAGAAAACTGAAATAGACAAAATTATTTGTACGAACCCAAAGAGGTTAAGTGTTCGTGGAAAAGAGGTTAGCATAATTAGTAATTGGAAGGAATAATTATGCAGTTAATTATAAAATCGTGTTAGAGGACATTGAATGTGAACCCGGCCATCCGTAGGATGAGCCCGGTATGCTTCCTCACCCTTATCGGGTATACGCCACGGTTCTACAATCCAGCCAAGCCACGCCACCAGAAGGGGCAATGGAAAAATCCATGAGTGCCACAGAGCGTTTTCTGCGGATGAGTCCTTTCGTTACTCCGGAGGCTGAGGTCGGATGTTTCCTATTTCAGCCTCCTTCGCATCCATGGGGAACCTCGGGGAGGCGAACTCACTGGTGCTCGCTAGCACTCACACTTGTTTTCTGAAAGGTAACGTATCTCATTAGTTTTTCAAGGGGATTTTTTGAGTCGCTCGAGGCGGAACTCGGGCGACTCGGGCCTACTCTAAGAGACTCTTGCAACGTTTTGGCCCTGCGAAGATTACAGGGCTGTTTCGTCGCTACCGAACCGTTCCGATACCGGCTCAGTTGAGTCTTTACGCTTCTACTCTATTCCCTTTAGCCAAAGGGTTTCTTCGCAATAGCCGGAAAATATAGAGAAGGCCTCCTCGGACGACACGAAATATCGTGCCGCCTCCGGCCATCTCCAATCCCCAGCGGGAACGAGATCTCGCAGTGCCGCTCTCTGCGGATCGAACAGTTGACAATCGAGGAGGAAGTGGCCCAACGTGTCCGCTCCGCCCCCACAGGCACATGACTCGCTTTCTGTGATTTTAAAAGATCTTAAATATGTTCGGAAGTTTCCGTGGCCTGTTAGCGCCTGTGTACTGTAGTGGTTCGGCCTCACCCATCGCGCCAACATCCTCTCTCGAACGTCCCTAAAGAAGGCGTACGTGTCGCGGCCCTTGTGGGAAATTTCCCACGAGGCTTGCCACATTTCTACTGCCTGAACCTTGACTCGACTTTCCGCGTCCACCGCCGTCGCGAGGACGACCGCATTCCCGATCTTGGCGTCTCGTCCTCTTCGGAGCTCGAAGAGGGCCCTATGCTGCTCAAGCAAGGCACCAACGGGAACGACCCCCGCCACCACGCACAGGCTCTCGCAGGATGCCGTCCGATAAGAACGGGTCATCGAGATAAGCACCCGGCGCTGCGCGGACCGCAACACCGCGACATCCCTCGCCGAGCACAAGTCAGCCCAGCCGGCCGCCGCATACTCTACTATGGGAGCAAAGAGTCCCTTGTACAATACAGAGAGGGCACCGAAGCGGAGCCCCCACTGATACCTAGCTACTCTACCTAACTTTTGGAATAGCGACCCGACCTTGTCGCTAACGTATTTACAATGCGTATGAACACGCATGCCACTATCGAAATAGACGCCAAGATATCGCACCGCGGACTTGAATTTAATGTTAGTTTCTCCTAATCGGATGGTCGGTGGCCTATTTGCGAGGTCTGCTTTTGTCGCTCGAACAGACCTTCGTTTCCGGTCAGGACGCGCTCCTCCCCGTCTACCTATTGGGGCCCTATCAATCCAGCCGCTTCTGAGCACAATTGCTTCAGTTTTGCTAGCTGATATGCTTAACTTCGCTGCTTTGCACCACTGGGCGATCTGGTCAACCACGCGTTGGCCCTCTATCTCCAGTGTGCGCCTATCATCTGCACTAACCACTACTATAAGGTCGTCCGCGTACGCGACAAACCTTCCCTCGACTGAGTCTTGAAGGGATCTCAGGAGATCATCGAACATTAGGTTCCAACAGGCGGGACCAAGAATAGAACCCTGCGGGCATCCTCTTGTGGCCTGTTTGGATACCTCTACTGAGCCTATCGAGATCTTGACCCAACGATTGTCGAAGTAATCTGCGATCACCTCGAAAACATTTCGTGGGCAGTCTCGAGCTTTTAAGCTTTCTAAAACTAGGGGCCACCAGACATTGTCGAAGGCACCCGCGATGTCGAAGAGCAGTCCAATCACGTATCGGTGCTTGGAGGCGTCGACCATGTGGCGCAGCTCCACGATTGCGTCCTCCGTCGACTTTCCTGGCATAAAGCCGAACTGTCGACCCGAGATCCGTCCCGGGGCCAGCGACGTCTGGGCAAGTCGCTCTTTAAGGAGCTTCTCGAAAAGTTTCCCTACGACGGAGAGGAGACATATTGGACGATATGATTTCGGGTCCTTCTCGTCTTTGTCGTCACCCTTCAGAAGGATTCGAAGCGAACCTTCCTTCCAAGTTGACGGAAAGACACCCCACTGAAGGCACCCGTTGAAGAGCCGCACAAGCTGACCGGGGATTACCATACCTGCGGCCTTTAGGGCGCAGACCTCGATAAGGTCTGCCCCTGGCGCTTTGTCATTTTTAAATGTCTTAACGGCGTATTCAACGTCCGCTTCCGTGAAAGGATCAGCGTCCGCTGTGCCGGGCGCGATTCGTGCGCTTTCCCTAATGACACGCTGCGCCGGCGTGTCATCTACCTCCCGGTCATCGGGAACGTGGACATCCAAAAGTGAGCTGGCGGTTTCATTCGTATTCAATGTATAACCGTTTCCACGCCTGAGGGTGCTAATCACCCTCGCTATTTGGAGCTTGTTCGCCTGAAGCTTATATACAAAGCCCCAAGGCTCCGAATTCCCATTCGACGTAACGCATTTTCGCCAGCTCGTGAGCTTCGTCCTTTTCACCACCCTGTTGTATTTCCGCAAAGAACAGCGGTACCGCAGTTTGAGCTGGTGGCGAGCCGGCGCGTCTTGCTCCTTTTGGAATTCTCGTCGTTGCCTGTGTACGGCCTTCTTGAGCTTCGTTAGCTCTCGTGTCCACCATGGGTTGGACTTCCTAAACACTCTCTTTCTTGGCATAGCCGCGGTGCAGGCGTCGGTAATTACACCTGTAAGCGCACTTGCCATTTCCTGAACATCATTCGCGGACTCCAGCCGGAGGCCCTCAAGCCTCGATCTAGAGAGATCGGCCAGGCTTTCGGCGTACCGCTCCCAATTAGCCCGACGAGTGTCGAATCGAGTGGCAGCGGAACACCGCTCCACCGCTCGAGCCCTCTGGACCCCCAAACTGATATCCACAGCTCTATGGTCGCTCGTGGCCCAATCGCACCTCACGTTCCATCCTTTGATGAAATTCAGCATGGAAGCGGACGCCAGAGTAACATCGATATATGATTCTCCGTTCGACGTCCAGTATGTGGGTGGCTGGGCCATGTCATTAACGACTTCCATGCCATACGACCGTATGAGGTCTTCGAATTTGGCGCCCCTATCGTCTGTTCTCTGCGGGCCCCAGAGTGACGACCGGGCGTTGGCATCTACCGAAACTAAAAGCCTCTTCCCCCTCAGCGATTGAAACACCATTTCGAGGTGCCTGAGGTGTCCCTCGATTTCGTCGCTAAACTGGAAGTACAGTGAAGCCACGTAAAACGAAAAGCCGGGTGCCAGCACTTCCGCACAAACGCAGTGGGTCGTGCTTAGCTGCGAGACGAACACTAAATCAAGCAGGTCATTACATAATGCAACCGCAGCCCACGGTCTTTGTGAGCTTACGGCTGCTACCTTTGCTTGCATTCCTAGTCCAGCGACTTTAAAGCTCAAGCCATCTCGCCAGACGTGCGGTTCCTGCAATAACAGGACATCGAGACGCTTCTCGGCTACTAGCTGCCTAACCTCACCTGCTACTTTGCTAGAACGTTGCATATTCAGTTGCAACATTCTAACTCCCATGGTCGCGTTCGCGTTCGCGGGTGGAATCGCGTGCCTTGAAGGCCTTTCTTTACTCGTATCGCTCGAGTGGGGTCCTACCTCACCAGGATCTAACTCTACGTCGGGCGCAACGGGAGTGAGCAATGACGCTTTTCTACACGCCGTCCTATTCGCGGGCGCGGGCGCGGCAGCAATCGCGGTCTCGAGGCTATTCGCGGGGCTAGTACCTATCTGTGCAGCTGCTGCACTATTCTCGGATTGCTCAGCCAGGCTTTCTTGCCCGCACCTGAGCCGCTTCACGCGCCTATAGAGCGCGATTTGGACGGTACGAAGACCGAGGACCTGTTGGCACTGCCCCGCCGTCGGCGCGGTCATGGAGGACACACACCCGGGAGCAGCACGACAGGCAGAGTCCCTGGACTGGACCCCCCGCGCTACTGAGCGCGTCACCGGGTGGTTCCGCGGCTCGACGGCGGGTGCGTCCATCGCTGTCCTTTCCGGGCTTCTCGTACGAGAGAGGTTACCGGAGATCCGGGAACTCCGCCTACACTCCACGATGACACGCTCGAGTCCAGCCCCCGCCCGGAGATCCGAATGGGGGGCGAGTTTACCTCCGGATAGTTTTGAACTCGGGCGTGCCATCATGATTTATTTGAGTTTTATTTTACCTGAAAGTGTAATCTTTTATTAGTGACGAACGGTTCCGGCCCCACCATCCCCTGATTCGGAAACGCCGGGCCCGGGACCGCATGCAGGCTCGTTTCCTTTCCTTGCTTTGGTTCAAGCAAGGGAAGGAAGGAAGCGGAGAGCCTAGTTAGAGGTTTAGGATGTAGGTGATTAGAAGGATTCTTAGGATGGGATTTCTTTGACAGGTAGGCGCCCCGACCGATTCGGCAAACTCTAAGGCCCTTAGTGGACAAGTCGTAGCCTCCTGCACTGCGCAAGGTATCGATCGGGACTTGAGTCACAAGAGGCTGTGTATTCGCTTTGTGCCTCCAACCTCACAGTCCCTGGTACCCATTTGTCTCAGCACCTTGCCAATCCGATGGAGAGGCTTACTTTGCCTACTTTACCGCAGGGGACCTAATCCCGCGGCGTGTTGCTTTTCCGGTTCGCATCGATTCATCGGTGTATCGCTTGGCCAACCTGCTTCAATGCAGCGGCATATTGTTCTCGCTATGTTATTTTATTTCATCACCTCCAGGTTGCCAAAGCCTAGAAGTGTGATATTTCACCTCGGGCAAGTGTGATATCCTCGACTACATATCTCCTCGCCGTCGGACAACAAAATAAATTTCGAAGTCCTAGCGGCGTATTGCTTGCCTTCATGGGCTACCGCGTCCCAGCGGCGTGTTGCCTTTGCCATGGGACCTCTCTCGAGTCCCGCCAGTGTATTGCCTCGCCACAGACAACCCGGTACACGCGGCAGCATTTTTTGCTCCGCTGCCGGACTTCACGGAGCCTCACCCAGCCGACAAGGCGAATCCCCGAGTCCTAGCAGCGTATTGCTTGCCGCCGCGAACTACCAAGCCCTAGCGGCGTATTGCCTGCACCCACTGTTACCATGTCCCAGCAGCGTGTTGCTTTGCCATGGGACCTCTTTCGAGTCCCACCAGCGTATTGCCTCGCCACAGACAACCCGGCACACGCGGCAGCATTCTTGCTCCGCTGCCGGACCTCGCGGAGCCTCGCCCAATCCACAAGGCGGGTCCCCGAGTCCTAGCAGCGTATTGCTTGCCGCCGCGAACTACCCAGCTCTAGTGGCGTATTGCTTTCATGAGACCCCTCACGACTCCGAGTCCACCGGCGCACTGCTTCGCCACAGACAGCCCAGCACACGCGGCAGCATTTTTGCTCCGCTGCTGAACTCTATGGAGCCTCGCCCAGCCTACAGGGCAAATCCCCAAGTTCTAGCAGCGTATTGCTTGCCGCCGCGGACCACCAAGCCCTAGTGGCGTATTGCTTCCATGGGATCTCGTATGACCCAGAGTCCATCCGGCGGCTCACTGCCCCGCCGCAGACAACCCGGCACACGCGGCAGCATTTTTGCTCCGCTGCCGGACTTTACAGAGCCTCGCCCAACCCACAAGGCGAATCCCCGACTCCTGGCAGCGTATTGCCTGCCGCCGCGATCTACCAAGTCCTAGCGGCGTGTTGCTTTGCCGCGGGACTAGCTACGAATCCTAGCAGCGTATTGCTTTACCCCGGTATGACGTTTAACGTCTCGGCGGTTTCTTGTTGCTTTTCTCCGCGGGTACCCATCTCCCGCGGTGTGCTATCTTGCCAACGTGTTCTATCTGTTTATGCCAGAGGAACTTAGAGAATTCAGCGGCGTATTGCTTTCGTGAAGCACATAGGGCCATAGGCCCTTTCTAGTCTTTGTATACACAACTCCGAGCTTCACGCTCCTCTCTTTCTCTTTCGTATCCGATCATGCCCTCTTCATGATCGGAATACAGCCATCAGTAGCATCGCTACACAACTCCGAACTTCATGTTCCACTCTTTCTCTTTCGTATCCGATCATGGCCCTCTTCATGATCGGAATACAGGAACAGTAGCATCGCTACACAACTCCGAGCTTCACACTCCACTCTTTCTCTTTAGTATCCGATCATGGCCCTCTTCATGATCGGAATTAAATGTTTTTCAAAATCGTAAACCGTACGTAAATCATTAAACTTAGCTAATCTTAGTTCGTTTGTATACATGTCGGGGAAAATAAAAGTTTTATCTAAATTTTTTAAATTTAACCAATTATTTCTAATATTTTTCATTATGTGAACAAAGTCGAAAGAAAGAAAAATGGTTTTATTAGGTTGTGAAGGATTAGGAAAACTTATGCCATTATTAGATAATTTATTAAACATATTTCTATTGATTCTATGATTATCTGCTACAATACATATTATTTCGAAACCACATTTTTGAACAAATTCTATAATTTTATTAACAATGGGTATCATTTCAGCCCCAGTAATATTGAAAACCGGTAATAATTTAATAATTTCAGAAAAGTTTCCAAAAGCTGAACTTATCATAAAAGCTAGAATGGTTTTTGCCAATTCGTTAGAATTTGTAGCACAACCTGCAAGTCTGTTTGATTTATATTGTAATTTTGAAGTAATATAAATTTCATCGATTAACAAAATCACTACTTTTTCCCTATTGGTTAAATTGGATGATATATTAATAAGATAATGTTCATTTGTTATATCATTATCTGGTGAAATGGTCATATTCGCTGAGAGATATTGTAAATATCGTTTATGAGGTAAAATAAAGAAATTTTTTAATAAATTGTATGTAGCTGACGATTGGCTATATAATGAGAAAGCCATAATAATGGTGCCTGAGCTATATCTATTGTTTTTATTTTTTATTTTTCTTACTTGATCGGTTAGTATTTCGAGATTTTTTGTATAAGCGAAATCAATTGATTCTGCAATAATGTATGCCTTATTGAGTTCTTCTAGAGACTTCTCAAGATGTTTTTCAATAAGACGTATATCAGTGTCAGAATGTGCTTGTTGTAATACTTTATATCTACTTAATATATTCTGAAGCTGGGACCACCTAGACAATTTCTTGTCAATAGGTAGTACCCACTTTAAATCATTAAATGATAATTCATTAGTTTCTTGAAAAACTTGTAATTTCATGTCGTCACTAATTACAATCTGTGTATTTAGTACCAAAAAATCAGATTCATCATTACATACAAGCATGCAAAAATAAAATTTTGAATTTGTTATTTTAATAGTCCAACAGTTTGAAATTGCAAGCTTTTCTTTATAATTCTTTATTAAATCCGCGAAATTACTAATCAAATCTGAATTAGTAAATTCGTGGACTAAATTTTCATGCCTTTGAAGCATTTCTTGTTCACGCTCTACAGGATCTTTTCTTGGTGGTAGCACACGTTTTGGAAAATAAGCAGGTAAATTGGGGAATATGGATGGTACTGCATTCGCTATAAGCCTTGGACATCTCAACAAAACATTCTCCAGTACACCATTGGCCGATAGAATACCATGATACCTCTCAATATCAGTTTCTGCAAAATGCAGACTACAGACTGCAGAATATTTTGATGGTGTCCAATTTTTACGAGGAATAGCAACCATCTATTTCTCCCGCAATTCCTCATCTTTGGGAAATAAAAATATAGAATTGTAATTATTATCTTTCAAAGTACTATCATAATTTCCCTTGCAATTGGGAACGCAGCAACGTCGTGGCATTATTAATGATTATTTGAAATTTATAAAAAAAAATGTATATGAAACAAAATGTAAAAAAATACTATAGATTATATTAAATAAATGTGCTACACACAAAAATAAGGGTCTGTAGAGTTAATATAAATAAATAAAACACCTGAATTATTTCTCCGTTTCTCACGTTTACTGGACTTCAGTCAAACTACATTAATATTTGAAACATTTGAAAGATAGGCGGGAAACCGAAAGGCCGGTAGAGGGAGACTGTGTAGCCGGGAGGCCGGTGAGTAGCGAGAGGCCGAGAGGCTGATACGGTAGGTTGGGTTGGGTATATCGAAGCCGGACTCTCGCGGTGTTGCCATTTTGCCTTTAGCACGGCTAGTACTAGAGTCGGCTGTGGCCATACACAACATCGGCATGATCAAACAGAGAAATAACAATAGACTGACATAGCGATAGCTTAGCGTGGGTAGAGAGAATGCGACGAGAAGGATACAGGAAACGCAGAACGCCACAAGGCAGCAACATGTTGGTCGAAACACCACAGAGGATCTAAAGTAACACCAAGGATTTTGACTGAGGGTTGCATAGAAAGAGATGCAGAGCCCCAAGAAATGTCAAAAGCCGATAGCTGATGACGCAGCGCAGGAGAGCCCGCAATCAATAATGATGATTTAGAGGGATTTAACTGTAAACCATGAGAGTCAGCCCAAGATGTGAGGCGTTGCAAGTCAGCAGCAATGAGAATATTACAAAGATTTAGAAATGAATTTGAAAAGATAACCGGCACGTAACACCTTTCCCCCCTTGGAATCAACGTCCCCGATGATAATCAGGTGTAAGGACATTTGGAGTGCCGTGTATAATTTAAGAAAACGTGGAGTAGGTGCCTGTCACGCCTGCGGGGTATCGCGCTCGTTCCGCCGACACGAATTTTCAATTCGGTGGTTGTGAGGATCGTCACGCAGGGGAGTATACGCAGTCTTTAAAATGGCGTCCTATATGTACGCAGCCCTCCAGGTCCATCATTGCTATGTTCGCGCTGTTTTTGACGAGGCCGCAGACGTCCTCATCTGCCACGCCCTGATTGTCTCTGCACGTCAACTCCCTGAGTGACGACATGTGCCCGAGGTACTGGGCATCGACGTCTGGGTACAGTAGGCTGATTTGCAGTTCGGTACAATGGTTTAGACCGCTGAGTGCTTCGAGGCTAAATTGCCCTCTGATGTTGGTGCATCCAGTGATATCCAATTTTATTAGATGCTTCATGTGCCGACCCACTTCGCCGATGAAGGTGTTGTCCACCCAGCCGCAGAATGCAACCTCGATCTCAGTGACCAGAGGGTAACGTAATGGGAGGCTAACAGCCATCTCAACGGGACCGAGGTCGATCTCAAAGAAATCCTCTTCCTCCTCCCGTTCGGCTTCTGCACCTTCCTCCTGCGGCCCTCCGCTCCCAGACCGGGGATTGCACCCCACGAATTCCATCGATTCCATGGATCGGGGAAGTGTAGTGCATTCGATTAATTTCTATAAAATGTCAGGTTGAAAGTTTTTGGGTCTGAATAGGCAAAGGTGTGATAATAACTTGAAATGTGAAATGGCTGCAGCGATATGATCAACATTCGTTCATTCTGACATTCATTCAGGTCATCGTATCTGATTATGTCTAGGTAATCCAAGCTATGCAATTCCCGAAGCATTTTTGATAGATTCTCAGGTTTTAATTTTATGCAATCATAGAGGATGAGCTGTTTGAGATCTTTGTTTATAGTTAACAAAGATTGTAAACAATGTGTAAAGACGAAAGTTATTCTCGGCTTTATTCGAAGGTTTCGAAATGATAAATGCCACGTATGAAAAATTTACTCGACGCATTTATTCGAATAAAACCTTCGAATAAAAAATTATCGTTACTCGTCGAATAAATTCTCATCGAATAAAAAATTATCTTTATTCGTTGCTCTTCAAATAAAAGTAACTTCCGTTATCCGAACCTCGAATAACGAATAAAGATAAAGTATGATTTATTCGAGCGTTATTTAAATAATTTTTTATCTAGATAATGCTCAACTCTGGTACGCTCTTCCTCTTCACTGATACATTGTATATAGTAGTGCACGTGGATCGAGCTCGAAGAGAGAGAGCGCACGCACATTTATTCGTCGTTCAATCAGGTCGAATAATGAATAAATTCTTATCCGAATAAATCTGGCTCGAATAACGGTACAAATTTTTTTCGCGAATAACGCAGAATTTTTCGTCGAATAAAATCGTTATTCGTTATTCGCGAATAAATCTAAGGGATTTATATGAATATGTATTCGAATGAAAATTTAGTCGAATAATGCCCAGCTTTGACTGTCAGCTTAGAAATACACATATCAGAATAGGTTTACGTTCGTTTCGAAAAACTTCGGGAGCTTTATTGGTCAGGATTGATTCTTTCTCGATAGCTTCATTTCGTATTGGTCTATGCATAGCTTCGTAACAATAATTTATGGTATCGGCGCACTGGTTCGCTCTCAAAACAATTATTTGTTTAATTTAACTCAAAGCTATTTTGCACGTAACTATCAATATTTTCATTTCCAACGTTTCGGTCATAAATTTAGACCATTCTCAAGGAAAGTTTAGAAAAATCGAAAAATACTGCGATTGTTATTTGAAAATTATTCGCAACCGTTTCAACGGAATGTGCGACACACGAGTCTGTTGTTTGGTGACTTCGTAAGCTTCGTAACGGACACAACTGACGCTACTACTACGCAAGAAGAAACAACAGTCACACGGCGTCGTTCAGACGGAGTCGAGCATCGTTCCCGTTACCCAACCATACCCTTCGGGGGCCCAGCGACTTCAACTGCCTATCCACGATCGTCACGTGGTGGTGGCTGATTTCAACTCGCACGGTGCTGGCGAAAATGAACTCACCGGCCAATAGCTGGCCACACACGGGGAGGTTTCTCCGCGGTCTTCATCCGTCGCGGACAAACCCGCGATCAAAGTCTGCGGCGGATCAAAACTGCAAATACCCATTAACATAAATCTAGTATAGCCGTCTTGGCCCAAAAGGGGCGCGCTCTACCTCAGGCTTTCGCCTATACGAGCATTTGGCTTGCATGGTGGTGTTTGCAAAATTTAACGATCGTCGCTGGCCGCTGCCAAGGGAAATTCGGCGTAGATGTTCTGTCGAAATGGAACTTGGAAAAACCCTGCCCTCATCCGCTAGGAATCATTGGACAAGTTGAATCTGCCCCGAAGGGCGGCGGCTCGTTTAGTCAGCGTTACACGCCGCGGAGCGACGCGGAACGGTGTCCAGTGGGGACCACGAGGAGGTAGAACCGCCAGCGCAAGCTCGATTCCAGCAGGATGGCTTTCGCCGATAACGCCCCACCCACCACAGTGCCTAGGCACTGCCTGCATTGGGGGTCGGGGCGGGTGACGTGGCTGAAAAAGACAAATTGATTAATCTGCTTGGTGCGAGGGGCCTGCTGCGGCTGCAGGATCTGTTGGTGCTGGGCGGGAGGAATTTGGTAGCTGTCGCCAGGCCGATTCTTTCTTTACCAGAATGGATTTCGCGATGTTCATTAAAGCTGTGAATGTGCTTTGTGTTATGAGTTGCTGAGGGGTCGGTGGCCAGGGGAGATTCTTTTCTAAAGTGATAAGCCTGAGTTCCTCTCGTTCAGCCACATGCAGCGAGCAGTGGAGAAGGACATGCAGAGCAGTCTCCTCGCCCCCGCCGCAGATGCACGCATTGCTTTCCGCGAGGCCCAGGGATTTTAGTTTTGCCGCGAAATCGCCGTGTCCTGATAGGAATTGAACCGTGTAGTGATCGGGCTTTAACCAGGTCATCTCTAGACTCTGTCTGATATTCGGGAAAATACTATAAGTATGACGGCCGTCGGGGGAATCATCCCAGCGACGTTGCCAGATCGCGTAAAGTATCTCAGGGATAGCTCTGTGAGGTGGTGTGATCGTCGCGTGTTCGGGGAACCGGTATTCGTCGAGTGAGAAGTTAATTCCTTTCCTGACTTTATATTTGATTGACGCTAACGTGACATGGAAGTCGATAGGGAAAACGCCCGCTATTACTGGTATGGCTGCTGCGGAGGTTGTTTTATAGGCCTTCGTTACATTCAGGAGAACCTGTCTTTGGGCCGAGAATAAGACCTGTACGCAGGTCTTATTAAGGTGTTCGTGCCACGCAGCAGCCGCGTATGTCGCGATGGGAACGAAGAGACCTTTATAAAGAACCCGTAGGGTGTTGTACCTGAGACCCCACTTTTGCCTTGCCACAATCGACAGTGAGTTAAACCTCTCGATGCACTTCGTTTTGACCATATGTACATGAGAGTTAACTCTCATGCCCATATCGAAGTGCACTCCGAGGTACTTCATCGTCCGAACCATGCGAATGCCACGGGATCCTATTTTGATAGTGGGGGGCCTCCTGATGTCCAGTTTGCCTCTTATAAGGAAAAGCTCTGACTTTCCGACTGAGAACTCGAGCTTCTCGTTCGTGCACCAGTTATGTGTAATGGTCGCGGCGGATTGACCGAGGGTTTGAAGAACCGCTCTGCTTTTCCCGGGAATGACGATCAGGAGATCGTCTGCGTATGCGAAAGCCTCGAATCCGTTAGATTTCAGTGTGGCAAGCAGATCGTCGAATACTAAGTTCCAGAGGCCGGGTCCGCGAATTGAGCCTTGGGGGCAGCCCCTCGTGACTTGCTTCTGTACCTCGCGATGCCCGGCGACAAGCCTGACGCCTCGGTTGCTCAGGTAGTCCGTCATGACGCCGAATATGTTGCTCGGGCAGCCCCTCTCTTTTAATCGAGAGAGGATGCTCGGCCACCAAACACTATCGAAAGCGCCCTTGATATCGAAAAGCATCGCGAGGACATATTTCTCGGGCGATGTTGTCGCGACCTCTTTCATCTTAATAATGGCGTCTTCGGTGGAAAGACCTTGCCTGAATCCGAACTGACGGCTGGAGGAGAATTGTGGATCGAGGAAAACAGTTTGGAGGCGAGTTAGGAGCAGTTTCTCGAAACATTTGCCTAGTACTTGGAGGAGACATATGGGTCGGTATGAGCTGGCGCAAGACTCGTCGCGGTCGGGGCCCTTGAGGAGGGTTCGGATTGAGCCGATTTTCCAGATCTTTGGAAAGCAGCCGGTATTTAGGCACGCGTTGAAAAGAGAGAGGAAGGTTTCGGGTACTACCGGGAACAAGGCTTTGACTATCTCGACCTCAATCCGGTCCAGCCCTGGGGCCTTTCCGTTTTTGAGGCCGGAGATCGCGGCCTGCGCTTCCAAAAGCGTGAATTCGGGGGCAGTCTGGGACACAGGGGGGGATGCGCTGTATGCGCGCCTCCCCCTCTGCGCCTCCGTCGTGTCATTATTATCGTCCGGTACAAGTGAGTTGAGGAGCTTTAGGGCAGCCTCTTCCCAGGTATTCACGCGGTTAGGTCCTGTGTTCGGTGTCGAGAGTGCTTTGTCTGGCGCGATTTTCCCGGTGCGGAGCCTGTAGACCGTGCCCCAGGGGTTGGCGTTGCCCTCCTCCGTGGCAAAGTTCTGCAAGTTCTCTCGCCTGGCTTTATAAATGCTCGCGGTGTATTTCCTTCTGAGTTTACGGTACTTTACTTTATTGTCTAATCTGCGGGTTGGATCGGATTCTGATTGGAACGCGCGACGGGCTTTATTGGTTCGTTTCTTCATATCAGTTAGCTCCCCGGTCCACCAGGGGACAGATTTTTGATGGGGGCGTTTCTCCTTAAGAGAAGAATTGCACGCAGGTACGATATTACTTTGAATTATTTCTGCGAAATTCTGAACGGACGCGGTGGTGATCGGCGCGAAGTTAATGGGGTTACGGTTCATTTCAGTCGAAAACGATTCCTGAAGTCTCCCCCAGTTGGCTCTTGTCGTCTTAAAACGGGGATGGCGGATAGTGTAAGGAGTGGTGTTGCAGGGGCTGAGAGTGAACGAGATGGCGTTATGGTCGCTTGAAGTCCAGCATTCATGAACGGTCCAATTTCTGACTAGATTAATGGCCGGCCCGGATGCCATCGTGATATCGACGTTTGATGTACCGAGGTGGGAAATGGACGTGGGTGGGTTGTCAGGTTCATTGAGAACGGCTAGATCCAGAAGGGATAAAGTCTCTTCGAGCATTTCTCCGCGCGCGTCGTTGTATCTACAGTGCCAAAGGCTCGATTTCGCGTTGGTGTCTGCTGCGATTATTAATTTTTGTCTGGGCAGTTCGGTGACGATTTTCCGGATTTTGTCTAAGTAAGGTTCGATCGGATGAGAACATTGAAAATAGATGCTGGCGAGATATACTGAACCGAAAGGACCTGTGATTTCCACGCACGTGCAGTGGGCGTCGCTGAGGTGCGCGATTTTGAGGACGGTAAGGTTTCGGTTATTAATCGCGATGCCCGCCATGAGGTCGTCTCCCGAGTTACCCCCCGAGACTATCATGGTATTACTGCTGAAATCCACAAAGCGCCCTTTGACGTTATAGGGCTCCTGCATTAGGAGGATGTGGATGTTTTTTTCCTCGAGTAGTTTCTGCGTTTCTAGGGTGACAGTTCTGGATCTACGGATGTTCAACTGTACGATTTTAAGGCGGTGATTGGCAAGTGGGGTCCTAGTAGGCATAATCGGTTCTAGAGAGGACCTGGTTTACAGCGGCTGTGTAAGCTGGGCAGTGCTTGTCAGTGACGGTATGGGTGGATTGCTTCCCGGATTTTTTGCAGTTAGTGCAGGTGGGGGGTTTGTTTTTATTAGGGCAGTTCTTGAAACAGTGGCCTTGCACAGCGCAATGGCCACATGATTCTTTCTCTGCCCTGCAGAATTTGGTGGTGTGCCCGAAGCTGTGGCATTTGTAGCAGCGGGTTGCTGCTACATAATCCTGGAGCTTGCAGCACTGCCAGCCAATATAAAGACGTTCCTTATTTATCAAAATATTTCTTACCTTTTTGGAGACCTCTAATACCCAGTTGCAGCAGTCCTTCGTCCTGTCTCCTGTTTTGAAGCCCAGCCTGGATTCCTGCATCAGCAGGGCTTTCTCCACCCCTTCCGCGTTCTGCTCGAAGATGGACTCGAGCGTTGCGGTGTCGTTGTCGGATCTCGGGACGTCGTACACAATGATCCGAGGGCTCCTCTTGGCCGGTGCTCCGACGACAAAACCAGCTACCTTCAGCTTCTCGTTAGAGACCAGCGCGGAAATGTCACTTCCCTTTGCCGTCTCCACAAGGATGCCGTTGCCCTGGATTCTGCGGACGTTCCTGACTTGCAGCTTCTCTGCTTTCGCGGAGATCATTTCCAAGACGGCCAGCTTGGTTTTGTCGCTGCTCTCGTATGTCACGGTGTCACTCGGAACAATTGTGACGACGTTTGGAGGGTCCTGCTTCAGGTTGGAGGCCGACGCAACTCGGGACTTAACTCCGACACGTTCCGCGAAAGTCATTTGGCGATGGGGAAGGGACTGGCTCGAGCATTTCTCAACGGCGCTAGAGACGACGCGTCGCTGATCAATGTTTTCAGCCTTGAGAGCCTCAATGCGACCCTCGAGGCGGCTGCTGTAGAGGAGGGACTCGTTTAAAAGGGCCTGGAATTTGCCGATGCTCGCCATGACGAAGCCCACGGTCTCGTGATCGGCCGCGTTTTCCGGAGAAGTTAAAAATGCGAGTACCTTCTTATAGGTTTTCTCGGACATGGACTTAAGGTCCCGAATAGAGGTGAGGGGTGCTTGAGAACCGGTGTTCTCGTCGCGCGGGGGAGCAGGATTGGGGGCATCAGCCTTAGATTCGGAACGAGTCGCTCTTTGTTTGGTGGGTCTGCGCGGTTCCTTGAAATTCGCGAAGGAGGAGCTGTCTGACTCGAGCCCGGATTGAATTTTCCTCTTCCTTTGTGACTTCTTCTGGCGCGAGGGAGCGGATTCGAAGTCCGTGGAGTCACCGTCCATGTTACTGGCCATGGTAGAAACGGCCAGGCGGCGCGAGGGGGCAGCAGCGACCAAGATGGCGCCCAAGATGGCCGCTCTAACCTACAGCTGTCCAAAAGTACAAATAAACTGCAATAACTATTTTAAGAAGTGACTGATTCCGATTCTGAGGCTGTGTAACTATTCGATACGCGGAACTGCACGCGGGCAATTGGGGGTTCGGTACTGTAACGACGCACGGGGAAGATATACACGAACACGTATATGACGCGAGCCAAGCGACGCCTCCAACCGACGCTATTGCGACTTTCGACGATTTCTGGAGTTCCAGCACAGGTATCACACTTCCTGATGTCACAAAATGTTCGCAGTCACTTACTCGTCACGTGGAAACACTCGAAACGAAAAAGAACTTGGTTCATCCCAACTAAAGACCTCAAAACGACGGAGCGACTCGGGACGCGTCAGTCCTCTCGGCGGCCATCTTGGAAAGTCAACCCATTAACATACAACGAAAGTTCACAGACAAATCACGTTGGATAAATCGGTCACAGATAAAACTGTGTATTAATGGATGAAAACCACTAGTTTATCCGCGGATTTGATCGAAACTGTGGACTTTCGTCTTGTTGAAAGTTTTCTCAGTTGTCATGCAGACTTAAAGGGAGTTGCACAAAACGAAATATGTTTAATCGTCATAATAAAATGCGTAATTTGTGTTATGCTATGATTGGAATACACATAATTGCCCAAAATAATACTCGTGGAAATCGTAAAAATTGGGTAAAAACTTATTTAATTGAAATGGACCGTCTGAGTCATATACAATTATTGAAAGAATTAAGGGATAATGAACCTGATAATTTAAAAATTATTTTAGTTTTTTGAATGTCGACCTGTCCGTTTTATCTGCAGACAAAAACTGCACGTTAATATTGAACAACTGTTTTGTCACGCGGTTGAAGTTTGTCACGAGAACCGTGACGGTATAAATCGTTCATAGACATGCACCACTAACATGCAGTTATGCCCGCCGACTTGAAACGCGACGGATGAAAATCGCCGGGAAATCTCTCCGTGTATGGCCAGCTATTATATCTGAACTGGATTTTAGTACAATGCCAACCTGCAGATCAGCGGCCGCCAGGATGAGCTCGTTTCGTTTTGCGGACAGAGAGCCCGCGTTCCATAACAATATCGCAGGTATGGGCATTTCTTAATCAAGACCTTGGAGGAGGGTCGAAAAAAATGAGACTTCTCTGCTAGGGTGCGGCCGGGTCGTAGTTGATCGATAAGGGAGCATGTGAGGGCGAACATCTGCTCGACATTAGCAACAACAAATTTACGTAAATCGTCAACAAGAATTCTCAAATTTGAAATAAGCATGTAAATGATGACTCACCTTCGATTTCTCTCCAGATATCTCAATAGATACGCAATATGTGACGAGATCGTCGAAACAACACATAAAATCTCGTCTAACGTCTTTATAAAACTCATTAAGACCAACAGTTAAAAAAAACTTATGACCAGGCTTCAAACAGCGTTGCAACAGATCGTCGGATGACAGATCTAAGTATATCGGATGAAGGAGTTTCTGAACCTCAGTCGCAAGTGGTTGTTCGTGTTTGAAATCATGCAATTTGTAGTCTGCCTCTGCGCGTCTCCACTTGCACCACGAGTCAGGCCCTGGCGGACAATTGTCGTGCTTAGGCTTCGCATCGGTCGAGCATTTGTGATCGAAAGTCGCCCAAATAGCATTTTTCATAGCAGTCACACAATCAGAATTTCTGACAATTGCCAAACCATAGTAATTGGTCAACTTCACGAATAAATTTATCCGTTAATTTGCCACTACCTTTGCCACCAACCCCTTTCGTTTTCTTTCCGGATCTCAATCTTGACCCCATTCGCTTTTTGGCGTGTCCAACGCACTGTTTCTTCGTCACGATCAATTCATCCCCATAAGGTTGTATTTCCAGAAGTGATTTGAAGGATTTCGTATCCCCCCGCGCCTATGTAGTTGGCATATTTTACACCGTGATGCTCCTCGGATCGTGTAAATATTTCGATATATATGATCGACTTCCATTTTCCACCGTTTCCAGTGTGATTGCATGCACACTTTTCTTCGTGTTCTTCGTACCAGCTATCAAACTCCTCAGTGCCCTCTTTGCCACTCCAGTAATTACAGGCTTGGCAAAACTTGGATTTCACAACAAGGTCCAGAATCTTACTGGAATATTTCCCAAACGTTGTTTGTGAACGTTAAACTTCACATCACTTTCACATTCCTTGAATTTTAATAGGGCACTAAGAGTGGAAAATATAGAAATAAAATTGATAATGCGGTACCCGTGCATTGGATCAACGCTGATTTCAGTATCACGCGAATTCTTTAGTTTTTATACCGACGTACTTGCATGTAACGTTTCGTTTTCACTGGTATGCCGATTACCACTGAATCATCGTTTTTTTCTGCATTTTTGACCAGGTCGCTCATTTTCTTATTATCTTGATCAGTAGAACCGACCTTCCAATATTGTCACACATATTACAGTATCATTTTTAGCATTGCCAAACTCATATCGGTTCGCTATCATGCTTTACGCGCCCCTCGCGGTAATCTAACCCCAACCAATACTAATATCCGGGAGAAGTTGGAAAGTGGAATGCGTTGTGTCGGTGTAAGTCAACAGAAATATTGTTAAGAGGGGGGCCCGTGGTAAAGTGATTACAAAATCGGTAAAGTGTACTCTTATACACAATTACCCCTGTATCTTTTGAACGCATTAATTGCCGAAGCTAAAATTTTATATCAGGATTCTTTCCACACTCCTCGTATACAGCCGAAACGCGTGCCACTTCATAGTCGCACTATCGTTTCTTAGCATTTATACGGGGTGATTTTCTAGCTAGAGTCGTCAAACGCGATGCTCGCTAACGTGCGTTTCGACGCTCTAAACCAGTGGGGCCATACGTACAATGTTGAGCACTAAGCAGTGACGAATCTGAAGTTTTGCAATTTCCAATCAGATCTTTGCGAAAGTGACGTCAATCGATTCCTTATGTTTTCTCGATCAAACTAGCCTAAGAATAATATAATTCGGACCATAAATAAGTAAATTACGTGAAAATTTGTTTGCAGAATTGAAAGCCCGTTTCGTTAAAAATAGTGGATGCCTGGCATCCACTGATGTTACTTTCATATTGATACGATGAAAAATAAACAAATTCTATTTCTGTTTAATCGATGACAACATCGTAATAGCACCAGCGAGTGCATGAAAAACTATCGAGTAAGCCATTGCAATCTAAAGATTACTATCGCTCCAACACAATTTTATATATAATGTTTGTTGAATAACTGCTTTCTGTGTAGGACGTTTAAGTATATAATTTTCAGCATGGGTATAACTATACTGAATTCATCCTAAGAAAAATCCTGTTCCGCGCAGGGATGATTCTGAGGAGGCGCTGGTTGGTCCAACCCCCACTTAACCGCCTACGATTTTCTCCGTCTTACCGCCTGTTACCACCTCCCTGTCAATCGCCTGCGTCGGGCCCGTAGGCAGTAGTGGGGGCTGCGCAGAACGGTCACAAAACGGTCTGGGCGTAGGATTTGTCTTAAGATGAATTCAGTATAGGATTTCATTGAGAAGGGGGAAGGGGGGGGGGGGGCAATAAACAGTGAAACACTTTTGTTATTACAATTTATATATGTAGGTAGGAACCAATATAACCGGGGTCGTGTAATGCGAAATTACTTCACAATTTAATTTATTTTTACTTTGTAATATACTAATTTAATTTTGGAGGAACGATTAATTTTTTTTTTCCTTGTCAGGGAGAAAGTGCTCCTTCTGCCCCCCGCTAAGCCCGTGCTTTGCTAATAAAAGGTGCCTTTTTTATTTTTTTTTTTATATCCATGGTCTTATGTGGGACTCGAACCCACTAAATCGGGCTTTGATCGCTTTGTTGATGGGGAGGTCACACTTCCCGTCCGTCTATGTTTCACTTTGGTTCCCATGACCGTACGGTTCCCAACTCCACACGTTCTCATTCGTTCCTTAGATTTCATTTGAGGAAAGAGAGCATTGTTTTCCTTATAAATGTTTGTTATTAAGGTCCGCTGGCCAGAGTGAACTAGCTAGGAGAGAAATGTTTCCCATCAGAATTGGAGTTACACATTTCTTTTAGGCCTTTTACATTAATATTTCTATCCTACATTTTCTTCTTTTTTTCACTGGGAAATGTGTCATGTTTTCCATATTTGAAGTATAATGGAACATTCAACCGGGTGGTATGTGTCGCGTGCCCCGGGTCACGAGGGCAGATTCTTGACTGAAATTATACATAAACTAGTAGACCCCATACGATACTATGTGGACAGAAAGAAATCTCGGAGTATGAACAATCTACTCACTCTTCTAAAAGTTCGGTGCGCTTCATGTCGCGGATATGGAGCTCTAACGTATAAGCCTGTTTCCCTGAGAATCTATAATTCATTATATTCATCGCGTAAGTTGACTGTGCTGACAGGTGACTTAAGAGCGACAGAGCTATTCGGCATGAGCAACGAATGGGTCATAAAAGGAATTGAACAATTGGCTCGTTCCTTGCCTAGGTTAGGAATACTTCCGCGAATTTCAACTAAGGCAGGTTTATGAAATCCTGCCACGTTATACGACGCGTTCAATTGGGCCTTACAAGCCGTAAGACGAGATTGGGAACAAAAACGGGCTAACCCACATTGAAAAAAATAATTTTTCCTATTTTATATAATTAGTACAGTCTATTGGAATGCATTATTGCCACTAACTCAATTTCGCAAATATTTGGATCAGTATGCATTTGCTTTCAATGCTTCAATTAATGTCCGGGTTGTCACTGAACGAGACATATGTGAAAGGGATGTCGAACTAGTCTCCCAATCCTCGTATTATTGAGTGTATACAACGAAACGTCACGACGATGCATTTCGTCGTTTTTTGTCGCGACCTGTCGGCCCCGCACTGCTCGTAACTCTGGTAACGTGAGAATGCAAATCATGGAATCATAGGGAGATATAAACCCGCGAAATTTCATCTGGAAGAATCGAGCATTGAAACTTCCAGGGTGCCCGTCCGCGTGACTGGAGCAGAGCTGGCGCGTCCTTGTCGCTCGTAAGTAATCAGGCGACCTTTCGAAGAAATATACAGTCGCCTGGCTAGAAGAGGGCCTTCCCCGCATCCGTATCAAAGTCTGACAGCTGGAGGACGGCGTGGACGAATTCATAATAGATACCAGGTCTGTGTTAAATCTGGTGGGACTTAAGGCCGCCCGTCGAGGGACTTAAAGAAAATGTCATCATCTTGAGAACGATGTGGATGCAGTTCAATGTCTGTTGGGCATTATTTTATGTGGTAAACATGCCGAATTTCCCTGAGGGGATTTCAGGTTTAATTAGTAGTTCTCATCTTCTTCAAGAACGAAACGGGCGATGGTTACGACCAATCGACCGCTTTGCCTCGTTTTCTTTCTGCAATTCAAAGCGAATGGAGAGAGCCCTTACACTTCATCAACAGACTGAAGATATTCCCAATGGCAAATATCACAAATAACCTGGAACTGGAGCACGGCACGAACGAAGAGGAGGATGTTGCGTCGTTCGAAGAAATCGCCGATAAAGACCGAAGAACATGATTTTGGGGACTACCAAATCTATCGCTAATCTCCAAATGAACGAGTAAAAGACGAACAGCTGGAAGCAGAGGTATGCGTTGATAATAACATTAGATATTAAAATGCATTTAATTCGACCAGTTGGCGTGCCAGTTTCACGGAATTAATGAACCGGGAAAAATACCCTTGTACCTCAGGAAGATTTTGGTCGACTATTTTAGAGATCGACAAATAGTCTATGAAGCCCAAGATGAGTCTATAAAGAGCAGGATATACAAGGGGGCCCTGCAAGTCTCAGTTCTAGGCCCCTTGCTTTGGAATAGATATGGTGGCTCTTCTTGTTGCAGTGACTAAATTGGAGGGAGATGAGAATTAAGTTCGGGCAGAGATGAGACTGATATTGCCGACTGGCTAAGATATGCCGATCTCACGATAGCTACGAATAAAAGTGGGATGATGTTTTTAATTAGAAGTTATTATCTGATTGCTACATCATGCCTTTCTTCAAAGAATTTTTGGTCGGGCCCGGATACATCCAGTACATAGGAATCTACTTTGATCCGGCTAAAGAGTACACATATCATATTGCAACTGTGACGAGTAAATCCGTAAAGGTCATGTTAGCGTTGAGTAGGACGATACCGAATAACTTCCAGCTAAGTCTGTAGAAAAGGATCTGATTCTAGAATTCTGTATGGGGCCCCGGTGTAGGCACCCGCGGTGAAAGGCGAGGCTTTATTCGAAGCTCCTTTGCAGAGCGCAAAAGATCGACCTCAGCAGAGTGTTGTCGGCATACAGGACGGTCCCACTTGTTGTGCGCGCTGACCGGAGAAATGTCTATGAACCTGGCAGACGAAATGCGGGGTAAGGTGTACCTGGAAGAAAAAAAGATAGAAGATTCGATAGACGAAGAAACGTACTCACTCCTGGGGAAGAAGAGCAGCGGATCCTGGACCTGAAAAGAAGAAAGAAAGAGGTGTAATTGAGGCCACTCTCAACGAATGGCAAAAACAATGGAATGACGCCATGGGTTCCAGATTGACACACAGTTGCATACCTGATCTTTGGGCGTGGCGGGAATGTCCGCATAACACCTTAGACTTCGCCATGACCCAGATAGCGTCGGGGCACGGGAGTTAGCATTACTTCCGCCATAAGATCCAGAAGGCTCCGAGCGCGAACTGCTGGTATGACGGGAGACTCCACACACCTTATGCGTTGCCCATGGTGGGGACTATTTTAGACTGCAACTGTTCGAAGCGCTTGAGGAGAATAGACTTGTCGCAATGACACCTGTGATGATAACGGGCAAGGCCTTCGAGACGGCTGAAAAGTGGTTCTACAATGCAGTCATCAAGAGAAAACAAGACTTCGGAGCATCCGCTCGAGAGAACAGAAGATCGAAACGATGTTCTCGATGGAGAGGTTTTGATGAATTTATTCACCCTGACCTGAACGGATCTGGTCCAGATCTGTTAACAGATTCTTTTATGTAATTCGAAAAGGGTCCAAACTTGAAACCCCAACACCAGTGACTAACATCGGCGAAGCTGAAGTAATACTTTTAGCGATTCGGGTCTAGCCATACCCGGGATGAGGGCGGTTGGGTGGTATAAACAAAAAAAAAACACCGGACCGATCGCGTACACGTCACAGTTACTCATCCGTATCAAGAAAATGACTCGACCACCAAGAATGATTGTCTCGTGGTAGTTTATGTCAATAACAATTCCGGACATACATCCATGGTCGAACATTTTCCCTACTGACTGATCACCAATGGCTCCACCTTAAACCCGATCGAGTAAATGCTAATGCCGACGCAATGTCGCGAAATTTGGTCATGTACGCTTCTCCAGTCATCCCTCAGAAAAATTCGCCGATGAACCAGAAACTCCTGCAATCTGCAGCAAAAACTGTTATGTCACGATATGCAACCATAACACCTGGCGCAACGGACACCAGCAAGCTCAGAAGGATGCGCAATCAAAAGTAAACCGCATACGGTGTTAGACCCAGATCCACGGGCGGAGACGATTAGGCTTCTCCCCGCGATCACCAAACTTCGACCCCAAATCTTGTATATAAACCTACGCCCGAACAACCAGACAGAAGAATGTAAAACTCCGTTACGGAATCACACCCGTGATCGTTCGTCGAGAGTAGTCAGCTCAAATAAACCTTTGTTATAACCTACGGTGAGTTCTAACTCTTAAACCGGCAACGATCCACTACCTCTCGGCTCGGCCCGAGAATTCCGTTCCTGGCATCTTCACCTGAACTATCGGAGCCCGAGAAATGACCCGTTCGAGGACAACCGCGGAGTGCAGCCAGATTCTCAGAAAGAATCTCCACACCGGCAAACCTCGCAACAGCAGTAACAATATCGAAGAACACTGGACCCTCAGCGGAAGGAATCGGAATGCGAGTAAAGACGCCTCACCAAGTGACGTGGAATCCAAATTATTAAGAACCGCCGACGTTTATCCTGCTAAACGATTCCATCCTCGCAAGACACGAACTTGAACGAGAAGAACTCTCTGTCAAAGGAAATGACGCCGACAAAATGGAACGAAGGGCAAATTCCACGGTTTTGAATAGAGATGAATGTTGAACCTATGGTGAAATATGATTCTCTGTTAAGTACGAGATTTACCAAGGAAGAAATCACCTTCCTGCAAAGCCTCGGTAAAGAGACTCCTCCAGGCGAAAGCGGAAGCGCATCGGGTCAAAATGGGGACGCGAACATCCAGAGGAAGATTAAGGAACGACTATCAGGCCCAAACAACCGGGTATCAAGGGGAATACCCCTGCACACGGGAGCACTGGATATTCCGCAATCAACCATGGTTCTCTCCGAGCCCGCGACTCTGCCGAAACAAGAAGCCCCAACTCCGTGCGAAGTAATAAATACAATCACAAAGTCGAATGTAACTGAAATGCCTGGTTTAACTAATTTTCGGGGAATGAACCACGCTTCATTCATACACGCCAAAATTTCTAACAACAATACGAGGTCCACCAGCATTCGGAACAAACCCACTCGATCCATCGAAAACTAGGACCCGTGCAACGCAATGGGACGTAAAGATGAATTGAAGACCATTCCTTATGTCAGTTCAAGACAATTATGCCCTTCTCATATCATTTTATAAGGTGCTGGCGAGTTCATTTTGTAAAATTTTGAAAGCTACTGGACTTTCTGAAGAAACGAAATTGCTATCAATGGAATTAAGCATAAGTTTTTAGTATCATTGGAACAACCAGTTTTTATTATGAAATGGGAGAAGGCCAGCCCGTGTCGTCGCTATCAGCGCTCAGGGACGCCGTAGTAACCGATCGTGTCTGCAAGCACCGAGCAGTGGCACATGCCGAAACTCTACACCGATTCGACGCCAAATCAATCAAGAAATATTTCGAATAAATTACCGGCGAGATTCAACAATCACCGGAAGACGATCCGGATGATATCATTCGACACTATGGCAGAAGTTTGATAGGGAGCATAAGGGTGTGACAAAGTCATACATAAGTTTATAGAGCCTATTTGACTGATCATACATGCAGCGAGATGTTGATTTCATGCGCAGCTATCGTACTTGTTAAGAGCAAAAGTGCGTTCGCAAAACTCATGAAGGAATGTACATAACCAATACACCAGCAAGTTCCTTTGATAAAGTGGCACTAAACACAGTAGGGCTACTACCGCATACCCCAAGCGGAAATCGTCACGTATTGACGCTCCAATGTCAATTATCAACATTCTGTATGCCCATTCCGTTACCAGATATACGGGACATTACCGTGGCCGATGTTCTATCACGTTATTTTATTGCTATTTTTCGCGGGGCAAGTTTCATTAATAGCATAATGCAGAGAATAGCCCAAGTGTTTAGGATAAAACACATCGTCCTTACCAAGTACTTCAAGAGATACGAGGACTGCGATTTACTCTTACCGCTCGCTATGTATTCGTACAATACTTCTATGCACAATGGGACGAATTTCACTTCATACGAAGTAGTTTTTGAATAAATAGCTCGAGATTCCTTTACGCATCTGTCTCGCGAGGAACTGTTTACATACCCTTCTTACGTGCGAAATTGGGTGAAGCGCTTAGATGAAATTTTGGAAACCACATGACAAAATTTAGATGTTAGCAAATCACTTTTGAAAGATATGTATCACCGACAATGTAATCAAGTTATATTCTCGCTGAGCGACCTTGTTTATGTATAAAAGGAGCCTCGTCTTCATGATCCGCATTGTATGGACCCTATAAGAGCACCCGCAATTACCGAAAAGAACAATGCAATTGTAATTTGGGCGAGGGTCAGAAACTCATAAAACATTTCGATAAATAGAGACATGCTTATACTGAAGAGAACCATTTTAACATCTTAAAGATCGCAGAATAAGGTCGAAAATCGCTGATTTCGGGAATTTCGACTTTATTGTGCGATCTTTAAGAATATAGCTCAGAGCAACGTTAATCGATTTTGATGAGATTTTAGGCGTGTATATAACTTACTTCAATCTACAAAAAGCATTTTTTAAATTTTCATTACGAGCACAGACAAAAAAGTTGAAAAACGATGTTTCCTATCTTTTTTTTTTGCTATTCCGACCAATAGCAAACTTTTTTCAAAACGACGAAACACGTCACTTAGCAAACTAATCCTTCTAGCTTCTCAAAAAAACTCGTTGTTTGGACCACTTTGAACCAGTTATACGATTTTAAAAGTGTCCACATACTTTTGTCCCCCACGGTATATGAAAAAATTGCTGCACATGACCCCGACATCATGTTAAAAAATAATTGAAATCTGTGCTAAAACACTTGTTTCATATAATATATTAAAATATTAACGACTAATAGGTACTAATACATACTATTTTTTACATAGAATTTCAATGAAAATCTGTAAATATTTCATTTTCTCATCATGCCTTTGCTGTTTTTCTTTCTTCCTTATCATCATATAGCTTTTTAAATCTTGCATTACCATTGATTCTTTTCTACTGTTGCCACCATCTGTACCAAGACAATTTTTTATATTAATTATTTGTTTATAAGAACTTTTTAATATTTCTGGTTGTATACTATCGTCAATGGATGCTATTTTTTTAAATTCACTTTCAAAATCCACCTGCGTCCTCTTCGACCCTGAAGTGTGATTATTTTTCATTGAAAAAAATATAATTCGTGACACGGGAGAGAAGCGATTTCGCCTCGCGTGAATTGCTGCCCTCGCTACGCTCGGGCAGCAAACTTCACGCTAGTCGGAATCCCTTACTTCTCTCCCTTGTCACGCAATATACTATTTTCCGAATTATGAGGAAAAAACTTTTTCGAGGAATTGAAGCGTTTTTCAAAATACTTTAATTTCGTTAAAAAAGATATTAATTCCAATAAACATAAATCAGTCACGCTATTAATTCGGGCGAAGCCGACACGGGGCATGCTAGTTTTAAATATGCGGCATACTTGTCCAATATGAATCTTGTCCCTTCGCCTGCCCACTCAGCCTCTACACTTTCTTCAGCGGGTGGTATTTCAGCTTGAGCTGCGTCACTTGGTAGCTCGTACCCAACTTCCACCAAATCACTCCTAAGTATCATTAGATTTTCGACATCACCTGTAACAGGGCTGTACTTCTGAAAGGCAACGGTGGCCGATTGAGATGAAACTTGGTGGGAATTATGAAGGGTGTGAAAATACCCCAAAAATGAAATTTTAACTTCGGCAATTAATGCGTGCAAAAGATACAGTGGTAATTGTGCATGAAAGGGTACAACTTATTATTTATTTTAAAGACTTTGCCACGGTCCTGCCACTGTAATTACAGATCAACTTGTACAAAAATATCTACGGGGACTGACAAGGGGACCCCACAGCTGAACCCCCGGGGATTTTAATAAAATTTTAAGGGATGAATTTGGAAGTCATGTGGATGACCTTCTGCAAAATATTTTATGCCAATGACCATTATTTCTAAACAATCTATATGTGCCCTGTAAAAGCAGTTCACTTTAAAGTTCACGCAAGACCGAGGCATCGTCATCCTTCCATAGGTAAATGATTCCACGTTTCATCCATACATACTTATAATTATGGTCCTTAGCAAGCTTCTTGGCCTCAAGAAAGCTACTACACAAGTACAGTGCTGTCTCTCAAATGGCACGCGTTATCGGATTCTCTATACGCGCGAAGCTATCCCCACTACTTCGGTTGTAGTCGCCGCGCCGGGGCATCGCGTATCGGATGTCAAAGAAAAAGCCGAAGAAAGGTTCATAAACATTCTCGATAGTGACACACCTTACACTCTGACCGCGTGAAATCAAAGGAAGCCGAATAGACTACTCGTCTCTCAAATTGCGTGCGCCCGGTCCCGACACACGCGACTATAGAGAGACAGAACTGTAGTACACAAAGCACACCAGGTTGTAATCAACGATGACGATAGGCGTGCCGTAACCGAATACCGAGAATTAACGAAAGATTACTCGGAAAGTAAAGGCACCAAGCACACAACACTGCGGTGCTACAAAGATATGGACAAGATGCACAGTGGAGATAAGACCGAACAAAGCAAACTCAGAATAACACAGTCAAATGCGAAGATAATACGGAGCAAGATCAATATATTCAAAGAAAAAAAATTTTAAATAGAACGCCGTCAGTACATAATATATACAAAGAAAAAAAAAATTTAAGTACATTTATTCCTAATTGCTAATGCCTTTTTAATCGTAGCGTCTATATCGTCATCCACACTGTCGCCACGAAACTTTTCCACTATTTCTGTGATTACGGCTAATTCGGCCTGAATTTCGGCGTTGCTCTGTTTTAAGTCTGCAATTTCTGTTTTCAAATTTGAATTTTCATCAGTTAATTTTTTCTGTTCCTCTCGATGCGCATTTACTGCGTCTGTTCTTATTTAATTAACACTGTCTTGAATTTTCTTTAAATAAAAAAGTTTCTCCTCGCCTTCCTGAGGAAAGAAGAATAACGAGCAAAGTTATCCAGGATTAACGAACGCAACATTAATTATAGTAGTATGTCTAAGACAGTTCTGACGCAAATTTGAGTTTCCCCCTCCCCGACCCCCGACCTTGAAATCTAAATTTGAGCTTCTTGGCGGAGGAAATTCCACGCGGCGGGAGGCAGCGGATGAAAACGTGGTCTGATTTGAAAGCTGCTAAAGCGGTTTAGTACCTCAATGTTAGGAGTAACCTCCATGTCCGTTTCTGCACTTATTATGGAGTTTAGGGGCAAAGAAACTGTTATCGGGGAGCGCGAACGCGCTTGACTACACGCAGACGATGACCTGGAATTTCCTCCGTCCAGGGTTTTACCGCGTTTAGAGTTTCTTTTTCCGTGGCCGTTTCTCGGTCCTGGTTTTCGTGGACGTGGATGGAGGAGGAGTTTAGGGCCCTTTACACGGACGTTCCTGCGTGCCTTCCCGGCGTGCGTTCCGGCGCGCGGCACGCAAAAGTACGTAGACGCCGGAGCGACGCTCTTTCGTGCACACCAGAAGGATATACTGTTATATTTGTATTTACAAAGCTACATTTGATTGACCTGGAGATGCTATATATTATGGAAATGGTTTATGACTCAGTTATAACAACTGTAAAATTTTACAAGGGTACTTTAAAAAATGTCCAAATGTTTCCCCGACAATGCGATGACAAATGAAATTGTAGTTAACACATTCCCTGTTGTGACGATCGTAATTATTACTATCAACGGCAATAATTACCATGTCACTGGTTGCTTTAATATAAAAACTAATATTAATTGACAATAAATACACATAGGTATGCAAGTGATGAGTAGATAGGTTATGCCGATTCTGGACCTTAGGGCGAGGGGGTGAGGCGGGGCGGGGGGTACCGCCGCGCTCGGGCGCGCTGGGGCGCGGGAGTGAGGCGGGGTGGGGGGTACCGCCGCGCCCAGCGAGGGGGTGTGGTGGTGCGAGGGGGGTACCGCGTGGGCGAGGGTGTGTGCGGTTTGGAGTGGGTGTACCGCGCTCGGGTGAGGGGGTGTATGACGTCACAGGGGATGAGGGGGATTTTCAAATTTTCAAAATGGCGTCGCGCGCTTTTCGTATTGGCGCCACCTATCGGATGTTTAAGATACTTTGGGTATGCGTCGGTATTTTGGGTCCGTGTTGGTATTTGGGGCCCGTGTCGATAAATTTCCTAGGTTTTTCATACATTGCGTATTGGCGCCCCCTGGTGGATGATGTATGTTTAAGGTATTTGGGGTCCGCGTCGGTATTTGGGTCCGCCATGGTAAATTTTCCAGGTAAAAAAAATACTTTATTTAAAAAAAATTTCGGTGTAATGTCACGTTCTGCAACACACAGAGAAAACACCAAATTATTATATATAAAACATTGGTAATGGCACGCGAAACATAGAACAATTAAAATTCACTTGTACTCACTCGGTAAATAGTTGTATCAATCCCCAAAACTCCTCCGTGGCTGCGAAAAACTCCACCTCGATATCGTTCTTACGCCACGTGCGTCGAACCGCCTGAATCTTTCTTCGCAACTCGCGGCAGATCCGTCCGTCCCGTCTAGTCGGATATTGCCTATGCTGAAACATATACATGACACGATTAAAACATCATCGAATGGTGTACACGTATTAATATAATTTTTATGAAACGATACTTACGAGAAACATGAGTGCAATCTCGCGATCGCCTTCTCGTACTCGAGCCAGAAGGTCTGCTCGACGCTGAAACAACGTACGAATCGATTAAAACATCGTCGATTGGTGCACGCGTATCAGAATAATTTCTCAGAAACATTACTCACGAGACGTCCGACCTCCGCGAGGAAATTCTCGGTCCACTCCTCAATCTGGGCACGTCGGTCATACTGCAACAAAACATATGATTCGATTAAAATATTGTTGAATTGGATATACGCACCAATATAATTTATTTTGTAAAACAACACTTACGAGATATCGAATGGCCATTGGTCGCTCTACGCACCACGCTCGGGTCAATTTATCCAGTAAATCCTGAAATAAACACATAACTTGTTAGAATACAGGCCGATTGAATAAACACACCATTCCAATTTACACTGAAAAATATACTTACAATTTTTTCGACCAACCGGTCGCACTCCTCATACGCATCTTCTTCGATTTCCCGATGCTCTTGCTATAACAAATCCACAAATTGATTAAAATGCCGTCGAATTGAATACGCGCATCATTTAAATTTTCACAAAACTATACTTACGATACACCGCTGCATATCAGCTGCATTCATGCGCTGCATTGTCGTATTTTTTGTGTTTTTCGGTTTTTAGAAAAAATGCTGGTATTAACTGCACTGGCCCGTGCGGCGGTGATCGACACCCTTATATACATTTCGTTTCCCCCAAACCTAGAACGATGTTCCAATGCACTGCAGGGTGGGGTAGTTTAGAAGTAGGGCAGTTTTAAGACATGGTGGGGATGTCTACGTCACAGTTTCTTCGAATCCTTCTGATTCCTCGACGATTTATAATATGAAACTATTTATTCCAGCTTATAGTGTACTTTTATGATTTGCACTTTTATGATTCGCACCGCGAAATGCCACTACCCTGTCTGAGGTACGCGTGCTCTTGAATTTATCGTAAACGTCTTTTGAATTTACCGCGTATTCTCTAACCCATGTACGGTCAACATACACGTCTTGACAAGCATCATCACTAATGTGATATACTTTCACACATTGACGTGTTCATGTACGTGAATCAGTATAAAATGACGTGGGTCAGTCCTACGGACTTCATTACACCACGTACTCTCGAGTCATAACAAGTATCGTTCGCGTCATTCTTTAACCGCCGATGAAAATCATTCGCAGTGTATATCAAAATGTACAAACACAACTTAAACGATTCATCATGCGCCTCCGACAACGATGGTGCTCTTCCAAATAAACGTCAACGACAACAAATCAATATGAGGTATGTATACGTTACTATACACTTTCTTTATTCACTGTAAATGTAAATGAACAAAATATTAATTACGTGTGCATATTTCTTACAGTTCTGGAGTTGCAACATCAAAAACACAGAAAACACCAAAACCTCCAATCGTGCGGGTCCTGGGACGCGATTACCCATTAACCGCAACAGCTTATAAACGCCTAACTATTGGAATTCGTATTGGCATGGATTCGTGCCACGTTGAGATCGCCATAGTCGACAACAAAGGTGGCGAGTTGTGCTTTTCAATGTCTACGTGGATGCTCTTGCTGCAAAACGAGGCGGATATACTCCAACGATTACGCAGCAACGCAACATCGACCCAAACCCCAATCACAATTGACCATTTACGACTAGAATTCACGCGTATGCATGCTGATCAACTTATTAAAATCACAGATAATCGCAATGTCATATATATGACTGAAGCCACGTTGTGTAAACTATTCGCGTACAAACATTGCATTCAACATATGTTCTCCTGGTTGTCTGAAAATATATACTCTGTAAGTAGTAAATATGCTACCTTCGTAGACGTTCTGCGTACCGCTACGACACCAACGAATTATGTGGAATTAATTTCCAAAAGCGAGCACTTCGAGCAACATTGTTTGATTGACTGTGAATTGTTGGCGTTAGGATTACAATCAATGCTGCGTGATATGAACCACGCGTCACTGTAGTATGTATATACATATCTATTTTTAATAATAAATCAATGTTATATTCAACGATGCTGTTGCAGAGTGTGATAACTAAGTTAAATAAATGCCTAAAATCATGAAATTTATGTACGAATTCTTTTCACCCTTACACGCTCCCACGACGCTCGACTCGCAGACCCTCGAGAAGGGCCCTTGAGACGTCGCCCTGTTCTCGATCGTGAAAATACTCGGAACTGTAGGCCGAATAATTATCGCTTAGTCGCTCGCGTGAACGCGCCATCTAATTTATTACTTCAGGGACATTGCGTTTTCTCGATGGAACTTCTTAGAGAGACCCGGTGGTCTTGGGGTAAAAGTCAATGGTCGGATATAAACACTCGGCATGGCGCGGTTCGCTCTATGATTTCTCAGAATTCCCCATCGAATGCAATGTCGTGTTTATTCCAGGGGTTATCGCGACGATTGATTTACAATAATTATCGCTCTACGTTTAAATCATTGCACGAGTCCGGTATCGATCCCACGATTCAAACATAAACACACGCCATGAAGAACGTGCACATGGGTGGCAGAACGTGTTCAATCCTGTCATACGCCATGACACCTTATATTTTCTCTGAAATAATCATCGAAGACGCGAATTTCCACGAATCGGTCGCGGTCGCGCCTGCGCACCGATCCCCGCCCACGTACGGAGATTGCGCGGCGGCGACGCGTGCCCAAAGTACCTTAAACATCCACCAGGTGGCGTCGATACGAAATGTCTGGGAAACCTGGAAAATTTACCATGGCGGACCCAAATACCGACGCGGACCCCAAATACCTTAAACATACATCATCCACCAGGGGGCGCCAATACGCAATGTATGAAAAACCTAGGAAATTTATCGACACGGGGCCCCAAATACCAACACGGACCCCAAATACCGACGCATACCCAAAGTATCTTAAACATCCGATAGGTGGCGCCAATACGAAAAGCGCGCGACGCCATTTTGAAAATTTGAAAATCCCCCTCATCCCCTGTGACGTCATACACCCCCTCACCCGAGCGCGGTACACCCACTCCACACCGCACACCCCCTCGCCCACGCGGTACCCCCCTCGCACCACCACACCCCCTCGCTGGGCGCGGCGGTACCCCCCACCCCGCCTCACTCCCGCGCCCTGGCGCGCCCGAGCGCGGCGGTACCCCCCGCCCCGCCTCACCCCCTCGCCCTAAGCTCCAGAATAGCCTATCTACTGTGATGTTATATCTAAGATAAATGACGAAGAGATGTAATATGCTAGATGTTTTGAAGAAGAGGGTAGTCTTCTGATTGCTCGTGATGCAGGTCAAATTTTTCACCCACGCTCTTGCGTGGCGCGCAAGAAAGCACCACAGTCCTGCCCGCGCGCCAGAAAGTACCACGCTCCTGCCCCCGCTCCAACCTCGACTTCAGAAGAGTTTACATAAGAGACAGAAAAGGTAGTTAGAAAAGGAAAAAACGACACTTGAAACCAGGCTCGTCGCGCGCCTCAGGATTTCCGACAGTGCAGAAATCCTGAGGCGCGCGACGAGCCTAGCAGCCAAGACTCCAGAGGCAACGCCGTCGATAAGCCGTGCCTCGATGGGTTTCAAGGACTTCGACCCCCGTGACCAGGGGGGGCCGTAAAATGTTGCCCCCTAAGGCAGAAAACCGGCAACGGTCGGCTCAGGCCATGTGCCTTCGCCGGCATTCGCGAGTCGGGTCACCACGAATGGCCCGTCCACACTAGCATATGCGACCACGCTCACCGTTTCTGCCGTAGGTTGTGTTCCATTTCACGCATACTGCGCATGCGATTGATGGCATCTTATTGGTGGTATCGTACGATTCCCTAGAATTTCTCTCACTTACCGCCAATACGATGCCACTTCCGATGCAGTGAGCGTGCAGCAATCGCAGAAAATCAGAGGAGAAGCAGTCACTGCACCGCTCGCTGCACCGGAAGTGGCATCGTATTGGTGGCAAGTGAGAGAAATTCTAGGGAATCGTACGATGCCACCAATAAGATGCCATCAATTTCATGTGCAGTATGCGTGAATTGGAACACACCCGTAGAAGCATGCGGCCCTGGCTACCGTTTCACCCGTCCACATCAGAATATTCGTGCGCGCTCAGCCTGCTCAGCGTATACTCATTCTGGTCTGGACCCGGCTTAAAACGTGGCGAATCGAAAATTCTACATTTGGCACCGGATCTTGGCGAAAGTGACGTGGATCGTTTCCTTATGTTTTCCCAATGAAAATGATCCAAAAACGACACAAATCGGATTGTAATTAAGAAATCTTCATAATAAATTGATTTCTATAACTTCGTTAAAAATAGTCCGATTTGCATATTGAACTATTGGAGAGACCAACTGAATCGAATGTCTTCCTTTGGTTACTGATCATTAAGGCTTCCTTTTCTTTAACGTTTTTTTCATCAAAGTATTTATACTCATCTCCGTTGCTACTTATATTCGGAATATTTAAAAATGTTTTTGAAACATCCTCTTGCAATATTTTTTTTACAAATATTTGCAGTTCGAGTACAATTGTTATCCTTGAAGTTACTGCTACATCCAGGAATCGCAAAGTCAAGGCTTTCTCACAGTTTGGTTTGATTTTGGTTACTATCAGCAATATCCGGACTTAATTTTGTAGTTAGTAAGAACATTTTCAGGACATAAGTCTTTGATCGTAATACACGTTTACAATACTCCCAAAAACCACATTCTTGGCCGTCAATGCAAAATTTTACAATTTCAGCACCTTCAAAATTTGCAATAGACAATGAACTCTTTTCGAAGTAAAATTTGTTGTCTTTGGTAATATACGCATTTAACATTGCAGACTTCAAATCGTTGACAGTATAATCCTCATTCCCATTTAACGTTACTTGCATTTTGGAACCGATAGTGGAACCCATAAATTTATATTCTGAATTAGCATTTTTTCAGTGTTTCCAACCCACGTGTACTATTCTTTTTACATATGATTGCTCGGTATTAATTTTTCGGCCCTGTTTTTTATTATACAGTTTTTGCGTAGTATGCTGTAATGAAATAATATTTTTACCAGGGCTGCGGAGTCGGCAGTCAAAACTCCCGACTCCGACCCCGACTCCGACCCCTGCATTTATATAATATAATATATATATATATATATAAATTATTTATATAATAATTATTATTAATTTAAAAAAAACTACCTTGAGTACTATCATTAATATTTATATTATTATAAATATGTATGCATTAATTCTTTCTCGTTAGATATAGTTAAATAAATCCTCTAATTTATCTGATGACGTAAAAATTTGCAATAAAATTAAAAAAAAAGTATTTTTCTAGAATTTAGAGATTTGGGGTTGGTAGACCAGATCGAAAGATTTTAGTTTATCTAAAATGGGGATGGTTAGATTTTGTATTTTCTAGAATTTAGAGATTTGGGGTTGGTAGACCAGATCGAAAGATTTTAGTTTATCTAAAATGGGGATGGTTAGATTTTTCTATTTCCTAGCGAATTAATATTATATAAATTTTGAAAGTACTTACAGCAGGGGGCTATTCGCCGAAATTGCCACTTTTGTGATCTGGAACATTCAAATAATATTATTTACACTTACATTCCACTTTTGAAAAAGTAAAACATTTGATAGTATACGTACCGACCCGCCGTCCACCACACGTAGCTGTTCCAACTCCCTAAGACAAAAACAAAATTGGAAATTATTAGAATACAAAATTATTTAAATAACGAATTAATATTATAGTTGAGATGACGACCGTAATTACTGTATAATTAACAAAAAGTGATAACAGCGCACTGGTTCGGTCAAGTTAAAATAAGAAGCTAATTTGTAATTATTAAAATATAAATTCCGACGTTTCGGTCTGCGTTTTAGACTATTTTCAAGGAAAGTTATAAAAAATACTGCGTTCGCTTTTAGGTAAGTCACACGTTTGCTAGGACTGTAACACGCGAGTCGGTTGGAACGTGACTGAGGTAAACAGTATAACGACGCAGATACTTTTAAAGGTGAAAACAAACTGTAGCTGACCGGAGTCAAATGCAAGAACCGTTGAATATCAAGACAAGATTTAAAACCAGAACGGGAAACGACGTTTTTTAAACCTCAACAACACACCAATTTAGATACCACTGTTTGAGTTCGTGTGATAAAAGCCCCACACTCTGAGGTTTATGGAAATATAATTACATAATGTTATTGTATTATGTATCAATGATTCAACCACAGAAACTGAAATAGGAAATTCTATTAGGAGAAGTTGCATCATAAAACCTTATTGTTTCAATAAGGTTGCGTAATAATTTTGTATTTTAGGTGTTTCATACCTATGATTTACGCTACGTTGTTTAATCATATGTAAAGTCTCCAACAGAACTCTGCGACTCCAATTGGTCTCTTTATCGACAATTTTAACATTGTCGAAGTCAAATCTATGATCAAATTCCATCGAGTGCTTCGTTAGGGCAGTGTGTTGAAGGGGAGATAGAAAAATATTCTTTTTGTGTTCATAAACCCGTCTTTCTAAAAGTCTAGATGTCTGTCCAATATAAACCCTCCCGCTAATTCTCGAAAAACCAACCACCCATACTATTACTATATACCTAACTTCAACCCCTAGTACGTAAGCCGTACGGAAAATATTATAAATAATCAATATGTAACTTTAAATAAGAATGAGGAATCTTACTATCGTCGCTGCTGGGAATCTGATAAAATGGAACGTGCTTAATTCGTAAACAAAGCCCAGAATAGAGCGATGGGAAGATTCTTCCTGGAAGTTTCCAGGTAGAAGCTGCGGAATGGGGACTCCCACCTAAGATTTGTCATGTGACAAATCCTAGAGAAGAAGTGATCGACAGCCCTATAAAAAGGGACTGACCATCCGCGGAAATAGTTTGTATGATTGACATATTGAAAATTACACCTGTGCTATATTCTACAAAACAATAAATAATTACAAATGTAAATTGCCAAAAGGTGGTGATTGAAATTAAGTGACGATTGTAAGTGAAGTTTTATTTATTACTAAAATAAAAGTGTTGAAATCAAATTCAGTGTGCAAGTGTTTTATTAGTCGGTTTTTGATGTTTTGGGCGTTTGAAGTTTTATTAATGTACTACCGAAAAAATTGAAAATAAAGGAAAACAGATTCTCCTTCGTTGAAAGCGTCATTGGTGAGCAGTGACCTGCCCACTATGTCACTAAATACTAGAGGTCAATCTGTTTACACGGTCAAAAGATACTAATAGATTTTCCAAATCATTAATAATTTAAATAAATTAATGAAATACGTTTGAGCTGATTTTCGGAATCACTGGCGCGCATAACCATGCCAGTATGCGCATAACCAGTGTCCTCTGGAGCCAAATTCAAAGATTAATTTAACCATCAGATGTCCAAGAGCAACAGAGCCGGCAGAAAAGTGCAATTACGTAGACTATTACAAAACTATCTGCGTTGGAAATCGACGGGGTCAGCGAGGTTCCCATCCCCTGGCGACTTATACAAATTACCAAATAAAAGGTAAACACCATAAAGTTTCATACTAATATATTAACCCACAACCCTCAACTAACCCAGAGCGAAAAATCCAAGGATTTGCTCGAAGCGGATTAATAATATAAAAATTCCTAAAATTCGCGGTCCCCAAATAAATATTAGGGACGTAACGTTATTGGGGGAAAATAGGAATATGCAATTATTATTAGAAAGAATAAAGTCTTTGTTTTTTTGTTTATGTTGAATTCATATTTTAATTTACTGTTTATTCTGTGTAGTATAAGTATTAAATTAATAGTAACAATTGAGTAAATAGTGAAGTATATAATGAATATATAGAAGTTTATGTATATAATTATCACTATTAATCTAGTTTGATGAATTGATGAGTAAGATAAAATTAGTTTTATTGAGTATTTATTAATTGTTATAATTGGTGATATAATTATTCTTGCTACGATTACTGGTAGAAGAAATTGGTTTATTTCAATTGTTAGATGTGTGATATTAACGGGAATAAATTTTATTAAGGTTATTAAGATTCTTAGATTTATGTAATTAATTGATTTTCTTATTAAGTTGAATCAGTAGTTGAATGGAAATATAGCAATTTTAATTAGGATACTAATTAAAATTAAAATGTTTATATTGATTGAAAGATATATAATTAATCCTAAAATTATGATTGTACTTCTGATAAATGAAATAATGAAGTAAATGATTCTAGAATTGAATGATTTTGATAGGATAATTATTCTGATAAATGATACAGTTGAGATTTCTAAAGTTATTCATAGAAATATTTTGTTGTTTATGAATAAGTTTAAGGTGATTATAAGTATGATGATTAGAATTTGGCATCAAATTTTATTTGTAAAATTGATCAAATTATATTTATATTTTAATGTAGGTTGCATATAATATTTTGAATTTTAAACCATTAAAAATATTAATAAATATAATTTGATTAATAATTGTATTAATATTGATATTTTAAAATAATATTACTGTTTATTTTATTAATTATATTTAAAAAAAAGTTGGATTTATATATTTAGGGTATGAGCCTAAAAGGTTAATTAGCTCATTTATATGTATATTTAATTATATAGTAACAGTAAGAAAAATTACATAAATTAAATTAAATCAAAATATTCCTTTTATCAGGCATATTACTGCTATCTGAGATTGGATTGGTAGGAATATGCGCTACTGGTAGTAAATCATAAAATATTCAAATTCTCTCTAAGTGACATAATTTTGGTAGAAATATATGTTACTGGTAGTGAGATCCTAAAATATTTGAGATTCTACCAGTAAACATGATTTTGGTAGAAATATGCGCTACTGGTAGGAAATCATAAAATATTCAATTTCTCTCTAAGTGACATAATTTTGGTAGAAATATATGTTACTGGTAGTGAGATCCTAAAATATAGCTTGGCAGATCGTGGTTGTTGCTAAAGATTTTTTTTTTTTATGTTTTTTATGAAAATTATTTGCATTTATTGATCATTAGAGTGTAATTTTAATTCATTTAATTAAATAATTGGACATAGATTTTATTTATGTTGTTTTAAATTTATCCATTTAGTTGTTTATATATATTACCTATACAAACATATAAATATTTACATAACTATAAATGATTTTATATATATATATGTATATATAAAATCATTTATAGTTATGTAAATATTTATACGTTTGTATAGGTAATTATATAATTATTTAATTATAATTGAATTATTTATTTATACATACTTTTTCAAACATTTAATAAATAAATAATTTGTTTATACATACATACTTGATTCTAAACAAAATATATACATGCATATATATATGTGTGTGTAACGGCAGTTTTGACGACACTTTTTCGTAATGATATGCAATTACTCTCTGTGACTCTATGAACCGTGTGCAAGAAGAATTTTTGAGATGTATATCTTCGTTTCTGAGCTCGGTCGAAAAGAGTATAGAATGGCAGTTTCAGCGACATTATGGTAACTTGGCAGTTTCGGCGACATTTGGTGTAGAATATACATTTGTACAACTGTACATCGGCAGTTTTGACAACATGTCGCCGAAACTGCCATTACACCACTAATTTAAATATTGTAAAAAAATTGCTTCTTTATCACTAACTATCCATTACTAATTGTAGTAACATACTCATAACGGTATAAATTAAAAAAAAAAAAAAATAGGAAAAGAAACTTTTCGCAACCGAGGATCGAACACATGAACTTCAGTTTTGCGATCATGTGACGTGTCCCACCCAAGCTTAGAGTATATAAACATGGAGGAAGCATGCAATAGGCGAAAATGTAAATGGCGATAGAAAGAAAAGGATATACAGAAGGGACACCCTCTCTCTTTCTAACATAAAAAAAAAACGCCGGCGCTAGAAAGAGAGGGGGTGTTCTTCCTGTATATCTTTCTCTTTCTATCGCCGTCTACATTTTCGCCTATTGCATGCTTCCTCCATGTTTATATGCTCTAAGCACCCAAGACATCGTCCAACAAGGTCTGTGAAGTTAGCACCACCAAATGCAAATTTTTGGGAAAAATCGATGGCATTCGTTTGTCCATTGCTTGCCCACGTTTGTCTACCAAAAATATTCGTTTGTCTTCAGCACACCCATGAATTATGAAGATTTCCCGATTCTTTTCAGGTGGGATACGATTTTCCACGATTAGTACACTCCTGAATCGAATTATTCACAAAAATCGCGAAAAAGAAAGGTACCCACACAGCACAATGTCCGGCAAAGTCCCAAAGACGTCTACAGACGTCCCAAAGACGTCCCGGGGACGTCCGTAGACGTCCTTGGGACCCCGCCGGACGCCGTGCTGTATGGGTACGGCCGACTTCCGCAAAGTCAGCCTCACATTGGAAAATATATCAGTTTCTATTTTATGGAATCGTTTGTACATCATTGTTCATTAGTTTAGATTATTTGTTCATCAACTGATGATTTATAATAAATTACACAAATTTGACTGAATTTTTTTGTTCATCTGGCCTCTCATTTTACTTTTTTTCATTGTTCACCAAGAATTTCATATAGAATCGATCGTTTGTCTTTGTTCATTCATTTTTATTACGTATTGACAAGGAATTGTCTTTTATTTATCGTTTTTAATGAATATCTATTGCGTCATCACTAGGCCCTACAACGGTGCATGCACGTGAATGAGCAAAGAGGATCATCCTCGTCTAGGGACTTTATATGCTATATGACAATAAATGTTTCGTGGCTATTTTTTTCTTTTACGCTAAATTTGTGAACTTTTTATAACTCAATACCCTTTCAAAATATTAAATAGTATTGTTACGCTGTAACAGTATATTTATCAAGTCGAGGAGTGTAATTGTTCGTAGTTAAGAAATCAAAATTTTCATTCTTGACGTCATTTTCTGCGTACATTTCATCGAAATAGTAAGTTTTAGTATAATTTGTTTATGTTTACCAAATTCATGCGTTTTATTAGACTCTAATTGTTTTTGGCTTCAATTTTTAGGTTTACAGATCTGTGTTCTTAACGCGGTTATGAATTGCCAGATCACTATAAGAAGCTTGTCAAATTAGAATTGCATGGGGAGTATGCTTGTACAGTGGACGCTCGATAATATGCCGCTGTTTAAAGTGCCGTTAGGAACGCCCCAGCTCACACGCATTACTCGCACGCGTGTGTGCACCTCCCTTTCTCTCACGCTCAGCGAGCCAATGAATGCTAACCCTTAATGATGCCTCCACACTGGAGTTCGCAAGCAATTCGCAAGCAATACATATACGTGAATGTGTTTTTTCTTTTTCTCACATCAGTGTGACGCACCTTAAGAGTATTCTGGTAGGGGGCAGCCATCACGGAAAAGAAAACAGGAGAGTTATGGGGAGAGCGCGCGTTACATTGGCTCTCGTTAATATGCCGCTTCTGAGAAAACACCGCCTCTAGAGCCCCGACTGCGGCACATTATCGAGCGTCCACTGTACAAATGGATTAATGTGATAGATAATCGATTATTCTCGTCCATCAAGATGTTACTAAAAAAACATTCTTCTCCAGAGATTGATGAACATAGAATGAACTAAAAGGTTGGTGAGTCGAAATATCTGTGAATAATAGCGTTTCAAATAATGTACCAAAAGTGCTCACAAGGAGAAGGTCAGGATGACAAGTCTCAGAAATTCTTGAAACTTGGTGTACATGAAGGTCTCCACTCGGACATTAATTTCCCAAAGCAGTAAGGCGCGCTTTTCAGAAAAACTCGAGAAAATCAACTTTGAAGAATTTCGAGTTCGATATATGTACTTGATAGAAAGCAAGCACCAACAGTTGACATTGGTCAGTGCGTAACGTCACTGATTGGTAATGTTAAGGACGCTGGTTCGCGCCTCGTCATGTGTCATGACCCCCTCAATGTCAACTGTTGGTGCTTGCTTTCTATCAAGTACATATATTGAAATTCTTCAAAGTTGATTTTCTCGAGTTTTTCTGAAAAGCGCGCCTTACTGCTTTGGGAAATTAATGTCCGAGTAGAGACCTTCATGTACACCAAGTTTCAAGAATTTCTGAGACTTGTCATCCTGACCTTCTCCTTGTGAGCACTTTTGGTACATTATTTGAAACGCTATTATTCACAGATATTTCGATTTTGAAATAGAATTATATTTTCTGATTTCAGGAAATAATTTGGACAATGTTGGATACAATCTGAGACAATGAAATAACAATGTACTCATTTAATGAGTTATTTTAATAAGCTTTATTCCATGCTTTATTCTTAACAGGATATTGTGGAATGGAGTGACCGACAAGAAGCTGAAAAACCATGGTGACGAACATTGACGAAGTCATCGATCAATCAATATCTGCACTTTGTATATGCACCACTTTAAAGAGTTAATGTAATTTATTTTCATTTCAAAATAAAAGGCTGAAATGACATTACTTACCGTTTTTCCATTTGATTTTTCGTTAATCCTACTTTCATTTAGGTAGAAACAATTAATTCTACAATAAGCAGTTTATTATTCTTATATTACTAAAACTTTAGACTATGGCTTTGAAACCTTTACAATTTTGACAATTATTTCCAAATTTTCATCACCATCATATCAAATGCTTGAGCAACAAACTGAAAATCAACATAAACATTTGTCTTATTTAAGCGTAATTAATAGAAAATCGTTCTAATACTGAATACAACATATATGAATGTGTAACACATATTGTTTAGTTAATTTCATCTGATTAAATTAATTTGTTTCAAAAAGGTAACGTCTTTTTAACGTTAGGATACACAATTAGGGAATAATGTCAGGGATGTGAAGAAGTCTAATGATGTAGTTTTAATTTCATGGAATTTGGATAAAGGTGGGTTATTCATGAATTTGAAAGCACGAAAATTCATGCTAAAATATTACAAACAAGTATCAGTATTTATTATTTTGTGCGTAAAAAACGTTTACACGTAGACGCTATAACTGATAAATTCTTTACAAGATTACTTCTCAGACTGAAAGATTTACAACACTCTAGCATAGTTAAAATACTTTTGAACATAAATAACGTCCTCGGATAACGTAAAGTAGAATGCTAACCCTTTCTCACACTGTAAAACTGCTTTTAAAGTGTACTAAAGGATTTTCCGTATTCACAGATGTACGAGTTTTAAACATTATAATGAATCTTTGGCGTTCCTCGCAATGCAACAGAAAAACCGCCAACTGCATTCCAAGTTATGGAATAATCTAACTGTTTGTCGAACTATTGTCCCTGACAATAAATTAAGGCAATCAAAAACAGTTGAAACTCTTTGCATGTAAGAAATCAGTCTTAAAGGGTTTCATTACTACACAACAGCAGTTTCTTGGCATTGCGCGACACGCTTGGGGCACGTCGTAGAACGCGCCTCTGTATTGTTGAATAAAGCATTTTGTGAATTTGAAAGGATTCCTTTAAAACCATTTCCATTTCATATAAAAGCAGTAAAGGAACATTCGCACGTACGCGAAGATAATATTAAGTAATGTTGAAGATTACCCTACACATATGTAGAAAGTAATTTGCGCACTTATAAGATAAATCTTAAATTTCTATGCAGCCAATGAGTTACAAAAAAAAGATTAAGATACATTTGATTGGTTTTATACATTGTCAGGGGCAATAGTCCGACAAACAGTTAAACCACATATGCAGTTGCAATCTAAATATAACTGTCTGAAATATTACAAACAAGTATCATCAGTATTTATTATTGTGAACGGAAAAAACGTTTAAACGTAAAGGCCATAACTGATAAATTACGTACGAGATTACTTCTCAAACTGAAAGATTTACAACACTCTAGCATATTTAAAATACTTTTGAACATAAATAACGTTCTCGGATAACGTAAAGTAGAATGCTAACCCTTTCTCACACTGTAAATCTGCTTTTAAAGTGTACTAAAGGATTTTACGAATTTATAGATGTACGAGTCTTAAACATTATAATAAATCTTTGGCGTTCCTCGCAATGCAACAGAAAAACAGCCACCACCATTCCAAGTTATGGAATAATCTAACTGTTTGTCGGACTATTTTCCCTGACAATAAATAAAGGCAATTAAAAAAACTTAAAAACCTTTGCATTTAAGAAATCGGTCTTAAAGGGTTTCATTACTACGTAACACCAGTTTCTTAACATTGCGACACACGCTTGGGGCACGTCGTAGAGCACGCCTCTGTATTGTTGAACAAAGTATTATGTGAATCTGGACGGATTTCTTTAGAACCATTTCCCTTCGTATATAAGCAGTAACAGCAGTTTCTTGACATTGCGACACACGCTTGGGGCACGTCGTAGAGCACGCCTCTGTATTGTTGAACAAAGCATTATGTGATTCTGGAAGGATTTCTTTAGAACCATTGCCCTTTGTATATAAGCAGTAAAAGAACATTCGCACTATACATTTTTGCATAGATGGTATTCACCGAATTTGGATAACAAAACTAATATTTCGTCGTTCAGTAAGTTCTGCGTTCTAAAGTAACTTTATTATCGTGTTCACAAGGTAATTAAACTTTAATTATTAAAGTTTATACGATATGTTTCAAAAGTGTATTTTCACCGAAAACAGTGAAAACGGTGATGCCTGAAAAGAAGCATTCTACTGGTTTTTCATGTGAGAAAAACCGGCAGAAGCTAAATGCTATTTTATAGAGATTTTGCTTCCACTGGCTTTTCATTTGAAAAAAGCCGGCAGAAGCTAAATGGCATTTTGAAGAAATTTTGATTTAAACGACAAAAACAAGACAGTGCCAGTGATGCCAGAATCGTGGGACGCGGGACTGAACGCTTACCCCCACTATGACCTACCGTCGTCCCCCACTTTCTTCCCATCGCACAGCACACAAGCATATCCCTACCCCTGTTCGTGTGCTCGGCAGCTCAACAGGCAACTCACACGGACAGGAGTAAAAATATGCTTGTGTGCAGTGTGGTGCGAAGAAAGTGGGGGACGCCGATAGGTCGTAGTGGGGTTAAGCGTTTGGTCCCGCGTCCCACGATTCTGGCATCACTGCAGTGCCATTATTGCTGTTAAAAAAAGATTTGGTCCAATGGGCAACTAGCTCCTTGTAAGCAAAGTTGATACCAATTTTTTCGTGGAAAATCCGCAGAACCTACTGAACGATCCAATATTTTTAAAGTTAAGAAGATATAGAGATCAATTGTCCTTCCCTTTGGATTTTCGCATTTGATTGTGTACCCAAGTTTTAATCTGGGCGTTGGTACGGTTTCTCAATACCGGATACTTCTCCTTGATATTATTAATAGTAGAAAACGACGGCAGTGTTCGTTTATGAATATTATCGCCGAATACATTTAATGCAGTTGAGCGTTCCTGATCTGTCCAACGAACTTTGCTTGACTGTTTATTACATGCGGGCAACGACACTGAAAAAGATGTACCTATTAATATGTAAATGTTTGGAATTTACTTATTTTCTAATTGTGTAAATAAGGTTGTAATTGCAAAGGAAATTGCAGGTAATTATACAGAAAAGGTGACTCAAATTTTTGAGATATAAAATACTACATGCGGTATAAGTATGAAACACATGGTGAAATGTTTCATGTTTATACCGTAGTATTTTACATCTCAAATATTTTTGTATTTCTAATTCTGCCCTCTGTCACGTCCTGGGTGGCGGGACTTGGATCGTGACATATATGGGGTAGGGAGGTTGCGTGCAGACTTTGCTTCGTAAGAAGACCTGCTTCTTTATGAAGGCTATGGTTCTGAACTTGCGGATAGGTGTAGGAGAGCTCGAAGACTCTGCTTCGTAAGAAGACCTGCTTCTTTATGAAGGCTATGCTTCGCGACTTTTAGGAGAGCTCGAAGACTTTGCTTCGTAAGAAGACCTGCTTCTTAATGAAGGCTATGCTTCGCGACTCGTATCGACCAGGGAAGGCTGAATGGTGATCGTACACCCGAGTGACGCACGTGAGAGTATAGGTTTTGACTTATGGCTCGATAATTGGCTTACTAACTGCATCGTATGAAAAAGGCGTAAATAGTAGGGGTTTTACTATAGGTTTGGGAATACCCATACGGGACTCTATATGAAAGAACGTTAGTAAACACGGGCAAGAACTCCCGGCGCTTGCGGAGACCGATCAGCTGTAGTCGTTGCGCGTAATGGTTCCAGGTATTCGAGGCGAAATAGCGAGAATTGACGGTTAAAGATAAAAGCGAAAGCGTTATTTATTAGAACACGTAACAGATAGTAATAAACACCTTATAATTATGCGTTAGACATTCAGCATAGGCACATAACATTTATATAAAGGTAAATGATAGATAATTAACGTTAGGCAAAAATAGCAAAAGATGCGAAGCAATGGAGTTAAACAATAAGAGATTATATGATAAAGATAGCAATATAATAATATGAGGCTAAAGCTCAAGCAAGATATAAATGCAAACTAAACTATATATATATAAAGCGATAAGCAAAGAAATTAACACGAAGAAATAACGTAGCAATTAAATGTTATAAACAAAAGTATAAACAATATTATAAAGTAGAAGAATTGGAAACGCTTACAGTGATGTAGACGCTGGTTGATGTACACTGAATTTAAATGTAACAATACAACTAATAAAGAAAACCACTTTTAGTTTTGAGGTGAACAGAGTAATGGTCGCGACTTGGCGATAGCACGGAATAATAATGATTGACTGGAGATACTAAAGAATAGTGATCCGTGGGCCACGCGGCACCGGTATTTATACAAATTGATGGAATGTGAGGTATGCGGGGAATTTGAGGTATGCGTGATGACTCATGCCCAAAGTATGCGTGGAATTTGCGGTATGCGTGATGAGTCATCCGTAAAGTATGTGTCGAAATAGCTCTGGGGCTTTGTAAGAATCAAAGGTTGATCTATAATTAGGCTGTAAGACCATGGGATTTCGAAAAGGGGCACTCAATCCGTTGGGTGGACTTTTGTGGTTTACATTGGAAGAGAGGGGGGGGGGAGAGGTTTTGATTTAGAAAGGTTGGGGCGAGGGCTTGTTGCAATTCGTGATTGAGGAGGGAGTCATGCCTCTAAGGCGAAGAGGGGAAGGGGAATCAGCTGGAGATGGGGACCGCTAAGGTACATCGTCCAAGATCTGATGATTCGTAAAGGGTTAAGAGTTGTGGTTTATAGATAGTAGTAGGTTCTTGGGTAGGTCATATAAGGAGGAAGCTAGTTAGGGTTGGGCGAAAATTATAGGGACGTCACACCCTCTTTAGTTAAAATGTCCTATATAACATTTTGAAACAACCGAGAAATCTGAAGCTTTATCATTTACTTTGTACCATACTTATTTTCCTTCATTCAAATTAAAACACGTTGTCATTATTTCGTAATAGCCTAATATCATTTTTTGTAATAGGTGTACCGGTAGGGAATGTATTATTAACGTACCAATTAATTAATTGTTTCAGATAAGATATTTTAACCATTTTGAAAGAAGTTAGGTGTAAATACATTAGACTGTTTATAAATCTTTACGAAGCACGTAGAGGTTTCTAACTTTACTTAAAAGGTAAAAGACGTGTGGAACTGTAAAAATATTTCAACATATCTCAAAAAATGAAAAAATGCTAGATAGGACAGTTTAACTAAGGAGGGCAGAATTATTGGCCTCGTACTACCATTACTTTTGATCGAGAACTCTTTAAACGTACCTTTGGATTTCTTACACGGTGAATTTTTTATATAGCTTGAATCATGAGACAGTTCCATTGGGGTTACTGCTTCATTGTCGCTTGCGTCGCTGTCTTTTGCATTTTCCGTAGTTATGAGTTCACTGCTTTGGTCTTGTTCATCATCTTCCGACGATATACCGCCTTGAGCGTGCTTCAGTAATTTGTTTGGAAATCTGTTTGGCACATGTAAATTAAATAAAAAACAACACAGTACGAATAGTTACCTTGAATTGTCGATGAAATTATTCAATTTACGAGCACAGGGAAAACACGCAATTTCAATAATTCAATTTCTTGACTAACACTATATTACATTTCGCTCAGCAAACACAGTGTTATTGCGTCTATCCGCTCCAGAGGTTAATAAATAGTGACAACTACTCTTTTAACGTCGATGTGAGCCAGAGTGGGGTTATGACACTGCTAGAAAGTCGAAATACAGTAGGGGTGGCAACCTGCAAGCGTCTCCCCTACCATTTACATCATTTAACTTTTCTACTAAAATTTTTAACTACCGTTGGATTTCTTCTGATTTCGTAGGACCATTACTAAAATGATAACATATCGTTCGTTTCCATGGTTTCTTAATACCTTTTAGCGTAAACACCAATGCATGGTCCACAATCTGTCCCTTGTTTAGCCCCTTTATCGTATCCTGTAACGCAGGCCTGCACAGCAAGGCTGTGGCGGGCAAGAGCGCTCTCGATTGCTCGTGAGCAAAGCGAAGAGTGACGCCGTGAGCAGTTCCCCCACCCTGTGGCCAATAGCTGTCGTAGTATGCGTGTAAACTGTAAGGTGTGTTGCTGACGTTCAGCGGCACACTTCGCTCACAAACACTCCCCACCACGGCACTGTTGCTCATGAAGACGTGGCTTAGTGCTTTTCGATGCTCTTTTTGCACGCGCCCGAAAATTTTTGCCCGGCGGGCATTCAGCTGTGCACGCCTGCTGTAACGCGTTATACTCTATGCACGGAGTCAAAGCCATTTCATCAAATACTATAGAACAGAATTTTTCTTTCGGTTTTAAAGATTTTATCGTGTTTTGATTGTGTTGTATGACTACTTCATTAATGCCCTCTCCTTTTGGAATTTTATTTAAAAATCTACTAATTGTATTTTTGGAAGGAAGGTTGAACCACTTTGATAAGAATCTATACGCGGAACCAGATGTTTTGTACAGGGCTAAGCTCATCAGCTTTTCATCTACTGTATATCTACGACCTTTAGGTTTAATGTTTTTACGTTTTAGTTGCTGAATACAAAAATTGAATGATTCTTTTCGCAAGTCTGTTTTAGAAAAATTAAAATCTTTCTCGGTTAAATATAATCTACGTTTAAATTTCTGTATCCGTTTTTTATAAATTAAAACTTTACTCTGTAACATTCTCCCTTTTTTGTACAAGCGTTTAGCTGCGGGTGTTAACTCCGTGGACTTGTGTAATCCCACACTTTTTAATAATGTGTTACTGGAATCTAAATGTAAAAAAAATAATTACAGATAAAAAATCAGATGTGATAAACTTCACATTTCATTTTCATTTAACGATAAATATACAAAAATTGTGATATATAAATCAGTCTAAGGATTAATATAAAAATATAAAAATGCTCTTATTACACTTACGTCTCCGTTATCGCTGGGCGCTCGCGTGTCGCTGGACCTTGAGTCGGTCTCGGCCGTCCGGAGTTTCCCTAGATAACGTACGGCACGCTTGCCGTCTAACGTTTCGCTCTTTCTCGCATGTCGCTGAACCTCGGGCAGGTCGTGGTCGCTCGCTCGTCTTGCTGATGTCACTCGGCTACTCGATTACTCGCTCGCGGTTCCACCTGTATTCGCGATCGCGGTGGCTCGGATCAGCGCGTATGTGCTCTCCGGGCTCGGCCGTTCTTGGTGCGTCGGACGGAGTTGCATCTGCAGACCTGTTCGGCCGAGTGCGTTTCGCGGTGAGTTTAGGCGTGGAGATGAGGTCGCGATACTTAGACGGCCCGCTGGCTCGTCGCAACTTCCTATACTCGTTTCATCCTAAGAAAAATCCCATTCCGCGCAGGGATGATTCTGAGGAGGCGCTGGTTGGTCCGACCCCCACTTAACTGCCTACGAATTTCTCCGTCTTACCGCCTGTTACCTCTCAGTCAATCGCCTGCGTCGGGCCCATAGGCGGTAGTGGGGGCAGCGCAGAACGGCCACAAAACGGTCTGGGTTTAGGATTTTTCTTAGGATAAAACCAGTATAGCTCAAGCTCCCGAAATCGATTGCCTCCACTGAAGTTCCCCTGTTCCTATCCACGATTCGCGTTTCCGAAATCCAAAAGGGGGAAATCGCCCCGTCGGCACCTGTCGATCGCTTCTTATTAAGCAATGTCGGGGCCCGGGCCGTCAACGGTCGCGTTCCCCTGACATCGATAAGTCCCGGATTCGGCGACCGGACTGTCGTTCGCAGTGCGATTCCGCTGTATCGCCGATGTTGAATCGGAAGGCGACGCGCGGATAGCAACCACAGAATGAATCGATAGGGGCATGTAACATTAGTTGCTTCGATACTGTTAAGAGGCACTTCTTCCTTATCCTGAACCTCATTGATTTCCATCGTCCACCTCGTCTGGTAAATATTCAGTTCCACTAAGTAACGTTTTGTACTGCAGAAGAAAAAAGGATCCGCTATCGTCCTCACAATTATATCCTCGCGAGTGCTTTGACGTCAAATTGGTTATTAGTAAGGACTTATATATATATAGCCTCAAATTGGTAGCAGGTTGTCTTATTTGATCTAAAATCATGGCTCCTGACATTGCCAAAAAATTTTCCAGTGGATCTTGGTTGATGTTCCTCGTTGCGAAATTGTCAAAACCCATTCCTTCTAATTTAGCCCATAATAATTCGAAACTCTGCAAAGTATTTATGAAATTCTGTAGGCATGGAATATCTGTTGTATCTAGTTTCTTAGTTTCAGAATGAATAAATCGAATGCTTCTCAATTGTTTTCTTGCGTTCGCAAAATATTCAGCGTGGTAGCTTTCCGCAGACCACGGCATCCTCTTGGGGTGATCGTCTCCGTAATGGACACCATTTGTCCCGTCTGCAATCGCATTCATTAACTGAAGCAATTACGCTGTATGGATTCCCTCAGCTGGCATCTTCCTGTCTCCAATACTCGTCTTCATCGGTCCTAAGATGGAAAGAGGAAATTAATAAATGTCACATTTATTGAGGGCATTAGTACAAGGTACGCAAACGTTTATGGGGGGAAGATAAATCGTAATACCTAATGAAAGAAATAACAAATCTTACCACTTGTCCTTGCAAGGAGGTCGACGAAACAAAACATCTTCTTGCTGAAAACCTGCATCATATGTTTCACCTTCATTTTATTTATTTTCCCGGGAGAAATTTTCTGTTCCGTTAAATCTGGCACGTGCCGCTCAATTTCGTATGCTGTAATAACGTGGTTCCAAGATGCAACTTTTCTATCCCCATCCTTCAATTGTGGTCGATCAAAATCGATTTCCAGATCCTTGGTCATGAAGTTGTTCCGCATGCGCTTCAGCAAGTGGGGAACATCGTACAATGGAATAAATTCTACGTTGTCGATGAGGATTATCCAATCTGTGAAAGAAGTATTGTCATTATTCAAATACAGACACGTATTTGAAAGGAGATAAAGTACGTAATCAAAAAAGATACTTACATTTTTTAATTCCTTTCTGGTTTCGAATTTTGTCCGTGTCTAGTTGCATTGTTTTAATAGCCTTCATATTGGAGGAGCCTTGATCGCATACTGTCGCTGCTACTATATAACCTGCTTCAGTAACCGCACGGACAATCTCTTTGATACAGTAAATTAATTGCCCGTGGGTTGTTTGAGCAGTACAAAAATTTTACACGAACGGGATTTTCCAGCTGGTTTTTATACCTCGGAGCATGAAGACCAGCGCGTGGTCTGCATACTTTGCGGTACGATTTGTGCCCCAGACCAACAAGTTTGTCTTTTTCGGCTCAATATTGCACGTTTAGCTTTAACGATACTTCATCCCACATGAGTATACATATCTTATCCAGTGGATCCATCATGCGGTTGGCTATTTCCTTTAAACAATCGTTTATTGTTTTTGTCACGCCGCAATTTAAGCGAATGTGACTCAGCAGCTGGCGACCTCTTCTTGGAGCTGCAAGTGGAAGAAAACTGCACAAATATCTATATGCGGACGCCGATCTCTTTTAGATCTAAAAGCATAGGAGCCTTTCGTCTGAAGTGTAACGGCGCCCATGCTTACGTTTACATACATGTCATACACGTTCGTTTTTTTATCGAATGATGTCGGACAGTGTCGGCTTTTTACGTGCTACGTCTACGGAGTACGGGGTAGACAGAGCATGCATTCTAAAGCTAAATTAGAGGGAGGGAAAGAGAGAGAGCAATACTTAACGTCGCAGCGTCTCGCGCGATCGCGTGTAACTTGTGTCCCCTGGAGCAGCCACGTGGGATGATGTCATTTGACAGCGCGAAGAACGCTGAATCTTAGATTTAAGTGGCGAGGAGGAGGACGGGTAAATGAAATTGAGAAATAAAATATGTTTAAGAAATTTTATTTAAAATTAAAAGTATATAAACATAAAAAGAATGTAAAATGTGAATATAAATAAGAATATAAAATGTGAATTTAAAATTAAAAAAGAATATAAATAGAATATAAATTATAAAAATAGAATACAAATATAAAATATAAATATAAAATGTGAATATAAAAAAGAATATGTATGTATGTATGTATCTTTATTGTTCCCCTTGGGGTTACAAGAACTTCCATTTCCGCTTTGCTCCTTCCGCTTAACTCCACTTATGCCTACTTCTTAATCCTAACCCTATTTACATTATTTATATTATTTACATATAAAAAAGAATATAAAATGTGAATTAAAAGTTAAAAAAGAATATAAATAGAATATAAATATTGTAGGGATCCGTTGTGGTCATCGTCGCTCCACCAGAGGGCCACGAGGCTTGAGATGTTTCTCGCTGGTGGTCGTGGTCCCTCCCGTTTGTATATATACAAGTTCCGTCCTAGTCCTGTTACCCAGCGTGTCTAAGGCAGGGTCCCGCCAAGTAAGCCTTACTGATGAGTCCTCTGGCGGGCCCGGGACGAAACGCACTTTCCTTTTCCCTCTGTGAGGGTGGTGACCCTACTTTCCTTTCTTTCCTTTGTCACCGCTATGGAGATCCAGTCAGATCCGCTACAATATAAAATATAAATATAAAATGTGAATATAAAAAAGAATATAAAATGTAAATATAAAAAAAATATATGTTAGTTAATAAAAGGCTCATACATGCATACATACATATTTCCATGCATCTAAAGAAAATCTTTTCTTAATTGCTTTACAGCCAGAATCGAATTTTCAATTTGTTTTTTAATACTGTCAGGTGCCCCATCTTTATTTACCTCCTTTTCTGTTAATTTTAATTCTTTATTTATTTGGCCTAATCTCAAAACTTCTTCTTTCAATTTCTGATTTTCTCTTTTTAAATCATCAATTTCCTCTTTTTAAATCATCAATTTCCTCAGCATAAAGGGTTTCTGCTTCATTGCGCATTTCAATCATGCTTTGTTGTATGACTGTGTCATGCGTCTGTTTCTCCTCATCTCCCTGAGGAAAGAAGAATAACGAGCAAAGTTATCCAGGTTTAACGAACGCAACATTAATTATGGTAGTACAGTATTGTCTCCGTATGTGCTCGGTTTTGTGCTCACGATACAAAACTTGTCGCTATCCCCACCACTTCTGTCTCCCTCTTGTCCGGCGAAGGCGAGAGCTAGGGATTGCAAACCAGTAAATCGGTTTGAAGTTTTTTTTCATTGATAACTTAGTAGATATCGACGGAATTATGCGCTACATATGTGCGTTACATTGCTTTACATACAATTTTTACCGGTAATTCGTGACATTTTTACCGGTAATTCAATAAATTATGTATTTCTCAGAAAGGACGATCTTTCCACTTAAAAATGCCGTCAGAAACATCTAAATCCGACAAATAGTTTCCGAGATAAAAATTCAAAAGCACAACCCATTTTCACGAAAATAGGCAAAAATCGCAAAATTCAAGGCCCTGTATTTTTCAAACAAACTCGATATCGACAAAATGATGACTTAAACCCTCCCTAATTCCACGAGGACTACAACATATTGAAGTTTAAAAAAAATCCGAGACATCGAGGGACAAAAGTGATCGATTTGGCGTGGAATGACCCCCCCACTATGACCTACTGGCGTCCCCCACTTTCTTCGCACCACACTGCACACAAGCATATTTTTACTCCTGTCCGTGTGAGCTGCCTGTTGTGCTGCCGAGCACACAGACAGGGGTAGGGATATGCTTGTATGCAGTGTGGTGCGAAGAAAGTGGGGGACAACGGTAGGTCATAGTGGGGGTAAGCGTTTGGTCCTGCGTCCCACGATTCTGGCATCACTGCTCGTATGGGTTTCGCTAGTTCGCTCGCACCGGGCAGCATCCAGGCAGGCGGGCTAGGGGAGGGGAATCCGTAGCCCCACTCGAACTGCCTGGACTTGGTCGCGTCGGGGCTTATGTCCCGATTCCTGGAAATAATTTGCGGCGAGAAACCGACGCAACCTAGCGTCGCGGTGGGGAGTGAGAGTCATCGCTCTGACGCGTCGCGCGCTCGGTTCCTCGCGCTGGGACGCTACGTCACACCATAAAATATTGACCAAATAAACAAATCCCTTACCTTGGTGCATATAAGGTGCGAAGCATTATATTTGCAGCAAATTTCATCCCACGCCTCTTCTTTTTGGCTCAGGTTGCTACAATCCCTTTTTTTGTTCAATTATATTGCTATATTCTTTTAGGATCTCCATAAATAAATGTTTTTCAACATCACTATAATGTTTCTTCGAAACCATCGTGGTCATTTCTTCTTTCAGAATAGCACACGAATGCACGTGGCAATAACAAGCGCGTAAAGAGATTTTATAATATAAGATTTACTTAAGCATTTACTTGGCTAAGCAAGCCTTAAGTACCGTCTTCTTCACTAAGCAAATCTTAAGATCGGACTGTATATACATGAAGTTTTAAGCTCGTCTTATTCGAATAAGGCGGACTTGGTTAAGACATGTTTAAGCGCACGCTTAAGCAACGACTGAGAATACCGCCCTATGAAAGGGCGAGGAAATGTCTCTCAGACACGTCGTTCATTGGATGCGGATTTCGGCCAATCGCGTAACAAATTGTTGTCATGTGACAGCCAGACAGAAAGCAGATCTGTGGATGTAGAGTGAAAACAATCATAACCTGCGAAGTGTTAAATGAGGAAATCTGTAAAAAAAATTGAAATATCACGAGGTTTTATAACATACAGGACACTGAGTGATTGTCTCAATTAACAAGGTAAGTTACCAAAATTTTTTAATGGACCATTTATGTAGAGCTTATGGAAACGTAGGAGACGCACAGACGTGGAAGTTGTCCGGAGAAGGTTCGACAGACAAGTATCTTATTTCCCATAAGTTTCTCATAAGTCTTTTGGAAACGGGAGTAAGTTCAGTGTAGATTGTAGGCGGTGTAGGTGAAGAAACAGGATTTGTAGACTGTGGGATGCACATGGACGAAGGAGCGGGTGGAATGAATGTCGATGAAGAAGCATATGGGAAGGAAGGATTGTGTAAAGACGGAATTAAGGACATTTCTATTTCATATAGTATATTGTTAATTTTGTGTTGGCATAATATTCGGTGCCGGTCGTCAAATTTTCGTAATTTAGCCGCAATATATTTCCCAAACGCTGCGCAGTCGCCACTCTCTGAGTCACGGGCATTGACGGCAGTTTTGATGTAGTTTATGGTTGTGTTCCAATTCACGCATACGGCGCATGAAATTGATGGCATCTTATTGGTGGCATCGTACGATTCCCTAGAATTTCTCTCACTTGCCGCCAATACGATGCCACTTCCGGTGCAATGAGCGTCAATTCGGGGGTCTTCCCTACGCTTGCCCGGCTGTTTTGACGATTTAAACTGTTTTGCCTGTGGTGTACTTGTTTCGGGCACGACGTCGTTGTCGACAGGGTCGAGAAGGATATCAGCATCTGCTGCTTCATCTACATCGACAGTCTAAATAAAATGAAACAATAAAATTCAATTACAATTGAAATTTTCAGATTCCATTGACTGCAGAAGAATGGAAGAAAATATCAGATGAATTTGAGGAAATTTGGAATTTTCCGCATTGTGTTGGTGCTATTGACGGAAAACACGTACTAATGCAAGCGCCAATAAAAAGTGGAAGTGACTTTTACAATTATAAGGCAGAATATTTAAAGTAATATAATATAAAATATAATCAAGTAATAGCAATACATGTATAACAGAATTAATTAAAACGCAGCATGTTGCAATAAAAAATTTAACATCCTAATTTGAATAATTCATTTTTAGGTAAAATTCTCTTCCAGTACATTCTTATGGGCAAACTTCGATCTTTGGTTGCATACGAAATATCAACGCTTAAAGTGTCAGTAATTGGGTCCTATACCCTAATTAGAGATACAACTTACGCTTATAGTGTTTCTGGGTTCCGTATTGTCGCCTAAAAATTGCATTGCCTTGAATGCGAACCACTTGGAGCGGTAAATTTCGTCGCTTCCTGAAATAATATACATTGGAATGTTTCCCCCACTCTTCGTTAGAAGTGTTTAATATTATTTACCATGTCCGGATGTGGTGCTTCTCTTAATTTTCCCCTTCTCCCGTCTGTACGAACTCTTTAAACTTTCAAGTTTCTTTTTACAATCGTCCACGTCCGTTCCGACCGCTGCTGCAATTGTACGCCATGCGTCCTCCTTTTCTAAAGTTTTAAAATGCAGCGGGTTTTTTGCGTTTCATAACAAATCACATTTCTGATAAAACTCAAGGAACTTCAGTGAAATTTGCGTAGTCCACTCCATGGTGTCGTTCGGATGCGAATGCACGCTCTGATGGACCGTTCGGGCCGATCCGCTTGCGACGATCGTACGTTTTCCTAGGAAACTGGGGTAAACATTGTACTTCAGATACCTAGTGATGGGACTGATACCGTATCGATACATATCGATACCGTTCAACAAAGGACCGATAGGACTGCGAACCGAACGTTCGCCGCGCCGTTCGGGCCGATCCGCCTAGCAGCCGATCAAAGCGTGCATTCGCGTCCGAACGACACCGTGGAGTGGACTACGCAAATTTCACTGAAGTTCCTTGAGACATTTCAGAAATATGGATTGTCGTGGAATACAAGAAACCCGCTGTATTTTGATACTTTAAAAAAGGACAATTGCAGAAACGGTGGGAACTAGTGATGACTAGAACCGTGATTTGTGAATCACGAGTGATCCGATCACGTTCGTTCCCAATCACAGTGATCCATGATTTTCGTGATCGCATCTGATTGGTGCAGGCAGAACAGTGATCCGTGATCACCTCTGATTGGTGCAGGCAGAACAGTGATCGCTTCTGATTGGTGGAGATCATAACTGCTCGTTGCACGAGTCACATAACTCCAAATTCTATTATTTCTCGAAACATTGTCAAGCCCTCACTGTTCTTATAGAATCTCAGTTGTATATTTTGAAGCAATGTAATCGTTCTTGATCTATTTAAATTAACGAATATTTCTTCACTTTAGTTAAAACGTTTAATGTATATGTGAATACTTTAGCCAATCAAATCAGTGCGTGCATACATTGACTATTTATGAATGAATATTCTATATGTTCGCTGAATTAGCACGTTTTGTCTGTAACACCAACTCTATTAAAGTATTTCATAAAAAATAATTCAATTAAGGGGGGGTTCTGCTTTGTGGGACCGAAAAGATAGGTGATATTTGCGAATTTTTTATAAAAAAATCGATTGCAGAATGTTGACAAAAAAACGGCTCGTGCTGGCGTTGAAGAAAAGTGTCCTATGGCTTATCTGAGACACAAAAAGGAATAGGGATTCTTAATCTGCACGAACATGGCTATCTATGGAACTAGAACAATTAAGAAAAGTGAAAAATTCTTAAAATGGCAGTCTTTTGAAAAAAAAGTTCAAACTTTGTTCAAAAATCGCAAAGAATTATTTAAATAAAAAAAGAACGGTAACAGATACAGCCATAATCCTAGTTCCATAGATAGACTAACGTTTGCCGAACATGTATCTACAAGGTCGATACCAATAGCTTCATTGGACTTCGAGATTTCTTCAACGCCATGTTGAAAAATGTTGTTTGGAGAAAAACGAGTTTGAAGTTTCATGTTAAATTGGTATAAAAGTACAATAAGTACAATAGTTAAAATCCTCCAGGGCTATAGAGTAGTCCTTCCACTTCTTCATACATCGATTGTTGGTCTGATGCCTCCATTCTTCGGGCAGTTCTCGCCTCCTTGCTTGCGAACGTATGACGCTCTTCAGCCCTGCTTATGCGCTCGGCGTTGCGTTGTTGGGGTATGCGCTGGATACCAGACCCAGTTTTATGCCCATAACGTCCATTATTTTCAATACCGATGAAAATCCTTCGTTATAGACACAAGCACTAATAAATGCACAAATTTCTGTGATTTTGGCTGAATTGAATGTATGTTTTGGTGCCATTTGCCAAATAGTGCTATTAAAACTTTCATTAACATTCTGCGTATTCCCACCGAGGCATCGTTCTAGTAATTCTTTGGACGAGAGACTTTCATAAATAGGCCTTTTATAAATAGGCATTTTTTTTTGCATTTCTCCAAATATTTGGACCATTGCACCTCTGTACCATTTTTGAACTCTTAGTTTGAGCGTCCCTTCCCCTTCGGGGGTCGTACCCCCCAGGTGTGCTACCTTGTCGAGGTCTGGGGGCTCGACTAAAGCGCTTTAGTCGAGCCCCCAGACCTCGACAAGGTAGCACACCTGGGGGGTACGACCCCCGAAGGGGAAGGGACGCTCAAACTAAGAGTTCAAAAATGGTACAGAGGTGCAATGGTCCAAATATTTGGAGAAATGCAAAAAAAAAAATCCATTTTTTCGACCCCACAAAGCAGAACCCCCCCCCTTAAGATCAAGAATTACGATTACAGTACACAATTCACTCAAGTTAAAAAATCACAATCACGGTCGTGATGTAACTTGAATCACGACCGTGATCGTGAATTTGCGATCACTGTGATAAATCACTATTAGTGATTTTGCACTCCATCTCTAGTCTGAACTGACGTGGAGGATTGTAAAAAAAAACTGGACGACAACCCGGAACCCAAAAACACTATAAGCGTTTCTCTAATTACTTTCTGATATTTCGTATGCAATCAAAGATCGAAGTGTGCCCATAAGAATGTGCTGGAACAGAATTTTCCTTAAAAATGAATTACTCAAATTAGGATGTAAAATTTTTTATTGTAACATGCTGCGTTTTATAATTAACTCTGTCATTGTTATTACTTTTTTTACATATTAAGCATATTTATCTTGCCAATGAACAGCTCCTGACGTAGAAAAATATTTTGCCAAATCGTCTCGCACTTTCTCGGCGGTCACTTTACTTCTACGTGCTACCGACCTCAAAGGCAAAAGGGAAGCTTGTTGATTTTCTTATCAATAGCATCAATGCAATGCGGAAAATTTCAAATTTCCTCAAATTCATACTGCTTATTTTAAGCAAATGTTTAAGTAACTTCAGTAAAGTTCTTCTAAATAAATGCAGTACTCAAATTTAAGTAAATATATCTGTACTCTAAAAATAATTTACTTACATTAAAAATATGGTTTCTTGGGTCAAATAAGTTGATTAAAAAAAATTGGTTTGCTTGAATTAAGCAAATTTTTTCTCAGCGTAGCTACATCTATATTTATTTCATCTGTGAGTACAGATGTCAGTTTTTTAAAGTCACAGAAATTTGTTTCTGTGCAATTGTGGGATCCATAAATCGATTTTCATTCGAAATCCGCGAATAGAATCGTAGAAATCAATTACAGTTTTACCCTTCCCTCGTAAACCTACATTTAATATATTTAAATGATCTGATAGATCCGATAGAAATGCTAAATTACATAACCACTTCTTGTCCTGCAATTGCGGAACTTCGTTGTTCATCATGTCCAGAAATACAAGAAGTTCTCTAAGATGGAAAAATCTGTCTAAAACTTTTCCACGACTAAGCCAACGTACGTCGGTATCTAACGGTACAAGTCACCATAATCGCATTCCAAATCTTCTAGAAACGTGCAGAACTGTCTCCGTTTCAGTCCGTTCATTCGGATATAGTTAGTCGTTTGAATAACGACTAACATAACGTCCTCAAATTGTATACGTTTAGCACATAAATTTTGCTGGTGGAGGATACAATGGAAGTTATCAATTTTATGAGGAATTGGAAGATTTCTTAAACCATCTCGGAGGCGGCCGACGAATCCGGTGTGCTCTCCAACCATTGCTGGAGCACCATCGGTTGTGACGGAGACCAGTTTGGTCCAGTCTAAGGCCCGGTGCAGACGAGCGGTTTGCGGCAGTATGCCGCCGCGAGACGCGCGTGAAATTTTTCTAGCAGTTCACACGAGCGGTTTTGCAACGCCACGATTCGCGTTCTGCGGTTTCTTCTTCTTCTATGTTCATGGGTTTGAGAGAGACATTTTCTTGCGTTAGATAAACGCAAAACGCTCGTGTGAATTGCTTGATATAAAACAATGTACTGCTTCGCCGCTTTGCGGCAGCGTTCTTTCGCGGCGAAGCGATACGTGCGTTCGTCAAAACGAACGCAAACGTGCCGCCTGGTAGCCGCTGAAATTTGCGTCCCGTGTGAACTGCTTCATATAAATCTATGTTCTGCTAAAACGCGGCGGTAATTTGCCGCCGCGGCAAACTGCCGCAAACCGCTCGTCTGCACCGGGCCTAACCCCATACCGTCGACTTGCTTTGTCTACGCACGACAAGATATCTGCTCCTGTCGTGGTGTTTCTGTTAAGGGACTGAAATCTACCAGTACCTCTATTATTGACAACTTCTCATTGACACCACGAATAAATATTGCGACTTGTGGTGTGCCTGTCACGTCCGTTGACTCGTCCAATGCCAAACTGTACGCGATAAATTCGCAGGTGGCAGCAGCTAGTTGCTGGACGTCCGCTGCCATCTCTTGAATTCTTCTTGTGACCGTGTTGCGCGATAAGGTCACTTGGTGAAATTGTTTAATTTAGTTGGGGCATAGGAGCTCTGCCGATGTCGTCAACCATTCTTTAATAAATTCTCCATCCGCGAATGGACGCCCATTTTTCGCAACTTAAGAGAGAGTTCATACCTGCACTTTAAAACGGCGTGCTTATTCACGGCACTACTCTCCTACAGTGAAAGCAATGAACTCAATACTGTACATATACACATATGTTCTAAAATAACTGATAAGCATTAAATATTCTAGTACGAATTTATAAAAACTTACGTCTTCCGATTGATTTTCTTTCTCTTCTATTAAATTGCCTTTTAGGCGCTCGATGGTTTGAAGACACTCGTCCCTTGACAAATTACCATATTCTTTAGCATGGCATGCATTGTAATGCCTTTTTAAATTGTGAAACCGTTTAGACGGCAGTAACTTTTGGCATACAAGGCAGTGTATTTCCCCATTCTGCTGTGTCAGAAGGTGTAACTCTTCCCAGCAATGAATTGTATTTATACATTTAAAAGAATTAGTGAACGTTACTACCGTTACCTTTTTTTCTCACTATTCATACAGTATGGAAAAAATAAAGTATGAAAAAATTATATAGACACAGGCGGAATCGAATCGAACTCACGACCGCAACAACGCCACGCCGACGTCTTACCTACCGAACACTCCACGGCATATTCTTAAATTTATGTTATGGCTTTTATGCTTTCCAGTGGCGCTATGAAATGTTTAATAATTTACATGTAATTATCTCTGTTATTAAGGCCCAATGGCAGAAACGCTCGGACACGTATTTACTTATTTTCGACATAGATCCATCGTGCCAAGGCTCATCAAAATTGATGTCTACCTCACAGTGGACTCCCCTTGGAAGTCGGATCCAATACTATCTGGCGAAGCTCCAAGCACAGGAATTGACTGCTTTAGAATAATGCCAGTTTTTCTAATTTGTAATTTTAAAGAAGAACATGGGGATCCATTCATCCCACTTCTGACACCAGTGTTACGTTTTCCGTTCAACATAGTGTAAATTTAATGTACAAGCATAAAAGAACATTAACAAGAACCAGAACAGGAACAACAGTAACTGATATAATTTCTAATAAGCTAAGATATAGGTTTCGATGCGTCTGCACACAATGGCTTCCGGATCTCCAGTGACAGCTTGACAGGCGATCGATCAGATCGCCTTCTTCTTGCTGTCACCTTTTGTCTTCTGCTGCGAGCACCAGCGGGCCATGGATTCCATCCATAGGGTGCTCGCAACAATATAATATAGATTGAGTCCTAATCAACTCTTTACTCCTATCTTTATATTTTCGCAATACACTACAGTTAGTATACAGGGTGTCCCAATAATGTGGGAGTTCTTTGGAAGGGCTAATTCAGGGGGTGATTTGAAACAACTTTTTCCTTAGCGAAAATATTGTCCGAAGCTTCGATAAGGAGATATTAACAAAAAGCCCCGACCAATCAGAGCGCGCGCCTTCCGCTCGAGCTCTCGCGGTAGCGTTGGCTACGCGGTAGGCGACTGCGCTTGTACTACGAACGTACGAACAAACAAGTCAGCATGCATCGAAGGAAACCGCGTTACCCTTTTTTTTTAAAGCAGAATTTTAAATAAGAATCATTTAAAGTGACAAGAAGTACGTAAATTTCGTTTTTAAATATGGCATAAACGAAAAGGTAATGTAACAGAAAATGTACGACATGTGATCGTGATTCGTTATTGAGGTAAAAATCCGTAGTTTAATAAAGGCCATCACAACTAAATTTAAAAAATAATATTAGGTGTATGAATAAATTCTTTCCGACTGGATTTACATAACCAGTACAAAGCTACTGAATTTCTATCGCGGTGGTATTCATAACCTGCCAGAAAAATGGCAAAAAGTAATTAACAATAATGGAAATTATTTCGATGATTGAGTTGTTTTCATATTTTTTAAATCGAACTGTTATTGTACCCTAAAATCGAAAAGAATTTATTTCTACACCTAATAATCACCAATAAATTAAATAAAACTCACCCATTCGGACATTCCTTTCCTTCCTTTTCGGAAACCTGTGTCACTGGGTCATTGTACCGATCCTGATTTATGGTAGGGTAGCGCCCAGTGCTCAGCTGATCGCAGGTATTTGCAGGACACCACCCGAAGGTAAGGGTCGCAAAGTCAAGTGCGTCCGGGTTGATGTACCGAATATTCACTTCACTGCACTGATACTAACACTGATCATTTAATTTATTTTTCACGGAACGTGTTGTTCCTACGTTATAAAAATTGGTGGCCCCGAAAGGGGTCGCGCGTACAACCAGAACATCGCGTAATACTCTTCGGCTGAGTACATTTCTGGGACGACATTACTAGCTGACTGACAGGATTTTTTCCCCAAGCAACTTCCTCTACCCCCAAGTAGTTTCTCTCGTTCCATTATGAGTTTATTCCCACCAGGACATTTTCGAAACACATGTGTTTTGCAGAAGTGCAACGAACGAACCATCCTACACTTTCACAAAAGCCCGCGCTCCGTCCTTTTACTGCCAATGTACCCATTGCTTAGAGATAGACAGCAGACACCACGTGTTTCGGTTCGAAAGGGTCCGAAGAGACGAGAAACAGAAAGTCCTCGAATTGTTATAAAGAAGAAAATTCATACCATTCCTGTTTCTGTTTCCCGATGCCCTGAGTTCACGTTTGCTACGAGGCGGAACCAGTTATGCCATAAATTACCCAAAACTGTAGTAAATCATTCTCTACCAGCCTGATTAATTTTGGAGAACTAGAAATTAAAGAGTATTATCCAACATCAATACGCCTCGCGAAGAGACACAGGAAGAGAACGGGTAGTCCGCTGACTGCGCGTAGTTCCGCCTGCTTCGTCCTACCTTCAAATTAAAGACGGATCCCTTATCTTTCGTGTCTAAACACGCGCTCGAATTTCAAAACAAAAGCACGCGTCGACGTATTCTGTGCGAGAGATGGTGGGCCTTGAGGTTCGATTGGCCTCAAACTAACTAATCAGGCCTGCATCCCTCCCAAATGGCCACTGTCCTGAAGAGGCCCTCTTCACAGCAATATCTCCTCCAGCACACTGTGTTTCGGGGGGAGGTTAGGCGAGGATCTTGAATCTTACACACTGTGGGTAGAGGGAATTTTGGCGAGGATCTTGAATCCTACACACTGAAGGTAGAGGGAATTTAGGCGAGGATCTTGAGTACTACACACTGAGGATAGAGGGAATTTAGGCGAGGATCTTGAATCCTACACGCTGAGGGTAGAGGGAAATTAGGCGGGGATCTTGAATCCTACACGCTGAGGGTAGAGGGAATTTAGGCGAGGATCTTGAATCCTACACGCTGAGGGTAGAGGGAAATTAGGCGAGGATCTTGAATCCTACACGCTGAGCGACCATGGAAGGTTTAATATGTAAGGGAGCACCTGGGAGACACCCGTTAGATCACTTGAGTTTTTATTTCGGTTCGATAATGGGATTTAACGTTGCATTTACATAAGAAAGCCACACGTAAGACGGGTGCCCTCGAGAATTTCCCCCACCTCGCGCACACTACGCCGGAGCAGCGCGTCCGTGAGTTGGACTCCGAAGCGCCGAGCTCACGGACACGCTGCTCCGGCGTAGTATGCGCGAGGTGGGGGAAATTCTCGAGGGCACCCGTCCTCGATCTGGTATCACTGCTTGGTCCCCCTGTTAACGATGTACAAAAGAGTGTATTAACATGGCCGACTTCCGCTCGCGCTTCTTCTCGGTTCTTAGAGAGCAGCGTCGCTGTTTTCTGATTGGCGGATGGGTTTGCGTGTTACGCGGTGATTGGCTGTGCGTTTGATTGTGATTATCGATCGATCGATTGTCATCGATCGTCGATCAGCCGCTCGGGACGCTGCCCAGTAGGTGCTGCCGTGAGAGTGAGTGTGGCGGCGTAGGGAATTATGCCATTCCCAAACAATATATATATATATATATTAAAGAAAATAATACCTTGGGGTTTCTGATACACCTCTGCTCATGCCTGCGTCTGTTATATGCTGTTGACAAATACGCTCCGCAAAATTGGCATGCAAACAATTCTGCATCTTTGTCATGCACTGTCTTTATATGCCGTTGGAGCGTGAATTTCCGAGCAAACGTCTTCCCGCATTGGCCGCATATGATACTGTAACAAAATCGAAGGATATACTACGATATGACCCAACCAACGGAATGAACTGAAATTTTGAGGGGTTGGCGGGAGGGGGAGAGAACCTCTAATATAAAATTTCAGCTGCGGGTATTTGTTAGATTCTGAGATATTAATAAAAATCTTTCGGCATAATACATTGAAATCTACCTATACAGACGTTACTAACACAACCATCTTCTCGTCGCTGTCGACTGTTTCACAGTCGACGATACAATGTATAGGGATACGGTAACAGAAACTGGACGCGAACGATATTCACCAAGCGGAGTGCGATTATTGTTGAGGCTCTTTGAATCCACGGTGGACTCGAGGTGGTCGGTCGCCGGGGGGATTTGTTATAGATTTGGCACATGCGTTAGCAAGTTATAGGCGTTCAAAGTAGAAAGTTCCTTTTTCACTTTGATAGCGAATAACTCGATCAATAAAAATCATACAACAAAATCAAAAAAACGAAATTAAAGAGAAATGTTTGCTCTATAAGAGCCCTCCATTGGATTTATCTGAAAAAAAATTTTTGGCCCGTGCATACGTCCAAACTAGGCAAAAATTTCTGAAACTTCGTTTCCTGCGTAAAAGTTCGCATTCAATGCGCACTAGTGCTGGTTGCCGAATGTGCTATAATTCTATTACCGACTTTGATTCGTTTAAATTAGTCTCTACAAAGTTTTTATTATTTTCCATCGTGAAACGATTTTCCAACGACATTTTTAACAGAAGATGTCCCTTTTATAAAAAGTTGTTTATACCTAACCGAGGGAGGGGACAATCAGGTGTCCACTTTTATTTTACAACAAACATTTTTTTAAATAACGAATTAATAATATATTAATCTTGAAAATACTTACTCCTCATTAATGGTGGCTGCGTCCCCGATGGTTCCGACGTCGGCGTGGGGCTGGAACATTCAAATAATATTATTTATACTTACATTCAACTTTTGAAAAAGTCATCAGGGTAGAGGGTAGAGGGAATTTAGGCGAGGATCTTGAATCCTACACACTGATTGACCATGGAAGGTTTAATATGTAAGAGCGCACCTGGTGGACACCCGTTAGATCACTTGTGTTTTTATTTCGGTTCGGTAATTAGATTTACCGTTGCATTTATATAAGAAAGCCGCACGTAATGTTTCCGCAAAATCCGTCTAGCCATATGCATGTACAAGAGCTATACGAAAAAACGTTTGTAAACACGGGGAGAACACTTGCGTTCGCGAACCGAGATCAGCTGTTGCCGTAGCTTGTTTTGGTTTAGGGATCTTCGTTGGTCGAAGGATTAACACAATAATATGGGGCGTGGTTGACAGTAAAAGGTTTATTAAATTCGAAACACGAATATAGACCGTGAACTGTTAATGCGATAGTATGGTTATAATTATGCGTTAGACATTGAGCATTTGCACGTAAACATTTATATAAATGGTAGTTAATAGCAATACGTGAGTACGAATATGCAATATATGTATACAAGCCAAAGATAGTTGTGAGAAAAGCAATAAGGATTTGGTACGCTAGGCGTTAGCAATGATACTAATATGAAAAGCAATGTAAGTAATATAATTGATGAGCGTTAGCAAAGATAATAATATGAAAAGCAATAAGCGTTGATAATACAAAATGATTTACAATGGGGGTGATATACCATATAACAATAGTTAATATAAATTGCTTACAGTTGTTACTGTAGAATACTTCCTCGTACACTGAAATTGTTTTAAGCCAATAAGGTTTTGGTATTTAAGCGTAGTACCTTCGCGGGATCGTGGCCGTTGAAGAGCTTTGTTATAAGGTTTTGGAATTAAACGTAGCACCTTCGCGGGATCGTGGCCGTTGAAGAGGATCTCTGTCGCGCGGGCCCTCGTATTTATACTATTTTCGGTATGAAGGGGGGTGCGCAGTATGCACCTTAGCCTATTTACGAATATGCGTCGCAGTAACATTTCCGGGGTTTTTGTAAGGACCAAAGGTTGGTCTATATTTAGACTCGTTGACAATAGCTGGCCATACACGGAGAGATTTCCCGGCGGTTTTCTCCGTCGCGTTTCAAGTCGGCGAACTTAACTGCATGTTAGTGGTGCATGCCTATGAACGATTTATACCGTCACAGTTCTCGTGACAAACTTCAACCGCGTGACAAAACAGTTGTTCAACATTAACGTGCAGTTTTTGTCTGCAGATAAAACCGACAGGTCGAAATTGAAAAAACTGAAAAATCTTACTATTATCCACACACGGGGAGGTTTCCCCGCGGTCTTCATCCGTCGCGTTTCAAGTCTGCGGATTTAACTGCATGTTAGTGGTGCATGCCTATGATCGATTTATACCGTCACGGTTCTCGTGACAAACTTCAACCGCGTGACAAAACAGTTGTTCAACATTAACGTGCAGTTTTTGTCCGCAGATAAAACCGACAGGTCGAAATTGAAAAAAAAATATCATATGTTTTTGTGTCCATTCGCAAATAATTTTTAAAATCATCAGGGTCATTGTCCCTTAATTCTTTTAATAATTGTATATGGCTCAGACGGTCCTTTTGAATTAAATAATTCTTTATCCACTTTTTGCGATTTCCACGTGTATTATTTTGGGCAATTATGTGCATACCAATCATAGCACAACATAAATTACGTATTTTATTACGACGTTTAAACATATCCTTTGGTGCAACCCCATTCAAGTCTGTATGACAACTGAGAAAACTTTCAACAAGACGAAAGTCCACAGTTTCGATGAAATCCGCGGATAAACTAGCGGTTTTCATCCATTAACACGCAGTTTTATCTGTGACCGATTTATCCAACGTGATTTGTCTGTGAACTTTCGTTGTATGTTAGTGGGTATTTGCAGTTTTGATCCGCCGCAGACTTTGATCGCGGGTTTGTCCGCGATGGATGAAGACCGCGGAGAAACCTCTCCGTGTATGGCCAGCTAATAGAAATTTAGTCTTCCGGGGTTTTTATGAGTGCGAAGAGTTTCGGGGCTCCTGCAAAGGAATTACTCAACCCATTTGATAGATTTTTGGTGGTTTAATTGGAAGGGGGTGGTAGTGGGTTTGACCTCTTTCTCTGGTCATAGAGAGGGTGTGAGACGTGGCCTCGATTTAGGAGGGTTTTTGGGACGAGGGACTTGTTTAAATTAGATATGAGGGAGGAATTTGTGCCTCCGGATATTAACTACTCCGGAGTTAAACGCTATTGTTGTGAATGCGCAAATGATAACCGAACCGTCGGGTGCTGTTCACACATAGCTGCAATAATTTATTACTTGTCGCATGCTCGGTACCTTTAAAAAATTGTAAGACCTGCAGAAATTCTTAGTAAAATATTCAACAGTGAACACGTGACACCAATAATTAACGAAGACAGCGATGAAGATTAAAAACATCACACACGATTTTTGTTGCTATCCATGCATAATTGTTAAAGGTAAGAGATTCGAAAACGATGTTCACATATTAATATAATGTAGGAAATGTTAAATAATATCGTAATTGGCAGGATACTTGACAAGAGAAACGCAGTCCGAACTCATGTTTACGTCAGCTGCAGCATCTCGTTGCTTTCGTCGCACCACATCCTGATTGAAACGTGTAATGATCCCTCGCAGTGGCAATCTTTCTTAAAGACTACGATATGCATGATTCATGGTGGGGATATCCATCGCACATTAGAGGCTGCCGAATCGTTATTCGCCATTGCCCATTCAGATATTGTGATCCTTGTTTACTCTACTGACTTCGTTCTTCTTCTCATGCTTCTTACCATTCTTTTCCTTCTTCTCATTCTCAACCACCTTTACAGATGCCTGCACACGCATATGCACGACTCGTTCATTACTTAGTTCTAAAAAAATTTTTAAACTGCAGTCAGTTATCCTTCGCGGGCGACAATTCGACGGCACACTTGTTCAGACGCTGGCAGTCCACGTTGTGCTTGGTCAATTGCTCGGACGAGTGGAAGAAGCTGAGTCACCTGCAACGATAACAATAACAGTAATAATAAAACATAAGAATGAATAATATAACGATCGAAATATTCCATATTTTACTCACCTTTCGCAAACGAATACTTGACTCTTGTGATTACGGAGCTGCTTTGATATGAACCTCGACATGCTGCGAAATGATGTCGTTGGGGCTCCTTGGGATCCTGCACCAGTATCAGGTTTGCGTGTATCTCTCGTTTGTCCTCGGTCAAACGCAGAGGCGTGTAGCTTCCGTCGGACCACGCATACACGTTCACCAACACTTCGTTCAAACTCTCGAACTTCGTCAGTTGGCGGTGGTGCTTGTCCGGATCCAAAGAGAAAGATATATTTCCAGGCTCGTTGTCGAGGGTCAGAGAGGGACAGTTTGATATAATCGCACCAATCGATTTGAGGAATGTCTAATTTTTGTAATTCCCTCCATTGGGTTTCCATTCTTTCAGTTTTATTTATTTTTGTACCTACACGACGATGTGTCATTACGATAATGATTTTGAAATTTTAAATTGTAAAAATACTTGCTATTAATCGCTAAATGATCTGTACTGATCGCTGTCGATTACTATTCTGCGCGCAATATCGATCACTATGGTATGGTTCTCCCATCCCCTCGGCCTGTTCTCTCGCGACCCCTTTTTTCTTCCCTATTAACAGGATTGATACGGAGGCCTAATGCGCAGTTTGGAAGGAAAGTAAATTTATGATTTTATTATTTTGCGATCACCATTGGGTGATCACGTTTATTGCGTGTCCCTGACGAAGCAGATCATCATCTGCTCCCTTTTCATCGAAATTTGAATACATTTCAATGCATTCTGGGCATCGTCTCGCATATTATACTGTATATAACTTGTCACCGCACAATTTGCAATCACGGAATTCAAGAGCACTAGTCGTTTTCGTGAGGATCTGGTTAAATGTACGGGGGTAGAAGAAACGGTAGGCTTCTGGGAGCCAATCGTAACATTTTTTACATATTTTTCTTTTAAAAATGTCGTACAGGTCTTCATAAATATTTCCCGGCCCTTGAAGGCACGCCAACCGCATTAACTGGACATAAACTGTTGGGTATTGTTCAGGTAATACCCCGTCCCATGGCCCATAGTACTCCTCATCTCTGTCCACTGGACGGAACGCCAGGGAATGGAAAACAGGCATGCTTTTAAAATTAAAAAAATGTCACTTATAAATTTCACTTATTTGATAAGTTAATTTTATCTTTTAATTCTTTTACTCATTTCTCTTTTCTACTATTACTTTCTTTATCGTTTCCTTTTCGATTTCTGCCAGCGTCTGAACAAGTGTACCATCGAATTGCCGCCCGCGAAGGATAACTAAGCCTTCTTAATCATATCCTGGTGTACGATTTTGGTAAGACGGGCAGCACTAATTTTTGTCTTTGACAACTCATGCGTGTTTGGAAATCGGTAACCTAACGGCAAAATGACGCGCTTCGAGTGTAGTCGCACAATCGGTGTCGGGTGCTCATCCAAAAATCTCACTAATTCACGACACAAAAACGAGTCCACGGTAATAGTTAATGTTCGAGGGTACAACACTTTGTACACTTCGACCGTGCCGTTCTCAATGTCATGCAGAAGCGTTAACGGCGTACACACGACCGCGGTAAAGTACTTCAAGATGGACGTGTATTTCTCCATATCATTTGTCCATCTGAGGCCATTATGCTGTGTGGTACATATGATACCATAAATATCGAGCTATCAATATTTACTGATTCATTATTGTCCCACTTTTGCTTAAACACCTGTTGACCGGAAGCACCATCTAAACCCCATTTCCCATGTAGAATTAGTTGTTTATTCATAACGGTTTTTAAATTTTCCTTTGAAATTAATGAAAAAATTCTTACAACAGTATGATCCAACAGCGATTGTAACTCAACTGCAGCACCAGTCTCAGTGATAGTTATATTTTCAGGATAGCACTGTTGCTTTCCTAACAATATTTTCTAGTACGGTGGATACTGCTTATTGCCAAATAAAATAAAATTATGCTTACGAAGATTTTCATACTTAGCTTTGGTTAATCCAATATCCATGTACATTGCTAAATTTTTATTTATAAAATCATTATCATATCCGTCATTACACTCTTTTATTTCCACGTTCTCCACCGTGGGGTCTTGAATTGGAATAACAGCTTTTGATAAAATATTCTGGCTATAATTTCTTCAAAGTCTTTGGGCACGTCTTTGTTGTGTTCTAAGACTGCATTCCTCATTCTTTACACGCGGACGACCACGACTTCCTTCGATATTAGGTGGTGTACTTCCATTTAAATCAGCAGAATTCTGATTTTCGAATACATATTCCAGTTCTTTAGTCAGGAAATCATTATACTTTCTTTCAAAATTAAAACGCACCCGTTTAACATTCGCCCAGTATTTGGAATACTGTCTGATAAAAGTTGTATTAATAAACTCGCGAAGTTGGTGCAGATGTTGAGAATCATAGTCGTATGTGTTTTTGATCATATTCATTGTTACATCTAACCTCGATTTTCTTTTATTTGGTTCAGACCATAACCTTTCACACAACTGTTTTTGTTCAATTGTAAAAATCGACATTGTCTCACTTAATATAATTTTGAAAACACAAATTCAATAATAAATCAAAACTAAAATGAAAACTCGATATTTAAAAAGAATGTTTAAAAAGAAATAGGAAATAGTCCTGAAATGGACTGAAATAGAATTCTTATATAAAAAAGCAGTAAAAGCTTTTATAAAGACTTGGGAAAATATTGGGTCCTGAAAAGGAAAAATAGTGGTTGCGAAATTCTCCGATTGTGACCAGCGTGCAGTACTTCATTCGGCCCGTACGAGTTCGGCGCTCTCCCCACTAGAGATCGGCGGGCTAAGCTACCGCTGATGGAGGGGGAAACACCCACAGGAGTGGTGGTTATGCGCGCGAGATTGACGCAGTGATGCCAGATCGAGGACGGGTGCCCTCGAGAATTTCCCCCACCTCGCGCACACTACGCCGGAGCAGCGCGTCCGTGAGTTGGACTCCGAAGCGCCGAGCTCACGGACACGCTGCTCCGGCGTAGTATGCGCGAGGTGGGGGAAATTCTCGAGGGCACCCGTCCTCGATCTGGTATCACTGGATTGACGCAGGCGCAGTTCCATTTAGGGGAAGCCCGGGCAAAGCGGATGTGTTAAGGTTTAGTGAGAAAAATAACACAGTTACAATTAAGATGAGAAATATTTTTAATATTAATAATCATTTAAAATTAATCAGGTTTCTGATACAATAACGAAAAAATTGGTAACTAAAACATTTAAAGCATTTTAAAATGAAAAACGTAAATAAGTCAATCAATCCGCTTTGCCCTACCCCCCCTGGGCATAGCGGATGAGGGGTATTATTAGCGGATGTTATTAAATAACGCAAAGTCAATCTTGGCATTCGTCGCAGAAGTAACTGCCAGATCCTTCATATACAGTGCAGCATTCATGGGCCCATCTGGTACATTGGCTGCACTGGATCCAGTCTTCGGATGGGGGGTCGAAGTATGGCTCAAAACACACATATATGACAATAATATTTATCAATATCAATATCAATAATAAAAATTTATCAATAATATATGACAATAATAAAACAATAATAATATGACCGAGATTAGCAGGGCAGAGGATTGACCATCCGCTTTACCCCAATCCGCTTTGCCCAAAGAACCCACTTGCTGGAAACTTGTAATGTTTGATAAAAGTATGAACAACAAATTAAAAATGTTAATCTCTAATAGAATCTTAAGAACACAGAGTTCTTATAAAAAATATTTACTCTGGTAAATACCGATAACTATTAATAATCAAGCCACGTACCTACCTGAGCGAAATGTGTAAGAAAACGCACAATTTTCGTTTTTTCTTCACAAACGACGCACCACAGCAATTACATACTTTATTGCATTGTCATGGCGTCTACAACCGGTCGCTTTCTAGATCAGGAAAAACTCGTGGGACCATCTTTGATAGCAAAGCAAAAAAAAAGACTATCCGCTTTGCCCAGGGCATTCGCTTTGCCCGGGCTTCCCCTAGTATGTAACTAGTGTAGTTAGCATGTACTTAACGCCTTAACAGGTGAAGCATCTTCGATATCTTGCAACATATGTAAAGCAACCCCAAACCAAATGAATAAATTAGACCTTCTTCAAAAACTGCACGTTGAAGAAAACCATTACTATTACGGCCTATCAACTCTCCATTGTCGTATTAGATTCATGGAATGTATTCTGCACATCGCTTACAATTTAGATTTCAAAAACTTTTATACTAAAGGAGATGATAAGCACTTCAAAGAAGGACGAAAAAGCTGGTACAAGACCATATACGATCGGAAATGTCACTGATTGTAGATGTGGTCAAACAGGGTCACGGAACAACCAATGATGGAAATACAGCCAGGCGATTTTTTATGACCCCGAGAAAGCGGCAAACGCAACAGGAGTAGATATTCGTTTAATAGAACGATTTTCTATTATTTTTACAAATTTTGACAAGTGGATACAACATTGCTTTTGAAAAGTTTGAAGAGTACACACTTGATACCGCAAAATTATTCGTTGAATTATACGAATGGTATAAAATGCCTCCATGTGTACATAAAGTTTTGATACACGGTGCGAACATAATGAAAGTTTTTGGGCTATCCATTGGTTGGTTGTCCGAGGAAGCTCAAGAAGCGAATAATAAAATTTTTAAGCAGGCTAGATTACATTTTAGTAGACTGTTTTCACATTTTGTTTGTAATGAAGACATAATGCACTTTATGTTGGTTTCATCCGACCCAATAATAAGTGGTTTGAGGATCCATAAAGAAAACAAAATTAAAGGCTTGTGTGAACAAGTTAAAAACTTATTAATTTCTTCAAATGATAATGAACAAGAGTCGGATGACGAAAAGTCAGCCGATGAGTTTTAGTTATAAAAGACCATTAATCAATGTATATATTATTTTATTCAATAACCTTCAAGTAAACAAAAAAAATGATAAAAAACACAGAAAAAATTATAAAACTGAAAAATGTAAAAAAAAGTTTAAAAAGTTCGAATACTGGGTTTAGGGGTTTTATTTATGTATAGAAAAATACGCGTGCTTCGCTACGGTAGAATAATTAAAAGGAATTACTTTTATACCTGCTTTTTGTAGCAATTTTTTATATAATTTCGGTAAAGTAACCTCCGTATAACGGATATTGATATATGTAGGTACATGTTCGTTCACACCTACTATTCAAAACTTAAGACGCCCCAATTCAATGCACACTTACTTAGTACACCATATTCAGAGTTAACCCTTTAAGGGTTGAATAGGGTAAAAATTTGAAATTGGATTTTAGGCATTTGTGTTGCTATACTCGGTTCATCCGTAGAATAATCCTACGCCTCGACCGTTTCGTGACCGTTCTACGCAGCCCCCACTACCGCCTACGGACCAGGGGGACCAAGCCGTCATTCATTGGGCGAAGTTCCCGTTTAGTTAGCGCCTTATCGGTAGGAGGCGCTAGGTACATCACACACACATACCTAGGTGTATCAGTGAGCACGCACACAACCTTTCGACGTTGGTGAAATGTTACTTTGACGCCATTTGGCCACATTTGGCGCAACGCGAGGAAGCATCAAGCATAACCTTCAAATGGCGTCTTCACTTTCCCTGGTTTACCTTTTCTAAGGCCGTCTGATCATGGATCGTCGCGTCAGTGACGCGTATGCAGCAGATAGAAGGATATACAAAGAAATTGAATATATTTTATTTTCCTATGAAAAGAAGAAATATTCAATTTCAATGTTTATCCTTCTATCTGCTGCATACGTGTCGCAGGCGTGACGATCCGTGGACAGGTTTTAAGCCGGTATTCATAGTCGCTATTTATTCTTAAGCAAATGCTTAAGCATTCGGCATCTTTTACTAGCTACTAGGTTAATAGAGGATGACGCATGCTTAAGCATGTTTATATATACATAATACTTTAAAGTAAGCGGTGCATTACACGTATACACATACACATACGTCCCGATTCACACCAATTCACACATTCACAGTTTAGTTAGCGCCTTATCGGTAGGAGGCGCTACAAACTCTGCTTCACCTTTCGTAAGAGGGAAGCTTGGCCCCCCTGCTACGGACCCGACGCAGGCGATTGACAGCAGTGATGCCAGAATCGTGGGACGCGGGACCAAACGCTTACCCCCACTGTGACCTACCGTCCTCTCCCACTATGGCCTACCGTCGTCTCCCACTTTCTTCCCATCGCACTGCACACAAGCATATCCCTACCCCTGTCCGTGTGCTCGGCAGTTCGACAGGCAGCTCACACGGACAGGAGTAAAAATATGCTTGTGTGCATTGCGGTGGGAAGATAGTGGGGGACGCCGGTAGGGCATAGTGGGAGACGACGGTAGGTGACAGTGGGGGTAAGCGTTTGGTCCCGCGTCCCACGATTCTGGTGTTACGTGCCGCGGCCTTTAGTGTTCGAGCGGCGCGTTTTAGACGGCCAAATTCTGATCAGGGATATCCCACAATCTTTGATTATCAGAATTTGTCGTATTTATGTAGGTAATGGCAAGGAGGCTCGCCGCACTCGCAACAGTCAATTATTTTATTTACTTATCTAAATACCTTATCAGAAGGATAAGGGGTAGATTTTGGGATCGTTGGTGCTCTAGTCCCATACGGGTCTTTTCAAAGGAATCGGACAGGTAATTAATGAGTATAATTTAATGAATAATAAAGCTTTAATGCCGAAATATTGGATGGTTGTAAAACATATAGTACTGAATATGTAAAGTAAAATTAATCAACAACAAACATAGACTTTCGCGCTATCGGGCACAATTCCTGATTAGGGGAATCCCACAGTCCTTGGACTATCAGAAATTGTGTTATGTACGATTCAATCATAATACAGTGTACAAAAGAGATAATAGGTGCAACTCACCAGACAGTCGATATTGTATTGACAAATATATTTTTGTGGTTTTCGGTTGGAATGTTTTCCTGTGGTCTGATGATATATCTAAATCAGAAAAAGAGATAAAACGCGAACACACACACACACTTGGTTATATTAACGAATAAATCTTAATTGAATTCTAAACGAGACTGAATAATAGTGATTTTAACAGAGCAAAATGAATGATACTTTTAGTTTATAATTTATAATTTAATCAAAGTTTAGTATATGAATTATTTCACGAGTTTAAATAAATGAATTGTTTCGCAAAGTCGAGTCTTTCACGCGGTTTCACTATAAACCGGAGAACTCTAGCTCTAAGACACTTGCGGACCCAGCGACACGCACCTCACGATTTATCGTCACAGAGTGTCGCAGCTTCACGCTCTCGGCAGCGACCAGAGTGGGTCCGTACCGAAAATGCTTACGCTGCATTTTATCCCTCGGCCGCGCTACCATGGGCCCGTCTACTTAACGAGGCGGTGTGTGTGTGTGTTCTCACACCCATCCATCAGACTCTCGATTCAAATGCATGATCAATCCTTACAGGACATTCGTACGTACAGGAAAACATGACATCGCACATTACAATTTCACACCTGCTGAGGCCTTCCCTGAATGTTCATAAATTTATATGCACAATTTCTGACTAGGGGAATCCCACAGTCCTTGGACTATCAGAAATTGTGTTATGTATCTAATTTTAACCAAACAACTTTGAGTTAATTAATTAATTTATTTACACGTGCCCCGAAACGTGCGACAAAACCGTGAGAAGGCGCGACTCCCTGCACCGGATGTAGGGTATACAATTCCGTCAATCTTCTAAGAAGTGATCCAGTCTGCGCATTCCTGCTGTAGCCGTTACTGATTATGTTACAATGTTTAACGCGGCGGTCAGAGGTGCTTTCAACGAGGGTTCTCCCACAATGCTGCAAGGCATTGTTGAAATACATCCCTGCCGCTTACACAGAACGGATTCGGCACAACAGGAGAACCACTGGTCCTTTCGAACGCGACTATCTGGTGAGAACGCCGCTGCGTCAGCACCGCCTTATCGGTATCGCGGGACGGTAATGCGTCGAGGCGACGACGCTCCAAGAAAGGGGTTTTTGTTCTAGCAAAAATATTATTGATTAATGGGCAGGAGTATGATCAACGAGGGATTTCCCATAACGCTAGGCGTTGTTGATGCATACCCTGACCAGAAAGAAAAATCTTACGTTCCGGACGTAACACTGGCATCACTGGGTAGCAGGCGGTAAGACGGAGAAAACCGTAGGCAGTTAAGTGGGGGTCGGACGAATCAGCGCTTCCTCAGAATCATCCCTGCGCGGAACGGGATTTTTCTACGGATGAACAGAGTATAGGCTTACAAGGGGGCCGCATAGGTTATGTAATCGGTTCTGGAATGAGACTGGGTGGACATTGTATAGTGCACACCTAGTGTTAAAAACCGTAAAGGGATTTTGCAAAATGGGTCTTCGTTTTCGAGAAATTTGAGTTCAAAGTTTTGCGGGACACATAGTATTTCAGTTGCGTAAACATTCTTAACAAGTAATGGTCGTAGCTGCGATAATAAGGCATTCGGCTACGGTGCTGGAGGTCTTCGGTTCGATTACTACTGGTGCCGCACTTGATATTTTTTCTTTTTCTTTTTCTTACCGTAGTAATGCAATGGCTGCACCTAAAATTATTTTGCGCTGTAACGATGTTAATAATATATATTATCCCAACAATACTGCACACAATGTACTATTAGCGGGCCAAAAGAAGATCCCTAGGAGACGGGCTCGGGCGATGCAGTCCACCGATGTGACGATTGGTCGATTCACCTATTTGAACACACTTCTCAAGACAGGGCACACGTATTTTGTTTATTGGCTGAAGTAGGCACATACATTATCGTACCGCGCGACGAAGAGAGCAAACAAAACACATCGAGATCGAGTGGGATAGAGCGATCTGACCGACAAACGTCAAAGCAATAGCGTAGGCATCTTTAACGGTTAACCATTAATATATAATAACATACAAATTTCCTCATTTTTCACAATATGTTCACGAAAGTATTATCCTGATACCAACCCAATGATAATACTTTGTGAACATATTGTGATAAATAAGGAAATTTTTAAGTTCTGGTCTGTGCTGGTACTGCAAACGTAGAAAATTCATTGTAAATTTGAATTACTTGAAATGTGCTTATGCTACAATATTCTACGTTAGCAGTAAGGAATTATAAGTGAAAAGGGAAAATAGATGACCCCAGAAAATGAAGTTTGTTAGGTTAGACATTTTTTTACTAGCAAAGCACCCAAGCAGAACATGAAATACACTTATTACACGTCCTATGCAGAAAGCAGTTATGAACAAACATTACAAATAAAATTGTGTTGGATGTTGAATTGGACTAGTGAAAATGCGCAGGCTGGATGCGCATGATTATTATATGGTCGGCTCCTCGAAGTGACAGAAAATATAACCTAAGTATATGCTATATGACAACAAATGTTTAGTGGCTATTTCGTTCTTTTACGAAACATTTGTAAACTTTTCACAAATGTTAGCGCTCGAAAATGCGAAAGAGTATTGTCCAAACGCTAAGAAAAATTGGAAAATTAAATGTTATTAAACTGGATTTTAGAAAATATAGTGTTGTAAAGCTCGTCACCGTACAGATTTTTTCTTTTTACAGTTTCTTTATCAAATCATTAGTATTCGAGATAAAAATTATAAACCAAACAAATTTCTTCGACCAACGTCAATTTCTTTTTAAATATAAATTGCCATAACTTGAGTAAATATTAACGGATCGTTATGAGACTTGTAACATAAAACTCGGAAAACTCTAGCGAAGCCGTAAAATGTATGCACAAAATCCTTATGTTAAAAAAAGTAAGAATATTTAATTAAAAATTAATACTGGGCATAACCCACGTTGTTCAACGTTCGCCGTTAAAAAGTATCGAGGCAATTTTGTGGTACATATAACTTGCAATGACAAAGTGTTTCTTTAATATATAAAGAAGATTTTCACCAATTCCCACACTAATTGATAAATAATTGTAGAAGATATGACGATATACATATATAAATCTCGCTGGCCACCAACAGCCAGCAGCCGCGTATAATGCTCTACTTAGCAGTTTTAGCACTCGCGTTGACTGTTGGTGCCGCGCGGGATTTATTTACTCCGCCATATCTTCTACAATTATTTATTATTCAGTGTCAAATTGGTGAAAATCTTCCTTGTATATTAAGGAAAAACTTTGCCATTGCAAGTTATATGTACGTCAAAATTGCCTCGATACTTTTTAACGACGAACGTTGAAAAACATGGGTTATATCCAGTATTACTTTTTAAATAAATATTATTACATTTTTTAACATAAGGATTTTGTGCATATATTTTACGGCTTCGCTAGAGTTTTCCGAGTTTTATGTTTGAAGTCTCATAACGATCCACTAATATTTACTCAAGTTATGGCAATTTATATTTAAAAAGAAATTGACGTTGGTCGAAGAAATTTGTTTGGTTTATAATTTTTATCTCAAATACTAATGATTCGATAAAGAAACTGTAAAAAGAAAAAATGTGTGCCGTGACGAGCTTTACAACACTATATTTTTTAAAATCCAATTGAACAAAATTTCATTTTCCAATTTTTCTTAACGTTTGGACAATACTTTTTCGCATTCTCGAGCGCTAGTCCCCTTACTGTATCCGAGCCTTCTCACAGATATTGTGAAACTTGATAGCCTCATAATTACAAATTTTTGAAATGTTTGAATTTCAACGCTTACGAACTTGGAAATTTCAGCATTTAGAAATGTGAAGATTCTCCTCCTGCACTAAATCTTGGCTAAAGGAAGCATATATTGTACCCAAATGTACCAACTTGATAAACGTGTAGTCCCCTCTGAGTTGGGCAAAATGTAATATAATTATAAATTATAAATTACGATTCAAATGTAATTGTGTAATTGATTACACATTATTTTCTGTAATGGTTAATTTAGGTACTTGACCACAATTTTGTCAATTATCTAAATTAACCATTGCAGAAAATAAAGTGTAATCAATTGGTAACTAGATTATATTTTGACCAACACTAACTCTTCTACTGCACTTTCAAATCCATTTTCTTTACATTCAATAGTTTCACTGTTTCTTCGACTCGTTTTTTAGATGACTGACAAAGGCCAAACTGTAGAAACAAACGTGGAAAAAGAGAAGGATGTGTCTCCGGCGGGAGGACAGAATCCGCATACTGCGGGTAGCAGCATGCCAGACAGGCGGATTCCCTCTCCGCAACGGAGACCCCGCAGCAGGCGGACACCGTCCTCGCAACGGAGTCCCCGCAGCAGGCGGACTCCCTCTCCGCAACGGAGTCACCGCAGCAGGCGGACTCCGTCCTCGCAACGGAGTCCCTGCAGCATGCGGACTGCTTCCTCTCGACGGAGTCAGATAAACTGGATGGAGATGGCGCTCCAATATAAAAAAAAAGGTATTTAGATTCCCTCGAGAATTTCCCCCACCTCGCGCACTCTACGCCGGAGCTGCGTGTCCGGGTCATTCCACGCGAACTCAGACACCTTTCGGATTTTGGTGCAATTTGGATATGTTGTAGTCTTTAGGGATATATAAACATATCTCGAAGGATTTTTGAAAATTTCAAAAATTGTGGAAGTTACAGTTCTTTGAAATATAGTGTTTACTATTTTTCCAAAAAATATAACTGTTGAACTAACACACCGATAAAAATGACCTTTTGGGTGATTACAGTGGAGATACAGGGTGTCCCAAAAATGTTGCGTTTCCTTAAAGGGGGTGATTCTGGGGGTGATTTCAAACAACTTTTTCCTTTGCGAAAATGCTCTCCGATGTTTCGTTAACGAGATATTAATAAAAAGCACCGACCAATCACAGCGCGAGTCTGACGGCCGAGTTCCCGCGGTAGCGTGGCTACGAGCCGCGCTGCGACTGCGACGAGCAAGCAACTTGGCATGCATCGAAGAAACTTGCGTAGCATGGCAAATGAAAAAGACGTAACAAATAAAATCGAACATGTTGTCATGGTTTGTTCGTCATTTCAAGTGAATAATGAATAAAGGATAAATGGATGAAAATCACGTGTAACGTAAAAAGACGAATACGCAGTTTTTTTTTAGAAGATTCGAAAATAATAATTATTTGAAGTGGGAGGATAAGGAATACGTAAATTTCCTTTTGTTAATAACGTAGCCACGAAAAGGTAATGTAACAGGAAATTAACGAAAGGTGATAGGCGTTCGGTATTGTGATAAAAATCCGTAATTCAATAACGGCCAGCACTGTTGGTGGTAACGAATAAGTCTGTTTAAAAAGCCCGAATAAATATTATCGTACGGGAATTTAGAGAATTATCGCCGGAAATAAGCCATCGCTTGCGTTAAATTTAAAAATGAATTATCATCAATAAAGTAACTAAAACTCACCCTTGTTGGAAATTCACCTGCAGCTTGAAAATCTGTGTCACAGGGTCACCGAACCGATCCTGGTCATCGATGGACGTGCTCCGTGCACAGCTGGTCCCAGGTATCCTTACATTCCCACTACCCAAAGTTAAGGGTCGCAATGTCAGGTGCGTCCAGGTCAACGTACCGAATATTCACTTCACTGCACAGCTATTAACACTGATCACTTTATTTATCCTGAAGTATTCTTGGGCCGTGTACATTTCTGCGACGCGATTGCTAGCTGACTGACAGAATTTTTTCCAAGCAACTTCCGCTACCCCCAAGTAACTTCTCTGGTTCCATTATGAGTTAACTCCCACCAGGGCAAGAGGCTTTAGGTAAGAAGAGGCCAACACATTTTCGGAACACGTGTTTCGCAGAAGTGCAACGAACACTTTCACAAAAGCCCGCGCTCCGTCCTTCTACTGCCAATGTACCCGTTGCTTCGAGATAGAAAACAGACACCACGTGTATCGGTTCGAAAGGGTCCGAAGAGAAGAGACAGTCTTCGAGTTACTATAAAGAAGAAAATGCATACCATTCCTGTTTCCCCTTTCCGACACCCTGAGTTCACGACTGCTACGAGGCGGAACCAATTAAGTCATAAATTATTCGAAACTGTAGGAAACCGTTCTCTACCGCCGACTCGCCGGACAATAAACCGCGACCCTGGCGAAATGCTCTGGCTGATCAGCCTGATTAATTTTGAAGAACTAGAAATTACAGAGTATTATCCAACATCAATACGCCTCGTGGAAAGACACAGGAAGAGAAGAGGTAGTCCGCTGACTGCGCGTAGTCCCGCCTGCTTCGTCCTACCTTCAAATTAAAGACGGATCCCTTATCTCTCGAGTATAAACACGCGCTCGAATTTCAAAACAAAAGCACGCGTCGACGTATTCCGTGCTAGAGATGGTGGCCCTTGAGGTTCGATTGGTCCCAAACTAACCAATCTACCCTGCAGCCCTCCCAAACGGCCACTGTCCTGAAGAGACCCTCTTCACAGCAGTATCTCCTCCCCAAGGTCCACCATCTCTAGCACGGAATACGTCGCTTGCTTATCTCAAGTGTCTAAGCACGCGCTCGAATTTCAAAACAAAAGCACGCGTCGACGTATTCCTTGCGAGCGATGGTGGACCTTGGGGAGGAGATACTGCTGTGAAGAGGGCCTCTTCAGGACAGTGGCCGTTTGGGAGGGCTGCAGGGTAGATTGGTTAGTTTGGGACCAATCGAACCTCAAGGCCCACCATCTCTAGCACGGAATACGTCGACGCGTGCTTTTGTTTTGAAATTCGAGCGCGTGTTTATACTCGAGAGATAAGGGATCCGTCTTTAATTTGAAGGTAGGACGAAGCAGGCGGGACTACGCGCAGTCAGCGGACTACCTCTTCTCTTCCTGTGTCTTTCCACGAGGCGTATTGATGTTGGATAATACTCTGTAATTTCTAGTTCTTCAAAATTAATCAGGCTGATCAGCCAGAGCATTTCGCCAGGGTCGCGGTTTATTGTCCGGCGAGTCGGCGGTAGAGAACGGTTTCCTACAGTTTCGGATAATTTATGACTTAATTGGTTCCGCCTCGTAGCAGTCGTGAACTCAGGGTGTCGGAAAGGGGAAACAGGAATGGTATGCATTTTCTTCTTTATAGTAACTCGAAGACTGTCTCTTCTCTTCGGACCCTTTCGAACCGATACACGTGGTGTCTGTTTTCTATCTCGAAGCAACGGGTACATTGGCAGTAGAAGGACGGAGCGCGGGCTTTTGTGAAAGTGTTCGTTGCACTTCTGCGAAACACGTGTTCCGAAAATGTGTTGGCCTCTTCTTACCTAAAGCCTCTTGCCCTGGTGGGAGTTAACTCATAATGGAACCAGAGAAGTTACTTGGGGGTAGCGGAAGTCGCTTGGAAAAAATTCTGTCAGTCAGCTAGCAATCGCGTCGCAGAAATGTACACGGCCCAAGAATACTTCAGGATAAATAAAGTGATCAGTGTTAATAGCTGTGCAGTGAAGTGAATATTCGGTACGTTGACCTGGACGCACCTGACATTGCGACCCTTAACTTTGGGTAGTGGGAATGTAAGGATACCTGGGACCAGCTGTGCACGGAGCACGTCCATCGATGACCAGGATCGGTTCGGTGACCCTGTGACACAGATTTTCAAGCTGCAGGTGAATTTCCAACAAGGGTGAGTTTTAGTTACTTTATTGATGATAATTCATTTTTAAATTTAACGCAAGCGATGGCTTATTTCCGGCGATAATTCTCTAAATTCCCGTACGATAATATTTATTCGGGCTTTTTAAACAGACTTATTCGTTACCACCAACAGTGCTGGCCGTTATTGAATTACGGATTTTTATCACAATACCGAACGCCTATCACCTTTCGTTAATTTCCTGTTACATTACCTTTTCGTGGCTACGTTATTAACAAAAGGAAATTTACGTATTCCTTATCCTCCCACTTCAAATAATTATTATTTTCGAATCTTCTAAAAAAAAACTGCGTATTCGTCTTTTTACGTTACACGTGATTTTCATCCATTTATCCTTTATTCATTATTCACTTGAAATGACGAACAAACCATGACAACATGTTCGATTTTATTTGTTACGTCTTTTTCATTTGCCATGCTACGCAAGTTTCTTCGATGCATGCCAAGTTGCTTGCTCGTCGCAGTCGCAGCGCGGCTCGTAGCCACGCTACCGCGGGAACTCGGCCGTCAGACTCGCGCTGTGATTGGTCGGTGCTTTTTATTAATATCTCGTTAACGAAACATCGGAGAGCATTTTCGCAAAGGAAAAAGTTGTTTGAAATCACCCCCAGAATCACCCCCTTTAAGGAAACGCAACATTTTTGGGACACCCTGTATAAGAGTACATAATAAAAATTATTTCACTGAAAAAATACAAATTTTTGACCATTTATTTTGCAATTCTTGTAAACAAATGCAATTTTATAATTGAGGGTAACTTTATAAAAATTTGAAAAAATAGGAGGATATAGCTCTGTTTGTCCTCTTTATGGATGTGTTTGGAAATAGATGGAGACTTTAAAATTGGCCAAGTGAAAATTAATTGAATGTAACGCTGCGTCAAATCACACCGGTTCGACTGGCCGAGCCGTTCGGTACTCGCAGCGGCCAAGCGGCTATATCTGCTATTCTTATACAGTGTTCTCTAATATGGTAAATATTTGTAAAAAACTGAAGAAGGAAAACTTTTACTGTTTTTTATACACAACATAGTACGGTAACTGAATTTTTGGTGTTCGCAATATTTTTCTTGAAACGAGGGTGACCTTCAGTTTTTTAAATGGAATGCTATATGTTTGATTATCCAATATGAAAGCGACTGTCAAGACAAATTCAACCATATGGTATACTTTGACCTTCAAGGCTACACAAGGCTAGGAATGAAATAAATATATCGAACTATCTATCTAGTAGATTGAATTTCTTCCTTCATTCCTAACTTTGTGTAGCCTTGAAGGTCAAAGTATTCCATATGGTTGAATTTTTCTTGACAATCGCTTTCATATTGGATAATCAAACATATAGCATTCCATTTAAAAAACTGAAGGTCACCCTCGTTTCAAGAAAAATATTGCGAACACCAAAAATTCAGTTACCGTACTATGTTGTGTATAAAAAACAGTAAAAGTTTTCCTTCTTCAGTTTTTTACAAATATTTACCATATTAGAGAACACTGTATAAGAATAGCAGATATAGCCGCTTGGCCGCTGCGAGTACCGAACGGCTCGGCCAGTCGAACCGGTGTGATTTGACGCAGCGTTACATTCAATTAATTTTCACTTGGCCAATTTTAAAGTCTCCATCTATTTCCAAACACATCCATAAAGAGGACAAACAGAGCTATATCCCCCTATTTTTTCAAATTTTTATAAAGTTACCCTCAATTATAAAATTGCATTTGTTTACAAGAATTGCAAAATAAATGGTCAAAAATTTGTATTTTTTCTGTGAAATAATTTTTATTATGTACTCTTATATCTCCACTGTAATCACCCAAAAGGTCATTTTTATCGGTGTGTTAGTTCAACAGTTATATTTTTTGGAAAAATAGTAAACACTATATTTCAAAGAACTGTAACTGCCACAATTTTTTAAATTTTCAAAAATCCTTCGAGATATGTTTATATATCCCTAAAGACTACAACATATCCAAATTGCACCAAAATCCGAAATGTTACTCCGAAAGGTGTCTGAGTTCGCGTGGAATGACCCAAGTGACATTAGTGACCCAAGACATTATTGCAGTAATTAACATAAGATTGATATTTATTTTTCATATTACAGTACGCAGAGGTCCGCAAGGAATTGCGGAAACGGGAGTATGGCACGGGAAGAGGAGGTAGGGGTGGAAGAGGAGGAAGAGGAGGAATTAGAGGAAGAGGAGGAAGAGGGGGAAACGTAGCAGAAGTAAAAAAATATTATTTTAATTAATAAAAGAAGTATATTTATTCCATTTTTTTATTCGAAGACCTTTCATCCGTCGGCCATGAATAATTTTCTCACATTTATTCGTACTTTAGTCGAGAATCATATATGTATTTAGTCGAGAATGTACGAATAAAGACGAGAAAATTATTCATGGCCGACAATTGAATTCCCCACGTTTAAAATAAAAATTGGCTTGGGTTATAATGCTCATCTCTGATATTTTGCTATATCATTGAGACAGTGAGTTCAACAACGGACTAACCCACATTTTTTTCGAAATTGAGTTAGTAGCAATAACGTATTCCAATAGGCTCTACTAATCATATAAAATAGCAATTTTTTTAATGTGGGTTAGTCCGTTGTTGCTCTCACTGTCTCAATTATAACATAAATTCAACCGCGATTTCAAATGATGTATGTACATATGTGTCACGGTAAAAGCGTTAATTTACGGCCGATTTCTTCACCTTCAGTAATCTTCCAGTTAGAGTTATGTTCCACATAACTGCCAAATGATAGGATACTATTGGCTTAGAGCATTTAAATGCTCTAAGCCAATTGGTCGTTTACTAACCGGAAGATTACTGAAGGTGAAGAAATCGGCCGTTAGTAAATGTATACAGTTCCTAGCAGTTCCTAGTCAATGTGTGCCTAAAGTGCATACAAAGTTGGACAAAATATAATCAATCTAATTACAAATTACAAATTACGATTAAAATGTAACTGTGTAATTGATTATATTATTTTCTGTAATCGTTCATTTTGGTAGTTGACCACAATTTTATCAACTACCCAAATATTAACGATTACAGAAAAAAACGTAATCAATTACACAATTACATTTTAATTGTAAATTGTAATTTCTAATTTGTAATTAGATTATATTCTGCCCAACTCTGATTGCATATAACCTAACCTACAATCGTCCGAAAATGCATACATTGACTGCATCACGCTTTTACTGTAGCACATGTATCCAGCTAACGTTTCAGTTTTGCTACGATTCCACGTTGGCAGTCCTCCCGAGTAGGCGCCATCTCGTATCCACTGCGTGAACTAAATTTGTCACGTAACTTGCTCTGTATTATCGCCAATATGGCGGAATTCGTATTTGGGAATGCAATCACGCGGGTACGTTGTTTGTCCTTATATGATCAGATTTCGGGCTGAGTGACGTCTCATTCGAAAGAGGAAGCTTCAATGCAGTCCGCTCTCTGCATCACAAAATCACAATATCTTAAAAACTGTTCCATAAAAAAAAATTTAACCTTGATTTTCGAATTCAGCGGGAGAAAATCCATAAGAAAAGTCATCTCTCATCAAATGTACATTTTCAGTGTAAACTAGTGATATCGGCTTTCGAACAAGATCAATTTCAATAAAATCGGTCCACACATGACAGAGATATCATAATATCGTCTCATGGATCAGTCGGATTATTAAGATTTTTCTCTGTCTCCTGATTTTCCTTCTCCAAGAAATTCTTCGTCAACATAATACGTATACGCGTTACGCGCACACTGTTGTGGCCAGAATGTCGACTTATTCCTTGGAGGGTGTAAAACTCCGCCGACACAATGTCACACTCCTGGCGGGTTTTACCACCGCAAGAGTTCACTAAATGAATGGTGATTGAGGTACGTGGAAGGATAGTGTTGAAATCAAGAGACACGGCAGTGTCTCGCGCCAAGTATATATTATTATATGCGCAGCGCGAGACACAGAGTGTATCTATTACGCCACGACTCGCTATTCTGAACCGTGAGATTTCCGAATCTCAATAACGGCTGATCCGATTCGATTTTGAATGGTCTTAATGGATAGCCTGGGTTTGATTTACATAAGAAAAGTGTCTTCGTTTTGTTCCTACGTGCCTTATGAGCTGAGATATTTCGTTGTAAAGTGGCAATTTGCCGAATTTCATGTTCGTAAAATTAAGATCGTCATCGTCATCGTCCTACACTTTAGGCAAGAGGGGGTGAGGAAAAGTGTCTCTCGTCGTTCATTGGATGCGGGTTCGGCCGACCGTGTAACAAATTTTGTTGTGACGTGACAGCTACATGACAGCTAGACAGAGATATATTATAACCTACCAAGTGCTAAGTGTCAAATGAAGTAAGTCAGCGCCGTCCAACTTGGCTCTTGAGAGACAAAACCTGTCCCCCACCACCGTCCGCCGTCACCATGGCGCGAAGTCGTCGCCGAGTCAAAATAACTAATCCGAGCGCTTCTGTTGTCGCGCGCATCACTATGAGCCAATCCAGACTAACAAAAAATTGTCTGTAGACATGTCTCCGCAAACAATCCGTACACATTACGTACATGCGTTTGAATACTAGATGCATTCTCTGGCGATATCGTCTAGGTGTCGGTTTACAATGTATGTATATAGAACGTCTACAAACAATGTCTGTCAGTCTGGACTGGCCTTTACGGTTATGTTTGGTACATGAACATCGACCGTTGATCGGCATCGCGCGTGTCGTCTGAGTTTCCTTGTCCGCGGAATTGTTATGGTCTCCTTTTTAACGTCGCGAGGTTTCCTTGACAACAAGTCACGCTGCTCGAAAGAAAGGTTGGAAGGGGAAGCAGGCGCGTGAGGGGCCCCTACGCTGGACAGCGCTGAAGTAAGTTGTCAGAATTTGAATTGTCACGAGTTTTTACACCAAATAGGAGACTGAATTATTGTCTTAATTAACAAGGTAAGTCGCCAAAATTTTTTAAATCAATTTAGTATGTAGAGTATCTTCTTTCGCACAAAATAATATATATATTGTAACAAATTGCATTGCATTTAAATTGCTAGATATTTTTATACCAGCAATTTAGAGATTTTATGTAAAGCTTATATATATTATATTTAGAAATGAAGAAGATGCAGAGGACTTGGATAAAAATGAAAGGGACGCACAGGCTTGAATGGACAGAAATGAAGGGGATGCACAGGCTTGGAGGTTGTCCGGAGAAGATTAAATATATATAATAAGTTCTACGTTAAGTTATAACTAAAATAACTAAAATGTGGATTTTATATATTTACAGATAATCGAAGCAGAAGATGATGCTGTGTGAACTACGTCGGACTATGTACGCACAAATTTGCAGGTAGGGTTTTGCATACGTAATTATTTATTCAATGATTTTGACATATGAGCACGTGTGATGATATATAAATAATTAGTAAATGTGTCCTATTTTTCAGTTAACGATACAGACGGAGAGAATTATTTCAACAGCTCAAAGAAAAATTAACCCTGCTGCACGATAAATTAATATTCACGTGTGTATATATATGTGTGTATATATATATATATTTATATATAAAATAAATTTATGAAGGTGAAAAAAAAAATTGGAATTTTTAGTTTCGTTTAAAGCAGGCCTTCCCAAGTAGGGGAAATGCACTCCTAAAACAGATGTTTCGGCTCTCCCTCCACCGGCGCGCCTTCAGCTAAGGTGGGATGACTCCTACAACCCTCTCTCCGAGGAGACAGTAACGCCGCTAGGAAGCAGAGAGAGAGGACAGTAGGAATCGTCCCACCTTAGCTGAAGGCGCGCCGGTGGAGGGAGAGCCGAAACATCTGTTTTAGGAGTGCATTTCCCCTACTTGGGAAGGCCTGGTTTAAAGAACAGGGGTGTAAATGAAAGAGACGGTTCGATTAAATTTGTAATACAGTTAAACGTTAATTATTTTATTTTTTGGGAATACATAGATTTCAAAATTCATATTTACATTTTTTTTTATTGATGGCCGCCACGCCCTTGACCGCGACCCCGGCCCCGGCCACGGCCATGCCCATGGCCACGGGCGTATTTAGAAACAGCCCAGGCTCGCAGGGAGGTGGCCTGCTCCTTAAGAGCATTTATGAAGGCCCACTCTTCCTGTCGGGCCCGGACCCTCCACCCGCTGCGCTGGTGGCGCGCAACGCGTGGTTCTGTAATTAGTAAAAACGAAATTTATTAGTCAAATATTTTTTTGGAAATTTAGACCTATCTTCAAGCATTCTAAACGCATATAACTCCTTAAGGGGGTAGACACGGGTAATGCAGCGCGCTGTATACCGACACAATCTGGCCCGAAACATGGGTCTGGAAAGTTACGCTTGATTTCCTTATATGAGCGAATTTTGGGCTGGGTGAGGTCTCATTCGAAAGAGGAAGGTTCAATGCAGCCCGCTTTTGGCATGGTTCAAAGAGATTATGTTGATATGTAATAATATGAGTGTCCAAAGTAGAGAAAAAATGGACAAAATACACTCGCAGATTCCAAGTATTTGTAGGTCACTAAAAGAGTTTTGTGACTCAAGCGGTGCGTAGAGCGCTCCGCATTGAACCTTTCTCTTTCGAATGAGACCTCGCCCAGCGCAAAATCTGCTCATATAAGGACGAAAAACGAGAAATCCCAAACCCATGTTTTAGGTTAGATTGTCGGTATTACAGCGCGGTGCATCGCCCGTGTCACGTGACGTGTCTACCCCCTTAAAATGTGTAAATATTTACCATCGCCCGTGGCCGGGATTATAGCTGGTGGCGGCGGAGACAGAGGCAGCGGCGGGTTCTGTGGCGGCGGAGACAGAGGCAGCGGCGGCGACGTCGGAGGTGGCAGGGTCCTCGGCAGCGGCTGGGACGTCGGCAGCGGCTGGGACGTCGGCAGCGGCTGGGACGTCGGCAGCGGCTGGGACGTCGGCAGCGGCTGAGACGTGGACAGTGGCTGGGACGTCATTTCGGGGGAGGGGGAGGACATATGGAGACTTTCCAAATTCACGTCTATTTCTAAATAAATAAATTATTTTCATTTTATTATCACATGCGTGGAAAAAAGTTAGAATATATGTATAATAAGATGAATTGTTTTATTTATTATTTACCTGCCAGTATAGCGTCAGATTCTTCTTTCTGCAAAAATTAATAAACAATTAATTAGTCAAAAAGTTCAAGATTCAAGAGTTCATAAAAGCGGGGTATGATAGAAGAAAGTCATATACATGTAGCGCGAGGATACGTATTGATCAATTGTAAATTGGAAATTAGGAAATGTAAAAATTCGAAAATTTAAATAGTGTATGATGCGAAATTAAAAATTATATTACATTACATGTTTTTTCTCATTACTTCACGAAGAATATGCTTCAACGTGTCGAATATCTTCTTGCAGTATTACTAGTTATTATAAGTGTGAATTGTTCACAAAATAAAGTTATAATAATAATAAATACTTTACAGTTTTTTGTATATATGATTGAATAATGAAAAGGCTCTTGAACTAATTTTTATAATTTCGCATCATACACTATTTCAAATTTCAACTTTTTATATTTCCGACTTTTCAATTTGCCATTTGTAATTGAACAATACGTATCTTTGCGCAACATGTACGACTGTTTTCTACCATACGCCGCTTGTAATCTAGGTTACACGACCCAAGATGTTAAAAAAATCATTTGAATTCCGAGATATATTAAAACACAATTTTTCAAGAATAAAGTAAAGATAGCCGGGCTAGAGTAAACGATAATAATAACTCTGCTATGTGTATATAGATATATAATATATATATATATATATATATATATATATATATATATATATATAGATAGATATAATATATATATATATATATATATATATATATATATATATATATATATATATATATATATATATATATATATATATATATATTATAAATTTATTACTTACATTTTCTTTCTCCGGCCACATTGCTTTTCGTATGTACAAAAAGCTGAAGCTGGCCAAGAGGCCAGCTAAACATTTGACGATCAAAAAGTACATCGATCTATCGAAATTCTACATTACGTTTTGCGTTAATATAATTACATTTTCTTGTCATATAAAGCGAATGCGAGGTTATAACAAAGTTTATAAATTTTTCGTTTTTACAGGTTGGAGTATTACAAGAAAAAGTAAAGTACTCTCGCTGAGCTGCTTTGCGCTCGTTTGGTTGCTTTGCGCTTTTGCGAGTATTAATTGTTAATTAAGCTTTACTGGCTGCATCGCGCCTTATCTTATAATTAAAAAGGGGTTGGGTTTTCTACATATATTATATTGATAACGCCACTCTAAACGGATTTATTTTTATTCTTCCAATACCCATACATCCTAGGAAATCCAGATATATTAATCTAAATAAATATTGAGATAACATTATCATATAACATCAATCGATAGGCAGGCTGCATTGCGCCGTGTCGCGAGTATAATTTTCAAAAAAGTTACAATAAGGGAAAATTAAATCTTAGTTCTTTCTACTAAAATGTCTATACAGGTAGAAAAGAAAGATGGAATATCGATATTTACCGAAAAAAATACAAATGAAATTTTTCGTGGTGGATGGTTATGGGATGATGATATGGATCGTTTCAGTTGCCTTTTAAAAAATCATTCCAATTATAGACCTGTTGAAACGTGGCGAGTGCAATTACTTGACACAATACAACCCATACCGACAAATGAAAAGCATATACAATTTTTATATACTTCGTTGTCGAGAGATAATGCGAATGATAATTGGTTACTGTACGGAAGAGGTCATTGGGTATGCAGCTATTACGACAAAAAAAAATATATTTATTTATGATTCTTTAAATAATAAAAGGTTAGAGAAGGATCACCCTGATAACCAGAACTGGCAGCAGAATCTGACGTCAGATCCGTAGTCGTCTGTGTCCGCATTTGGCTGCGTTCTGAGGTACAGAATCTGATGTCAGATTCTGATGTCAGATCGGCAGCAGATGGACAGCAGATTCTGCCGTCTGCTAGGCACAGCCAACAGCGCCATCTGTGGGCCAGAATTTTCAAACAATTCCCTACCCGTGACGTCACATGCCCGTCCCTACCCTTACATAACCATCAAGCGGATTCTACAGTATATTAAATAATTCATTCTAGTTATTTAAAAAAGTATTTATTTGTTAATAATATACAGGATCGGAGATTACAATTGTTACAAAATAAGTTGCACATATAAATAGGAAGAGCGACTTTCCACATTTAAATTTACAAATCCACGTCCCGTAACCACTGGTACCTAGTAGGGGCGATATCAGAAAATTTCATTCCATATTTTGGACTCCTTTTTTGTGGAAAAGCATCATATTTCCTGTTGTGTTAGCGCTGAAAACAAACACAAAATTAGTATAAAATTAAACGTAACGTATGAATAAACAGGATACATGCGATACTTACATCAGCTCCATCTCCGCACAGTACACATCCTAGGCGATCATGCATGCTCCTGCGAACATTAACATTTAAAAGAAAACATGTGTTAAATTATTATCTACTAAACAAGTCGCTAAACATTCGCACTTCGCGCATAACCATACTTTTCTGTCTTGCAGATGATGTGAATGTCGATTTCCGCGACGTAGATAATTGGAAATTATTCAATTTCATGATTACCTTTGCCTTCTGGATAAGTCGAGATGATTTGTCTGGATATTGATGTTTGAAATTACTTGGAATATTCTTCGAACGTACGTCTTCAAGCAGAACGGATACCAGTTTGAACAAAGGGTATGTAAGTAGGTAGATGTACCACGGTAGAGGATAACTAAATGTGGTATAATGGGCTACGCTCGGATTGGCTGCGCCATAGTGCCGAAACTCGTGATTGGTCAAGACTCTACGACCAGTTTGCGTTCCTTTTCGACGTCTGAGATGGCAGTCACTGGTAGTGGCAATCAGTGACAGCAAAATCAAATAATATTCCACGCGATTCTATGCATCAATATCCAGACAAATCATCTCGACTTATCCAGAAGGAAAAGGTAATCATGAAATTGAATAATTTCCAATTATCTACGTCGCGGAAATCGATATTCACATCATCTGCAAGATAGAAAAGTATGGTTATGCACGAAGTGCGAATGTTTAGCGACTTGTTTAGTAGATAATAATTTAACACATGTTTTCTTATAAATGTTAATGTTCGCAGGAGCATGCATGATCGCCTAGAATGTGTACTGTGCGGAGATGGAGCTGATGTAAGTATCGCATGAATCCTGTTTATTCATACGTTACGTTTAATTTTATACTAATTTTGTGTTTGTTTTCAGCGCTAACACAACAGGAAATATGATGCTTTTCCACAAAAAAGAAGTCCAAAATATGGAATGAAATTTTCTGATATCGCCCCTACTAGGTACCAGTGGTTACGGGACGTGGATTTGTAAATTTAAATGTGGAAAGTCGCTCTTCCTATTTATATGTGCAACTTATTTTGTAACAATTGTAATCTCCGATCCTGTATATTATTAACAAATAAATACTTTTTTAAATAACTAGAATGAATTATTTAATATACTGTAGAATCCGCTTGATGGTTATGTAAGGGTAGGGACGGGCATGTGAAGTCACGGGTAGGGAATTGTTTGAAAATTCTGGCCCACAGATGGCGCTGTTGGCTGTGCCTAGCAGACGGCAGAATCTGCTGTCCATCTGCTGCCGATCTGACATCAGAATCTGACATCAGATTCTGTACCTCAGAACGCAGCCAAATGCGGACACAGACGACTACGGATCTGACGTCAGATTCTGCGCTCTCATGCCAGACTCTGCTACCAATCTGATGTCAGATTGGCGTCAGATGGTTATCAGGGCATGAACAATTCTTGAAAAAGTTGTTTCCAGCATATGACTTTAATCAGAATCCTGTCCTATTTCCTACAGTACAACAACAACCGAACGGTAGCGATTGCGGTGTTTTCGCAATAGCCTTTGCTGTTTCATTATTATTTAATATTAAACCTGAAAAAGTACAATATAACCATAGTTTAATGCGACCGCACTTGATAAAAATGTTTGAAATCAATATTATAGACCATTTTCCTCAAGATCTAAATTTTAGTGTTCCTCATAAAGTGCTTCCATTAAGAAAAGTAAAAGCAAACGAGGTTAAAGCGTCTTGTAAGCGCACAATACGTCAACGTAAAAAAATGGAACGACTGAAATCGAGCTTATTACAAACAAATTGCGATTTTCAGCAATCTGAGAACGGATTAAATAGTAATATCTCAGCTTACCGACGTCAACAAAAAATGACGCTGTCATTAGAACAAAAAAGCATTATTGCTGAAGGTAGATGGTTAAATGATTTGCATATGGATCATTTTAATTATATTTTAAAAAGCTGCTCAGATTATAGACCTGTCGGGACATATCTGGTACAATCACTGGATAGAATACAATCCATGCCGAGGAATAAAAAGCATATACAGATATTACCTTCTGAATCGTTGGGAATACACTGGATATGCGGTTATTACGATACAAAAAATATATTTATTTATGATTCTTTTAATATAAAACGGTTAAATAATTGTCAGGAAGAATTTTTGAAAAAATTATTTCCAACACATGATTTTATTCAGAATCCTGTTCAATTTCCTACTGTGCAACAACAACCGAATAGTAGTGATTGCGGTGTTTTCGCAATAGCCTTTGCAGTTTCATTATTATTTAACATTAATCCTGACAAAGTAAGGTATGACCACAGCTTAATGCGTCTACATTTAATACAAATGTTTGAAAGCAATGTTGTAGAGCATTTTCCTCAAGATTTAAATTGTGGTGCCCCTCAGGAAGTGCTTTCATTAACAGAAGTAAAAATAAAACAGGCTAAAGCGATTTGTAATTTAGAAAGTAGTAATAAAAAGCAATGTCTATCTGATGAGCCAGATTTAGACAAGAATGCTAAAAAAAATGCTAAAAGACGGTGCCTATATGAAGAACATCTGGAAAATAATCGCGCGAAACAAGTACAACGATATAAAAAAAACCGGGAGAATATTCTTTTTAAAAAACGGTTACGATATCAAGAACATCTAGAAAAAAATCGCGCGAAACAAGTACAACGATATAAAAAAGAACGGGAGAATATTCTTTTTAAAAGACGGTTTCGATATCAACAAGACATTGAAAATGACCGTTTTAAATTTCGATGTCCATATAAACAGGAGTTTAAGAGGCTTTACAATAAGCGATATTATCAGAATCAGAAAAGAAGTAATTTAACACTTGCTAAGAACAATACTGCCAAAAATATTAGAAAAAAATATGTTATGCTTCGGTCTAGAAATTTTATGAAAATTCGCGATTCTGCGGAAGTAATCGTTAAAAATATTTTACACAAGTTCAATATTACAGATTGCGGTAAAGGTTATATTAAAAAACGATTAGAAGTTGAGAAAGTCGTACGCTGGTGTACACACATTAGAGATAGATACATTCGTAATATGAATAAAATGTTAACTCTGCTTAAAAACAAATCAGAAACATGTTTGACTGTTTTTGCAGAATGTTCTACGGCGGATGACAAATTATGCGCGCTGTGTGGCAGATCTAAACATATAGCTTCGTCTGAAAATTATTTTGTTGATTCTACACCCTGATAACCAGATCTGGCGGCAGGATCTGCCGGCAGCTGCGGTGCAGTCTACGTCCGCATTCGACTACGGATCTGCCGGCAGAGTCTGCGTGGCAGGGTCTGCCGGCAGATCCACGGCAGATCCGCGGCAGATCCTGCCGCCCGCCTGACACATCCAACAGCGCCATCTGTAGGCCACAATAGCCAAACAATTCCCTCTGCGTGACGTCACATGGACCTACTCACCAACACAAACGTACATTACTGCTGTAGGTGTATCCCTAACCCCAAATAATAAAGCAAGCAGATTCTACAATTTATTAAATAATTAATTCTACTTATTTCAAAAAGTCTTTATTCTTTATTTAATAATATACAGGATTGGTGATTACAAATGTTACAAAATAATATAAATAGCGCATATAAATTCGAGGAAGAACATTCAATATTTAGGGCGGTATTCTCAGTCGTTGCTTATTCTTAAGATCGTCTTAAGCATGCGGTATCCTTTACTAGTCTACGAGGTTAGTAGAGGATGCCGCATGCTTAAGACGATCTTAAGAATAAGCAACGACTGAGAATACCGCCCTTACATTTATAAATTCACATGCGATACGTCCCGTAACCAGTGGTACCTATTAAGTGCGAATCACAAAATTTTCTATATTTTCGACTTCTTTTTCCCTGTAGAATCACCATATTCCGTATTGTGTTAACGCTGAAAACAAATAGAACATTAGTATAAAATTAAACGTAACGTTGAATAAACAGGATACATGCGATACTTACTTCAGCTCCATCTCCGCACAGCACACACCCTAGGCGATCATCCATGCTCCTGCGAACATTAACATTTATAATAAAACATGTGTTAAATTATTATTTACGAAACAAGACGTTAAATATTTGCACTTCGCGCATAACCCTATTTTTCTGTCTTGCAGATAATGTGACTCTCGATTTTCGCGACGTAGATAATTGGAAATTATTCAATTCCATAATTACGTTTGCCTTCTGGATACGTCTGGATGATTTGTCTGGAATAATCCTTTATATTCTGAAATTGTACTGCCCGATATACACGATAAATTGTTTTTGGGGAATTTGGATGATGTAGAATTTGAAATGCAAAAATCAGAAAATGATGCAAATGATGACTGTGAACCATTAAATAATTTAGAATTACATGTGAAAGAGATAAAAGATCATGTAGAACTTGCATTGAACGATCAGCGCAAGGCAATGCTCACTCAAAAAGATAAAGATGATAGCTATTCTGAGCAATATACTATATATCCTCTACATGAAAAAAAAGAAAATCAAAAATTTAGATAATCGTGAAAAGAATTTAGATTTGATGTGTTTTCCAGATTTATTTCCATTTGGTTCTAATGGGCAATGTGATGAAAGTAGACCGATCAAACTTCAAGAGCACGAATTTATTAAATGTCGCTTGACATCTAAGCGTCCACAATTTAGATTAAATCAACAATATTTGTTTTATTTATTAAATAACGCGAATATTCGTCAGTTGAGTCGTGGAATTTATCATAAAATGAATATAACTGATACACGAATTCGTTACACAGTTGCGGAGTATTTAGAGGCAATGTCGAAAGAAGCGTTGGAGTCCAACTTAAATTCAATGTTTTCTTCACTTCGAAATACGGAACAATATTGGCGTAGACCGAGAAGTGATTTATCTTGTATGGCACAACATTACGGACCTCCGACATGGTTTCTAACGTTAAGTCCAAGTGAATGGTTATGGGACGATTTAGGTGAATATATTCGTGACGCAAATGGGTGGCAAGACTCTTCGTTAACCACTAGCTTACTTGTTGCTAAAGATCCTGTATCAACATCGAGATTTCTTGAGAATAAATTTAAAGCAATGCTTGCCTTTATTTGTTCAGAAGATTCTCCGATTGGTAAAGTAACACACTATTTCTGGCGACGAGAATATCAAGGTAGAGGTATACAACATTTTCATTTATTAATCTGGATTGAAGGTGCACCAATTTTCGGCGAATCTTCTATTGAAGAAGTCTCTAAATTTATTTTACAATATATAAGTTGCAAAATGCCACATGAAAATATTTCGCCATTATTGCACAGACGTGTTAATACGCACCAACGACACAAACATAATGATTATTGTCTTCGTACTAAAAAAGTAGGATCTAAAGTTATTCGTAGGTGTCGTTTTGGGTTTCCTCGTCCTGTTACTGACACACTAAATATGAGAGACGTAGCAACTTCGATAGTAGGTAGAAAACAATTAAAACATAAGAGTAGATTATACGATCTTCCTCGAACAAAGAATGAAGTTGATATTAATGATTATAATCCTGTTATACTTACCAGGGGTGTGCGGGTACCCGACTTTTCGGGCTCGGGACGGGCCGGAAATTTTCGGGCGAGATCGGGCGGGATGCCGATACTTTCGTATTGCTCGAGATCCCGAATGTCTCGGGATCCCGAGACTCGATTCGGGCTCCAAGCATAGCCCCTTCCGTCTCGGTTCCCTCGTAAGAGCTGGCTTTCGAGCCGATCGCGTCCGAGTTTTGCCGAGCCGACCTGAAATCAAATTGCCCGCTCACGGCGGTCATGCTTGTAGCCCGAAACGAGTCTCGGGATCCCGAAAACTTCGGGATCTCGAGCAATACGAAAGTATCGAGACCCCGCCCGATTTCGCCCGAAATTTTCCGACCCGTCCCGAGGGCCGGGAACCCGAGCCTCGGGACGATCCGCACACCCCTAATACTTACTGCGTGGGAAGGCAATATGGATATACAGTTTATTGGTGAAAAATCGACACTGCTCACTTGGTATGTTACTAAATATTTGAATAAAGCAGGGAAAAGTGAACTGTCTGATTTTGATTTTGCAAATAGTGTAAATAATAAAAATAAGTCATTGGCAAGTGTTCTATGGAATTTTGCTTTACGATCCATAAGCAATAGAGAATGTGGAGCTCTTGAGGCTGCTGATACATTGTTAGGTATGCCTTTATATGGAACTGATCGAAATACAACTATTAAATGGTTAGATGTTAATCCTATACGACAGAGGAAATTAAAAAGTCGTCAAGAAATTGAAGCTCTTGATGGTGAATCTACAGATATATTTTGTCCATCTTTAATAGACAATTATTATCCAAATAGATCTGGAGAATTAGAATCTATGTCTCTTTATGAATTCGCACAATGGTATGATATTACGACAATCAGACCGAAAAATAATAATATTAAATATTATAAATTAGATAATAGTCATTATCTTAAACGGCGACAACGTGGATGTCTTATTAATCATTATAGACATAATGTTAATAATCGACCGGAAGATTATTTCTTTTCTTTATTGCTTATGTTTAAACCATGGCGGGAATTAAAGGATCTTAAAAATAGTTGTGATACTTATATGGAAGCATTTCATAACGTAAAACTACATCTTACGAAAGCATTACAATATCACGAAAAACTAGAAGAATTGAAAAAAGCATTTGAAACTGCGCAAGAGTTAGTTCGGCAATTAGATGAAGAATTACAAAAAAACGTGTCTCAGGATGACCCTGACAATCCGATAGGAGCTCAAAATGTAGAAGCTGGTGAAGCAATGCAAGATTTTAGGGATCTTGGTAATAAAATGGATGAAAAAATTGATGTGTCTGAAATGATAGCAAAATTAAATGCCGACCAAAAAGGAGTATTCCACAGAGTTATTGATACTGTAAGGTCAGATAATTCGATATTACGATTGTTTGTTAGCGGAGAAGGTGGAACGGGAAAGAGTTTTTTAATTAAAACCATTAAGTGTTGGATAAAACAAAATCTCAATAAAGATACCGCTATAGCGGCACCTACTGGTATAGCAGCGTTTAATATAGACGGTTTGACAATTCATAGATTGCTTCAATTACCCGTTGAACATGGTCTAACGCCAAAGTACAAACAATTATCTGATCATGTATTAAAAGTTTTACGAGCAAATCTCAAAGATGTTGTTCTTTTTGTAATTGATGAAGTGTCAATGATATCAAATTTAACTTTTATGATATCAAATTTAAGAGTTTATTAATGATTTTCCGTTGGACATTGTTTGTTTATTGCCTATTCGTAATATGTGTGACGTTCTTAATGCTGCAATGTTAAATCGCATTACAGCAAAAGAGATATTATTAATTGCCGAAGACATGATTGACTGTATTCCGTATGTGAGAAAGAAAGTATCAAAAGTATTGTCCAATACTGATGACGATGATTCTAAAACTGCTGGACTTTCAAAGAAAATTGTAATTAAAATTGGAGCAAATGTTATGATAAGGCGTAACATTGATGCTACTTTGGGTCTTGTGAATGGTACCATAGCTAAGGTCATTTCAGTTGTACAAGGTATGTCTACCGATTATGTAGAGAAAGTCAAGCTGCTTCTACCATCAGGATTAGAGTATTTCATTGAAAGAGTAAGCGTTAAATTTGAAGTAGTGGATAGAGCATTTGTTATTAGAAAACAATTTCCATTGTGTCTGAGTTATGGAATCACAATTCATAAAAGTCAAGGATTAAGTTTACAAAGTGCTATTATGGACATAGGCAATTCTATATTTAATTGTGGCCAAGCTTATGTTGCATTATCACGAGTAACGTCTTCAGAAGGTTTGCATTTGATTAATTTTGATCCTTCGTCAGTAACAGCTGACGAAAAAGCTATTAGGGAATATAATCGGCTAAGATCCAAGTACAAACCAGACGCAGACATAATTACTGTTTCAAAAAAACGCTATTCGAAAGTGAAAGATGTTCCATGGATATTGTCAAAAGTAATTGATTCTGTCCAAGAAAATTGCCAAACTCAAAAATTATTAAAAAAAGATGTTTCTTGGGTTTTACATGGTTTTCAAAACACAGATAATGCTTCATGTTATGCAAATGCAGTATTACAATGTATAATGCATTTACGTGCCATTAGAAAACAATTGTTTAATTGTAATGAATCATCAAATGTTTTGAAGATATTAATGCATCGATATGAAAATGGAATGGGCAATTTAAATACATATACAGTACGGCAAAGTTTAGGAGAACATTTTTCAGTAAACGTAAAACGAGATGTATTCGATTTTCTTATAACCCTGTGCACAGAATATGATTGTATAAGACAGTTGGTAGAGCATCAAGTAACTTCTACTACTCGATGTAAATCTTGTGATTATACAAAAAGAATTACTTCTGATAATTTAGTTGTTTCAATCCCTATTCAGAATTTGAAAAAAAGAAGCTATAATCTTAACGATTTATTAAACGTTAGATTTTTACATTGGTATGAATCAGATAACGGATCATGTGAACAGTGTACAGGAAATGATATTATGTACAAGAATGAATTAATATTGACGAAAGATATAGTTATTATTCGTTTAATATTATTTTCATTACAAGATGATAAAATAGTCAAAGCAATACGCAAATTTAATATATGTACTATTCCCACAACCAAAGTATTAATAGCTGGACAATCATATAAAGTTATGAATGCTATATTTCATAGTGGTTCATGTATTGAGGATGGCCATTACACCAGTATATGTGAAGAAGACGGAATGACTAGTAGTTGGATTGAAGCTGATGATGTGCAAATTAAAAAAAGGCAATGGCCTAAAGGGGCTAAAGATCTTTATATTTTGTTCTTACAAAAAATTGATAATAAATAAAAATAAGCCAACAAAAATTACCATGCTATGGAATAGCTGAAAGAAGAATGTTGCCATTTGGGCTGCATATCAATCATCAATCAATCAATTAATATATCAGTAAACACTACAAAATGTTTGAAATCCCCACAAAATTATCTTTTCACAAAAAGGTACAAAAAGAGCGCCAAGTATATAATCCCGTAAAAAAGAATCCCATTTAAAAACATTGTCGTAAATTAATATAAATTTATTAATGTTCTATATTCAACTTTACAAAAGTAATGATATACAACAGTTGCGCCAATTATCACACTGGCTATTTACACAAAGAACAAAATGTATTCAATAATATTAAGCAGATATATTTTTATACAAATAAATATTTTAATACGAATAAATATTTGATTCAAAATACTTGGCGCTGCGCCCCGAATTGGTGTTGCTAAACTCAATAAATATGTATAAATTGCATTAATCCTTTTCTTTCTTTCTTGTACGTGCGTGCATGCGTGTGTGTGTGCGTACGTGCGTGTGCATATGCTACGTATGGTATTAGAATTAAATATATGTAGAATAAATCTGACTGCGTTTCTAATATGTGTATGTATATGTATTTTATATTGTAATGGAGTTGTTGTAAATTATTAATTAATACTAAGGCAATTAACATTTTTTCGGTTGCGCAGCGCCAAGTATTTTGAATCAAATATTTATTCGTATTAAAATATTTATTTGTATAAAAATATATCTGCTTAATATTATTGAATACATTTTGTTCTTTGTGTAAATAGCCAGTGTGATAATTGGCGCAACTGTTGTATATCATTACTTTTGTAAAGTTGAATATAGAACATTAATAAATTTATATTAATTTACGACAATGTTTTTAAATGGGATTCTTTTTTACGGGATTATATACTTGGCGCTCTTTTTGTACCTTTTTGTGAAAAGGTAATTTTGTGGGGTAGTGTTAAACTTCGGAGGCGCGAAGTTCGAATCGGATTACGCGAATGTAATACTTCCATAGTATATGCTCTAAGTATTACATTCGCGTTTTTTTTTTTTTTTTTTTTTTTTTTTTTAATGAGACCTCCATGGTCTCATTGAAAGCTTGAAACTGTCGCCAACATGGTGCGAGAGAGAAAGACATGTGCGAGCGAGAGAAGTATGTGTCCTATTCGACCGTAATGCGCAAGCGCCGAAATCGTGCGAGAGAGAAACACATCTTGCGAGCGAGAGAAGTATATGTTCTAATCGACCGTAATGCACATGCACCGATATCGCCGGCAACGATCCGCGGTTACTATGAATATCGTTGTTTACACTCGTACGTACCTTTTCAAAAACGGTTATATGTATCGAGTTGAAATTAAAAAAATGCCATGCCGATATTGCTTGTTGTGCGGTAACCGAGATAAATCGGCTTCCTATTACTCGTAAGTAAATATATATGATATTTAATAAATTAAATTAATTAAAGTGTGTCGTGCACACAAGTATGTGATAAATAGAAGTTCATTTTTGGTACGATACTTGTTCATATTGCAAATTTAATATTAATTTCATTCCTTGTAAATAGATTTCCGAAAAACAAGAAATCTCGCCAGAAGTGGCTAGATATTTGCGGCATTGATGAACAAGTTTTGAACACTGTTACTAAACTGTGTTGGAATCAAGGGAAATAATCACACTGTGTAATAGTTTTTTCACAATATAATACTTACGGTTTCCATATTTTCTCCCATTTTCTTGCTTCGTTGTTGAAAACAAGATAGCGTTGTTACGTGTTGTAGCAGGGATTTCGAAGTCCGGATGCGGATGGGTTCGGTGCCCGTGGAGCGCTAATGCGCTCTGCTCACGTTCGCCCTTGGTGTCGGCCTCCAGCTTCTTCCAGTGATAATTAGGTTGAATAAATCGAGTCAGAACTATTCGGGTTATAACTTGGTATTGCGTTTATATATATATATTTTCAAAGTAGGTCAAATTAAAGAATACGTCTAATCGACTTGGTCGTTGATCAACGAATGAATGTACAAAGATGTCGTTCAGAAGAAGGATGTAACATGCTTTTGTTAATAAATATAACAAATGGTTTCTTAACGAATTATTTTACAATTTATTTGATTGGTTCTTAGTTTACTAAGAACGAGCGTTTCACGTGGTATCGGTGATTTAGTAACGAAGCAACCGAAATCAATATTAAATCAATATTATTTAACGAGTGTCTCTAAGTAGTATTCATTGGAATGTTTTGTTCATAGTTTCACTTGCTTCGTTTAACAATTTAAATTTGGCGCATCTAAACTGGATCATGCAGAGCCACCTGACATTAAACTATATTCATGTGTTACCACATGAGATCGTAACATTCCTTCACCCTGACGGAGAAAAGGTGTTTTCATAAAACAACTTTTCTAAACTTACAATGACAGATTTAAATCTACTCATACTGTTCAGTTTAGATGTTTCAATTGCAATGAGGAGGGTCATTATCCGCAACGATTGTCCTCGATTAAAAAGGAATGTCTTTAACACAGAAATCTTACAGCTATGTATTATCATTGGAGCAACCCGGTCTAATACATGCTAACTTGAGTTTGTTTGTGTGTATAATTTTGAATTTATTCGAACTTAACATTATTTCGACAGTTAAATCGTTGATTGCTCTACTGATTTTATAAGGACCTAGCCAATGACAATTGAATTTGGTTCGTGGTTCTTTTAGTAAGTACACGTCGTCGTCTACGTTAAATTTACGAGGGTTTGCCTCACGGTCGTAATACCTTTTGCTTCTCTCTTTAGCCCGTTGCAAGTTTTCGGCAGCAAGTGTCTGAGTAGTGGTGATTTTAACAAAAAGATCGTCGAGGTACTGGACGAAGGTGCGCGGTACTTTCTCTTTGGCAAACTCAGATGGAATTACTGCTCTCACCCCAAAAACCAATTCGTGTAGTGTAAACCCCGTGGCTTTATGGACTGAAGTATTGTACGAAAACATACCAAATCGAATCCACTCGTCCCAATCACCTTTTGTACAATAATGCCTCAAATAATCAACAAAAACTCTGTGTGCTCTCTCAAGGGAACCTAAGGACTGAGGGTGGAACGCCGTGGAAGTTATCCTTTGTATTCGGAATATTTGGCAAAATCTTTTCGTCACGTGACCGACAAAATTTCTTCCCTGATCAGTGTGTATAACTCTCGGACAACCAAACCTATTTATAAATTGTTCGGCCAGGGCCACTGCTACAGTTGTTGCTTCTATATTAGCTAACGGAATGGCATCAGAGTATTTGGTCAAGTTATCCTGCAGGGTAAATAAATATTTATTCCCGTTTTTAGTTAAAGGTAAAAGCCCTACAATGTCTATTTGGACCTTTTCAAAAGCTCGCCTTGGCGTGTCAGTGATGCACATGGGTTGTTTAACTTTCATAGAATGAATCGTACCTCTCTGACAGGTGGGACAAGAACGGACAAATTCTGAGATTTCCCTCATCATCCCCTGCCAATAGTAATGTTCCCTCACATACATCTGGAGTTTACCGACACCCCTATGGCTGAAGACTCGTGAGATTCCTTGATTATCTTTAAACGGCCAAACTTGGCTTGTGTTATAATTTCGCCAGTGCACACAGTAATTAAAAATTGAGAATCAGTGAAAATTCGCTTAAATAAATCCTCTACCTGTTCCCATTCAAGGTCGTTAAAACTATCAAGATCTTTTGAAATACTAAGGTCCATGTTTTTAATGAACTCATGAGGTTTTTAAGTGCCCTTAGGGAGGCTTCTATATAACCAAAATTTAAACGTTCCGCAGAATTATCCTTGAAGAGTAAAAGGAAAATAGAAAATTGATCACCAGGAAGTGCCATAGCATCGCCAACCTCAAGCTGATATTGTCGCATCTGCTGCAAGGAAAATCTATTTCGTCTTAAGGTCCGCGCACACATATCCGTACCGTATCAGTTCCGTATCAGTTCCGTTCCGGCGTGCCAGTGGTAAGAAGAAGAGGGGCGTAGAGGGTCTCTTCTTCTTACCACTGGCACGCCGGAACGGAACTGATACGGTACGGATATGTGTGCGCGGACCTTTAACAAGTCAATCGTAACTTCGGAAGTAATATTGCCATTAAGTGGTAAAAAATGAGCAAGGTTGTCCCTCCGCATGTATAAATGATCCTTTACGTACAAAATGGTTGGCAGAAGGGTAAGGTGAATTGTTTGTCTGTTTGTGTTCACATTATTATCCATAACTTCACTAATCTCCATATTGGGTGGCTCACTTATTTCAGAATCTACTGAGGTCTTTTTAACGAGGGACTCCCGTGCAGCTTTGATCGCAGAACAGTTCGGTAATTCAGCCTCTGGATTTCCAATTCCAGGCATAACAGTTTCTTTTCGTGTCTCTTCATCCACAGTACAACAACAACAACAACAACAACAACAAGGTGCCCCTCTACCTTGACATCGGCGCATGCGCATATCGGTCGAATAGGACATATACTTCTCTTTTTCTCTCCCGCGTGATGTTGCTCGACAGTTTCGAGGCAGTCACTCTAAGGCAATGATACCTCCATGTTGCTTATTCTTAAGCAAATGCTTAACCATTCGGCATCCTTTACTAGCTAGTAGGTTAGTAGAGGATGCTGCATGCTTAAGCATTTGCTTAAGAATAAGTAGCGACTGAGAATACCGCCCTAAGATGTTGTTGCGACTCCCGTCTAGCGGCGTGTAGTTTAAGCTTTAGAAGCGCGAAGTTCAAATCGAATCACATGAATGTAATAGGCTTAGAGCATATATACATGGAGGTATCATTGCCTTAGAGTGACTGCCACGAAACTGTCGGGTGAAACACACGGGAGAGAAAAAGACAAGTATATGTCCTATTCGACCGATATGCGCATGCGCCGATATCGTGCGAGAGAGAAACACATCTTGCGAGCGAGAGAAGTATATGTCCTACTCGACCGTAATCGATATCTGGTCGATATCGCCGGCGACGAACCGCGGTTACTATGAATATCGTTGCTAACGTGCGTAAGTACGTACGTTTTGAAAAACGGTTATATGTATCGAATTCAAATTAAAAAATGCCATGCCGATATTGCTTGTTGTGCGGTAACCGCGATAAATCGGCTTCCTATTACTCGTAAGTAAATATATATAATATTTAATAAATTAAATTAATTAAAGTGTGTCGTGCACACAAGTATGTGATAAATACAAGTTCATTTTTGGTACGATATTTGTTCATATTCCAAATTTAATATTAATTTCATTCCTTGTAAATAGATTTCCGAAAAACAAGGAATCTCGTCAGAAGTGGCTAGATTTTTGCGGCATTGATGAACAAGTTTTGAACACAGTTACTAAACTGTGTTGGAATCATTTTAAAAAAGATGATATAATTTGGCTAGGTAGATGTTCGATTCCTAAGCACAACGTTGTGCCTTCTATTATGAAGAAGAACGTGTATAAACGTTCTGATTTTGATTTCCAAACCTTTGTATCTGTGGATGAGAATCCCACTGTATTATTGGAAGGTAAGAATTACTGCATTTGTAGGTCTTTGATTGATATACATTGAACTGATAAATTAATTGATTATTGATGACACTTATAGAAACTTGTTCATCGGTCGATGAACCTGTACCAGTTACATCTGACAATGAAAATCCTACTATATTATTGGAAGGTAAGAATTACTGCATTTCTAGGTTTTTGATTGATATATATTGAACTGATAAATTAATTGATTATTGATGACACTTATAGAAACTTGTTCAACGGTCGATCGCCCGTCTACACCTCCGACTTGTGAGAGTATACAATCTTGCAAAACACCTGTACATAATCCTCGTTTCTTTGGTGACATTACAACAGCACATTTCGCCACACCTAGAAAAGCTAAAATAGCTTTGGACTTGGCAAAACGGACCGTTGCAAATCAACAGATAAAAATTCAAAATTTACAAAAAACTCGAAACAGAATGTCTGGTCAAATAATAAAATTGAAAACGCTTTTAAAATATTTCAAGAAGAAAACTCGTATGTGTGAAATGACTGCTACAAATATAATGGTATGTTCCAAATCTAGTAATAATTACAATGATAATAATAATATTTATTTAATATTTGTTATGTTTCATCGTGTACATAAATAAAGAAATCGGAAGGAAGGAAAGGCTTTAGTTTAACCCACCCACCTATTCCCATTCCATTTGAATTTGTTTTTTTTGGTATTTAGGCTACACTACCTGTCATAATGAAATGGTCCTGTAAAAGAAAAATAGGAGGAAGTAAGATGTTCTCTGCGGAAATGAGAGCGTTCGCTCTTACCCTGCATTTCTATTCACCGAAGGCATATAAATACGTCCGTAAAACCTGCAACAACATTTTTCCACATGTTTCGACCATCCATAGATGGTATGCAGTGATCGATGGTCGCCCAGGATTTACCAAAGAAATATTCGAAGCCCTAAAATGTCAAGTTCGTAAGCAACAAAATCAGGTATTTTGCAATTTGGTCATAGACGAGATAGCCATTCGACAGCAAGTAATTTATGATGGTAAACGCTATTACGGTCATGTAAATTTGGGCATAGATAACGAACGAAATGATTCTCGACTAGCCAAGAATGCATTGGTCTTCATGGTGGTGGCATTGAATAGCTACTGGAAAGCTCCTGTCGGTTATTTTTTAATCGATTCACTGACTGGAAAAGAGAGAGCCAAGTTATTAACGACATGTTTGCAATTAATTCATGAAACTGGAGTCACATTGCACTCTCTCACTTTCGATGGCGCAAGTGTAAATTTCAGCATGTGTGCTAATCTGGGTGCAAATTTTACTTTGGGGGAAAAGTTCAAACCTTATATTCTGCACCCTATAACCCAAGAAAAAGTCTTCTGTTTTTGGGATCCGTGTCATATGTTAAAATTGGTCAGAAACACGTTGGGAGACAAATTAAAGTTACGGTATAAAGAAAAAACTATTTATTGGGAAAATATTGTAACCCTGCAAAGAATACAAGAATCCGAAGGTTTGAGATGTGCCACTAAAATAACAAAGAAGCACATTCTATTTCAAAATACACGGATGAATGTAAAATTGGCCGCCCAAACCCTTAGTGAGAGTGTCAGTGTTGCTTTAAAATTTTGCAAACAATACGTTCCTCAGCAATTTATTGACCCAGAAGAAACTGCCTTATTTTGTTCGATGTTTAATAATGCGGTTGATTTATTAAACGTCAGATCGAAATATTGTAAAATAAAAAAGTGCAATGTGGCTCTTACAAATGAAAATTTGGACGATTTAAAAACATATGCAGATAATATTATTGAATATATTAACAATCTGAGAGATAGTAAAGATATTTCAATTATCCAGAGTGACAGAAAAACGGGCTTTCTTGGCTTCATCATATGCTTAACAAATATGTTTGAACTTTTCAAAATTTTGAGAGATAAGGGGCTTACATATTTGTTAACGTACAAACTCAATCAGGACCACCTTGAAACTTTCTTTAGTGCGTTACGTAGTAAAGGAGGTTTCAATAATAATCCGAACGCGAAACAATTCGAGGCTTGTTATAAAAAATTGTTAGTTAGACACGAAATCGAGGCCTCAGAAAGGGGGAATTGCCTCATGACTGATGTGCAAATTTTATACGCCTCATCGAAAATTAAGTCTAATGAAAGCGATGACTTATTTACAGTGAATGAAATAGATGATACACCTGCTGAACGTCTATTTGATCATGATTATTTGTCGAGTTTATGGACACTCAGTCCATATGTGGGAGAAATAATAACATACATAAGTGGATTTGTTATAAGAAAATTAGTTGGCAAAATTTGTGTAGTTTGCTCTTCATTTTTAACGTCAGAATCAACGGATTCTTTGTTGATACAATTAAAGAATAGAGCTAAACTTATATTTCCATCCAAAAGTGTAGTCACAATAGCCCGTGCATGTGAAACGATTTTTCGAGAAAATGACAAAATTATTTTTAAAACACAAAATATCGAAAACATTTTGATTGCAAAAACATTTAAAACCGTTTGCCATTCGGTTTTTAACGATGTCGAAATGACCAACCATATTATGGAGCAGGACGTAATAAATAATCATAAAACGCAGTTAATAAAAAAAATTATTAAAATTTATCTTAAATTACGTTTATTTTATAAAAGCAAATGTGCGACAACAGAAAAAGAAAATGATTACATTCGACATAAGTATTAAAAATTGATCCACTTCAAACACCAGTAGAACCACTAGTAAGCCTTAACAGAAATGGACAAAATTTACAAAAACGTGACGAAGGAAATAAATAGATAATAAAGAGAGGTCTCTCACCGATGATAGTAGAACTATTGTATCGGTCCGGCGTCGCACCGCACTGGAAAGTGCGGTACCACAGACTGGGTCAGTGGTCACTAGTGCCAGCAATCGACGCCGGCGTCACTTTCCCAAGAAAGTGACGAAGGAAATAAATAGATAATAAAGAGAGGTCTCTCACCGATGATAGTAGAACTATTGTATCGGTCCGGCGTCGCACCGCACTGGAAAGTGCGGTACCACAGACTGGGTCAGTGGTCACTAGTGCCAGCAATCGACGCCGGCGTCACTTTCCCAAGAAAGTGACGAAGGAAATAATATATTTAATTTAATACAACCTGTAAGTTCACAGGAGCCAACAGACCGAAGACAGAAGAAAAGATGCAGAGGATGATATACGTTGCAAATTACTTGCCTATGTAAGAGCGCCCAGTAAGTGTCAGGCGGGTACCGGCCACACACCCAACGCCTACCAGGCAGTCTCCTAAATCAAAGGATTAACCTTCCTTCGAGTCCTTTCCCGAGTTAATTATGAAAGACCCGGACTTTGTGTATATGGGCCTTGGCCGATGATATTACATGTGAAAACTAGCCTAATAATAATATGATATAGGTAGACTTGATAATAAATGTAACGCATAATAATAAGAAATCCACCAACACTAAAAACTGGGAAATAAAAAAATGCATTACAGAAAAAAAATAATTCTTTCTTGTAGGTTAGATTTCCCTATTACAGTCAGTTTATTTATTTTGATTTATAAAAATGTAACGTATAAAGAATAGTGAATAACAATAATATTAATAATAATCAGAACAGTGACAATTTAATGTAATGTAAAGCAAAGTAAATGAAGTGGCAGTAATAGGGACACTGGCAGTAATAGGGACATCTACCCTACTACAATTTCGATGGTGTTTAATGAAACAAAATATTTAATTTTATGTTTTATAATTTGTTTTTACTTATTTATTTTTAATAATATTAATATTGTACTATAATTTAGTACATTTTAATTTAAATAATAATAGGTTAATTGTTGTAAATAAAAATGTTGCCCCTGCCGCGACTGTAGCTAGCGGTACCTTGGCGGCCGAAATCGCTTTCGCGGCTGTAACTGGCCTGGCGGCCGTGGTCCCTCCGCTGGTACATCAGCCTCTTAATTTTTTTTTTAGCTGAAACATTAAAGTGAAATTTCAGTATTTTCTACTACCCGTACACATATATAGCATTTTCCAAATGCTCCCATAGTGTCATGCTTATTGTAACTGTTGGTTTATTTTGTGTCTATTCTTCCGGTCTTCCCTATATATTAAAAACACATTATAAATCTCATTCTATATAATTACATTTTTTATTTCTCGAACCACGTCCGGCCCCTCGTCCCTCGGCGGATTATGTTTTTCCTCCTCTATTGCTTCTATTGCTGTTCTTATCTAGGAATGAAATAATGATTGTTCTTTAATTTTTTAAATAATTTGATTCAATGAACATGCAGGGTGATTGTCTCCCTAGAGTAATAACCTATATGCCGGTGTCATTTCATCTTCACCCGGCTTGCTTCGAAACATTCTAAGCGAGGCGCGGTTTATTAGCGGCATCGCCTTTGAGGACTATAGGGTGTTGCGAGTTAAAGCATCAGCGTTAGAATTAATTTTCCCAGGTTTGTAGACGATAGTATAATCGTATTCATTTAGTTTTATCCGCCACCTCATGAGCCGGGAAGTAGGATCTTTTACGTTATGTAACCAAACTAGTGGTCTATGATCAGTAACTAAAGTAAATTTATTTCCATATAAATATGGTCGAAAATGTTTAACAGCGAAGATGACAGCTAGAAGTTCTTTTTCAATAGTGGAATAATTAATTTCAGGACTGGAAAGTATTCTCGAAGCGAACGCTATTGGAAGATCATTGCCAATCTGACCCTGGCTTAGCACGGCTCCAAGAGCGTAATTAGAGGCATCCGTTGTAACGATGAAAGGCATTTGGAAATTTGGAAACTGTAAAATGGGTTTGGAGCATATGGTGTCTCGTAAATTTTCGAAAGCAAATTGTGTATTGTGATTCCAGGTAAAAGGAACGTCTGTTTTTAAAAGTTGAGTTAAGGGTTTGGCAATTTTAGCCATTTGAGGGATGAATCGGCGATAATACCCGATCAGTCCTAAAAATTGTTTAACATTCTTTTTTGTTATAGGGACTGGGAAATTTTTTACTGCTTCAACTTTAGTGGGATCTGGTTTTACGCCTTCTGTTGAAATAATATGACCCAAATAAGATACTTCGCGCCTCAAGAATCGACATTTTTCAGGTTGTAATGTTAAGTTTGAATTTTGTAACCGAGCTAATAGACTTCGTAATTTTCGCGAATGTTCTTTTAAAGAGCTAGCATAAATAACGACATCATCCATGTATACGAAGAGTTCCACCCCCTGCAGACCGGATAGGACCAGGTCCATGCACCTTTGGAAAGTGGCCGGGGCATTTTTCAAGCCAAAGGGCATCCTGTTAAATTCGAAATGGCCTCCAGGGACCGAGAATGCAGTTTTGGACTTTGATTGAGCGTCCATGGGGATTTGGTGGAAACCCGAAGCCAAATCGAGAACTGTAAAATATTTTGCTGCTCCAAGTTGATCCAAAATTTCAGTGATGTTGGGTAGCGGGTAAGCGTCATTAATGGTTTTCTCATTTAACATGCGATAATCTATTACCATTCTCCATTTAGGATTACCTTTTGAATCCGGTTTTTTAGGGACCACCCAAATGGGTGAGTTGTAGGGTGAAGCTGATGGGGAAATAACATTGTTTTCGAGTAAGGTCTCTACTTGTTTCTTTATTTCTTCTTTATGAATGAGAGGGAATCTGTATTGTTTAGTGTTAATTGGGATTTCATCAGTCGTTATTATTGTATGTTTCAGGGCAGATGTGGAATTTAGTTTATCGGACGAAAGGTAAAATTGGTGAGGAAATTGGTTCACTATTTCGAGTATGCTAGTTCGTTCTATTTCGCTAAGGTCTTTTAGATCCAGAAGTTTTATTATTTGAGCTAATCTACTATTATCAGGTCTTGACTGTTTTGTATTGAATTTTCTCTTTCGCGATGGCTTCTCTGTGAAGGCTTCTAATTCAATTGGAGGTACTGTTACGTTAACGTGATTAGGAGTAGTGTTGATAGCGAAAATTTTGGCAAATCCATGTTGTTGAGTGACTAATGCTTCTCCTATATAAACACCTGGATCTGTTATAAGTTTCCTTACATAACCTTCTCTGGTTTCTGGATTTATGACGGGTAGGGCTATTAGGCATTTTGAACGAGGAGGTAATTTAAAAGAAGATGATGAGAGAAGAAAATGTTCGTTATCGATTTGAAGAGTATTAGGTTTGTTATTTCCAAATTTTAATATGGCATTTCTATCTTCCAGGAACGGCATACCCAATATGCCCGCTTCAGCAATTGGAAAATCCTCATCGACGATTTGAAATTTAACATCCGCGTTATGTACCGAAAGGATAACTTCACCAAGAGTATGTACGTTTCCAGACTCAATACCGGTAAGGTTATAAGTAACGTTATTGTTTATTATTTCATTAGAATTTATACTATTTTGTTTTATTATGTTGAGTTGAGAGCCTGTGTCAATGAGAAAGTTAGCAAAATTCTTTTGAAAACATCTATGAATTAACCTAACCACTGGTAAATGACTGGACCCTTTCATTTGGATTTTAAAACAGGCTCGCTGGGTTTGGGCTCGCACGTTTTGACGCTGGCAATCAGTGGCTCGCTCCGTGTCGCGCCTCTTCGCGGAGTCGATTTCGAGTTTAAATGATTATTCCAATGAGAATATTCGCTGTGAGTATTATTATTATATGTGTTTCGTTTTTTAAAACAATTATTTTCCACGTGACCACTTTTTTTACAAATTTTACATCTAAGTGTATGATTTCTAGAATTTGTATGAATTTGATCTCTTCTATCAGGTAAAACAGCTGGATCAGATGGACAGTAATAACTGATATGGCCGGTCTGATTACATCGGTAGCATTTACGGTCATCACGGCTCTTATGGTCGGTAACATCAGTTTTAAAGATTTTCGCACTCTGAATAAACGGTCTTGAATGTTCAACAAATTCTGCATTTAAATTATTTGCAATATTAATTGCGGATTCAAGATTTAATAGTTTTTTATTGTCATTTTCTCTATTTAGATAAAATCGAATAGTGTCATTAGAGATTCCTTTAATAAAACTGAGCATGGCGGTGTTTTTTAATAAATCATTAACACCTATTAATTGTTCTGCGTTATACATATCTTTTGCCGTTTCTAATCCGCCGTTTAAGATTTCGCTTACTCTAGATCCAAACACATCTATCTGTTCATTAACATTTTGGCGTAATTGCATCAATTGTGAATTCAAGCTATGCACATTAAACGATTGAGTGTAAAAACCTTTCAGAAGCGTGAATAATTCGTCTAGTGTCTCGGGGTCTTTGCTATTGGACAACAATAATTTAGCGTGCCCTTCGATTTTGTTTAAGATTAAAAAGAGTAAGTTCTCACGGTCTTCTGGTTTAACTTTTAAATTTAATAATCTACACTGTTTTATAAATTGAATTAGCGAATTGGGTTTTCCGTCAAATTTGGGAATTGAATCTTTTATGAGTTTTAAGGATAGATTAGGCTTAGACGGGATAGAAATTGCAGAATTTTGTTGTATGGAGCAGATTGCAGGATTTGGTAGAACATTCAATTCGGAAGAGCTAACGACTGGAGCGGCCACGACTGAACAAATTTGAGAATCGCATATGGTTGGAGCGGTTATGATAGGATAATCTCGAGAATCGCAAATGGTTGAAGTGTTTATTATCGGACAATTTCGGGACTCACAAACGATTGGATTAGGTAAAGGATTAGGTAAAGATTGATTAATTGGTCCAACAGAAAAGGTAGGGGTACTCGTCTGAGTTGGTAGGAAACTCAATTCTAGAGAATGTGGGCTATTCTCGAGACCATCCGAACGCAACATCTCCGCGGATATGTCCTCTACGTCAAATTTTTGCAACCGCTTCCTTTTTTGTTTTAATAGTTTTAACATTTTTCTGGGATCTTTTAACATTTTTAGGAAACAATTTCGAACAATTAAATAGTAAATTTAAATCTTATCTGTTGTAGCGAGGTTTCTTCGTCTCTGCGATTGCATGTGAACTTGGGGGAATTGGCTGCGCGGCCGCCCGAAGCCACCCTCTCCGATATTCATCCACGGTATCCGCGTTCCTGGGGAAACCGCGCGAAAACCCAGGAAGGAGAAGCTGCAATCGTCAGAACCTCTTAAACGAGCCGACGCACAGTGGCGAATTTCGCCGAAAAGCTGGCCAAAAATGAATCTGCAATTCCCGTGCAAATTATTAAAATATTTTATTGTAATATAACTCTAAGAAGCTAAAAGTATAATTTTTTAACGTTTAATGTTTAATTTGTTGTTTTAATTATAATTATATTATTAAAAATATTAAAAGTATTGTGGTTTGTAGGTTTTAGACAAATAATTACGCAGTCATTACTGAAACATTAATATTTGTATATATTTTAACATTATTATATTGCATACTTACCTATACATCTATATTTATACAAACATTTGGTACATAGCACTGATGAGCAACGAGATGCTTTTCTTGCGGAATTTTAAACGTTAGGTATACAGTGGACGCTGGATAATATGCCGCTGTTTAAAGTGCCGTTAGGAACGCCCCAGCTCACACGCATTTCTCGCACGCGTGTGTGCACCTCCCTTTCTCTCACGCTCAGCGAGCCAATGAATGCTAACCCTTAATGGTACCTCCACACTGGAGTTCACAAGCAATTCGCAAGCAATACATATACGTGAATGTGTTTTTTCTTTTTCTCACTAATAATAAAACTCTTGCGAACATATTTTTGTCTTATACACATAGACACTTTCTCGCGAACTGTTTGCCGATGAAGACACATCTTAACTCATACATTTTTTAATGACAGAAGTATAAGTACGTATAATATCGTTTTATTCAAATGTTTTTTTAAATATTTTGAATTATGATCAGTTACATTTTGTATTAGGCACATTTATTTCATATTGGGCATAAATAGTTATGTAAATGGGTAAGGGAAAGATAAACTGTAAAAATATACGACAGGTAGAAGGTGTACCGAAGTTACAGATTTATGTATTACAATGTTAAAAAATATATTTAACGTTAATTCTAAAAACTGAAACACTGAAAGATGCTAAAATATTACGATTATAAATAAAAGTTACATTGCTATATAAGCTTTCTTTATTCATCGTACATGTATAACGTGCTTATAGTAAAAATGTGTGTCTTCATCGGTAAACACTTCGTGAATAGGGATCTGTATAAAATTTAAAAAATGTTCGCAAGAGCTTTAGTGAAAGAAGTACGATTTGTACCTACACTGTTTGTGAATTACGCGAACATCAGTGTGACGCACCTTAAGAGTATTCTGGCGGGGGGCAGCCATCACGGAAACGAAAACAGGAGAGTTATGGGGAGAGCGCGCGTTACATTGGCTCTCGTTAATATGCCGCTTCTGAGAAAACACCGCCTCTAGAGCCCCGACTGCGGCACATTATCGAGCGTCCACTGTAATTACTAAGTGGGAGCTCAACCGCAATTTTGTCACTATTAACTTCCATCTTATTTTGACACGCATAAATATCTGCTGAAACTGCTATCTGTAGGTGAACAGTGCATGTTTTATGTATAAATGAGTTTCATTGCGAGTTGTAGCATTCGGCACTTCTGTAAATCTTCCCGAATACACCTTTACTTCCGAACTTCTAATTGCACAGTAATTCAATTATTTATTGCAATGCAATCACTTGCCTTCACTCCGATATATAATATACAGGATAATATAACAATATAACGTTAAAAAATATAATTTCAAACAGAATTATTTCTCTCGCATGCAAACTTTCGCCCCAAAATAATTTGATAGGTGTTATATCTTCATTAAACTTATTTTAATTCTAGAGTTTGCTAAATTTTGAGTTTATGATAGTTGAGCCACACTGATATCAGCTTTTGATTTTTGTTATTAATTTTTAATCCACAATATTTTTCCAAAATACGTTTTTTATTAACTTTTTGATTAAAAAATATAACTTTATTTTATTGTCTTATTCATTTATTGTTAGAACTTATAAGAGGACAACCGGCCGAAAACCTATTAGTGAGGAGATGCTTCAGATCGCTCGAGATAAATTAGAAGCAGGACTTTCAACAAAAAAATCGCTGCAGAATTGGGAACACCGAAAAAAATTAATTATAAACTATTAGGCGTTTTACTGTATTGCCCGAACCATATACTTATGCAGGAAAATAAAACACTTCTTTGGATATTTCTCGTTGCGTTCTTTTGCCCCATAACATGCGAACTTATGCCCCACATATCGGGTAAAAGTTCGCATTTGACACTTTTTGGAAATATTTATTTTCTATAAGTTGTGACATGTAAATTTACATGAAGTCACTGCCTATCGAATAATGATTATCAGTGTAATACCAAGGATTTTAGAGAAGTCTAAACTTTAAGTGCGCACTCTTACCCCACATTACTCTACACAAAAATGAGAATATTTGCCAAAATAGCAATTTGTTGCAAAAAACTGCAACGGGGTCTTAAAGTGCATACCTTGAGCTTTCATTTAAAAACAAGAATGGTGCTTGAGCTCGCTTGAGTTGTAACTTTTTGCTTAAGAATAAACAAAAAATGAATATGCTTTCAGTACTTGTTTATAAAAACTTTTACAGACTTCACATTTAAAACAATAATAGTGTATATGATACTACACCACAATATATAATGTTTATTTTGATAGCTGGACTCGATAAACTGAAAATAAATCTCAAAGTAGACCTTTAAATTTCGAGCGTCAACTTTGAACTGACATATCTCAGCAAGGGCTGCAGCTTATATATTTACATTAGTAAGAAATTATGCACAAATATGTCATAAATAAATCGCACCAATTGGATTTAGCAAATTTAAAACATTTACATTCTGATTTTTGGCCAGCTTTTCGGCGAAATTCGCCACTGTGCGACGATCGAATCCCACCTCTGCGAGCCGACGAGGGAATCCCACCGCTGTCACCAGTTTTATGTTGCGGGGCCGGCTGGGAATTCTCGATGTTTAGGGAGTTCCGTTGTGGGTCTTCGTCCGTGGAATCCTAAAGGATTCTGCTCGCGTACGTGTGAATTTAATTTAAATGAATAACGAGATATTTTGTAATGAACACTTGGAACTGGATAAAACTTGAATAAATAAACACTTGTAGAACTGAATAAACGAATAGGAAGTATTTAAGAATGATTAATTAAACGAAGATTAAATTGAACAGGATTGATTTTTATTAAAGCACGTCTAGACTGTTACAGCTTTTGTAATCAATTGCCTGGAGAAGAAACAGGCTTCTTCTTTCGCTCAGGTATTTTGTTTTATAATTATGTTGTTTTTCGAGTGATAAGAGAGGAGGCGGGGACAAAATCTATATAGTGATAAAGTTCATCCTTGATTTTTACTAATTGAACTTCGCGCTTTAAGAGCTTGCGCTCAACGTCGCTAGAGCGAGGATCGCAACTCGCAACAAGGGAAACAATCACAATGTATAATAGTTTTTTCACAATATAATACTTACCGTTTCCATATTATCTCCCATTATTTCTTTCTGCGTTTTGAAAACAAAATAGCGTAAACAACGATAATCATAGTAACCGCGGTTCGTCGCCAGCGATATCGACCAGATATCGATTACGGTCGATTAGGACATATACTTCTCTCGCTCGCAAGATGTGTTTCTCTCTCGCACGATATCGGCGCTTGCGCATTACGGTCGAATAGGACATATACTTCTCTCGCTCGCACATGTCTTTCTCTCTCGCACCATGTTGGGGACAGTTTCAAGCTTTCAATGAGACCTCCATAGTATATGCTCTAAGGTAATAGGAAAGGGAGACAAGGTGAAGTTCGCACAAGGCCTAGGGGTTTGAAAATAGTTAGATATTCTTTTAATAAGAGGACTTCAAGATTATAAACTAATCGATACCCACTTGGAAACGGGTATTTGAATAAATGAACTTCTCCTAACTCCTTTCTCCTAGGTGTGTAATTCCAGCGCAATGTAGTCAAACGCTTGTTTTGCGAAAATCGATAACCGAAAGGAATCGGATCGACAAATAGGAATTTAGCTAGTTAATTAGAAAATCTGCGATTGGCTCTTATTGTTAGAATCTAATACATTTTGTAATTAACAAAAGGTGTAAGGGAAGCCGACAGACCTTTTGGAAGCGTCACTCGAGCTCCGAGACCAAAGGCAAACGGAAGTATTATTAAAGCCTCTCTCATATTCATTTTGTGTTTCCAATCGGTTATTGAGTTAATTAAAGTTATAAGTTTTTGTGTTTAAATCGTTTTATTCAATTATTATTATCGTTTTCATTATATTTATTATAATAAAATTCACGTCCAAGGAGCAGAGTGCCTTAGCACTCCACGGGCATCGTTCCTCGCCGAATTCCCTGCGAGGGATCTAGGAGAACCTGCCGGCCACGCAACAATGTACTGTTACGATACCAGATTTGAATGCAATTATCGTATTGGTTGACAATCCAATACGTACGATCTTGGGAAGGGTACGTTATTGGCTAATCTGGAAGGCTTGCGCAACAGCACACCTTATGTCCATCATGGGTATAATCATGATGTAAGGACATAAGGTGTGCTCTTGCGCAAGCCTTCCAGATTAGCCAATAACGTACCCTTCCCAAGATCGTACGTATTGGATTGTCAACCAATACGATAGTTGCATTCAAATCTGGTAACGTAACGGTCCATAGGTTGTGTTCCGATTCACGCATACTGCGCATGAAATTGATGGCATCTTATTGGTGGCATCGTATGATTCCCTAGAATTTCTCTCACTTGCCGCCAATACGATGCCACTTCCGGTGCAGTGAGCGTGCAGCAATCGCAGAAAATCAGAGGAGAAGCAGTCACTGCACGCTCGCTGCACCGGAAGTGGCATTGTATCGGTGGCAAGTGAGAGAAATTCTAGGAAATCGTACGATGCCACCAATAAGCGCCATCAATTTCATACGCAGTATGCGTGAATCGGAACACAACCATACTGTTGCGAGTCTAATCACCATATGTTTTATTGTAGAACGAAGTAGGTGCCAAACACCGCGATATCGAGATTCGATAGACAGCGACGTTTGAAAAGTCGTTCTAAATTTTAAAGTAGCGCATACGACAGAAAACCAAGCACGTTCCGTTAATGTATAATAATGTTAAAGTACTGCAAGTTCGCTCACACAAGCTCGCTCATTTTTTGTAAGGCGACTTTACCAATAAAAAATATATTTTTCCAAATATCTTATTAACTTTATTAACAATAACATTTACGAAGCAATATCGGGAAATATCAGTGGCCGCGCATACATACATCTCTTTCAGCACACTGATATAAATCATCGATCGGAGAATATGGAGATCCGCCGATTTTTCGGGTCTTCCAGTAGGTTCCACGCGTTTGAAATTTTAAAGTGGCGCGGACGAAAATAAAAAAAAGATAAAAATAATGTTTTTAATTTAAGAATAAAATTGTTGTTCTTGCACAGATCTTTGACTGGCTCTAATTTTATCACTGGAATTTCTTCTAGTTTTATTTCATTCTTTTAATCTTATGTATGTTCGCGTTCTAATAAGACATAGCAGAACTTCGTTTGGTAAAATAAATTCATTGTTAATTTTTACTTTTAAGAGATGTGCTACTTTTTGAAAAACGAATTCGACATCAGACAATGAATCCTTGTGAAATTTATGAAAAACTTTTTCTAATAGTTGCGCTGATTTAATTAAGTAATCGCAAGGATAAACGGAGTCATTTGGAAATCTAAAATACTTTATATTTAGACTGTGTGCTTCCATTCCAATTTGAACATAATTTAACAGAACAACCAGGCATTTTTTAAATCTTTAAATATTCAAACAAAAAGCACAAAAGGAACTTCGATCAAGAAACTAAACTACAAGTGAAATTCTCACGAATGATCGCTTTACAAAACCAATCTTCCATCAATTTATAGTCGTGAAGTATGTTTACCAAAAGGATCTGTAACTATTTTCAAACCCTTGGGGGCTTAGGCTAACTTCACCTTTACTTTTCTTTCCTATTACATTCGTGTAGTCTTGTTCAAATTTCGCGTCTCTAGAGTTTACGCTACACGAAGTTAGGTAGTACATTATAAACACTGATATGTATATACTACTGGATAGCGTATCCCGTGTTAAAACCGTGTGCCGACTTGAAGATCCCGGCGCCATTTTAATCTGAGTAAGATTCTCACTTTCCAGCGGTAAATTTGAACGGTAATGAAGGGAGATATACGTAACGAATAAGTGCATGTAAAAAATTATTTTAAATAAAAGATGTAATAAAAAATAAAGGTACATAAAAGAAAAGGAAATGTATAGATGGCCCAAAATAAGAAAATAGATAATGAACTGATTAAGTTTAAGATAACAACACATTAAATATAAATATGAAAACATATTTATTAAATGCAATAAAAGTACACATATAATAAGATATAAAATTATATGACAGATATAAAAAATGACGTAAATGTAAAATATATATCGTGTCAAACTGTGCAATTCATATTTAATATTTAAGAATAATATACAATACATACAATAAATTCCGACTATAAAAATATATACAATACAAATATGAAAGTATACATTATGCAATAAAATACAAATAAATATTACTTATTTTTAAAAGAAGTGGTGTAAGATTAGATTAATAATTATACATCATATACATTATATACATACAATTTGAAAATTAGAATTAGGAATTGTTATACTTAGGGGAGAGGCTTGCAGGTTGCCACTGCTTGCAGGTTGCCACCCCTGCTGTATTTCGACTTTCTAGCAGTGTCATAACTTGAACTCTGAAATAAATCGACGTTAAAAGAGTAGATGTCGCTATTTATTAACCTCTGGAGCGGACAGACGCAATAACGCTGTGTTTTCTGAGCGAAGGGTAATATAGTGTTTGTCAAGAAATTGAATTATTAAATTTGCGTGTTTTCCCTGTGCTCGTAAATTGAACATTTTCATCGACAATTCAAGATAACTATTCGTACTGTGTTGTTTTTTTCATCTAATTTACATATACTAAACAGATTTCCAAACATATCATGAATTGACAATTTTTTTCTCATATTTTCCAAAAATGCGTCGGAATGCAAGTTGCCACCTTTTTTGGCTTGCAGGTTGCCACCTCTCTCTTTCGCGCTTATTTACACGCAAACGTCATTTTTCGTGATTATGAGATGTTTAATATTGTCACTGAGTTTGAAGTGAAGTGTTTTCATTGCATTTTAGTCATATTTTCGTAATAAGGCCACTGTATAATATAATTTATTAATAAAATTTAATAAATTTTGAAAAGTTTTCTGAATCAGGTTTTTACTTGAGTTTTTTTACACTTGCAGCAATTTTTCTAGGGGTGACAACTTGCAAGACAAAATTTCAAGGAGTCAATTTTAGATACATTGGAGAATTTGCAGTATAATTTTTCTTTTTCGAGAGTTTACATGATTTCTAGCTCAGGATTGTAGCTCTACACTTCCTCTTTCCAACTTATACCATAAATCAACGATACGTTAATTTTATGACGAGTTATGATAAAAAAAGCTAAGGGGTGGCAACCTGCAAGCCAAAATTTCAAGGAGTCAATTTTAGATACTTTGGAAAATTTGCAGTATAATTTTTCTTTTTCGAGAGTTTACATGATTTCTAGGTCAGGATTGTAGCTCAACACTTCCTCTTTCCAACTTATACCATAAATCAACGATACGTTAATTTTATGACGAGTTATCATCAAAAAAGCTAAGGGGTGGCAACCTGCAAGCCTCTCCCCTACTAATATGATGTCATTGAACAGCTGAACCAGTTTCTTTAATCTGTAAGAAGTGTAGAAAATACATAAATATGCAACACAGTATTTTATTTCCTTAGGAATATTTATTATGAGTAAGAAGTTCCACTTAACACGTTGCGTCCGGCACCAAAAATAGTTGACCTTCACCTAAATACAAGAAACAGTTGTACCATGGTGAAAAAAATTGCAAATTTGTAACGACATGCACACACCGATGAACACGTTCGTACTGAATGCGTATGCGAAAAGAAAATTCGGTACCTGAAAAATTCTTCTTCATCTTCCACATTTATTGGGACCGGGCCCAAGAATCCCATGACGTGACCGTACACGTCACCCGGACGCAACGTGTTAACCTACAAGTAGCTTATAAATGTTATTTTTACCTACCCGTGATACGTGAAATCGTCCCCCAATTTTTTTGCACGTTTTCACCATTTTTATTCTGTCGTAATCAGACACCAACTACGTATTGCTTGTTTGCTTTGGCCAGTTATGACTTCGCGTCGCTGTGTGACGTCACACTTGAGAATCTTACTCAGATCAAAATGGATTCTATTCGGCACAAGCCGCCTATCCTCATTCACTATCCAGTAGTATATACAGATCAGTGAGTAGAAGACGAAAATGAGCTGCCGGTCGAGCACACTGCACACCTTATGTCCTTACATCATGATTATACCTACTCTATGACCTATGGCTAACTTCATGTCACACGCGGATTCACACCAGCGGAGATCGCGGCTGTATTTCACTTCAAGCATACTACTGCGCATGAAATTAATGGCATCGTACGATTCCCTAGAATTTCTCTCACCACCAATACGATGCCACTTCCGGTGCAGTAAGCGTGCAGCAATTGCAGAAAATCAGAGGAAAAGCAAAGCTGTCACTGCACCGCTCGCTGCACCGGAAGTGGCATCGTATTGGTGGCAAGTGAAAGAAACCCATCAAAAACTTTAAAAAAGTAAAAAAATACGCCAAGTACATGAAAATCAAAAAAAATAGAGGATAATAATAATTACAAAATTAGAAAAAGATGTGAAATCAAAATGAGCTGCCAGTACATAAAGATGCTTTCCAACTGCACTTTAGATGACACAACTACATATGCACAGCTAAAATTCCATTACTCATAATGGCTATTTATACAAAGAAAAAATGTATTAAATAATAATATGCAGATATATTTTTATACAAATAAATATTTTAATACGAATAAATATTTGATTCAAAATACTTGGCGCTGCGCCCCGAATTGGTGTTGCTAAACTCAATAAATATGTATAAATTGCATTAATCCTTTTCTTACTTTCTTGTACGTGTATGCGTGTGTGCGTGCGTGTGCATATGCTACGTATGGCATTAGAATTAAATATATGTAGAATAAATCTGACTGCGTTTCTAATATGTGTATGTATATGTTTTTTATATTGTAATGGAGTTGTAAATTATTAATACTAAGGTAATTAACATTTTTTCGGTTGCGCAGCGCCAAGTATTTTGAATCAAATATTTATTCGTATTAAAATATTTATTTGTATAAAAATATATCTGCATATTATTATTTAATACATTTTTTCTTTGTATAAATAGCCATTATGAGTAATGGAATTTTAGCTGTGCATATGTAGTTGTGTCATCTAAAGTGCAGTTGGAAAGCATCTTTATGTACTGGCAGCTCATTTTGATTTCACATCTTTTTCTAATTTTGTAATTATTATTATCCTCTATTTTTTTTTATTTTCATGTACTTGGCGTATTTTTTTACTTTTTTAAAGTTTTTGATGGGGATCTCACTTCTTTTTACAAAGATTATTATTTATCTTCTATTTTTTTGTGATTTATATGATTTCATGTACTTGGCGTATTTTTGTACTTTTTTGAAGTTTTTTTTAAGTTACAACTTAACGTAGAACTTATATAGAAATAGAGTGGCATTTTGCTATAGTAAGTGTAGACTACAAAATGTGTCCGAACGAGGTGAGAGCGTATGGCAGAAAGTCTTGTTGCTGGAAATTTAAATGCTAATGGTAATAATTCAACAAACATAAACAAAGAGATCCAATATTTTCAACACACAATTGATTGGTTTTGGTATAAAATTAGTTTAGATTAGTATAATTATTGGTGAATTGAAATATTGTTAATTAATGACTACCTAAAAAATTAATGAATTAATGAATGCATGGCAACTACTGTGGATGTTATATTAAATTATTACGAATGTCTTTCACAATAGATTGAAAAGCATCAAGGGAGATGTGTTTTCAGCGTACTTTCTTCACCAATATGACTTGCTCTACATTGCAAGCAGTCCACCATAAATAATCTATTTTGTTAATAATTCTTAATGCTATGTCTTTTGACAATTTTTGTCGATTTACCTTATTTGACAAATATTCAGAAACTTGTGTGAAAGAAGATGCTCTGTCTATCTATCTATCTAATCTTCTCCGGACAACCTCCAAGCCTGTGCATCCCCTTCATTTCTATCCATCGAAGCCTGTGCGTCCCCTTCATATCTATCCAAGCGTCACCTTCATTTGTATCCAAGTCCTGTGCGTCCCCTTCATTTCTATCCATCCAAGCCTGTGTGTCCCCTTCATTTCTATCCAAGCCTGTGCATTACCTTCATTTTTATCCAAGTCCTGTGCGTCCCCTTCATTTCTATAATATATAATATAAACGTTACATAAAAACTCTAAATTGCTGGTATAAAAATATTTAGCAATTTAAAAGCAATACAATTTGTTAGAATATATATATATATTATTTTATACATGCATGGTACAAATTTCCAGAAACTTATGCGAAAGGAGATGCTTCTCAATCGAACCATCTCCGGACAACTTCCAAGTCTGCGACTCTACATAAGAAATCTATTAAAAAAATTTTGGCGACTTACCTTATTAATTGAGACAATAATTCAGTCTCCTATGTAGTGTAAAAACTCGTGACATTTCAAATTGGGACAACTTACTTTATTTGACACTTAGCACTTAGGTTATAAAATTCAAAATAGTATATATATATATGTACGTACAATGGCGGACGACGAACGAAGAACGATACATGTGTTGGCTGAAGGTGTGTGTGTAACGCGCATATACGTATTATGTCGACGAAAAAAATTTCTTGGAGAATCAGAAGAAAAATCTACCGGTTTCGACTGATCCATGATACGATATTACGATATCTCTGTCATGCGTGGACCGATTTTATTGAAATTGATCTTATTCGAAAGCCGATATGCGGTTTACATGAGAAAAATGCCTTTAAATTTACAAAATATTGCAGGCGTGATGAGATATTAATGTATAAATGTCAGAATTAGGTTAGAGTGTCTCCGCGACGAGTAAAGGTACACGGTGGCGACAGTCGACATATATATATACAGGGTGTTTTTCATGTACTTGGCGTCGAGACGCTACCGCGTCTCTAGATTCTAGGGAATCGTGCGATCGTACGATGCCACCAATAGGATGCCACCATTTTCATGCGCAGTATGCGTGAATTGAAACACAACCGCGCAACAAGTGTTTATTATACATTAGGGAATTCCATGAGCACCACTGAAATGCGCGCAAAGCCTGCCTACCCTCGAACCACGTCGAACAACACCGGACAAAGAAAATCAAAGAAAGTGGTTGGAATCTCAACCGTCGTCAACCGTCGTGCCGAGTCGGTCATTCTTTCGACTCATGTGGATGTGGTTCCTTCGTAATTAGTGTATACTTCTGTTCAAATAGTGTCTTATTCGTAAATGTGCAATAATATGTAACGACGTCTACAATTTCGCAGAACAAGTATGTACAAGTTTTTCATTATTTATATGGTTTTGTAGTCTCTCGAACACAACGCAATTACTACTTTCTGTGCATGCAATGAGGGGTGAACTTATTTGTACAGTAAGAATATGGGACTAAAGAAAACCATATTCTCTGTACTGTTATTTATATTTAAATGCGTGTAATGTATAAGTAAAGGTCTGTTCTCATATGTGCCCACGTTTCTTAATAATTTGCTATGTAGACGCATGTACGGTAGTTGTGTGATTGATCCAAATGCGTAAAAGAAGAATTATATTGTATTGTTTCAAACAATTCTAATACATTTGAACAAAATTTAATTAGTGATAGGATTTCTTTAACGTGTAAAATATTAGATTAGTTATTACTTCAAACAACTTTAAATTGATAATGTATACATACATTTATTCTTCTGGTCAATTGGTTCCTTGGCTTTATACCGGATCTTTTAGAATACGTTGATCCGATTCAGATTATGTACATTTAATCAACTCGTTAATATAAATATTTCGGAAATGTGGGTGCATTGAAGAAAATATCTCATTAGTAGTGATAAGTATACAGGAACAACAGGTAAGTACAGTCATTTACAATTTATATTTCTTTAAAATTCACGTAATATTAATATTTCTTTGGTGGAAAGTATTTGTATAGTACTAGCTTTGGTGATAAACATAAGAAACACAATGAAATCAAGTTGTTATGGTCAAATATATATTGAACCGCTTACTGCTAATTCAGTTCAGTTAAAAAAAAACGACACGATAGTACATTACAATTAATAATCTGAAGTACAGTCATTCCACGCAAAGTCGAACACTTTACGCATGAACATTTTGGATTTTGGTGTAACGTGGATATGTTATAGTCTTTAGGAATATATAAACATATCTCGAACGATTTTTAAAAATATCAATAATTGTGGATGTAACAGCTCCTTGAAATATAGTGTTTACTTTTTTCCAAAAAATTGTAACTGTTGAACTAACAAAATGATACAAATGACCTTTTGGGTGCTTACAGTGGTAATACAAGAGTACCTAATAAAAGTTATTTCACTTAATAAAAACGAATATTTGACCATTTATTTAGCAATTGTTCTTAACGAATGCAATTTTATAATTGAAGGCACCTTTCTAAAAATTTGGAAAAAATAGGAGGATATAGTCTTGTTTGTCCTCTTTACGGACATATTTTAAAAACCATGGGTACTAAAGTTGGCCAAATGAAAATGAATTGAATGTAACGCTGCGTCAAATCACAATGGCTCAACTGGCTGAGTTGTGCGGTACTCACAGCGGCCAAGTGGCTAGCTCTGCTATTATTATACAGTAGGGCTGGCACTATTCGAATAATTTAATATTCCAATATTTTACATGTATTCGACTGCTACGAATAAGCTTCGAATATTTGAGTATTCGATTGTTATTATTCGAATACTATTTGAATACAGCAATATTCGAACCAGCGGCCGTAGCCGTGATGGAAAACACCGGTTCTCGTTAGATCACCAAAGTTAAGCACACGGGGCGGGTACTGAAGAAACATGGGAGAACCACCACCTTTCTTCTAGTGCGCCGCTGCTGCTGGCAATCGAAGGAGAGAGAGAGAGAGAGGAGAGAAAAAGATGACTATACGTTCTTTGGGCAATATAAGCAGATAAGCTTGAAACGCCATCCTGTTCAACAGGAAAAACAATATACAGCAATATTCGAATACTGATGTATTCGAATAGTATGTTGTGAAGTGGGTCAAAATTAGCTTACAAGATTTCACCCTGACAAATGAACCTCAACAATTTGATTTATAATTCACACCATACTATTCGAATACATCAGTATTCGAATGCTTGGATATTCAAATTGTATTCGCCAAATAATTGAACAACTGAAGTATTCGAATATTCGAATACCAAATAATTCGACAAATAGTCCCAGCCCTATTATACAGTGTTCTCTAATATGGTAAGTATTTGTAAAATACTGAAGAAGGAAAAGTTTTACTGCATTTTATACACAACATAATACGGTATCCTAATTTTTGGTGTTCACAATATTTTCCTTGAAACGAGGATGACCTTCAGTTTTCTAAATGGAATGCTATATATTTGATTATCCAATATGAAAGCGACTGTCAAGTCAAATTCAACCATATGATATACTGTGACCTTCAAGGTAGGGTTGCCACCTTTATACAGAAAAATAACGAACATTTGCTTTCGTGGGTTATACAAAAAAGTGCGCTCAACAAATTAAAAGTACATTTTAATATTTTATATTGCTTTTAGAATTGCAGAGTAAATTTTTATTATTTTGAAATATCTCAATGGCGTCATTGCACTCAATATTCATATTGAAATATATAAATCATTCGTTTGTTATTAGATTGAGAAGGGCCTTGTTTCTTTCATCCCGCCACTTCACATTCATGACAGAGAAAACTCTCAGCAAATGCTGAAGTGGCAGGAACAGATAGAAAATAATATTATTGTGTTACAATATAATATGTTTTCGGCGCACTGGTTCGGTCAATAACACATATTCACTTAAAACAAGCTTTTTGCAATAGAATTCACTATTTTATATAACATTCCAACGTTTCGATCGAAATTCAGACCATTATCAAGGAATAATATTAAATATAAGTTTATGAATACTGCCAGAGCTGTTGAAACAAATAATTCGCAACGTTCAAAAAGAACGTGCGACACTATATAGTATGTGTTTAAAATCTTAATCTAGTTGGTATATTGTCCAACGTTCTTTGTTCTTCCCATACCATTGGTCACCTTCTAGATGTTTGGAAGCTCCCAGTATTTACATTAGTTATCTTCCAACCGACTCGCGTGTCGCACGTTCTTTTTGAACGTTGCGAATTATTTGTTTCAACAGCTCTGGCAGTATTCATAAACTTATATTTAATATTATTCCTTGATAATGGTCTGAATTTAGATCGAAACGTTGGAATGTTATATAAAATAGTGAATTCTATTGCAAAAAGCTTGTTTTAAGTGAATATGTGTTATTGACCGAACCAGTGCGCCGAAAACATATTATATTGTTAATAATACGGTCGAAATTATATTAATAATTATTGTGTTACGTTTCACGTAATATCATTAATTATGAAATAAAGTATTTTTCGCGTAGTTTATTGTTCTTCAAAAGTATAGAGTACATTTGCCTATAATCACGTAAGATACTTTATTTTAAAGTACGGATGGCAACCCTACTTCAAGGCTACACAAGGTTAGGAATGAAAGAAGAAATTCAATCTACTAGATAAATAGTTCGATATATTTATTTCATTACTATTTCATTTATTAGCTACTCTTATATCTCTACTGTAAGTACCCGAACGGTCATTTTTATCATTTTGTTAGTTCAACAGTTACAATTTTTGAAAAAAAAATGGTAATGGTATAGATCAGGCCTGGGATTTAAGTGAACGCGGTGGCCGATTTTCAAAGGCAATGCCTCCTTTCTCCCGCCTCGCGTCTTGGCCCCCGGGGCGGCCCAGCAGCTAGGAGCGCCTCAGGCCCGTACCATATGAAGCGCGGGTGGCGCGTTGACAAAACAAAAACGCACCGACAATCGTGCTCTCTGGGACGATATGGAAGCCTATTGATACATTGTCACGCTAATACGCCACGCGCGGTTCACGTGTTACGGGCCTGAGGCGCTCCTAGCTGCTGGGCCGCCGCGGGGGCCAAGACGCGAGGCGGGAGAAAGGAGGCGTTGCCACTGAAAATCGGCCACCGCGTTCACTTAAATCCCAGGCCTGGTATAGATAGAGGGCAACCTCACGGATTTTGACGACCTTGAAATATGTTGTCAAGGACGTCATTCTTAACAACTTTTTCCTCTAAACTTTTTGGCGGTCGACCTTGGTTTCCGAGATATTTGCGACAAACTTCTATTCATTTATTCCGACGCAACGGACACAGCGATCAACTTGAGATGGTTGGTTATCGGGGGGATGTGTTCATACTTTTCGAAGCGCCCCGAGGTTGATAGCACGTGGGAATGTGATTGAAAAAAGAAAGTAATTTTTTTCAAAAAGAATGTAATTTTTTTCAAAAAGAATGTAATTTTTTCAATCACATTACCATGAGCTATCTAACTCGGGGCGCCTTGCGCCCCAAGGTGTCTAGGGACAGGGATAAACACATCCCCCAGATGACCAACCACCTCAAGTTGATCGCTGTGTCCGTTGCGTCGGAATAAATCAACCGAAAGCTACAGCGTGAGTAGCACCAGCGTGACGTATAAATTCATTATTACTTCAGTATACAGTGCTTATTAGCGTCAAACGCACCGTCCCACCCCCCACAGATGTTTACTGAAGGCAACTGTACCCGCAAAAACTTCCTTCTGGCCGATTCCAGGAGGAAAATCGGTTGAACCGGTTTGTTTACTACACGCGTATACGTACACGCTTAACTTAGCTTGTGTGAGCGTCCGCACACATTCGCGGCCCGGTGAGACGGCCCCCTTAATATTGAGATTTTATATGGTTTTTGAACAATATTGTGTAAAAAATAAAATTGCAAATTAATATTTAAGTCTTTATCTTGTTACGTACGCAGATTTATCTTTGACTTTCTAACCCTTTCGGTTGTCTGGAATGCACGTGACCCGACGGGGTCATCGTTTCCTGCAGTGGTGTGATGCAACCAAGTTTTCCCCGAAAACCTAATATTCAATGAAGGCACTCATGCCCCTACTACTTTCTAGCCGAATTTCACCGTATAAAAAGGGCCACGAATCCACACTCGGGGGCTCATTTCAAGTGTAATACGTTTAGACTAAAGAGGCTTGCAAGATCGAGAAACATTCTTCTTCAAGTATTAATTCAACTTAAGCCATACAGCTCGCAGTGTTGCTGATAGGTGTTGTAATTGTTAAACTCTTTGAGACCCCCGCATTTCTCAGTGCGTCAAAACCGAGAGGTGGACTTAGGTACCGCGACAACTAAACTCTTAAACAATTGTAAGAACCGAGCTTATTGAATATAATTTGTTATTTCTTAATCAGAGTTCTTTTATTTGAATCAATCACTATCTGAATTTCCTCTTCGAGATAAACCCACATAGATACACCTTTACCGCTCAAGGTGTATCACATTACAAAGTTACGAGGCTAAATTAACATTCCTAGTGGCTCCCGGGGATACCAGACCCCGGTTCGTCCACGACTTCTACCTTCCTAGTGGCTCCCGGGGATACCAGACCCCGGTTCGTCCACAATTTCCACCTTCCTAGCGGCTCCCGGGGATACCAGACTCCGGTTCGTCCGTGAAACTTACCTTCCTAGTGGCTCCCGGGAATACCAGACCCCGGTTCGTCCACGACATCCAACCTCCTTACAGCGGCTCCCGGGAATACCAGACCCCGGTTCGTCCGCTACTAACAAACTCAAACAACCAAAAATCAATCCTCGGCCTCGCAGCCGCCATTCTCATTGCCCTCAGCCTCGGCTTGTAACAATCTACATATATCACGAATTTTAAAGGGATTTATAAATTACATTTATAAACAAAAAAATGGATGGAAAGTAGCTCATTAAGATTCTCGTTCATCACTAAGTTATCAAGGATTCGGTCAACTACCTTATATTGGGTATTATAGTTTTCGGGATTGCTTCTGATTTAGAGTAAATAGTGTACAAACAACTATAAGCATACAAAACGGAGTATTTCCTGGACGTTTCATAGTAACAAAAATACACAGGAAATCGAATATTTTAGTATTTTAAATTAACATGTAAGGAACATAGTTGTTCTACGTTCTCAGGTAACAATTTTTTCATCAAGCATTATATCTTAAATTTGCAATATTTTCCGATAAAGCACAGTCATAAACATGTTCACGGCATAACAGTAAAGTATTGTCCACGTGGGGCATAATTAAAAGAAAACAGATTTTTTTCACTTCGGACAATGTTCTAAATGTTGTTAAAACCATAAATACACGAGCAAACTGGACTCGAATACCATGTTCCGCTATACATCGAATGTAAATTATTTTAATTGTTTATTTCGCTACTGACTTAGCGTAGAAATGGATAAAGACTTTATTAAGGAAATAGGTATTTTGTTTGCAGAAACGGGTCAATCACATTATATGATGTGAAATTATAGTAATTGTCATGCTCTTGGATCCTAGATTTAAACACCGTTTTGTACCACAAAAAGAGCAACGTACTGCTATTGATAAATTAAGTATAAAAGTAGATGAGATTCAAAAAGAAATATGTTAGAGTCCATGTGAAAAATAAGGTGTGTTTAAATAATTATTTTGCCAAATTCGAAATGTAGTTTTCCAAAAAATCGTCAAAATGTGTGTACTTTTAGGGTCTACATTATTAAAACAATTTTTAATGTGGAAAAATTTGACAACTTTAAACTTTCTTATTTTCATAAACGCTTGGCGTGGAATGAACCGTAGGGTAAACACACCAATAAATGAACACTTAAGGCTAATGAATGAAAACTATTATAAAATTATGTGTGCAGCGCGATCGATTCCACGTGCTGCAAAAATTGTTTGTATATGAAGCAAGAAATTAAGAGATGTCTCTAATTAATTAGTTGCTTGTTTTAATAACTTATTTTACTCATTTTAATATAAAATGCCCATTCACTGGAACGTGTTCATTTACTGGTATATCCATCCTATATACGACATTGTCCATTCCAACCGAAATAGATCAGTTTTGACCGCATAGAAATAAAACTCATGCCATTAATTAATAAAAAAAAAGGTTTTTATTATCGGTTAGAATGAAAAATAAAATGTTTTTTTTTTTCGTCTCCGCGGCTTGGTCCTGGACCACCGCTCCATCCTCCTTGGTGGTATCCGGGGCTTGGGCCCGGGCCACCGCTCCACCCTCCGTGGTGGTATTCGGAGCTTGGGCCCGGGCCACCGCTCCACCCTCCGCGGCCGCCCCCGCGGCTTGGTCCCTGGCCACCGCGCCATTCGTAGTAAGCTCCCCGGCGTCTATCCTCCCTACGGCGTTCGTACTTAATACGCCTAACTTCTCTTTTCATCTGAAACAGTAACATAAAAATTAAATTTTCTATTTCTACCCATATATATAATGGATCAAAAAAATTTCAAACACAAACGGAATACCATACGGTTAAGGGGTCTCCCTAGTGTGACGGTTTGAAAAAATCTATTTTTTTTTTGCCTTTTCTGAAAGTTCAACATCTTAAAAACATATTCCTAAAGTATTATAGCTGACTTCGAAACTTTGGCAACGCTGTGAGCTATGAAAGGTAGCGCGCGACCGGGCGAGCAGGTATTAATCGGAGCACTCAACATTTTTGAGTTGAAAAACTACTACCTCCAGAGCTACCTGTACCGTCCCCTTCTGTGCTAAAGAGGCCCCTCCAAGTGTTATACCTAGTGTGATTCAGTGCATCGCAGACTAATTGTAAGTATGATTTATTATTTGATAAATGGTATTTGAATGTTTAAACGCGTTTTACTCGAAACGACATTTTTCGGCGCGGTGATCACGATAACTCAAAAACTACTCAACCAAACGACTTGAAACTTTACATATAAACTGCGTTTTTTTTTGCAGCTCAAAAAACTGACCACTTTTTTGCCGCGAAATGAAACCTTTTCTTTAAAGTGCTGCCTTTAAATGAGAATGTATCGCAAATGAAACTCGGTCGAGGTGGTGCCCTGATCGTAGTGCTCTGAGCATGCGCGTGATGAGACCGTGACGTCAAACCAATCAACGCCAAGATGAGCCTGGCTTTGCGCTTGCATTGATTGGTTTGACGTTACGGCGTCATCACGCGCATGCTCAGAGCACTACGATCAGGGCGCCACCTCGACCGAGTTTCATTTGCGATACATTCTCATTAATCGCAATGAAATCAGGATGTAACGGTTACATGCTGATTTCAGGGTATGAGCCTACACGCACACGACTAGAGTTTTCTCCATCCGTGACATGCCCGCAACGTCATTGGTTTCGAGCACCCCCTTCCACGCGAGCTTTGGAAAACGCGATGAATGCTCGCAATACCGGACCGCCCATCTGGGCATCCCTGCACTAGGGAGACCCCTTAAGTCAGTCTCATTAAATGCAATGCTGTATGATTTTATTCATAATATTGCAGCTCTTTACGAGACAAATTGATAAAATATAATATTTCCTTTCATTGAAACTTGTAAAATATTGATAAATCTCACATGAAATAAAATATTATCGTATAGCACACTGTTCGACTTGTCCCAATAGAATAGAAGTATATTATTACGGGCAAAAGAATATAGTATTTAGTATTGCATATAATTACCCTATTATATTCTCTCCGCCAATGATTTTCTCCTCCTTCCTCCCTCTTACTCCCCCCTTCCTGCTTCGCTTCCTCCCCCTTCCTAGACATTCCTTCGGCCACATTTGCTAATTCTTCTTGCACCTGAAAATGAAATAATGAATGTAGTATTTTATGGCAAATAGTATGATTGTATGAACATACAGGGTGATTCTCTCGCTGATAGTACGTTAGGGTGGAGCGGAAACAGGGATTAAAAAGAAAGGGGGATATTAGGAATGGGCCTCTCGCTCCCTCTCGTTCTCTCTTGCTGTAACTATTTCCTCGCACACACTCCCCCTCTCTCCGTTTTCTACACCCAGAGTTATTTGAGCTTCAAATAATTTTCAAATACATGTCACGTCCTAGGTGGCGGGTTTTAGGACAGTGACAATGTGTGAGGGTAACGGGAGTCGAACGCGAAATCCTGTTTCGCTGCTCCGAGAGGTAAGGAGGATTTAAGCCCGAAATTTTTGTTTCGCTGCTCTAAGCGATTGCAAGGTTTAGGCACGGAATCCTGTTTCGCTGCCCCAAACGGTTTGCAAAACTTAGGCACGAAAATCTTTTCGTTGCTCTATGGAATAGGAAGGATCTAGGCACGAAACCCTGTTTCGCAGTACTGGTGAATAGGGAGGATTTAGGCACGAAACCCTGTTTCGCAGTCCTTGTGAATAATAAGGATTTAGGCACGAAACCCTGTTTCGCAGTCCTGGTGAATAGGAAGGAATTAAGCACGAAACCCTGTTTCGCAGCCCTAATGCATAGGATGGTTTTAAGCACGAAACCCTGTTTCGCAGCCCTAATGCATAGAAAGGTTTTAAGCACGAAACCCTGTTTCGCAGCCCTAATCGACCAGGGGAGGTTGGGTAATAATCGCGCACCCGAGTGACACCCGTTAGGTTATTCGCGAAGGAAAAACGGTTGTTGAAAGGCCGGTTATGATTTTAAACGTTTTAAGGGGGGACGCCTACCTAGAGCGGTCGAAACATTGCGCTTCTTTGGGATTTTTTTCTAGAAAAACCGTTACACTTTTATTAATAACTATTAGTCTATTGTTAAGAGTACACCTAAAGAACAGTTCAGTATTTGTTGTGTTAAAGAATATTAAAAGATTTGGGAGTTATAGGCGATCACCGGGATGTTGTTCTTTTCTTAAGCGTTTTGCTGTGACCATCGTAGCTCGTAGCAGAATCATCTCAAATTAAAAATTCGAATGGTTTTAGATAGAGTATGAAATTATCTAGGCGCTATCGGAGGGATTTCTTTTTATCCTTCTTAGTTTCTTTTTTACACGCCAAGAAAGGAACGACCTCTAGTTGAAAATCGATGGTTCAACTTTGCAGCGCCGCCGTTTTGTCTCAAAATAATTTTTCCAAAATCGGGCCCAATAGCGCCTAGATAATTTCATGCTCTATCTAAAACTATTCGAATTTTTCATTTCACTTGATTCTGCTACGAGCTACGATGGTCACCGCAAAACGCTTAAAAAAGAACAACATCCCGGTCATCGCCTATAACTCCCAAATCTTTTAATATTCTTTAACACAAAAAAATACTGAACTGTTCTTTAGATGTACTCTTAACAATAGACTAATAGTTATTAATAAAAGTGTAACGGTTTTTCTAGAAAAAAAATCCCAAAGAAGCGCATTGTTTCGCCCGCTCTAGGTAGGCGTCCCCCCTTAAGTAATAGAACCACTAGTTATTGGTAAGCGAGTGAATAAGCGGTGCGCTTCTGATGATTACAATAATGCATGTACATAGAGCATTGGGACAAACATTTATATAACGGTGAGTAAGAATATATTATAACATGTGACGAAATAGTAACGCTAATAATGATTTAGTATAAGTAATGAAATCAAGCAATGGAATAATTAACCAGTAAGCATAAGCAATTGAAATAATATAAATCAAGAGAGAAAGCAATACAGTTGAGCGATGTACATATAAAACAATAAGCAAAATCAAAAGCAAATAATATAAAGCAATAAGCAAAATCAAAAGCAAATACTATACATATAAAGAGCTAAACAATATCGTTGCATGTGAGCAAAAGAAAATAGAATAATGAAAGTTATAATAGTTAAGGGGGGGTTCTACTTTGTGGGACCGAAAAGGTAGGTGATATTTAGGAATTTTTTATAAAAAAAACCGTTGAATGGATTTATTTAAAATTTGACAATTTGTTTTCCTTGTACTTTGTAGTATTCTATCAAATTTTTATGAGGCCATACAAAAAAAAGGGCGTGTGTAGAGCGTCGATTGCAGAATGTTGAAAAAAAAAACGGCTTGTGCTGGCGTTGAAGAAAAGTGTCCTATGGCTTATCTGAAACACAAAAAGGAATAGGGATTGTTAATCTGCATGAACATGGCTATCTATGGAACTAGAACAATTAAGAAAAGTGAAAAATTCTTAAAATGGCAGTCTTTTGAAAAAAATAGTTCAAACTTTGTCCAAAAATGGCAAAGAATTATTTAAATAAAAAAAGAACGGTAACAGATACAGCCATAATCCTAGTTCCATAGATAGACTAACGTTTGCCGAACATGTATGTACAAGGTCGATACCAATAGCTTCATTGGACTTCGAGATTTCTTCAACGCCATGTTGAAAAATGTTGTTTCGAGAAAAACGAGTTTGAAGTTTCATGTTAAATTGGTATAAAAGTACAACTACTTACAATAGTTAAAATCCTCCAGGGCTATAGAGTAGTCCTTCCACTTCTTCATACATCGATTGTTGGTCTGATGCCTCCATTCTTCGGGCAGTTCTCGCCTCTTTGCTTGCGAACGTATGACGCTCCTCCGCCCTGCTTATGCGCTCGGCGTTGCGTTGTTGGGCGTATGCGCTGGATACCAGACCCAGTTTTATGCCCATAACGTCCATTATTTTCAATACCGATGAAAATCCTTCATTATACACACAAGCACTAATAAATGCACAAATTTCTGTAATTTTGGCTGAATTGAATGTATGTTTTGGTGCCATTTGCCAAATAGTGCTATTAAAACTTTCATTAACATTCTGCGTATTCCCACCGAGGCATCGTTCTAGTAAATCTTTGGACGAGAGACTTTCATAAATAGGCCTCAGTACTTTTTGTACTGCATCGGCGAAAAGAGGGGGGTGGTCGAATTCCTCTTCTTTTCCTTCGGCCTCTGCGCGACGCCATTTACACCAGGAATCCGCTCCAGGTGGACAATTCATGTGCATGGGCTTTTCATGTGCATGGGCTTTTCATTTGTTGAGCACTTATGGAAAAATGCAGCCCAAATTTCTTTTTCCATTTCTTCCACGGAATCCGGATGTCTGCGTATCGCCAAACCATAATATTTGGACAAATCGCAAATTAATTTGTCCGTCAACTTTCCACGACCTTTACCACCAATCCCTTTGTTATTTTTTTTTGCACTTCTGAGTCTTGTCCCCATTCTCTTCTGAACGTGCCCTACGCACTCACTTTTTTTTATTATTACATCTTCGTACGGTTGTGCATTCAAAACTCCTTTGAAGGTGTGGGAATCGCCGTCACCAATGTAATTGGTGTATTTCGCACCGTGAAGTTCTTCCGATCTTTGGAACATTTGGATGATCCCATCTACTTCCATTTTGCCTGCACTTCCGACATGATTAACACTACACGATTCTGTGTGTTCATCGAGCCATTGCGCATGCTCCTCCGTTCCTATTTCATGTCGATGTAGTGTACAGGCATGACAGTAGCTTGATTTTACTACTAAGTCTAAAACTTTCTTACTGTGTTGTCCAATTATTGTAACTACACCAAGTAACGAGGTAAATCCCCTCTTACTCCAGGAACCATCTCCTGACACGGTCAGTTCTCGGTCTGCGTTTCCTGCCTCCATATTCTTCGCTACTTCTTCTTCTCCTGCATTTGTTATTATAATATCGAAGACTGATTGGACGGCACTGTAAATATTGTCAATCGCTGCATAGTATGCGTTCTTCGACAGTCCACTGCAAATATCCATCATTCCACAAAACATGTTTACTCCTTTGACGCCAATCCCTAAAAGGCGCATCACAAATATCATTCTTCGATTTATTTCGAAGGACTTTCCACTTATTTTGGGTGACGAGTTTATGTACTTTGTACCACATTCGCAGGTAATCGATAATTGAAATCCTAGCCCTTGTTCGCCTTTTCGGCCAAACTCCACTTCACCATCACATACTTTACACTTTAGAAATTCGCGGATTGTCGAAAAAATTAAATTAAAATGTATGATCGCATACATATGCATTGAATCCACGATAAATTCACAATCGCGACTTTCCCTCAATTTTTTTGATGATGTACTCGCGAACTCCGTTTCGTTTTCCACTGTATACCGATTGCCTTGGAAGTGTCTTTTGGTCAGTTTACTCCCTGGACGACGCCAGCCTGTCTTCTCATGCTTCGTGTCTTTAGACATATTGCTATATAACGACGTGCTTCTCTCGATGTTTGAAAACGGACTGAAACAGAGGGATTCTCCAAGGCATTACTGACCGTATAACGGTCTTCTGCCGAATACATGGGAATATAGATAGAATAGCTTTCAGAACGAAAAGGGGACCCCTTTCAACAATAGAAATTTCAGGTAAGGGGACCTCAGGTCAATAAGCGTACCCCAGGTTGTCCATTCATACAGGGACGCACCGCGCGATACGGTATCCCTGCGCACCGCTTCCGCTCGCTTCAAGATGCTATAACTTCGTTACTATTTCGAATTTTTCTATAAGCTTTGGAGAGTACGTTTTCAAGGTCCAAATATTTGTAGAAATGCAAAAAAAAAAAATCCATTTTTTCGACCCCACAAAGTAGAACCCCCCCTTAAATGCTTACAGTGATACAGAAGAGGTGTAATCCTTATAACACTTCACTAATAATACTGACACGTGGTGTCGCGAAAGTTGAAAAGAATCTATTGACTGAGAGATCGTAACTGAATGGTCGATTGTAACTGACTGATTGATTGTAACTAACTGGTGCGCGGTCCATGTGGCGCTTGTATTTATACAAAACGATGGAATGTTTGGTATGCGAGGTATGCGTGGAATTTGTGGTATGCGTGATGAGTCATCTTTAAAATATGTGTTATGTAATCGACGCGTTCCGATGACTCACGCGCAAGGTATGCGTGGAATTGCGGATTTCGGCGGTTCTTTCGGGGCTTTAGAAATGGGTATTCCACCCGTTGGATGGATTTAGAGGAGTTTTGATTGGGGTTTTAAGGTGGAGGCTTGAGTACGTTTGTAGGAAAAAGGGGGGGGGGGGGTATATGGTCTCGAGATGAGCGAGCTTTGGCGAGGGACTTGTATGAGATTTGAACGGGGAAAGAGTTCGCGCCTCGAAGGCCGTAGAGGGGAAGGGGATTTGAAATTTGGGTGTCTGAAGATGGGGACCGCTAAGGTACATCGTCCAAACAGCCCGGAGGTTGGAAAAAGGGGTTTAGCATTTGTGGTTTCGAGAATAGTTGTGTAGTCGAGTGGATTTATATGGAGGATGCTATTTAGGACCGGCGAAAAATTATCGGGACGTCACATACAAATGAATGAAAAGTCGACAAAATTATTTAAAGTTTAAAATGATTTCCCGTCAAATAAAAAGATTATTTGTAACCGTCGGATAAATTCATGCCGAACAAAACAAATTATTTGTGACGTCTCAAAGAAAAGTAATTCTGGCTTATTTTTTTTTTTAAATTAAAATAACTCTGAGTTATTTTTATTTGATGAGTCTCGAATAAAATTTTTGTCTTTTATTCGAAATCAATTTTTTATTTTAAATAATTTTTTGCCCATTTCTGATATCGCCCATGTTCCTAATATCGCCACTCACTATATCTCGCAAAGTAAGCACTAACATTTATCGGCAATGCACTGAATTAGTACGTAAACATATGTAGGAAGACACTGTAATTGAAGCATCATGTGATCAACAATTACAGGAAGGGAAGTATTTTAGTAAATCGTAATAGTGTAAATATTTATAGGACTGCCACAACGTTACTGTCTAATAATTCTGTGAATGCAAGAATATCTAAGCGTGAAACTAATCAGAAGTATGTACTTAAGGGGTGGTTCTGGTCTAAATGTCGATTTTTTTTTATTTAATTTTTCGAATGCTCAACCTTTTAGGAAAACGTGTTTAAAAGGATTTATTGAAATTCGCAAAATTCCCGAAGTTATAGGCATTTGAGTAGCGGCAAATGCATGGGTGACAACCGGCCACTCGGCGCTCACGTAAGACTTTAAACCCGTTTTTCTCGAAACATCTTCAAAAGTTATTATCCGATTCGACTGAAACTTTTTTTATTTTGAAGATTATTCTTTTTTCTAGGGGAGGGAACTAAAAAAATTACAAAAAGTTGAAAATTTATAATTTTCAAAGGCGATGAAAGGACGAAAAATACAGGGAAAAGTGATTTCAAACGTGAAGTGTCGTTATTTTCTAAAAAAAAAATGTAATTTTTGTAATATTTTTTAGTCCCCCCCCCCCCCTAGAAAAAAGAATAATCTTCAAAATAAAAAAAGGTTTCAGTCGAATCGGATAATAACTTTTAGAGATACAGGTCCCACCGATTTGGATCAATTTTTTGACGCTTTAACTTTAACGACTCCCCAGGGCTGTCTGCACTGATTAATTATAAAACAAAAAATATATTTCTATAATTTAAGACATCCTTAAGGGGCAACATACACCTAGGAGGTAGGAATGTAGGCTGGATTTTCGGATTTTTTTGTGGCTCAATAGATGCTTCTATTAAAAAAACATTATGTATATTGGAAATGCTATATTTCTGTCTATAAAATACTAAATTTTGAATAAGAAATATTTAATAGGAACAGCAGGGTGGCCATTTCTGCAGAACGATTTTCCAATGACGGTATCTGCGGTAACCGGTGTAACTTGGTTCTTTTTTATCTGAAACAAAAAAGAAAAAATTCTTCCTAAAGGAGACGAAAAAAACTAGTACTTGTCGTAGCCGATTTTTGTTTTTCAATTTTTTGCAGAATTGGAGATATTTATTCATAAAAGTCGATTTTTAGGTGGTAAATATGAGAGTCTTTAATTTATAAAAAGTAAACTATTGTATTTAGAAACAAAATCCTACGTGAAAAACTAGATACTTATATCTAGAATGCCTGTATAAAATTTCAAGTAAATCGGTTTAGTAGTTTTTGAGATATAATGGTTACCGTTTTGAAAAACATCGTTTTGAGAAAAACGCGTTTAAAGTTTTTAGCGTACGTAGAATTGGCATAAATATAAGTTTTCATACTTACATTGAATCATCAATGCCTGGACCATAAAATTCACCTTCTTGAGACGTTGACGCCTCCATTTCATCCCTTCTGGCTCGTTTTCGTTGTGTCCTGGACTCTTTTGTTGCCGTTGCAGCTGCGCGTTCCGCCACGCTTAGTCGTCGGCTGTCCTCAGCGGCAGCCCACCGATGGGCATTTGATCCACATTTAACGTTCATTGTTTCCATTATTTGCAGCAACGACGATGTCCCATCGTTAAAACTGCACACTGCAATATTTGCAGCAATCTCCACAATACTTAAGCCACAATGAACTTCTTTTGGCGATATTCTCCAAATTAAATTGTTTAGGCTCTCATTATTGTTTTGATTATATCCCCCTAGACAGCGCTCTAATAATGTTTTAGTACTTAGATCCGTGTAAATTGGTTTCAGTGCAATTAAAACATTGGGAGGAAGTGTGTATTGATGGTGATATAAATGCAGGTTTCCCTCTGCTTTTGCTTTCTGCCAACCACACCAAGAGTCAGTCCCTGGGGGGCAAAATTTATGATTCGGCTCTGTATCGGTTGAGCTGTAATGATTGAATGTTGCCCAAATAGCTTTCTCCATCTCTTCTACGGAATTGGTGTTCCTCCTTATGGCTAAACCATAATAAATTGTTAATTTGTCAATTAACTTTCCCGTTAATTTATTCCTGCCACCGATGCCTTTATTTTTTTTTACGCATTGCCTCAGCCTTGAACCCATTCGTTTCTGAACGTGCCCAATACACTCCTTTTTTCTCACTTCCACATCTCCATATGGTTTCAAATCGAGCAGTCCTTTGTATGTTTTAGAATCGCCGTCGCCGATGTAGTTTGTGTACATCACATTGTAACGTTCCACAGATCTGGAAAACATTTCTTTCATGGATTCTACTTCCATTTTTCCCGCCGATCCTTTGTGATTAATGGAACAAGTTTCTTCGTGCTCCATTTTCCACTCTTCATACTCAGCAGTATTAATTTTTGATGTCCAATACTCGCACGATTTGCAAAAACTTGATTTTACATAAATGTCAAGAACTTTTCCGCTGAGCCATCTAATAAGCGTCGACACACCAAATAATGACGTGAATCCGCGCTTCTTCCAAGTTCCATCTCCAGAGACGGTGAGCTTATTAGAATCCAGATTTTTTTCCGTTGTTAATTGTTGTTCTTCTTTTACGGCGTTCATACACGATAATTGGCATACCGTTGAAGAAGCTGCATGTATGTTACTTACTATTTTATCGTATGAACTTTGTTCAACGGGAGGAGGCAAGTCCATTAAACCACAACATTTTTTTCCACCATTTAGGCCGATTCCTAATAGGCGTAGTGCATAAAAAAATCGTCTGTTTACCTCGTATGCACTACCAATACATGGACAGGATAGGATTGAGACAGGACTGCATTCTGGACACACAACCACCACTTTAAATCCGAGTCCGCGAGTGCTTTCGCACTTAAACTGTATATCGCTGTCACAATTCTTGCACTTGACACTTTGCGAAATAGCTGCAAATACTGTTGAAAAGTTTAAAATTCGGTAGCCAATGCTATCCTCCTCGGGTATGGGTATATTACTTCCCGAACTTAGCTTCCTCGCCGAAGTACTTGCGCTCATTTCTTCTCGTTCTGTTTCGTACCGATTTCTTGGTGCAATCTTCTTCTTCTTCCTATCCTTCCTGTACGCTCCAGATCGCAGCAATTCACGAGATCCTTTCATTTTTCACTTTTCTCGCAAACACGGCGAATGACACTCACTCAGTACCAAACGAACTGCTCAGCTCAAGCGACCGAATGGAAATGATTTGAAACGAGGAGTTTTAGTTCTCTGACCAGCAAAACCGGTGTAAGCAGGTATAAATTGAGTATACTACAATGAATAGAGAGCCGCTATACCTACGAAACCCATGGGAACTTCCAATAGTTCAAGCGTACAATACTATTGTCCAGTGACCGTATACCTGCGCGCAAGGGGAGACACGGCTGCGGGCTCCCATAGGCGTAACTTCGTCAATTTTACGAATTTTCCACTCAAACTTTCACAGAGCACAGATAAATGGATATACAATCGAATAAGAATATTTTTGAAAAATCGATTTTTTTTATATATCTAGGTGTATGTTGCCCCTTAATACAATGCAATAAGTCCCATTAAATTATGCACACTAGTTTTCCTTTAATTAATTCCTAAAAATCACCTATTTTTTGGTGCTCTAGACCAGAACCTCCCCTTAAGGAATGAAATCGAGTCAAATATTTTTCGTAATGAAATAACGTTTTATCTCTAAGCAGAGAACAATGGTTTCGATGTAATGTTTGTTACAGATGGGGTAACGAAATTTGCAAAGCAACTGAAATAAACACTATTTTTCGAATATGTACATTCGAATGTAAAAAATAAAATATTTTAAAAATCGTATTTGTATATTTTTGAAATATAAATGAAATCAAAGATAGAGAAAAAAAAACATTTCTAGGATTCAAACAACTAATCAATATTTCTTGAGTAGGTGATGTTAGGTACAGTTTTTTCAGAACCGGAATTTTGTATGTCTTGCGTTTTTTAATTAATAATTAAAAATTTGTAGGTTACTGTTACGTCCCGGGTGGAGGTCTTTGGGGACAATGACATGGGGTTTATAAATGATGCTCAGGCGAGGATCTTGAATCCTGCACACTGAGGGTAAGAAGGATCTCAGGCGAGGATCTTGAATCCTGCACACTGAGGGTAGTTCCTTGCAAAATCGCGGTAATATTCCCTGTCCTCTTCTAATATGGCGAATCGGAGGTCTTTAACGATCACACTTAACTTTGTGTTTAGCCAAAAGGGCCTGAGGGATTTTTATAAAAATAAGAAAAATAATAGGTATGGGGTATGTACAGGGGACTATTTACAGGGGACTATTTACAGGGTATATATTTACAGGGTATATATTTACAAGGAATTTTAGGGGGGATAAGAATAGGAGAGGTATTGGAAGGAGGGATCGTCCAGGATGAACGTGAGGTCCTGACCACTCTGATAAAGGTCATCGAACCATTTTAAAAACTCGGGCGTCAGCTCTCTATGGTCTGGGACCTTTGTGGCTGACCCCGTGTCCAAAATTTCTACGACCCCTGGACCAGGAGGGATGGTGGAAGGGAATGGTATACTCGGGATTTGGGGAGGAGGAGGAGTGAGTACTCTTTGTGGGGAGCGATGTGGTGGTAGAGGCGTAACGGCCTCCATCAACGCTTTCCAGTCGATGGGCGATGGTGGGGGGGAGTCTTCAATAGTTATAATTTCCGGTGTGGCGGTGGCTTGTCGTATCACCTCCGTCGAGGTTATCCGGGGGAGGAGGGGTGCCAAGCTTCACCCCTCCCGCGAAGCCTCGCGGCGTAGCCACCGCATGTGGGACAGCCTTCCTCGTAATCCCGGCCTTATGCGCCTAGGCCCGCTGGGATTGGTTTTCTTTCTGTGGGGCATCTTTGGCACTTGTATCGATGGTAGTTGCCGTTGAACTTTAAGTGTGAACTTTAACGATTAACGGTTACATTACATTTAATTTCTCTTTACTTTGAAATGAATTGAATGCAAAAATATTAATTAATTAATTGACAGCGATTTAACATTTGCTAGGCGATATTAGGTACGGTTACCCTACACTAAAATATGTTTGCGTACAATATTCGATCTTTCGAATGTCTAATGCCAGAGAAGATAATATTTAAAAAGTATCACGTATTGCTTTTAAGCGAATATTCTAATCAAAAATAATTTTGTGCATCGAAATCCACGTAACTCAGCGGGAGAATCTCCTTGTGCAATAGTATAAAATTTTAATACTTACAGGTCTCATGTCCTCCATGTCTTTCTCGGCCATTGAACTTTAAACGCAACTAGTAGCACTGATGGTTATTCGAAGACTGACTTCTCCACGTCAATATCAGGGATGCTAAGCAAAATTTTCTGTGGTCACTTATTTTGGGAGGGGACACCTACAGGAGTGGTAGTAATGGGTGCGTAGTGAGGAAAGTCCCTTCGTCGTTGCTGGCGATTCGCGTTCCCGGGACGTGGTTACCTGCAAGCTATTCGTAGTGGAGGGGGAATAGGGGCTGTGTTTCAATTCACGAACAAGGACATTATTTGACAAAAAAAATAATACGATTATTTAATTAACACCATCGAGTTTAAACAAACTCATAAATAATATTCAGCAAAAAATTTATAAAAAGTGTTACACGTGCCAATTACTGCCAGTCTCCCTACCATTACCGTTTAATTGATTATATCTAATTAGAACGTTCCGAATTGTCGAAGGAAAAAACTAAGTCCGGATATATTGCAGTTTCATTGCTGAAATCTTGCACATATCTTGCGAGCACCGTACATCTTGCAACATATGTGCAAGATCTCAGCAATGAAACCGCAATACATCCGGACTTAGTTTTTTCCCTCGACAATTCGGAACGTTCTAATTAGATATAATCAATTAAACGGTAATGGTAGGGAGACTGACAGTAATTGGCACGTGTAACACTTTTTATAAATTTTTTTGTTGAATAGTATTTATGAGTTTGTTTAAACTCGATGGTGTTAATTAAATAATCGTATTATTTTTTTTTGTCAAATAATGTCCTCGTTCGCATACATTTCCTCGGTGGTAGCCTGTGGAATCTTAGACTGTATTCTGCGTGTCGACAATTCGGGATCGCTCCGCGAAATTCCGGATTTATTGCGGTTTCATTGCTGAAACGTTTCGCGTGGATTATACCTCAGTATATGCGCAATATTTCACGGCAGTGTGCGTAATATTTCTGAAATATTGCACAAACTTGGCCATTGTAATATTCCACGGCAAGTTGTGCGGAATATCCCCGAAATATTGCACAAACTTGGCCATTGTAATATTGCACGGCAAGTTGTGCGGAGTATTCCCGAAATATTGCACAAACTTGGCCATTGTAATATTGCACTTCAACATTTGGGCAATATTCCTGAAACATTGGACAAACGTAGCCATAGCAATATTACATGGGAATGTGTGCGCAATATTTCTGTCACATTGCACAAATCTGTCCGTTGAAATATTGCACGGGAATGTTTCCACAATTTTGCAGTAATATTGCAATGCAACTCGCAACCAAACGGCAACATTGCAATGTTCTGCAACTTTTGTGGAACATTTCTGCAACAAAATGTGCTGTAGGGGATTTTATACAATTCATGGTATCATGGATCACTTTTCGTACAGTTAAAAAATCAATTAATTTATCGTAATCATTATAAATGCTTAAAAGTTCATATAACATCATTTTACTTTATAACAGGTATGGGAATTAAGTGAACTTGGCCGATTTCCAGCGGCAACGCCTCCTTTCTCCCGCCGCGCGTCTTGGCCCCCGCGGCGGCCCAGGAGCTTGGAGCGCCTCAGGTCCGTGCCATATGAACCGCGCGTAGCGCGTTGACAAAAAAACCGCATCGACAATCGTGCTCTCTGGGACGATGTGGAAACCTATTGATACAATGTCACCTTAATACGCTACGCGCGGTACACGTGGTACAAGCCTGATGCGCTCCAAGCTGCTTGGCCGCTGCGGGGCCAAGACGTGCGGCGGGAGAAAGGGGACGTTGCCTCTGAAAATCGGCCGCTGCGTTCACTTAAATGTATCCCCGTGTCCAAACTATCCCCGGTCTCCCCTATCCATACGTTGCTCGACGTTTTGGATTATCGTAATGGACCCACTTTTCATCGCCAGTGACAATTCGATGCAAAAAATTTTTTCTTTTGTGCCGTTGAAGCAGTTGTTCACACGTGAAAACTCGGCGTTCGACGTCTCGTGGCTTCAATTCATACGGCACCCAATGGCCTACCTTCCGGATCATTCCCATTGCTTTTAGACGATCGGAAATGGTTTGTTGAGCAACGCCAAGTGATTTTGCAAGTTCTTTTTGCGTTTGGGATGGATCTTGGTCGACCAATGTCTCCAATTCGTGATCTTCAAAATGTTTTGGCTGTCCGGGCCATTCATCGTCCTCCAAGTAAAAATTGCCACTTTTAAACCGTGCATACCACTTCTGGCACGTACGCTCAGCTAGAGCATGCACACCATACACTTCCACCAAAATACGGTGACTTTTGGCAGCCTTTTTCTTCATATTGAAGTAATGAAGAAGTACTCCCCGCAAAAACACTTTATTCGGCACAAAATTCGACATTTTCAGAGTAAAAAAAGGATTGTTGTTTACGCTTCAGCTCAATGACACATACTGATTCTGAAACTATATGATAGTAGCTTTCCAACACATATTTGGAAAGGTGAATCACTGGAATAAAAGTCACGTTACGCCATCTGTTAGAAAACCGCACGAATTAACCGGTACCCCTATTAGTTCCCTGTTACATCTCATCAAAGATGTATTTGCAGGAAAGGCAGTGCCTTGTAGTAGGAAGGATAAAATTGAAATTTATTATAGGAGACTCTATTTTATTTAATAATGTTATATGCCCCTATCGGTTCATTTTCGTGCTTGTTGTCCACGCGCCGCCTTCCGTTCCGACAGCGCCGATTCAGCGGAATCGCACCGCGGACGAGAGCTCGCTCGCCGAACCAAGGACACATCATCGTAAACACAACGTGACCGCCGATGGCCCGGGCCATGAATTTCCTTATAAGGAGCGATCGACAGGTGCCGACGGGGCGGTTTTCCCCTCCGACGTCGAAACGCGAGGCACGAACAGGGACAGCGGAAGTTTTAGCGAGGATTCGTTTTTGAGACATCAAGTTAGCAAGTTGCGACGAGCCAGCGGGCCGTCTTAGTATCGCGACCTTATCTCCGCGCTTAAACTCACCCGCGTAAACGCGAGCGGCCGAACAGGTATTGCAAAAGTGTATCTCCATCCGACGCACCGAGAACGGCCTAGCCGGGAGAGCACATACGCGCCGATCGCGATCGCGAGACGTGAAGTACAGCAAGCGAGTAATCGAGTGTTCGAGAGATTAGAGATAGAGAGCGAAACATCATACGTTAAGCGTGCCGTACGTTATCTAAGGATCCTCCGGACGGCCGAGACCGACTCAAGGTCCAGCGACACGCGAGCGCCTAGCGATAACGGGGACGTGAACGCCGTTTCTGTGGTATGTTTGGTTTAGTACATTAATTATATTTTCTCCCAGAATATATCTCATCCTATTGTTTTTCTCTTCTAATTTCGTATATTAGTTCATTCAACCCTTTCCTCCCCATCCTTCCCTGGTAAGTATAGTCAAGGTGTGCTTCAGCATTTAAATAGAGCAAGAACCCGATAGATCATTCCAGCCGCTCGGGGTGATTTATAGGAAAGTCCCTTCAGGACGTAACAAACTGGTGTCAGAAGTGGGATACTTTTTATCCCTTATTATAAATTTTTCCCTTTATTATTATTTCTTATTAGAGAAAGTGAGCGTGTTGTCGTCACATAACGTGACCCACCGCAATCTTATCTGCTCGTAACTTGACTACACTTCCTACTACTCGAAGTTCCTTACAATTACAAAGTCACAATGACGGGTGGTATTTTGAGATCACCCCCTTCACATATTTTTCCTAACACACAAACCTCTGAAAATGCTTCCTCCATAAATGCCCCTACTGCAGTTCCTCCCCCTTTACCGCCATCATCGAGTGGCCGACCGTCCCTTGGTTCCCGGACGAACGACCTTGAAATGTCTGTATTAGACGTATGGCGTTCCCGAGAAGATGAAGAGAGAGTGTATAGGGCGCTTGACAACATTCCCCGTTTTGATCCTGATTTCGTAACTTTAGAAGACTTCGCTGCCGCGATACAGCGCGCTTCGAAGCGCGTACCATCCGGTCAAGAGGAAAGATTTCTGACTGAATTGATATACAAACTAAAAGACCCTATTAGATATTATGTCGAAGGGAAAGGTTGTCAAAGCGTGGCCGATCTGCTCTCCCTTCTAAAGGTCCGTTACATAATATAAAATACATACATTTACTTAAATATTTTCCGGCAACTCCTCCCTCCTAATCCGTGTCGGATTCGTCCGAATTCTGAGGAACTGGATTGTCCATAAGATTTGCGTCGCTCATTTCGTCGACGATGCGGCCCATTTCCATGAACTTTTGTGCTATGTTTGTTGTATGGCGGACAAAACCTTCCCAATTTTCGGCAGATATACGATCGATACCTTCGATGAGTAGTCGTCGTACATCTTCCAGTTTGTAGGTCGTGTTGTTCAACCTCGCATAATTCTTTACCATTGCCCATGCCAACTCTATCGGATTCAGTTCGCAATGGTATGGGGGCAGACGCAAAACTGTTCTTCCGTGAGTTTCTGCGTACTCATCAATGACACATTTATCATATTGATGTTTTATCAGCTTCACCATATTAATGAGCTGCGCTTTCACCGAACCAAGGGGTACGACTTGCCCTTTCGAATCCAGCCAATTTATAATATCTTGCCTCTTCCAGCTCATCGTTGAGCACAGCTCTGCTTTTAACGAATGGTAAGATGCATTGTCCATTACTATAACACAGCCCTCCTTCAATGACGGTAGCATCGCTTTAAACCAATCCAGGAAAGTTTCCCCGTTCATTTCATCGTGGTAATCATTTGTGTTTTTTTTTTTGGATTCGAAGCATAAGAGGCCTCCGGGTACAAACCCCTCGACCGATCCAATATGTAGGATGATGAGCCTTTTACCTTTGCTGGTGGGCTCAGGTACGCCGGTGGAGAGTCCTCGTTCTTCCGCGTCCCAATGTGATTGCACGCTGGTATCCACCCATTTCTTGTTGTGGCATTCGCCTGCATTAATCCAGGTTTCATCCAAATAGTAAATATGGCGATTTTCTGAGGTGTATTGCGCCAGTTTATTTAAATAATCGTGCCGCCAACACACAATATGTTCTTTCTCGATAAGGGCGCTATTTCGGTGTTTCGCTGTAAATTTGAATTTAAGCTGGAGGAGGATTCTATATACGGTGGTCCGTGCGTACGTACCGAGGGCAGGGTCTTCGGTGATTGCCCTGGTAACTTTGGTCAAATTTGGCACTTCTCGCCGAAACCAAAACTCGTGCACTTTCTGCCGAATTCTATTTTGCTCCTCTTCACATAATTTCTCTACGGCGTTTGATTTATTACGCTTCTTCGGTGGAGAAGTCACATTGCCGGTACTATTATATTCGGCAATGGTTTTCTTTACAGTGAGCAGCCCTATTCCAGTTTCTTGAGATAATCTGGATATAGCCTCATGATACTTGGTCGACGGCTTCTCAGTGAGCATACGTTTATACAAGTTCACCACGATTGTCTTCTGTCCTGATCGAACGTACTGTAAAAACCAAATTTACAACTTTAAGAAACTATGATAGATTCAAATTACGATATTACGATGTTACAAAGGCTTGCTAATGTTCCCCCATTTTACGGTACATATTCTTGAAACGATTAAAATAATTAATGAAGGAAAATTAAGTTACCTTTCCTGGAGGATTTTTCCTTATCGGTGAGATGGAAGGTCCAGGCTGTTCCTGTTCCTCTTGCTGATCTCGCTGCCGCCCCTGCTGCTGCTGGTGCTCCTGCGCCTGTTCATGTTCCGGCTCCTGCTCCTGCTGCTCCCAATCCTCTTGCTGTCGCTCCAGTTGCCGTTCCCGCTCCTGCTCCTGCTGCTCCCAATCCTCTTCCTGCCGCTCCTGTTGCCGCTCCCGCTCCTGCCGCTCTTGCTGCCGCTCCCGCTCCTGCTGCTCCCAATCCTCTTGCTATCGCTGCTGCTGTCGTTCCCGCTCCTGCTCCTGCTGCTCCCAATCCTCTTCCCGCCGCTCCTGTTGCCGCTCCCGCTCCTGTCGCTCTTGCTGCCGCTCCCGCTCCTGCTGCTGCTCCATTTCTTTCCTAAACCAACCTTTACTAAAAATCGGGCTAAAAACCGAGGTCCCGACCATATCTCCCGAACTCGATTTTTCGCGTCTTTGGGATAAATGACCCACGTAATTATTAAAAAAAAAATAAAGAAAAAACTTAATTTGTTATGAAATTTAATCTATTCCAATAATGACTGGCCCATCTCTCTCTTGCAGGGAGAGATGATCCTGTCGGTAGCTTTGAAATGAAGGGTTAACTCATTTGCATCACACATGTAAATTGTATAACCTTCACTTATAACATCGACCGAAATCGTACACTCTTTAAAATCGCATAACTTTTTTAGAATTGGTCCAAACGACTTTAGTCTTTTTTTTTTGAAGCTAGAAGGATTAGTATCATCAAAATTTCATCAAAATCTGTTAACGTTGCTCTGAGCTGCAAACGTTTAAAGATCGCAGAATAAGGTCGAGAATCGCGGAAATTCCCGAAATCAACAATTCTCGACCTTATTCTGCGATCTTTAAACGTTTATAGCTCAGAACAACGTTAACCGATTTTGATGAAATTTTCAGCATGTATACAACTTTCTTATCTCTATAAACGGGTTTTTTGAATTTTCATTACAGGCTCACAAAAAAAAGTTTAAAAATCGACCTTTACTATTTTTTTTCGTTATTCCGACTAATTGCATTTTTTAAACGACTAAACAAATCAGTTGGCAAACTAATCCTTCCAGCTTCTAAAAAAAACTCAAGTCGTTTGGACCAATTCTAAAAAAGTTATGCGATTTTAAAGAGTACGATTTTCGCTGCCATTCAATGTAAATTAACAATTAATTCATTTCTATTTCGTTCATTTCTTACAAAAAATCAAGTTGCGAAATATTCCACAGCGGGGATATCGGACAGCCACTGGCCGCGGATTAGTCCGCGTCAAGCATTTTTCGCGAAATATTTCGCTTTGTGACGCAAATAGGTTAACATGGCCAAATACATTCGCTGCATTGTCCTTCAATCCATCTATTATCTTATTATACAAAACGTTAAATGAAAAGCAACATACACAGAAGTACATATATTATAAATATGATTCTGTACACTACAGTGTCATAAAATAGGTTAAATAATAATAGGTTAAACCTTCACTTACCTCGTGTAGCCTATAAATGCAAGAATCACAGAATGTCGCGAAGTCACATTATGTATTCATTCAACTGTTTCGCTCCAAAAGACGCACTATGACGCGCTCGGCCGTATAGAGGCAGGGCCGGCGCGAGGATAGTTGGCGCCCTCATGCAAGAAAAATTTTGGCGCCTCGAAATTTTTGCACCTGTTTTCTATTTAATATGTTTTATCTTTACTGGGTACAATTGAAAAACGAGTTACATTTAGATTTTGTTTAGGTGGGAGTTGAATTTCTTTATTTTCAGCGTCCCCTTCGCTGGCGCCCTTGTACGGCGCATAACTTGCATAATGGTTCCGTCGGCCCTGCGTATAGCGTCCAAAATATACCGACTGAGGCAACTTTTCTGCCGCACCGACTATCCGGATTTACGTTATGTAAATTATTGTAAATAGGTTGGATAGTTTTGATAACTTGATTGAACGGTTTTGTCACGTTGACTGTTCCGTTCAAACTAATGATTACGTTTGTTTTCACAAACACGTCGATTCGAGAGGTACCAGGAATGTCGTCAATTATATGCAATTAAATTTTATTATATTTAGGTAAATAATCCTGTACAAAAATTCGGGTGCTCGCCTGCAATCCGGGCGCAAATAAGCAATAAAATCGTAACGCTGATAAATCTGCAAGCTATACGGACCTTAACTATGCCGGTGATAATGAAAGTGGTCCAAGTAAAAAATGTAAAAGAATTGAATTTATCTATTATTTTGTATTACATCGTTTACACAAACGCAGAAGTCTAAACATTGCGAAACGAGAGAAACCATATCTTATATAGAAAACTTTCATTATCACCGACACAATTTATGTTATATTTGTTCGTAACCAAAGAATTACCCGGTAAATACACTGTTTACGTTGACAACGGTCAGGTCCCGCGTTTGGGATGTACCAGTTATTCCTTAGAAACCACCGCGACCAATCGCTTGCGGTTCAAACGGTGGGTAGTAGTGGGAGCTGCGCAGATCGGTCGCAAATCGGTAGGGGCGTCGGTATGCTCTAATGTGGAATGCAGTATAACCACAGCATGGACTGCGGGAGAACTGCATGAGTGTGCGGCCGTCCATGCAGGCTCGTACCACGACGCACACTCATACAGTTCTCTCACAAATTTCGCAACAGGTAGCAGTGGCGCAGTTCCGGCGCTCGGCTGTTACCTGGATCGCAGGAATTCAGGAGGTATTTGCACCCGATGGGGCAGGCCTGTCGTACACGCTTGACAATAACTACTTTTCACAACAAGGTCTATCACTTTCCCGCTATAATACCCAATAAGCGTTATTACACCAAATAATGAAGTGAAGCCGCGTTTTTTCCACGACCCATCGCCGGAAACTTTTAAATTTGTCGGTGACATTCCTTTTTTCTCTATTTCTTCTTTTTCCTCCTTTACTGCTTTTTGACACAAACTGTCGAACACTGTTTTCGCGGCACTATGTGTATGTCCGACTATAAGGTCGTACATAGATTTACTCAGTCCTTGCCCGATGTCCATAATGCCGTAGAACAAGTTTATGCCCTCTGTACCGACGCCCAAAAGTCGCATAGCCAAAACTATTCGACGATTGATTTCATATCCGTTCTTTATGAAAGGCCCTGAGGAAATTATACGACGACTGCAGTGGCATGTAAGAGCAACTTTAAATCCGAGGCCACGAATATTTTCATCTTCGAATTTCACATCTTTTTTACAGTCTTTGCAAATAATTATCTCTGACAGCGCACCAAAAAAGCTTACGAATTCTATTATTCGATACGAAAACTTAGAAGCACATGTAATGTGGGAAGTACTCGAGGTCGATAATTTTCTAGCGGATGCACTTTCTCCTACAGGTTCATCTTCTTTTCGAGTATACTGATTCCCGTGAAACTTTCGCTTCGGAGGCTTCGATGCACGAGTATTGTCGTCCTTACTTCTTTTTGGATAGGACATTTTGATGTACAAGTCTGCTGTTATGAGTGAAGTGAAGTGGAAGCCCTCGGGTTCACTAATTGCACTTTTATTATTAACCAATTAACTTTAATAATAAAATACACTTAATTAATCAGGAAACGACAAGAGTATCCTCGAATACTTTGCTGCGCGTAAATAGCTTCGTTATAATGACTGCTCGTGAAATGTCACGGTTTGGAACTAATTTGTCACCGTACAACTAATAGTAAATACATTTTTGTTACCTAAACTACAACTATACCTTTTAGCAGGTATACAGGGTGATTGGCACGAAACGCCTGATCCGCCTCGCAACCGTGACTATGTCAACCCAAACCCCCGTGGTGTCTCTCCGAAGGCTTTTGACCCTCGGAAGGGTTGGAGTACCTATTAGGAAGTGAGAAATCTTCGAATTACTCATTTCTCATCAGATCTGTGCGAAAGTGACGCCAATGAATTCCTGGCGTTCCGTCGATTAAAATCATTCCAAACATCATGCAAATCGGACTACTTTGACACAAGCTATTTTACATAAGGAACACAAATAGCTTGTGTCAAAGTAGTCCGATTTGCATGATGTTTGGTATGATTTTAATCGACGGAACGCCAGGAATTCATTGGCGTCACTTTCGCACAGATCTGATGAGAAATGAGGAATTCGAAGATTTCTCACTTCCTAATAGGTACTCCAACCCTTCCGAGGGTCAAAAGCCTTCGGAGAGACACCATGGGGGTTTGGGTTGACATAGTCACGGTTGCGAGGCGGATCAGGCGTTTCGTGCCAATCACCCTGTACAATGACTCGCATAATGATTCAAGAGTAGATCTGCTTAGCTATTGTTACAGCGTAGGCCGAGCGAAGGGTCCCGAAACAAAAGCCACTGTGCGCGTGGCGCTCCCCTCCGCGCTCGTATACCTGTGCGTACGAAATGGGCTGTGGGGCCCTTTAAACTTCGAATTTCCGATTGTACCTTTGGGAATATAGTCTATGGAAGTAGTACTATAGATTGAAGCAAAAACAAAAATCGATTTTTACACCAGGATCCCCCCTTAAACGTAATGCAATTATTCTAAGCCAGCGTATTAGATATTTCCATAGAATTGTTTATGCATCTAACCTCCGCGACATGTTCTAAAAACGTATCATAACGTTCGAGCAAATCATGACATTGTTCGTATGTCCGTAAATGTAAAATATATCATATCATGATACCCTATGTTTTTTTTTAGCTTGCCGACCGTAAGAAGAAGAGTATATGTATATCGGGTTTCTCTCTCTTACACGCCTTGCTCGAACGACGTTGCTACGGGCGGCGGCCTGTCCTTGAGACGATAGAAGCGCATCGGTCCGCTTTGAATTTTCGCGGTTCCGATATGCCGCTTATTATTCTCGGAATTTTGCATGATCATAGATGTCTCGTATTATTGTCGGAAATATGCAAATGGAAATTTTCGTACCACCCACAGCGTGTGATACCCTTAATTTCGATGAACGTTAGCAATAATAATAATATAAAGCAATAAGAAGTAATTATACACAGTAATATAAGCAATGAGCGTTAGCAAAAATAGTAATATGAAAAGAAATAAGCGGTAACAATACACAATGATTTATGATGAGGGTGATATGCTTAATCCTTTTCTTATAAGCCTTCTCAAAGTTTAAATTCATATAAACAATGCACTATTTGTTCATAGACTAAAAAATGCCTCTGACACATATAAATAACTGAAATATATTTCCTTACCTATATAACTGTATGATATAAACACGTATTTTGATGTTCTATAATGAGTAATTAAAACAATTAGATTCCCATAAAATTGGATGATTTTGTCTTTGTAATATTATATCTAATCAAAGAATCATCTGAAAAGGGAAAGCTATGCGGATTTAGAATCTCTGGGGGGTTGTCAATTCGTAAAAAAAATAACATTGTAAAGTTGAAGTTGAGAAATTGAATTTTGGCCACCATCCAGACCACTGTGCAACCACCGGATGCTTGATTTGTCAGATTTCGTAAGAAGATATTGTGGCATCGAACTCCGAAAAATATAATGCGAGAGAATTGTTCCCTTTCGCAGGACAGCCACTTCCTTCACGACAAATCTTCCATCGACGATGAACTCTTGCAGGTCAACAAATGTTGGCGCGGACATTATTGATATAATTTAGAGGCCCGCTCGCTTCCAAGACAGATGGGGGAATATAAGGGGGAATATGGCGTTCAATATCTGCTCGTCGATTTCTGTGGAAAACCCGTTGCCGGAGGATTCTACGAACACGAGTTGCAACGTGTCATCGATCCTGATGTGTATCTAGTGGAAAAAGACTTACGTAGGAAGGGGGATAAGGTGTACGTCAAGTGGTTGGGGTTTGATAAATCACACAATTCTTGGATAAATAAAAATAATGTATTGTAAAAAAATAATAATAATACATGATTTAATAAATACAATGATACATATACATGTGCAAACAATTTTTTTTTTATGCAATAATTCTACCATTTATAATCCAGTTAATATACAATGACACATATGCAATAATTCCACTATTTATAATAATTTCCATACATGTGCGAAGAATATTATACAATAAATACAATAGTTTCTATTTCACAAGGGTATATTATAATGTCCCCAGGGCAGAGTGTCGGTCGAATCGGGTACGATATACCGCTTGTCGTCGTGCGGACTTAGAGCGATTTTGGATTCCGAAATGGTGTACACTTTGTGCAATTTAGACCGTATGGACGATTGTCTGCGAACCATTTCGATCTCCCTTTCCAAGCACTGCGCGTAGTCGTCGAAAGTTATCGTTCTGGCTATGACGTTGGTCTTGACGCCTTTCGCTTTCTTCGTATCTTTTTTACCATCTACGCGAAGTGCATACATTTTCGCTCTAAGACCTACGAATTCCGTCATTATCGCACCGTTATTTTCGTCCTTCATCAGCCCTGGAACCTTCTTATTTAAGCGCGGCATATTATATACATTGTCGATGGGATAATCACTGGTGTCAAATCTGTCGATATTGTGCTTCATAAATTCATAGATATCGTCACATCGAATGTGAGAAATGAGGCTGGCTGTGTCTGTGTATAGAATTTTACAATTTGTTCCGTGCTTGGACGACATGTACTCGTGGTGAAATTCGTACAAACAAATTTTTGATATGTCCAGAATGCACATACCCACGTATATCGGTTTGTTGAATTTCACCTCGAGCTTTCGCAATTCAACAGCTATTAAATTTTTCGAAAAACACTTCGGCTATGGAAATTCGGTTTCGCGATCATTGCCTCCGCGCCATATCGCCCATCCCAATGCGTTAAGAGTTTTACATCCACACGATTTCGCACATTTTCCATTGTTTTACCGAATACCGCGTTGTTCATCAATTTGTACAAATTTTTTCAAAGTCGTTTGTCGCGCTTGTTCTAAACCGTGTGTTGAGTTCGATGTAATCGCGGAGCCAGGGAGATTGATCGAATTGAAGCACGCGGTGTATCTTTGTAATACGAAGACCGTGACGCATACACTGCTGTAGGTTGCGATAATGAATAACGTAACGCTGCTTATAGTGCTTAACGTGCAGACGTTGCGGATATTCCAGATCTACCTCGAGAATGTATCCCGTGGGCGAATCGACAACGATTGAAGACACGTTAAAATTTGCGACATCTTCGACCCATTGAAATTTAGCGTACGGCAGAGGTTGACACATTGCCCATCCATACAAATTGTTCACGTCAAAGTACATCAAGTACGATGACTCTTCCGATGCGTCTGTTACGCGAGGGCGTCAATTTTTATTCGACCGAGCGGTTGAGTCTAATTTCCTCAGGTAACGCTTAATGAATTTTAAAGAGATTTGATAATTTTCACATAATCATATTATTACGCAAAAATCAGGATTGTTTTGGGGCGCGCTTTCGTCTACAACCCATACAGGTTGTCCAATCGGGATGTGGTATTTTAGAGGAGACTGGTTCGAAGCAAAATTAGACAAGTTAAGAAATAATATGCCATGTAACGCTATGTCCTAATTAGATGTCGCACAGCGACAAAATCGTTGTCGTCCAACCGACCGACCAACACGACTATAAACAAACAAAGGATTTTCTATGGGCTTGTCCAAATGGGGAAGATGACGCAAAACTCGGCGCAGATGGCGCCACTGGCGCATGTACTGTGGATGTGCCTGAGTGCGTATGTGTGAATTGTTTGCGCGCGAAATTTTCATTTGTGTATTGTATAAATGGGACTGTGTGCTGGTGGCGTCACGGGTGGGAAAAAGTTGCAGTCATCTTCCTCATTGGCAATGCATGCGATGCGGCAACTTCGTATATGTCGGTCGTTTTGTTTGAATTTCAAACCAGTTTGTTTTTTTGTCGTATCGCACGCACGATGACCCAAAAAATCAATGGATTTCGTGGGATTACTGATTTCTGAAGTCAAAAAACGGCCTATTTTATGGAATTCGAGTATACTGTTAAAATAAATTGTTGTTTTCTCGTAGCTGACAGTAAAGGTGGTGAAATTCGCCGAAATTTATCCTGTCTTTATATATCTGGTCTATAAACTGACGATTTCTCTTCCCTGTATTTGTTCGTTGTAATATATGTTTCACATAACTATTTTCACTAAGAAAAAGCAACTCCAACTTCGACAAAGACATCTTGTAAACTAACCGTAAAAGTTGGTTGCAAATAGTACTCTACAGCCGGCCGTATATGGACACTGTCGCATTGTCGTACGACCGACTGAAATCGGTTGGTTGGACGACAACGATTTTTTCGCTGTGCGACATCTAATTAGGACATAGCGTATTACAAAAAATATATAGAAAGGAGTTTTGAAAGGTGGTACGAAATGGGGAAAATTAAATGGATTTGTGTTACGCCAAATCATATATAAAAAGTCCAATTACAATGTGCAAAATCCTAGACTCGTTTACAAGGATTTGATTCAGTCGCAATTGAATGTGAACGGGAACGTCGGACGGTGAACAAATAGCAGGTCAACAAAAATTGATCGAGGGAAAACCCACAACCCACTAAGTGGTTGGATCAATAATCGCGTTTGTTGTTAATTTTGTACATTCACTCAAGTTATTTGAATAATTAATTTGGTCGCAATTTATATTACTCGAAACAAGACAATTTTTAAACCACGTGACGCGCCGAAGGGAAGATAACAACTAATTGAGGGTGTTACGTGCCGCGGCCTTTAGTGTTCGAGCGGCGCGTTTTAGACGGCCAAATTCTGATCAGGGGTATCCCACAATCTTTGATTATCAGAATTTGTCGTATTTATGTAGGTAATGGCAAGGAGGCTCGCCGCACTCGCAACAGTCAATTATTTTATTTACTTATCTAAATACCTTATCAGAAGGATAAGGGGTAGATTTTGGGATCGTTGGTGCTCTATACTCGAAGTCATGTAAGAAGGATTGTGGCGACCGACGAGTTTAGACCGGTTCTGCGCATGTTGGCGCTGTTACGTGCCGCGGCCTTTAGTGTTCGAGCGGCGCGTTTTAGACGGCCAAATTCTGATCAGGGATATCCCACAATCTTTGATTATCAGAATTTGTCGTATTTATGTAGGTAATGGCAAGGAGGCTCGCCGCACTCGCAACAGTCAATTATTTTATTTACTTATCTAAATACCTTATCAGAAGGATAAGGGGTAGATTTTGGGATCGTTGGTGCTCTAGTCCCATACGGGTCTTTTCAAAGGAATCGGACAGGTAATTAATGAGTATAATTTAATGAATAATAAAGCTTTAATGCCGAAATATTGGATGGTTGTAAAACATATAGTACTGAATATGTAAAGTAAAATTAATCAACAACAAACATAGACTTTCGCGCTATCGGGCACAATTCCTGATTAGGGGAATCCCACAGTCCTTGGACTATCAGAAATTGTGTTATGTACGATTCAATCATAATACAGTGTACAAAAGAGATAATAGGTGCAACTCACCAGACAGTCGATATTGTATTGACAAATATATTTTTGTGGTTTTCGGTTGGAATGTTTTCCTGTGGTCTGATGATATATCTAAATCAGAAAAAGAGATAAAACGCGAACACACACACACACTTGGTTATATTAACGAATAAATCTTAATTGAATTCTAAACGAGACTGAATAATAGTGATTTTAACAGAGCAAAATGAATGATACTTTTAGTTTATAATTTATAATTTAATCAAAGTTTAGTATATGAATTATTTCACGAGTTTAAATAAATGAATTGTTTCGCAAAGTCGAGTCTTTCACGCGGTTTCACAATAGACCGGAGAACTCTAGCTCTAAGACACTTGCGGACCCAGCGACACGCACCTCACGATTTATCGTCACAGAGTGTCGCAGCTTCCCGCTCTCGGCAGCGACCAGAGTGGGTCCGTACCGAAAATGCTTACGCTGCATTTTATCGCTCGGCCGCGTTACCATGGGCCCGTCTACTTGACGAGGCGGTGTATGTGTGTGTGTGTGTTCACGTTCATCCATCAGATTTCCGATTTAATATATGATCGATATTCGTATGCACAGGAAAATATGACATTCCACATCTCGAAAACCATACAATTTCGCACGGCTGAGGGCCGCTCTCTCAATGTGCATAATTTCATATACACAATTTCTGACTAGGGGAATCCCACAGTCGTTGGACTATCAGAAATTGTATTGGGTATTCAATTTTAACAACAATTTTTAATTAATTAATAATTCACGCAAGCGACAAAACCGTGGGAAGGCGCGACTCCCTGCACCGGATGTAAGGTATACAATTCCGTCAATCTTCTAAGAAGTGATCCAGTCTGCGCATTCCTGCTGTAGCCGTTACTGATTATGTTACAATGTTTAACGCGGCGGTCAGAGGTGCTCTCAACGAGGGTTCTCCCACAATGCTGCAAGGCATTGTTGAAATACATCCCTGCCGCTTACACAGAACGGATTCGGCACAACAGGAGAACCACTGGTCCTTTCGAACGCGACTATCTGGTGAGAACGCCGCTGCGTCAGCACCGCCTTATCGGTATCGCGGGACGGTAATGCGTCGAGGCGACGACGCTCCAAGAAAGGGGTTTTTGTTCTAGCAAAAATATTATTGATTAATGGGCAGGAGTATGATCAACGAGGGATTTCCCATAACGCTAGGCGTTGTTGATGCATACCCTGACCAGAAAGAAAAATCTTACGTTCCGGACGTAACATCCCTCCCTCCTTGGAATCATCGTCGTCCTCGACGATGTATACTGAAGGTATAAGGTACAGTAGCGCTTAGGAATATATAGAAGTATAGGCGCGGGTTGCATTGGACTAGGGAATTCCCATAATGTTTGCACATTGTCGCAATGCAATCCCGTTACAATTATTCGGAATGAAATAAGGGCTCATACATTAAGTCGTGCGTTACATGCAAATAGTTGTTGCGCTTATATCTGGTATATCGCGTAATGTTGGTACCTCCGACGTACAAGTGTATTGACCCCGTTCGACGACCGCTTGTCACCACCTCGTACGCACAATTCAGTACGGTTTCACTGATGTTTGGGCAACTCTCCATATCGACGGTGACCAATTCTGGACACTGCCGCAGCAATCCACAGATGTCCTCGTCAGTGACACCTTGACTCTCTCTGCAGTGGACCTCCAGCAAGCCCTTGAGGAACTGCAGCACCCATCCACCGACAGTCGGATGCATGTAGTTGATATTTAAGACTTTTAGTTTTTCCAATTTCCGGAGTGGTTCCAGAACGAATTCTCCTTTGATGTTTGTGCAACCACTCAGATTCAGAGATGTTATTTCCCCCATGTATAGGCCAATCTCCGAGACAAGGCCAGAAGCAACCCATCCGCAGAAGGTAAGACTCAGGGCTGTTATACTCCGGTATTTGGTGGGGAAAGAGACAGCCATCTCTACGGGGCCCAACTCCAGCTCGGCAAAATCTCCCCTTTCAACTGCCTCGTTGTCTTCCTCCATTTCCATTTCAGGCATGGGCTCCTCGAAACTACAGAAGTGCAACTCCAAGGTTGTTAGGGTCGTCTGCAGGTCTGAGTTGTTAATTAACGCCTGCAAAATACTATGGTCTATTAAATTTTTACAGATACTGATCTTTAAATAATTCAGATTTCGCAACCCTTGAAGAGTGGTTGCTAGGTTGGAAGGTTTTAATTGTTCGCAACGGTGGAGAGAAAATGTTTCTAAGTTTTTGTTGATTGCCGGAAGGGACTTCCCAGTGATGTCTGTGTCCGTAACACAGAAGGACTTTAAACTTCCTGCTAGGGCCAGGACCTTAAAGAGTTCAGGATCCACGGGACCCTCACATTTCCCCAGTTTGAGGCAAGTAAGGCGTGGTGCCCCCAACTCCAGGTCTCTCAGGGCCGATGGCCGGATCGTCACAGCGGTTAGATCTATTATCTCCAGTTCAGGGCAACTCCTTATGGCAATGGAGATAACCTGTGGTCTTAGGTTTTTGGCCAAGTGCTCTTCCGTGATACTTATTCCTTTTAAGTGACCTCCTACCCGCATCATCAGCCAATAGAATGAATCAGTAGTTATTAATTTTCCTTCCCACGAATTCGGCCAGCGCCAATTATTTAAGTCAATATGCCGAATATTGTGATAGGAGGCGAGGCTTCCTTGCCGCCAATGTCTGGAGACCATTTCTAGGCGACCACGATCTGCAAATGGCAAGTAGGTTGCAATTTTAGCTATACATTCCGTTGGTAATGGAATTTTGTCGCATAGGTCAATTCCCGGAAATGGATTGACATCGGGTCGTGGGGAAATTAGCTTGGTGTTGTGCCACGAGTCTGCCATCAGCACCCTCAACTTCCTCTTATGGCATACTATTCCGACGTTCGCCGTGGCTAGGGCTTGCTTCGCTCCTTCCGTGGACTTGAAGGTCACGAAAGCCTGGTTCCCCGAGGACCTCCGCAGCACCACCACATGCTCGACTCCATACGGACGAAATATCTCCATCAGCTTCTCCTTTTTGGTATACGGCGCCAAACGGCTAACAAACAGACGCCGATCGAGAGTCTCCGGCCGAGAGAAACTGGACGATGCCATTTCGCTAGTGTACTACAGATAATCACAAAGCAAGATCAAGATTATGAAATAACAAAATTATTATCAAAGGAGGAAAAGAACATCAGAAGAGTCGCAAATAACAACAATTTCTGACAAGGGAATTCCCATAGTCCTTGGACTGTCAGGGTTTGTTATTATACATATTTCTAGCAGTTTATCGTTGCCCTCTGAATAGGCAACGGTGGTCTGTTTTCCGAAATAGACGATTCTTGCAACGGTATTGCTGCAGGCTGATTGGCTGAAGCTTCCTCAGTTTCGTGTCTCGGGCCCCGTTTCCTCAGGAACCGTATCTTGCATAAGGTCTTCAGTGGATTCCAGAAATAGTAGATCATCAATCCTATTATAATTAAGGCCTGTGCCGCTATTGTTCCATACGTCAATGACAAATGTGATTTTCTTGCTCGATGATGTTCTCCAATTTCCTCTAGTTGGGCTTCAATTTCGTACAACGAATCAGATGTGCGTTCCAGTTTGTTAATGTCATTTGAAAATAGGTTCACTGTAGCGTGTTTCTCCTTTGAATACTGATAAATTTTTGGTGATATCAAACTAATGTTCAGTAACATATTAGGGATATAATAGTAAGAATCCTTGCTCAGATACGTTTTTGATCCTAACAAGGTGTGATATCGTGTTTTTGCAAAACAATCTGGATGTATTTCCAAAATTCCTGTTCCAACTATTGTGGTGTGAGCATTCTTTTTCCGTCCGCATAGAATCTGCATCGGTTCGGGTTGTTCAAATGAGTATAACCATCCGCCAAGTGTAGTTAATTTTCGCCAGGCAGGTACGTGATACGGCATGATTCTAATATTACACAAGCGTAAGAATTTCGGATCCGGTTGAAGTAATAGTGAAGTTTCACATGTTCTATGAGCTACGTCTTGCAATGGGACGTCCTGTGGACAAATGTAGTAATGCCATGCCCAAGTGCAAGAATCTATGAATGCTTTATCTGATCCGAAGAATTTTGAGTGGTCATTGCTTATCCCCATATATGGAAATTCCGGTAAAATGAAAGCCGAAATTGTGGTTCTATTACCATTATCGTCAAAACTATTGTTTAAATATTGAGGAATTGGTAATATGTGTATTTTATACAGGTCATATTCAATTCTATTTACTAGTGGTATTTGTACCGTCACGACCATTTTTCCTGTTATATATTTCAAATTGACACGAGATATCTTGACCAGATCCTCGATTCGTTGATGGTCCCGTGGTATAGGTAATTCGAAATCTATCATTGAATTATGTATTTCATTCATTATCGTTTTGAAGTTAGACCCGCTTAAAAGTGATGGATGTAGCTTTCCGTTACGCGCAGTACTCAATGCTGTGATAAAGCGTTGCGTTGTAGTAATGTAGTGATTCAGAGAGGTTTCAACAGATGCCGAATATTGACTCATTGCTAAGCTATAATTCAGAGCTAGCTGTTTATCAATTTGCATTTCTAATTCTGAAATCTTCTGCCTATTGATTTTTACTTCTGCAGCAACTCGATTGAAGGTTTTATGGACTTTATGAAGATCACTTATGATTATATGGGTTTGATTTTTGACAAGTTGAGTGATCTTCCTCTGATCAGCGTATATCTTATCTATTTCTTTGTTAATGTAGTCGGCATCATCACCGTCTAAAGTTCCAAATAAAGCATGGCTAATTGAACCTATGAATCCGAAAGGTGCATTCCTGCGTGTAATGGCTTTAGGCAAATTATGTGGTTCATATTCTGGTTCCTTAATTTCTGTACTCAATTCCATAAGTTCCTGTTGCAATCTTGTTGCTTCTCGCACCATATTGTTTAAATAGTTTGCACGTAACAAGGAGTCACATGATATTGTGGTTGGAAATTTAATGCATGAGCGATAAGTTTGTTCAATATTCCTGGCTTCATATGGAAATTCAGATACAATTTTATCTATATCTATAACTAGTATGAACCGCCAGTCAGCTCTTTGAAATCTAATCGCGTTGATCTTTTCGAAATATAAACCCGGGTTCAAATCCGTGCGTGTCAGTCTGTACAGTTCCTGGGTCCGCGCGATGTGTTGCAGAGTAAGAAAGAATATCAGTCGGGTCAGCGTCATCTCTCAACCTGAATCAGTCAAATCAATCAGGACTCCAATTTAATTGTAATTTATCGACATGTTTGGTGAGTATTTTACCAGCTTCATCTTTTAACAAAACATTATTTCCTTCCAGTATCCCAATAATCTTATATGGCCCGTAATAACGCTTGGCAAATTTTCCTCTTTTTGGTTCTACCAAAACACGTACCATATCTCCTATTTTTCCTTTGAAGGGGCGAGCGTTCCTATCATAATACGATTTTGACCTTTCTTTTGCCTTAACCAAATTTTGTCCTGCAATTACTTGCATTTCCGAAAGTCGCGTTATTAAATCATGTAAATATGAATTGTATGTGACCAAATTCTCGTCGCTCGTGAAGGAACTCGGACAACGCGCGAGTTTGCCAAAAACTAATTCATACGGAGTAAAATTTGTGGCTTCGTGAACAGATGTATTATAAGAAAACATAGCGAAGGGTACTAATCTATCCCAATCATCAAAGTCATTCATGTAATGGCTAATGTATTCGGTTAACACTATGTGACTTCTTTCTAATGCGCCGTTGGTTTGGGGTCTATACCCAGATGTAGTGACATGTTGAATTTTGAAGATTTTAGCTAAATTCCGAATTATCTTATTAATGAAACTAGTCCCTTTATCCGTTAGTATCGCGCGTGGTGTTCCATATTGCAATATAAGATTAGTTACCAATGCATGAGCTATTGTTTCAGCTTTTATATCCGGAACAGGGACAGCTATGCAATATTTTGTCAAATTATCTTGCATAGTTAGAATATGTTTATTCCCGCTGGGAGTAGTGGGTAAAGGACCTACAGTATCTATTGAGACTTTGGAAAATGGCTCTAAAGGAGTGTCAGTAATTAACATTGGTTCACGAGTTTTAGTTCGTACTAGTTTTTGATTCTGGCAACTATTGCAAGTACGGATATAATTTTGAATATCATTACGCATACCTGGCCAATAAAATCGTTCTCGAATTCTGCAATATGTCTTTGTTAGACCCTTGTGTCCTCCTACCAAACTTTCATGTAACTCTGAAATGATTTTCAGGCGAAGTTCTTCCGGAGGTACCTGAGTGTTTCCGTAACAAAGGGCTATTTCGATATTGCTATCCTCAAATGTATTCCTTAATATTTCTATTAACGTACCTTGAGGTAATTCGTCTGTAAAGTCGCCATTCTGTGAGATTCTTAGAGCCTTTATATCTAAATCTGAAAGTATTTTTCTTAGGTTCTGTACGCCAAGTTCCAAATCTTGAGTAGAAATTTGATCAAAATGTCTCCTTTTTATGACTACGCTAAATATTCTGTTTTTACCGCGCTTTGTTATTAGTATTTGTCCCACTCTGGGCTTTGCCTCTTTCAAGTCGTTTGCATTGATGATGCCTAGGTCGGAGAGCAATATACTCACTGGTGTAACAAGTTCACAATCGGAAGAAATGAAATGTACATAGTTTGATCTGTAATACGTTAGATTTTGTCTCGTAGAAGTTATGATATCTTTTCTTTTGTAGCGAAATTCTGATTCCATATCCGGAGGTATGTAATCAGCGTCCGGGATGTATATGGATGATGAATTTGAGTATTGTGGGAAAAGTTGTCTAGGAGTAGATTTTTGAGCGATAGGTTCCCTACCTCCCTCCTTGGGAGTTTGATCAGCCGTTGTATTTGGAAATGGTGTCGAAAGTGCTATAGGGCTTGGATCTATGGTTGGGGTAGGAAAAATTGAACTGTATCTAGGCCTATTAACGATCGTGCTATCAGGTACTCCTGTTTCAGTTATTTCTAGTTCTGATTCTTCCGGAATATTTTTTAATTGAGGTACTTTACTGGCCGTTTCTTCACGTCTTGGAATCGAAATTTGACTATCTTTTTCGGAATTTCTAGCTTGTTGTAATAATTTTTCTATTCGTCTATTTAATTCCTCGTCCCCAGTATCATCATCATATGGATCCATATCTTTTAATATTTCCTGTGTATGTTCGTCCAAAGTATCTCCTTCAGAAAGGGTATCCAATAAAACAACTTCTTCCTCAAGTTCCTGTAATTGAGCGCTTTTATCCAATAACGATTTTTCAAATCTATTGAAAGACTCCTGTAACTCCTCTAAATCTATAAATGTGGACCCCTGTTTGTTTTGATCATCTGTATCACTATCGCGAACTTCGGGTAAATTAATGGCAATAGTCTTATCTGCTTCGGACTCGCTACCTTTTTCCCGCAACTCCGTATCGGCCACTGCACCTTGTGAATCTGGGATTCTAGGATTCTCCACCATCTGTTTAGGATGAAATCCCAGATTCGGCAGCGTACTCCTACGTTGACGGAATATAGGCGGATCTGACTGTTCGTCATCGGAATCGTCGTCCTCCGCTAGAGGAAGCTCTTTTGATTTACCTGATTCTTGAGGTTTTGAAGGCCCCGGAGCTTCAGTAGCTTGAATCTTTGCTCGCGTTCTAGTTGCTATTGCACTGGTATCTAAAGGTACAGGTTGTTTCGACTTAAGTCTTGAACCTACTGGTCTTCCTATGTTTGATTTTCCCGGTAAACTAGCTATTTCTTTCCTGGGATTAGAAACTTCGGTTTTTGTCGATGGCTTATTTATTGGTAAAAGTTTTGGGCAATCAGGTGCTAACTCTGCTTTTGCATCATCAGAGGAATCCGATAAACTGAAATCATCAGACGAACATAGTTCGTTTACTATGACTGGATTCCTTGATAAGGCATCAGCATTTATGTTTAATTTTCCTGCCTTATGAATAAATTCATACTCATAATCTCGTAATTTTAATCGCCAGCGAATCAATCTTTGTCCTGGATCTTTTATTGAATTAATCCATCTTAACGGTTCATGATCACTAACGAGGGTGAATTTTCGGCCGTATAAATATGGTCTGAAGTGTAAAATTGCATAAAGGACTGCCAAACATTCTTTTTCTGTAGTGAAATAATTTTGTTCTGGTTTAGTTAAAATCCTAGAAAGGTATGCAATTGGTAGATCTTGACCATCGATTTCTTGACTAAGTACAGCGCCTATTGCATAGTCTGATGCGTCTGTAGTTAAAGTGAATTGACTATTAAAATTTGGATATTGAAGTATGGGGCTTTTACAAAGTGCTTTTCGTAATTCCAAAAATCCTTTCTTTTGCTCCTTTCCCCAAGTGAAAGTAGAATTTTTCTTTAGCAAATCTGACAACGGTTTAGCCTTTTCTGCGAAGTTTTTGATAAAGCGTCTATAATATCCTGCTAGACCTAGAAATTGCCTAATGTTTTTCTGATTTTTCGGGCGAGGAAAATTCTTTACTGCACTAATCTTTTTGGGATCCGGTTTTACACCTGCCCGACTAATAACATGTCCTAGGTAAGCAACTTCTATTTTGAGGAACTCGCACTTATCCGGTTGTAAAGTTAATTTTGCATCGGCCAAACGCGTGAATAAACGACGAATTTTCTTTTCATGTTCTTCTAAATTTTTAGCGTATACCACAATATCATCTAAATAAACGAAAACTTCTACACCCTGTAACCCGCGTAGGACTTGATCCATTAATCTTTGAAAAGTCGCTGGAGCATTTTTGAGACCTTCCGGCATTCGGATGTATTCATAATGACCATTTGGGGTCGTGAAAGCTGTTTTTTGTCTATCCTTGGGATCCATCTCAATTTGTTGAAACCCACTTGCTAAGTCAAAAGTTGAAAAATATCGAGCTTCACCTAAGTGATCCAGTATATCAGTAATATTCGGTAATGGATATGCATCGCCAATGGTTTTTTCGTTAAGATTACGGAAATCTATGACTATTCTCCATCTCAGATTGCCTTTAGAATCCGGTTTTTTAGGTACAATCCAAATTGGCGAATTATATGGTGAATTTGAAGGTGCTATTATTCCATTGTTTAATTTATTACGGACCTGTTTTTCTATTTCATCTTTATGAACCGGAGGAAAACGATACTGTCGCGTATTCACAGGAACATCATCTACTGTGGGGATTCTATGCTTAATGTATGAAGTACATGGTAATTTATCACAAGGCAAGTGAAATCGTTCCGGAAATTCTTTAATAATTTTAATTACATGATCCCGTTCTTCTTCGTTCAAATGATCGAGACGCAATTTCTTTATGATTTCTAAAACTCTATTTTCCGCGATAGGCAAGGTCTCATCTTCCGTATCAGAATCGAAATAATTTTGTTCTTCTTCGGAGAAGTTATGATACTCGAATGGTATTAATTCTTGTGGCGGAATTTCGACTTCGACATCCTTATCCGTCGTATTAACGGCAAAGACGTGACATGCACCTCGGTCATTTACAGACACAACAGCTTCGCCAATGTACAAGCCATCTATAGTTTCAATTTTTGGTAAATATCCCTCTTTTAAATCATGATTCGTAACGTCAATGGCAACTGCTTGTCTAGTACGTGCTTTTAAATATAAAACTCGTGGTCCTACCCTACGAGGTACTGGATCATGACCAATAAAAGGTATAGGTTTAATAGGATCACTTCGTGTTACCAATGTGTTATGGGCGAAGGAAATTTCAGCCTGCTCTTGTGTGAGATATTCTTTACCTAATATACCATCGCAGCGCAGTACAAATGAGGATCTTACAACATGAAATTTTACGGGTTTGCCTAATAAGGTAATTATTGTGGTACCTAAAGTCTCCGTCGTATCCGGAGTTATTCCTGAGATAGCAACCGATTCGTGAAGCGCGACTGAAACATTGTCGTCTAGGGCGCTTAATTTGATTATATTTATATCTGCTCCTGTGTCTACAAGGAAATATGCACAACCCATATTTAATTCCTTACCCATCATTTTTACTAATGGAGATTCTGGTTTTTCTACTGTTGCGATTTTTCTTGGTTCGCTAAAAATTTTACTGTTGCATGACGCTCTTTTTCCGAATGACTCGACGTCGCGTCCGTCCGACGGGTCATTTGCGCGTTTAAATGATCGTTTCTTGAATCTTCGGATTTAGTATTTCTACTATAAGGAGATACAGGTCTTGGTGCCGAAGGCCCAGGAGATGGAGATCTTGGTCTAGCCCCTTGCGAATATCCATCTCTTGCTGAACGTGATTGCTCGTTACTATGTGTATTGTAATGTGAATAAGGGTAATAATTCGGGTATGGCATAGGCGGATAGAAATAAGGCGAGTAGTACGGATGTGGAGGCAATCCCGGCGGATTGTAATAATGATTGCGTGATAGAGGTTTCAAAATTCCTATTGGCGGTCCGCTTACGTCTGGACTGGGACTCGGAGAGCGTGTACGATTCTCTTCTTCGTTTCGAATTGCATAATTTTTATAGCGAGGAGGGTTCATGGATTGGTGATTAGCGTAATCCTGATAATATGAGTTCGATGATCGAGAAAAGCCATTATTCTGATTAAATGATATCTTTTGAGTTTCATTCGAAGGTAATATTCCGGATTTCATTCGCGTTTCTATACGTACTGCAAATTTTCTCGCATCGTCTAAAGTTTTAGGGTCACGCGCATCTACTGAGCGCGCTATTTCATCTGGAAGTCCGCGAATATAAGCTTCCAATCCGCATTCTTTTAATGGCAATAGCATTTGTTCTGCCTTATCCCCATAACTATCCTCTAACGCAACTCGAGCTCCGCTAATTAATATGTTTAATCTGTCATAAAAATCGCTAACTGATTCCTCCTTTTTCATCCGAATATTTTCTATTTCGTGTTGATAATAAGGATAATTTTTACCCGGTGCAAATCTACCCTTTAAGTGTTTAATTAGTTCATTAACCGTATTAAATGTTTTTCCATATGTGCTATCGCGAGCTGGACCTTTCAATTTCCCTAATACCGATTTTAGAAATGATCCCTCTAATGCAGGAGGCACTAGACTTGCGCTATTTTGCACATCCTGTACAAAATCCTTCAGAGGAACGCCCTTCCCATCAAAGTAAGGAATATTTAACGTGCTATTCTGAATAGTCAGACACTCCGCCATGGAGGTCATCATTGCGCTTGCGTCTTGAGCCATGATTGAATATTTGTATAAAATATATATATACAGAACTAGTCAATAAATATCATATAATGAACCAGCGTTACCACGACCACATTGATAAATTAGTAAAATAAAGAAATTTCATAAATTCTATCCGATTTCAATGAATATGAGCACCCAGGAATTTTTACAAGAAAATTCCTGGCATCCCACCGCTGTCACCAGATCTGTTACGCGCCGCGGGCTTTAGCGTTCGAGCGGCGCGTTTTAGACGGCCAAATTCTGATCAGGGATATCCCACAATCTTTGATTATCAGAATTTGTCGTATTTATGTAGGTAATGGCAAGGAGGCTCGCCGCACTCGCAACAGTCAATTATTTTATTTACTTATCTAAATACCTTATCAGAAGGATAAGGGGTAGATTTTGGGATCGTTGGTGCTCTAGTCCCATACGGGTCTTTTCAAAGGAATCGGACAGGTAATTAATGAGTATAATTTAATGAATAATAAAGCTTTAATGCCGAAATATTGGATGGTTGTAAAACATATAGTACTGAATATGTAAAGTAAAATTAATCAACAACAAACATAGACTTTCGCGCTATCGGGCACAATTCCTGATTAGGGGAATCCCACAGTCCTTGGACTATCAGAAATTGTGTTATGTACGATTCAATCATAATACAGTGTACAAAAGAGATAATAGGTGCAACTCACCAGACAGTCGATATTGTATTGACAAATATATTTTTGTGGTTTTCGGTTGGAATGTTTTCCTGTGGTCTGATGATATATCTAAATCAGAAAAAGAGATAAAACGCGAACACACACACACACTTGGTTATATTAACGAATAAATCTTAATTGAATTCTAAACGAGACTGAATAATAGTGATTTTAACAGAGCAAAATGAATGATACTTTTAGTTTATAATTTATAATTTAATCAAAGTTTAGTATATGAATTATTTCACGAGTTTAAATAAATGAATTGTTTCGCAAAGTCGAGTCTTTCACGCGGTTTCACAATAGACCGGAGAACTCTAGCTCTAAGACACTTGCGGACCCAGCGACACGCACCTCACGATTTATCGTCACAGAGTGTCGCAGCTTCCCGCTCTCGGCAGCGACCAGAGTGGGTCCGTACCGAAAATGCTTACGCTGCATTTTATCGCTCGGCCGCGTTACCATGGGCCCGTCTACTTGACGAGGCGGTGTATGTGTGTGTGTGTGTTCACGTTCATCCATCAGATTTCCGATTTAATATATGATCGATATTCGTATGCACAGGAAAATATGACATTCCACATCTCGAAAACCATACAATTTCGCACGGCTGAGGGCCGCTCTCTCAATGTGCATAATTTCATATACACAATTTCTGACTAGGGGAATCCCACAGTCGTTGGACTATCAGAAATTGTATTGGGTATTCAATTTTAACAACAATTTTTAATTAATTAATAATTCACGCAAGCGACAAAACCGTGGGAAGGCGCGACTCCCTGCACCGGATGTAAGGTATACAATTCCGTCAATCTTCTAAGAAGTGATCCAGTCTGCGCATTCCTGCTGTAGCCGTTACTGATTATGTTACAATGTTTAACGCGACGGTCAGAGGTGCTTTCAACGAGGGTTCTCCCACAATGCTGCAAGGCATTGTTGAAATACATCCCAGCCGCTTACATAGAACGGATTCGGCACAACAGGAGAACCACTGGTCCTTTCGAACGCGACTATCTGGTGAGAACGCCGCTCGCGTCAGCACCGCCTTATCGGTATCGCGGGACGGTAATGCGTTGAGGCGACGACGCTCCAAGAAAGGGGTTTTTGTTCTATCAAAAATATTATTGATTAATGGGCAGGAGTATGATCAACGAGGAATTTCCCATAACGCTAGGCGTTGTGGATGCATACCCTGACCAGAAAGAAAAATCTTACGTTCCGAACGTAACATCCCTCCCTCCTTGGAATCATCGTCGTCCTCGACGATGTATACTGAAGGTATAAGGTACAGTAGCGCTTGGAAATATGTATGTAGATGTACGGCCTCGGGTTGCATTGGACGAGGGAATTCCCATAATGTTTGCACATTGTCGCAATGCAATTCCGTTACAATTTAAGTGAGCTAGAATAGGGGTTGATATATCAGATCGTGCGTAATGTGCAAGAAATTGTTTCGTTTGTATTTTGTGTATCGCGTAATCGTGGTTCCTCCGACATACAGATGTATCTGTCCTGTTCGTTGGCCCCTTGTGATGGTCTCGTATGCGCAGTCCAGTACTGGTTTACCTTTATTGGGACACCTCTCTACGTCGACCAGGGCTATTGCTGGGCACTGACGCAGCATACCGCAGATGTCCTCGTCGGAGATTCCTAGATTTTCCCTGCAGTGGATCTCCACCAAGCTCTTGAGGAACTGTAGGAACCACCCACCGACGCTGGGATGCATGTTGTTCACTCCCAGGATCTGCAGTTTCTGCAGTTGTCGGAGAGGTTCCAAGGTGAATTCCCCCTTAAGGTTGGTGCATCCACTAAGATTTAAGGATGTTATTTCGCCCATGTACAGGCCAATCTCCGAGACAAGGCCAGAAGCAACCCATCCGCAGAATGTAAGGCTCTGGGCAGTTACATTCCGGTATTTTGAGGGGAAAGAGACAGCCATCTCTACCGGACCCAGCTCCAGTTCGACAAAATCTCCCCTTTCAACTGCCTCGTTGCCTTCCTCCATTTCCACTTCAGGCATGGACTCCTCGAAACTACAGAAGTGCAATTCCAAGTTCGTTAGGGTCGTCTGCAGGTCTGAGTTGTTGATTAGCGTCTGCAAAATACTATGGTCTGTTAAATTTTGACATATACTGATCTTTAAGTGGTTCAGATTCCGCAACCCTTGAAGCATTTTTGACAAATTTTCGGATTTTAGTATTGTACAGTTGTGGAGGGTGAGCTGTTGGAGATCTTTGTGTATAGCTAACAAAGATCTGCCGGTGATATTCGTTCCCAGTGCACAGAACGATCTCAAGTGTCTGGCGGCTGCCAGCACATTAAACAGCCCTGGGTCCACTGGTCCGTCGCATCTTCCTATTTTGAGGCAGGTGAGTCGTGGTGCCCCGGGTTCCATTTCCCTCAAAGCCGAAGGTCTTATAACCATGGCGGTCGTGTCCAATGACTCCAAACCCGGACAGTTTTTTACGGCAATAGCTATAATCTGAGGTTTTAGATCTTTAGCTAGATGGTTTTCGCTAATACTTATGCTCCTCAAATTAGCGCCCATTCTCATCGTCAGCCAATAAAAGGAATCCGTTGTTATTAGTTTTCCTTCCCACGCGTTCGGCCAGCACCAGTTGTTGAGGTTAATATTTTGAATATTGTGGTAGGAGTCAAGGCTACCTTGGCGCCATCGCCTGGAGACTATTTCCAGGCGACTACGATCTGCAAATGGCAAATAACTCGCAATTTTAGAGATGCATTCTATTGGGAGTGGAATCCTTTCACGCAAATCTATTCCAGGGAATGGGTTCACGTCGGGTCGTGGGGGAATTAGCTTCGTGTTGTGCCACCAATCCGCCATCAGCACCCTTAACTTCCTCTTGTGGCATGTTATTCCGACGTCCGCCGCAGCCAGGGCTTTCTTTGCTCCTTCCGTGGACTGGAAGGTCACGAAAGCTTGGTTCCCCGAGGACTTCCGCAGCACCACCACGTGTTCCACCCCATACGGGTGAAATATCTCCATCAGCTTCTCCCTTTTCGTATACGGCGCCAAACGGCTGACAAACAGTCACCGTTCTAGAGGCTCCTGTCGGAAGGAACTGGACGATGTCATTTCGCTAATACACAGACAATCACACAAAGCAAGATCAACATTATGAAATAACAAAATCATTATCAAAGAAGAAAAGAACATTAGAAGAATCGCAACTAACAACAATTTCTGACAAGGGAATTCCCATAGTCCTTAGACTGTCAGGGTTTGTTATTAGACATTTTTCTAGCAGTTTATCATCGCCCTCTGAATAGGCAACGGTGGTCTGTTTTCCGAAATAGACGATTCTTGCAACGGTATTGCAACAGGTTGATTTGCTCAGGAACGTGTTTCGGGCTCCGCTTCCGCAGGAACCGTATCTTCCATAAGGTCTTCAGTGGGTTCCAGAAATAGTAGATCATCAATCCTATTATAATTAAGGCCTGTGTCGCTATTGTTCCATACGTCAGTGACAAATGTGATTTTCTTGCTCGATGATGTTCTCCAATCTCCTCCAGTTGTGCTTCAATTTCGTACAACGAATCAGATGTGCGTTCCAGTTTGTTATTATTATTTGGAAATAGGTTCACTGTGGTGTGCTTTTCCTTGGAATACTGATAGATATTCGGTGATATTAGACTAATATTCAGTAACATATTAGGAATGTAGTAATAAGAATCTTTGCTCAGGTATGTTTTTGATCCCAATAAGGTGTGATATCGTGTTTTTGCAAAACATTCTGGATGTATTTCCAAAATTCCTGTTCCAACTATGATGGTGTGGGTATTCCTTTTCCTACCGCATAGAATCTGCATCGGTTCGGGTTGTTCAAATGAGTATAACCATCCTCCAAGTGTAGTTAATTTTCGCCTTTTGTCTACAACCCATACAGGTTGTCCATTCGGGATGTGGTACTTTGGTGAAGGTGGTTCGAAACAAAATGAGACGGATTTAAGTAAAATATTACCATGTATTACAAAAATATATAGATATATATAGGAGTTTTCAAAGGTGGAACAAAATGGTGAAAATTACATGGATTTGAACAAATAACCGATCAACAATAATTGATCGAGGGAAACCCCACAACCCACTAAGTGGTTGGATCAATAATCGTGTCTATTGTTAATTTTATACATTCACTCGAATAAATAATGTGGTTACAATTTATATTACGCGAAACAAGCCAATTTTTAAAACGCGTCACACACCGAAGGGAAAGTAGCAGCTAATTGAGGGAAAACCCATAACCCACTAGGTGGTTGAATCAGCTGCTGCCTCCGTACAATATCATGACAGATCGAATCACTCACCAACTCTGTACAAGAGATTGCTAATTTGTACAACGGCTTACTTTCAAGTTCTCTCTCTCTCTCTCTCTCTCTCTCTCTCTCTCTCTCTGGCTCTGTCCGTACGACCTGGAGGGTCCCGCGTACTGGATGATGAAGCGCAGGAGCGTCGCACAACACACACGCACAATGTCGAAAGTCAGTTTACAATAAAGCCCGAAAATATTAATGTTTAGTTAAATATACGGTTTGAAACAAATAAGAGTTTAAATTGTTGAAAAACGCAAGAATATATTAGAGTCTCTACGGGGACTGAGTCCTTCCACGATCACTGCAAGATACGGGAACTCCGGCTCAAAGACTATTTTTAATGAATAGCTATGTCCCTCGGACAGATCGACCACGCACTATGCGACTTAATAGCCGACTGTGTCGAGCGTTCGCAGGGCAGGCCCGAGCACTTGGGACTTTGAACAAAGAGAGTCAAAATGCAGAGCATGCATTTCGTACACACAGGCCCAACCGTCGTCGCCTCGGACCGTTCCCAGCCTCGCAATGCTTAGGTTTTCGAATGTTATCGCATCCGGCGTTCCAAGAACATCGATGCTGATGAAAGATTTTCTCATGGAAGAACGCAGTGGCGTAGCAATTATTATTATAAATTGGTTAGTATACCATATCGGTTTATTGACAATTGATCAAGGGAAACTCCCACAACACTCAATGGTAGGATCAGATGTCAATGATACTGTAATAAAATTTTAACAGGGAAGAAAAATATAAAGTAGTCTACTGCAATGCCTCGGAAGACTTATCACAGCACGCATTCCAGGAACATCGATGGCGTTGAAGGATCGTTGATAATATTCCTTCGTGAGTACCTGCCCTGACGTGACCGGCTTCAGGCAGAAATAAATCAGATATAAGTCAAGCACTATTAAGAATATCTACAGATAATCGACTATTGATCGAGGGAAATTCCCATAACACGCTAAGCGGTTGGATCAATAGAGAACATCTGCGAAATGACTGTAAAAATTAGTAAAATTTAGAAATGAATTTGGAAAAAGTAACCGGCACGTAACACCCCTCCCCCCTTGGAATCATCGTCCCCGATGATAATTAGGTGTAGGGACATTTGGAGTGCCGGGTATAATCTAACAAAACGTGGAGTAGCTGCCTGTCACGTCTGAGGGGTATCGCGCTCGTTCCGCCGACACGGATTTCGGTTCGGTGGTTATGAGGATCGCCTCGCAGGGCGGAGTATACGCATTCCACAAAGGCCCGTCCTACATGTACGCAGCCCTCTAAGTCAATTATCATTATCGTAGCGCTGTTCCTGATGAGGCCACAAACGTCCTCATCTGTTATGCCCCGATTATCCCTACACGTCAACTCCCTGAGCGACGACATGTCCTTAAGGAATTGGGCACCGACGCACAGTGGGCGATTTTGGCAATCTAGCTTTACTAAATTAATAACTTTTTACTGGATTAAGTTATTTGTCTAATGTTTTTTTAATACCGTTTTAATACCTTCAGAGCATATTGTAAGTATAAAATTTTAGTGATACTCACGTTTTTAATGAAGAAGAAATGGTCAAGTGTCACTTTCGTTAGACGAATCATGTGAATCGCTGGAATCTGATGATGGATTCTGATCTTCATTTTTTAATAGTAGGCCGACGTCAGGGCTTCTATTGTATTGTTTTGATGATTTAAATGAAAAGGCGTTGTTGCTTGATATTTTTGGATCGGATGAAAACAGACATCTATTTAATATGTCTCTATTGGTACATATTCGCGAATTTTTTCGCGTAAATATTTCTCGATAGCGTCTATAGTCCTTATGTCTACTCTCCTGAGCTTCTTCTGATAATTGTCCTAATGGTAAAATACAGTTGTCTAATATATCTTTTTCATGAACAAGAATTTTGTGGACAGTTGACGGCATATAGTACCAAGGATATAGTTTTACGTATAATTTTCTTGTTTCTTCAGTATACGCAGCAAATTTAACGGAATCTATTTCTGAAGTGGTGGATATGGTTTCTAAAATTACTCGAAATCGATGAATTATGGTTTTGTCAATTCCGGTAATTGCTGCCGAAGTGTCGGTATTTTTAAAAAATCTTCTGGCAGTGTTTCCGTCATTTGTAGTTCCATGCCCTTGCTTAACAACTTCCACTAAAAGACCCATTTCGGTTTTAAATTTAATTTGTATTTCCTTCTTCCTATTGGCAACCTTTTCCTTCTCGACTGCTGAACGTACTTGCCATTTTTTAATTTCGAGTCGGTAAGCTATGTGCAACAAGCATTCAAAGCACCTAATCCATGAATGTAATGGAGATATACCAAAATTTAACATTTCATTGTTTAATGGTTTGTTAATTATGTCTTTATTCATTTCCGATGGCTTCGCGCCACATATATAGCAGACTTGAGCAGAAGTATATTGCGAAAGTGAAGTGCATATTTTACCATCTACCATTGTGAAGAGTAGTTGACATGTTACCAGTATTTCAATACTTTCAAACATAACTCTCACAGGTCGAAGTTCATCTATTTGTGATTTAATTTGATCTATCTCAAATTTTATTAAATCTACAGATTCCTTTTTATACAGTAGTTTAATCGGTCGACAATACCTTACAGAAGAAGGACTCGGGTTGAACCAAATAATAGTTTTATTTTTACCTGAATCTAAATAATACAGCTGAAGAGGGACCATCGAAATAGCAAATAAATTTTCATCGTCAGATTCCGGATTTGTAAATTTTTGTTTATAACGGCTTTGATTAGAGCTCCCGTCACAACCCCATTTAGCCATTAGAAAAAATGAAAAAGTACTTAAATCACTTGATATGTTTTTTAAGAAATCTTTTTTTAGAGAGCAAATACGTTGAGTAGTGTGATCCATTAAGTTTTGCACCTTTACTTCTGCTGAATCTTCTGTAACTTTTATAGATGACTCGACGGGATAACACTTTTGCTTTTCACGTTTAATAATTTCATAGCTAGGGTAACCGTTATTTCCGAGACTTTTCCACTGTTTTCGAATCATTTTGTATTGATTGCTACTCAACCTTGCGTTGACCATAAGCGCAAGTGCTTGTTCACCGTTTAATACTGCGTTCGCGTTCGTTCGATTACAAACGGTTCTTAGTTTCTTTATATTTGTCGCTGCTTTAGGAGAACTTCAAGATAATTCCCTAACAAGTTTTGCTGCATCTCTTTTTCCTGATGATCTCAGGCTCAATTCTGCTGCTAACAAAACCTCTTCCTTACTTTTAGTCTCTAACAGGTCTTGAACCTTTCGCTTCTTCACCGGACTGGAACATTGATCAAATGGTATTTCGGGTCTTCCAGCTTTTGATCTTGATGTTGAAGAAGACTGTGCGAAAGATAGAATTTTATTCGTTAACACAAATTCCGAATTTAGCCAGTTTTCATTGTTGGAAACAAATCTGTCCAACTGCCTGTTGCATTTCTCCCACTTTGCTTTAAGTCTTGCTATAAAGCACGAAACTGATTTTTGTAGGTCAGACATTGCTTCTGCATCAGGTTCACATATATTATATTTATGCAAAATAAACGAAGTCACTTCATCACTACTTTTTTTTGGATGAATTTATCCAGAAATTAAACAGATGTCCTTTCGTTATGTTTTCACACATGTTTAAAGTAAATAAATTGAAATTATTGTATACACAAGAGTAACTACACTAAGAATAATGCAACTACACTAAGAACAATGTAACTACACTAAGAATAATGTAACTACACTAAGAATAATATAACTACACGTAGAACAAAGTCACTACACTAAAAATGGACTAACTAAACTGAACTTTTTAACAAATACCACAAGATCCACAGCAAGAAGACCGATTGCGATGCGTTGCAGACAAAGATTGCACGAGAACTAATGAAAAGCTAATGCCGAGCTGGAAATGGGAACGCGAACTGTTTATAAAAGATGCTTATCGCTTTTCTGAACGCGAGACTGAAGAGTTTGTTTAGATTCCCCATAACTCGGGGACGCATATCGCTTTCTCGGGCGCGTGAATGAAGAGCGCGTTTTCGTCTCGAACGTGTTACATGTTAAATTGATTTTCTTCAAAACGAGCAAATATGAGCAGCCAATTTTTTTACAACATAATCCTTTTTAGTCATTAATTGATATGCGCTTCGAATTTGATTGAAGGGAGTTGCAGAAAATTTTTAAAGTCTTCTGAAACTTAAAAAAACTTTTATTGTATTGTACAATGTTAATACTATAAAAAAATCTTTTTACAAGACTTGGTAATATCCGCTATATTGTCCAAAATACATTAGAAAAAACAAAATTGAAAAATATTAACAAACACTAGAATTATTTACTCTTAAAAATGAAGCACAAAATCACAATACAAACATAAAACCTCATTTTATAAATACCTGTAAAAGAAATTCATAAAAATACTAACGGTACTATTAATGGAACTTGTATATCATATTATGACATGAATGTTTTTATCTTCAGGAAGAATTTATTTTTCAATAAAGTAAAGCTAGATTGCCAAAATCGCCCACTGTGCGACGTCCGGGTACAGTAGGCTGATCTGTAGTTCGGTACAATGGTTCAGACCACTGAGTGTCTCGAGGCTAAACTGCCCTCTGATGTTGGTACACCCAGTGATATCTAGTTTAATAAGGTGCTTCATGTGCCGACCCACTTCGCCGATGAAGGTGTTATCCACCCAGCCGCAGAATGCAACCCCGAGCTCGGTGACCAGAGGGTAACGGGAAGGTAGGCTGACAGCCATCTCAACGGGACCGAGGTCGAATTCAAAGAAATCCGCTGCCTCTTCCTGTTCGGCTTCCGCATCTTCCTCCCGCGGTTCTCCGTCCCCGGTCCAGGGGTTACACCCCACGAATTCCATTGACTCCATGGATCGTGGTAATGTAGGGTTTGCTATTAATCCCTGTAAAATATCAGGATGAAAATTTTTGGGTCTAATTAGACAAAGATGTGATAATTTCGAGAATTTTGAAATGGCTGCGGCGATGTATTCGCCTCTAGCCGTGCAATCTCTTAGATTCAGTTTTACTAGGTCCCTCGCTAATTGTAGCAGGGACCTTCCGGAGAAGTCGGTGCCCTTAGCGCTGAACTCTTGTAAGGTCTTATTGGCTTCGAGAACCTTTCCCAGTTCAATGTCGCTGCAGTTCGTGCAACACCCAATTGCCAGGTCGCTCAGAGAGCTGACGCTTGCCGCCAGTTCCCGAAAAGCCGATGGTCGGGCTTCAACGGCCGTTACATCCAGCCTTTCCAGTGCAGGACAGCTTTTGGCAATCAGGGCTAACAACTGAGGTCGCAGATCTTCGGCGGTCAGCTCATCATCTAAAACAATGCTTTTTAAGTGAGGGGCGCATCGCGCCAATACCCAATAGAAGCCTTCCGTTTTAATGCGCCTCCATCTCTGCATTCCCGGCCATCTCCAGTCGTTGAAATCAAGGCGCTGGATTTTCCGGAAGGAATTATGTATTCACGTCCTCCAAGTCCTCGATACCCGTTCCATACGGGCGCGATCAGCAAAGGGCAAGAATGTTGCTATGTGTGAAATCACCTCCACAGGCAGGGGCGCTGAGTGAACCGGCTCGTACCCTGGGAACGGGTTATCCCATTCAGGCGCGGAAACAGACGATCCGACATCTGAGGATGGCAAATTAAAACCGTGCCATGCGTCAGCGACTAAAACTCGGAGTCTCCTTTTATGGAGGACGATTGGCTCCGTGAGGGCGTTGTTTGCCACCCTAGCTGCTTGCTGCGGGGTTTTAAACGTATCGAAAGCCACGTTTCCGCCCGGCTGGACCTTTAAGACAGCGTGCTCAGCGCCATGAGGACCAAAGATTTTTAACAGGTCCTTTTGCTTTGTGAACCGCGCAAGACGGCACACAAAGATCCTCCTGGAAATCCCGTGGTCGCTGATGACCGGACTCGACATTGCCTCTAGATTTATAAACAAACAATAGGAGTAATAATAACAACTTATACTACAAAACGAAGAACTAATCGATTATTGATCGAGGGTTTCCCCATAACGCTTAATGGTTGGATCAATCATTGTCCTTGTAGTCGTTGCCTAATCTACTATTGCCTGCTGACACGGCAATGACGTTGTGGTGGTAGCTGGTTTCGGTGGAACGCCGTGTGTTCCCTCCTCTAGAACGTCTGCCGTCTTGGATGAAGTCCTCGGCTTCCTCTTTTTGCAGCTCCAGGTTGGTAACAATTTCCAAAGAATCCCTCTCATACAGTACAACACCAATCCCAGGGCGAAGATGGATGATAGCGTTAGTCCACCATGTAGCAAATGATGCTACATTGGATCGTATGAAGTTTGTGTGTTTCTAATGTCCGTTATTATGCGGCGAAATTTTGATCTATCGAAAATCAAGCCGTGTACCTCACCTGCTCTTGCGGCGTATATTGCACTAAGGAATTTCTCGATTACTTTTATATATTGATCCAAAGACAGTTCCAAGGTATGTGCGTAATGCGATAGCCAATATGTCACCCGAGTGTAGTTCAGAAGTTCATTTACGTTTTTTACTGTTGCAGAGAGCTGACTGATTTGAATTCTGTTTTCGTTCATCAATTTTGTATTTCGGTCCAATGCTTCATGGTATTTATGGAGCCTACTGGTAATAATGTGAGTCTGATTCTTTATAACTTGTGTTATCTCATGCTGTTCCTGATATAATTTATCAATTTCCGAATTAAAGTATTCTGCGTCTTCCGTTGTTAGTGTACCAAAGAGTGTGTGGCTCAACGATCCGATGAACCCAAAAGGAACACTTCTCCGCACGATAGTCCTGGGATTGTGAAAATCTTCCGGAACTTGAATCGCCGAAAGTAGCTCCCCTAGTTCCAAACGCAACGCTAAAGCTTCTTCTATTCTCCCATTGAGATAAATCCTGCGCAAGATACTGTCGCATTGATTTGCCATCAGCAGAGAGATGCAGTAGTTGTATGTTTCATTTAACCTCTTATAGTCTGTTGGAAATTGAGTTTCTAATTTATGGGTGTCGAGGAAAATCATGACTCGCCAATCAGCGGTCACCAGTCTCATGGTGTGTAGTCTTTCAAAATACAATCCAGGGCTAGCGCCAATTCTTGAAATCTCGTACGTTTTCCGATTTTCTCCAAAACTCGTTGTGATCCAGGTTATCAGAGAGAGGAGCGTGGCCAACTTCATTATGCTTGATTCCGTTTAATTCTATTCGATTCGATTTTACGATCAGATCGGGAACTAAGGCCTAATTATTTTAGTGGTGTAGTAATAATTTATCAGCATGCTTTACAAATCGTTCGCCAGATTTCTTTTGTAATATAATGTTATTCTTTTCCAAAATTCCAACAATTTTATAAGGACCATGATATCGACTGCTAAATTTTCCTTTCCTGACTTCTACCAAAACGCGTGCCATGTCGCCAATTTTACCTTGGAATGGTCGCGGCTTTTCATCGTAGTGTAATTTTGATTTATGTTTAGCCGATATCAAATTTTGTGCAGCCAACATCTGCATTTCAGTTAATCGCGTTAATAAGTCTCGAAGATAACCGTTATATGTTAATAAAGACCCGTCTGTAGGGAATGCACTAGGACAGCGTGCTGTTTCGCCAAACACTAATTCGTGTGGAGTGAAATTTGTTGCTTCGTGTACAGATGTGTTGTATGAAAATATTGCAAATGGTACTATTTTATCCCAATCATCAAAATCATTAAATAGTGTTTTATATATTCAGTTAAGACTATATGGCTACGTTCTAAAGCACCATTTGTTTGCGGACGGTACCCAGAAGTAGTTACATGATTAATTTTGAAAACTTTTGCCAATTCTTTTAAAACTTTATTAATGAAACTAGTACCTTGATCAGTTAAAATTGCGCGTGGAGCCCCATATTGCAATACCAGATGCGTGACTAACGCATGAGCTATAGTTTCTGCTTTTATATCCGGTACAGGAACTGCGATGCAGTATTTCGTAAGATTATCCTGCATAGTCAAAATGTGTCGATTCCCGCTAGGAGTCAATGGAAGAGGTCCCACAGTATCTAATGATATTTTATCAAATGGTTTTAATGGCGTATGAGTTATAAGCATGGGTTCACGAGTTTTTGTTCTAACAAGTTTGTTTTCCTGACAACTATTACATGTTCTAATGAAATTTTGAATATCGTTACGCATTGATGTCCAATAAAATCTTTCCCGAATTCTTTGATATGTCTTTGTCACGCCCTTATGCCCTCCCATTAAGGTTTCATGTACTTCCGAAATGATTTTCGGTCGGAGTTCTTCGGGCGGTACGTTTTGTTGGGACAGAGGTTGAAATTTGCCTTGATACGAATGTGAAGTTGTCTTGGAAGTTGTTCCATTGTAATCCGAGAATTTTGGTATGGCAGTCGTCGTGTGAGATTGTTGAGCTGTCAGCTCGTGAGTTAGGAGAAATCGCCTCGAGTAATGCAGGATATGTAGAATGCCATTTGGCGAGTAGAAAGCCTCCCGCGTGACACAGGTCTTTAAGGGGTCATATACGTTTCTCGGCGCTAAAATGTGGTCAATGTTTGGAAGTAATTCAGGGATAAACTATTAGTCCGATTAGTTTAATTCTTTTTGTGTTTTATAGGTATACGTTTATAGATTATAAAACAGGTATGAGAATTTCAAAATTTTTAAAAATGTGGCGTCCGCGGGCAGTGTCGTAGAACATGTTTTCTGGCGCCGCCCAAAACGGTGGGCATGATTCAGCCTGTACGAGTAGTCTGAAATTAAAATCACCGATTTTTTAACAATCTGTGGGATCATAGTTATCGTGTGTAGGCGCCATTTAAAAAAAAAAAAAAAAAAAAAAAAATTGCGGAAAAAGTAGCACTTTGAAGAAAAGGGTCGTGATTTTCGCTATAAAACTCGTACGTTTTTGCTTGTTATTAAAAAATGGTTCAATTTAATTGAAAAAGCTCTCCTAACACGATAACGAATCTTATGTAGAATATGTGTGTAAATGCTAAAGTTAATCGGATGAACGGTGAGGCAGTTATCATGCCCACCGTTTTGAAAAGTGCTGTTTCGAGAAAAACGCGTTTAAAGTTTTAAAAGAGTTTTAATTGTGCGATACATTGAAATTTTGTAACTAACTCCTAATCAACGATGCCTGCACCATAAAGGTGACCTTCCTCTGCAATTTGAGCTACCTCTGCTTGCAATCTACTTTGTCTGCGATGAATTTTGCCCTCTTTTGTCGCTTGCTGCGCTCTCAGTTCACCCGTTGCGATACGCTGTACGTCGGCCTCCTGGCACATATAGTGCGCTGCATTTCCAATCTTGATGTTCAATGTTTGTAGTGTCTTCAAAAGCGACATATGGCCTTCGTTGAACATCCCTGTTGCAATATATGTGGCGATTTGAACAATTGTGGAGCCGCTATATGTCTCTTTTGGAGCAACTTTCCATATTAGAGCGTTCAAACTCTCATTCGAGTTTTGGGTGAAACCCCCGACACACTTTCGAAGCAAATCAATGCTGCTTAAATCTTCGTACACAGGACGAATAGCGTCTTGCACAATCTGATGAAGAGGAGGCTTATGCCTGTATTCCTCCAAGTTATTCGTAGCATGCGCTTGTTGCCACGAGCACCACGACTCTTCTCCGGCTGCACAGAAATGATGCTGCGGTTTGTCATCACTTGAAATTTTATGCCAAAAAGTTGCCCAAACAGCATCGTTCATTTCTTCGACAGAATCACTGTGTCTCCTAATAGCTAGACCGTAATAAGTCTGCAATTCGTCCATCAATTTGCCTGTGAGCATGCCTCTTCCTCCGAGCCCTTTCGTATTTTTCTTCAGTGCACGAAGACGCGTTCCCATTCGTTTCTGCACATGGCCCACGCATTCTTTTTTAGAAACGGGAGTATTGTATGGGTCTGTTTGCAGGATACCATTAAATGTTTTGCTATCACCGTCACCTATATAGTATAAATATTTAACACCGTGTAATTCAAGCGATCGCTGAAACATTTCCTGCATTCCGTCCACCTCCATTTTTCCCGCACTCCCTTCATGATTTGCCGAACACTCGTGCCCTCCTTCATTCCAATCCTCATATTCGGCGGTGTCTCTTTTATTCTCCCAATATTCACAGGCTTTGCAATATGATGATTTGACAAGAATGTCCACAACTTTCCCCGTCAAATTCCCAATGAGAGTCATCACGCCGAAAAGGGAAGAGTAGCCACGTTTCTTCCAGGTTCCATCCCCGGAAACAACAATTCCTGTTTCATCGTCAAATATTTCTGCTTCTTGAGTAGCTGTTTTTTCCTCAGTCGCAGCAATTTTTAATGAAACATCACAAACAGTTTGTGCAGCAATGAGAATTTTTTTTACTATAGCGTCGTACGTAGATTGCGCTATTGGCTTTGGCAAGTCCATGAGTCCGCAAAACTTTCGCATAGCTGATTGCCCTAGTCCTAACACTCTCAACACAAACACGAAGCGGGTATTTATTTCGTAGGCTTTATCAATTTGTGGGCAAGAGGGGATACGCTGAGGGCCACACTTATTACACTGTATCACAATTTTAAATCCAAGACCTCGAATGTCGTCTTCTGCAAATTTTACGTGACTTCCACACGTTTTGCAATTTACATATAAACTAATAGTCGCGAATACAGCAGCAAAGTTTAAAATTCGGTACCCGAATAACGAATCTACAATCACTTCCGAATATTTCGAATTTTTTAATTTTTTCGCCGATGCACTGGTCATCGCTTTTTCAGACTCCCTTTTCCGGGTTGTTGGAAACCGCTTTTTCACAGGTCGCGATGCTCGCCTAAAATCACTTCTTTTCCCCTTTCGGTCTGCATATACACAAGGTCCTGACATTTTTCTGGTCACCGTTTACAAGTCGGAGGATAGTATCAGACTAAACGCCTGATGTACTCAAACGTACTTTCCACCCGCCCCTGTACCGGTTAACAGAGGCCTAAAACTAGTCATATAGCTAATTATGGGCCCTATAAATACAATATGGATACTTCAAAAGTATTTTACAATAGGTTTTTCCATATTTTACAACTCCGCAATTATCGGAGTCCAATTTAGAGGAAGACGCGCGGTCGTACAGCTAGCCCGCTGTAAAACTGAAATGGGACCGGCGCGACTTGTTTCGTTCAAACGGCCGTAACTTCACCAATAATTGGAATTTCGAGTTCGCTGTAGGCTTAAAATATTTCGAAGACATGCACCTTTCAAATTATGTATAAAAAAAAATGCATTTTTTCCAATGAGGAAACGTATATGACCCCTTAAGGTGTTGTGCAATTTTGATGAGTTGCTCACCTGTGTCTGCGCCGCCAAAGATGTCATCGACATATCGTTAGTGATGGGCTCAAGACCGATCGAATCGCTTCGAATCTATGACACAATGTTTCTAATTGCTTCGAATCTCATTTGTCATGGTCGCCAAGCAAATCGAATCGCTTCGATTTCTGGACAGAAGTTTCGAATCGCTTCGACTGTTATTCGAAACAAACATTTCTTGAAAGTCTTAGGTCTTGATAGGTCTTGAAAGTCTTGACAGTTCGAGGTTCGGGAACCCGAGCTTCGGAACGAATCGGAAATATTCGGGGGGGATCGGGTGATATCTCGATACTCTCGAGTCGAGTCGCGAGATTATCTCCAAATTCCGGATGAAAGTTTCGGATCGCTTCGACTGTTAGGGTGAATTGACCAGTGAATGAACAGGGAGCAGTGAATGAACAAATTGACTTTTTTCGTGTATAACAAGAATACTATTTCATTGAAAACAATGATCTTATATTTAGAATGAAGGAAGATTTATTGAGATAACGGCGATACTAATATAATACAATTGATACTAATACAATACAGGCGATACTAATACAATTGAATCTATGAACGTCTTGGTCGCTTATTAATTTTTTTTATTTGTGGTTTCGGGTGTTGCCATTCACGGCGAGAAACCTAGTAAGAAAACACGTACGATGACAGTTAACCATTATATTGTGTAACCTGTGCTCTGATATAAATAAATTTGTCAAGTTCCAATGAATATAATATATAGATTATATTTTTATATTCTTATGTTAGGTCCCGCGACTCGACTCGAGAGTATCGAGATATCACCCGATCCCCCCCGAATATTTCCGATTCGTTCCGAAGCTCGGGTTCCCGAACCTCGAACTGTCAAGACTTTCAAGACCTATCAAGACTTTCAAGAAATGTTTGTTTCGAATAACAGTCGAAGCGATTCGAAACTTCTGTCCAGAATTCGAAGCGATTCGATTTGCTTGGCGACCATGACAAATGAGATTCGAAACAATTCGAATCTTTACAGGATTGATTAACTTCGAATTGATTTCGAAGCTGCTGTGTTGATTCCATCACTACATATCGTGCATGAGTGATAGATGGTACAGCCAATGGGAAGCGATGCCCTTCGTCCTCGGTCAGCTGTAGCAATGCTCGGACAGCCAGAAACGGTGCAGCCTTCGTTCCGTATGTGACTGTCGTGAGTTTGAATGATGTTTCCTTCCCTTTCTCGTCCACCCACAGAATGCGTTGGAGATCTTGATCGTCTTCGTGAACTCGGATTTGCCTGTACATTTTTGTAATGTCTGTGGCGAAGATATAATTGTGTTGTCGAATCCACAGCAGCACGTCTGAGATGTTGAGTAAGAGATTCTGCCCGGTGTGCATGAGGTCATTGAGTGAGTGCCCAGATGTGGTTTTGCTGTCGGGCCTGAGTACTCCATGGTGAGGAAGGTAAAAGATTAAATTACACAGTACAACAGCCATCTGGACTTGTAACATTCAATAGTCGTTTCTTATAGGTTTTCGTGCCCTGAAAACGAATCCGCAACCCGTTTGTCGCCATCACCCTCAGTTTTTGAGAAATTCGAGTTTGAAAAAAACTGCAAATTTTCAACTTTGAACATTTTTTGTGTCGAAACGGTAATAGTTATTCGATTGTTCGTTGCGTCAAATTATTCTATGAACCCTCCCGAATACAACGATATAAGTTATTATTACATTATGAAGATTTAAATATATTTAAACAACGATAAAAGGGAAAAAGACACCCGAAATGCACCAATTTTTACGGATATCTTTCAATTTATTTCCAAAACTAAGGGTCTGAGACGAAATTTGACCATCCCACACGATGCAGCAGACATTTTTCCTTTGGAAAGCATCGACAGAAGTAGTAAGTCTCGTTTCGTTTTCAATACAGAAGCGAAATAGTTTGGCAAAACGCGCGGAGCCGACAGTGGTAGTTGTTACGTGCCGCGGCCTTTAGTGTTCGAGCGGCGCGTTTTAGACGGCCAAATTCTGATCAGGGGTATCCCACAATCTTTGATTATCAGAATTTGTCGTATTTATGTAGGTAATGGCAAGGAGGCTCGCCGCACTCGCAACAGTCAATTATTTTATTTACTTATCTAAATACCTTATCAGAAGGATAAGGGGTAGATTTTGGGATCGTTGGTGCTCTAGTCCCATACGGGTCTTTTCAAAGGAATCGGACAGGTAATTAATGAGTATAATTTAATGAATAATAAAGCTTTAATGCCGAAATATTGGATGGTTGTAAAACATATAGTACTGAATATGTAAAGTAAAATTAATCAACAACAAACATAGACATTCGCGCTATCGGGCACAATTCCTGATTAGGGGAATCCCACAATCATTTGATTATCAGAAATTGTGTTAAGTACGATTCAATCATAATACAGTGTACAAAAGAGATAATAGGTGCAACTCACCAGACAATTGATATTGAATTGACAAATATAATTTGTGTTTTTCGCTTGGAATTATTGGAATCCTGTGCTGTGATGATAGACCTAAATCAGAAGAAGAGATGAAACGCGAACACGCACACACTTGATTGTAGATAAAACACACGCAAATTGAATTATAACATGGAACACAATTTGAAATTAGAATAAATCGTTTAAAAGAATAAGTTATTTCACAGAGTTTAGTATAAGAAGTGTTTCAAAAATTAATAAAAAGAATTGTTTCGCAAAGTTAATAAATGATTTTGTTTCACGAGTTTAAATAAATGAATTGTTTCGCAAAGTTAATAAATGATTTTGTTTCACGAGTTTAAATAAATGAATTGTTTCGCAAAGTCGAGTCTTTCACGCGGTTTCACAATAGACCGGAGAACTCTAGCTCTAAGACACTTGCGGACCCAGCGACACGAACCTCACGATTTATCGCCACAGAGTGTCGCAGCTTCCCGCTCTCGGCAGCGACCAGAGTGGGTCCGTACCGAAAATGCTTACGCTGCATTTTATCGCTCGGCCGCGTTACCATGGGCCCGTCTACTTGACGAGGCGGTGTATGTGTGTGTGTGTGTTCACGTTCATCCATCAGATTTCCGATTTAATATATGATCGATATTCGTATGCACAGGAAAATATGACATTCCACATCTCGAAAACCATACAATTTCGCACGGCTGAGGGCCGCTCTCTCAATGTGCATAATTTCATATACACAATTTCTGACTAGGGGAATCCCACAGTCGTTGGACTATCAGAAATTGTATTGGGTATTCAATTTTAACAACAATTTTTAATTAATTAATAATTCACGCAAGCGACAAAACCGTGGGAAGGCGCGGTTCCCTGCACCGGATGTAGAGTATACAATTCTGTCAGTCTTCTGAGAAATGATCCAGTCTGCGCATTCCCGCTGTAGCCGTTACTGATTATGTTACAATGTTTAACGCGGCGGTCAGAGGTGTTCTCAACGAGGGTTCTCCCACAATGCTGCAAGGCATTGTTGAAACGCACCCCTGCCGCTTACACAGGACGGATTCGGTACAGAAGGAGAATCACTGGGTCTTTTCGAACGCGACTCTCTGGTGAGATCGCCGCTGCGTCGGCATCGCCTTATCTGTATCGCGGGACGGCAATACGTCGAAACGACGACGCTCCAAGAAAGGGATTTTGTTCTATCAAAAAATAATATTAATTAATGGGCAGGAGTATGATCAACGAGGGATTTCCCATAACGCTAGGCGTTGTTGAACCATACCCTGACCAAAAAGAAAAATTTTACGTTCCGAACGTAACATAGTCAACGGCGGCGCACGAGCCACTGCCGCTCAGCGTAACACAATCGCTTAATGCGCGTGACTACCTCTATCGGCTCGGCGCGTTTTGCCAAATTATTTCGCTTCTGTATTGAAAACGAAACGAGACTTACTACTTCTGTCAATGCTTTCCAAAGAAAAAATGTCTGCTGCATCGCGTGGGATGGTCAAATTTCGTCTCAGACCCTTAGTTTTGGAAATAAATTGAAAGATATCCGTAAAAATTGGTGCATTTCGGGTGTCCTTTTCCACTTTATCGTTGTTTCAACATATTTAAATCTTCATAATGCAATAATAACTTATATCGTTGTATTCGGGAGGGTTCATAGAATAATTTGACGCAACGAACAATCAAATAACTATTACCGTTTCGACACAAACAATGTTCAAAGTTGAAAATTTGCAGTTTTTTTCAAAATCGATTTTCTCAAAAACTGAGGGTGATGGCGACAAACGGGTTGCGGATTCGTTTTCAGGGCACGAAAACCTATAAGAAACGACTATTGAATGTTACAAGTCCAGATGGCTGTTGTACTGTGTAATTTAATCTTTTACCTTCCTCACCATGGAGTACTCAGGCCCGACAGCAAAACCACATCTGGGCACTCACTCAATGACTTCATGCACACCGGGCAGAGGTCTATGCATTCCTTTTTTTTAACAACTAAATTTTGATATGGATTAGAATCAACAATTCCTTTGTAAGTCTTACTGTCTCCATCGCTTATGTAATTACCATATCGTACGTTATAAAGTGTTTCCGATCTTTTGAACATTTCTACAATACTATCCACTTCCATTTTTCCAGCAGATCCATTGTGATTGGCAGAACATGTGTCTGAATGTTTATTTTTCCAATCATCATACTCCTCAGTACCTTCAAAATTTTGCCAAAATTCACAAGATTTACAGTATGAACATTTAACTATAAGATCAAGAACTTTTTCTGAGTAAAACGATATAAGAGTAGAAACGCCTAAAAGGGATGAGTAACCGCGTTTCATCCAAGTTCCATCCCCTGAAACGGTGAGTTCTTCTGCTTTTTCTAATTTTTTTGACTCTTCAACAGCAGTTTTCATAGACAATTCACAAATAGTTTTTGTAGCAATGTGAATGTTATTCACAACTTTATCGTAGAACGATTGGAAAATTGGTTTAGGTAAGTCCATGATTCCACAGAATGTCTCTATTCCTGCTAAACCAATTCCAAGAAGTCTGAACGCAAAAATTAATCGTCTATTCACATCATATGCTTTACCACCGATAGCAGGACATGAGTTTATTAAAACTGGTTCACATTTAGCACAATTCACCTTTAGTTTAAAACCAAGACCGCGAACAGAAGTTTCGGTAAAGTTTATATCACCGCCGCACTCTTTACACTTTACCACTTCACTTAGAGCAGAAAAAAACAGATACAAAATTAATTAATCGGTACCCGAAAGATGCATTTACATAAAAATCAACGGTTTCACTGCTCTTTAATTTTTTAGCTGATGTACTGGTGCTAGCTTCCTCGTTTTCCATTAAATAACGATTTATCGGTCGTTTCTTCTTGTTCCGACAAGGACGTCCAACTGTTTTTCGGCTACCTTTCGTATCTAAAACTACTCGTTCCGACATTTTAATAATAGTTTTCTATTAAAAAATAAAAACAATACGATTTCCGTAATATAAACGTGGCGATGTGCACACTACAGCGTCACAAAACTAACTGACTGAATGTTCTGTGAGTCTAGTATAAAAAGGTTCCAACTTTGCGTCCCCTATTCTATAGTATAATATAGAAACATACTATATAAAGGGATGTACAATGAATGTACCTGAGTTATTTTTAGCTTCTGGAACTCCCCAAGGGAATAATGTAATATCCTTTGTCAAGGCTTTGAGTTCTCGTAACGGTCCGATGGCTACCAGAGGTTTCGGATCGACTCCGACGCGCTCACTCATAATTGCTATAACTTCGGTAATAGTTTGAATTTTGGAATGATTAAACGCTTAAAATATTCTTAAAAGTATAAACAATTCATCTAGCAAAAAAATCAATTTTTTGACAATTTCAAGGTGGTGTAACCCCTTAAAGCGAGCGGCTGGAAACAATTGTTTCGTTCGTCAATCGCTACCTTCATTGTGCAATCTACTCCAAATTTATAACCTGACGTTCCTGACGAGTGTCAAATGAGCTCGATTTTTAATCGAGCCGCTCGCTTTTTAATCGAGCCGCTCGCTTTTTAATCGAGCCGCCCGATTCATTCGAGCCGCTCGCTTTTTTCGAGCGCTCGGCTCGGATCGGTTATTCGAACCGAGTATATCCCGGCTCGCTTGTTCCGAGTACTCGAACAGCTCTAATATTGGCTCGATAGCTGTCAAGACTTTATGGGCTTTTTCACAGGCAACTCCGCATACGCGCGCTTCCACTCACACCAGGAGTCCGCTCCAGCCGGGCAATATTCCTGTCGCGGTTTTTTATCAGTTGAACTGTAATGATAGAAAGTTGCCCATATTGCATTTTTCATATTTTTTACGGAGTCGCAATATCGACGTATAACCAAACCATAGTATACAGTTAGCTTGTCAATCATTTTAGCCGTCAATTTTCCTTTGCCTCCAAGTCCTTGGTTCTTCTTTTTGCACTCTCGTAATCGAGTGCCCATTCTCTTTTGTACATGGCCGATACATTCTTTTTTATTTACAACTGTATCGACATAAGGCGAAGAATTTACTATACCCGCATAAGTCTTCGAGTCGCCGTCCCCGATATAATTAATATATTTTACACCATGCAAGGTGTCCGAGCGTTCAAACATTTCAACAATCGAATCGACCTCCATTTTGCCTGAAGACCCTATGTGGTTCGACGTACAAATAGGTTGATGGGTTTCAAGCCATTGGTCGAATTCAGCCGTCCCTTTTTTCTTTTCCCATGTCTCGCATATCTTACAATAGGCACTTTTCACCATTACGTCAACTACTTTGCCACTATAATACCCAATTATGGCAGAAACTCCATAGAGGGACGTGAATCCTCGCTTCTTCTACGTCCCGTCCCCCGAAACAGTTAATTGTTTATTATTGTTAATGTTTGTCTTTTTAGACGTTTCTTTAACTTCTTCGTTAGCGGCTTTTTTAAAGAGTACATCACGTACTGTTCGTGCGGATGAGTGTATATGTTTTATAATTACATTATACGTGCTATTATATAAAAACGGCGGCATATCCATCAATCCACAAAATTTTTTAGCACCTGCCAGTCCCAAACCAAGCACGCGCATCACGAATATAAAACGTCTGTTGATTTCGAACGAGCGTTCAACATAAGGGCATGAAGGAATTTCATGTGGCATGCACTCTCCGCATGAAACGACAATTTTAAAACCGAGTCCGCATGTACTTGGAGGTTGAAATTTTACATTATTATTACACACTTTGCACTTGACAAATGTTGAAATCGCCGAAAAAACAGTAATAAAGTTCAAAATTCTATATTGCACTGAATCATCTTGTGGTAAAATAAAATCATGCTGCGTCTTCAATTTTTTCTTCGATGCACTAAAATTCCCATCGCCAGTTTCCGATGTTTTTGGATTAAAATATTGCTTCCTCTTGTTTGGTCTCGATTTTTGTACATTTCTCGATGATCTCACATTTCGTGTTATTTTACTACGAGTTTCCCCTAGTAGAAATACAACTGGGGAAAAAGTGGAGCACTAGCTAGTTTTTCCCTTGGTGCAACTAACGCCCTACTAGGAATCCCTACTAGCTCCCTACTAGTCATGTAATGCTTTTCCCTCACAGGCGATAGTGTGGAAAAACTGGTAGGGAAAACTAGCTTAAAACTAGTAGGGAAAACTAGCTTAAAACTAGTAGGGAAAACTAGTTTAAAACTAGCGAACGTTTATTGTCGAATTTTGAAAAAAATATTACAAATACCTGTTAAATTGACAGAAAAATATTTATTTAATAAAATTAATTGGTAACAATTGAAAAATATTACAATTTTATTCGGCTTCTTCGGTATTTTCCTTCTTCTTTCGCTGACTTCTACTTCCACTCCAATCTTTAGCGTTCGGCAATACCTCACTCAAAGCCTTTTCATACTCCTGCACTTGAAGCCTTTCATTTTCTAAACTCCTTTGCCCGTCGATGAAACCTAAAATCCTAAAAAATATAAACACAGATACTTGAATAATCAAATCAATTATTCCAAAAATAAATCATAAAGTGTAATCTTTGAAATGATTTCTCATTGTTTTTTACATTTAACCAAAAAATATTTTATTTTGTCAAGATATTTTGTATAATTTATGAGTTACTTTAAACTTTAACATATTTTAAGTATTTTCAACAATAACTAGATTTTTTAATATATACGTGTGTTTATACAAAGATAATTATGAAAATGAGGTTATGGTGCTATAAAGAAGTAATGAAACTAGTATTTTGTCACGTACGAATATCTTGATATATGAAGTAACGTATTTAGAACTTACCGTGATATTTAGCATTTAACACTTCCTTTCTTTTTCTACACCTACGCACTCGTTTAGCATTTAATTTTTTTTCCGCTCATTTGATTCCATGTTTGCTTTATTCAATAAATATGTTTGACTTGCTACGATATCTTTAAATATAGATTTGATTGTTTTTTTTTCAACTAATTTTTCCACCCATTTCCTTACAAGTTTCTGGTGGCGAAAACCTAGACTAAAATTCAATAAGGAAAACTAGATATGGACTTGACAGCTTGAGGATCGTTATAACTAGCCAGGAATTAAAAGGGAAAAACTGGATATGAACTAGTTAGCCAGAGTCGAGTTACAACTATTCCAGTTTTACAGACTGGGTTTTAGGCGGAATTTGGTTAGTTTTTCCTTTCTAGTTTTTCCCTATCCAAGCCTGGCTATTACCTCACCAGAAATAGGGAAAAACGAGACAAATTTCTCCTAGGGTCCATAATGCTGAAGCAAGCAAAAGTCCAAAAAAATTCACAATAAGCTATGTGTACCTCACAGCTCGACGTCAACGGCTATACTGCTACGTTAGGCTGAAAATGCTTTGTGTTTTCGAACATCAGCTTCCTGGGACCCTCTATAATAAAATGCACGTGTAGAACCCCACCATACACACCCCACGGTACACTCGGCTCAAACGATTGTGGCCGATCGAGTTTCGATTGCATTCGAGCTTACTAGGGCTGACTTTTTTGTATCGCTAACATTCTACAGTATTTCATGAATATGGTGAGACGGGAACCTGTAGCTTGGCAGTGCTCTCACCATATTCATGAAATACTGTAGAATGTTAGCGATGCAAAAAAGTCAGCCTTAGTAAGCTCGAATGCAATCGAATCTCGATCGGCCACAATCGTTTGAGCCGAGTGTACGTAGTTAACCGTAGTTCCCGGCAGAAAGGGACGAATTTGCCGCACGCAGCTGCCGCGTGTTACATTCCTTTGGGAACGCGCTACCTGCTTTCGGAGCGCACGCCTTGAACACGTATAACTTTTTCAGTTTCAAGCCGATTGATTTGAAACTTTCAGAAAACATTTTCAATATTACAAGCTTCAAGAAAATGCAAAAACCCAAAAATCGATTTTTTCCAAATTTCTGACTAGACGTAACCCCGGAAGGGGTTAGGTTACTCTAGGGATGCGGAAAACTAGGCAATTTGTAAGTGGCAGTAAAAAAAAAAGTAAACAACCGATTAATACGAACCTTTGTACTTTATTTAAGTATAATATGTACTAAAAAAAACCGTTGCAATATTTAAAAAAATGTTTAGAACTATGTCCGTACGACGCCATTTTCCGGAACACCTTTTTTTTGTAATGTCCAACTGGTGTGCAGAATTTCGGCAAAACGGCTATTACTAGCAACTAAAACAGAAAATATTTCATTAATTATGATAAATTCCTAAGCATTGACGATCAAACATTTCAATGTTTGTAAAAATTAACAAAATGGCGGGTATTTCACATTTAGGATTCGAATTTCGACGAAAAATGAGTCAATTTATTGTTTATGTTTCGCAAAACAATTAGAAAATTTAAAAAAACGGATCGTCAATGCTTAATAAATGTAATAACAAGAATAACTATAAATTTGCAAAGCGATTGATCAAATAGGACTCGAGCAATCCTGCACACCGTTTTGAAAAACACGGTTGTGAGAAAAACATGTTTAAAGTTTGGAAACGTAATTTTTATATGTTATCGTAAATTGTTTTAACTTACTGCTAATCAGCCATTCCTGCTTCATATATAGGACCCTCAGCTTGACGTACAGCTTCTTCTGCGGCCGATTTTTGAGATCTGCGAGCGATCCGGCCTTCTTTCGATGTGTCGAGCGTTCGCTTGTCGGCAATCTTGATTCGCTCTGCGTCGAGTTTGTTGCATAATGCAAGCGCTGCTTGCCCTACAGTGATCTTCAGGCTATCCATTATCCATAGAATTGACGAAAATCCTTCATTAAAAATGCAGGTAGCTAAAAAAGTAGCACTTTCCACGGTCTGTACACCACTAAAAATAGTTTTTGGAGCAAACGTCCATATCAAATTATTCAGGCTTTCGTTTGCGTTCTGAGTAAAGCCCCCGACACATCGTGCCAGTAAATCATCCTTAAGGGGAGGTTCTGGTCTAAATGTCGATTTTTTTTTTATTTAATTTTTCGAATGTTCAACCTTTTAGGAAAACGTATTTAAAAGGATTTATTGAAATTCGCAAAATTCCCGAAGTTATAGGCATTTGAGTAGCGGCAAATGCATGGATGACAACCCGCCACTCGGCGCTCACGTAAAACTTTAAACGCGTTTTTCTCGAAACAGTGTTCTCAAAACGGTGGGAGCTGTATCTTCAAAAGTTATTATCCGATTCGACTGAAACTTTTTTTATTTTGAAGATTATTCTTTTTTTCTAGGGGGGGGGGGGCTAAAAAAATTACAAAATATTGAAAATTTATAATTTTCAAAGGCGATGAAAGGACGAAAAATACAGGAAAAAGTGATTTCAAACGTGAAGTGTCGTTATTTTCTAAAAAAAAATGTAATTTTTGTAATTTTTTTAGTCCCCCCCCCCCCCTATAAAAAATAATAATCTTCAAAATAAAAAAGGTTTCAGGCGAATTGGATAATAACTTTTAGAGATACAGGTCCCACCGATTTGGATCAATTTTTTGACGCTTTAACTTTAACGACTCCCCAGGGCTGTCTGCACTGATTAATTATAAAACAAAAAATATATTTCTATAATTTAAGACATCCTTAATACAATGGAACAAGTCCCATTAAATTATACACACTAGTTTTCCTTTAATTAATTCCTAAAAATCACCTATTTTTGGGGGCTCTAGACCAGAATCTCCCCTTAACTCCTCATAAATAGGAGTTACTGCTTTAATTACGTCTGGATGCAGTGCTGATTTGTGCTTGTACTCATCAAGTTGATTGCAAGCCTTTGCTACCTGGTAAGTACACCAACTGTGTAGCCCGGGCGCACAGTGGAACGCCGTAAGGACAATAACTGGACATGGCAATTAGTTCCAAACGGTTTGGATTTTCATTGTAAAAATTTGCACACATTCAATTCATGTTAAGTAGAATAACACAAAATCGAAAAATAGCCAAATTTTCGGTGGTTAATCTCCCCCCCCCCCCCCCCCCCCTTGAATGAATTATTACGTATAACTTATAGTGACGATTCATTATTAAATATAACAATTTTATTAAAAATATCAACAGAAAAATATACATTTAAATATTAATTATGTATTAATGTTCATTAGAAATTCCTCTTCTTCTACATTTACATCAACATCTGTTTCGGCTAAAAGTTCTATTGCTTCCTGAAGTAATGCTTGTTTTGTAGTTTTAACTAATGGAGGTTGGAGAGATGATATTAATGGATCATGCGTTCGTCGATATACGCGTGTCGCGACGATCGAGCATTTCTGCTAGCTGAGGTTAAATACGTATGAACTGAAATGTTTACATTAGATTTATTTTATTAATCGCAGCTAGTAGCAGGTAATTTTACTACAGTTCAAAACCTTACTATTAAAGGATTAAATTAAGGTATTTTAGACCTTGGGCGACTTTGAGCAAAACTTTAAATCACTAGTTGAATTATTATAGTACCGAGTGCAACACACTTTTATTTAATACAGTTGTTTATTGATAAAATCCAAGTTAATTCCGAATGTTTTTTGTACAAGATCATTAATAATAAGATACTCAGTAATATGTAAATTATTGAGAACTTATGAAGTAATAGGATGTAGGCAATAATGGTTTAAAGTGGTGCAACTGAAAGACAAAAAGATTGAAATTTTCATATAGGTCAGATTCATATACAATTAAATCAAACTTAATGTGAATATAAAATTTATTTCTTTGTGTTTTCTAATGCTACGAACACTTAATAAAGATTTAATGAAGCTATAAAACAGAATTTTGACACTTCAAATTTTGGCCGATGTCCAAATAAATAGGGCATTCTCGTTCCACTGTGGGGCGGACAATCTTCATGCTGCGGATTGTCGTCAGTCGAGCATTTATGCGTTAGTGTAGCCCAAATGGCTTTCTTCATAATATCCTTTGAATCTTTGTTCCTTCTTATTACTAAGCCGTAATAAACAGTTAGTTCGTCAATTAATTTTGCCGTCAACTTTCCTTTCCCGCTGAATCCCTTTGTATCTTTTTTTAGTTTGCGAAGTCGCACGCCCATGCGTTTCTGCACATGTCCACAACACTCCTTTTTGATAACTGAAATATCATCACCGTACGGTTTCGAATCAATAAGACCTTTATATGTCTTACCATCACCGTCTCCGATGTAGGATAGATATTTAACGCCGTGTAAATTTTCAGATCTTTTAAAAATCTCTACTATTCCATCTACCTCCATCTTACCTGCGCTTCCTTCGTGGTTTTTCGAGCACTCTTCTTTATGTGAAGCCATCCACTCTTCAAATTCAGTTGTATTTTTTGGGGATTTCCAATATTCACACATTTTACAGCATAAGGATTTTACACAGACATCCAGAACTTTTCCATTGTAATGTGCAATAACTGTACTTACTCCATACTTTGATGAAAAGCCGCGTTTTCGCCATGTGCCGTCTCCCGAAACAGTTAGTCCTGCAATTTCTGTTTTATTTTCTGCTCTTGATGTCAACCGTTTTTCTTCAGCGGCCGCTTTAGATATTAATAAAGAAAAAACTTCTTCTGAGGAAATCCGAATGCTTTTTACGATTTTATTGTAAATCGATTTGGTGAATATTATAGGCATGTCCATAAAACCACAAAAGTTGCGAATACCTTCATACCCAACACCAAGAAGTCTCATTGTGAACACAATACGTCGATTTATTTCATAGGCTGTTGCTATAAGAGGACAAGAGGAAATATATCGTGGATCACACTTCTCACAGTTGATAACGAGTTTGAATCCAAGCCCTCTAGTACTCGCTTCAGCGAAATCAATATTTCCATTACAAATTTTGCATTTTACTATGTTACTGAGAGCCGAAAATATCATTACAAAATTAATAATGCGGTATCCTTGCGTCGCAACGATCGGTATATTTTCTATGTCCGAGGTTTTTTCGCCGATGCACTTGTAGACTCTGTTTTTTTTTGTTCGCCGGCCGGCCGCACAGTGGGCCGGATTTTAAATTTGCCGCCTTTTGGGTCTTTTTTTTAAGATATCGGGATGAAAGTTGCGCTAAAAAACAGGAAAAAATTATTCCTATCTAATGATGTATAATTTAATTTTTTAAACAATTATTTATTTATTTATTTTTTAATTTTGTTAACTTATTTATGATAAAAAAAAATTTAATTCTGTTTATTTGGTACCTTATTTCATGCCCTTTACAGTGGTGTACGCAAAATTTTGGGAAACTTTCCGTTTCCAAGTTATACGGAAAATTCGAATAATGAAAGAAAGTAGCAACAAATCGGTTTGTTTAAATTAAAGACCAGGTTTTTGCGATAAATATCTTCTTTTATTAGTAACTTATATAAACAATCCATTAAAAAATATTTTTATATGCATTAACGAAAATGGCGACATTTTTCAAATTTGATTAGGGATATCTTTCAAACGCCGAAAAGTTCCACTTTGGGACTAATTGCAATATTTTCAGCACACTTTCCTCTAAATAATCACATATCGATCATTTCCCCCCTCGTCCCACTGCTCAAATTATTAGTGTTTAAAGTTATTAACGTTCAGTTAGTCCGGAGGGTAAAGGTGGGTCGCGTTGTGTTGTTCATGAGCCCTTTAAGTGTTTCATACTTACCAAAGAGATGTACAATGAAATATAAACTAATGTATTTAACAAGAAAACCACAAACTAATAGTAAAAAATTAACTATGACTATCAAATTCAGATATAATGAAAAATGTTTGACAAGGGCTCTTCTTTATTTTAGGTTAAATTGAAAAATTGCATTTGCTTTTGTTTTTGTTACTTTCCTTTCGTTGTTTTCTGCGAATGAGATTATATACCACAAAAAATCAGAATTTAGACCTACAGGCTGAGGAATTAATATTGCAAACATGAACATAACAACGCGACAATAGAGGCATATTGCAAATACATTAATAATAACATCTCTGTAATCATGTTTCCCTTCTGCTCAACTATCCCACCTTTACCCTACGGACTGACCGAACGTTGATAACTTTAAACACTAATAATATGAGCAGTGGGACGAGGGGGGAAATGATCGATACGTGATTATTTAGAGTAAAGTGCGCTGAAAATATTACAATTGGTCCCAAAGTGGAACTTTTCGGCGTTTGGAAGATATCCCTAATCAAACTTTAAAAATGTCGCCATTTTTGTTAATGCATATAAAAATATTTTTTAATGGATTGTTTATATTAGTTACTAATAAAAGAAGATATTTATCGCAAAAACCAGGTCTATAATTTAAACAAACCGATTCGTTGCTACTGTCCTTCATTATTCGAATTTTCCGTATAACTTGGAAACGAAAAGTTTCCCAAAATTTTGCGTACACCACTGTAAAGGGCATTAAATAAGGTACCAAATAAACAGAATTAAAATTCATTTTTATCAAAAATAAGTTAACAAAATTAAAAAATAAATAAATAAATAATTGTTTAAAAAATTAAATTATATATCATTAGATAGGAATAATTTTGTCCTGTTTTTTAGCGCAACTTTCATCCCGATATCTTAAAAAAAAGACCCAAAAGGCGGCAAATTTAAAATCCGGCCCACTGTGGGCCGTACTCTTTTTCGTGGTCTCCTAACACGCAAAGTATTTTTTCGGCTTCCTTTCCTATTTATTACTTTTCGTTCACTATTTTCGTCCATATTTATATAAATACAGCTATACCAAAGTATGAATTATAAAAACACTTTTCACTTCCAGAAACTGGAGAAACGATGCGTACTGCTTCACAGACAAGAGCAAACTAAAGTTGAGCGCTGCAATTTATCCTACCCGGAAATACGTTATGAAATTCGGGAGGTACACGACTGTTAGTCGCTGGGCCTTTAGACACAGTATAGGTATAACCAGTATGGTCAAACGCGGCCCGTCTATTGTGTGCGCCCCAACGTGTCGTAGCGCGCAGGTATGCGATGACGCTTTGGGTGCCTGTATCTACAGAAAAAAATTTTTGTGCACACTGGGACCTTCTAAACAATATTTTAAGACTTTAAACTATAGTTTAAGCCCCAAAAAAATCGATTTTTTTCAAAATTCTAGAGTAACCTAACCCCTTAAGCTTTTCAATGTCTACGTGGAAGCAGGGACTCCTACCGGTATGTAAAATACCGGTATTATACCGGTATTTTTCGGTAGTATCTTCGTCTGAGACATAATACCGGTATAACGCTCATACCGGTATTCCGCCATTACAGCTATACCGGTATCGATATCGTACCGAAACAGATAAATACCGAAATCGATATTGTACCGAAAAATAAAAATACCGAAAACAATCGGTTACCGGTAACCAAAATAAATACCGGTATTTTTTCGGTATTCTGTTCGGCATGCATAGCCACTGCGATACCCGATTTGCCTGTATCGCTCCCCTTACCGCGAACCTCACATCGAACCCTCAGACACGCTCCGTCTATATATGTCTATAGAAATGTTACCGAAAAGAATACCGAAAAAATACCGGTATTTATTTCGGTTACCGGTAACCGATTGTTTTCGGTACGATATCGGTTTCGGTATTTTTATTTTTCGGTACAATAACGATTTCGGTATTTATCTATTTCGGTACGATATCGGTACCGGTATTTATCTGTTTCGGTATATCGGTATCGGTATTGCTGTAATGGCGAAATACCGGTATGAGCGTTATACCGGTATTAAGTCCCTGCGTGGAAGCTCCTGCTACAAAACGAGGAGGACATACGCCAACGATTACGCAGCAACGCAATATCGCCCCAAACTCACATTATAATTGATCATTTACGACTAGAGTTCACGCGTATGTATGATGATCAACTAATTAAAATCACCGATAATCACGTTGTCATATATATGACTGAAGCCACGATGTGTAAACTATTCGCGTACAATCATTGCATTGAACATATGTACACGTGGCTAACTGAAAATATGTACTCTGTAAGCAGTAAATATGCCACTTTCGTAGACGTTCTACGTAGCGCTACCGCGCCAACAGATTATGTAAAATTAATTTCTGAAAGCGAACACTTCGAACAGCATTCATTAATCGATTGTGAATTGTTAGCATGTGCAATCAATCATATTGTGGATGATGCTCGTAGTAAAAAATGTTAAATTATATTCTTTTAATTTTATGATTTGTAAGAATATATATATATATATATATCATAAACTTATATTATTTCTCAATTTTATTTATCCGTCCTCCTCCTCGCCACATAATTTTAAGATTCGACGTTTCGGAATTCTCCAGATGTCATATAATTCTGTTTTGTTCGAGCGTTCTTCGCGCCATCAAATGACATCATCCCACACGGCTGCTCCGGAGGACTCATATTACGCATGCTATCGCGCGATACGCTGCGATGTTAAGATTGAAAATCATTTTTGAAAATTTTTAGAACGAAAGCGATTGTACCAGTAAGTATTACTCTCTCTTTCTCTCTCGAGTTTAGCTTTAAATGTGATGCTCCGCCTGTTTCTCACCCTCCGAATATGTGGTTCGTAAAAATAAATTATTTCTCTGTGTTGGAAAAGAAAATTCTAGGACAGTCCCCACCCTGGGTTAGGTCTGAAACAATTTTCGGGTGGGCCAAGTTTTGAAAGAGATTTTTTTCGGGGGTCAATGCCTCCCTCTGAAAGAGATTTTAGGGTGGGTCCGGTCTGGAGAGGCCTCCGCGGCCGCTCGGCCCGGACTGTTCCCCTCCACGATTACGGCTTCCCCCACTCCGCGGCGCGTGCGCGCGCAACCGGTCTTCCTCTCCGCGCAGGCCCCGCGCCCAGGTTTCCCTCCGCCGCGCTCCCCGCGCGCCCTCACCCCCCCCCCCCTCGCGCTCCCCTCAGCACACCTGGGTTGGAAACTGCCTTCTTTTGCTACTTGTAAGTATTTAAAGACTTTTCAGAATTCTTTCCCTAACAATAGGATAAACGTATCCAAAGGTATCCTATCGGTATCAAATACAGGGTATGTCCGGAAAATAATGAGCCTCATTTTTTGGTGACGCGACTATACAACGCGAAGCAGTGCAACCGGTTGGAAAGAATGGGGGGCCAGCCACCCTACAGTCCCGACTTAGCCCCGGCGGACATCTTTTTGTTTCCTTGGCTGAAAAGAGAGCTCAAAGGGCATCATCTGGGTCTCTGGAGAACGTTGAAGCTACTATGACGACCTTCCTGAACAGCATGCCGGCCGAGGAGTTCCAGGGAGCTTATGCTGCATGAAAATCTGGCAAAAGTGTATTGATGCGCAAGGGTCCTATTTTGAGGAATATTAAGTTGATGTACCTGTCCGATCAATAAACTTTGTAAAAAAATATGAGGCTCATTACTTTCCGGACAAACCCTGTATATTGGCCGGTGAATTCGGTTTCGCGAGCAGCGATCGAGGAGAAATCAGCCATCACCATCTGACGATCGCTGATTTGTCAGTTGGAGTTGCATGGCCCTCGCAGGGTGTAGTGGGGTAAAGGGAACGCTGCTCGGCTCCGCCTGAACCTAGCCGTTTGGCTGTTATTTATCCTTCGAGCCGTTTCAAACGACGATATGTGTATCGCGATTCACGTATGCGATGCGCGTCCGACTCGTATATACTTGCACGATACTCGTGTAATACTGCGTCCGAAAAATTTCGTAGCTAGGTGTCGATCATTTTTTATTCGTTTAACGTTCTGGAACGAAGACTTTGGCAAAATGGATGAAGTTGAAGTTTTATCCATTTTACTTATACATAAAAGAGCTGCTAAAAAAGGAAAGTGAATAGGAAATACTGGGTTCATCCGATAAATAGTGTAAGAGAACGAAAGGGAGCTTTCCATATACTATTTGAAGAACTTCGTGCTGATCCTAGAAATTTTTTCCATTATTATAAAATGGCTGCCACCTCATTTGAAGAACTTCTTGAAAACATACAGGATTTAATATTTTAAATCAGGCCTGGGATTTAAGTGAACGCAGCGGCCGATTTTCAGAGGCAACGCCTCCTTTTTCCCGCCTCGCGTCTTGGCCCCCGTGGCGGCCCAGCAGCTAGGAGTGCCTCAGGCCCGTACCATATGAAGCGCGCGTGGCGCGTTAACAAAACAAAAACGCACCGACAATCGTGCTCTCTGGGACGATATGGAGCCTATTGATACAATGTCACGCTAATACGCCACGCGCGGTTCACGTGTTACGGGCCTGAGGCGCTCCTAGCTGCTGGGCCGCCGCGGGGGCCAAGACGCGAGGCGGGAGAAAGGAGGCGTGGCCTCTGAAAATCGGCCGCCGCGTTCACTTAAATCCCAGACCTGTTTTAAATTATTGTAATGAACTTATCATTATCAAATGTAACATTTTCCATTTTCATTATGTCGATGTGAGAATTCGACGATACTGAATCTGTCGTGTGAATGGTACCATTTGTTTATATGTTTGGTCTGTCACCTGGACGCACAAACAGCCGCCAGCGGCCAACCGCTCGCAGATACCGAAAATCGGTATCGCGATACTATATCTCGCGAGAATCGCCGTCTGAACGCGTCTATGGTAAAACGTGTACCGTCGGTATCCATCATACGCGTATCGCGATACACGTATCCTTGTGTGAAACGGCTCTTAACGTAATAGTTGTGTGCGTTGCGAAGCTATGCGTAGACCGATACGAGATGAAGCTATCGAGAACGAATCAATGTTCCAACCAATAAAGATCCTGAATTTTTTGTTGCTAATGCACACCTATTCTGATGTGTGTATTTCTACGCTGACAGCTCGGTTTGGCCTACACGTCAGAATCTTGGCACTATCCCCACCACTTCTGGCTCGCTCTTGTTCTGCGAAGGCGAGAGCGAGTCAGAAAATGATGAGTAAAGGAGCACCGAGGCAAACAAATGGTGTGGTGGGAGAATACCCCTCACGATACTCACCGGCCAATATATATGATACCGACCTTAGTTCCATATTGTTTATAGATATTGATGTTATTTGAGATAACTGTACAACGCATAAAATACAATTGATTGCTTTTTTTTCCTTATATAGTACAGGGTGCGCCATCTTTTATGTCGGTATGTGAATATTGAATAACTTAAAAAAAAAAAAAAAAAAAAAAAAAAAACAGATTTCCATATATGAGGTATTTTTATTTAATTTGGTCCTTTACAATTTATTTGGACTAGTTTTTGAATACAACATCAATCAAGTGGCCGCCTTTATTGGCCAAAGCAAAATGTGCCCTTTTTGCTGCGTTTTCCATCACTTTTTCGAGCATCTCGGGCGGTATAGCGATGATTTCGGCACGAATGTTTGCTTTGAGCTCGTCAATCGTCTGAGGCTTGCTGGCGTACACTTTGCTCTTCAAATAACCCCACAAAAAGAAGTTCGGAGGGGTCAAATCTGGAGATCTGGGTGGCCAGTCAATGTCGCCCTTTTTTGACACCACACGTCCAGGGAATTGTCGTTGCAGAAACTGCATTGTTTGATTTGCAGTATGGCATGGCGCACCGTCTTGTTGAAACCAGTAACCGTCCAGACCTTTTTCACACATTTGTGGGCAGACATAATGAGCCAACATCCACCGATATCGATTCCCATCGACTGTTTGGCCTTGTCTGAAGAAAAATGGCCCAATGATGGTTTTGGCGCAAACGCCAGCCCAAGCAGTCACTTTTTGGTCATGCAATGGTGTTTCATGGATCTCGTGTGGATTCTCCGTTCCCCAAATGCGGCAATTTTACTTGTTAATGGCGCCAGAAAGTGTGAAATGAGCCTCATCAAAATGCTGAGCGCGGTGACGATACGACACATGTGGGTTCTCAGCAACACTCTCTTTTACCGCTTCAATCAGTTCATTGGAACGTCTTGGGCGTTGATGAACGGCATGTCGACGATCTCCCACTGTCCCGTGTTCAACAAAATTCGACACCAAACGACGAATAGTGTTGTCAGACGGTGCTTCTTGGCCACGATATTTTCGACGATATGCACGTTGAGTTAACACAACTGAACGACTATTTTCAATGTACAGCGTCACTATTTCGGCGCGTTGTTTCGGTGTGAAGTGATTCATGGTTAAAATTGTACTGAATTGACGTTTCAAAAACATGTTTACTCAAGTCAATCGGTTGATAAATGTTAAAGTTATTCAATGTTTACATACCGACATAAAAGATGGCGCACCCTGTACTTTGCGACAAAAGAGGCAATATTCATATCTTATTTTATCTTCTTCGGTCACCAGCGGCCTTAGCCGTGATGAAAACACCGGTTCTCGCTAGATCACCGAAGTTAAACATCACGGGGCGGGTACTGGGGGAAGATGGGTGACCACCTTTCTCCCGGTGCGCCGCTGCTGCTGGGACCTGAAGGGAGAGAGAGAAGGAAAAAAGATATGACTATTGTTCGTTGGGCAGTATAAGCGAAATGCTTGAAACGCCATCCTGTTTAACAGGAAAACCAAAAACCAAACCAATCTTCTTCGGTCAGGAGATGTTCATGTGCCTTTCCACTATATCTGAACCCTCATGTACAATTTTCGCAGAGTACCTTTTTCTACTGGTAATAATATATATTTTCATTGAATACTTTTGTAAAGCACGTAAATTTATCCATATTGTTAGCTGTTCGCTACTTTTGCTTTGAATGAAATTTCCTTGTTGCTCCTCTTTATATTATTGTAGATAGTAGCAACAAATAGTTTATTATAATGTGAAAAATGAATCGATACAGCATAAAAGGTTTAATACAGAGTTAAGTAATAAACGAAAAGACACAGCGGGAGGACTGCTTCCTCGCGCACGCTGCCACGCCAAAGAATAATCTTTGCGAAAACTTCACCAGCGACGCCACGCCTCACGCGCGCTTCGTCCGCCCAGTGGCGCAATGATCAAACCTCAATCGGGCGATCGGACCCGACTAAATATAGTACAATATATTCTCCTATGTAAGGTCTATGGTGGGCGCCCCCTGCAACTTTCTAAGGTAGATACGCCTCTTTTAGCCTGTTCTTGTGTATGATTCTAGTTTGTTTTAAGGTGATTGCTATCTTCCATTGAGCTATAAAAATACCTGGAGAGTGAACAGGAGTGGGAAGAAGTAGAGACGACAGCGGTCCGAGGGAAATAGAAGATAAGCGGTGAACCTCTCCTTCTTCCTATTATCCCTCTCACTCTATACTATCTGTGTTATGTATGCATGTGTATGCGCAGATAACTTCACTCACATGCACTATACATCCATAGCCTGTTGTAAGACAGAGATAGGTTCACCCGTTATCTTCCCTCTTTCTCGGACCGGTCGCCATTGCTCTCTATTCACTCTCCAGGTATTTTTATAGCTCAATGCTATCTTCAAATTGCTATTCCCTAGAACTTCAGTGATCTGGTAGGGTCCGCTGTATTCGGGCCTCAATTTTTCGCCCCTCTGATTTAGTAACCAAACCCAATCTCCTACCCCACATGTTTGAGATTGAATCTTACGGTCATAGTAATGTTTTTGTCTACCTTTTGTATCTTCCAAATTTATTTCGCGCCATTTGTCGAATGTGGTGTAGTTTATGTTTTAATTCGTCGACATAGTCCAGATATGTTACAATTATTAAAATTTCCTTTTGTAATTCAGATAGATTTGCAATTTTGTCTGAATCTAAACTTATCTTCCACACATCTAAGCATTTACTAAATGTAATCATATGATATTGATGTGAAAATATATGTAATGTGCTGTGTTAAGGGCAACAACTCCATTTGGGGCAAACTTGGGTAGCTAATTAAATCGTGAAATTTCTAGGCACTGCAAAAGAATTTAATAAACATTACTTACTCATATTTAAGCTAAACAATACTTTCAAAATGTACGTATATATATATATAGCACAATATTAACTTAGAAAACTCGGTGAAGCGCTGTGTGTTGCCTGTGACTCCTCTTCCAGAACTGAAGACGGCATCGATGATGAACAAAAGTCAATACATTGTAAAGACAAAGTTTGAGAACAGATGAATGTGTAGATTAAACGTCCGGAATGTACGAGTAGCCCTACGCTACGCAGCGGTCTTAATAATGATGTTTACTTTTTTCTGTTTCGGGCAAATTCGGGCAGCTGAAATTGACGGGAATATAAAGCTTAATGTCCCCTAAATTTATATAAAAAAAATCACGGAGGTACTTTTTAGTACTTTTTTTAAAAGTCTCCTTGAAGTTGATAAACACTTAACATAAAATATTCATACAAATTGTTAGTATAGTAAAAAACTGACTTCGCAGTTTTGAAGGTATGACAGTATTAAACACAGCTTTTAAAAATCAAATGAAAAGCCTAAACATTCCGCCAATGGAACGTGTTTGAAAAAATGCACCGAAATTTGGACTAAATTTCGAGGGCCATTTTTTACAACAAATTGGTAAATTGAGTAAAAGTTATGGGTAGCATTAAAAACTACGTTTCTTTATTAATATATTAAGATACTGTCACGTCTTGGGTGGCGGGGTTTAGGACAGTGACATTGTGGGGAATAACGGGAGTCGAACGCGAAATCCTGTTTCGCTGCTCCCAGAGGTAACAAGGGTTTAGGCACGGAAATTTGTTTCGCTGCTCTAAGTGGTTGCAAAGATTTAGGCACGGAACCCTGTTTCGCTGCCCCAAACGGTTGCAAAAGTTAGGCACGGAAATCTGTTTCGTCTCTAAGCAATAGCAAGGATCTAGGTACGAAAACCTTGTTTCGCAGCTCTAATCGAGAGGAAAGATTTAGGTACGAAATCCTTATTTCACCCGAGTGACACCCGTTAGAGTATTCGCGGTTAGTTCTTTTACCACGATAATTGGCTTAACTACTGCATTGGGGAAAGAAAGGCGCGGATGGCAGTTCTTCAAAATAGACGTACTAATGGCCATACGGGACCCTGGGTGAAAGAAAAGTTGTAAACACAGATAAGTACTCCCGAGGTTCGCGAAGGAAGAACAGCTGTTGCAAGGCCGGTTAGAATTCCTGGTATACGGAGGATAATGCCGAGAATTCAAACGTTTAAGTAACAGAACCGCTATTTATTAAAAAGCGAATGACTAAGCAATGCACTTCTGGTGCTATAGCAATTTACAATAATGCATATACATAAAGCATTGGCACAAACATTTAGATAACGGTGATTAATATTATAATATAAACATAAGATGAATTAGTAATACTAATAAACGATTTAATATAAGCAATAGAATTAAGCAATGGTATAATTAGGCGGCAAGCATAAGCAATTGAAATAATGTAAAGCAAGAGAGTAAGCAAGAGTAAATGGTATAAAAGCAGATAAACGATATACATATAAAGGAATAAGCAAAATCAAAGCAAATAATGTAAAGCAATAAGCACAACAATACAAAGCAATATAAATGAAAATGTAAAGACCTAAATTATGTCGATGCAAATGAGCAAGGGAAAATAATATAAACGAAAATTAGTTAATCGTTAATCGGTAAGGTAACGTGTGTCGCGGATGTCGTTCAACTAACTAACTGGTGCGCGGTCCATGTGGCGCTGGTATTTATACAAAACAATGGAATGTCAGGTATGCGGGGAATTTGCGGTATGTGTGATGATTCATCCTCAAAATATGTGTTATGTAGTCGGCGCGTATTGATGATTCATGCATAAAATATGTGTCGTTATTGCGTATTTCGGCGGTTCTTTCGGGGTTTTGAAAAGAGGGTACTCCACCCGTTGGATGGGTTTGGAGGGTTTTGATTGGGGTTTGAATACGTTTGCCGTAAAAGGAGGGGGGGGGGGGGGGTGACATGGTCTCAAAATGAGCGAGCTGTAGTGAGGGACTTGTCTAAGGTTTAAACGTGGAAGGATTTCGCGCCTCGAAGGCCGAAGAGGGGAAGGGGATTTGAAATTTGATCGTCTGGAGATGGGGACCGCTAAGGTACATCGTCCAAACAACCCGGAGGTTGGGGAAAGGAGTTAAGCATTGAAGTTTCGTAATTAGTTGTGTAGTTGTGGAGGGAAATTTATATGGAGGGTGCTACCTATGACCGGGCGAAAAATAGTGGGACGTCACAATATAAAAATTTGTGGATCGAACACTTCGGATTTTTGACTTTTGTACATTACGTCGAACACTGTGCGGTGGTCGAAGCACGCTTCCTAATTACATCTGTTACTGCCTGGATTTTCTCAACCCGAGTCTTTCTATTCTTCTTGAACAACAACAATTATTAAAAGCGAAGACCATATTTTATGAGTTTTACGGGACGAACTGCTGCTTACCTATTGTAATTTGGTAAGCAGATGTGTAAAGTAAAAAAAAATGAAGTTATTTATTATCCGCGCCCGGGGTAAAATGAAGGTTTTGAAGGTTATTGAATACAATCGCAGGCTCTCGTACGTCTTCTGGATTAGACTGATTGGAGCAGCGTTGACTAACTTGCGACTCACGAGCCGCCGGAATCCCCTCCGCCTTGCTACCACTCTCGTCCGCGTTGTCAGGGATACCGCGCGACGCTAAAGAGGCGACCATGAGAGACCAGCATCTTCATCGTCGAGTGAGCTCGGACGCCCGATACGACATGTGTATTAATGATACGCGCCGTCACAGCCAGCCAATACTTTTCAAATAATTCTGAAACTAGAAATATCATAAACTAGCCTGGCATATAGGTTGTACGAAAGTCAACGAATTAACCTGGAATGACCCATGTCCAAGTGACGGGCGGCTCGCCGGACGCGGCACTAACACATAAGTAGAACCGTTCACACAAATGTATAATCTGCATTCTAGTTACAGTGTGAAATTAGATGAAGCCGATACTTTTATAACTTACCAGGATTTACTGAAAATAAAAGAAGGTGAAAGCCAAAATCTGTTGTCTCATCAGTTACACCAAAATGAACGGAATTAGTGCAAATGTAACGCCATATGTGCATTATTTAAAAAATTATTGAGAGGTGGCATATTATCTACGGTGGCATCTTACCTCGAGTGACCATATAACGTTATTTTTTGTATAAAAAAATTTCGTAAGGTAGTTTTCTTAATACAAAATCGCTTTTTTGGAGATAACTCAAAAAGGATCGGCCGAAGAATTTTTTGATGAATGGAACATTTCTTTCGCGAAACGTAACTTCTTTTTCTCAATGTGGTAATTCTTTTTAATTGTACGTTATCACGGAAGTTTCTCAAAGGTATGTTTCCCACCGTTGTTTGGAATTTCATGGTTTTTAGGAATACAAATAAAATTCTTGTTATGTAAATAGAAATAGTAGTAATTGTACTGTAACGACGCGACGAAGACTCCTTTTCCAGAGCTCATTCTCTCCCTCAATATATTGAGGGATATTATGGGTTAGACACACAATATAAAGGACAGATTCCTGACCGGGCTAATTCACAAACTAGCAGACCCTATTACGTTATTATGTAGAACGGAAGCGACTCACTATCTCTTCTAAAAATTCGGTATCCTCCTTGTCGAGCTGCGCTTGGACCTCGAGCGTGTAAGCATGTTTCCACGGGAAGCTAGGGTAAAAGACCCAGTTACTGACACCTGACCAATTACTGTCACCTTAAGCTATTTTACTTAAAGTAACGAATAAATAAACGTTGTAAAGTGATACACAAATAGAATTCTGTATGTCAACCTATAATATATACTATAGATTACATTCTATAGTTTGTTTATTCGTTATTTTAACTAAAATAGCTTAAGGTGACAGTAATTGGGCAGATGTCAGTAACTGGGTCCTTTACCCTATAATCGAATACATTTATCGCATAAGCCACCTGTGCCGACAAGTGACAGGAAGGGCTAAAGAATTATTCGGAGAAAGGAACGAACAAGCAACCAGAGAAATTGAACCAACTGGCTCATTCCTCATTTATTCTAGAGCTGCCCCCTAGAATTTCAGCTAAGATAGCTCTACTAATCTTAGTACATTAGATGATGCGTTCGATGTAGCCTCACAAGCCGAAAGACGAGAAAGAAGGACATCCGTTATCATATAACGAGACATACGCATAAGTATCCCCGTACAACCATCACCGAAGGTCTGAATGGAGAGAACTGTGCGAAGGAAGGGATTTCGATGAACCCCGGTCCTCGTATTCTGCGTATACATCAATGCGTTACCGCGACCAAAATATTCTCGCGATCCAACTCTGCCAGAAATCCCGCGACTCTTGTAACTAGGGAATGCGAACATTAGAGACATGACGCTCGTAGAGCGTTCGTCCCGCAGCGGAAACGGGAAAAACCTCGAAATCTTAGCGATCATTTAAACTATCAAGCTGCGCGTCCGTTCGTCCGGAACAAGGCGGGCGGATCTTTCTCGCCGGTACAAACACAAGTAACTTTTCGGTGCGAAGCAGCCTCGGACAGCACCCTCCCCTCGCATTCGGATTCAGGCCAGGAAATTGGAGGACGGCAATGGAGAATTTGTAGTGGAGGCTCCGCATTAAATTTGTTAGAATTACGAGCCGCCCACCCCGATGCTTTCAATGAAGAGGAGGTTCTTGCATCGCGTGCAGAAACCATCTAACAAGATCCGGTTCGTCTCCCACTTCCTTCTTAAGAACAATTTGGCGCATTTCGAAAAATATGATCTAGAAGACTACTAAATTCATGAACGAGCTCCCATCGAAGCTGAAGAATTATTCATGAATCCCTAAGGCATCATCGTCTAGGCTCAGATACGTTGGTTTCGGAGAATACAGATATATTCTTCGTTCCCGGATAACATTTAGCGGAAACCAACGCAATGGTGCATACGATACCAATGACCGATTCAGTACACGTGTTCATACGGCAATACCCGCACTCTCCAACACAAGATGAGGAGATAAGCGAGTAGGTTCGTAATCTGGAGAATCCTGGAATCACCGTCCCATCTACTTCTCCGTATAATTGACCAACTCTGAGTAGCATCAAAGAATTTTTTAAAGCTAAACGAGAAAACAGTAGACGATCGTTTTGCGATCCCTTAAAATTTCAGAAATTCTGGATCGTTTAGGCGAGGCCAAATATTGTTCGGTTTTTTATTTAGAAACTGGTTTTCATCAAATTCCGATGGCTCCCGAAGACCGCCCGATGGAGATTTTTACTCGCTGACCACGATTACGAAATAATCTATAAACGTGGTTGAGTAAATGCGAATGCCGACGCCAAGATATGTCTGGACGAACTTTTGAGCAACCAGCGCCTTTCATCCTGCTAGACGAGTCTACCCTCGCGGCAGACGAGCTTAGGCAAGAAGAATCGCCCGTTGAGGATGATAACACCGACAATATGGAGTGTAGGGCATATTCTATTGTTTTGAACACAGAAGTGTACACTGGAATGCCCGAATTCAGCAAGACTGGCGACTATTGTTCATATGGAGATAGTGAGGATGCGCTAGCGAAGAAAGATGATTCTCGGCTAAGTATGGAATGTATAAAGGAAGAAATTATCTTCCTGCAAAGCCTCAACGAACAGAATCCTTTAAGGGGTGTGACAGACACACCCAACCAAAACAAGGGTGCTAACATCCACGTGAAGATTGAGGAACGACTATCCGGTCCGCAAAAGCGTGTGTCATGGGGAATATCCCTGCACGCGGAAGTATTGAATATTCCACAATCGGCCATGATCCTCCCTGATCCTCCCTGAGACTGAGACCTCGTCAGAACAAGAAGGTCCAACTCCAGGGGAGGAAATAACCAAAATACCTGATTCAAACGAAAATTTGGAAGATGGATCGTGGGTCACTCATACACTCCTCGAGATTTCTAACTGCCATACAAGGGTCTCCATCATTCGGACCAAACCCAGTAGGTCCATTGAAATTCAATGTGAGATATGGATTGCGAAAATTACGCTCGCGTCCGTTCAGGATAAATACGCCCACTTCATATTATTGGATAGGGTACTGACAAGTCCCATCTATAAAACCTTGAAAGCCTTTGGACTCTATGAGGAGAGAGCATTGTTCTCGAACTAACCATATATCGTGTAATCATCACACGCAATGAGGAAGGAAAGATCTTCAGCATTGTCGGAGCAACGAATTTCTACCACGAAATGGTTGAAGGCGAACTCATATCGTCGCTATCAGCACTGCGAAAAACCATAAAAAAGAAACGCACGAAGACATTTCGAATGGCGATACAGGGTGAACCTCAAGACCCGGAACCGTGAAAACTCGCCGTGAGGAAATCTTTCGACCAACGCCCGTCAAGATTATAATTTGTACCGGCGAAATTCAGCAACCACCAGAAGACGAACGGGAAGACATCATCCGTCTTTATCACGAAAGCCTATTAGGAGGACAGAAAGGCGTGACGAAAACATTCCGGCGCATACGAAGTCTGTTTGTCTGGCCACGGATACGACGGGAGGAGGATTTTATACGCAAGTGTCAAAGTTGCAAAGAGCAACAACTCACGCGCAAAAAGACTCGCGAATCTATGTCAATAACCGACACACCGGCGAAACCCTTCGACAAAGTTGCTTTGACTACAGTAGGGCTATTACCACTAACACCTAGCGGAAATCGTCACATTCTAACACTCCAATGTCAACTCGCAAAAATTCTGTATGTCCATTTCATTATAAGATATATGTATGCACAGCAATACTTACAGACTGCGGAACAAGTTTCATGAATCCTTTAGCGCCCAGACACCCTAAAAAAAGTTTTTGGGAAAGTTTCCCAAAATTATTTACTTTGTATCGAGTCTTTTTATAAGTTCGAAAATGTGATATCACACTGAGCGTTAAGTGGTTAAAAATACATGGATGCAATACATTTAGCTCAGACCACGTGCGCGAGAACAGATGAATTGACCAAGTAGTCAGTCGCTGTCCTAAAAAAGATATTAAATTTTGGATTTTGTATCAACGCATAACTCAAGGGTTTTGTGTCGCTTTTCCCTAAACCTGAGGACAAATGACGGGGCAATTGCCTCAAAAAGGCCACGCAAGGCATCTGTTCTCACGCGCGCTGCTATATAATCTAAGGAATAGCTACACTGCGCATTCCATATAAGAGTGTACCAACGCCCCTGCCGATTTGCGACCAATATGCGCAGCTCCCACGGATCTGATACACGCGATTGTTCGTAACACTTTCACGATTAGTTGTAGCACTTTCCCTGCCGGTTTACTACCAATGAACAGTGTATCCCTGCGCGAAACGAGTACGCTCTAATGTGGACCGCAGTGTAGAGTATTTAAAATTAAGCTTGTAGCTACGTCAGGATATCGACCATACACAAACGGTGCCCTTGAAAGGAGCCACATCTTTCTTACCACATACTTGAAACATTATTTGAAAAGATACGAGGACTTGGATTCACTCCTACACTTGGCTACGTACTATTACTCCACAGAAAGAAGGCCCCTAGCAGGAGGTGCAGTCCGCCGCTTTGACGATTGGTTTTTGTCACCGATTGATGCACATTCATAAAGATAGAGCACACATATTTTTGTTATTGGCGGAATCGGCCACATTTACTTAATACAATGTACACAGGCGGAGGTTCAGACGGAGCTAGCGGCGGACTGCACCACCTGCGAGGGACATTCTTTTTGTGCAGTAATAGTACTCGTATAATACCTCAGTACATGGAGGAGGAGCGAGTTTGAAAGTACAAATTCACGACGAGACAAAAATATTGTCTCACATGAGACTTTAATCTCATGAAACAATTATTTACTTATTTGACTATTTTTTAATTATTTTGTCATCAGTTTCATCAAACTAGACTTTCATGAGACCAGTTTTATTTCCAAAAATCTCATTTAGCGATAATTTGCATTATTTACGTTTAGTTGTAGCTGAGATTTTTGCCGCAAGATAGAAGAGTCTCATCTGAAATCTCATCGTGGATTCGCATCTTTAGGCCGTACAAAGTAGTTTTTCGGATAAACTAAGACCTCGGTTTAGTGTAGACGTTAAGAGCTCGGCGCTATCCCCACCACTTCTGCCTCACTAAAGATAGAGCAAAGGCGGCAGCGAGTTAGATGGGCTGAAAGCGAAATAGGAATGGTATGATACTTTGTGTCGCTTCATATTGCGGGTATCTGATACACCCTCCTTTGCGTGCGCGGGGGGCACGAGCGTTTACATCGCTCTCTTTCCATCCCTCGCCTTCGACAAGAAAGAAGCGAGAAACGATCGCTCGGAATCGTGCCCCCTGTACGTTAAATGCTCATCGCCGGTCAGAGCCACGAGCTCTTGCCGAATAAATATGTACTGTAACCCGGTATCCGTTTATGCCTATGTCTCGGGAAGAACTGCTTACCAGTTTTTCATTATATGAAAAATCTAAAAGCAAATAAATTATGTTCAAACAGGATCTATGACTAGAAATGCAACGAGGTAAGCTTTGCATCGAACGATCTTATCTATGTACAAAAGAAACCGTAACTTTGGTAAATTCGACCCGCATTACTAGGACCCTTATAAAATTTACGAAATCACCGGACAGGATAACGCAATATTAATTTCGCATAAAAGTGAAAAATTTCTGAAACATTTCGACATATTGAAACATGTTTATACCGGAAGAGAACCATCGTGAGGCAACTTAAGCTTGGTGACTGACTCAGGCTTACCTGGGTATACTCCGGATAACAAATGCCTACGAGGGACAACGCGAATTCTGCGGACCTTAACCATTTGTGTTTGGGATTGGCCCAAACGGCCACAGTTTAAACTCACTAAACGCGACGCTGGGCTGCATGTTATTTACTCTTAGGACCCTTAGACTCTGCAGTTGTCAGAGTGGTTCCAGGGTGAATTCTCCTTTAATGTTGGTACACCCACTAAGGTTCAAGGACGTTACTTCCTTCATATGTAACCCAATTTCTGTTATGAGACCAGACGCTACCCATCCACAAAACGTAAGGCTTAGGCTGGTTACATTCTTATACTTGGAGGGGAAGGAAACGGTCATCTCTACTGGCCCCAAATCCAGTTCAACAAACTCTCCTCTCGACTGCTTCATTGTCCTCCTCCATTTCCATTTCGGGGCCAAACTCTTTAAAGGAACAAAAATGAAATTTTATTACAGTTAAAGTGACGTGGAGATTAATGTTGTATACTAGCGCTTGTAATATGCTGTGATTCTGTTAGGTCATCGCATCTGCTTATGCCTAAGTGATCCAAGCTATGCAATTCCCGAAGCATTTTTGATAGATTCTCAGGTTTTAATTTTATGCAATCATGGAGGATGCGCTGTTTGAGATCTGTGTTTATAGTTAACAAAGATTTGCCGGTTACATCAGTTTCCAGGGCACAGAACGATTTCAAGTGTCTGGCAGATGTCAGCACACCAAACAGCTCCGGGTCCACTGGTCCGTCGCATCTTCCTAGGCCAAGGCAGGTCAGTCGTGATGCTCCGGGTACCATTTCCCTGAACGCCGACGGTCTTATAGTTATAGCGGTCATGTCCAATGATTCCAACCTAGGACAGTTCTTAATGGCAATAGCCATTAGCTGAGGTTTTAGGTTTTTAGCCAAGTGTTCTTCGCTAATATATATGCTCTTCAAACAAGGCCCCACCCTCATCATCAACCAATGAAAAGAATTTGTGCTGATCAATTTCCCTTCCCACGCATTCGGCCAACACCAGTTATTAAGGTCAATGTACCGAATACTGTGGTATAAGGCAAGGCTACCTTGACGCCATCTTCTGGAGACCAGTTCCTAGCAACCACGATCTGTGAATGGCAAGTAGCTTGCAATTCTCGCAATGCATTCCGTTGGTAGTGGAATTTTGTCATCTAAGTCGACTCCAGGAAATGGGTCTACAACTGGCTAGGGGTGGAATAAGCCTGACGTTATGTCAAGGGTCCGCCATGATAACCCTTCATTTTCTCTTATGGCAAACGATGTCGTGTCTACCGCAGCCAAGGCTCGCTTTGGTCCTTCCATAGACTTGAAGGTCACGAATTCCTAGTTTCCCGAGGGTTTCCGCAGCACCACCACATGCTCGACTCCGTATGGGCGAAATATCTCGAGCAATTTCTCCTTCCTAGTATAAGGAGCTAGACGGATGACGAATAATCGCCGATCAAGCGATCCCTGTAGGGGTTGGCTGGACGATGCCGTTATTCGTCAGCCGTCTAGCTCCTTATACTAGGAAGGAGAAATTGCTACGTCCGAACGTAACACTTCAAAACGCTACAACCTCACCAATTTTTCGAATTTGGCTATAATCTTTGCAGAGTGTATACACAAGACTCATATCTTTTAAAAAAAGCAAAAAATAAATGCAATTTTTCAGCAAAACAAGGTAGAATCCCCCCCTTAATACAACAAAGACTTACGCTCTACCTGCATTCAACATATCTTCCTGCCATGGAATACTTCCTTCTCCTACAAAATATTCTTTGTATCGGTCCCTATTTTCTTTGGCAGAGTTGTTGATATTCCTGGGAATGGCGGGTTGCAAATTATGCATCTGTACCACATGGTTCTGACAATCACCCTCCATCTGCATACTCCTGTTGTTCGCAATGTATGCATTACTCCGTCTTCGCAAAAAATTATGAATAACCCATGTAGCCAACACCACATAGCATATATTTTCAACTTTCATATTTATGGGTGTATGCAGCACTCGAAATCGCGAGGATAATATGCCAAATGCATTCTCTACGACATTCCTTGTCGTTGTCCAGTTCTATTTGAGCATATGGCTTTAAAAAATTGTTTGTTAAAACAAACGCTTCATCGCCTACAAAGGCAATGTTATATTATTCACGGTTTCGTTGTATTCTAGTAAACTCAATTGGCCATTATTTAATCGTCTCAAAAATTCTGTATGTTCGATAAGACCTGCATCCGATATTCTACCATTTTTGGACTCTACTGCCCCCTTCGTAAATCGTGTTACGTGTTTCGCTTCATGTGTCGGGAACTGAATTGTAGTCTCCCCAATCGGACACGGAGACAAGGAACGCCGATAAATAAAATGTAGAAATAATATATGTTTAAGATATATATTGTTACAAACGAAAAGAATATAAAATTAAAAAATACAATTTAACATTTTTTTCCTACGAACATCAGCTAGAATATCATTGATGGCACATGCTACCAGTTCGCAATCTACAAGATAATCCTCACAATATATTCGCTATCACGTTTTATTTTGGGAGTTCTACGCGTATCTAGTGTTTCGCAGGCAACATCACTCTGTTGCAACACGTTAACAAAAGTTTCAAATTTTTCTCTCACATCTTCTGCAGTTTGATACAGCCGTGGATACACATAGTTTACGCATGGCTCAAGATTACATAAAAATGATACTGTATTCATTTTGAAGTACAGTGAGTTATCACCTCGTGTCATCTTTACAATCGGCGAATCAAAGATCCGAAGAAATTCCACCATTAAATCACCAATCCCCATCGATTTTGGTTCAGGCAGTTGTGCATGTTCTTCGATGGATATATGACTGTCGAATAGCACATTCCATGTGTGCCATGGTAATATGAAATGATTCCCATGATTGTTGCCGAGAACTTCTACGAGGGTCGTATGATAAGTACTTGGCCTTGACCAGCAAAAAAAAAACTGTTTTGGGGTTTTATTTTTCAACGTAATCTCCTTTTAGCTCGATACACTTCGTCCATCGTTTCTCCAATTTTTTGATCCCTTCTGAATAATACGATTACTCCAACTCTACAAAATAGGCGTTTGTTTCAATGATGACCTCGTCGTTGGAGCTAAATCTCTTTCCGCCGAGCCATTTCTTTATGTTCGGAAACAGGAAATAGTCGGAGGGGGCTAAGTCTGGAGAATATGGTGGATGTGGGAGCAATTTGTACCCTAATTCATGGAATTTTGCCATGGCGACGACACAAGTGTGCACCCGTGCATTGTCTTGATGGAAGGCAACTTTTTTCTTTGCCAAATGCGGACGCTTTTCCTTCAAAGCATCGTTGAAACGGTCCAATAAGTTGGAATAATATTCGCCGTTAATCGTTTTTCCCTTTTGCAGGTAATCGATGTGGATTATTCCGCGCGCATCCCAAAAAATGTGTTCTCTTTTCTTTGCCTCATATTAGCGTATAGGCACCATTTCTTATCTCCCGTGATGATTCGGTGCAGAAAACGTTGCTTGTGCCCACGTGTTGTTCGGTGTCGGGCGAAATGTTGCGAAGCAATTTGAAGGCGATTGTCTTTATTTTTTTGAGTAAGCTCGTGGGGCACCCAGGCTCCATATTTTTCTGCAAATTGTAAAAGGTTTGCATAAGGGTACTTACGTTTGACCCGAATATGATTTGCGCTGGTATTCATTGTTAGAACTTTTCTGATGCCGAATATAAGTTCCATCGAAAATCAGTGGTAATTGATCTGTTATATTTTATAATTTTTTGGCAACAAGCGACGTTTGATCTTCTATTAGGGTTTTCCGAGGAAGTGTCGCGAATCCAAAATAACAAGGAAGACTGTCTTTTTCAAAAGAATTTATGACGGACCTACAAAAATCAGACACTTGTTGCTCGCGTTCTAATCCGATAATTGCACCTATCGTATTGTTTGAATTGCCAGTACACAATTTGAATTAGAAAACAACAATAGCTTGAGTGACATCTGGCTGCTCAGAATTTCTCAAGGAAGTCATCATTCCCCGAAGTTTTTTTTAAGTTTTCCCACGTTAAACCTGTAAATATTTTCAACCGCTGCTCTGAAAGTGTAAAATTACCTATTGTATCTTTAATATTTGAATTGTTATTAACGGAAAGGTATTCAAAATAATTTCGTAATTCTTTGGTATCGATTATACTGGTATTTGAATGTGTTGTCAAGTTCAGAACATCTTCTTAAAACAAACGGTTCTTTAACAAATGACCAGGACAGCACCGATTTCCTTTAGGAACATATAATCTTCGCGTGATAAATACCTGCTTCGATAAATACCAAATTATCGAGGGATTGTTCCCGTTACACGTAATGGTTGGATTATTTGCAGGTTCCGTACAATAATATAGTTACAATCACTCACCGCTTCGACACGAAGAGTTAATCATTTTAATACAGCTTACTCTCTGGATGTCAATGTCCCGCTCTACCGCTCTTACTACCTGGGTTATTCGGTTTCTCTCTCTATCTCCGGGTGTGTGTGTGTGGATTCTCTCTCTCTCTCTCTCTCTCTCTCTCTTTCTCTCTCTCTCTCTCTCTCTCTCTCTCTCTCTCTCTCTCTCTCTCTCTCTCTCTCTCTCTCTCTCTCTCTCTCTCTCTCTCTCTCTCTCTCTCTCTCTCTCTTACTGTGTATCCTGGATGGGCCTCCGGCACAGGATCTCGAAGCGCAGCACACGTCGCACAATACACTGACGTTAAGCGGTAACAGGTTTTGTATATGTATGTTTTATAACAGTTAATTAATATATTTAAAATGAACAATGTTTAAAATAAGGGAAACGTATAGAAATGAGTCTCTACGGGGACTGAGTCTTTCCACGTTCTATAAGGTACACTGGAACTCTGGCTCAAAGACTATTTTAACGAATAGTGATGTGCCTCGGACAGAACGGCCACGCACTATGCGACTTGTCAGCCGACTGTCTTAAATGGTAAAGGGTCTAGCTGGATAAGCATAGTGAAAAGTGCCATTGAACCGATTTTAGTTGGCAATGCACCTACCAATAGTGTAGCACAGGAAAACATTGTACAACAAGTTTCAACCCCCTATCTCAACCAGGAGGGTAGTTTATAGGGTAAATTCGAATTTTCGGTTTTTGCCATATTTTCCCTATTTATTATTATTATTATTAGTAGTATTATTATTATTATTATTAAATAAACGGGGGAACCCTTTAGTGTACATATTATAACATTGGAATACAAACGATAAATAACAAATAATAAAGTATAACAGAAAATAGAAAACATAAAAATGAAAAATAAAAATAAAAGTAGAAAGTAACATAACAAATCAAAAACAACAACAAAAAAACAACAAAAACAATAAAGGTATTTCTATCGGCGATAACACCAATACAACACCTTACAAGTGCGACGTACAACAATTTCAGTGTCCTGACCTGTTTAAATTGTCTCGCAAAACGGGCAATAAACCCGAGGGTCTTCATCGACTTACAAATGATATTCCGATAATGGTTGCGAAAATCTAGACACGCCGAGAAAGTAACTCCGAGGTCTAGGACTTCCGCAACCTCAGTCAAATTAGAATCGCCAAGCCGATAACTCGCTGGAATACCGTTTACAGCCCTGTGGGACTTTTGGATAACACACTTCGGAGTATTCAACTTCATCATGTTGACGGTACACCACTGCTCGATCCTAACGAGGTCAGCCCGCATCAGTTCCACATCGGAAGCCCCACTGATAGTGCGGAAAATTTTCAAGTCATCCGCGTACATTAGGAATTTACAGTGAAGGAAAATCTCCCTGAGATCATTTATAAAAGGAATGAACAGGAGAGGACCCAAATGCGAGCCCTGAGGGACACCGGAGGTCACAAGGACTGGGTTAGATAACTGATCTCTAACCCTAATAAACTGCATACGGCCTTCAACGTAACTAGCAATCCAAGAGAGGAGCGGCCCACTGATGCCGATTGAGGCTAGTTTAATATACAAAATACCATGGACCACCGAATCAAAAGCCTTCCGGAAATCAGTGTACACCGTGTCAACCTGAAGGCCCATATCCAGTGCAGCAGAGACGAAGCAGTGATATACCGCCAAGTTGGTTGTCGTCGAACGACCAGGAACAAAACCGTGCTGTTCATCACAAATAACATTGGAGAGGCAGGGCGTTAAATACTCAGTGATGATTTCCTCAAAGATCTTAGGTATGACAGACAACTTACATATCGGCCTATAGTTCCTGACGTCGGAGCGGTCACCTGCCTTAAAAACCGGGGTGACTAGAGTAGAGCTGTTCGAGTACTCGAATATTCGAGTAGCTCGAAATTCGAGTCGAGCCGGGACTCGGTTTCCGAACCGAGCCGAGCGCTCGATTAAAGCGAGCGGCTGGAAACAATTGTTTCGTTCGTCAATCGCTACCTTCATTGTGCAATCTACTCCAAATTTATAACCTGACGTTCCTGACGAGTGTCATATGAGCTCGATTTTTAATCGAGCCGCTCGCTTTCTGATCGAGCCGCTCGCTTTTTAATCGAGCCGCCCGATTCATTCGAGCCGCTCGCTTTTTTCGAGCGCTCGGCTCGGCTCGGTTATTCGAACCGAGTATATCCCGGCTCGCTTGTTCCGAGTACTCGAACAGCTCTAGACTAGAGTGGTCTTCCACGCTGATGGGAAACTCCCCCTAGATAATGAGGAGTTGAATATATGCCAAAGGGGCCTAGCAAGAATGAAGCAGCACTTCTTTAGCAACCGAGGTGGAATCCCATCGTAACCTGGACCTTTTGACTCATCTAGAGACTCAAGCTTTGTAAAAATTTGTCCTATAGTAATAGATAGTGTGTGGATATTTATGTCACTATGCGAGGACCGAGAGGAATTCTGAACAGGCAGCCCGCCCGTCTGAGGACTGTAAACGGATCCAAAGAAATCGGCAAAAAGATTTGCTGCCGCCAAGCTCGTTGAAACATAACTACTATCAAGGTGTACTTTCCCAAGAATACCGTGATCAGCACGCCTTGTATTTACAAACTTTACCAGAAGCAGGAAACATCATCTAAGACCGCATTCTCGACTCCATTAATATAAACACGGTGATCACGGGAAAGGGTCAGCTTACATCTCGATCGTAAATTTGAAAAAGTAATGTAATCACTATATGCACCGGACCGCTTGAAAGCAATATGTGCCCTTTTCTTTTGACGTATCGGGGATCTCAAGCTAGGGGAGAACCACGGCGGAAATGTGGAACGGACCACTGACCTCATCGGAACAAAAGCCTCAATTGCCTGATTGATATGACGCTGATTGCCTGATTGATATCGCTCTAAGGCAACATTAGGATCGACGTCACTGGTCTCATTATCCCAATCAATTAGGTTAAGAAATTCACGTATGCTGGAGAATCCCCCCGCTTAAAATCCCTGTATACAATGTTATCGTTAACATGGATACGAGCAGGTGTCAAGCCGTTGAGCAAAATGTACAGTGGTGGGTGATACACATCAGGTTCAATAAGGGCATCAATTACTCGGTCAACAGTGACATTAGGACAAGAGACAAAGATGAGATGAACCCTAACCCTAACATCACATCGGATTGATTGAAAACTGAGTTAACTTGGGTGAGGTTGCAGTACCCTACACACCCAAGGAGAAGGTCAATGGCAGCCGATTCATTCGACGATACACCCAATCTTCTAAAGCACCCCTGTACCGAGTCATTGAGCCAAACAGCATGTGGAAGATTAAAATCACCGAACAAGCAAAAAGTGTCCTCGCTATAATTACGAAATACTTCCGTGACAGTATCAGTGTGGCTGGCATAAAACGAGGGCGAAGACGCAGGCGGTATATAAACAGCTCCTAATAATAAGTGTTTATTATTGTGAAGTTGAGCTCTGACAAACAGTTGCTCGACCTCAAGACAGCTTACTGTAACAGAGCAGGAAGGCATCGAATCCTTGACAGCAATGAGGACACCACCGCCTCTCGTACAAGTGCTAAGGTCGGTATCAAATAGGGCCCTTTACACGGACGTTCCTGCGCGCGTTCCCGGCGTGCGTTCCCGGCGCGCGGCACGCAAAAATACGTAGACGCCGGAGCGACGCTCCTTCGTGCACGCCGGAAGGTTATACCCGCCACTACTTGGAGACAGCGAGTTCGGCCTCATATTTCTACGTCGACTCCATCCACATGTTTTTTCCACGATCCACCGCAGTAGTGTATTGCGTACTACCTGTTCGATGTATATCATCGATCTGCGAAACGATCGATGATATACCTCGATATACCTGGCTTATAGAGGATATCATAAATGCTATTATACTGTAGGGTACACTGAAACATCTTTTTTTACGGAGCTACATTTGGTTGACCTGGAGGTGCTATAAATTATGGAAATGGTTTATGGCTCAGTTATAACAACTGTCAAATTTTACAAGGGTTCATTAAAAAAAGGCCAAATGTTTCCCCGGCTGTTGTGACTATCATAATTATTACTATTGACGGCAATAATTACCAGGTAATTGCTTGTTTGAATATAAAAACTAATATTGATAGACAATAAATACACATAGGTATGCAAGTGATGTTATATGTAAGATAAATGATGAAGAGGTGTAATGTGCAAGATGTTTTGAAGATAGGGGTAGTCTTCTGATGGCGCGTGATGCAGGTCAAATTTTTCACCCAGGCTTTTGCGTGACGCGCCAGAAAGCACCACACTCCTGCCCGCGCGCCAGAAAGAACCACGCTCCTGCCCGCGCTCCAACCTAGACTCCAGAAGAGTTTACGTAAGAGACAGAAAAGGTAGTTAGAAAAGGAAAACGGCACTTGAAACCAAGGCTCAGCGCGCGCTCCAGGATTTCCGACAGTGCAGAAATCCTGGAGCGCGTGCCGAGCCTGGCAGCCGATCCTGGCAGCCAAGACTCAAGAGGCAACGATGATGGGTTTCGAGGACTTCGACTCTCGAGCCCAGGGGGGCGTACAATCTTACCCCCTACGACGTGATATTTCGAAAATTATACATTTCTCGCCGGATCTTGGCGAAAGTGTCGTGAATCGTTTCCTCATGTTTTCCCGATGAAAATGGTCCAAAAACGACACAAATCGGATTGTAATTAAGGAATCTTCATAATAAATTGATTTCCATAACTTCGTTAAAAATAGTCCGATTTACATGAAATTAGGTATAATTTTCATTTGGAAAACATGAGAAATCCATCGGTATCACTTCCATATCGATACGATAAAGAATAAAGTATACAGTTTTTCTGAAACAGGTATGAATCCTCGGCCGACCGCAGCGAATCGAGGTCGGCGACCCACAGTCGAGGGTGAAAAATATTCATTACAGCGTATTAAGAAATTCCTTATTCTTCATCGTATCGATATGAAAGTAACACTAATGGATTCCTGGCGTTCTCCCAATTAAAATTATCACAAATATCATGCAAATCGGACTACTTTTACACAAACAATACAAATTATAAAAGGAGTAGGCATTTCTTAAACGCACTCTCTTATCGTATCGATATGGACGTGACAAATGGTGTCGGGCGGTTACCACACTCATACAGATTACACAAATTTTTAAATTTTCTATTTCAGACAACTACAACGGCTGATTTTATGCTATCAGTGCGTATGTGAGTTTTGTAAGGCGCTCCATTTTAAGCTGTATAACTCCGGATATAACCACTATTTTTGCATACAATTGTTTTCATTTTCCCTAAAGCTTGACAAATGAAGCCACAAAGCTGGATGTAAATATATTTAATTGTTTCGTTTTAAAAAATTCGCGTTCACTTCCTACCGCTTGTAGCGGCTCGCAGAGGCTTGGCTGCCAGGCTCGGCACGCGCTTCAGAATTTCCGCGCCATTGGAGTGCCGTTTTCCTTTTCCAACTACCTTTTCTCTCTCTCTCATGTAAACTCTGTTGATGTCGAGGTTGGAACGCGGGCTGGACCGTGGTGTTTTCGCTACACCTTTTCGAACGCGCCACGCAAAGAGCGTGAGTGAAAAAATTTACCTGCATCACGAGCAATCAGAAGACTACCCCCTTCTTCAAAACATCTTGCACATTATACCTCTTCATCATTTATCTTACATATAACATCACTTGCATACCTATGTGTATTTATTGTCTATCAATATTACTTTTTATATTCAAACAAGCAATGACATGGTAATTATTGCCGTCAATAGTAATAATTATGATTGTCACAAAGTGAATGTGTTAACTGCATTTCATTTGCTATCGCATTGCCGGGGAAACATTTGGACATTTTTTAATGTGCCCTTGTAAAATTCTACAGTCGTTATAACTGAGTCATAAACCATTTCCATCGGAACCAACCAAATGTTTATTATTTATTAAAAATAAATATAAGAAAAGTAACATTAATAAACGTACTAATCAAAAAAAAAACAGAGATAAACATACAGAGAGGGTGAAAAGAAAGCGTGGGATAAGAAAACTGTCCCCCGGTTCGCAAAGGCCTGGTCGCCAAATGTTCCTGACGCTGACCAGGCCTGTGCGAACCCTTAAAATTAAGTAGGTAGATGGAAGCAGAAACGGCAGGAAGAGGTAGGTACATATAAAGGAGTAAAAGTGAAAGTTAGAAATAGCTGCAGAAACAGAAAAAAGAAATGTGGCAAATACGTAGTTTAGTATGAAAGTTGCATTTTTGCGTATCCATCACTCTATTCTTATAGCTAATGGACAAAGTATGTAACCATGCAAACAAATATGTCGTATTCGTGTTAATTAAAAAAAATTGATCTGAAGTTGACCTTTCATATTCGAACGGGAATCGTGCCAATTTTCAAACCACAATGTCGATCTTTTTCAGGAAATCTGTACATATGTATAATTTTGTATATCATATATTTCGAATGTGTATAGTCTAAGCTTATTTATGACATAAATACTTTTAAATAACATGTCACTGTTTGAGATTAATAAAAAAAGCTCCACGTTCATTCAAGTTGTAGATGCGTAGAACTATTTCAAAGCAGATAGCATCTACTAACAGCCCTTTAAACATAGGCTACTATTTTTTGGTACTTTACCTGTTATTCATACACAATCACAGGAGCGTGCAGTGCATGTGATTTTACAGAAATTCATAGCATCGGCATTTCTCGCTATTTTTGCATACTTTCTATTTTGTATTAAAAATTAAACAAATTTATAGGCATAATTTCATGTCATGTAAATGATTCGCACTTATTTACTAATTGTTATATAACATTCCTCTTTGTTCCTCTTACATCGAGGTTTCCATTCGGAAAAAATTGTTGTGTGCTTACCAAAAAAGTTGCCACCAATATTGCAATTAAAAACCATTATCCACAATCAATATGCCTCGGGGAGACAAGACACAGGAAGAGAAAAGGTAGACCGCTGACCGCGCGGGAATTTTTTAATGTAACTCGCTGTTTAAAAAATGCCTACTCCTTTTATAATTTGTATTGTTTGTGTAAAAGTAGTCCGATTTGCAAGATATTTGTGATAATTTTAATTGGGAGAACGCCAGGAATCCATTAGTGTTACTTTCATATCGATACGATGAAGAATAAAGAATTTCTAAATACGCTGTAATGAATATTTTTCACCCTCGACTGTGGGTCGCCGACCTCGATTCGCTGCGGTCGGCCAAGGATTCATACCTGTTTCAGAAAAACTGTATACTTTATTCTTTATCGTATCGATATGGAAGTGATACCGATGGATTTCTCATGTTTTCCAAATGAAAATTATACCTAATTTCATGTAAATCGGACTATTTTTAACGAAGTTATGGAAATCAATTTATTATGAAGATTCCTTAATTACAATCCGATTTGTGTCGTTTTTGGACCATTTTCATCGGGAAAACATGAGGAAACGATTCACGTCACTTTCGCCAAGATCCGGCGAGAAATGTATAATTTTCGAATCATCACGTCGTAGGGGGTAAGATTGTACGCCCCTCTGGACTCGAGAGTCGAAGTCCTCGAAACCCATCATCGTTGCCTCTTGAGTCTTGGCTGCCAGGATCGGTTGCCAGGCTCGGCAAGCGCTCCAGGATTTCTGCACTGTCGGAAATCCTGGAGCGCGCGCCGGGCCTTGGTTTCAAGTGTCGTTTTCCTTTTCTAACTACCTTTTCTGTCTCTTACGTAAACTCTTCTGGAGTCTAGGTTGGAGCGCGGGCAGGAGCGTGGTTCTTTCTGGCGCGCGGGCAGGATTGTGGTGCTTTCTGGCGCGCCACGCAAGAGCCTGGGTGAAAAATTTGACCTGCATCACGCGCCATCAGAAGACTACCCCTATCTTCAAAACATCTTGCACATTACACCTCTTCATCATTTATCTTACATATAACATCACTTGCATACCTATGTGTATTTATTGTCTATCAATATTAATTTTTATATTCAAACAAGCAATTACCTGGTAATTATTGCCGTCAATAGTAATAATTATGATCGTCACAACAGCCGGGGAAACATTTGGCCTTTTTTAATGAACCCTTGTAAAATTTTACAGTTGTTATAACTGAGCCATAAACCATTTCCATAATTTATAGCACCTCCAGGTGAACCAAATGTAGCTCCGTAAAAACAGATGTTTCAGTGTACCCTACAGTAATAGCATTTATGATATCCTCTATAAGCCAGGTATATCGAGGTATATCATCGATCGTTTCGCAGATCGATGATATACATCGAACAGGTAGTACGCAATACACCACTGCGGTGGATCGTGGAAAAAACATGTGGATGGAGTCGACGTAGAAATTTGAGGCCGAACTCGCTGTCTCCACCAAGTAGTGGCGGGTATAACCTTCAGGCGTGCACGAAGGAGCGTCGCTCCGGCCCCGGTCCTTGCTACTTCATCGCGTTTTCTTCCAGTGAAAATCAGTAAATTTGCAAGCGCAATATCTCAAAAATCAGTGGAAATCAAGTGTATACATTAATGCTTATTGAATTTGTCTTGGAACGCGCTATCAACTCAGGTCTTCAAAAAAATTAGTTCCATTTGAAAAACCGAACTTGACCATCGTATCTTTTAAAATAATAATCGAAAAAAAAATCGTTCGGGTTAATAAATTTACCCCCTCGAACCATGCAATTCCCTATTTTTTAAATATTTTTATCTCCAATAGTTTAGGAGATATTCAGGTGTTGCGAGTTCCCGCGGACACCCTGTATGTATGTACATAAGTAGACGCAATAAAGACGTAATAATAATAACTCCACTTGCCGTACTACTGATTTTAGGTAATAAATTATAAATACTTGAGGGTATTGCTGGTCTCCTTCACTGTCGTTATCGCGACGGTGCTGATTACAACCAGGAAAGAATCTCTGTTTATAGTTCCATTGCATGCAGTAAATAAAATGTTTTGTCGTCTGGGCTGGACTGTGGTCTTTTTGCCCTTACGCAATTCTGTCAGTGCATACTGCAATTCGGACAAAGTGTTGTGGATATGGGCGGTCTCCGACTTATGATTGCTCTCCATTTCCTCAAAGCCCGCCAAATCCACAAATCTGAGTTCGGCATCTAGAGCACTACCGTCCTCTTTGCTGCTTTGGACCCTCTAAACAGAAAGCGAACAGACTTAGAGATGAACTTATATCTAAATCAAATTATTTATAACGAGTTAGTAGTATAGCAAGGGGGATTCCAACCCAGGTCCTCTGAGGGGAGCGCCGGGGCGGGGGAAGTGAGGGCGCGCGGGGGAGCGCGGCGGAGGGAAACATGGGCGCGGGGACAGCGGGGAGAAGACCGACTGCGCGCGCACGAGCCGCGGAGTGGGGGAAACCGCGATGATGGAGGGGATCAGTCCGGGCCGAGCCGCCGCGAAGACCTTTCCAGACCAGACCCGCCGCCGAAGACATTATAGTCCTAAGCGGAGGGAATGAATGACCCCCCGAAAACTTTTTCAAACCCCGATCCACCACTGGAAATTTTTTCGGAGGCAGGGAATGACCTTAGCCCACCCCCTGAAATTTTTTCCAAACCCCGACCCACCTCCGAGAACTTTTTTAGACCGGGCCCACCCCCAAAATTTTTTTCCAAACCATTATGTAGCTGAAATTGTTTTTCCGAACCAATATGTAGCAAGCATTCTAATTCGTTCCGATTTAACGTCGCAGCGTATCGCGCGATTACGCATAAATTGACTCCTCTGGAGCAACCGTGCAGGATGATGTCATTTTAGGGATCATTTAGGGATCTTCGCAGCCGAAGGATTAATACATTAACTCGAAACGTAATTTAAAACAATGCGGTTTATTAGTTTAGGCAAGAATATATGCACTGTTTATGAAAGTGATTTGTTGAACATTGAATGCGTTAGACATTAAGCATTGGCACAGAACATTTATATAAATGGTTATCAATATATAAAATGTGATTATGAGCATGACATACAATATATGTTTTAAGATAGTATGATATAAGCAGTAAGCGTTGATAAGAACATGGAATATGATCGCGATGAGCGTTAATAATACAATATGAAAAAAGCAACAAGCGTAACAAGACAATATAGTATGAAAGCAATTAGAATAGCAATACAAATAATATGTGAACGCAATAAGCGTCGTTGTATAATATAATATGAAAAGTAATTAGAATAGCAATACGAATAATAGGTAAACGCAATACGCGTAGCAATACAAAATAATATAAATGGAGATGATATCCCGTGGTAATAAAGATAATTATAGTGGCTTACGTTAGTCGTTGTAGAACACTTTGTAAAACACTTTGAATTATACTTTTATAGTTTTAATAAAACTGAAGGCTTCCTGGAGATGTTTCCGTAGAAGAGGACGAGCTCTCGCGGTTCCTCGTATTTATACTAATTACAATCTTTTCGGCTTGAAGGGGGGTGCGCAGTACGCACCTTGACATAGTTACGCATATGCGTCGCAGTAACATTTCCGGGGTTTTTGTAAGGACCAAAGGTTGGTCTATATTTGGACTCGCATTTTCGGCACGTACGCCAAATAATCCTCGCGATTATCCTTTAGGGGTTTTTCTACACGTAGTTTCGTACTGCTCAACTCCTCGAGTGGATTTTGGGTGTTTTGATAGGAAAGGGGTGATAGTGGCGTTGACTGCTTTGGTCATTTAAAGGATATGAGACGGGGTCTCGATTTAAGAGATATAAGAGGCGAGGGACTTGTTTAGATTTGATAGGAGGGAAGAGTTTGTGCCGCGTTGGGCGAATAGGTGGAGGAGTTTCATTGATTGACCGTCTTGAGATGGGGACCGCTAAGGTACGTCGCCAAGGCGGTCGAGGTCATGGAGAAGGGGTAAAAATTGAAGTTTGGGGAGATTTACTGATTGACCGTCTTGAGATGGGGACCGCTAAGGTACATCGCCAAGGCGGTCGAGGTCATGGAGAAGGGGTAATTTGGTGTTTGGGGAGATTTGAGAGGAGTTGTATAATGGTTTATGAAGAAATATTATTTTATCTGTGAGCGAAATTTTGTGGGACGTCACAAAAGTCATATACATGTAGCGCAAGGATACATATTGATCAATTGTAAATTGTAAATTAGGAAATGTAAAAATTTGAAAAATTAAATAGTGTATGATGCGAAATTAAAAATTTATATTATTACCTACATTACAAAATGTGTTTCTTCTCGTTACTTCACGAGTCTTTCAATTACTTAGTCATACAAAAAACTGTAACTTATTATAACTTTATTTTGTTTTGTGATTCGCACTTGTAACTAGTAGTATAGTAAAAAATAAGATGTTGGACACGTTTAAGCATATATTCTATTCTAATAACTTATAACGCCAACGATTAGAAATATCAAACATATCTGAGTTGAACCTAAACGCACATGTAATAAACTACAACATTATGAAAGTCTTTGACAGGCAGTTTACCTATGTTAACTATCAGTGGACGCAACAAGAAGATATTGGATACATAGAAGCATGTATTAACTCAGATGTCTTTGATATTTTTTCTAATCGGCGTTATAAGGTAGAATATGCTTCAACGTTTCGAATTTTAAGTATGTCCACTGATACTTAACGTAGGCAAACTGCCTATCAAAGACTTTCATAATGTTGTACTTTACATGTTCGTTTACGTTCAACTAAGATATGTTTGATATTTCTAATTGTTGGCATTGCAAGTTAGAATATGCTTCAATGTGTCGAATATCTTCTTGCTGTATTACTAGTTGTAAGTGTCAATTGTTCACAAAATAAAGTTATAAAAATAATAAATACTTTGCAGTTTTTTGTATGTATGTTGAATAATGAAAAGGCTCTTGAACTAATTTTTATAATTTTGCATCATACACTATTTCACCTTTCAACTTTTTATATTTCCAACTTTCCAATTTGCCATTTGCAATTGAACAATACGTATTTTTGCGTAACATGTATATATGACTATCTTCTATCATATTCCGCTTGTAATTCAAGTTACAAGCCCCAGATTTTCAAAAAATTATTTGAATTCCAAGATATAATAAAACACAATTTCACAATTTCTCACGAATAAAGATAAAGAAAGAAAAGAAAAGATAACCGGGCTAGAGTAAACGGTAAAACTCTGCTATGAGTATAATATGAATTTATTTATTACTTATACTACTTACATTTTCTTGTTGCGAGTGTTGCGAGTGTTGCGACCACATGCTTCTCTATAGATACCATGCTACAAGAAGCTGAAACTGGCCAAGAGACCAGTTTAATATTTGACGATCAAACAGTACTTTTTAGTATATCGATCTATCGAAATTCTTCATTACGTTTTGCGTTAAGTAACATTACCTTTTCTTGTCATATAAAGCGAAGGCGAAGTTATAACAAGGCTTTTTACACGTTTAAAGTTACAGTAAGTAAATTTAAAGTTACGCTTGTTTGTACTTCTACGTTAGATTTAATTGTATGTAAAATTTCCATAAAAAGCTTCAAAAAAGTACAAAATCACGCTAAGTACATGAAAAAGTCGCAGACGAAAAAGTGTATTATTATTTGTACTTCTACGTTACAATTATATTATATTAATAAAATTCGGACCGTATGCGGCTGAAAGCGTAGGTATTTAAATTCAAAAGCCAATGGTAAAGTAGTCTCACCTGACCGCGGTGGGACGTGATTGGCGGCCTATTTTCTTGGTACGATTAGGGCTCCCTCTGACTGACGGACATACGGCCGATTTCCTCATCTTCAGTAATCTTCCAGTTAAAGTTATGTTCCAGATAACTGCCAAACGATAGGATTCTATTGGTTTAGAGCATATAAATGCTCAAAGCCAATTGGTCGTTCACTGACCGGAAGATTACTGAAGGTTAAGAAATCGGCCGATATATGGGGTTAGGGTCGCGCGTGAAGCAAAAAAAGAACAAAGCGGGCGACCGGAACTCACGCATGTCACGGCGTCCGAATATTCTTTCTGATTTCCTTGCATGTAACTGTGCTTCATTATTATTAATTAAGGTGTACGCATAATGAAATGAACATATTTTTTCACGAATAAGTTATTGTTTCATTACATGTGTAAATAATAATCAAATAAATCATAAAAAATAGAAGACAATAATAATCACAAAAAATTGAATCTAGAATTTATCCTTAATTCTGTCGCGTCATTATTTGTAATTTATAATATTTTAAAAATTATCTAAAGTCAATCGCTATGCAAATTATCTTTGTAAAAAGAAGTGAGATCCCCATAAAAAACTTCAAAAAAGTAAAAAAATACGCCAAGTACATGAAAAATCAAATAAATCACAAAAAATAGAAGACAATAATAATCACAAAAAATTGAAAATAAATCACAAAAAATAGAAGACAATAATAATCACAAAAAATAGAAAAAGTATACAATATAAAAACAGATGTGAAATCAAAATGAGCTGCCAGTACATAAAGGTGCTTTCAAACTGCACTTAAGGGGGGAACTTTATGTAAATGGTCTGTTTTTCAAGAATTTTTTTTTGGAAAATGTAATGCGCAGATTGATTTAAAATTTGAAATACCATTTATTAACGTTATAATGTAAAAATATATTTTTTATAAATTTTAATTGTTAATAATAATGGTGCAATGGCGACTTGAAAATGGCATCCTGTAAATTCGCCGTGCAGTGTACAATGCACAAAAATGATCTGAAACAAAAAAATCAAAATGGAATAGTTACTTTATGCAAAAACGCTCAGCATGACATTTTTCTTTTATTAAAATTTTCAAAATTGCAAAAATGGCGAAGTTTTGAAGAAAGAAACGGATTTTCGGTTATGAACAATTGTTAATAACAATATTTTACATAAAAAATAAAGAAATCGGAGCTCGTCATGCTGAGGCCAATTATTTATAGAATATATATGCCAAGTTTCATAAAAATCGAGTAATTAGTTTTTGAGCTACGTTGCACGGCATGCGAAATTTTGCGTTTCGAGAAAAATGCGTTTAAAATTTGAGTAACAGAAAAATCGTAATTCATTTTGACTTACCGCAGTTTTTTGTTAATCTGCGATTCCAGGGCCATAAAATAGATCTTCCTCTTCTTCAAAAACTTGTAACTCAGCCGTTTTTTCTTCTTTTCGAGAAGCACAAGCCTCTTTTGCGCAAGGAAGGCTGCGGCGCTCCTGCTGTTTAATACGGCGTTTGTCCTCATTTTCGGCAAACCTTTTGCTCTGCTGTCCAATTACTATGCTAAGTTGTTGCATTGTTTGAAGGACAAACGAAAATCCTTCGTTAAACAGGCCGGCAGCCAAAAAAGCAGCTATTTCAACAATTTTAATACCGCAGTTGAGATGTTTAGGTGCTAAACGCCAAACGATAGCGTTAAAGCTCTCGTTAGCATTTTGCGTATGTCCACCTAAACATCTCTCTAACAAATCATCCCGTGACAAGTCTTCATAAATTGGGCGAATATGTTTTTGTACATCTTCGTGTAATGGAGGTGGATGATCAAATTCTTGCCCCGAGGCTTGTGCGACGCGCCACTTACACCACGAATCGGCGTCGGGGGGACAATCGTCGTGCTGCGGTTTTTTATTTGTCGAAGATAGGTGATGAAATGTTGCCATTATCGCCTTTCTCATCTCAATCACAGAATCACTGTTACGCCTAATAGCGAGACCGTAGTATTTTGTTAATTTTTTTATTAACACGTCTGTCAGTTTTCCTTTTCCTCCTAATTTTGCACTCTTTTTTACATTGCGCAACCGACTGCCCATCCTCTTTTCCACATGTCCAATGCACTCGTTCTTTTTAATTTTGAAATTATGACCATACGGTTCAATATCGAGTATAGCCTTGAACGTCTTAGCGTCACCGTCTCCTATATAATTACTGTAGCGTACTCCGTGTAATTCTTCAGAGCGAAGAAACATTTCAACTACAGCATCTACTTCCATCTTACCCGAAGACCCACTGTGATTTACTGCACAATGCTCATCTTCTTTGTGCTCTAAATATTCGGGATTCTTTTTATCGTTTTTATAAAACGTACATATTTGGCAGTAGCTACTTTTCACCAATAAATCGATGACTTTCCCCGTGTTATAACCGATGAGCGTCGTTACACCGTAGTGTGAAGAAAATCCTCGCTTTTTCCAAGAGCCGTCTCCAGATACTTTGAGTCTTGTCAAGGGTTGTTCCTTTTTTTCATTCAATTGTTTTTCTTGTTCAACAGCTTTGTGACACGTGTCATTATACATTTTTTGCGCCGCGGTATGTATATGCTGTATAATGCCGTCATAAGCACTTACACTCAATTCACAGCCTAAATCCATCATGCCGCAAAATATATTTATTCCTTTACGTGCCACGCCTAGTAAACGCATCACAAACACAATTCTGCGGTTAATTTCGAAACTATTATTTACAAATGGTCCCGAATTGATTAAAACAGTTCCACACGCACATGTAACGGCGATTTTAAAACCTAATCCACGGCTGCCTGTTTCTCCAAATGTTTGTTTTTGTTTACACGTTTTGCACACAGAAATATCTGATATTGCACTAAAAACACTTATGAATTCTATAATTCGGTAACAATGTGTAAAATTAATAATTACATCTGCCGACGTAGCTTTTATTTTCTTAGCAGAAGAGCTCGTTCCTTCGCCTCCGCTCGTCTTTTCACTTTCTATCTCAGCACTCTTAAATTCGAATTTTTTAGGAGCTTTTCGCCGTCTGGAACGATTCGGACGATAATTTGGATTATTATCTTGCAGCTTTCGACTCATTTTCAATTTATTCGTATATATTCGTATAAGGCTCTGTAAACGACCGATTTCACTCAAGAGACGCTGCTGAACTGACAATGAGCGAGGACCCCTCGCCGAAGGGGCATCTTTTTCAAAACCGTTATACACACAAATGTACACGTATAGACGCCGAAAAAGGCAGTGCTATGGTGGGTCTAACAACTGGTGTACATTAGTATAGGTTTTAACACAGTTAGAAGGGACAGAAAGGCCGAGCGCCCGACGAAGGCCGACTACCTGAGCCGCTCCGCCCAATACAACCGTTCACTTTATTTTGAAAATAACGTACAAGAACATCTCTGATCACTTTCTAACTTTTCTACCGTATTCCTGAGGAAATTTCCTATCGATTTAAACAAAAAAAAAAAAATGTTCAAAAATTTCATTTTACACAAGGTTCCCCCCTTAAGATGACACAACTACATACACACAGCTCAAATGCTGTGTTCATACATTCCATTACAATGTATTACATAATATTAAGCAGATATATTTATTTTTATACAAATAAATATTTTAATACGAATAAATATTTTATTCAAAATACTTGGCGCTGCGAAACCGAATTGCTGTTTCTTTCTTGTGCGTGCATTCGTGAATGTGTGTATGTGCATATGCTACATGCTTATGATATTCGAATTAAATATATGTAGAGTAATTTTGTCAGCGTTTTAAATACTCATATGTATATGTATATGTATATTGTAAATTTTTAATAATAAGCAATTAACATTTTTTCGGTTTCGCAGCGCCAAGTATTTTGAATAAAATATTTATTCGTATTAAAATATTTATTTGTATAAAAATAAATATATCTGCTTAATATTATGTAATACATTGTAATGGAATGTATGAACACAGCATTTAAGCTGTGTGTATGTAGTTGTGTCATCTGAATCATCTTAAGGGGGGCAACCACTTTAGAAGACCGATAATTAGATGATTTTTGTATTTTTTTTTATTGCGAAAAAAAACGGAAATCTCCGCAACTCTAACAATAATTTTTTTATATTTTCATATATCTCTGGTAATTTTTTCAAGTTGTTTCATCCATTATATTAAGGTGTAATCCGCTGTGTCCCTTGGCGCGTCCTCCTCGTCGTTGTCGACTTGCGGGAATTGTGCAGCTCGCAATTAGCATCTGAAATAGTCCAAAAAATGTTGATACATTCTTGAGATGTTTTTAAAGAATATGAACCTGAATTTTAAAAAAGAAATCGAGAATTGAATGTTGGAACGTGTTTGAAAAGAAAATGATCGATTTTTAGCATTTTGTTTCCCGGCATTTTGCAATAATAAATATGTTTTAAACAATCTAAGCTTTCCAACTTTGGGTTTATATTCTAATAAATTATATTATGTAAACGTGTTCCAAATTTGAAGATGATCCATCAATTAGTTTTTGAGTTATGATTCCCGCAAATTGAAAAAATGTCGTTTCGAGAGAAACATGTTTAAAGTTTCACAAACGAAAAACTCAAACTCAAATGTGTTTAATCAATTGATAAAGTGTCTTACCGATTAATCAGCGATTCCAGCACCATACAGCAGTCCTTCCTCTTCCTCATGGAACTGATTTGAAGCTTGCATTTCCTCTTTGCGAGCTGTTCGAGCTTCTTTTGTCTCTATTGAACTTCTTCTATTTTGCCGAGCCACGCGCATCTGATCCATTTGCTCAGCATATCCGTAGCTCTGCCTGCCAACTACGATTTGTAGTTCATTCATGACCATGAGTAGGGCTGAATTTCCTTCATTGAACAAAATGGCAGCAAAAAATGCCGCTACCTCAATTATTTTGTACCCAGAATGGAGATGTTTTGGAGCTAATAGCCAAACGGTCGAGTTAAAACTTTCGTTTGCATTCTGGGTATGACCGCCTAAACATCTCTGCAATAAATCCTCTCTTGATAGATCTTCATATATAGGACGAATATGCTCTTGTACATCCGGGTGTAATGGGGGTGGATGTGGCTCAGGCTCCGTTCCGAGAGCTGTAGCCTGCTGCCAATTGCACCAGCTGTCGACTCCCTCCGGGCAGTTTTCATGTCGAGGATTTTCGTCTGTAGATTGCAGATGATAGAATGTGGCCATTATAGCCTTTTTCATGTCCTCCACACTGTTAATATTTCTACGAATTGCCAATCCGTAATAAGTAGCAAGTTTCTTCAACAAAGCCTCGGTCAATTTTCCTTTGCCACTCAGTTTTTCTTTTTTCCTGATATTTCGCAAGCGAGTTCCCATTCTTTTCTGAACGTGGCAAATACATTTGCTCTTGCAAACTGGAAACTCATCGCCGTAAGGATTGAGTTTCAGGATTGCATTGAAAGTTTTGGAATCACCATCCCCAATGTAATTTCTATATTTCACTCCATACAGTTCTTCTGATCTCGAAAACATCTCTTTGGATTCTACCTCCATGCTTCCCGAAGAGCTATGATGATTTTGTGCACAGTTTTCTTCATCATGTTCTTCTTTCCACTTTTGGTATTCTACTGTATTTTGAGGCTTATTTTTCCAATATATACACGCTTGACAATAACTACTTTTTACCATCATATCGACGACTTTACCAGAATAATACCCTATGAGAGTTGTTACGCCAAACAACGATTTAAAGCCACGTTTTTTCCAACTACCGTCACCAGATACTTTTAAATCCAGTAGTGGTCTCCCGCGTTGCTCATTTTCTGTCTTTTCCTCCTCTACAGCTTTTTTACAGCAAAATTCAAACACTTTCTTCGAAGCCACATGCATATGACTGTAAATTTTATTGTAACTTTCTTCAGCCAAACCGCTACCGATGTCCATATAATTACAGAATGTATTTAACCCCTGTCTACCTATGCCTAAGAGACGCATGACGAACACAATTCTACGATTGATTTCAAAACCAGTATTGATGAAGGGACCTGAATTTATTTCTCTTCGTCCACATCGGCAATTGATAATAATCTTAAAACCAAGGCCTCTGATTCCAGTTTCTTCAAATTTTATATTCTGCTTGCAACTCCCACAAATAAGTATATCAGACAACGCCGTGAACACAGTGAAAAATTCAATGAAACGATAACAGTGTAAGGGATTCACACGAACGTTTTCACTCGTAGCAGTTGTTACGTGAGGGTGTTAATTTTAAAAGAGACCGAGCGGTTGAGTCTAATTTTCTCAGGTAACGCTTAACGAATTTTAAGAGATTTTATAATTTTGAATTGATTAGATTATTACGCAAAAATCAGGATTGTTTTGGGGCGCGGCTTTTGTCTACAACCTATACAGGTTGTCCAATCGGGATGTGGTACTTTGGTGAAGGTGGTTCGAAACAAAATGAGACGGATTTCAGTAAAATATTACCATGTATTACAAAAATATATAGTTATATATAGGAGTTTTCAAAGGTGGAACAAAATGGTGAAAATTACATGGATTTGAACAAATAACCGATCAACAATAATTGATCGAGGGAAACCCCACAACCCACTAAGTGGTTGGATCAATAATCGTGTCTATTGTTAATTTTATACATTCACTCGAATAATTAATGTGGTTACAATTTATATTACGCGAAACAAGCCAATTTTTAAAACGTGTCACACGCCGAAGGGAAAGTAGCAGCTAATTGAGGGAAAACCCATAACCCACTAGGTGGTTGAATCAGCTGCTGGCTCCGTACAATATCATGACAGATCGAATCACTCACCAACTCTGTACAAGAGATTGTTAATTTGTACAACGGCTTACTTTCAAGTTCTCTCTCTCTCTCTCTCTCTCTCTCTCTCTCTCTCTGGCTCTGGCTCTGTACGACCTGGAGGGTCCCGCGTACTGGATAATGAAGCGCAGGAGCGTCGCACAACACACACGCACAATGTCGAAAGTCAGTTTACAATAAAGCCGAAAATATTAATGTTTAGTTAAATATACGGTTTGAAACAATAAGAGTTTAAATTGTTGAAAAACGCAAGAATATATAAGAGTCTACGGGGACTGAGTCCTTCCACGCACTATAAGATAGACGGGAACTCCGGCTCAAGACTATTTTTAATGAATAGCTATGTCCCTCGGACAGATCGACCACGCACTATGCGACTTAACAGCCGACTGTCGTAAAAAGGTAAATTTCGAATGAAAAGATGAAATGGTAAAAACGCAAAAATATACAGGAGTCTACGGGGACTGAGTCCTTCCACGCACTATAAGATAGACGGGAACTCCGGCTCAAGACTATTTTAGAGAATAGTTACGTCCCTCGGACAGATCGACCACGCACTATGCGACTTAACAGCCGACTGTCGTAAAATGGTAAATTTTGATAAAAAAAATGCAGAAATATATATGTATATAAGTTTTTACGGGGACTGAGTCCTTCCACGCACTACAAGATACACGGGAACTCCGGCTCGAGACTATTTTTAATGAATAGCTATGTCCCTCGGACAGATCGACCACGCACTATGCAACTTAACAGCCGACTGTCTCGAGCGTTCGCAGGGCAGGCCCCAGCACTTGGGACTTTGAACAAAGAGAGTCAAATTGCTGAGCATGCATTTCGTACACACAGGCCCAACCGTCGTCACCCCGGACCGTTCCCAGCCTCGCAGTGCTTAGGGTTTTGAATGTTATCGCATCCGGCGTTCCAAGAACGTTGATGCTGATGAAAGGTTTTCTTATGGAAGTAACGCAGTGGCGTAACAATCATAAATCGGTTATTATACTATATCAGATCATTGACAACTGATCGAGGGAAATTCCCATAACACGCTAAGCGGTTGGATCAGATGTCAATGATTCTGTAATCAAATTTTAACGAGGAAGAAAGGAAAGAAGAACCGAATATAAAGTAGTCTACTACAATGCCTCGGAAGGCTTATCACAACGCGCATTCCAAGAACGTCGACAGCGTTGAAAGATCGTTGACAATAATCTTTCATGAGAATATACCGTGGCGTGACAAGCTTCAAACAGAATTAAATCAGAAATAAGTCAAGCACTATTAAGAATATCTACAGATAATCGACTATTGATTGAGGGAGATTCCCATAACACGCTAAGCGGTTGGATCAATAGAGAACATCTGCGAAATGACTGTAAAAATTAGTAGAATTTAGAAATGAATTTGGAAAAAGTAACCGGCACGTAACACCCCTCCCCCCTTGGAATCATCGTCCCCGATGATAGTTAGGCGTAAGGACATTTGGAGTGCCGTGTGTAATTTAAAAAAACGTGGAATAGCTGCTTGTCACGCCTTCGGGATATCGCGCTCGTTCCCCCGACATGAATTTCGATTCGATGGTTGTGCGGATCGCCACGCAGGGCGGAGTACACGCAATCTATAAAAGGGCGTCCTATATTTACGCAACCCTCTAGGTCCATCATTGTTATGGTAGCGCTGTTTCTAATGAGGCCACAGACGTCCTCATCTGTTACTCCCTGGTTGTCCCTGCACGTCAACTCCCTGAGTGATGACATGTCCTTGAGGAACTGGGCACCGACGTCCGGGTATAATAAACTAATTTGTAGTTCGATGCAATGGGTCAGACCGTTGAGTGACTCGAGGCTAAACTGCCCTCTAATGTTGGTGCATCCAGAAATGTCCAATTTTTTTAAATGCTTCATATGCCGACCCACTTCGCCGATGAAGGTGCTGTCCACCCAGCCACAGAATGCAACCCCGAGCTCAGTGACCAGAGGGTAACGGGATGGAAGGCTGACTGCCATCTCAACAGGACCAAGAGCGAATTCAAAGAAATCCGCTTCCTCCTGTTGTTCGGTTTCCTCATCTTCCTCCCGCGGTTCTCCGCCCCCAGACCGGGGGTTGCATCCCACGAGTTCCATCGACTCCATGGATCGGGGTAGTGTGGTGCTTTCGATTAAATTCTGCAAAATATTATTTTGAAAATTTTTGGGTCTAAATAGGCAAAGGTGTGACAGGGATTTGAACCGTGAAATGACTGCAGCAATATGCTCTCCTCTAGCCGTACAGTCTTTTAATTCTAATTTTACTAGATCCCGTGTCATATGTAGCATGGATCTTCCAGAAAAATCGGTGCCCTTAGCGCTGAAACATTGCAAACCCTGGTTAGCCTCAAGAACATTTCCCAGCTCAATGTCACTGCAATTCGTACATTGTCCAATTGACAGATTCCTCAGGGAGGTGACGCTCGCCGCCAGCTCTCGAAAAGCTGATGGTCGAGTATTAACGGCAGTTACATCCAGCTCTTCCAGTGCGGGACAGTTCTTACAGATTAAAGCCAACAGTTGAGGACGCAGATCCTCAGCGGTTAATTCGTCTTCCATAACAATGCCTTTTAAGTAAGGGGCACATCGCGTCAACACCCAGTAGAAGGCTTCTGTTGTAATACGCCTCCATCCCTGCATCCCAGGCCATCTCCAATCGTCGAGATCAAGACGCTGTATTTTCCGGAAGGAATCATGTACCCCCGCTCTCCAAGTTCTCGATACCCGTTCCATACGGGCGCGATCGGCGAATGGCAGGAACGCTGCCATACGTGAGATCACCTCCACCGGCAAGAGCGCAGAGTAGACCGGCTCGTACCCTGGGAACGGATTGTCCCTCTCAGTGGCGAAAACAAACGGCCCAACACCTGTAGATGGAAGATTAAAGCCATGCCAGGCGTCAGCGACCAAGACTCGTAGTTTCCTTTTATGAAGGATGATTGGCTGAGTAAGGGCGTTCCTCGCCACCCTAGCTGCTTGCTGCGGGGTGTTGAAGGTGAGGAATGCCACGTTTCCGTTAGGCTGAACCCTTAGCACTGCCTGCTCGGCGCCATGTGGACCAAAGAGTTTTAAAAGGTCCTTTTGCTTTGTGAACCGCGCAAGGCGGCACACAAAGATCCTCCTGGATGTCCCGTGGTCGTTGCTGACAGGTTCTGGCATTGCTATGAGACTGATAAACAAACAATAGGAGTAGTACAACATAAAAAACAAAGAACTATGCGATTATTGATCGAGGGTTTCCCCGTAACGCTTAATGGTTAGATCAATCATTGTCCCTGTATTCATTGGCTAATTCACTATTGCCCGCTGGCATGGTAATGACTAAGTGGTTGGATCAATAATCGCATTTGTTGTTAATTTTGTACACTCGCTCGAGTTATTTGTACAATTAATTTGGTTACAATTTACATTACGCGAAACAAGCCAATTTTTAAAACGCGTCACACGCCGAAGGGAAAGTAGCAGCTAATTGAGGGAAAACCCATAACCCACTAAGTGGTTGAATCGGCTACCGCTTCCGTACAATATCATGAATAGATGGAATCACTCACCAACTCTGTACAAGAGATTGCTAATTTGTATTTTCAAGTCTGTCTCTCTCTCTCTCTGTATGACCTGGAGGGTCCCGCGTCTAAGATGGTGAAGCGCAGGAGTGTCGCACAACACACACGATTGTCAAAATAGTTCACTATATATTATAATTAAGCGCGAGAATATTAATATTTGGCTAAATAAAACGGTGTTAAAACAAATAATATATAAACGCAAAAGTATTGTTGAAAAACGCAAGAATATACAAGTCTCTACGGGGACTGAGTCCTTCCACGCACTATGTGATAATCGGGAACTCCGGCTCAAGACTATGAAATAGCTATGTCCCTCGGACAGATCGACTACGCACTACGCGACTTAACAGCCGACTGTCGTAAAATGGTAAATTTTGAATGAAAAAATGAAATGGTAAAAACGCAAAAATATACAAGAGTCTACGGGGACTGAGTCCTTCCACGCACTATAAGATAGACGGGAACTCCGGCTCAAGACTATTTTTAATGAATAGCTATGTCCCTCGGACAGATCGACCACGCACTATGCGACTTAACAGCCGACTGTGTCGAGCGTTCGCAGGGCAGCCCCGAGCACTTGGGACTTTGAACAAAGAGAGTCAAATTGCTGAGCATGCATTTCGTACACACGGGCCCAACCGTCGTCACCCCGGACCGTTCCCAGCCTCGCAGTGCTTAGGGTTTTGAATGTTATCGCATCCGGCGTTCCAAGAACGTTGATGCTGATGAAAGGTTTTCTTATGGAAGTAACGCAGTGGCGTAACAATCATAAATCGGTTATTATACTATATCAGATCATTGACAACTGATCGAGGGAAATTCCCATAACACGCTAAGCGGTTGGATCAGATGTCAATGATTCTGTAATCAAATTTTAACGAGGAAGAAAGGAAAGAAGAACCGAATATAAAGTAGTCTACTACAATGCCTCGGAAGGCTTATCACAACGCGCATTCCAAGAACGTCGACAGCGTTGAAAGATCGTTGACAATAATCTTTCATGAGAATATACCGTGGCGTGACAAGCTTCAAACAGAATTAAATCAGAAATAAGTCAAGCACTATTAAGAATATCTACAGATAATCGACTATTGATTGAGGGAGATTCCCATAACACGCTAAGCGGTTGGATCAATAGAGAACATCTGCGAAATGACTGTAAAAATTAGTAGAATTTAGAAATGAATTTGGAAAAAGTAACCGGCACGTAACACCCCTCCCCCCTTGGAATCATCGTCCCCGATGATAGTTAGGCGTAAGGACATTTGGAGTGCCGTGTGTAATTTAAAAAAACGTGGAATAGCTGCTTGTCACGCCTTCGGGATATCGCGCTCGTTCCCCCGACATGAATTTCGATTCGATGGTTGTGCGGATCGCCACGCAGGGCGGAGTACACGCAATCTATAAAAGGGCGTCCTATATTTACGCAACCCTCTAGGTCCATCATTGTTATGGTAGCGCTGTTTCTAATGAGGCCACAGACGTCCTCATCTGTTACTCCCTGGTTGTCCCTGCACGTCAACTCCCTGAGTGATGACATGTCCTTGAGGAACTGGGCACCGACGTCCGGGTATAATAAACTAATTTGTAGTTCGATGCAATGGGTCAGACCGTTGAGTGACTCGAGGCTAAACTGCCCTCTAATGTTGGTGCATCCAGAAATGTCCAATTTTTTTAAATGCTTCATATGCCGACCCACTTCGCCGATGAAGGTGCTGTCCACCCAGCCACAGAATGCAACCCCGAGCTCAGTGACCAGAGGGTAACGGGATGGAAGGCTGACTGCCATCTCAACAGGACCAAGAGCGAATTCAAAGAAATCCGCTTCCTCCTGTTGTTCGGTTTCCTCATCTTCCTCCCGCGGTTCTCCGCCCCCAGACCGGGGGTTGCATCCCACGAGTTCCATCGACTCCATGGATCGGGGTAGTGTGGTGCTTTCGATTAAATTCTGCAAAATATTATTTTGAAAATTTTTGGGTCTAAATAGGCAAAGGTGTGACAGGGATTTGAACCGTGAAATGACTGCAGCAATATGCTCTCCTCTAGCCGTACAGTCTTTTAATTCTAATTTTACTAGATCCCGTGTCATATGTAGCATGGATCTTCCAGAAAAATCGGTGCCCTTAGCGCTGAAACATTGCAAACCCTGGTTAGCCTCAAGAACATTTCCCAGCTCAATGTCACTGCAATTCGTACATTGTCCAATTGACAGATTCCTCAGGGAGGTGACGCTCGCCGCCAGCTCTCGAAAAGCTGATGGTCGAGTATTAACGGCAGTTACATCCAGCTCTTCCAGTGCGGGACAGTTCTTACAGATTAAAGCCAACAGTTGAGGACGCAGATCCTCAGCGGTTAATTCGTCTTCCATAACAATGCCTTTTAAGTAAGGGGCACATCGCGTCAACACCCAGTAGAAGGCTTCTGTTGTAATACGCCTCCATCCCTGCATCCCAGGCCATCTCCAATCGTCGAGATCAAGACGCTGTATTTTCCGGAAGGAATCATGTACCCCCGCTCTCCAAGTTCTCGATACCCGTTCCATACGGGCGCGATCGGCGAATGGCAGGAACGCTGCCATACGTGAGATCACCTCCACCGGCAAGAGCGCAGAGTAGACCGGCTCGTACCCTGGGAACGGATTGTCCCTCTCAGTGGCGAAAACAAACGGCCCAACACCTGTAGATGGAAGATTAAAGCCATGCCAGGCGTCAGCGACCAAGACTCGTAGTTTCCTTTTATGAAGGATGATTGGCTGAGTAAGGGCGTTCCTCGCCACCCTAGCTGCTTGCTGCGGGGTGTTGAAGGTGAGGAATGCCACGTTTCCGTTAGGCTGAACCCTTAGCACTGCCTGCTCGGCGCCATGTGGACCAAAGAGTTTTAAAAGGTCCTTTTGCTTTGTGAACCGCGCAAGGCGGCACACAAAGATCCTCCTGGATGTCCCGTGGTCGTTGCTGACAGGTTCTGGCATTGCTATGAGACTGATAAACAAACAATAGGAGTAGTACAACATAAAAAACAAAGAACTATGCGATTATTGATCGAGGGTTTCCCCGTAACGCTTAATGGTTAGATCAATCATTGTCCCTGTATTCATTGGCTAATTCACTATTGCCCGCTGGCATGGTAATGACTAAGTGGTTGGATCAATAATCGCATTTGTTGTTAATTTTGTACACTCGCTCGAGTTATTTGTACAATTAATTTGGTTACAATTTACATTACGCGAAACAAGCCAATTTTTAAAACGCGTCACACGCCGAAGGGAAAGTAGCAGCTAATTGAGGGAAAACCCATAACCCACTAAGTGGTTGAATCGGCTACCGCTTCCGTACAATATCATGAATAGATGGAATCACTCACCAACTCTGTACAAGAGATTGCTAATTTGTATTTTCAAGTCTGTCTCTCTCTCTCTCTGTATGACCTGGAGGGTCCCGCGTCTAAGATGGTGAAGCGCAGGAGTGTCGCACAACACACACGATTGTCAAAATAGTTCACTATATATTATAATTAAGCGCGAGAATATTAATATTTGGCTAAATAAAACGGTGTTAAAACAAATAATATATAAACGCAAAAGTATTGTTGAAAAACGCAAGAATATACAAGTCTCTACGGGGACTGAGTCCTTCCACGCACTATGTGATAATCGGGAACTCCGGCTCAAGACTATGAAATAGCTATGTCCCTCGGACAGATCGACTACGCACTACGCGACTTAACAGCCGACTGTCGTAAAATGGTAAATTTTGAATGAAAAAATGAAATGGTAAAAACGCAAAAATATACAAGAGTCTACGGGGACTGAGTCCTTCCACGCACTATAAGATAGACGGGAACTCCGGCTCAAGACTATTTTTAATGAATAGCTATGTCCCTCGGACAGATCGACCACGCACTATGCGACTTAACAGCCGACTGTGTCGAGCGTTCGCAGGGCAGCCCCGAGCACTTGGGACTTTGAACAAAGAGAGTCAAATTGCTGAGCATGCATTTCGTACACACGGGCCCAACCGTCGTCACCCCGGACCGTTCCCAGCCTCGCAGTGCTTAGGGTTTTGAATGTTATCGCATCCGGCGTTCCAAGAACGTTGATGCTGATGAAAGGTTTTCTTATGGAAGTAACGCAGTGGCGTAACAATCATAAATCGGTTATTATACTATATCAGATCATTGACAACTGATCGAGGGAAATTCCCATAACACGCTAAGCGGTTGGATCAGATGTCAATGATTCTGTAATAAAATTTTAACGAGGAAGAAAGGAAAGAAGAACCGAATATAAAGTAGTCTACTACAATGCCTCGGAAGGCTTATCACAACGCGCATTCCAAGAACGTCGACAGCGTTGAAAGATCGTTGACAATAATCTTTCACGAGAATATACCGTGGCGTGACAAGCTTCAAACAGAATTAAATCAGAAATAAGTCAAGCACTATTAAGAATATCTACAGATAATCGACTATTGATTGAGGGAGATTCCCATAACACGCTAAGCGGTTGGATCAATAGAGAACATCTGCGAAATGACTGTAAAAATTAGTAGAATTTAGAAATGAATTTGGAAAAAGTAACCGGCACGTAACAAAAGTTCAAAATAGTGTACCGGTTCATTACCTTTTAGGGAAATGTCTTCGTCAATTCTAGTTTCATCAATGAAATCTTTTATAGACGGATGAAAATGACTATTATAAAAAATTTCATTTGCTGATACAACTTCGTGGTCAGCCAAATCAACATGTTCGATATCTAAATTTTCTGAATCTGTTTCACTTGGCTCAGGTTCGCCACTACTCAAATTTTCAAACTCGTCCATTTGATCAAATTATTTTTTGTATAAATATTTTGATCAAATATATTTTTTGTATAAATATTTTGATCAAATATATTTTTGATGAAAAATATATTTTGAGGAAAGAGCCGAGAATGCACGCAGAATACAGTATTTATTCGCCAGGTTCTCGCGGCTTGGTATCAGCGGGGAGCATCTAACATAGACGGGACACGATATGCAGTGTTTCTGAGGTTTTTCTTGCCGAAAGTGAGAGCGACTCAGAGCTGGGTTGCTAAGAAATCCCTACCATAGTGGAGCTACAATGTACCCGTAGTGAAGGGGGGACACGCCACGCATGCGCGTGATGACGCCGTGACCTTCCTCCGTCTAGTTTTCTTCATTTCGTTTACAAGTGCTTAGGGCTTTACTGAATCTTGATCCGAATGACTCCATTTCTGATCTGCCCAAACCCTCTCGACTAATAGGTCGTCATTTTCCAAAATTACTGGATAAAAACCGACGATGCAATTTGTGTTCATTACGACAAACTAGACGTCGAACTCTGTATATATGCTCTACATGTGACACTGCATTGTGCATAACACCCTGTTTTGAGGATTTCCATACGAAACAATCAATACCGTAAATTCGAATATCCGACATATAAATTTTTTTTTCATTTGGAAGGACAAGAAGTATGAACAAACAGATAAAAATTGCAACAAAGACATACACATTCATTATTCGTTTTGTATAATGCATGCGTTGCACGAGTGCAGCTCGTATAATAAATAGTAAAATCAGAAAAATAAAAAAACATCCAAAAATAACACAAAAAACGCCAAAAACAAGAAAAACTTTCTACGTCCATGTCGTTAGCCCTGGGTAACGCCGAAGGAAAGAATAATATATGAATGTAACTGCCGTTATTCATTTAGGCTTGTTTAGGATGGCAACACTGTTTCTGCATAAAATTTTGATAATCTGACTTGAGATTCGTGATTAGCGATATCAAAAATCCTTAGAAACATTTCAAGTTCAAATTTTAAAAATTCAAATATATGCCATACCGTTCGGGGCCGGGCTGGCCACTATAGTGGCCACCTAGGAATTCGGATACTTTGCCGGCCATTTTGGTGCTATATATGCATAAATTTTAAGTAAATAAAATTTACAATTTCAATGAAAAAATCCCGGTCCTCTAAGCCTTGTTTCACACGAGACGGCACGGCACGGCAACGGCGCCGTTTATACGGGAAAGGGAACGAAGATCATATGGAAACCTTTCACACGTGCCGTCGCCGCATCGACGGCGAACGGCCGCCGTGATGTCGGGCCCGCCCGTTTTACACATTCAGGCCTGTTTCACACTTGCACGGCACGGCACGACACGGCACCGTTTATACGGTAAAAGGAACGAGGATCATATAGAGACCTTTCACACGTGCCGTTACCGTATAGACGGCGAACGGCCGCCGTGATGTACCGTGCCTCCCCAATACAATACACGGCAACCGTGACCGGTTAAATATTTAAACGTACCTCAAATGATTTTTAAAAATTTTAAAAATGTCGATTTTACAGCTGTTTGTAGGTAAGTGCTACCTTTTTTTCAATAAATTATAGTTATGGAAGTATTAAACGTATGGGGATGAGGTATTGCGGTGTGTATAGAGAAGTATTGAACCATTTTTGTGCAATTATTTTAAACAATGCAGTTTTTTAACATCGAGCGAGATATTAAAAATATGAAACAAATCAGAATATAGTTCTATCTTTCCTCTTGATGGTTCAAAAAATTTTTTTTAAACTGAAATAATTTTTCTTAAAACTTCAATGTCTTCTCTACCCATACAGCACACTTCGTTGCGGCAAAGTTGCAGGATGGTTGCAGTAACCTTGCGATGTTGCATGGTTGCAGCGCAATGTCGATGTATGTTGCTTCAAAGTTGCCGTGCAAAGTTGCCTCAAAGTTGCTGTGCAACTTCGCAGCAGGCGGACATTGATTCGTGACGTAAGACGTGCAGACGACTTGTATAAGACGTGCAGACGACGTTTACAGACGTCTTAAGGTGGCCGTTCCAATAAGCGGCTACAGCCGCCAGCGACTGCGACCGGCGGCTACAGCCGCCAGCAACTCCAACTGGCGTCGTCGCAAATGGTATTTCCTATATCTAAGCGTCGACGCCATGGCCCCCACCAGTGCAACGACGCGCCGCACAGGCCCTTTTCGAGCACTTGAAAAGAGGGTCTATTGTTGTATGAGGTCTCGAGGACCGTCGAAGATAGTGAAAGACTAACCATTTTTCTTATATGTACATCGTATTCTGTTTATCTATCGGATTGAAGAAGTCAATGACATTTGGGTGCTTCTTTTAATATATCGGAATTCAAATTGTGGCAAAAAATAGGATAAACCTATTCCTTTCTAGTGATGTATAAGTTAAAAAATATTTTTTACATCTATTAATTTGTTTTTCTATTTTTTAACTCAATCGTGATAAAAAATTGGAAACTGTTTTTTGGTACTTTATTAGTGGTTTAAGTCACACGCTGGGGAAACGTTCGGTTTTCAAGTTATTATTTCTGTACTTTCCATAGTATGTATTTATCAATTTTTTTAGTTTTATTGAAATTGTTGACGTTATTTTTTTAAATAACCTCAGACTTTGTTATGAGTTGTATATTAACTCAAATTTTTATGAACTTACTTAACAATATTCAGCATTTTCAACGCGAAAAATGGAATGTTGCATTTTCCCCTATTTCTTTGGATTCAGGCCCACTGTACGATATAGAATACAAGTGATTACTCCATTATTAGCAACTATTGTCAAATCTTGTTTTCGCAGTTGCAAGGACAAATATATATTGTTTATACAAGTTCGTGGAAGGTAACTAAAAAGTCGAAAAATACTGATATTTTTTCAATGGGTTTCTTATAGAAAAATAAATGTATATAACGAATTATTTGCTATTATTTTGCAGAATCGATACTATTTCTGACCCCTTTAACTTTACTTTAACAAACTTTGAAAGAAATCACTTAAAATTTTGCATAAAACAACAAATTTGACATGTGTTTACACGCAGATCAGATGTAGCCGTCATGATATTTTTACATTTTTTTTACAAGAGCTCATATTATTAGTTTACAAGAAATATATATATAAAAAAAAACAATTCCATAAGTTATGAATTCTGACTTCTTTCCTTATTTCTGGATAATCTGTCCGAATGTGTGATGGATCGCAGAGCGGCTAGAGTCGCTTAGACTGCTTCTGGAGCAGTAGAGCGGCAGCCGCTGCGCGACTTGGCGATTCTGCTGTTACGGCGGAACACAGACACTCGTGGCTCTGTGTAGTGTCTCGAGTAGCCTAGGCTGCTCATGAACCAAACGCGCATAGGCTATAGCAATCCTGGCGCGGCCGCAGCAGTCGCAGCCGCCCATAGGAGTTGGGATGAATGCTTTTCCATTGTACCAGTCATCGCGACAGCGGCTGTAGCCGCCGGTCGCAGTCGCTGGCGGCTGTAGCCGCTTATTGGAACGGCCACCTTTAAAGACGTCTGGAACGTCTGGCTTCAGACGTCTTTAAGATGTTTTTAAGATGTTTGTGTGCTGTCTGGGATTGTACTAGGTGGGGTGAAAAGTAACCTCCTTGGGAATGACAAAATTTTTTTTTTAAAATTTTTTTTTTATTTTATTCAATATAGTCCCCTTTTAGCTCGATACACTTATGCCAGCGCTTTTCCAACTTCTTGATCCCGTCCGAAAAGTAATTTTTCGGAAGGTCTGCAAAATACTCCTCCGTGGCGTCGCACAGTGGTCCCAAATCCCGAAAACGTGGCCAAAACTCATAACTTCGTTCGATTTGCATGAAACCTGGTATTTTTATGTTTTTGGGTTCGCTGACTACGATTCTGAACTTAAAAGTAAAAAAAATGGCGAATCCAATATGGCGGACAAGTATACAAGAAGAGTTGTTAGTTGTACTCGCAAAATGTTTTTTTGGGGGTATTTCTAAGGTCGCTGATCAAAACTCTAAACATAAAACTTTGAAAAGCAAAATGGCGACTCAAATGTGGCGGACAAGTATACAGAGAAATTGTTAGTTGTACTCGCAAAATGTTTTTCTCTGTGTATAAAATGCCACTTAGTTTTCAAGTCGTACAATATTTTACGTATGAGTCCCTTTTTCTCTTCGGATAACTCATACGAGCCATGCAATTTTCTAGACATTTCTTTTTCAATAATTCTATATATTATTGTCGCGTTATCATCGAAATGTTCTTTAAATAGAAAAAGAGCTCTTTTTTTAGTTAAGCCTTTCGATTTCTTTGTATTTAAAGAATCTGCAATATAAAATAGCAATGATAATGAAATTTGACGAATAAATACAATCGAAATTTTATCATCATTATAATAAAAATATAACTTCATTGTTTCCTTTTGGCAGATTTCTACAACGTTGAATAAAAAGTTGCACAGAATCCGCATCCGCAGCTATCCGCAGCCAATTTTTACGTAGTTTTATAGTAAAATGTTCATATAATAACGTTTAATAGGTCTCGTGACGGAACAATGAAGAACAACAAACTGTTTCTCTGTTTGAATGTAATTCTCCTTTTCGCGACCTCAATAATTTTCAAAGAATTTCTTGCTAATTTGTTACTAAGTACGTCACTATTTTAAACTTTGGTTTACATATTTTAATTGTTCATACCTTCAGTAGATAAATCCATTTTACCAAATTAAAATTGATATACTACACGACTCACAGTGCACTGCGAAATACAATATTATTTTTCGCCTTTTCCGAACGCTCGATGGGACGCGTGCGAGAGATACATTCGACATTAATTTTAAAAAAAATAATAACGCTCGTTACATAGCAACTCCCAAAATAAATTCCCAAAGCGATTTACTAGCGAACCCAATAGTGAAAGTTCCTTATATAGAAACTTCATTTTTGGAATTTTGGCCACGTTTTCGCGATTTGGGACCACTGTGCGTCGATGATTTCCTCGCGTGAGCTGAATTTTTTATTGATGAGCCATCTTTTGAGGTTTGGGAAGAGATAATAGTCCGAGGGAGCCAAATCGGGCGAATACGGTGGATGCGACAGCAATTGGAGCCGTAAGTAATTGATTTTAGCCGTGGTTGCGATGCTCTTGTGTGCCGGCGCATTGTCTTGCAAAAACAAAATTTTTTTTCGCTTCATGTGAGGCCGTTTTGCAGCGATTTCGGCCTTCAATCGCTCCAATAATGCACAGTAATACTCGCTGTTGATGGTTTTTCCTTTTTCGAGGTAGTCCACGAAGAGTATGCCATGACAATCCCAGAAAACCGACGCCATAACCTTTCCGACCCATTGAGCTTCCCTCGGCCGCTTCGGAGCACTCGTGCCGGCTTCAGTCCATTGCCGGGCACTCATTCTGTTCTCTGGTGTGTAATAGTGGATCCAGGTTTCATCAACAGTTACCAATCGACGCCAAAAGTCCGCCCGATTCCGCATCAGCAAGTCCAAACACTTTTTCGAAGTGCTCTCGCGTTCGTGTTTTTGGTCAGGAGTGAGCATGCGCGGCACCCAACGGCAGGATAACTTTTTCATATGCAGAATATTGCCCAAAATATGGCGTGTGCGCTCAGTACTAATCTTTGTGGTATCTGGTAGCTCGCGCACCTTCACTTTCCGGTCAGCCAACACCATTTCATGTATTTTTTTGACATTGTCCTCTGTAACCGCATCGGAGGGCCTGCCGCTGCGGACTTGATCGGTAGTGGAGTTGCGGCCACCACGAAACTCTCGAAACCAATATTTGACGGTGTAATCTGACGGAGCATTAGCCCCATAATATTTATCCAACTTTTCTTTTGTTTCCTTCGCCGTTTTGCCTCTCAAAAAATAATGTTTTATGAGAGAACGAAAATCGTTTTTGTCCATACTCAACATGATTCCAAACACGTCAACAACAATCAGCTGTCAAAACAAAACGAAATACAGTATCGCACTGAAATTTGGCATGTCTGCCTAAATATGAACGGACTTCAAGGCACCATAACCTTTCTTGCAGTAGCAGCGCATTCTGGCGGTCAAGGAGGTTACTTTTCACCCCACCTAGTATACTTGTAGTCAGTGATGCCAGAATCGTGGGACGTGGGACCAAACGTTTACCCCCACCATGACCTACCGTCGTCTCCCACTATGGCCTACCGTCGTCCCCCACTTTCTTCCCATTGCACTGCACACAAGCATATCCCTACCCCTGTCCATGTGCTCAGCAGCCCAACAGGCAGCTCACACAGACAAGAGTAAAAATATGCTTGTGTGCAGTGCGGTGAGAAGAAAGTGGGGGACCCTGGTAGGGCATAGTGGGAGACGACGGTAGGTGATAGTGGGGGTAAGCGTTTGGTCCCGCGTCCCACGATTCTGGCATCACTGCTTGTAGTAATCATTTTTTCTCATTGATAATATGTAACGCACTCGCGATGAACAAATGCAGTTATTGGTGTTGTTAGTAACAGGAAAATTGATAAACAATATTCAATATCCAGACCTCACAGCGATGACATATTGAAGAATCTGCAAATCGTCTAAATATTGCACAGGTTGGTCACTTGTATTGTCGCTTTCACACGTGCCATGAGTAGTTGCCCTGTGTTATTTTATAAATTCTTTACAGAAAATGGAAGACTTAAACCTTGACGTTTTGATTTCACTCGTCGAACAAAGACCAGTCATATGGGACAAGACCTTGACTGTGTACAGAGACAAAAATGACACTAAAAAGGCGTGGGAAGAAATTTTTATTCAATTTAAAAGTGACTTTGAGGAGTGTGGAGATATAGAAAAGAACAATTTCGGTTAGGTTCATAATTATTAGTACAAGCACACAATAAATAATAGTCTCATTCTTTTATATGTTTTTATTTTTGAATATTATTATTATTATATATATAAGATTCTATATTATTATATTTTTGAATGTTGCCATTCTACAGATCCAACATCCGTTAAGCACACAATAAATAGTAGTCTCATTCTTTTATATGTTTTTATTTTTGAATATTATTATTATTATTATATATATATTATTATATTTTTGAATGTTGCCATTCTACAGATCCAACATCCGTTAAGAAGTATTCGGATAATATATTTCTGACATCATTTGGCGAAATTCCCCCACGCGTTAGTCTTTGTCGAGGCACATCAAAAAGTCCTGTTATAGTCGTTGTATCCTCTATTTCGTAGCCATCTTTATCTCGAACATAATTATGCAAAACAACACAAGCCTTGACAATGTCAACTGCAAAATTAGGATCCAAATTTATAGGCCGATGAAAAATCCTCCATTTATTCGTTAAAATACCAAATGAGCATTCCACATATCTCCGAGCTCTACAAAGACGGTAATTGAAAATTCTTTTTTTCACCGTCAAGTTGTGTCCACCATACGGTCGAATGATGTGTTTGTCCAGGCCGAATGCTTCATCCCCCACAAAAAAATAAGGCACCTTTGGACTGAACGACCCTGGAAGACATCTTTCTTCAGGAACTTCTATTTCTTTATTTTTTATTGCCGTCCAGAGCGAGGATTTCTTAAATATATTCGAATCACAATCTTTCCCATAGCTTCCGATATCAACGTACACAAAACGGTAATCCGAGTCTGCTACCGCCATCAAGACCACAGAAGAGTAGCCTTTGTAATTAAAATACATCGAGCCAAGTGGGTTCACTATTCTGACATGTTTCCCGTCAACAGCTCCTAAACAGTGGGGGAAATTCGCTCTTCTTTCAAAATCTGAGGCAATTGTTTCCCAACTCTCTTTACAGAGTACGGGAAAACATTCCGAACGCATAATACTCCAAATGGCACAACATACTTCTCTTACAATTTTGCTTATTGTAGAAATACCAAGTCGGTAACTGTAGTGTAATTCTGTAAAAGTACAACCGCTCGCCAGATATCTGAAATAATTAAGAATATTATGGGGTATTTAATTAATTTCTTAATTTCATTTTGTACAGCTTCGGCCGTGATGAAGAAGTGGATTAATGTGAGGGATTCCTTCAAAAAATCTTGTAATAAAAACAAAGAAGCAAAAAAATCTGGAGCGGCAGCAGCAAATGGAAAAACCTATATTTATGATAAGCAATTGCAATTTTTGCTGAAAATATACGAGGAACGCCAGACAGAAAATTCATTGACAGAGACAATTACTGAAGCAGGATCAGCAAATGCAGGAGCAGCAAATGTCGAAAATAGTGCTGATAGGACGAGTGTTGCCAGACAAGGGCCCCGGAAACGAAAATTAGATCCGGTCGAGATTGAAATGATTCAGGCCATAAGAGAAAAACCAGATCGACATTTGTCGTTTTTTAAAGGCGTAATTGCCTTTCATTAGCCTCATTAAATGAGGATGAAATCATAGAATTTCAAATGGAGGTGTTAAGGAACATAACATCCATCAAACGGCGGAGAAATATGCGTTCAACAAGCATAGGAAGGAATCGACAAGAGACACCGGCAAGTGGAAGCCAACACTACCACACAATGTTGCCGCCAACATACAGTACACCAAACGCGAATACATTCGATGTTCTGAACAACCAATTAGAAATTTCTGACGCTTCATTCGACGATTCATTCGACTTTTCGATATAAAACGCGTTAGTACTGTTTTTGGAGTACTGCACTGGTGGTAACATGTTGTGGTAGTGTTGTCTTCCATCACTTGGTGGTGTCCCTCGTTGACTGCTACCTGTGCGTGGAGAACGCATATTTCTCCGCTGTCGCTCAGGCGGCAGTTGTATATTATTATTATTATATTATATTATATATTAAACTACCGTTAAATACACTTTTATTATTAATAAATATTTCTTATTAATTTATATTAACATTTTTTTTGTATGGTTTGTTTCGAAACAGTTTACCACCTGAAGCGGAACACCATAAAAAATGCACATAAATCTGATTCATTTTTTCGATTTGGTTTTCATTTTCAAAAATTGGACGTCCTATTTGTTAAATGAAGTCTTGTTTTACTAACCTAATTGTGACGGCCAACATTTCGATAGGCTGAATGCATTCTCGCATAGCTGTATCTTTGTGCTGAATTGCATCCTTCAGTCGTAGGTGCAACAGATCAAAAGTTATAATACTCATACGAAAATAATTAAAAAAATTTTCTTCGTTGTTCCTCAGGTCTGTAAAGAGTATATAAAATGCCCCAAACTCTTTTCTACTCATATTTATTGGGTGAACCCACTGAATTCTATTCCTCCTCCTTTTTTTTAATCGTTTGTATAGAAACAACATTGCTATAACGTGTTCACGCTCCATGTTGAAGCCCAACTGACTTGGAAAATCGTTTATGAACCGTGAATTGTGCCAAACGTCTGTTTGTGCCATAGAAACGGTGCCGTGTATGCGGTGCCGTGCCGTGCCGTGCCGTAATGTGTGAAACAAGGCTAAAGGTTAACGAGTTTGCCATACCGTGAGATGGTCAATCGCTGTCAACACTTCGATGAGAAAGCAACGTCTGCGGTACAACGATGATGATTGATATCGATAGTCTGGAGGTTAAGGATCGCAAGAGGATAGCGAAGGAAATTGCAAAAACTAGTGCAGCCATTCGCAAGAAACACTTGGCTTTGAAGACTGGCAAGATGGAGGAAGATATCGCGTTGGAGAGACACTTTAAACCTATCGTCGAACCCTTGAAACATATAGTGAAAAATACCACAGAGGCAGACACATTATCACCAGTGAGCAGTGACGTTGAAAAGAATGAAACATTAACGCCTGAAACAAAAATTCGCCCGAAAGGGAACACGTCGACGTTGAAGAGAAAGAGGAAATCACTCGTAACCTCCACACCAGTTCAATCGATGCGGAAACGACGGAATACTACGTTAAACGAGCCTACGGTCCCTATCACGCCAATAAATACAATTCCTCCTGTACAATCGCCCTCAGCCATTGACGATGATGATGATGATTATGATGATGACGTTTTCGAAACTTCTCCCAATGAGTCATTTGTGACATCTATTAGACAACAACTCCGAACATCCGAGGGACAAGAAGCGCTTCGCAGTTATTTCGGTCCGCTGGGGCAAAAATACGTAGATATAATCCTAAGCGAGGATAAAAATAAGACCATAGACTATGTATACGGTGTATACTTTATCGATGATAAGATGATGCTTGGGAATAAGGTTTTCGATATCGACAAACATGATAATATACTCATCGATGGTGTAAGATACAAGGGAACGCCCGGCCTTTACCAACTGATTTTCAAGAAAATTCCAAATGATGCTGTATACACCGAGGCCGATAAACAAAAATACAAAAGTATACTGCTTGCGACGAACGCTCACAGACACAAACATGGTGATCACAATCGCATAATGAGCAACAAGGGATACAAGTACAAACATTTAATTGCACCGCTAGTCCCCAGTTCATCGGCTAAAAGGGTAGGGAAAGGTCTAAGGACACCACGACTCATGACGGTAAACGATAACAAAATCGATTACGTGCACTGGGACAATCCCAACGAGCTGGTCGATAGACTTAAATTGCTCATTGCATCGCGCGCGGCAGGTCACACGGGTCTCGATAATGAAATCGCATCCATCGAGAAGGAACTTCGCGAGGCGGGCCACATTGTATAAATTAAACCGCACACCGATGACGCGCACTGTATGCATCGAGATGCCGATCAACAAATTTGGGGTGTCGCTCGAGAAGAGTGGAACAGCTGGAATGGACTACTACAAATGGAACGGTTTGCTTCGAAAGTACATGCGAGATAACGCTCTTTCCATGACCGGTGTCGACTTTGATGCAAAATCACGCAAGATACGACGGGTAGCGCAACCCACGGCTGACACCGATGCTGTCAATAAACTGTATATGGAAAAGAGCATTAAACTTTTGAGAGAGCAACAGGAAGAATTAGAGAGGAAGCTGGTCGTGTTTCAGAGAGATATGCTCACGTTGCAAAACAGCGTTCAAAAAATATCGCAGGCGTCGAATTCTATCCCACAGCAACGCTGCGAAGGAGAATCGTGCGAGATGGTTGATCTTGTCCAGAATTTCCTCCGACCGATGGGGAGCACATAATGCGCGTACACGATAATTATCGCATCATTCGTGTCGAAGACACCTCTGCGATCAAACATGCCACCATTATCAACATCCAAGAGTAAAGAAAACCATGGTCGCAAGAAGCGACAACTCGTTGAGTATTTGCACGCTCCAGCTCGAAGACATTTCCCGCGGAGGCGCGTCATAGTGCACGGATACGACGATCTGTGGCAAGCTGACGTTGTAGAAATGCGTCCTTACTCGCGATTCAACCAAGGTCACCACTACATACTCACCGTCATCGATGTGCTGAGCAAGTATGCCTGGGCGATGCCGTTGAAGACTAAAAGTAGCGCTGAGGTGACTAAAGCGTTTGCAAAGATATTTAGAGATCGATATCCGAAAAATTTGCACACCGATCAAGGAAAAGAATTTTTCAATGCTGATATGCAGAAACTATTGGCAAAGCATGACATTAATCATTATTCGACGTATTCGGTGATGAAGGCCTCCGTCGTGAAACGTTTCAATCGAACTTTGAAGAACAATATGTGGAAAATGTTTACGCTCAATGGAACCTACAGATGGACCGATGCGCTACCAAGTCTTCTCGCAGAGTATAACGCGCGAAAACATAGAACCATCAAGATGCGTCCTTGCGATGTTACCCCTGCGATCGCCGACAAGCTGCTAGCCACCGTGTACTACAACGTAAAGATCGCCGCTCCAGCGAGATTCAAGTTGGGCGAGTTTGTTCGCGTGAGCAAATTTAAAACCATCTTCGATAAAGGCTATACGCCGAATTGGACAACGGAGGTGTTTAAGATAGCCAAAGTACAAGCAACTGATCCCGCGATGTATCTGCTCGTCGATTCCTGTGGAAAACCTGTTGCTGGAGGATTCTACGAACATGAGCTGCAACGCGTCACCGATCCTGATGTGTATCTAGTGGAAAAAGTCTTACGTAGGAAGGGGGATAAGGTGTACGTCAAGTGGTTGGGTTTTGATAAATCGCACAATTCTTGGATAAATAAAAATAATGTATTGTAAAAAATAATAATAATAATACATGATTCAATAAATACAATGATACATATACATGTGCAAATAATTTTTTTTCCATACATGTGCGAAGAATATTATACAATAGTTTCTATTTCACAAGGGTATATTATAATGTCCCCAGGGCAGAGTGTCGGTCGAATCGGGTACGATATACCGCTTGTCGTCGTGCGGACTTAGAGCGATTTTGGATTCCGAAATGGTGTACACTTTGTGCAATTTAGACCGTATGCACGATTGTCTGCGAACCATTTCGATCTCCCTTTCCAAGCACTGCGCGTAGTCGTCGAAAGTTATCGTTCTGGCTATGACGTTGGTCTTGACGCCTTTCGCTTTCTTCGTATCTTTTTTACCGTCTACGCGAAGTGCATACATTTTCGCTCTAAGACCTACGAATTCGGTCATTATCGCACCGTTATTTTCGTCCTTCATCAGCCCTGGAACCTTCTTATTTAAGCACGGCATATTATATACATTGTCGATGGGATAATCGCTGGTGTCGAATCTGTCGATATTGTGCTTCATAGATTCATAGATATCGTCGCATCGAATATGATAAATGAGGCTTGTCTGTGTCTGTGTATAGAATTTTACAATTTGTTCCATGCTTGGGCGACATGTACTCGTGGTGAAATTCGTACAAACAAATTTTTGATATGTCCAGAATGCACATACCCACGTATATCGGTTTGTTGAATTTCACCTCGAGCTTTCGCAATTCAGCAGCTATTAAATTTTTCGAAAAAACACTTCGGCTATGGAAATTCGGTTTCGCGATCATTGCCTCCGCGCCATATCGCCCATCCCAATGCGTTAAGAGTTTTACATCCACATGATTTCGCACATTTTCCATTGTTTTACCGAATACCGCGTTGTTCATCAATTTGTACAAATTTTTTTCAAAGTCACTTGTCGCGCTTGTTCTAAACCGTGTGTTGAGTTCGATGTAATCGCGGAGCCAGGGTGATTGAACGAATTGAAGCACGCGGTGTATCTTTGTAATACGAAGACCGTGACGCATGGACTGCTGCAGGTTGCGATAATGAATAACGTAACGCTGCTTATCGTATACCGTCGCGAGTAACTTGTCCTGTCTGCTGCCGGGTGGTTTGGCACGCGTCGGACAGAACGGTAGATCCGCATGAATGTTGTGCAGACGTTGCGGATATTCTAGATCTACCTCGAGAATGTATCCCGTGGACGAATCGACAGCGATTGAAGACACGTTAAAATTTGCGACATCTTCGACCCATTGAAATTTAGCGTACGGCAGAGGCTGACACATTGCCCATCCATACAAATTGTTCACGTCAAAGTACATCAAGTACGATGACTCTTCCGATGCGTCGTAAGATGGCATGTACTTGTTATTGGCATGTGCGTATCTTCCGGAACATTGACTTAAACCACCGCGTATACCGCGTTCGACAAACATGACCGTATCGACGTCTGTGAGCAATTCGAACGTAATTTTGGTATGTTTTAGCATAGCATCCCACGTGAAACCAGGTAAAGTGTAATAATGCGCTGAATCTAGTCCATAGCTCTTGATACAACTTACGCGAAAATTTTCAAAAATATCTGCCAATAACAAGACATCTGTCTTCAAATACAAATCGCTGTATTCGCCCAAGGTTCTAATCTCGAAACGTTGCCAGACAGTCTCGGCGTGCGCGTAATCGCTCTCGGATACAGTCTCACCCGTTAACGAGCTGTAGAATGATTCGCGCGGTGGCAAGCATGGGTCCTGCAGCTTGTTCGCGCAATCAAGGTATTCGTACGGAAAGACACCCTTTCGCCTCAATAAATTAAAATCATCGGCGGATAATGTTTCAAATTGGGATCGTAAAATTTTTAATTGATCTGTGCTAAGAAAAGATGCTAATTTGTCGAGACTGGTGTTGAGAAATTTGTACGAATCGATGAATCGCAATTTAATACAATTTCGCGAGTCTGAATCAGCCGTATCTTCGACATTTTTTGTGAATGAAATGTACTTTTCTTTAGTTATGGGCAACACGTCAACGCTGCCTTCAAAAGCGGTCGCTATTTCCTCGATAATGAAATGCGAATCGTAGCCGGATAAATTATGCAAAACTATGGGGATGTAAAACGCATTTTTATAATTTAAATTGCACTCCGAATGTGCTGGGCCTCTAAACCGTCCGGAGAGATGACAGTGATCGCGAACTCGTACATCGCTAGCCTCGAATGGTTCTTCGCAAATATGACAATGTGAAGCATCGCGAAATGTGGTCCACTGTTCGATGGTTAAATCCAGCATGGGAACATTACTAGTCAAGATGGGTTTAGCGAAGTTTGCAAAATTTTCCAATTCGTTGACGACCATGAAACACAATCCGCGTCGCGGCGACATCGATACGTCGATAGCGATGTATCGTACGAGCAATGCATATAATATGCTATGCTGTGCACTTTATGATGCTGGTACTTGTGTAATTTATTATCACCCTTTCGATTGTCCTCCGTTTTCTCGATGATACACTCTAAATCTGCGTACACCACGAAGGGGAGCCGCTCCTTACTGCAGTGGTTGTTGAAACTGAGGAGATTTTCACCTTCGCTGGGCAGCAGGATGGCACAGTCGTTCATTTGCCCCCAATCCACTGTATGGACCTCCAACTTCTCGACACAGCTGAAGTAATGCATGCAGCTGTAAAAACAATTTTTTTTTTTTTTTTTTTTCACGACGCATTTCATAAGTTTCTATACGTACCGGTCGCAGATGAATTTCTTTGCCTTATTCTTGCTCAGCTGTGCGCTCACCAGCCGGGACAAGTTCTTGATCAGCACAAAGTGCCCTACATCACCGTGCTCTTGATTTGGTGTGTAGAGCAGATTGACGTGTCGATCCCTCTTTTGATTGGTGAGACGCAGTGGAAAGACCGTTGGCCCCTTCTTCTTCTTCTCCATCTCAAAGCTGTACACGTTGATGGAGATTTCGTTCAGCCGTTCAAACTTTGCAATCTGTGCCAGAGACATTGGGAACTCAATGCCCTGGAGATTTAGCATGGAAGCATAATCGGGGTACGAATTTGGACGATCGGGATGTCTTTCCACCGGATGTAGAGCGGCGATCACTGCCCACGCGAAACAGGCGTTGTCCGAGGATTGCACACTAATGGTTGCCTTCTTCGACAACAATTCCCGCGGTAACTTGTGGTGGCACCCCGCACGCAGCGGATTATACTTGTTGACATTGACTGTCAGGTTGAGAATTCTCGTCAATGCCCATCCGCTGTCGCGTTCCTGGAACTCTTCCAGCGATGCTAGGGTGGGTTCGACGACGCATCGTTGGTACCACTCCTGCAGATCGGATGTGCGGAAGAGTTCGCAGTTCCGGGTATTGATGCTTTTACAAGCACGCTTGTCACCCACCACAAATTCACCGTTGAACACCGTGTTCACTTTGAGGTTTCGATGTTTCCTCAAAGCGCCCCGCACATGCTCCAACAGAATGGTTCCCGCATCTTGGAGGAAGTTGCACGGTTCGATGTAATTCGAATTTAGCACGGCACCAGTTAATACGCGGGTATTGAACGCAGTGTCTATTTCGCGCCACCAAAGTCCTGTGCTAGAATGTCCGGCACCTTCGCGCACGAAACGTCCGCGCAACGAATATTTCAATCCTTCGAGTCGCGCGATTTGAGCAACCAACGATTGTCGAACGCCGATTGATAATCGGGGACGTTTCACTCGGCTGCGTTCTTCCAACGATTCTATGCACTCGTTGCACCGTTCTTCCCACGCGAGATACTCTTCCCGCGAAATCAATCGTGCAGATTGATCCAATAATTGGCGTTCTACTTGCACGAATTCTCCCATGATATTAAAAGTTGTGCAAAAACTTAATTGCTGAAGGCCATGATTATGTCTTGACTTTTAATCCGGTTAGATCTCGGGCCAGTGATGCCAGAATCGTGGGACGCGGGACCAAACGCTTACCCCCACTATCACCTACCGTCGTCTCCCACTATGCCCTACCGGCGTCACCCACTTTCTTCCCACCGCACTGCACACAAGCATATTTTTACTCCTGTCCGTGTGCTCAGCAGCCCAACAGGCAGCTCACACGGACAAGAGTAAAAATATGCTTGTGTGCAGTGCGGTGAGAAGAAAGTGGGGGACGACGGTAGGCCATAGTGGGAGTCGACAGTAGGTCATAGTGGGGGTAAGCGTTTGATCCCGCGTCCCACGATTCTGGCATCACTGGCTGTACGGCATCGGGACTGTTGCATTTTGGACAGGTACTATTCGGTACCGTACAGAAATCTAGAATAAAGCTTTCGCTTTTCGATTTTTTCAGCTGCCTGTCTTCTATCTGAAGTCCGATAAGGTGTTTAACATTGCTGTACTCGCATATTGGGCATACTGATTTTTCCGTTATACTAGGAATTTCTTTAAATAGTTTCTGCGCCAGCCATCCAACGTTTGCATTACAATTAATGCATTGCAATTTTCCCATTAACGCCGACTGTTGCATTGGGAATATATTTGCCAGCAATTCTACACGCATAGTGTAAGTATAATTCCTCAAGCCTTTAAGCAGAGTATCTTCAACCATTTTGGTGAATAATGTATGTATGGATTTCATCTGATATATGAAATATAAGAAATAAATATATATAATGATATTTTGATGCATCTACTAATGAAATGTATTGTAATCATTTGGGGTAAAAACAATATTTTTATATGAAGGGATGAGAAGAAAACACAGTATTTCTATAGGTACAATTAATAACAGTTTAGAATACTTGCAAAACAAAATTTATAAGAGTTTTCATTCGTTATATAATATGTACATCAACTATGTGTAATTAAAATTATGAACTTACTTTGTTTCTTATATGTACAAAATCAATTGCTGCCAACAATGCCAAATATAAGATACTATCGAAGGCACACGTATTCCTCAATGAAATAATTGAAATAATTGAAATTAGTATTTACATTTCGGTAGAAGTAAAAATTGTTAATAGGTCAGCAAATTGTAGAGGGACAAAAGTAATTGGACACATAATAAAATAAGTAATAAATAAAATACATAATCAAATTAATACTTGGTATTGCCGCTTTCTGCTTGAATTACTGCTTCCAAACGTCGTGGAATACTATTTATTAACTTTTCAATATAATCTTTAATAATATTTTGGATTGCTAACTGTAAACTTTTGAAAAAATCGGTTTTATTATTTGGCCTATCCAATGGAACATTCATGTGTAGTAAACTCCATAAGTTCTCAGTAGGATTCAAATATAGATTATATTGAAAATTTAATAAACAATATTCTACAACATTTGGAAGCAGTAATTCAAGCAAAATACGGCAATACCAAGTATTAATTTTTTACTTATTTTATTATGTGTCCACTTACTTTTGTCCCTCTACAATTTGCTGACCTATTAACAATTTACTTCTACCGAAATGTAAATATTAATTTCAATTATTGACAAAATAATGTATGTACCATAAGCCTATAGAGAACATGAATGTAAGTTTATAACAATAGTAGTAACTTGACTAAACTTTACCGATAACCGTTTCCATTAGCTGTCCACTTACTTCTGTCCCCGACTGTATACATATATGTATGTATGTTATCCTTGCGGGTACGTAGACCGAACACGTGGGCAACTACACCAACTCGTTTTTCAACGGATGACATGCTGTTGCCGCGAAGCTCTGCTTCAAGATAGTGGTCTATTGTTACGCGCCGCGGGCTTTAGCGTTCGAGCGGCACGTTTTATACAAGCAAATTCGGACTAGGGATATCCCACAGTCGTTAGACTATCGGAAGTTGCTGTATTGAATGTTTTCGTAAGAAAAGCAAGGAGGCTCGCCGCGCTTGTAACAGTCAATTTTTTTTATATTTTAAATGTCTAAGTACCTTATCAGATGGATAAGGAGTAGATTTTGGGATCGTTGGTGCTCTAGTCCCGTACGGGTCTTTTCAATGGAATCAGATAGGTAAATGATGAGTAGAATTTAATAGTAAATAAAGCTTTAATGATTAAATACTGAATGAAAGCAAAAACATAACAATGGAATAATAAAGTATGGAGAATTTCAACATATCATTGTAAACGGAGACCACTCCTGACTAGGGGAATCCCACAATCGATTGATTGTCAGAAATTGTCGTTAAACACCCAGTAATTTTAACAGAGATAAACGAAATGTACAGAAGAGGTAAAGGGTGCAACTCACCAGACAGTCACAGTAATGTAAATGACAATATAACTTGGATTCCGTTTCCTTTTTGGGATTTTGGATAATTCTGATAGCCGGTATACCTAAATCAGAAAAGAGGATGAAACGCGAACACGCACACACTTGATTGTAGATAAAACACACGCAAATTGAATTATAACATGGAACACAATTTGAAATTAGAATAAATCGTTTAAAAGAATAAGTTATTTCACAGAGTTTAGTATAAGAAGTGTTTCAAAAATTAATAAAAAGAATTGTTTCGCAAAGTTAATAAATGATTTTGTTTCGCAAAGTCGAGTCTTTCACGCGGATTCACTATAACCCGGGAACTCTAGCTCTAAGACACTTGCGGACCCAGCGACACGCACCTCACGATTTATCGTCACAGAGTGTCGCAGCTTCCCGCTCTCGGCAGCGACCAGAGTGGGTCCGTACCGAAAATGCTTACGCTGCATTTTATCGCTCGGCCGCGTTACCATGGGCCCGTCTACTTGACGAGGCGGTGTATGTGTGTGTGTGTGTTCACGTTCATCCATCAGATTTCCGATTTAATATATGATCGATATTCGTATGCACAGGAAAATATGACATTCCACATCTCGAAAACCATACAATTTCGCACGGCTGAGGGCCGCTCTCTCAATGTGCATAATTTCATATACACAATTTCTGACTAGGGGAATCCCACAGTCGTTGGACTATCAGAAATTGTATTGGGTATTCAATTTTAACAACAATTTTTAATTAATTAATAATTCACGCAAGCGACAAAACCGTGGGAAGGCGCGACTCCCTGCACCGGATGTAAGGTATACAATTCCGTCAATCTTCTAAGAAGTGATCCAGTCTGCGCATTCCTGCTGTAGCCGTTACTGATTATGTTACAATGTTTAACGCGGCGGTCAGAGGTGCTCTCAACGAGGGTTCTCCCACAATGCTGCAAGGCATTGTTGAAATACATCCCTGCCGCTTACACAGAACGGATTCGGCACAACAGGAGAACCACTGGTCCTTTCGAACGCGACTATCTGGTGAGAACGCCGCTGCGTCAGCACCGCCTTATCGGTATCGCGGGACGGTAATGCGTCGAGGCGACGACGCTCCAAGAAAGGGGTTTTTGTTCTAGCAAAAATATTATTGATTAATGGGCAGGAGTATGATCAACGAGGGATTTCCCATAACGCTAGGCGTTGTTGATGCATACCCTGACCAGAAAGAAAAATCTTACGTTCCGGACGTAACACTATCCTGTTTAGACTTGGGGCGAATACAAATTCGCGCTGAAGCCAGACCAGTTGGCCTGGGGATCCAAATGGGCGCTCACTAATTGTGCCACCAAGTTTGATCTTCTGAGCGGATCCGTTCAATGCATCATGAACGCGCTCAATTAACCGTGTGTTAAGACAGAACCTTCCTCGTCCGCCGAATCCGTCATTAGTAATGCCGGCATCCTCAACGTAAACACGTTGATCGGTGGAAAGTTGTGTTGCACGCTTCCATCCCAACAAGTTTGCAGTCGGGAGTCCCGGTTGCACTAATACATTGGGTCGGGCAGGATCAGGTGCGTATCCACGAGGTCTTAGATCCTCTGGAACATCCCAATCTCTGTTCGCATCGACGCCTGTTGTATAGCGCAGATCACGGACAATCGCTTCTGCGAGTATCCGGGGGGCTGGAAGTGCCATGTATTGCCAATGTGTGTTATGGTCAATACGTCCAAAGTCTCCTGTGGCGTTTGGCCATACAGGAATTTCCAAGCGATGGTGTTTACCATCAACTTGAAAGTCGCCAATGCATCTGAGATACGCATCAATCGCTGGCGCAGTGGGATAATTCTTATCCTTAAGGTAGGTTAGCAATGCTGCTTCCTCAGGATGGAATTCTCCGCGTAGTTGTCGTATCTGCGCATATCGGGCGTACAAGTGCATGCTCATGACGTATCTGTAACAAGAACGAGATACCACTGTGGCGAAGCGTTTATCGCTAGCTGCCCTAAGGTCGTATTCTTTATCGACCAGTGGAATGAAAGACTCGTTGGTTACAGTGAATTCACGTCGTGCACGCAACTCATTGTACCCTGCGAAATCGTCGCAATCGAACTCAATGTTCATCGGGTCATTTGACAATGGACTAGGCTTTGTGCTTAGTCTGACGTTGTCCTGCGCTCGCCTACCCTGTTCAGGCCTAGGCAAAGGAGAGGCTACAGCTGGTTTTAAACCAGTTGCTTTGGGCTTACGTTGAAACGGTCCTTTCTTCTGTGGTCTGGGTTCAGACATAGTTACAGGTTCCTCATCGCTTTGAAGAGCGGGTTTTGTGGACTTTGTAGTCATAGTTGTGAACTTCACGAAAATCACCAAGGTATATTTTGGGATATATGTATGTATGTATGTATGTATAATTAACGATGTAGCAAGTGCTGTTAAATATAGAAACTTTATTAAAAAAAAAAATGGTTTTACTATAAATTTGTCAAATAAAAGCTTGTAAAAGGGGGTACTTACGTCATTTATTATATCGTCTGTCCTCCGTGGAACGTCTCCGTCGGAAAGAAAGCCGAAGGAATCGAACGCGAACCATCGCGAACGATATATCTCTCCTCGGCCTGTATAAGGAAAAAAACAATTGTTTACTTCGAAGTCAATAAAAAGCCATTTTCGACAATAAATACATCCACGATCAAGTGTATTAATTGAAGACCTTGTTGCAAAAACCGAGTAAGTCCAACTTGCGAAAGTTGTCTCATTCTTATACACATCAATCGACAAAGTATAAAAACATTTAAAAGTTGAGCTAATAACATTGCGCTTACGTAGCATTTACACCAAGGTCTTCGATCTAATCGATTGTAAGATGTTTCATAATACTGTTGCGTTGGAGTGGGACTAGGATAAGGAATAGTTGAGCGAGGAGTTGGGTTATAAGTATATGTTTCTTGCTGATATTGATGATGCATTTGTGGGGGAGTTGGAATATGAATAGGTCTATTAACCCTCCGAGTACTGGACTTCGAGTCCTGGGCCTGGGTCTGTCCAGACCCACACCGATAGTTCACTAATACATATTCACGGTCGCTCGAGACCCTCACCGATACTGTCATAAAGTAGGATGATCGCCGAGCTCGAGACCCTCACCGATATTGTACACACACTGACGATCCCTCGAGCTCGAAGCGGTCGGTTTCGGATTAGGAACGTTTGGATATTTGTTGTACACGTATGAAAGAAATAATCATGGGAATTATAAAAATATTACATTTATTCCATATTTATAATATCATCATTACATGTATTGCACAAAATTCTATGGGTTTCCGTGGAGTGGTTGTTACATACATGTTAACTGCACGATTCACATTTCGAGGGGTATTTACTGTCGTTTCCTACGCAGTAGCAACATCTCGCACGCTTGAGACCTCCTACTCTCGTTTTTTTAACAATTTTTCTCCCCGTTGCTTCTATCGCCCTCACAATATTTGCCGATAGACCTCCTTCCTGATTTTCGATTTGGGTAGCCCGTCTGTCAATATTTTTGGCAGTCAATTTCTTTGCCAATGCCTCTAAAAATAATTTTCTTCTCATCGTGGATGAATGTCTCGTCTCCCATGTCGGATTTTTGACGTGCCAGACAACCAGGGATCCGAACCGCCTAGTAACCGTAACCCTTACCCGGTTAACCAAGGAAGGTTTCTGTAACCCGTAGTAACCGCGAGAGAACGGTTCTTAAAATCTAGAAGAAACCGAAGTAACCCGGTTAACCCGCTACGAGCCGGTTACTAGCGAAATAAGACAGCCTTGTCTAAACTAGACAGTCATTTAGGGCAAGGAGCTATGCCCGACAATGGATGCGAGGTACCTGTACCCCCTAGCGAGGTCAAGCCCCCGCAGTGCCTCACCGAATTTTATGGCTTTCGACCCTCGATGGGGTTTGAATACCATTAAAACTTGAGAAATGTCCAGGATTTACGCATTTTTCATCAGATCTTTGGGAAAACGACACCGATCGATTCCTTATGTTCCGCCGATGAAACTAACACCAAGAACGACGTAATTCGGACCATAATGAAAGAAATTCCATGGAAAATGGATTTATATGATTTCAAGCTGACTTCGTTAATAATAGTCCGATTTACGTGAAATTTGGTATGATTTTCATCGGAAAAACATAAGGAATTCATCGACATCACTTCTATATCGATACGATAAAGACTAAAGAATTATTTTTTTCTGAATCGGGTATGAATCCTCGGCCGACCGTAGTGAATTGAGGTCGGCGCCCCGCAGTTAAGGGGTGAAAATGTGAAATATCCATTTCAGCGTAGTAAGAAATTCTTTATTGTTTATCGTATCGATATGGAAGTGGATTTCTTATGTTTTCCTGATGAAAATCATGCCAAATGTCATGTAAATCGGACAACTTTTACACAAGCAATTTGTATTCCTTATGTAAAAGTAATCCGATTTACATGAAATTTGGTATGATTCTCATCAGGAAAACATAAGGAATCCATTGGTGTCACTTCCATATCGATACGATAAACAATAAAGAATTTCTGACTACGCTGAAATGGATATTTCACATTTTCAGCCCTTAACTGCGGGGCGTCGACCCCAATTCGCTACGGTCGGCCGAGGATTCATACCCGATTCAGAAAAAAATAATTCTTTAGTCTTTATCGTATTGATATAGAAGTGATGTCGATGGATTCCTTATGTTTTTCCGATGATAATCATACCAAATTTCATGTAAATCGGACTATTATTAACAAAATTAATCTCAGATTATGGAAATGAATTTGGCATGGAATTTCCTTCATTATTTTCCGAATTACGTCGTTCTTGGTGTCAGTTTCATCGGCGAAAGATGAGAATTGCGGAAGTCGAAGATTTCTCACTTCTTAATAGGCACTCCAACCCCGGTATGATTCCAATATTTCTGTAACCGCATTAACCCGGTTAACCCGGTTAGTCGGGTTACAGACGAATTCTGTTACCCGGTTAGGCGGGTTAGTCGACGGTACGACGTACCGAACCGGGTACGGGTTAGGGTTCGGTACCCTGCAGACAACAAACGCATTATATGCAGCAATATCGAAATAGTGCATAAATAAAGATAGGGGCCAACGACGGGTACAGCGCCTACAAGAATACTCCCTCACTAATTTATCTAACACGTCGACTCCACTTTTTGTGGAATTATAATAATTTATTATTTCCGGCTTGAACTTTTGTGCAGCTGCCGATATTTTATCCTCGCGGTGTAATGTGGACAGTAGCACAACACACTTTCGCAGTTTTGGCACGTAGGATACCAGCGTTATATTTGGCGTGAATAGAAATTGTGATGAATATAGACATCGATTTTGAATATTTGTCACCATTTTTCGTAAATCCCGCCTATTTTTACGCATTGTTCCGACTAAATACAGGTTAATATCTAATAAATACTCCGCTAAAGTTATGTCCGTGAAAAAATTATCGGTCGTCACGCATCGACCAGAATTTCTCCAGAAATCAGTCATTTGTTTTACGACACGTTGCCCTTGCTGTTTCTCTGGTGCGTTTCCTTGTTTCCCCAAATAGACGTCCATGTTGCAGCAATAATATGTTTGGGAATCACAAAGGGTTCATATTTGTATCCCATATTTGCCGGGTTTGTTTGGCATATACGAGGGGGTACCCAAAAGAAACCGAACTTATTTTGTTTTAATTTATTTATTTAATTTTGAAACAAAAAACCTTCAATCCCCTTCAAAGTACTCTCCGCTGGCACTAATACACTTGTCTAATCTTTTATTCCATTGTTTAAAACAGTTTGTAAATTCGTCTTCTGTGATGCTCGACAGCGCCGCCGTCGTTTTCTTCTTCACCTCAGCAACGTCTGCAAAACGCTTTCCTTTCATGATTTTTTTCATTCGCGGAAATAAAAAAAAGTCACACGGGGCAAGGTCGGGTGAATAGGGGGGGTGGGGCACAAGGGTCATGCCATTTCTGGTCAAAAATTGGCGCACAGACAGGGCTGTGTGAGCAGGGGCGTTATCGTGGTGGAAAAACCAGTCGCCCGACTGCCACAAATCAGGCCTCTTCCGCCGCAAACTGTTGCGCAATCTTTTCAAAACATTCAGGTAGAAAGCCTGGTTAACTGTCTGACCCTGTGGAACAAACTCTGAATGGACGACTCCTCTCACATCGAAGAAACAAATCAGCATTGTTTTGACGTTTGATTTCACTTGACGAGCTTTTTTGGGGCGAGGCGAACTTGAAGTCTTCCACTGGCTTGATTGTTGCTTTGTTTCGGGGTCGTAACCGTAGCACCATGTCTCGTCACCTGTGATGACCTTGGAAAAAAAGTGGGGATCCTTTCGGAACTCTTCTTTCAAAGCACAGCATGCTGCCACGCGACCTTGTCTTTGTTCAGCAGTCAGCACTCGAGGCACGAATTTGGCAGCCACCCTTTTCATCCCCAAATCTTCCGTTAAAATTCGCTGAACTGAACTCCAAGTCACTCCCGACAGTTCCACAACTTCTTCAATCGTCCGTCGTCGATTTTCCAGGATAATTTCGCGAATTTTTTCCACATTTTCATCGGTTCGGGCCGTGGAAGGACGACCAGAGCGAGGTTTGTCATCAATTGACATTTCACCACTTTTGAAACGGGAAAACCACTCAAACACTTGAGTTTTCCCAATAGCATCATCCTTGTAGGCCGTTTTTAACATTTTAAAAGTTTCTGTGCCAGTTTTTCCGAGCAAGAAGCAAAACTTTACGGCTTCGCGCTGTTCACGAGACTCAGCCATTTCAAAAACGACGAGCACACAAAACAACTGTCAGTAAAAAATTCACTCAAGCCGAAAGGAACCTTCTTTAGTGACGCCACTCGGCTTGCTGACTCAGGAATGATAGCTCTATACGCTCCTAGCGGCAAAACGCGGTACTACAAAAACTACGCCCACCACAACATCAGTTCGGTTTCTTTTGGGTACCCCCTCGTATACTTTGAATGAGCAACGGCCGCGAAACGTCACCAACTGCTCATCAACGCATCCAACGTCTGTCGCATTATACGATTCTTTACAATTTTTCGTAAAGATATTTGTAATATCTCTTAGGCGTGCTAGTTTGTCCGTGGCCTTTCTTTCCTCTCGTGTGGCGGAATCGTCGAAACGAATATACCTGAGTAAAACATAAATTGTAAATGCAAGTGTGGATGTAAGTGAAGATGTAAGCGAAAGCCATCCAAAATCGAAAGGCAAGGATAATAAATAAATATAATAATAATAATAATAATAATAATAATAATAATAATAATAATAACATACCTTAAGATATCTATAAAGCGATCACGCGACATTGTTGCTGTATAAAATTGCCGAGAAAGTGCATCCGTCGTTTTCCATAGGTCCTGCTTGCGTTCGCGCGATTCTCTGAACCGTCCAATCAACAACAGAAGTCAAAAAAATGCATCCATTTCCGTACGGTCCACTGGTTTCCAGTTTTTATTCGGCGGCATACACTTATTTGTCTTCATATTCGTGTATAAAATCATGATGTAAAGACATAAGGTGTGCTCGCCCGGCAGCTCATTTTCGTCTTCTACTGCGCCTTCCCAATTTCCGCCATATTAAAATATGTATGGATATGAAGGCATATGTATGTGTGCGGTCGCGTTATTGAAATGTTGACAAATTCATTCTATTCTATTGGTTGAGATCCAATATGGAGGGTCTTGGGAAGGGCACGTTATTGGCTAATCTGGAAGGCTGCGCACGAGCACACCTGATGTCTTTACATCATGTATAAAATGACGGTGTGGATGATTTCTTCATTGATGAATAAATGAAAACATTTATCTACTGTTGCGACATGCTCACTTCTTTTTGTCAGTGAACACTCGCGCTGGAGGTATTCGACTGAACTGCTGTCGGATGCAATGTAGTTCCAGTGGCGTCCAGCTACCATTTGATTTCCTGGATGCGTAGGTGCTGATGGATCATCTTCATCGGATTCGGAATCTTGCTCCTCTGGTTCAGCGTCGCTATTGGATGCACTTCCACCATCCGATGAGATTTCTCATCGGTTCGTAACGCAAACATTGTACGAATGCAAAGTCAAACAAAACAACGATAACACGAATAACAACGATAACAACGATAACGACGATAACGATAAAAACAGCAAAACCAACAAAAATAATAGACCCGGGAAAAGCACAAGAAAGCAGCGATGCGTCGTCGTCAACTATGCAGTCGCGAATCCCACTCGGCAGCGCAGTCGTCACGAACTTCCCATTATTGCAAAAATTTTTTTAAATATAATTTCGACCGTAATAATTAGTATATCTGATTTCGGCGCACAGATTCGGTCAATTTTAAATCACTAAAACACAAGCTATTTAGCAATAGATAATAAAAGCTTTCGACGTTTCGATCATGATTTAGATCTTCCTCAGGAAAGTTGCGAAAAATTATAAAATATTGCTTTAGCTGTTTGAATTAAGTCAACGTGTTTCTGTAACACGTGTGACACGCGAGTCGGTTGGAATAAGACTGAAGTAAAGCTTTTATTATCTATTGCTAAATAGCTTGTGTTTTAGTGATTTAAAATTGACCGAACCTGTGCGCCGAAATCAGATGTTCCCATTATTGCCCCAAACAGTCACCGGAAAGGCCCGGTTTATGTTTTTATGACACCCCCGACGGCTAAAAGTTCGCTTGGCCGCGGCTGACCCCCACAGCTCCGTCACTGTGCGTTAGCCCTCTCAAGCAGTGGGTCAAAATTGATCCAGGCCCCGTACTCGGAGGGTTAATTACTTGATGAGATATTAACTTATGTGTTAGATCCAAAATATTCCCATTTCGGCCACAAAGAGCGTGTCATTTATAATGCGTTCGACTAGCATCCTCTGCTCTTTGGGCAAGTCCCGCAATTTCATCCCAACATTTCTCCCGTAAACATCAAAACGGTCCTCCTGCGCTGCTGGACGTTTGAAATGCTGTTGCACAGACAGTAATACATCGTGCTGTAAAGGTGGGATCTCCTACACGCGATTGGTCGCTGCGATTGATCGCAGCGACTGGTCGCAGTATACTGGTGCAATGGGAAAGCATGTATCTGTTCTCCTACATGCGACTGCGATCGGCGGGTATGCGCCAGACGTAGGAGCCTGACGCGAGTCTGTTTGAGTACCAGCCTAGGCTACTCGAGAGTCAACAGAATGCGAGGAGGGTCTGTTTCCCATTATACCTGGTCGCAGGGTCAGCACTGCGACTACCGATCGCTAGACTCCTCCGGGAGGGAGTCTAGCGACCAATCGCACTGCGACCCATTGCCACAGTGTGACAAAATCTCAAGAAATAAGGAAAGAAGTCAGAATTCAAAAGATATGTATTTTTATGTTACCTGTAGACTACTAATATGAGCACCTAAAAACGGTTAAAATATCATGACACCTACTTCTGATCTGTGTACAAACACGTCTCTGTGATTGTATGTATTTTTCGTGCAGAATTTTAAATCGAGTCTTTTAATTTTTGGTGATATAAAAGAAAACAATTTTTGGAGCCCCAAAATAAGTAGTGTCGATTCTGTTAAGTAATAGCAAATAATTAGTTACTTCGCGAATATTTTGCAGTCATGGATTAAATACGTGTATTCTATGTCGCACAGTGGGGGTAAATCCCCAAAAATGGGAAAAATGTAACATCCTGTATTTTGCAATTTAAAAATGCCGAATATTGCTAAGGAAATTGATACTAAAAGTGTTAATATATAAGTTTGACATTATTTAACGTCAATTCGTCATAAATTAGCGTCAATAGTTCCAATAAAACTACAAGAATTTGATAAATATGCCATGGAAAGTGCAGTATTCCTATCAACACACGCCCCAGATAGCACAAAGACATCTTATGTACGTCCCAAGAACGTCCGTTCCGGACGTACTGTACGTTCAAAGGATGTCCCCAGAAGGTCCATATGTCCCTTGTACGTCCTCGTTAAGTTCTTTAAATGTCCTAGGAAGGTCCTATTTACAAAGTGGAACGTCCTGAGGACGTGCTGTGCCGACATTCTCAGAACGTTTCCTGAATGTCCGAAAGTACAAATTAAATACGTCCAAAAGACGTCTTCATCAAGTCTGGGTTAGGACATTAAGAAAAAAAATTTGGCGGTGACGAGAATCGAACCCAGGGTCTCCTAACTTACGAAGCAACCGCTTTTCGCAACTACCCAAGACACTTCCTTGAAAATAGTTCTCATTTCTAGATATATAACTAGATTTAATTGTTTATAAAATACACGCATTGACGCGAAATATTCTACAGAATATCATCATTCGACCTCTTGACTCATTGTTTAAAATTTCACATTCGTTTCAAGACAGATGTTTTAACGACATCTTAAGACTGACGTCTTTAAGACGTCGTGTGTGTAAAAATTAAAGATGTCTGCCTTAAGACATCGTATGCTATCTGGGAACATTTCAGCGACTTCATTGCACAAAAAATAACGCAAATGCCAGATTCAATCATAAGACTGTTTTGCAACCTAACCTTAATCATCTGTAAAACCTACAAGACGGTTGTTCTTCGAAGATCGGAAATTCAGTTCTTCTAAACGTTCACAAGACTTACGAGACGAAGATTCTGGGAACATTCGAAATGTAGTAGTCCAAAACAATCACGTGACTTAAAAGATTGTTTGATGTTTCTAGAACATCCGAAATTTAAATCCTATGAACATTCGTAAGACTTAAGAAAAGGACGTTCCTAGAACATATATGTACGAAATTTAGGTCTTGGGAACATCCGTAGGACTTAAGAAACGGATGTTCCAAGAACATACGAAATTTAAGTCCTAAGAACATGCGTAGGACTTAAGAAACGAACGTTCCTGGAACATCCGAAATTTAAGTCCTAAGAACGTCCGTAGGACTTAAGAAACTTACGTACCTAGAACATCCGAAATTTAAGTCTTAAGAACATCCTAGGTATGTTCAAAATGGACGTAGAACGTTCGGATATAAACTGGACATGGAACGGACGTCCTTGGGATGTATGGTGCTATCTGGGGCGCGAAGTTCCATGATGTAGCGTGATGAGTGATGCCCTAAACGGATTATTAGCGGGCCACGGTTTACTACAGCTTTATGACACTAGGACTAGACCTTCGGCCCCCTACACGATATAAAGTAATTAGGAAACATCTGCCAAGTAACTTGCAGAACAGCGGAACAATTTTTAGGATTACTCCCCAATTGCTACAAGCTATTTCCTCTACGCTCGGCAGGCAATAAATCGTGTTTCGCTACAGCATAAAAGAATAAAAAGTATGGTCGGAACGTTGACCGTGACGAAAATTAATTTTAAGGTCCGCACAATTACCAAAAGAAGAAGATGTTCTTATGTTAGATTGAAGAATGTTTCCTTGGCAATAGGGTAGGAAACGAAATTATTCTGCAAAAAGACCAGTACGCCTCGCGTCAATGGAATGTAGGACCGACTGGACATAATACAGTCCACGACAAAATGATAGGACACCCATGGATTTTTCGTGTTTCTCCAAACCAATGATGAATACCAAGATTTTCTATATAGATCTATATCGAGTATGGTTTCCTTAGTAACATGCAGAAAACCCGCAACTGTTTAAGCTATTTTCCAGGAATTATAACCATTTACCTGAAAAACGACTGCGACAAAACGATAGGACATGTTGAAGAAAAAGGATAATTGAATTCAGTAACAAGTGTTTTATTTGAGTTATAATAGTGTGTACATTTGTTTTCTGTAGCGCTAACAGTGGCGCTGGGGTCGCGCAGTATGGGCGACCTTAACCCCAAAAACAAACGAATAATTGGCGGTAATAAAATGGGACGCGGTACACAGTTAAACGAAACCGAAATAAAAATGATTTTAAACTTAAGGCAAGAAGGCACAAGCCTTTCTAAAATATCAAAATTAGTAGGCAGAAGTCGAAATGTGATTAGAAATTTATTAAAGAATCCTAATAAGTACGGCAAGACGAAAGGAAAGGGTCGTCCACGGGCCGTAAGTGACCGCGGAGTGCGTGCAATTGTTAAAGTTGCGTCCAATTCGATGTTGACATCACGTCAAATTGCGCAGGAAGCTGGTGTATCTACACATGTACGAAACGTGCAACGTATTTTACAAAAATCGGAAAATATTCAACGAAGAAAAATTAAAAGAAAACCACCCTTATCGAAGAAACACATCGACGACCGGATGGTATTTGCTCGACAACACATAAGCTGGAGGAAAAAGTGGAAAAGAGTTATGTTTTCAGACGAAAAAAGATTTACGCTTGACGGACCTGATGGCTGGTCATACTATTTTCACGACCTTAGAAAAGATCCGCAGTTTCAAATGACACGCCAAATGAAAGGAGGAGGTATTATGGTTTGGGGAGCGATTGGGTATAAAGGAAAGAGCAATATTCGGTTTGTAAATGGAAACATGAAAAGCCCAGATTATATGAAACTTATAAACGAGGAAATAACGTTACATGCACGGCGAATAAGTGGAGAAAAATTCATATTCCAGCAGGACAATGCAGCCGTGCATACTGCCAAAATTATAAAAAATTATTTTGATACTCATGATATCAAAGTTTTAACATGGCCAGCCAGATCACCGGATTTAAATATTATCGAGAACGTATGGGGGCAATTAACTCGTTATGTATATCGAGGTGGAAAACAATTTAATTCCTTGGACGAGTTAAAAATCGCTATTGAGGAAGGCTGGAATTCCATTTCAAGGAAATTGTTAAAAAAGTTATACAAAAGTTTACCTAAGAGGCTATTGGAGGTTATAGAAAAAAGGGGAAAATGTACTCATTATTAAAATTCAAATAAAACCATTGTTTTAGACTTAAATCATTCTTTTTTTTCGACATGTCCTATCATTTTGTCGCACGCGTTTTTCAGGTAAATGGTTATAATTCTTACAAAATAGCTTAAACAGTTGCCGTGCTTTCGCATGTTACTAAGAAAGGGATACTTTATATAGACCTATATAGAAAATCTTAGTATACATCATTGGTTTTGAGAAACACGAAAAATCCAGGGGTGTCCTATCATTTTGTCGCGGACTGTATAATCTCCTCCCTATACCTTGCGTGTTTATACTCGAGAAATAAGAGATCGGTCTTGAATTTGTCGGGACGATCAAGCAGGCGGTATTCCACACAGTCAGCGGACTACCTCCCTTCTACCCCTTCGCGTGGCGTATTGATGTTGGATAATACTTTTTAATTGCTATATTAGTATCATCTTTGCCACATCTTGCATATGTAGATATTATAACAATTGCCTAGCACGGTGAAATAGGGTTCAACGAGACAACCACCGTTTGTTGTTTATGTACCTGACTTCTTGGAGGCCTCGATATGTAATTTACAACCTCGTGCGACATTAAATGACCTTATGTTCCAACTTCTTTACTTCGTCTCAACAAATGATATCGTATTATGAATATAAATGTATGCCAATGAAAAAATACCCATCCATAACCAGGTATAACAATAATGAGAATTCGTACAGTACCTACAAGGTTTCTGCTTTCAACTAATTTATATTTTTCACTTCATTGGATAAAGAAGAGAAAATGACATGAAAGTAGTTGTTGTTTTGATATAATTATGAAACTAACATTTTGGAAACATCGTTCTTCGAGAAGGGGGGACCCTCTCTCTGTTGACGAAGTGGGGGAAGAAAATATCTACCACATTTGGTTCCAAAATACATATGTACCATCCACTGACAGAGCAATATACGGATTAACTCAGGCTGTAGAATGCCTAAAGTTCTTAAAGACCCCACCACGTGCTTGTTTGCCATTTTGAAATGTGGCAAACGGATATTGTAGAAACGTTCTTGGGAAAATATGAATATTACCGCTTGTAAACAACGAATGAATTTTTACCTCGCTGTGAAAAATTCATCAGTGTGATCGGTCAGAGCCAGTGATGACAGATCGAGGACGGGTTCCCTCGAGAATTTCCCCCACATCGCGTACACTACGCCGGAGCAGCGTGTTCGTGAGCTCGGCACTTCGGAGTCCAACTTACGGACATGCTGCTCTGGCGTAGTGTGCGCGAGGTGGGGGAAATTCTCGAGGGAACTCTCCTCGATCTGGTATCATTGGTCAGAGCGTCTCGCCAGGGTCGCGGTTATGGTCCCGTGAGCCGGTGGTAGACAACGGTACGTGCCGGTCCCTGTGTAGCCCAGGTAACAGAGCAATCAACGGACTAACTCAGGGCGAAGAAAGTTCAAACCCCTGCAAAAAAACGGAACGGTGTCGATTGTCCCTGTTCGACACCAGGTACACAAATTATTCCCGACGAACGCTTCGAAAACAAGCAATTATTACCTATCGTAAACGAATGAAGAAATTTCGCTTCGAAAAATTCTAAATTACCAGTTGTAAAAAATAATTGGAATTTCCGCCTCGCTCTGAGCCCACTTTTGTCCCACAAGGCAAAACATGCAGAAATATTTGTAAACCTGTATCCATGTTATCCTATATACCAAACACTGTTCACAAAGTGTTGATACATTCCTGCCAAAATATATTATATTTTGGCAACCTTGCAATCGGCCAATTAGGTGGAGAGACCCAAGATGAAGTCAGAAATAAAGATTTTAAAAATTATAGAACAAATTGTAGGTCAAAAGATTCCGACTGGAATACAGAAGAAGGTGTTTTGAACTTTTTATGCATTTCTGTAGATCCAGCAATAGTTTTCTATCTTTGCCGAAAGAAAATCAAACACCTTTTTTATAAAGAAGCTTAATATGATTCGGTATTTTTTTATCTTTGCATACAGAAAGGAATATTTCCTGGATGTTTCATAGTAACAACAATATGCCGGAAGGCGAATATTTTATTACTACAAATTAACGTGTAAGAAACATAATTTTTCTATGGTCTCAGGTAATAATTTTGATCTATTTCTGGTAACGAAATCGTCCGATCGCGTCCGAGTTTTGCCGAGTCGACCTGAAATCAAATTGCCCGCTTATGGCGACTATGCTTGTAGCCTGAATCGAGTCTCGGGAACCTGCCCGATCCCGCCCGAAAGTTTCCGGCCCGTCCCGAGCACACCCCTGGTCGCAGGCGAGGAGAATCAGCCTAGGGCCAGTCGCTGGGTCAAATCGCTGCGACTAATCGCAGCGACCAATCGCGTGTAGGAGATCCCACCTTAACGCAGCTTCTTCCGATCTTGCAATCCGTTTTGACGGTCTAGGTCCGTTAGTTTGGCCTGTCGATCTTGTACAGGGGGTTGGAGGTGTATTTACTGCATTTTCATCCCCTTCTGTATTATTTGAAGCAGCGACATTCGTGATACAACCATTCGCAATGCATTCCACAGATGTTTGCCTTGTATTTTCCATTCCGTGTTCCTGAAACAATATTTTTTTCGGTTTTTAGTTTCCACGAACAACGCAAGAATGGAAGAATGTAGCTAAAGCTTTTGAAGAAAGGTGGAACTTTCCACATTGTCTTGGAGCGATTGACGGAAAGCACATCGAAATTATTCCTCCAAATGGAAGCGGGACGGAATTTTATAACTACAGTAATCCCCCGTTATGAGCCCGACGAACGGGGCTGACGGCGGGCTCATAGTGGCTTGCGGACATGATTCTCTCTTTCGTACCCGACAGCAACTTCGTGTCTGACTTTTTCGTTTCCTCTCGCTCGTTGTCCGGTTCTCTCACTCTCGTCCGTAGGCTTCCAAGACATGGTGGGGATAGTCATCGGGCTGTCAACGGGAGCAAAAAACGGGCTCATAACGGGGAATTACTGTATAAAGGTCGACACAGTATGGTTCTACTATACTCTGTTCATCCGTAGAAAAATCCCGTTCCGCGCAGGGATGATTCTGAGGAAGCGCTGATTGGTCCGACCCCCACTTAACTGCCTACGATTTTCTCCGTCTTACCGCCTGCTACCTCTCTGTCAATCGCCTGCGTCGGGTCCGTAGGCGGTAGTGGGGACTGCGCAGAACGGTCACGAAACGGTCGAGGCGTAGGATTATTCTACGGATGAACCGAGTATAGCAATAGTGGATGCAAAATATCAATTCATAATGTGCGATTTTGGTACCAATGGCAGAGTTTCTGATGGAGGTGTTCTTCAAAACACGAAATTCTTTGAGAAACTTCAGGACAAGCGCTTAAGGATCCCAAGTGAAGAAAACGTCAGAAACACTACTAGGAGTTTGCACTACGTTTTTGTAGCGGATGATGCATTTCCGTTAAGAGTGGATATGCTCAAACCGTTTAGACAAGCAGATCTAATCTCGCAAGATAGAATAATATATAATTACCGTGTATCGCGAGCGAGACGTATTGTCGAAAACGCGTTTGGCATTATGGCGTCACGATTCAGAATTTTTCACTCCCAAATTAATCTACGACCGGAAAGAATTGAGTCTGTTGTGATGGCAACTTGTGCATTACACAATTTTTTAATTAAGACGGTGCCGAATTCATACTCGCCTCCAGACTGTTTTGATCGGGAAAATATAGAAGATGGGACTACTGTGTCGGGGTTTCATACCAACAATTCAAACATGGAAAGTTTGAATAATAGAATCCCAGGAAATACGGCTAATGATGCTAAGAAAGTTAGAGCAGATTTTATAAATTATTTTGTGAATGAGGGTGCAGTCCCGTGGCAACATAACTTTATTAATTAAATGTAACGCATTTACTATAATCATTTACCGTTTCATTCCACGAAAAAGCGGACAGTTTGTATGTTACATATGAGCTATTCCACGTCAAAACGGATAGAGTGAAAATTTAGTTTCACCGATTCTCTTAAAAATAACAGAATTTGTCGATAACCTTGCAAAAACAAAGTATACTGAATTTTAAAGGCCTATGTCAATTAGTTTTAGAAATATTTAATGTTAAAGTCTTAAAAATTGGAACAAAATCGGCTGCCGCGTCATCACATAAACTGTAATATCTCGATCATTTTTAAAGATATTGTCTCCCTGATGGGCTCGTTTCAAAGCTGAAGGAATGCTTTCTCCATCTGTATATAGAATATTTTGTTTATTATTAATACACTTGACAGTAATCGATGTCAAATTTTCAAATCGCTATTTGACGTTTCAAGAGAATCGGTGAAACTAAATTTTCCAGGTCTGTGAAGTTGGCACCCCCAAATTCGAATTTTTAAAAAAACTCGACGGCATTCGTTTGTCCACGTTTGTCCAACAAAAATTTTCGTTTGTCCACCCTTCAAAAAAATGTTATGAACAAAATAAAAATTTTCACCAGCACCCCCATGAAAACTTTTTAATAATTTGATGGGGGGGGGGGGGGGGGAATGATTGTCCATCGTTTGTCCACGTTTGTCCAACAAAAATTTTCGTTTGTCCACCCTTCAAAAAAAAGTTATGAACAAATTAAGAAAATTTGTCATTAGCACCCGCCATGAAAACTTTTTAATAATTTGATGGAGGGAAATGATTGTCCATCGTTTTGTCCACGTTTGTCCAACAAAAATTTTTGTTTGTCCACCCTTCAAAAAAAGTTATGAACAAATTAAGAAAATTTGTCATTAGCACCCGCCATGAAAACTTTTCAACTTTTTCAAAGAGAGATACGATTGTCCACGATCTAGCATCGTTTGTCCACCGCATAATTTCGTTTGTCCACCCTCCAGAATCGAATTATTAAAAATAATAGCCAAGATGTACGATACGGTTGAAGCGATCGCGTATAAGTTCGATTTTTTGTTAATTAAACGAGTAAATTGTTTGTCCAATGGTGCAGTTCGGTAGTGTAGATGTAGAAGACGTGTGTCCATCCAAAGATTTCGTGTGGCCACCTTTCAGTATCGACTTAATTGGGTGCATTAAACTTATTACTTTCTTCATTAAAGTGGTATCGGCGCACTGATTCGGTCACAGAAAAACAATTATTTTGTTATAGAACAAAATAATAATAATATTCCAAAGCTATTTTGCAATAAAAATTTTCGTATACTTCGACGTTTCGGTCCCCAATTTGGACCTTCTTCAGGAAAGTAATATTATTTTGCTTTGCTAATGAAATGTCGCAGCAGTTTAAATAAAGCCAGCAACACGCGAGCCGGTTGGAAGATGACAAAATAATTGTTTTTCTGTGGCCGAATCAGTGCGCCGATACCACTTTAATTAAACTAAGCGGTCGAAATTTAATTTTTAAAATTTTTATTACTTTCTTCGTCACTTTCTTGGCAAAATTACGCCGACGTCATTTGACTCGCGTGATCTTACGATCCGCGAGTACAAGTGCCATGGCTGGCACTTGTGACCACTGGCTAAGCCACTGGTACGACGCCGGACCGGTCAAGTCTATTATTGCTTTCGTTACTTTCTTGGCAAAATTACGCCGACGTCATTTGACTCACGTGATCGTACGATCCGCGAGTACAAGTGCCATGGCTGACACTTGTGACCACTGGTAAAGCCAGTGGTACGACGCTGGACCGATTCAATAGTTTTACTATTGTAAAGTATCATTATCATATATTCTGTTGAATTAAAGTTTCAACAGAATTTTTATATTTTTATGAATATCATGGTTGTCGGAAATACTTTTACGGTTTTTTATTTGAAATTTTTTGCAATTTTTGACTAATGTCATTGTGTACTGTCCATACTCCTGTTGTGTTACGGCAATATGCTGTATAATGTCCTGGACTGTGACATACGATGCCACTTAAAACGTATAGTGCATCTTCAATTTGAATCTTTTCAGGTATGCTATTTAAAAGTATTTCGTTTATTTTATTTAATTGGAAAAAGATTTCGGTGTGTATGAACACATATGATTTTGGTTCTCTTTTTAATTGTACTGCTGATTGACATGTCTTACACGTGCGTGTTTGTACACTGAAGAATTGCGTAACAAAATTATCAAAATTTTGTTTAAAATCTTCTGTTTCGACTGTACTAATTAAATCTACTATAAACAATTTCCTAGACTTTACTTGACATTTGTCGCAGATTCTATTTTCTTCGACACTGCAAACGTCTGTTAGGCCGGCGCCACACTATGCGTTTTCGCCGCTGCGGCGAAAACGGACGCGATTTAACCGGAGGGCTACTACGCGACACACTGCTGTGGTTTCAACGCAGTCACTCTTGCTTGAACAACCAATGCGTCAACATGAGCACGAAGATATTTTTGAAAATTATTTGTGCAATGGAAGCAGAAGGGTTGTTACGTGATCCGCTAGTGCGTAATTATTGGGTTCATTCATATTTTTCGGAGCGAGAATCTAGTAATCGATTTCAAAGGTTTTTTGTAAACATCCGCAATTTTGAGGACAAGTTTTTTCAATATTATCGAATGTCAAAAAATTCATTCGATGAATTATTAGAAATTTTAAAACCATATATTTCAAAGCAGAACACAAAGTTCAGAAGACCTGTAAGTGCAGAAGAAAGATTGACAGTAACACTCAGGTAAAAAAAAAATTAATTTATTATAATAATGCTGTTAGAGGTAATTGACAGAGACACTACTGGCCACCGTGCTGGTTTCGATTTGGTAATATATTTTAGGATTAATATGATGGATACAGAATAGTTTTGTACTTTGGATAATAACACAGCGATGCAAGGTACTTGGACGGAAGTAAGAAAGATCTATCGACATCCGTCGTGCTCTGCTCGCTGTGCCCAATGGGAGCCTCAGAGGAACACGTGACTTGGCGCCAAATATTCAAAGTCTCTCAACACACCTCCTCAAGACACGGGCTCATTAGTCACAACCCTTGATTGACTTTAATCCAATATCTGAAACAAAGCTAACGTGTTTAACCTTAGATAGAGCCTTAGTGAATATATCCCCCAACATCTGTTCGGTGGGTACATATTTTAGGCTCAGGACATTTCCTTTTACGGCCTCCCGTACAAAATGATGCCGAATGTCTATATGCTTTGTCCGAGCATGATGTACTGGATCAACTGCAAGATACCGAGCTCCCTGATTGTCCACATGCAGACAAACGTTCGCTATTCTTCGGAGGCCCAACTCCAGCAGCAGTCGCCTCAAGTAGATTGCCTCCTTGGCTGCTTCGGACAGGCTCACATACTCCGCCTCGGTTGACGACAGAGCAACGCTTCTTTGCTTTTGTGACTTCCAAGATATCGCGGCGCCTCCAATGATAAATACATACCCAGAGAACGATCTTCTATCTATTATACATCCGGCCCAGTCAGCATCAGAATATCCGACCATGGGCAGGCCCGTTTTTTAAACATCAGTCCGAGGTCGGTAGTACCTTGCAGATATCGTAGCACACGTTTACCCGCCGTCCAATGCGTCGTATCCGGACAGTCCGCAAACTGAGCCAGTTTAGCAGTAATATTTGCTATGTCCGGTCTTGTAGCCATAGCAAGATACATTAAAGCTCCAATGAGCTCACGGTACGGCCATTGGCCCTTTTCGGGCAGGACTGATTCTTGTTTAGCCTTGTTCAGCCTTTCCTTTGGCTCCGATGGGGTTGAGATGGGTTTGCATTCGCTCATGTTGAATCTTCGAAGAACATCCAATGTGTACCCCTTCTGTGACAAGGTGATCTCGCCTCCTATCTGCCCGATTTCAATCCCCAGACAATACTTGGCTGGCCCAAAATCTTTTAACTCGAGTGGAAGCGTGCTGGGCCCATAACCTGTTAGAGGTAATTGACAGAGACACTACTGGTCACCGTGCTGGTTTCGATTTGGTAATATATTTTAGGATTAATATGATGGATACAGAATAGTTTTGTACTTTGGATAATAACACAGCCTAATCGATGCAAGGTACTTGGACGGAAGTAAGAAAGATCTATCGACATCCGTCGTGCTCTGCTCGCTGTGCCCAATGGGAGCCTCAGAGGAGCACATGACTTGGCGCCAAATATTCAAAGTCTCTCAACAAATGCAGTGAAAATATAAAATAAAAATTCTAAGACTTGTTTTTTCAACAATATATATCTCATAATGCACATTATCGTTATTTATATATTCCTATAATGGTTTATGTTTTATTATATTTTTTCTCTAATTCCAACCAATTATCGTAAAATGTCTCGCCAATTTCGTTCCAGGATTTGTCACGAATTATTTTGTTACTATAGTCTTTCGTAGTTTTGTCTCAAAGTGCCACCTTTTCGTGGACACATTCAATAAATTTATCGATATCAAACATGATGATTTTCTCTTTCAATAAATTCAACAGAACGCTGCGTCAAAGTTGCGTAGTGTGACAGCGAGCACAAGACTAAACGTATTCTGAAACGTCTCCGGCGATGCGGTGCGTCAAATCTGACGCAGCATGCTGCGGCGACGTCCGGCGAATGCGGCAGCGACGCACTAGTGTGGCAGCTTTCATTTGAACCTATGCAACGTCACAAATCGGGTGACCGCATCCGTCATAACCGCAGCGGCGAAAACGCATAGTGTGGTCCCGGCCGAATGCGGCAGCGACGCACTAGTGTAGCAGCTCTCATTTGAACCTATGCAACGTTAAAAAACTGGTGACCGCATCCGTCATAACCGCAGCGGCGAAAACGCATAGTGTGGCGCCGGCCTTACAAGTCTTGTAAATAGCTCATTGACTTTTGTAGTACAATCTACAATATTATTGCAATTTTCGAATATTGTACATAAAATAGCTCCTCGCTCTTGATACACGGAGTTGTTAATATTCTCCATAGCGTATTTTTTGACAAACATGAAAAATATATTGTCTGAATTTTCATCGATCCAGTTTTTAAATGTACTATAATTGCAATACCCACTGGTTAATACTTCAACCAATGCGTCGAATGCACACGTATTCTGAATATATATTTTTTCGCCATTAAGCTGAACCAAATTACAGTCCATTTCTTAATATTTCATCTTTTCTTCTCCTTAATGGCCTGTCGTATGTGAGGTGAATGTCTGGGCATGACGTTAAATATTTCCCTCTATGAGTATTCTTTTTGTTTTCGATTATTTCTTTATTTCCATCCTCCTCTATATAATTCCTATTATTATTTGAAACTCGTAAATCTTTTAATTTATTTGGTTTGGCTTCAATATTTAAGCCTTTCCAATTTTCCTGTTCTGTTAAATAATCGTAAGTATGTGTAGCGTTTTTCGCATTTTCGTCAAAATCACGTGAATCTATTTTTCTTTCTTTTTCTTGTCTTATGTCAATTTGCAGCAGTGCAATTTTTTCGTTCGTGCGTTTAATTGCAGCACGTTTCAATTTCGAGATATTTTCAATAGATTTTAAATGGTGCATGATAAATTTATCGACGCGCATTGGTTTATAATTTGCGCCCAAATCTGAATGCTTTAGATCTTTAAAATATGCGTCGCATCTAGAGGATGTGGCTACATTCGATGACAGAGGGAAATATCCCCTCATCACCTGTGTCCAGAGTGGAAAATGTTTTGCCAATTTAACTAGATACGTGACTATTTCTGGACAATAAAATGCATTATACCTATCTGTCTCTACACTGTCTTTTGCAATTTGTTCTGCCTCGTCTCTGATATTATTTACAAATGCAACTATATTTTCATTTTCAGTTAGCATTTCTAAATCACCGTATTCTGTGTCATTCTCGTCGCTCGTAAAGGAGAATGACTTTATTCTTTCGAATAAATACGAACGCTTCTGCTCGCAAATTACTTCATTTCCATCAGAATCTTTGCCATCGTACTCACTGTAAGCGACAATAAATATTGAGCTAAGCAGTGTTCTAAAATTATTAAAATATGTTTTCGGCGCACAGTTTCGGTCAGTGAAAAGAATGAAAGCTAATTTGCAATTACGAAAGTAACATCTTCCAACGTTTCGGTCAATGTTTAGACCATTATCAAGGAAATTAGAAACTATGTACTGCTTTTGCTATTATGCGGCATGCTATAACAAAGCGTGCGGCAAACGTGTCGGTTGAACGGTGACTGAGAAAAACACGCGATACATTAGGCAAGATCATCTCGAGGGCGAAGCCCATCAACAGTTATAACACAAGTAGCGGTTGAAACCGTTAATATTACAAAGCAAAACAATCGCGGGGAATACGAAACTCATAACCAAACGCCTGCATAACCAAAAGATAAATTGTTGTTGAATTAAATAATCAATCACTCAAAAGAAATTACATAATGAATAATTATATGTATAATTGTTTGAAAACATAGAGACTGTGGAAACTAAAGTTCTAATAGAAAATTGCTTCATTACCTTATTCCTTCAATAAGGTTGCATAATATTCTTGTACTTTAGGTGTTTCATACCTAAGATTTACGCTAGGTTTTTTAATCATGTGCAATGTTTCTAATAAAATTCTTTGGTTTAAATTAGTTTCCCTATCAATTACTTTTATGTTGTCATAATCAAATCTATGATTAAACTCCATTGAGTGTTTGGTTAATGCAGTGTGCTGGATAGGAGATGAAAAAATATTCCTCCTGTGTTCAGAAATTCGTTTTCCTAATGGTCTGGATGTCTGCCCAATGTACACTTGATTACATCCTATGCACGGAATTAAGTAAACTATGTTTGAATTTTTAAGCAATGATATTTTATCTTTAATTGGGGGAAAAAAACTTTTTGCATATAAAGGTATTTTAAAAATGGTGTGAATTCCCACTTTCCTAAAAATTCTTTTGATGTCGTTTGAGATATTATTGACAAAAGGTAAAACCACCGTGTTTCTCCAACTAATGGGTCCAGTTATTTTTTCTTTTTCTTCTTTACGCTTTTTAACCGTTAACGGGTGATAGATTTCAAAAATACGTTCCCTGATAATAGCGGAAATCATCTCTCCAGGGTAACCGTTACGTTTCAAAGTGTCCTTAACAAGAAGTAAATTAGCTGGGCGAAATTCGGGGTCAGCGAGTAAAACAGCGCGATCTATTAAACCCTTTATCAAACCAACCTTATGCTGCATAGGATGAGCCGAAAAGAAATTTATGTATCTACCGGACCAACTTGGTTTGTGATACCAGTTGGTATATAATTTATTGTTAGATCTAATAACAGTAGTGTCAAGAAAACTTAGACAACAATCTTTCTCAACTTCATAAGTAAATTGTAATCTATTATGGAAATTATTAAATATGTCAAGCAATGCTGGTAAATTTTCTAAATTGATACACGTAATAATGTCATCCACATATGTTTTATAGAAAATAGGTTGAAATTCACTGACCGAAACTGTGCGCCGAAAACATATTTTAATACTTTTAAAAATCTTACGGTCGAAATTATAATTCTTTATTTAAAGTGTTCTAAAATCTTCCACATTATCGCACGATGACATTATCCCCGCGCATCGCACAAAGAAGTCTTTAATTTTAGGATGCTTTCTATAAAATACATCTTTGTTACAAATAATTTTTATTAAATGGGCAATATCAATTCTGATGAAACACCGAAGTGGATGTTGCAAAATTTCGCTAGTGATCCATCGATAGCAATCGGAAATGTAATTTGTTAAGCAACGTTCATTGAATGCCAGGCTGGTTGCATTCAAAAGCGCCATAGAATAATCGGAATCAACTTCTGGAGGCACCGGTGCCCCTTCTCTTATAATCTCCCTCAACCAGTATGTAATTAAGTTTGTATCGTGCTTTTCCGAAAGCATTTGAAATATTGGTTGTATACCATTATCACCTTTTATAATAATTTGGTACAAGAATATATGTTTCTCTATTGTTTTTACTAATTTTCCGGTCGCGTCTATTTCTATTTTCCTGCACGATTTAATTAACGTTTTATACAGTTCCATTTGCATGGGAGACCAGTAAAAACAATAGAAAGGATCCTTTGCGATCTGTTTAATGTACCCTGAGTATTGCCCCTTACATTTCAACTCACATAATGAATTAATAGGGTTAAGATTTTTATTTATTCCTAATTCCCGTACAATGGCTTCTTCTCTGATTTTCCTCAGAGTACATTGTCGCGCAACATAAGGTGGTTCGGGATCGTTATAGCTTAAATCAGAAACGGCATGATTTCTCCATTGTCTGGGTTTAATATTTAAAAGTTGTTTCCCTATTCTTTCCTTTTAGTGCCCTTTTCTTTTCATGCGGTATTCCCGATGAATCGACTGTGTGCACTCTTAACACAATACCAGTGCCAGGAGCCGGTTTGTGTAAGCAATGAGCTTTAAATTCGGCACCGCATTCATTACAAGTGCCGTATATTTTCAAATATGTTTCCGCTTCCGGAGAATCGAAAATTTTGCTATATTTGAATGTATAAGCGCACGGAACTTTCGTTTTTAAAAAACTCGCCTTGCAAATAATATCCGTCCAACCGGGACTAAGTATTTTGTAAGATTTTCCGCGAGTACCCTTTTCTTTATAAATTTTGGATACAGGAGCAATAGATTTCCATTGGTCCTTAGACAATGGGATGTCAAATAATAATGGCGGCAATTTATTATGAATTATAGTCGCATCATTGGGGGGCACGAAATCTTGACTAGTGTTACTTACATTAGAAATATCGATGCTATCCATCATTGCTTCGTCGTCGTCTTCCTCTACTTCGATGGGAATTTGGAAATATTTCTTCAAATCTGTCAGCAAATTCCACCGATAGTTCCTTACGTAAAAGTTTAAGGTGTTTGCTGACAACTTATCACAAATTTTTACACACACTTCTTCCCACACTTTATCTGTGCGGCACTTCAATTTATAATCCTCATCGAACAATTGCCACTTTTCACACTGCTGCAACTTGTCCAGAATAACGCCGAAGTGTATTAGCGGTTTTCTGGGCATTTTTCACAAATGATTTCACAAATGACACGGCGAAATCGCAAAGCGGTAAGTAATATAACTTTTCACAATTACTTCACGAACCGCAAAAGAACGCACTATCTCACCCGAGCGGTCTGCGAACAATGGCGGACTTTCAAGGCACGTGCCTGGAAAGAATTCGAGAGTATCGCAGGCATTTGTTTCGACTTCAGCAGCGACACGTGGTGCCGTCCGCGTTACAAACTAAGCATGGTTCTGGTGAGCAGGGTCGACGCATAAGGGCGCTCTAGTCGAAGGGGGCGCTAAAATACTATATTGGACGTTTAATCAGTGTGAAAATTTGTGATAATCTTCCCTGTATATTAACCCTTTTAGTGCCGGGCGAAATAGAGGTGCCTATGCGAGAAAAACCGGCCGAATTTCACAGTTTTACAAGGGTTCGGGAAAATGCTTATAAAAACCAATGCGAATAGTAAAGCGCTACGAGGCGCGGGCCGATATATCGGCTCTGGCACTTCTCGCCAGTGTAGCAGGAGCCGATATATCGGCTCTGGCACTTCTCGCCCGTGTAGCAGGAGCCGATATATCGGCTCCCGGCACTCAAAGGGTTAAGGAAAAACTTTGTCGCTGCAAGTTATGTGTACCTCAAAATTGCCTCGATACTTTTTATCGACTTTTTATCGATTATAAGGGTTTGTGCATACACTTTACAGCCTCGCTAGAGTTTCCTAAAGTTATGTTTTAAGTCTCATAACGATCCGTTAAAATTTACTCTACAACTATTATGTTTCAATATTTAATACCAAAGGAAAATATCCGATCATTTTTTGTGTCCAAAGAGGAAAGTTCTTTGCTCATTTCAGGAGAGAATTCACAAGCTCTGGACAAAAGAGCTCATTCTAACTATCTGTCTCTGGTGTAACAAGGAAACAGATGCATACTTCTCTCTTGCACTATTGGAGTCGTTGTGTGAGAGAGAGAGAGAGAGAGAGAGAGAGAGAGAGAGAGAGAGAGAGAGAGAGAGAGAGAATCTTAGAGCATATAATATGGAGGTCTCATTGAAAGCTTGAATCTGTCCCCAACATGGTGCGAGAGAGAAAGACGTGCGAGCGAGAGAAGTATGTGTCCTATTCGACCGTAATGCGCAAGCGCCGATATCGTGCGAGAGAGAAACACATCTTGCGAGCGAGAGAAGTATCTTACGGCCGATTGTTCTCCAATACGTCTTTCGCTCGCACATGTTTTTCTCTCTCGCACGATATCGGCGCATGCGCATATCGTTCGAATAGGACATATACTTCTCTTTTTCTCTCTCGCGTGATGTTGCCCGACAGTTTCGAGGCACTCACTCTAAGGCAATGATACCTCCATGTATATATGCTCTAAGGTCTGAATTGACCCTTACGAACTTTTCAAACTTTGCCACTTGCCAAAAAAGTCCCTAAAACACAAGATTGTCACTGGTGCGCGTGATGACGCCGGGACGTCAAATCGGCGCTAAGCTAGGTGTTGGGCCAAACCAATCGGCGCCAAGCTAGGTTGTGGCTTCGAACCAATCGACGCCAAGTAACAATGTATGCATCAGAGATATTCGGGGTATTCCTGTTGGAAATCCTCCACTGGCTTCGTCACATCATCTTCACTGCTCAACCAGCGAACATGGACAACATGCAGAATGTAAGTGTTAAAATCAAATGTTATACTGTAGGAGCCGGAAAAAAGGGAAGTCGCCTCAACGGGATTCGAACCCGCGATCTCTCGAACCGCAGCGCACTGGCCAGCCGCCTTAGCCACCTCGGCTACCGCTGACTCCCCCCCCCAGTCCCAGTCCCAAACTCCTTACTTAAACGACGCCACCTTATGGGCCTCACTCGCACCATAGGCCGTTTCCCTTATCCGAGCGCTTTTAGCGCCTACAGTTCGGCCATCCTGACAATTGCGGCCGTCCTCGGCCGCGTTCCTCAAAATTCCACAACCAATCGGAACCGGACACGTCAGCACGAGAGGCACCCCACAATATTCACACACAGGAGCGCCACACCTGCGCCACTTGGTGCTGCCCAACGCCAAGATCGAGGATTCACACACCTCGAATCTTGGACACCAAGTGTGACCTCGCTGCAGAACGCTGTCAATCCCACTTCTGAAATGTACGAGCCGGAAAAAAGGGAAGTCGCCTCAACGGGATTCGAACCCGCGATCTCTCGAACCGCAGCGCACTGGCCAGCCGCCTTAGCCACCTTTTTTTTTTTTTTTTTTTAGGTTTTCAACGTTTATTGCGCTCTATATATTATATTTACAATGCACGTAATAAACATAACGTCGAAGAAAAGTTTTTAGGGAGAATATGTAATTCGCACGAGACAGATAGGCTCCGGTCACGGGGCACGCGTAGTCTTATAATGATAATAGTTAGTCTATGTGTATTTTGCACTTATTGCTACAGTAATTGTATAGATTAGCTTGATTTGCTTATGGTTATAATGGGTTTTTAACAGTTGATGAACAGTTGGCGCAATTTCTGTTACAATCTATATCGTCTTACATTAGGTGTGTTGTTGGAGATAATGGGAGAAGCTATAAGCGGGTTTAAAATATGCTATGTTAGCCACCAATATTTCTTTAATATGGTTCTGTGTTTGTCTTTTAGGTCTTGGGTTGATAGTGGTTGGATGAATCTCATTTCGGGATTGAGGGTATTTATATTTGCTTCATACGGGATTGTCTTGTTGTAATTTTTTCTGTTGTAGTGATAAATGATAGGGTAGTTTTGTTCATTTTGGATTAGGCCCCGTTTGTCGAGGTGTAGGAACGCTTCGGGTGGGATGTATCCGGTTTTAATTGTTCTATTGAAATATTGAGGGTTAGGGTAGGTGGTACAAAAGATTTGGCTGTTATCGTCGATGTTGTGGATGTTTGCCCAGTGGTTTCTTATTAGTTTGAGTATGAATAGGTCTATGCGAATAATGGTTTTTGATGCGTTGTAAAGTCTGAGGTTGCTGTAAAGTTTTTTGTAGTTGGATTCGGGTGTTCTGTACATGTTCATGCATGCTCTTATGCATTTTCTTTCGAAAATCCTCATTTTTTCCATCGTGCTAGCGCTGATGTTAAACCAGATGGGACATCCGTAAGAGAGTATAGGTCTAATTAATAATTTATAAAATAGGATTTTAACCTCTGATGATAGCTCTTTGGCGTAAAATAATTTTTTGTTTTGCATGAAGGCTTTTTGTGCTTTGTTGATTTGGGTGGTAACACGTTGGTTATAGTTTAATTTAAAATCTATATGTATGCCTAAGTAGCGCACTATACTCTTATTGGGTATTTTTTTTTGTATGTCTGTGTGGTCGTGTATTGAAAATTTCTTGGTGTGTTTTCTTACATCGTGGTTAGCTTCGGAAATTTTTGAAATGTACGGTCTGAACAGGATAGTCTCACATTTATTGATGTTTATTTTCAGTTTCCATGCTTGAAAATAATCTTGTAATTTTGCAAATAGCTCTTGTAGGTATATATTTATTCTTGATGGTTTGTTATCCGAGATGTATATTAAGATGTCGTCCGCAAATGCTATTGCGGATCTTTTGTTATCGCTCTTCAGGCCGTACATTTGGAGCAAATTGCTGGTGAATATATTAAACAAGATGGGCGAATTGACCGTGCCCTGTTGTAGTCCGTTTAATATTTTGAATTCTTTGGTTGATTTGTTTTCCCCTTCAGAAATTATGAATCTTTTATTTATTAGCATATTCCAGGTTATTTTAACTAGGTGTCTTGGGAAATTTTTCTCTAGTAGTTTAAATAGGAGGCCGTCCAGCCAGACCGTGTCAAAAGCCTTTTCTAAGTCGATCATTATTGCGCCCACGCAGTCGCCTGCGTTTCTGGCCCAGCATATATCAGATATAAATTTAGTAATGGCGTGAGTGGTTGAATGTTTAAATCGGAAACCAAATTGTGTTTCTGGTATTATACTATTGATGGTACAGTGGTTGTTTAGTGCATTGTTTATTATTATTTCAAAGACCTTGCTTATGTTGGGCAAAAGGCTGATCGGGCGGTAGTTGGCTGGGTCACTCCCATCTTTTCCCTTCTTTTTTATAGCTATAAGTTTTGCGGTTTTCCAGATTAGGGGGAAATATGATAGGTTTAAACAATTGTTGAAAAGTGTTGTGTAGTGATAGATGTATAGGGGTGGTAGATTCTTTAAAACAATGTTGGGTATGTTGTCAAAGCTGGCCGATTTTTTATTGTTTAGTTTTTTGAAAATGATAGTTAGTTCAGCTGTGGATGTGAAGAAGTCATTAGGGATACTATTTGGGTCAGGGTTTGTGGCTTTGTTTATATTGTCGAAAGAGCAAATGGAATGGTTCATGAGTCTGTCGTTGTCTATTTCGGTTTTAAAAATGTTTGTTTTATTGTTGATTATGTTTTCTAGTTGTGGTTTACCGAGGTGTAGGTTTTGTGTGTGTACCGTTTCAAAGTGGGCACCTAGTATATTTAGTTTGTCCTTGATGTTCGTGATGATTAGGTTGTTGTCGTTGTCGGTTTGTAGGAGATTTGGATTAATGTTAGCTTTTGCTAGTAATTCTGTTTTGGTTTTTGGGATTTTAAGAGAGTCTATTTTGTTGAATTCTTTGCCTCTAAAGATACTATTGATCGCCGGGAAAAGTTTTTTTGGGTTATGAGTGTTTATTCTCGCTATTTTTTTTTTCCAATAATTGCTAACTGAGTTGCTGAATGTTTTCCTGATTTCTGCTCTAATTGATTTAACCCATTTGCATCATCGCTCTACTTAAGTTGCCGCGTTCAAACATCAGCGACGTTCAACTGACGACTGACCCGTATCACCGCGCGCGGTCGCTCGTATGTGCAGTAACAGGCATTCAAATTATTCATGGAGTTTATTAACAATGTACTGTTTAAAACGATTGATACACAATGTTATATCGCAAATATCGCATTTTACATTTTTTTTACGAAAACGGAAGAACAAATATTTTTTTATACATAAAGTAAAATTATTTAAATTAAAATGAAAAATTAAATAAATTAATTTTCGTGGAATTCTTTAAAGTGGTCAATACATAATGCTTTATCACAAACATGGCATTTAAAGACTGTCTCTCTTCGAATTGACTTACTTAAACATACAACGCATCGTTTTGAAGTTCTATTTCCTTTTGCTAGAGTTGCAGGTATCCGTACAGGAAAATGCCTGCCTGTAAATCGCGTAATAGAATCATTGACAGGTGCCTTATTTACATTTATGTTGGCTAAATATTTATCAATAATTTCTTCGGCTAATAGCTGTTTATACACATGAAACGCTCGATCTTTCTTGTGATTTTTAAAAATTACGTAACTGTTCAGCAACATCATGTCAATAAAATAAAAAAATATTTTTTTATAGGCTTTTTTACATCTACGCATAGTGTGAAATTTACTTAACATTTGGTCGCCAACATCAACGCCACCCATATATTGATTGTAATCTATTACTGCGGTTGGTTTTAAACTCTTTTGTCCAGTATATCGGTTTCGTTTCCCTGTTTCAGCAAAATCTAAATCGTGCATAGTAGTTAGTATAACGACATCTTTCTTATCCTTCCACTTTATCGCCGCTATCTCTTTTGTACAATATATAACAGCTTCTCCCTTTTGTAATTGGTGTGATTTTAATTCCGGAGGCATTCCTTTCCTATTCATTCTCGCTGTCCCACATACATTTGTTTTCTTTTTATATAATTCTCGGTATAATGTTGGTGAACTGTACCAATTATCAATGAATAAGCAATACCCCTTGTGCAATAATTGACTCTCTTTCAACAAATTGATCACAACATTTCTGCTAGCAGATCCTGTATTAGTTTTATCTTTTCCTGTATATATATTGAAATTGTGTATGTATCGCGATTGTGAATCACAGAGTTTATAAAACTTGACACCAAATCTAGCACGTTTTGTTCGAATAAATTGTATATAATGCAAACGACTTCTACATGACATTAGTGATTCATCAATGGAAATGTTTTTATTTGGGACATACATGCGAATGAAAGTTTTTTTTACTATTTGAGTAACTTCTCGAATTTTTATCAGTGCGTCATTACGATTATTTGTACTGGAAAAGTGTAAATTTTTGGAGATAGAAATAAATCGGTTACGGGTCATGATATTCTTAAAATACGGAGTTTCTATACTTTTATCAGTAGTCCAATAGCTTTGAATGGTGGGCTTTAAAACTAGACTCATTAAAATATTTAAAGCAATAAATACTTTTAATTCGTCGTCTTCAAGAGGTATAAACTGTGCGTCGCTTGCGCCATATTTATTTGTTTCCGTAATTATTTTTGTAATTAACTCCTTGTTAAAAAATAGTTCAAAAACCTCCCTTCTCGACAGACCTTGTGTATTTACGGTTGCACCACCCCCACTTGAAAAACCATGTATAATAGGAGTATGATTTTCGGCTTTCCACACGTACTCTTGATTTATAAAACTGCCGCACTGTTCATTTTCGCTATCATCACTGGACGAAATCCTCCGGCTACGTCTTCTAGGACGTCGTACCTCAATACTTGAATCCGAATCAAGATATTCGAAATCCATTGGGGAAACTAAATTTTAGATTAAATTATAAAATAAGATTGTTTTCTAACGTTGGATTTCTTGAATTGGAATATAGATTGACAACACTTACTCATAGTGGCAGTTTGAAAGATTTTCACAAAAAAAGTAAAACTTATTTAGAATACACTGATGTATAACTGAAGGAACCGAAACGCTCCCACAAATGGTTAAACGTGGTCTGTCGCAACAAAGAATATTTCGCAACTGGTAAAAGAAACAGTCGTAGGCTCGCGGATTATTCCGCGCTCGGTGATAGCTGACAGTCGTAGGCTCGCGGATTATTCCGCGCTCGGTGATAGCTGACAGTCGCGGCTGGCGGATTATTCCGCGCCCGGTGATAGCAGACAGTCGCGGCTCGCGGATTATTCCGCGCTTGGATGCAAATGGGTTAAGTATTTGTTTGAGTGCTACCATCAAATGATCGTTGGCTGGTGTGTAATTTGTTAGTGTATTAAGGTGGTTAAGCCTGGAAATTAAGCGGCTTTTTTGTTTTCTTAGTTTTAGTATCTGGGGATTAATAAATTTATCTGTAGGGTTTTGATTGGTAGGAATATGTGGTACTGCGTGTTCTATTGCTCTTAGGATGTTGTTATTGAGTTTGTCTATGGTAGTATCTATTTCGTTTATTGTAAGGTTTCGGTTGTTTGGAACGTCAGTTTCGTCGCTGTTTGTTAGGTAATTTTTCAATTTGTCCCAATCAGCTTTGTTGTAGTCATATTTTATGTTGTGACTTGGTGTGTTTATTTCCATGAAACCCTGTGTGTGTAAAGATATGGTCATTATGATTGCCCTATGATCGCTATCGTGTTCGAAGGATTCTATTCTGTCTGGTAATGGTGTGTTTAGGAAGTTAATTCTGTTATCCGCAAGACATATATCTATAAAAGCTCCACTTTTTGGGAAGGAGGGGACCATTGTATTATATAGGGAGATACGATAGTCCATTTGATTTTGTTTAATCCAGTTGTAGAGGGATACACCTCTTTTATTATTTATATGGTTATTCCATGTTGTGTGTTTGGAGTTTAAATCGCCAGCTAACAGATAGTAATTATTGTTTTTTTGAAGGTTTAAGTTTTTGAATGTTTGATCTAATTCGGCCATGAATTCTTTTTTGCAACTGCTGGTGGCGTATGCTGCAATTATAAATAGATTGATATTATTTTGTAGTTTGAGTTTAACTATTGTTTTCTCGAAGGTTGTAGAATTTGTATGGTCTGAGTGGACGGTTTTGAATGCTATATTATTTCGTATAAGTATGCCTGTTCCCCCAGCTTGTTTAGCGTTGTGTCTGTCGGTTCTTATAAATGTGTAATTCTTAAAGCTAACATGGTGATTATGATTTAGTTTTGTTTCGCATAGAAGGAGCGCATCCGGATTGTATGTTTTTAGTAGTTCTGCAAGGTTTGCTCTTCTTTCGTTGCTGATCAGGGAGTTAACATTTAATTCTATTATATTGAAGTTCTTGAGGGATATTTTCCCTTCTGTAATAGTAGGCTGGTTTAGGTTACTGGTTGGTTGTGCCATTGAAGTTTATGTTAAGGGTTTCTGCTATCATCTCTATTCTGGCTGCGTTTATGTTGATTTGTTTGACTAGTCGTGTCATTTGTGTGTTGACTGTAGTTTCGATCGTTCTTTTTATTTGATCGAGGAAAGGATTTTGGTGGGGTTGAGCTATTGGGTCGTACAGTAATGAATCTAATGTATTTGGCTTAGGGGAGGGTATTGGTTTAGGTTGGTTATTATTTGATAATATTGAACTAAATGTAACTCCCTTTTTCACGAATTTGTTGACTAAATTTATTTTTTTTTCTCTTTCTAACTTAATTGCTAGATTTCTGTCCATTATTTTTTTATACATTTCTTTTAGTTTAGGGCACCCCCTATATGACGCGGGATGTTCAAAGTTTTTACAATTCGTGCAGAAGGGTTTTGAATCGTTTTGATCGTTTTGTGTGTTCTCGTTACTAGGATCGATATTATTTTTTTTTGTGGGCACTCTCCCGGGTTATGTGAGATGTCACATTTTACGCATCGGTATTTTAAGTTACAATTTGAAGCCCCGTGGCCGATTCTTTGGCACCTTGTGCATTGGATGCGGTCCTTCTTTACGAGCTTCTCCCATTTTACAGATGTGTGTAGTAGTGTTTTAATCTCTTTTAGATTGTTTACTGAGCTATTTGGTGACAATTGTACTATATATATTGGGAGTTTCCTATTTTCCGCTAGTGAGCGACGGGTTACAAATTTTTTTACTGAAATGAATTGTACGTTTGGTATGTTTTTGTTTTTTAATTCCGTTAAAATTTCTTCCGTGTTAAAGTCACTTTCTAGGTCTTTAAGTAGAATTGTGATGTTTTTTTCTATTTTTGGAGTGTATGTGAAGAATTGGATTTCGTTATGTTTTAAGATTTGTATTGCTAGTTTGAAATTTTCAGATGAAGAAATTTGTAACACGTGCTTGTTATTGTTTATGCGCTTAGTTTGGAAGTCTTTGAATTTTTCAGCCAATATGTTTACTATTTGTTTTGTTGAATTTGTGTACAAGATAATCGGAGGCTGCTTGGTTTTACCTTGAGTTGCAGCGGTTGTCTCATCGTTATTGAACGTCTGTGGGTGCGGGCCTTCGGTTTTTGTGTTGGCATTAGGGCTATGGGCGTGGGGCGCGTTGATCTTCGTTGGAGGCTGGTGTGGTGGATTTTTGCTTTCCGTTGACTTGGCCTGGGCCTTGTGCTGAGTATTTGGACTGCTGGTTGAACCGCTGCTTGTGCTTGGGGTGTCTTGTGTTGTTGTTTTCTTCCTGTATTTCGGTATGTTCGATTCCTCTTGGGAATTTGACCTCTTGTTGGTGTGGCTATTGTGTGAGTGAGGCTCGGCCGTTGAGATAGCTTCGAATCTGTTTTTTGTAGTGAATACTGATAGATCGATATTTTTGCGGGCTTCACTTAGCTGGTCTTTTAAGTGAGTAATTGTTGTATTTAGGTTATTGATTGTGGCAATGAGTTCTTCGTAGGTTGGGATTGGATCGTTTGCTGTGTCTATTTGGTCGCAATCCATTTCCGGCGATTTAGAAGGCACTTCCTGTTGCGTGTATTTTACGTTTAACAGTGACTGGGTAGGAGGGTTCTCCATACCGGTAGTTCTTTTTTCCTTTTTATTTAGGTTAGGTATTGGGTTATATCTATTAACTGTTTTACCTTTTAGGATTTGTTTGACTATTTTGGGGGAAATGTATGTTTTATTTCCCTCCATTGCTTTTTGTAAGAATGGATTATTCTTTGTAGTGTCCATGCTGGATGCATTAGTGGTTTTCGAAAAAGCTTCGATAAGATGTGGTTTTAGTTTTCCTTCGTGTAGGCTGGCATCCTCAATATTTGTGAGGTCGGAGGACAAGGCCTCCGATTGCGTAGTATTGTTATTTGCGATGTTACTTCACTTAATTTTTGGTGATTTTATGATTTCTGACACTCGGCTATATATAACTGTGATTTGTTTTGTTTGCTGTTATAGGTACGCTGCTCTGAGACGTCTGTACTGTACGAATGCTCGAGTGCTACTGCCTTAGCCACCTCGGCTACCGCCGACTCCCCCCCAGTCCCAGTCCCAAACTCCTTACTTAAACGACGCCACCTTATGGGCCTCACTCGCACCATAGGCCGTCTCCCTTATCCGAGCGCTTTTAGCGCCTACAATACTATTAAAGAAAGTGATTCTCCCGTTAAAGTTCTCAAAGGCGATGCCGCGAATAAGTCGCACCTCTTTTAATCGGGATATTTTTAAGGAGGTTAACTTTACATTATGCAAATAGATTTTTCAAATGGGCCATTTTCGTCGGGACGGTATAACGACGTGCATTACGAAAAACAGCACGCCTGTCTTCTTTGCGAAGGACGATTAATTAATACTATAGTATTATTGTGAGATCATTACTGTTGGACAAAATTTAACTTTTTTTTCGGACCTGTAACATTCAATAGCCGTTTCATCGCTCCACGCGATGCGACAGACAGTTTTCCTCCGGAAACCATCGTCAGAAGTAGTGAAACACCTCTCGTTTTCAATACAGAAACCAAACAATTTGGCAACACGTGCCCCGTCGACAGTGGTAGTCAATGGCACGTGGGCCGTTCAGCGTCACGGAATCGCGTAACGCGCGTACATTGTAACCTTTCCCAAAGTCCTGCTCGCTCGTTGTTCAAGGAAAGGAGATATTAGTGACACCTATTGGTGATCGATATTAATTAGGCAAGTGGCAACGGCCTGCTCACTCATGTGGAGCGGGGATCGCGTCCCCTTCCATCGGCTCGCGATCCATGGAAGGGGAAGGCTTGCGCTTCCTAGAAATCACGGTCGATTTCTGGGAATCGGCCACTTTGTTCCTGACCTCAGCACCTTTGCTAATTATTTCTTTGCTTACGCACATTGCTTGCGCTACTTGCTTACGCACATTGCTTGCGCTACTTTCTTACGCACATTGCTTGCGACTTGGTTTAATAACTATTTTAGCTACCTTGCTTGGCTAAATCACGCTGGTGTTCTAGCTTTCACCAGATAATACTTTCTGTTAAATGTAAAGGATCTTTTGTGTAAATTATTTGTGTAACTAACTGTTTATTGTGTTTGACCTTGTACATATTCAAATTATAACTGTAACGTGGTGAAACGCTTAAAATTATCATTGACTAATCTGCGCTTAACAAAGACAAAACAAACGTTTAATGTGACTTAGATAATAAATTATACACGCTTAAAATAAACGCTTTCGTTAATCTTATCGTAAATTAGTGTTGTGCGACAAACCTTAGCTTGTGACTGAGCTTCTTAAAAGCTATTGAATACTCTAGCGCTGATCCTATATTACTTTGTAACACCCGTCGTGACAGTTTCTATCGTATAATCCAAAATGTGCTATTCTTCGTGGCGAAGCACTGAAATTTTCGATCAAGTTAAATAAAATCCTATAATATGAAATTTTTTTTTATATATTTTGTTTCATTTTCAGATGGAAATTGCGCTGCCTGCGGTGGTAGATGCCCCCCTCCCGCCCAACCCTCAAAATTTCAGTTCATTCCGTTGGTTAGGTCATACCGTAGTATATCCCGAATATTGAGTGGAATGATGCCATTGAGATATTTCAAAATAATAAAAATTTACTCTGTAATGCTAAAAGTAATAGGAAATATGTTTGTAAGAAGTAAATACTAATGAGATTAAAATGTACTTTTAATTTGTTGAGCGTGTGACGTCCCATTATTTTCGCCCAGTCCTAACTAGCTTCCTCCTTATATGACCTACCCACGAATTTACTACTATCTATAAAACCACAACTCTTAACCCTTTACCAATCATCAGATCTTGGACGATGTACCTTAGCGGTCCCCATCTCCAGCTGATCATATACGAAATACCCCTTCCCCTCTTCGCCTTAGAGGCATGATTTCCCTCCTCAATCACGAATTGCAACAAGTCCCTCGCCCCAACCTCTCTAAATCGAAACCTCTTCCCCCCCCCCCCCTCTCTACCAATGAAAACCACAAAAGTCCACCCAACGGATTGGGTGCCCCTTTTCGAAATCCCATTTTCTGCTAAACTAATTATAGATCAAACCGTTGCCTCTTACAAAAACCCCAGAGTTATTACGACACATACCTTACGGATGACTCATCACACATACCGCAAATTCCACGCATACTTTGGGCATGAGTCATCACGCATACCTCAAATTCCCCGCATACCTCACATTCCATCAGTTTGTATAAATACCGGGGCCGCGTGGCCCACGCATCATTAGTATCTTCAACACAATCTGTCTCACCTCAGATTTACGTGGGTTTACTTTATCAGTATCAAGTATATTCTAACGCTTAAATTCAGTGTTCAATAACCAGCGTCTACATCACCGTAAGCGTTCCAATTTCTATTATATTTAATCTTTTGTTTATAACTTTTAATTGCTTACTTTACTCCTTTATATTAATTTCTTAGCTTAGACTTATGCTCATAGCTTTACACATATATTGTTTAATTGTATTTATATCGGTTACTCTTGCTTATTATTGTTTAACTCCATTGCCTCGCATCTTTATGTTATTATCTACTTAATGTTAATTATCTACCATTTACCTTATATAAATGTTATGTGCCTATGCTGAATGTCTAACGCATAATTATAAAATGTCTATTGCTATCTTCTACGCGTTCCAATAAATAACGCTTTCGCCTCTACCTTTAACTGTGAATTCTCGCTATTTCGCCTCGAATTCGTGGAACCATTACGAGCGACTACTACAGCTGATCGGTCTCCGCGAGCGTCGGGAGTTCTTGCCCGTGTTTACTAACGTTCTTTCATATAGAGTCCCGTATGGCTATTCCCAAACCTATGGTGAAAACCTACTATTTACGCCTCTTTTCATGCGATGCAGTTAGTAAGCCAATTATTGAGCCATAAATCAAAGCCAGTACTCTCACGTGCGTCACTCGGTGTATGATCCCCATACCGCCTTCCCTGATCGACACGAGTTACGAAGCATAGCCTTCATAGAGAAACTGGTCTTCCTACGAAGCACAGCCTTCGAGCTCACCTACGCCCCCTCAAGTGCGAAGCATAGCCTTCATAGTGAAGCTGGTCTTCCTACGAAGCACAGCCTTCGAGCTCACCTACGCCCCCTCAAGTGCGAAGCATAGCCTTCATAGTGAAGCTGGTCTTCCTACGAAGCACAGCCTTCGAGCTCACCTCCACCCCTCCTCAAGTGCAACCCATAGCTTTCATAGAGAAGCAGGTCTTCCTACGAAACAAGGTCCGCACGCAACCTCTCTATACCCATACAGCACACTCCATTGCAGGAAGGTTCCATCAATGTAGCAGGAAGGTTCCGGTGCAGCATAGGAACCTTCCTGCTACATTGATGGAATGTTCCATGAAGGATCCTATGTCCGCCCTTTGGGAACATTCCACGGAACGTTCTGGTCATTCTCTGGCAATGCTCACGGAGCCTTCAAGACATTCTCTGGTAATGGTCACGGTGCGTTCAGGACATACTCTGGCAATGCTCACGGTGCGTTCAGGACATACTCTGGCAATGCTCACGGCGCGTTCAGGACATTCTCTGGCAATGCTCACAGTGCGTTCAGGACATTCTCTGGCAATGCTCACGGAATTGTTCCCAGATTTTACAGCGATGTTGTTTCGGCAAAAGTTGTGTGACATTACAGAAAGGATAGAAAATGTAAGGGACATTGATTAAATTACAATAAATATTGTCAATATTCATATATTTTTTTTTTACAAGTCGACAACAGTAACAGCAACAATAATAATAAATGCGGGACAGTCCCACCACATTAGTTACATATACAGTGTGTCCGTTGTATCTGAAGTATTCAGCCAAAACGAAACTAACACATGTTTCGTTCGTATGATCACATATGATAATTTATAAATAAATAGTGTGTTTATTTTTCAGATAACGATGCATACATATAATACATATAGATCGGCAATGCGGTGCAAATGGTTTCTTTTCGTAGTTGTTAAACTTACGTAGAATTTATCCTTAATTCTGTCCCGCGATAATTTGTAAGTTATAATATTAAAAATTATTTGAAGTCATTCCCTATGCAAATTATCTTTGTGAAAAGAAGTGAGATCCCCATAAAAAAACTTGGAAAATTAAAAAAATTACGCCAAGTACATGAAAAAGTCGAGGTCGTAAAAGAATAAATCACAAAAAAATACAAGAAAATATACAATATAAAAAAATATATGAAATCAAAATGAGCTGCAAGTACATAAAGGTGCTTTCCAACTGCGCTTCAGATGACACAACTACATATACACGGCTAAAATGCTGTGTTCATACATTCCATTATTCATATCGCGGACATTTTAATAATGTGAAGATAATAAAATGTAACATCTAAACATTTGCCTAGATGTCCGCGGCCTGGAAGTCAAATACTTGGCGTGGCCAGGCAAGGTATTCTGGGTTCATGAAGACCTACCTTCCCTTTCCCAGGCTTTCAGATAATTTGTCAATTTAATAATTTGTCAATTTAAAACTCTTGACAATATGAGTACACTTTCATTATTTTGTGTTTTTAAATATTCTTATTCATCGACACCTTGACCTTGCCTGGCCACGCCAAGTATTTGACTTCCAGGCCGCAGACATCTAGGCAAATGTTTAGATGTTACATTTTATTATCTTCACATTATTAAAATGTCCGCGATATGAATAATGGAATGTATGAACACAGCATTTTAGCCGTGTATATGTAGTTGTGTCATCTGAAGCGCAGTTGGAAAGCACCTTTATGTACTTGCAACTCATTTTGATTTCATATATTTTTTTATATTGTATATTTTCATATATTTTTTGTGTGATTTATTCTTTTACGACTTCAACTTTTTCATGTACGTGGCGTAATTGTTTTACTTTTTTGAAACTTTTTTATGGGGTATATATATGTTTTTCCAAAATATTTATAAAAGAAGCATATTTTATAATTAAACAAACGAAGTGATTGTGGAGGGATCGGTAACACAACTACTGCTGCTTCCCCTTGTAACTTCGGGGATCACTCCGCCACACACGTTCTCCAAAAAATGTTGATGCATCTCGTCCACAGCGGTTCTCTCCTGGTCCTTATTAATTCTAATTACTTCCCGCGTGATCCGCCTTTTGGTTTGAGCTAGCCATTTTCCGGATGCGTTTATAATTTCAACATCCGTTGTTGACAAACCCTCTCGCTGCATGCAGCGTGTACTGAAGCTGGAATAATACATGTATTTATTTTACAATTTTAATTGCTGAAATGAGAATAATAATAAATTTACTTACCCAATATTAATTTTATTAAATTTGTATACGATTTTATTGCTTTTTTTTTTGTTTCTCCAACACCAACTATACTTCTCAGCTATAGTATCGGTTAATAATTTTTTAAATATCATCGCCGTCGTTATTGACACGTTCGTCCCGCCTATTTTCTTTAATACGTCAACCTACAAAAAGTCATCAATAAATTATTATCTGTCATGAAACATGGCTTCAATAAAAACAGCATTCGTGTACATAATCACCATTAGTTTAAATAATAGTTATAAAAAAGTTAATGGATGTTTACAAGGAAACTGGGCGTACGCAGACGATATCGCAGTGATGGCGGAGGATGAGGATGGGATGAAGGGGATGTTGGGGAAGTTAGAGAAGTATATGGATGGGAAGGGACTGCAGTTAAATGTGGAAAAATCGAAGGTGATGAGGTGCAGGAGGGGTGGAGGTAGATGGAAAAAGGTGGGTTGGAGGTGGAAGGGAAAGGAGTTGGCTGAGGTAAGGGAATTTAAATATTTGGGTTATACACTGATGGGAAATGGAGGGCAGGAGGCGCATGTAAGGGAGAGAGTGAGGAAGGCGGCGGCGGTGATGGGGCAAGTGTGGGGAATCGGAAAGAGGAGATTTGGAAAGGATTGGGGGAAAAGAGTATGGATGTTTGATAGGTTGGTATGGGCAGTAATAAGTTATGGGGTGGAAATCTGGGGTTGGAAAGGTAGGGAGAGGGTGGAGGGGGTACAGGACAGGTTTTTGAGATGGGTTTTGGGGGTGGAGTGGTGTACGCCGGGTTATTTAGTAAGGGAGGAGTTGCAGCGGGAGATGTTGAAGGGAAGGGCGGGGATGAGGGCGTGGGAGTATGAGAGGAAGCTGGAGGAGGGACAAGGACGGGAGGTGGCAAGGATGTGTTGGGAGGAGATTAAGGGGAGGGCGAGTAGAGGGGGGGTACTGGGGGGATGGGAAGAGGAGAGGAAAGGGTTCTATGAGGAGAGGGGATGGACGATAGAGGGAGTGGAAAGGATGAGGGGTAGGGGAGAATTAAGGGGAGAGGAACTGGTAAGGGTGGAGAAGAGGTTGCAGGAAGGGGAAAAGATTAGGGAAGCCAGGTATAATAGGTGGTATGGGGCGGTAAAAGGGGTGGGGGTTCCTGGATACCTGAAGAAGGGGTGGGGGGAGAGCAGATGGAAGAGGGTGGCGAGATTCAGGTTGGGGAGTGTGATGAGGGGGGGGGGGAGATACTGGGAGGATGAGGGGAAAAGGAGATGTAGGGTATGCGGGTGGGGGGAGGAAACATGGGAACATGTATGGGAGGAATGTACGGGGTGGGGGGAGGGAAGAGGATGGCAGGAGATGGCGGGGGAAGTGTTGGGAGACGATGGAGAGGGGGAAGGGTGGATGAGGAAGGTGGAAGAGTGGAGGGGGGTACAGGATGAAGGAATGAATGGGTAAGGAATGGGAGTGAGAGGAGGCGTGCGGAAGCGGGGGTCCGGAGGAGGGAGGGAGGGACGGGAGAGGTGTGCGAGGCGGTGGCGAGCGAGCGAGCGAGCGGGCGTGCGAGCGAGCGGTGACTAGGCTTAAGGTTTAGGTTAAGGAGATGTATTGAGCATTGTAATCCCCAAGGGGGCACAATAAAGTATATATACAAGGAAACTGTATGAAAAGTAAAAGCTTGTCGCGCAGCCAGCACCGAAATACAAGGTGTCTCATAAAATTGTGGACTTCTCGGAAACATGCAATATCCTGTGTTTTTGCATCGGGACGGCACATGTTCCAAAAAGTCCGCAATATTCATGTTCCTTAATTTTATGGGACACCCTGTACATGCAAGAAATTATATCTCTCCCTAAAGTAACTGCATCTTTCAATCGGCTGAATTTCCGAAGATAAAATTTGACATTTGGAGTCCTCTCACATTCTTTCGTGTGCCGTGTATTAGTATTGGCTGGTCCTAGATTAGTGTGGGGGACGCGCGGCCGCTTCGCGAAAATGTAAAAAAATTAACAATTCTTTATTAATATTTCTGAAAGGTCCCGTCATCTGGTCGATAGTCAGCCTCGTCCGTGGTGTAGGTACTACAGAAGCACCGAACAGCAGGGGTTGTAAACCCGCACCATCGGCAGGCGCTCGCGAATTGTGACGCGGTCAAGTTAATCCTTCACCCAGCATATTTATTACTTTCACGTGCACGCATGACTCTATCAAGGAGTGTCTGATATTGAAATGAAATTGATTACGATTTGTATTAGTGTACCATGTGTACCCGTGTATTGCAATACCCGTGTACAGATCGCGCGATTTGCCTCCTGTAGCGAGTATAATATATTTGCTGATTTATTACCAAACTGTAGCGATATATATTTGCTGATTTCTAACAGAACTGTAACGCTATATATATGGAAAGGCTCTATCGCAGACTAAATCGTCCCACTCGTCACACGATCGTCGACCGAATGTCCTTTTTGATTCCTCCTCGCCCGGGAAGTCACGCCACGCCGTGGACCCATCGTTTTCGTTGCGTTTCCGGACGCAACAATGGGTGCGTTCAGCTCACCCAACTGTTGGCCGCAATCGTTGGGAACTGATCAGTGAGCAACCATCATTCCGCTCAGTTCCGCTGAACCAGGCCTGGGATTTAAGTGAACGCAGCGGCCGGTTTTCAGAGGCAACGCCTCCTTTCTCCCGCCTCGCGTCTTGGCCCCGCGGCGGCCTAGCAGCTAGGAGTGCCTCAGGCCCGTACCATATGAAGCGCGCGTGGCGCGTTGACAAAACAAAAACGCACCGACAATCGTGCTCTCTGGGATGATATGGAAGTCTATTGATACAATGTCACGCTAATACGCCACGCGCGGTTCACGTGTTACGGGCCTGAGACGCTCCTAGCTGCTGGGCCGCCGCGGGGGCCAAGACGCGAGGCGGGAGAAAGGAGGCGTTGCCTCTGAAAATCGGCCGCCGCGTTCACTTAAATCCCAGGCCTGCGCTGAACGGTACGATGTTTTAGTGGTTCCCAAATCGTACGGTAGGTGGTGCTAACGGCGTTATGTCGACGCGTCCCCCGACATAATAGCTGCATGTTGTATTCTGCACAACTTTATTATTAATGAAAGTGAAAATGAAGAATATGAAATAGATGCCGACGTAGAAGAACCAGATTTACAAGAGGAACAAGTACAGGATGAAGAAAATTTCAATGCACTAAATGCAAGAAATAAAAGAAATAATATAATTTCATTGTTTTGAACTTACAACTACAAAATAATAAAATACATTTTTAGAGTCTGTTTGCTTGTTGCTGTATTATAATTTCTAGTAGTTTGTTGCGCTCCTCTTGAATTTGAATGACTTTGTCAATTTTCGTATTTAAGTTTTCAATTGCCATGACTCTCCTCTGCTCTATTTCAAGTTGTCGTTGCCTCAAACTGTATAAACTTCTCTGTCGGGGACCTTCTCTTGTATTTGCATTGTTAGATGCTGATGAAAGTGTAGAACCAGACAGTGATGTAGTATGTGGTGTGTGGCAATTCGAATCTGGGTCATCAATATGTGATTCTAATTGTAAGGTTGAACTATTGGAATCATCTTGTACATCATTTATAGTACCTATAAAGTGAAGTACTCGTGAGAATACTGAATTATTACAATGAGAAAATGTGGACAAATGGATATGTCTATCTTGTATACTATTGGAGGCGGCATCTGAATAGAGTGATGTGGCTGATGGTGCTGGTGTGACTACTGATAGTGGTGTGTGAGATGGGTCTCGTGAACTTATTGTGGGTCCAAAATTGATAGTCTTATCAGTTGCAACTAGGCTTTCAAATATATTGAAAAACTCCCATGAAACCCGTTCTTCCCCCGTTTGTCTATTGCGGTCTTTAATCTCTTTGTGCGTTCTTTTTAGATTACGCATCTTCCGATCCAATGTATCGACATCTATATTATCAAATCCTTTACTCCTAAAGACTTCCACTATTTTTTTCCATAATTCCTTCTTTTTGATTTGAGGTTCCCTAAATTTACATAATCTTTTCCGATAGGAATCTAATAATAAATGGGTATTTTTCTTATCTCAAATAAAGGTATTGCTATCTGTAAAATGTACATAATAAATATTAGTATGTATGCATATACAAATTAATAAGATGATAAAGATTGTGTTTAATTCAGCAAAGTTATTTTGCATACCTCTTGCACTAGATTCGTCGAGCTCAGGTGGCTGAGCTACTGCTTCTGCTGCTGCTTCATTATTATTCCCTGATAACCAGATCTGGAGGCAGGATCTGCCGGCAGCTGCGGTGCAGTCTACGTCCGCATTCGACTACGGATCTGCCGGCAGAGTCTGCGTGGCAGAGTCTGCCGGCAGATCGACGGCAGATCCGCGGCAGATCCTGCCGCCCGCCTGACACATCCAAGAGCGCCATCTGTAGGCCACAATTATGAAACAATTCCCTACCCATGACGTCACATGGATCTACGCACCAACACAAATGTACCGTCATTGCTGTAGGTGTATCCCTACCTAACCTTTCTAGTACGCGCGGAGAATTGACAGGAATCAGTGAAATGGAGAAATGGATTTTGTAAATAATAATTTTGTTTTTAAAGTAATTGTTTTTTATTAATCTTTCAATATTTACAATTTCTGCTTGTGTTTGTTCTGAAAATAAGTACAATATTAATCTATAATTAAAAGGATGAACGTGGGGAGGTATATTTTATTTCTTATGGTAAGTACGTTTTAAATTGGTGGCGCTGAAAAGTGCCGATTGTTGTTCGTTGCGAACATCGAGAGGTAGTTCCCGTTAAAGTGAACTAAATAAGCACTGAAAAGTACCGTTTGTTGTCTTCGCCAGTAAAAGGAGACACACCTCTCCTTTTAATAGGCATATCCATCCTCTGGAAAATAACTGCGGGTAAGTATTGTTTTCACGTGACAGTAAATTATGACTTTTACTGTCACGTGAAAACAGACCTTCATAGGTCAGCTGCAGTTTCTTCTTCCTCTTCTTCGTTCCAGAAGTTGCGGGGCCTCCTATGGTCCTGGGTTGACGAGGGCTGCGTTCGTGATCCACGCTTTCTGCTGCGAACCCTCTCCTTGGCCGCCTTCAATTCCGCCTGCATCCGTAGTTGGAAATCGGATCTCGTGGGCTTCAGGAACTTGCTGTTGCGACACACACCGTCTGAAAAAGAAATGTATGCAAAATACGTCAGCATCAATGGAACATACAGTAATAGTAACAATAATTCTACGTAAAAAGATGAAAAGTGCTTATTGCTTCGTACCAAAAATCGCCATCGCGATACGAGTGTCGAACAGTGATCTGTGTCCTTCGCGGCCAAACCAAGTAAAGGACGACGTTAAGTCGTCCGGCAGTGCTTCCCTGAAGCAGCACTTGACCGCTCCCTTCAAATCGAATCCCCCCATGCATTCGAAATACGATACCTAAACAAAGCGAGTAAAGATTGATGTAAGTATATATTATATATAAAAGTAAATAAAAGAATAATTTCGTTTTCACTTACGACTTTGGAATAGGTGTCGTCATCGATGTCCTCAAAGCAGTCCACCTCCTGGACTGAGGACAAAGGGACTGCTGGCTTAACGGGCCGGCCAGTGTTATGGGGGGTGGTCTGGATAGATTTCTGAAGACTCATCAAGAGAGTATTCATTCTTCTGCAAACAGAACGGATGGATACGTAACGTATTAATAAACACGATACACGCGATACATACATTAGCTCTGCCTCGATTCGATTCTGCCCAGCGAGATGTTCCATGCTTCTGTAAACATTAACATTTATAAGAAAATATCCTTACAGTGATATTTTTATAGCAAAAAAAACATGTATATTTACCTATTATCAAGGGGTTGGGTCGGCGCTGTATTATGCTGCAACAGCTCACTCTGGATCACAGTGGCGCGTGCAGACGATGTCCCAGAGTCTGCGGTGTCTTCGAAGAGAGGAACATTGGCGGCATACGTTTCCTGAAACAAAATACCCTGGTTGACAGTAGGAACATTGTTTGATATTGTTGGACCGTCTTCCTGCAAGATCATCGACAGATCCTGGATGTCCTCGTCGATGGTTGTTGCCTGGGGGATCAACGTCCTTCGCTGCTTCGGAGTTTCCTCCTCCGAAGAAGTGGTCTGATAACGCCTGGGCCTCACGATGACGCGTTTCTCCTGCCTGTTCATGTCAGCCTGTAAGGAAAAAAAGTACATATTACGATACGTAGCAAAGGCGTGTGTGTTAGATGTTTCTTCCATTTTACATGCAATATTTTATCCACCAACAATTGTCACCTTTTCCAGATTATATTTGTATGTATCTTAATTGTACTAAACCTCGAGACGAACCTGTGTAACGTACTATTCAATAATTCGAGTGTAACGCGACAAAGGCTTCAACAGTAGAAAACGTGAAAAAATGACCCATGCAGAAACATTCGAACCAAACGATAAAATAACCCTTCACCAGAGATTAACAAGGATACGTGCACATATGGTTGTATTTATGAAGAGCAATACAAAAGAAGAAAATCTAAATATTATAGCACGTCACTCACCAGAAAATAGTCGTAACTTACCAAAATGAAGAGACGAAAAGCTAAAAAGTGTTTTTTTTTTTTTTTTTTTTTTTTTTTTTACATGGTGGAAATCCCTAACGGATACCTCACCCCCCCCCCCCCCCCCGTGGGAGGGATAAGATTATGTGGGGCTTGCACCCACTAAAACCACCATGGTGACTGCCTGACGCGAGAAGCTACACAAGGGAGAGGGACTGGCAGCGAGATACATCTAGCGAAAATAAAAGTGGAAGAATTTAAATACTATGGATCTTACGGCTTCTCGCTGTGCGTAATAACAGCAACGATATACCTACGGGGTTCTGAGAGATTTGTGTCAGTGGACATACTACAGCGAAAAGGCATTCTATAACATTTGCCACGAACCTGATCGGGGGAGATATATAAAATTTCAGGACTCAATGTGGCACATTTATATATGCCAAGAGCCGAAGACTTTATGCCGACATCATAAAAATTGTCGACTTCTAAAAATTTTTTGATACCCAAACGATACGAGTCATTGTCCATGCCAATAGTGAAAATTATGCAGATCGAGCCATCGTCTGAGATGCAACAATTATCGCGTACATTTGTGCCTAGAGATATATTATTAAATTCTATCTTACGGTACTGAGAACAATTGGTGTTGTTAGTAAGGGGTCTAGATACGCGAATAGAAAAATTGACATTACAATGAATGTTTGTGCCATGTGATTGTATCTCCCTCATCCTGTTGGAAAATTGTTGGAGAGGAAGAGATGGTTTATTAAGAAATTTTTTAAAAATGGACATATTGTTTTCATAGGGAAAAGCAGAACATGAATCTAAATTACCGAAACGTCTGACATCGTTAGTTAAGTGAAGAAGACCATGGACGTTATAACTATTAAAAGTTGGGCCATATAGTTCTTCGTTACGAAGAACAAATTTCTGCAAAGCTGACTCTGCGAATCTCAAGTGGAGGCTCGATGGAGATTCTACAACTAAAATCCTTATGGCTGCATGTAAAATTAGGAAGTGCTTGTATATTTTATCGTTGAGTACACCATACAGTACAACTGGCCCAGTATATAGAAGGAACTGACGAAACTCAGTCGCCTTATATTTACAATATTCCTCAATAGCTCTGGGACGTCTGGCAAAGTCCAAGGGACAATATTTTGCCAGACTGTTGAGTCTCGTAGATATGACAGAAATGTTCAGTGCGGGCAATTTTGACAAAAATGTGAAGCTTCCAGATACCCACGCGGACAAAAGTTTCTTCATTACGCCCAAGCATACAAGATGCATATACTCGAACGGAACTTGTGAAACCATTCCTATCGGTAGCGATGCCAATGGGCTTGGAACTTCTTTGTGATGGTTCTCGTGTAACCGTTTAGGGTATTCCTCATCGGTACGAGGAGAATGATCTATACCATCGAAGGCATAATGCTTACCGTTCAGGGTACCAGAAACCATACATTTGGAACAAGGATATTGAGACATATGCCCAAAATGATTTAACACGAATGCTCGAGCTGGTGCGTCAGCTATGAAGCATCTCAGACGTATGGGCAACTTACTGCCATGAAAATTTATACCTCCGTTGGATATGATGGCTTCGACGTTTGCAATAAATTTCTCAAAAAAAATATTGGGATCTTGTGGTTTATGGCGACCTTTATAGATTCCTACCACTATTGGCTTTATACGGGGAATATTTGAAATCCTACATTGGATAGGCCAGAACTGAATGGAACCTTTGTCCACACGACATCCATCGGTATGAAAATCTAATTCTAACTCTCTAACAAAAGATACGGACAAAGTATTCGGGAGACTTTTAACAATTTCTGTTTCCAGATCGAAATGAATGTATTCTCCTGGTTCCACGCCGAATGTAACAGCAGGATTACGTGGCGTATCGAGAAGTGTTCTAACATCCTAAGGCAACTGAGAAAAACAGGAATGCGTTCGAAGGAGACATAATATGTTATTTCCTTGAACGTGTGTCAAATTGTTATCTACGAAACAAGACGCTAACCGTTGGCGAAAAGATGGCTCAGAGGAAGTAACACAGGACAATGAAACGGTATCGCGGAGATTAGAAACGCGTGACGTTGAAGTAGAAGGACCGGCGTGTTCTACATTTATATCGCGCCTAACACTGAATCTATCGGGGATTAAATTAACAGGAACGGACGAACTACAACCTGCAGATGTGCTAGCAGCATCTTGCACGGTAGAAGTATTATTCGCTACTCTACTGACCGTATTCAATCCGGAACGGTATCGCACGCGTAAGTTCTTTCGCACCTCGCGCATAACCCTCCTTTTTTGTCGCGCCGATAATGCTTGTCCGGGTTTCCGCGACGTAGCCAATTTGAAATTATTAAATTCCATAATTACTTACGCCTTCTGGATGTCTCGAATACGCTTCAACAGATTTCGCAGGAAATAAATCACTTGGAATTCCTTAGTACCGCTGTCAATGACTGCCACTTCGGAATGAACGAGAATTCGAAACAAACGCGAACTAGGAAGTAGAGTCCCGACCAATCACGAATGTCGGCAATACGGCACAGCCAATCCGTGGCGTAGTCCACTGTACCGCCAAAATGTACGACCAATCCGAGCGATTCCTTGCTACCTCATAACCAGTGGTACCCTTTGTTCGACGTGGTACCCTTTGTGCTTGAAAAGGATCGCTCGGATTGGTTATGAGGTTATGCAATCTGTTGAGCAATAGAACAATATCAAAAACATTCACGATTATTACTAGAGAGACGTGGACTTGCAAAAACAATTTCTGGAACGCGAAACTTTCATTCATTTATACCAACGAATACAGTGTTTCATTTAAAAGCTAATGTCTAAAACTACAAAAGACGCTCAAAGATACGATAAAATATTTATCCTTTAACACAATCCCATCACATCCCATCCTCTCCCGATGGAAGAATACTCACCACCTTCTCGTGGTTTCCATTGAACAATGGCAACTTACATGTTTCAAACAATAAGTGCCATCGACAGAGATTGAGTTTCCAGTAACTATTAACGGTATTAAACCTTGCAGCGGACCTCATTAATTAATACAGTATATATAAATGTCAGGAATAGCCGCTTGGCCGCTGCGAGTACCGCACGGCCCGAGCGACCAGTCGAGCCGGTGTGATTTGACGCAGCGTTACATTCAATTAATTTTCATTTGGCCAATTTTAAAACGTCCACGCTCTTCGAAACCTGCCCGTAAAGAGGAAAAACAGGCCTTTATCCTCCTTATTTTCAAAATTTTTAAAAACGTGCCTTCACCTATAAAATTACATTTGTTAAGAACAATTGCTAAATAAATGGTCAAATATTCGTTTGTATTAAGTGAAATCATTTTTATTAGGTACTCTTATATCTCCACTGTAAGCACCCAACAGGTCATTTTTATCAGTTCATTAGTTCCAGAGTAATAATTTTTGGAAAAATAGTAAATACTATATTTCAAAGAGCTGTAACATCCACAATTTTTGACATTTCGAAAAATCCCCCTAAAGACTACAACATATCCAAGTTGCACCAAAATCCGAAATGTTATTCCGAAAAGTGTCCGACTTTGCGTGGAATGACCCTCTAGCTCAGCGCTGTTCAAGGTCGCTCCCGCGGGAGATTGGGGTTCTCCCACTCTCGTCCGCGTTGTCAGGGATACCGCGTGACGCTAAAGAGGCGACCATGACAGACCAGCGTGTCCCTCGCCGAGCGAGCTCGGACGCCCGATACGACATGTGTATTAGCGCGTCGCTTCCAGGCAATGCTACTACTTTCCGCAAATTTCTGAAACTAGAAATATCATAAACAAGCCTAACACATTGGTACGAAAGTCAACGAATTAACCTGAAATGACCCATATCCAAGTGACAGGCGGCTTACGTGCCCAAATGCTTATTACCGAAAGATGCCAGGACATTATTACATACTCCCCGTACAAGTAATTGTACCAAAATACAAGGGGGAGATTACTTACATCTTGGTGTAGAACAGATGTTAAAATGTTATGCCCAAATGTACGTTGAGGCAAATATTAGCGTACAGTATATAGACCTGTCTTTAAATATTGATGGCTTGCCGTTGTCACGGTCCTCCTCCAACAGTTTCTGGCCCATATTAGTAGCGGATACAATTTTGAAACACATACAGATTGTTGGAATCTATTATGGGTATAAAAAACCAGAATCATCCAACGAGCTGTTGGACAAATTCATTAATGAAATATCATATTTTATAAACAATGGATTTATATATGATACTAATAAATTTTCTATTAGGTTAACCAAAATTATCTGTGATGCTCCAGCAAAATCGTTTATATTATATACAAAAGGCCATACAGGCTTTTCGAGCTGTTCCAAATGCACAATTGTTGGGAAATCAGTTCACAAAACTACGTGTTTCCCTTACAACGAAGTGCCTGATACACTGAGGACAGACGAAGATTTTCTACGGCAAACCGACGAAGATTACCATAAAGGTACAAGTAGTCTGTTAAAAGTGCCAAATATTGGGTTAGTATCAAACGTGCCCCTAGACTATATGCACTTAATTTGTTTGGGAGTTATGAAGAAGCTGTTGCTGTTGTGGAGTAAGGGACCTTTAAACGTAAGGATTGGTGGACAAGCTAAGAATGTGATATCTGAACATTTAATATTGGCTGGAATTTCTGTCCCGCGTGAGTTTTCGCGAAAACCGAGAAGTTTGACGGACCTCAGTTACTGGAAAGCCACGGAATTTCGGCAATTTCTACTGTACACGGGTCCTATTGTACTCAAGAGTGTACTCGCGAAAGATATATACGAACATTTTTTAACACTGCACGTGGCTGTCGGTGTGTTAGTTAGTCCTATATTAATTAATAGTGAGGAGAATATTAAATACGCTGAAGAATTATTGGAATACTTCGTTGAACATTTCGAGATATTGTATGGGAAACAATATATTTCTCACAATGTCCATAATTTACTCCATTTGTGCAATGACGTGCGAAAATTTGGAGTGTTGGATAATTTTAGTGCATTTCCTTTTGAAAACTTTTTAGGTAGTTTAAAGAAGTTAATTAGAAAATCAGATAAACCATTACAGCAATTGGCAAGACGTTATGGAGAACTGCAGCGGGGATCGATTTTAAAAGCATCAGCAATACCGGGAAAATATATTTGTAAACGTTCCCATCACAATGGACCACTATTACCCATTTTCTCAAACAAAACTGTGACGCAGTACAAAAATTTGGAAAGTGATGGGTATTATATACAATGCGATGACAATCGAAATAATTGTTTCTTGCTGAAGGATGGAACGATCATTCGCATTGTAAATATAGTGCAAGTACGGACGGAACAGGTCATTGTAATAGGTCACAAACGGAAAGTAGTTGCCGATAATCTGTTTGAGAAACCCTGTCCATCTTCAGTTTTAAAAGTTTTTATTGTTTCCGAAGCGACGCGATTATATTATTGGCCGGTTTCAGAAATAAAATGTAAAATGTGGTCTATAAAAAGAAACGAAACCCAGAATTACGTTATACCCTTGCGACATATGCATAACTAAATTTGAAGAGAGGGGCTATTCTCGTCGTCTCACCACGCTGTAAAGTGCGGTACCACTGATTCTGTCAGTGGTCACATGTGCCTGCAATGGCACTTGTACTCGCGGAACGTAGAATCACGAGAGTCGATCTACGCAAGCATAAGTTTACCAAAAAAGTGACAAAGGAAATAATTGATTTTATCGGTCATGTGTCGCACCGCATTATAAAGTGCGGTACCACTGATTCTGTCAGTGGTTACATGTGCCTGCAATGGCACTTGTACTCGCGGAACGTAGAATCACGCGAGTCGATCTACGCAAGCATAAGTTTACCAAAAAAGTGACAAAGGAAATAATTGATTTTATCGGTCATGTATCGCACCACGCTGTAAAGTGCGGTACCACTGATTCTGTCAGTGGTCACATGTGCCTGTAATGGCACTTGTACTCGCGGAACGTAGAATCACACGAGTCGATCCACACCGGCGCAAGTTTGCCAAGAAAGTGACAAAGGAAATAAAGACTGTCACGTCCCGCGACGTGGAGTTAACTATTATTTAACCCTTTAAATCATTCATACTTACTATTTCGTACTTTGGTATATTATAACCACCTCAAATAAGTTATCAATATAATACACAGCCGAAAAGGCATTATAATAGAATCTCGCGATAAGAAGAAACCAAGTCAAGAATCAACGAACGGCAGCAGTGCGCAGGAAAACCAGCACGAAGGAGGTAGCCGCACACCAGCTAGCCAACCGCGCGCACACCAAGGGAACCAGTAGACGCTAGCTGATGGGCCAAAGGCCCCTTCCGCCAGCGAAATCGACACCTTCACGAAGCTGCGCTCCTGATCATCGCCACAAATTTGCCCTCCCTTTATATCCAGTAAATCGAACTCGAATACGGAACCGATGTACATTAACTTCAATCCCTAGTATGTGGGCTGTACGAAACCAATCGTACAGAGCACATCGAAAACCCAATAGCGTAAACATTTAAAAAATGAATTAAAATAAGAATTTAACTATCGACGCTGCTGAGGGTTTCGTATGACGGGAGCAATACGTCTTAAGTAAGTCAGAAGATATCGAAATAGGTGCGCAATATTAATATTATAGTTAACAGTTAGCAACCGTTTTTGCACAATATTTTCTTAAAAGATTTATAAAGTGTTAAAATCATCGCAAGAAAAATAAAGGTGAATTTTTATTATTATATCAGTGAGTGAAGTGTTTCCACCCCATTACCCCATCCTCTAAATCTGAGCGTTCGTCTTTTGTTAAAATGAAATCAATTACGAAAATGTGCACTGATAGTTAACGGGTTGCGCTGATTGATGGTACTACCTATGAGCAGAACGTTGCCCGCGGTTTTACCAGAAATTAGGCGTAAACCGTGATCGACGCGATTTGTTTAAATATTAATGAAATTCTAAATAAATATTTGCGATTGTGGAGAAATGGAGCTTGCCTTCCCCGATGGTGCCGCTGAAGAGCAGAACGTTGCACGCGGTAGCGCCTGATACGGAGGGTGGAGATTGATTTATCGGTCATTTAATAAATGTTATCTAGTGACGCGGTAGCGTCTCGACACCAAGTACATGAAAAACACCCTGTATATGCGATATCGCTACCGTGTACCTTTACTCGTCGCGGAGACACTCTAACCTAATTCTGACATTTATACATTAATATCTCATCTAAAGCGCAGTTGGAAAGCATCTTTATGTACTGGCAGCTCATTTTGATTTCACATCTTTTTTTAATTTTGTTATTATTATTATCTTCTATTTTTTGTGATAGAAAATAACAAGAGATAAATGCCGAGAAGTCATCGTGCGGGACGGGAAGTAGGGACGTAACAAGACATACATTTATAAAGAATTTTTTTTTATTTTTTAATTAGTCATAAAATTTTGATACAGGTAGAAATTCCCCCCTCTGCCACTTCCACCTTGTGTCCACCCACCCCGGCCTCTTCCACCTTGTGTCCACCCACCCCGGCCTCTTCCACCTTGTGTCCACCCACCCCGGCCTCTTCCACCTTGTGTCCAGCCACCCCGGCCTCTTCCACCTTCTGTCCACCCACCCCGGCCTCTTCCACCTTCTATCCACCCACCCCGGCCTCTTCCACCTTGTGTCCAGCCACCCCGGCCTCTTCCACCTTCTGTCCACCCACCCCGGCCTCTTCCACCTTCTGTCCACCCCCCCCCGGCCTCTTCTCCCGTCGTCCCATCCACTCCAGCCTCTTCTGCCTCTGTCGCCACCGCGCCAGGCACGTCCACTGCCGCTGCCTGTATCTTCTATGCGCCGATACGCTAGGCGCTTTATAGCCTTATATATCTGAAACAGTACCATCAGAATTACATTTTGTACTTCTACCCATACACTATATAGTGAATCCCAAAAATATTCGGACAGAACCGGAATAACATAGGGTCAAGTCAATTTCATTAAATGCAATGCTATATTATTTTATTCCTAATATTGAAGTTCTTTCTGAGACAAATTGATACAATATACATTATATTTTGTTACATTGAAATTCGTGAAATATTGATAAACCGTAGATGTCACATGAAATCAAATATTATCGTATATACTATTGCCCGATCGACAGAAGATCCCTAGCAAGCGGTCTCGGGCGTTGCAGTCCGTCGCTGTGACGATTGGTCGCGAGTCACCTATTTAGGCACACTTTTAAAGACGGGGCACACGTATTTTGGTTATTGTCTGCAGTAGACACATACGTTGTCGCACCGCGCGACGAAGAGACCGAACAAAACACATCGAGATCGAGTGGGATAGAGCGATCTGACCGACGAACGCCAAAGAAATAGCGTAGGCATCTCAGACGGTCAACCATTAATATATAATAACATACAAATTTAATTATTTTTCGCAATATGTTTAGGAAAGTATTATCCTGATATCAAACCAAAGATAATAGTATTATCCTGTTACCAAACCGCAATGATAATACTTTCCTGAACATATTGTGAAAAATAAGGAAATTGTATGTTATTATATATTAATGGTTGACCGTCTGAGATGCCTACGCTATTTCTTTGGCGTTCGTCGGTCAGATCGCTCTATCCCACTCGATCTCGATGTGTTTTGTTCGGTCTCTTCGTCGCGCGGTGCGACAACGTATGTGCCTACTGCAGACAATAACCAAAATACGTGTGCCCCGTCTTTAAAAGTGTGCCCAAATAGGTGACTCGCGACCAATCGTCACAGCGACGGACTGCAACGCCCGAGACCGCTTGCTAGGGATCTTCTTTCGACCGGGCAAAAGTACATTATTACGAACAAAAGAATATAGTATTTAGTATTGCGCATAATTACTTACTTTTTTCCATTTTTTATCGCCCTCTCCCACTTCTCGTTCCTGCTTCTTCTCCTCCTGCTTCTTCTTCTCCTGCTTCTTCTCCTCCTCCTCCTTCTTCCGTGGGTTTTCTCGAACGCTTGACCCCCCCGCATGCACAAGTGCAATCTGTAACTGGAAATGATATAATGAATGTATTATTTTATAGAAAATAGTAAGATTCTATGAACGTACAGCGTGATTCTCTCGCTGAAGTCCTCAACGGCGATGCCGTCAATAATAAGCCGCGCCTCGCTAACAAGGAACGTTCGGCAACCCGGAAATTCAAAAAATTATGAAACGTGGTGTGCAAATAGAGATAATTCATCCGTAACGTAACCCTATTTTTCTACTGACCTAATTTTGAACATGTAGGGTAGACGCACCGTATGTGGCCACCTTAAGGATTTCAGTGACTTTCATCGTAATTATCTTTAAAATTGTACTTAAAATCAGGAAACTGTAAGCTATGCCAAATTTTACACTATCTTTACTATCAATATCTAAGTTTTCATTAACTAGAGAAATCGTTAAATAATTAATAAATTTAAAAATATATAAGAAATACATTTTTCACCGTTTGTGGCCACTTGCACACTAGTTTTGGCCACTTTCAAATCTTTATATCTTTATATTTTTTCAAATATTTTGATAAAGTTTCCATTTCTGGCTGAGGGTGGCCAGAACTGGATACTCTATTGTAACAGTTTTGGCCACCGGATGGCCAGAAATGGAAAATTTATTAAAATACTGTACCATTTATTGCCACATAATTTTTTCGTAATAGTGAATTGAATTTGATAATTTTATACTTTCAGAATAATTTTGAAATTACATTTAACCTATAATTTATATATTAACATACTTTGATTAGTAAATATGGGAACTTTATTTACCGTATATCCTTCACGATTGTTACAAGAACAGCGAACCTTTTACACACTTCTTAAAAAATATAATGTTTTTTCGCGTAAGCAATAACTGTAACCATATATTTCTGGTGGTATACTAAACAAAATATTTGCGGTGCGAAATTCTACACATAATTGTGGCTGCAAGCAATTTGAAGCTAAGAAAACCGCGATAATTATGGACATGGCCAAAAATAGTACAGTGGCCACAAACGGTGCGTCTACCTTATATATTATATTTATCCGCGAATAATATACACAAACATATTTTTGTGCGTCGAAATCCACGAAACTCAGCGAGGCGGGAGAATCACCCTGTTTAATATTATACAATTTTAATACTTACATTTGACATATCGTCCATAAGTTACTTTGAAACACTTGAAAGTCTTGAAACTTGTGTTACGAGCTGCGCAATGAGTGGAGGTAATTCGAAGACTGACTTCCTCGGTCAGTCCCTTCGGAAAGTCCCTTCGTCGCCGTAGTTTGCGAAAAGTCCGCAGGGGGCCTAGACTAATTTGTCATATCCGGCGGAACCCATTATGGAAGTTATGTGCCGCATAAGAAACTATACCGCACGCTTAAGGGGGTAGACACGTCACGTGACACGGGCGATGCACCGCCCTGTAATACCGACAATCTAACCTAAAACATGGATTTGGGATTTTTCGTTTTTCGTCCTTATATGAGGAGATTTTGGGCTGGGCGAGGTCTCATTCGAAAGAGGAAGGTTCAATGCGGAGCGCTCTATTCACTGTTTGAGTCACAAAACTCTTTTAGTGACCTAAAAATACTTAAGGAGGTAAACACGCCACGTGACACGAGCGATGTACCGCTCTGTAATACCGACAACCTAACCTGAAACATGGGTCTGGGAGGGTACGTTGTTTGTCCTTATATGAGCGAATTTTGGGCTGGGCGAGGTCTCATTCGAAAGAGGAAGGTTCAATGCAGCGCGCTATGGTCATCGTTTGAGTCACAAAACTCTTTTAGTGACCTAAAAATACTTGGATTCTTGCGGGTGTATTTTGTCGACTTTTGCTCTACTTTGATCACTCATATTATTAGATATCAACACAATCTCGTCGAACCATGACCACAGCGCGCTGCACTGAACCTTCATCTTTCGAATGAGACCTCGCCCAGCCCAAAATCTCCTCATATAAGGACAAACAACGTACCCTCCCAGACCCATGTTTCGGGCCAGATTGTGTCGGTATACAGCGCGCTGCATTACCCGTGTCTACCCCCTTAAGGGGTAGATAGTAATGCAGCGCGCTGTATACCGACACAATCTGGCCGAAAACATGGGTTTAGTAGGATACGTTTAACGTCATTATATGAGCGAATTTTGGGCTGGGCGAGGTCTTGTTCGAAAGAGGAAGGTTCAGTACAACACGCTCTGGCCATGGTTCGACGAGATTTTGTTGATATGTAATAATATGAGTGACCAATGTAGAGAAAAAATGGACAAAATACACTTGCAGATTCCAAGTATTTTTAGGTCACTATAAGAGTTTTGTGACTCAAACGATGTCCAGCGTGTTGCATTGAACCTTTCTCTTTCGAATGAGACCTCGCCCAGCCCAAAATTCGCTCATATAATGATGTTAAACGTATCCTACTAAACCCATGTTTCAGGTTAGATTGTCGGTATTACAGCGCGGTGCATCGCCCGTGTCACGTGGCGTGTTTGCCTCATTAAGTATTTTTAGGTCACTAAAAGAGTTTTGTGACTCAAACGATATCCAGAGCGTGTTGCATTGAACCTTCCTCTTTCGAATGAGACCTCGCCCAGCCCAAAATTCGCTCATATAATGATGTTAAACGTATCCTACTAAACCCATGTTTTAGGTTAGATTGTCGGTATTACAGCGCGGTGCATCGCCCGTGTCACGTGACGTGTCTACCCCCTTAATAATAAAGGAATACAACTCCCACATACACAAAATGTTAATGTAATGTAAAGGCAAAACATATTAAATAGAAACCAGGGGCAAAACATTTTGGGGCTCTAAACATTTTCTTGCATGAAGGCGCTAACCATCCCTCGCGCTCGCTCTGTTTATTACCGGGCCTGGTGTCCGTGCCCGTCGGCGCCGCACAGTGGGGTAAATCGGTTCGAAACGCGGCACAAAACATTTTCTAACTGAAATCACATATTTAACCAATCTTCCTCAAATTTTGACACGTTATTCCTGCATACTCTAGGGCGGACATAGGCTATGTAGCATGTCTCAGAAACGCCTTATTAACATGTAATTTATATGTAAACATGTCATGTGTACGGCTGGTTTGCAGACCACGTGACCCGTGTATAAGACATTCTACTTCGCACGCGCATGCGCATATTCGGCCCGCGCGATACCTCGCCCGTAACAGTACCACGATGTTACCACTAGGTGGCGAAGCTTCTCGAGCGTTTTCAGGATACAAATAGCTGTTGCAAATTAATTCGTACCCCCTGTGGATGTTACTACTTATGCCCCCAATGCGATCAAATTTGTCAAGATCAACCGCGCCTGCTCGACGTTTGCAAATAGTAGCTTTGCTATTCGGCTTCACCCGAAATTTAGATTTTGATTTTATAAAAAAAATCGTTTTTTATTTATTTTTTTTTAAATGACCACGTGCATCTGTATTAGGTAGGTATAATGAGCTGGGCGACACATTCCGTGATCCCTAAGTTTACCGTTCCAGAGTTTCTAGGCAACAAAAAAAACACACAAACACTTTCTGCTTTATATATTAAGATACACCAGGGTTCGGCAGTTAAACACGCCGAGCAACGCGGAATGTAAAACCTGGACTCATAAGAGTGAATGTTACCGGAAGGTTTGCATTCAATTATGATCCACGAATTGACTAGGTATGTTAACTTACGAGAAGTTAAAATAGGATGCGCAATAACAATTCATCCGAATGTCAGAAAATCATTATATATATATATATACATTCATACATATATTCATACATATATATATATATATATATATATATATATATATATATATATATATATATATATAACATTCTTGATATATATATATATATATATATATATATATATATATCAAGAATGTTATCTTTTTCGAAATATTATGAAGCAATTAAGCTTTTTTTCAAAATACTTAATTTCCTTGAAAAATATTAATTCTAATAAACACGAATCAGTCACGCTAATAAGTCGGGCGAAACCGAGACGGGGCATGCCAGTATTTTATATTTTAGTTCATTAAACAGGATGTCCGCGGAAACAGTAAACACCTGGATATTTACTGGAGCAGACGATTTTTTTCTTGGATTATTATTTTACGAGATACGATGACCAATTTTTTTTTAAACGGAACTTTTTTTAACAGATCATTTGATAGTGCGTTTCAAGACGAATTCAATAAGGTATAATGTATACACTTTATTTCAGCCGGTTTTGGTGATATTATGTTTTAAAATTTGCTGACGCCACAAAGTTGTGACAAAGTTACGACAAAGTTGCGATATAGTTGCGGCATAGATGCGGCAAAGTTGCAGCAAAGTTACTGCATAGTTGCGGCAAAGCTGTGGCAAAAGCTGCGGCAAAGTTGCACCAAATTTGCGGCAAAGTTGCCGCATAGTTGCGGTAAAGTTACGGCATAGTTGCGGCATAGTTGCGGCAAAGCTGTGGCAAAAGCTGCGGCAAAGTTGCACCAAATTTGCGGCAAAGTTGCCGCATAGTTGCGGTAAAGTTGCGGCATAGTTGCGGCATAGTTGCGGCAAAGTTGCAGTGCATTATTGCAACGCAACTATGCCGCAACTATACAGCAACAATTCTATGTCCGCTCCGTGCAATGTTGCACGGCAATGTCGCAGCAACCATACATCGACATTGCGCTGTAACCATGCAACGACGCAAGGTTACTGCAACTATCCTGCAACTTTGCCGCAACGAAGTGTGCTGTGTGGGTACCTAAAATGAACGATTCATGTGTTTTTTGGCCAAAAACCATGAAAAATCACGTTTTTCACATATTTTGCGATATTGAGCAGTTTTCTTCTGCCTCCATGTAATTTTGTCCAATAGAAAAGTTGTATAGAATTAAAATATGCGTTTTTTTAAATTTTTTAAATTTATTTTTACCTGTCAATATTCGTTTTTGAACGGATTTTGTACTTGTACAATGTTTAGACAATTTTGTCTAATATATCTAAATATATCAGTCAACGATATATTTTCTGGATAACATTTTTTTTTCGCCTCGAGAATCTTGTTATACGATGGGAAAATGTTATGGCCGATGTCTTTCACCATTTTTCTAATGACTTCATATTGATATTTATCTAGAGACGCGGTAGCGTCTCGACGCCAAGTACATGAAAAACACCCTGTATATGTCGACTGTCGATGTCGCTACCGTGTACCTTTACTCGTCGCGGAGACACTCTAACCTATTTCTGACATTTATACATTAATATCTCATCACGCCTGCAATATTTTGTAAATTTAAAGGCATTTTTCTTATATAAACCGCATATAAAGTTTAGCCTGAGCCTACTAGACTTGAGGCGCAATGCACGCCCGCAATCGCCTTCGGTTGTCTTTCGGCGGGCACCATGGTGATTTTTACACCCGGCGCGGCAAAACAAATGCATGTGACCATGCACTGGTGTCCAACAATGCGTCTAGCACGGCAATAGTGCCTATTCAGATGAGCGAAACGTGATTTTTCATGGTTTTTGGCCTAAAACACATGAATCGTTTATTTCAGGTATAGGAACATGGGGTATATTCGGAATCAGCGCAAAATTTTCTATTGAAGGCGACACCCACAAGAGCGATCGACGGTCAACAGTAGCAAATAGGTATTAACCTTTTTTACGAAAAAAACTTACAAAAACGTATGCATACGGTACAGACGGTGATGGACGGTGAAATTTTTTAATGGGAATTGTACCTCAAAATATGTACTTTCAAACCTTTCCAGTGTCATTACGGAGGTAGACGGAGGAACCTGAAAAAAATGGTGATTTCTAAAACACCTCGGTATTCTTTGAGATATTGTTATATTTTGACAACAGTTTCAATTCTACTTCTTTGTGCTCTACACTATGTAAAAATGAGTAATAAAACTACTCCGGAAAAACAGGTCCACTTAGTGACGTGTAGAAATTTTGGCCATACTTCTTTAGTGCGAGTTTTTCCGCACTTGTAATCGGTTTTAGAGGCTAAGTGACAGGAAATGATCAATACATAACCGATGAAAAAGCATACCTAAAAAAGCAATACGAAATTGTGACATGATTTTTTGAGTTTTTTTCCGTCTCCGAACCACAGTGTGGCGTCACCCTGGTCCATTTGATATAGCTGGACAATGTCCGCCCATGAACCGATCTGGTCTTTCCGTTTCCAGGAAAACTTCACCCGCTTATCCAGGAAGTTGTTTCGGATTCCCTTTAATAGGTGAGGTGGATCAAAAAGTGGGATAATTATGTTGCAATCCACCTCAAATCCAACGTGTCTCTTCTCAGATCGTGTGCGAATGTAATCGGCGTCAGTGTCCCTAATTAGGGTATTGATAGCCGCTACATTTGCTGCATGCTGGTCGCACACAGTCGCAACTACACTCAGTCCAAAGTTGTGTAGTGAATTGACAATGAATTTAACATTTCTAATGATATGGATCGAAGTCATCGCGCCGCGTGTGAAGAAATAAGCTACCGGTTGTTTCCAATTACTGTGAACACCGCGAACCATAAAAACCATGGCATGGTCAGCAAATTCGAGTTGATTACCTTCCCCACAGTTGAGAAACCCCTCAACAGAATCAGTCGTCGAATTGTATGACAAAGACGGCTGTAATGCCATCTCGTCAAACATTAGCATACAGATTCTGTCAAGTGGGTTTTTCATTTTCATTGCTGCGCATCTTAAGCTGTCGAGGATGCGGTTATTTATTCCACATTGGAATGGAACATTGTTCAAGACTTTCAGCAATGTGCGTCGGGAAGGTAAAGCAAAAACTTGCTGCAATAATCTATATCCTTTAGGATTCTGTTTTAATAACGCAAGTGCAAAAGTTTTATCCTGTAAAGTGAATCTACGTCCTTTGGATTTCTTGTTTTGTAAACGCATTTGGCTAATAAAAAAAAGCGCGGAAGTCGCGTTCATTTTCGTTGACAAAAATTCTTGGGATTTCGCGTATTTTTCGATTTTTAAAATTCTACTTTTATAAGCTAAATTTTTAGATTCGAGACGTTTCGCAACTCTACGCAAATTCACTGGAACTCTGTACATCTTATACGTTGTAGGACTCAATGCAGTTGAACTATGAGCGCCAACTGGCCTTAATAAATTAAGGTTCCTTTTACGACCTAAAAGAAAAGGTACAGGTCAAAACGAGGCCTTATTTCACACGGAATAGTGGAAGATGTTTGAAAGAAAAGAACATACCTGGTTTTTCAGAAGACTTAACAAGGCTTCTTGATGTTCCTGGCAGTGGGTCCATAGCACTCTCTCCAATGCTGTGCATCAGGGTTTCTGGAAAGCATAAAATTTTAATTTGCCAATATATTTGCATGCAAATTGTGTGACTATTTACTTGTTCAAAAATTAAACAGAATATACCTGGTTCCTCAGCATATTGTACAAAGCTGCGTGATGTCTCGGGCAGTGGGTCCATGGCATTCTCTCCAATGCTGTGCATCAGAGTTTCTGGAAAGCATAAAATTTTAATTTAGAAATATATTTGCATGCAAAATATATAAAAATTACGCATAATCCTTACTCCGTAAATCCTCCTTTAGTAATTTAAAAACACATACCTGGCAATTGTAATGTTGGGTAAGCATTATATTTTAATCTTGACCTATTCCGAACATTTGGAAATCTTGAATCGGCCGCAAAGTGTATATCGCATACGCGATAGTTTGGCCTCTTCACTGCATCAACCTCAATTAAATCCTCCCTAGATATCGCAGCACACCATTTTTCCGGATCTGAAATTAGTTGATACATTATATTTCTCGTTAATTTAATCGTGGTCGGGGGAAAACGGAGGGAAAAAGCAGATCTTACCTCCTTATCCTTTGGTAGAACATGTAACTTCGTATTCCTAGAACAATTCTTGCAGTTAGGAACACAGCACTTCATTTTTACTAAATTGTTTTTGCTTATAAGTAGAAATTAATACGATATACGCGATTATCACAACGCACTATAGCTCAACGCTTGGCTTTAAAACGTCCGAAGCTTCGCGTCTCTACGCTTCGCGGACACACGAAGGGAAATCACAGCACACGCAAACAATACCTATGACGCGTGTTTCACGTCACCACGCGAGACGAATCTTATTGTCGCGAATTACACGCGTTGATCGAGTCTCAGAAACACACAAAACGTTAGTTATTTAAACATGAAAAACGTGGTCTTCCGCACGTAGTTAGCCGAGTCTCAGACACCGAAACAAAAGAGAATCAAAATCAAAAGACGCTCATCAGTTGGGGAATCCCAGCGCGAGACACGATCACGTGACGCGTGACGTCACGAAATTAAAACGGAACGCTGTTAGCAGCACACTCGCGTGACGTCATATTAGAAGTACTTGCAGTGAATAACGGAACGCACCCTAAGATATCAGGCCGTGGCCTGGCGTATTCGGACGGTCGCACTGGTGTGCACCGAGTCCGAATTTTAGCCAATTGGAAGCGAAAAAGTTCGCACTCAGTGCCCACTAGTGCAGGTTGCCGAATGTGCTATTAGCAAACTAACCCTGTAGCTTAAAGAAACTCGAGTTGTTTGACCAATTTTCCTGATAGCCATCTGCCGGCCGTCTGCAAGCAGATTGACGGCAGGGTCTGCCGGGAGCATGATGTAAGGACATAAGGTGTGCTCGGCCGGCAGCTCATATTCGTCTTCTACTGCGCCTTCCCACTTTCCGCCATGTTAAAATATGGCCGCCTAGTTACATTATGGGGTTCATAATGTACTACCTAACTTCGTGTAGCGTAAACTCTAGAGGCGCCAAGTTTGAACAAGACTACACGAATGTTATAGGACGTCGTATTGGTTGACAATCCAATATGGACAATCTTGGGAAGGGCACGTCATTGGCTAATCTGGAAGGCTGCGCACGAGCACACCTTATGTCCTTACATCATGGCCGGGAGAGCGCAGGATCTGCCACAAACAACAAATTTAAGATGCAAAGCACGTTTGATTGTCTCATTTGACCAATTTCGAACACTATGACTTTTTGAAAAGAGAGCTTTAATTTGATCTTCCGTAAAAACTGAAGTTAAAGCCTTTTTGTACTTATTATTATTAATTTTATCTTTCAGTTTCTGTATTGTCTTTCTCAGAGATTTAATTTTTCTTTCTTTTTTTTCAATGACAATTGTACTCTTCGAACAATATTTTCTGATCTTACATGTTGATGTTTTTTATTTTTATCAGATTTATCTTCAGGTGAAATACATGCGACTGATGTACTGGGTACAGAAATATAATTTATAATCTAAAAAATCATTTTTACATTAAAATATAAGGGATCAGGAAAAAGGGATGAGAGGAAATGGCAAAACCAATAGGTAAAGAGACAACGTAAACAAATTTAATAAATACATATGTATAAAATATAATAGTTTTATTAATTCGATATATTCAATTACTGTGTTCGCTTTATTGCTTTCAGTTGATACTTGTGGTATTTCTGTTTCATTCTCCCTTACAGTTTTCTTTATATTAAATCCTAATATTGTTAGTACAGCGTTTGGTTTTAATTTTCATTTGTGGTCTGCTACATGTGCTTCCAACATTTCTACACTAAAGTGCACCTATGATATGAACAATTGTACAATTTTACAATTTAATCATGATTGTCACATAAAAATAGGTTTACCTCACAGAGGCGAGAATTATCCCTTGGTATCCAATTTTTGTAAGGAATATTTCGTAGCCATAAAGCTCGACGTTCTGGACATTTTGGAAAAACACTCATATTATATCCCTTTTCTGAAGTGTTATTGCAAAACGGTGCTGCACATCCAACCATTTTGTATGAATAGAGTTAAATGGACGAAATGTCTTGTAACGATTAACTCAGAACGCAATAAAACTTATTAAACAGAATGGAATTAAATTTGTTTAACTACTGGAAACGATTTAGGAACAAGAAAAAGAACGAAGATGTTTTAAAAATTGAACAAAGCTGAATTTATTGCAACACGATTGGTTTGTGTCAACGTCAAATTTCTAATGTAGTAAAGTTGATTCTTAACTCTTTCTGTTCAAACTTCGCGCTATAAGAGTTACCGCCATAAACGTAAGAATTGTTAAGAGTGGTCAAGAGTGAAATGGTGACTATCTCTTTCTCTCTCCTGGGATTTCGATCAAACATGGCGGACTGTCACTCGTGTCCAGACTCTTATTATAGTGTCTCTATGTCAGGCGGACGGCAGGATCTGCCACCATTTAAAATTCAAATTATAATTTTTTCAAGGATGGGTAGGAAACGTTAACATGCTGTGAGGAAAAGGAGAAACATTCAGTGCAAGGTATTGCAATGTGCATAGAACAATAATATTTGAGAAATAAATGATAATAATTATATACGTACCAATTTCTATAAGTATGTTGAACTCATTCAAACGTTAACACTAAGGTTTTCAATATTTACAAGTATGTCACGTGCCAACACGCAGAACTACGCAGGGATCATCCATAATGCTAGGATAGACACGTCAAGTAATTTAGTTGAGTAACGTGTAATTTAGTAATTCACTATTGTTTTCCTAAACTAATCGACTAAATTTTAATGTCCACACATGGTCAATTACTAAATTACTCGCTACTCTACTAAATGACTCGACGTGTCCGAACCAGCCTTATGGCTGATTGCTGCGCAGTTTTTGCAGTTCTGCGTGTAGAAGAAAGAAAAATCGGTTCTCGATTCTTAGTGTAAAGAATCGATTCTGAGAAAAATCGAACAGCGGAGAATCGATTTAAAAGATCGATCTTTTAATCAAGAGAATCGATTTTTTTAAGAATCGAATCGGAATCGAACATCCCTAGCCGGCAGATCCGTAGTCGAATGCGGACGTACATTGCACCGCAGCTGCCGGCAGATCCTGCCGACAGATCTGGTTATCAGGGTTTGAACAAGTTATACGATTTTAAAAGTATCCACATATTTACTCCACATACCACTGTACATACAACCTTCCGTGAGGGCCACAACATCTAGTTTCAATCCCGGACATCATGTTCCAAAATCATTGAAATCGGTGCTAAGACACCTCTTGGGCTATAATTACCATTATAGCATGGTATGTAGCTGATATTTGACATATCTGATAAGTGCAAGTTATAATTAGTGAAAATATTTGTTAGTTAAAGGTTTAGATAGTAAAGCTTATACAATATGTATCTGATAAGCTGAGATCCAGGCCCACTTTTACCTATGGGCTATATGGGCTATAACCCAGGGGCACTCGTGATCAGAGGGCGCTTAAGAATCAAATATGTTGAAATACTTTTTTCTCTTCAATTTCGGAGTTACAAATTTCGTTCGCGGGCATTGTTTTTGTTCGTATTTGCCTTGGTGGAGATCCGGGGTTGCGATGTACTGTCTTGAACCGATTGCGAAGAAACTGCACCCTTGAGGGCTAGGGCGCCAAATTTTTTTAGCCCCGGGCGCTGAAATTTGTTAAGGCGGCCCTGCTGAGATCTCCATTATTTAAATAATCGTGGGGCTGGGTACCTAAGGGCGGTATTCATAAACGTGTCTTAAGATTAAGCAAATGCTTAAGCATTCGGCATCCTTTACTATGCTACTAGGTTAGTAGAGGATGCTGCATGCTTAAGCATTTGCTTAATCTTAAGATACGTTTATGAATACCGCCCTAAGACTATTACCTGTTTTGGTAAACTTCCACAAAACAAACAATTTACATGTTTGCTTTCATAATTAAAGTATTTTACCTGTGATTCGACCTGATACGACTGATAAGTGCAAGTTATAATTACTGAAAATATTTGTTAAAGTTTTAGATAATAAGGCTTATACAATATGTAACTGATAAGCTGAGATCTCCATTATTTAAATAATCGAGGGGCTGGGTACGTAAAACTATTACCTGTTTTGGTAAACTTCCAAAAAACAAACAATTTACATGTTTACTTTCATAATAAATGTATTGTACTTGTGATTCGACCTGATACGACTGATAAGTGCAAGTTATAATTAGTGAAAATATTTATTAGTTAAAGTTTTTGTAAAAAAAATAGGTTGTCGAAAGAAAAACTGTTAGGGTAAAGAGTACAGTGGTTGGCCACTTAAGGAAGAGTGTCACATAAATAGTGAATTATAAACGTGAATTTAGTAAATTTGAAATCAAAATCAATATAAATAAGTACGAAAAACCCCTAATAATCTAAAAATAAATAGAATTTATAAAAAAGAAGTATGAATTTATAAAAATATACAAAAAAATGTGTTGACTACGAAGAAATATAGTTATTGGCATGGTCATGACAGTAGTTGGCCGATCGGTTCGACAGTGATTGGCCGCCATTTGACACATAATATAACCTAAAAGAACATGTTATATGATTTGATGATAGAAATGGGATTAATATAGTTCAATAAAAATGGATATATTTTATGTATGTATGTGTTTATTAAATACCAATCAATATATATTTATTCTTATACATCTTATTTTATCACTTGTTATCTCTGACAAGGTATACAATCTTTGGGCATCTTTCATCGCTTATAATTTTTGGTTTCAGTATTTCAGCATGGCTTTCAATTTCTCTCTCAATGTTTTCTACTTGTTCTTGTCCCTGAGACTCTTTCTTTTGTAATCTTTTCACTCTTTTATTCTGAATATTCTCTTTTTTAATGTTTTTCTCTTGCTGCTTTACCAGCCTTGCTAATTTTTTTACTTCTTTCTCTTTTTCTGCTGCTTGTTTCTTTTTTAAAAGTTCACGTTTTTTAGCATCTTTCTTATTTCTTTCCATTTTTTGTTGCTCTAATTTCTTTTCTTCATGTAACTTCCATTCTAGTGATGATATTGCATAAGATTTTCTTTCTGTAAATTTCTTGCCTTTACGTTTAGGTGTTGGTGGTCGCTGTAAGAAATCATTTAATCGTTTAGAACAATCACTGTGATGACTTAAAGATAAATCCAGTACTTCGTCATCAATAGATTCATACATTATGGTATTAATAGTTACATCTAAGTTACTTATTTCATTATTTTCAGACTTATTCATTAGTTTATCAATACCCTCATCACTAATCTCACCAATAATATTATTTGCATTTTTTAACTGAATTACATTATCTAACTGAACACACATGGTATTACTAACAGTTACTGCATTTTTATTATTCACTATGTGACGGCCACTCCACGTGGGCGTCACTCGGGATCGGATTGACTCCTGCCGATAGCTCAGTCGAATCGCAGGGTTTAGACGATTTAAGTCTTTCGTGGTGTTAAATGCATTTATTAAATATATATATATATATGTACAGTCCTTAATCATAAGTCCTTATTGCTATGGATATTATGTTTGGAGTAGTATGTTGGCTATTGACCTCAATCAAAAATAACGCGGCTTTGCGCCGGAGGTATGTCGTCGCTTGAGGGTCGGACTGAGTCCGGATCCTGCGATTATGGTACGATTATACGGCGGTACGGCCGGTCGAGGTCGGGGCAAAGACTACCTGTCTTCGCCTATGATACGGAACGGTACGGAGGCGCTTTTCAGAGAGCCCGGGCAACGTCCAGTCGCTCCCTGTCGGCGGTACGGAGGTACGGTCGGTCAAGGTCCGGGCAACATCCAGTCCCCTTGCCTGCGGTACGGAACGGTCGGAGGCGCTTTTCAGAGAGCCCGGGCAACGTCCAGTCGCTCTCTGTTAGCGGTATGAAGGTACGGAACGGTACGGCGGTACGGAGGTACAGTTCTGTCTCTCTAGAGTCGCGTGTGTCGGGACCGGGCGCACGCTATTTGAGAGACGAGTAGTCTATTCGGCTTCCTTTGATTTCACGCGGTCAGAGTGTAAGGTGTGTCACTATCGAGAATGTTTATGAACCTTTCTTCGGCTTTTTCTTTGACATCCGATACCCGATGCCCCGACGCGGCGACTACAACCGAAGTAGTGGGGATAGCTTCGCGCTTATAGAGAATCCGAAAACGCGTGACATTTGAGAGACAGCACTGTACTTTTTCAGGGAGCCCGGGCAACATCCAGCCACTCCACTGAAATTGTACGTGGTTACCTAAGGAGTTGTAAGCTTTGAGCGTCCACAACGGTTGAATCCGGGCAACATCCAGTCGTTCTGGCCGTGTGGTGAGAGGGCTCCTTAATCCCCACTCGAGTACCTTACTTCGGTCGCCGCGGGTCTTATATCTATTGTGCGTTAATTTCTACTTGCGAGAAGAGGACGCGATCTATTGGCGCGGTGCGTACTAATTGCCATAAGCGCGGATCGCGACGTGGAGGGGGGGGGGGGGCACTCCGGGCCGATGCGCCTCGGCACGGTTTGACTTTGCTAGTCTCGTGACGTTTCGTCACAACTATAATTCCATTCACATCAGCAGTCATATTGTCTTTATCAATACAATTTTCAATATCATAAATATTATTTTCAATATCATTTAGCAGGGGCGGATTCAGGATTTTCGTGAGGGGGGGGGGGGGCGCAGTGGCGAATCCAAGATTTTCTTGGGGGGGGGGGGGGGGCGTAGGTCTGAATAATGAATCAGGGACCTTTCCGATATTATCCTGTTAAATGAAAAAGTGTTTTTTTAGTATTAATTTATCATATTTTCCGACAATTTGCTAAGTTCATCATGTGATTGTGTAGTTCTAATGTACTTACCTACACTACAAACTCAAGCCTCCTGTTTTTTAAATTTGCGTATCTATTAATAACATTTTCAATGTTCACATCAATATCACGATGTACGTATACTAAAGCCAGTCCAGTCAATCTATCTTGGGTCATCCTTGACCTAATCCACGTTTTGAGTCTTCTCAGTGTTGAGAATCTCCTCTCTGCAGTCGCTGCGGATATTGGTAAACTGAGTAAAACCTGCAGCAAAGACTTCAAAAGTGGATAGGCTTTTTCATCATAGCTGGAATAGGCTTCCATTGCCTTCTTGACTTTTTTTAAATGTTTGTAATTTGTACTTTTTTTGAATGAACATATTTCATTTAAAAGTTTCATCGGCATCGTATCTCTATTTTGAGAAAGCAAAGTAGAGTATTTGTTACAAATCGGTTCAATCTGTGATTTCAACGCATGTAATTTTGAGATTGCGTCTAAGTTCACAGGTACTAAAAAGTTCAAAGCGTAGCACTTGATTGACTCCTCATCGAATCGGTCCTTAAGGTCAGCGTTAATAAAATCTAGGGTTGCGATGTATACAGATTTGTTCCAATAAGAAATAATGTTTTCTTTTTCATCATTAGAACTGGTGGGATAATTTGGCCGGTTAGTTTGCATTTTAGTCAACCGTGGAATACGAATAGTGACATCCAATGCTTCCATGGTTTTTTCTGCATTTTCGAAAATAATACTGAAAAACTCTTCAGACTTTTGTCTCTTGTCTTTCAATATTTCAATTGCATGGGTTATTTTCTCCTGAGCTCTACAAATATCTATATCTTCTTCCTGCAGATACGTACTGAGCACAACAGTAGCGTTCATAATGTCACTCAAACTGAAAATTGTTATGATAAATTCGCAGTTCAAAATTGCATGTAACAAACAGTTTGCCTTGGATGCAGTTGTATGGTCATCCCAACCGGACACAATCTGAAGAGCTTCGACAATTTTCGGCAAATCTTCTTGGAACATCAAAATGGATTCATGTCTTTCGACCCAACGGGTTTCACAGTAACTTCGCAGTTTGTGCCCTAACACATTTTTGAGGACATAATTGCGTTTTGCAGACATGTTAAAAAAGGCTACAACATCTTGAACACAACCAGTAGCGTTCCTTACACTCTGAACCTTACTGCACTTTGAGATAGAGAGATTCAGTGCGTGGTTTTTACATACACAAAGGCAGCTATGTATTGCTTCATTTTGTATCTCTGATACTGCACCTCGCATATCTGAAATATTGACACTACAACCGTCACATCCAATTCCTACGCAGTTGCCCATGTTAAGTCCCAGATCTTTCATGAATTTTAAAACAGTCTGTCCCAAAATTACCCCCGTAATAATAGGTTCACATGTAGCCTCCTTGTTGGAGTAATTAGCATTGTGTGTATCAAGGAAGCCGACAAAGTCCTCTCTTACAGAATTATCATACACATAACGTAGCGACAGACTCAATTGCGAGGTATGAGACACATCTGTTGTTTCGTCAAATATAATACTGTAATACTTTGCTGCAGCTACTCTTTGTTTAATTACTTCTAAGACTTCCTCCCCGCAACAACCAATTAGTTCATTAGCTGTACTTTTACTAATATAAGTAGCATTTGATCTGGCCGATGCCAAGTGTTCACCCAACACAGCATCGCCACTGTCAATTCGGAAACGCAACAAAGCTCTAAAATTTCCTTCGTTCTGTACAAGGTCTTCACTTGAGTCTAATAGGTTGCCATCATCTCTGTGGCCTCTCAATGGGATATTTTGACGACCATGTAGTAAAATTGTTTTTATTATAGGGACAAGTCGAGCCCTATTTTCCAACACCTGGGCTTTTCTAGTTTCGTTTAAGCAATTTATGACCTGCTGTTGAGAATTTTTAAAAACAGTCATAAAGGACTTACAGTCTATTTCAGCGTTTTTGTGGTAGCTAGTTGCAGCATGCTTCTCTAAATCCCCCTCCTTGCCACTAAGCTTTGCGTACTTTTGTAAAGGTTCGGTTACCAACTTCCTTAAAGGGACTGTTTGTTGACCGCCAGCTAATGTTTGGTGGCAAAAAATAGCGCAATACTTGCAAAAGAGTCCATTTTTTATCTCGGAAAACACAAGCCAGGTATATTTCTCTAAGTGATTTACGTTTACGCGCCTTTGTTCTTCACGTCCACGTTTAAGATGTGTGGAAGTAGGAAACTTATATCCTTTTCCAGGAGTCCATGGATTTTTTAAAAGTTCGTATTTCAGAAGGTCATTTATATTAAATATATTCCCAATGTACGCACCAACATCACGAGATTGAAGTTGAAAAGTGGGGTTTGTGGCAGAGTTGGGCATTACCTAAATAAAAAATTATTTAAATAGGAGAGCGAATATAAGATACTTTAACATTATTCGTTATTTGAGGCTCGAATAATCCGAGTTTTATTTGTTATTCAAAATTTTTATATAATTAAAAATTTAATAAAAATTAAAAATATAATCAAAATGTTTATATAATTAAAAATTTTGCCCATCACTGGTTTGTGGCAACACTGACCTGCGATATTGTCGAGGATGACGTACTAGCTTCTGCTTCAATAATAAAGCCGGGAATCCACCGCGAAGCTAAGCTAAGCTATGCCATGCGATGCTATGCCATGCTACGTTTTAAAAGAATTAGCTTCAATACATTCTTATGGAACCGTTTCCACCGAAAGCTATGCTAAAACATAGCATCGCATGGCATAGCTTAGCTTAGCTTCGCGGTGGATTCCCGGCTTAACAGGACGCGAAATAGTAAGTATTTCATCACGTGATGTGATTTCTGAGGAAGGGGAAGAACCCCTTCTGCAGAACTAACACATAATTCAATAAAAATTTAATTTCTCAATTTATGAAAGTAATGATACAGAAACAACAAGCCAATTGTTTATCAACACCACGAATTTTAAAAACAGCGTTAAATACATTATCAAATAAACAGTTTGCAAAAGCTTTTTAAGCAATTATGGTTAAAAAAATGATAAAAGAAAAATTAAGTAAACGTAAAATATGTTAAATTATCCATCATTAAGAGGGAATAATTTTTCCTCATTTACCAGCGTAAATTGCATTCCGATATCTCCTATAGTTCAAAAGTTATACGAAAAAGGCCCCAAATTTTTCAACCCCGGCCGGAAAATTCTGAATAGTTCTTTGCAACGTTAATTTGAAAGAGACCAGCCCAAAATTCTCGAAGCTCGGGCATCACTGCTGTCTAGCGGTCGCTAGCAGCTCTCCGAACGCCGGGACGGTGCATGGTTGTAGTGGAATGCGTCCGTGAGGCGGTGTTGCCATTTTACAGGTTCGCGCGCGCGCGGGTTGCAGGATTAAACGATGACCCTGTATAAGATAGAGTAGAAGCATCCCATAAGAGCCCGTGTTAAAAAGTAATATACGAGTTTCAGCGCCCTCTGGTGCTTCAGGCCCTCGAAATTTCGGTAAAAGCGGCAATATTTAAAAATTTTAAAGTTAGAAATGAATGAATTAAAATATTAATTAAAGGAGAGATAATGAAAAGAACAGTAAATTTGATATTATTTTAAAATTTATTAAAGGTGAATTACATTATGAATTTTACATACATATTACATACATTACATTACATATACCTATATGAATAAAATATAATAAATAAAGTAAATTCAATTTTAGAATTATACATAAAATATAGGTGATTCAAGGTGAGAACATAAGTTGACAAGGTTAACAGCCAAACTTTTTCATTTTATCCTGTTTAATTTTTGCCTTTTTAGTTTCTTGAACGGCTCGTCGCCTAAATCGTGCTTCCCAAAAACATCGGATTCTAATAAATGTATTCACGAAAGCATTTGTCGCTGCTGGCGTACATAACTGAAAGCGAGGACTGTGTTCACGTAAAATAGGATTCAACTGTTCGCTAATTTTTTTAAAATGAAAGATTTTGGGTATGAATGATTGATATAATTTCTCCCACTTCAAAACAGATTCAAATAATATTTCCGATGAGTATTTAAGCTTATTAATATCAGCGTGCTCTTTCATAAGTGTAAATAACTGATAGTCATTAAAGCTAGAAGTTGAATTCGGTAGAATAAGATATTCCATACACTTTTTGCAAGTGCTATGAGATTTTAAAAATTTTTTGGCCAAATAACCGCATATATAAAATATCGCGTTCGTTTCTGTTAGTTCCCCAGTTTCGCTGCGTTCTTTAACCTCTGATTCAAAATCACCCATTATACCGTGGACAGATAATTTATTCAGCAAAAATTCTTTGTAGTCCACTTGCGTTTTCAAATGAGCCGACCCAGTTTCTATATTGCTCAATTTTGCAAATATTTTGTTATCATCAACTTCACAATTAGATATTCTTGACAGCTTACTCAAATGTGTAATAAAAATCTGTTTAAGACCCATTTCAAATTGTATTGGTGACGGATTAGTTGAACAACCATGTTGCTGTCTAATTATAGCAAATAAATTCTCTAGTGGATCTTGATTCAATCGTCGCGTTTTTAAAATGGGTATGTTATAATTTTCAGAAAGATCCGATGATAAATGTAGAACGCTATTTATAACTAATTCTAAACCAGTCAAGCAGCTAGGTTTTGACCTCCCAGTTGTAGTTATGAAATGAGATTTTTCTAAATAACCTAGCATCTCATTTAAAAATTTCGTATGTTCCGAATTCTTTGAAATGGCATAATTTAATTTTTTTTCCAAAGTTTTCCTTTCAAGGCGTGAATTCAATGTATCGAACAGCTTGTCCATGTCTGTTAAAAATTGGCCAGTTCTATCATTGTCCGGAAAAAGATTAGGAAACATTGTGCTGTAAACTAAATATGCCGTATACATGGAATCTGAAAAAATTTGGGCAGCTAGTGAGACCGTCATTTTGGTCATATTATTTAATTGAAAATGATTGTCATTTATTTTTGGGATCATGTTCAGTGGCACCTCTTTACTTAATTCGAAAATCTTTTCGATTACCTTCCAATCAACACGACCTTCCCGATAATATAATGGTTTTGTCGAAAGATTAGTACGTATGTTTTTTAACAAGTGTGGCGGATCAAATATTAGATAAACTTTATCGTTATATCCAGGTACTGTGAAATACGGTTTTTCACAAGTTATGTTCAATTTTTTTAAAATTCCAAGATTTCTAGGCCCTTGATCACAAATCACTGTTTTGACGATGAGACCATGAGCAAATAATTGTTCAGTTGTATCTATAATTACATCATGTGTTAATTTTGTATTATTTTTTTGTCCTAAGAACCAGTAACCAACTACTTCTTTCATCGGTTTATTAATCCATGTAATCATGGCAACTAACGCACTCTTGGCTATTTCTGATGTCCGTGTTTTGCCATTGTCTGTAATACCTTTGAATTGGTCCAAATGATTGTCGTACTGTATTTCTGCTGTTAAATTGATTTCATCGAACAAAATATTTACCACTCGAGCTTCAATAGTTAAGTTCTGTGAACTGCGTTTTAATTCATTTAAAACTGTTTCATTCAATCCCGGATAAATTGGAAATTGTTTTTCATATTGATTTAATGTTCTAATGGTTGGCAAATGCAGAATTTTGCATAAAAATCTATATGTTTTTGGGGAGTGATATTTTATGGATAATGCTACATCTTTCATTTCGTTTGAATATCGTCTACGATTTTTTTGAATACCGCACAATCGCAAATGTGATGCAAAAAATGTGTGTGCATCTTTATCAAGATATTTACTACAAGTACTTATGATTGAATTTATTTCTGTATCCATACAGTTTTGGGTTAAATTTTGTTTTTGTCTTTGAAATCGTTGAACCCTGCTACGTAAGTTTGCTATCCTGCGTTTCTGATTAATAATTCGCAATGACTTTGGTGATAATTGCATTTTTTGGTCTGTAGTTTTTAATTTTTGTTTTTTTTTCTGAAAGTTTGGTTGTTAACTTTTTTAACTTAGATTTTTTAGTTGTACTTTTACTTTTAGAGAGTAGGTCTGAACCTACTGTTAAATCATTCTTTCCGCTAGTACGATCCCATGAACATTGATCCTGGCTGATGGGTGTCTTCGCTGTCTGTTCCATCTTTAAAGGAAAGAAACAAAAAAAGGCAAATATTTTTCAGTGAGTGTGTAACAGTTGTATGTGAGTGTAATGTTGAATATAGTTTAAAGAAAGAAAAAGAATGTCTTTTTTCGTGGTTTGTAAGAGTGCATGTACATGTAACAGAGACTGGGATAAAACAGGAACACTTAGGAATTCCATTACTGTATTGTTATTGATTAAATAAATTATTAATTATTTACTTATAGTTACAAACAATAAACCTTTCTTTACTGCTCTGTACATAGTTGATCCCAAGGCAAATTGAGGTACCCGTAAAAAAGGTAACGTGAAACTTTTTCAAGTATTTATAAAAAATTTTTGTAATTATTTCCTATAAAATGATTTTAGTTATTTTACATGCGCACTACAATATGGCAGACACATGAGAAAGTGTAAAACAAATGGTAAATTAAAAAAAATGATATTTACAAACAGACTAGAAATATTTTTTCCTGTATTAATATTTTCGGGTATGACATTTTGCCCCTATCTCGAAAAATGTATCACACATTAATTAAGAATAATTATGATTTCATATATACGTATATCATATATTCTTCCCCCGTTTGTCTATTGCGGTATTTAATCTCTTTGTGCGTTCTTTTTAGATTACGCATCTTCCGATCCAATGTATCGACATCTATATTATCAAATCCTTTACTCCTAAAGACTTCCACTATTTCTTTCCATAATTCCTTCTTTTTGATTTTAGGTTCCCTAAATTTACATAATCTTTTCCGATAGGAATCTAATAATAAATGGGTATTTTTCTTATCCCAAATAAAGGTATTGCTATCTGTAAAATGTACATAATAAATATTAGTATGTATGCATATACAAATTAATAAGATGATAAAGATTGTGTTTAATTCAGCAAAGTTATTTTGCATACCTCTTGCACTAGATTCGTCCAGCTCAGGTGGCTGAGCTACTGCTTCTGCTGCTGCTTCATTATTATTTAGATTTTCGCGCATAAAGCCGGGAATCCACCGCGAAGCTAAGCTAAGCTATGCCATGCGATGCTATGTTTTAGCATAGCTTTCGGTGGAAACGGTTCCATAAGAATGTATTGAAGCTAATTCTTTTAAAACGTAGCATGGCATAGCATCGCATGGCATAGCTTAGCTTAGCTTCGCGGTGGATTCCCGGCTTAAAACTATGCAAATAATCTGGATCTGAAATAAATAAAAATATTTATAAAATGTAAAATTTTATACATTCATTAATTAATGCATTGAAAGTCAAATATAACTTACACGACATTCAACGCGTTAATAGAATAAAGGTTATAAATGTAAATAAATATTTCTAATCAAATACCAGTAAATAATCTGTTATGTACCTCCATTGAGGCTGTAATTTTGTACGTTTCGTCGTTATAAATGTATTCAGAAGTATACATATTATTGTTGCTGCTAGTACTTATGGGGGACACCATCTTGTAACACAACGTGTTGGGTAAAGTGAGCGGCGTTTATCTTCACTCGAAAAAATGGCGACTGCTCACTGAACGTGTTGGAAAGAGCGCAACTGAGCGGTAGCGTTCAGCGAAAGATCAGTGAGCGCTAGTGAACAGTTGGCCAACAGTTGGGTGCGCTGAACGCACCCAATGAACGACGTGCCTGAGAGACATTTCCTCACCCCCTCTTGCCTAGAAGTGTAGGACGATGACGATGAAGATCTTAATTTTACGAACATGAAAATCGGCAAATTGCCACTTTACAACGAAATATCTCAGCTCATAAGACACGTAGGAACAAAACGAAGACACTTTTCTTATGTAAATCATACCCAGGCTATCCATTAAGACCATTCAAAATAGAATCGGATCAGCCGTTATTGAGATTCGGAAATATCAGGCTTCAGAATAGCGAGTCGTGGCGTAATAGAGACACTCTGTGTCTCGCGCTGCGCATATATATATACTTGGCGCGAGACAATTTCGAGACAAAATCGAGCACGAGACCGTGTCTCTTGATAATAGAGACACTCTGTGTCTCGCGCTGCGCATATATATACTTGGCGCGAGACAATTTCGAGGCAAAATCGAGCACGAGACCGTGTCTCTTGATATAACCACTATTTGTGCATACAATTTTTTTCATATTCCCTAAAGCTTGACAAATGAAGCCACAAAGCTGGATGTAAATATATTTAATTGTTTGGTTTTAAAAAATTCGCGTTCACTTCCTACCGCTTGTAGCGGCTCGCAGAGGCTTGGCTGCCAGGCTCGGCACGCGCTTCAGGATTTCCGCGCCGTCGGAGTGCCGTTTTCCTTTTCCAACTACCTTTTCTCTCTCTCATGTAAACTCTGTTGATGTCGAGGTTGGAACGCGGGCTGGACCGTGGTGTTTTCGCTACACCTTTTCGAACGCGCCACGCAAAGAGCGTGAGTGAAAAAATTTACCTGCATCACGAGCAATCAGAAGACTACCCCCTTCTTCAAAACATCTTGCACATTACACCTCTTCATCATTTATCTTACATATAATATCACTTGCATACCTATGTGTATTTATTGTCTATCAATATTACTTTTTATATTCAAACAAGCAATGACATGGTAATTATTGCCGTCAATAGTAATAATTATGATTGTCACAACAGTGAATGTGTTAACTGCAATTTCATTTGCTATCGCATTGCCGGGGAAACATTTGGACATTATTTAATGTGCCCTTGTAAAATTCTACAGTCGTTATAACTGAGTCATAAACCATTTCCATCGGAACCAAGCAAATGTTTATTATTTATTAAAAATAAATATAAGAAAAGTAACATTAATAAACGTACTAATGCACTAATTTCTGTACCTATTTAAAAATTATATGAAAAAAACTATATTTACTTAGTGTTGCGGGAGAAAACTATATTTACTTAGTCTTGCGGGAGAAAAGGGGGCTCAGAGCGAAGCGAAAATTCATTTCTCGTTTATAGCGGGCGAATTAATATTTTTCGACGCCAAATTCATTCATTCGTTTACAACTAGGCAATTGCTTGTTTCCGAAGGTTTATTCGGGAAGCATTTGTCTGCCAGATGTCGGAAAGGGGCAATCGACATCGTGCCGTTTTTCAAGTATTTCGAATTTGTTCGCTCTGAGTTAAATTAGTATATTGCTTATTGCCGGGTTCCACCGCTGACCCGCGGCCAATACGGTAATAAACTGCAACCATGCCGAGAATCTGGCCGATCCATCTGGCTAGTTTTGGTAAGCAGATGTGTAATTTTCACCCTCTACGTTGCGAAGAGGGAGAAGGGGTTCCTCCTACACCGTCGAACTCGCATAGAGAAGGACCCTCCTTTCCAAGGAAAATTTGACCAATCAGCAAAGTTCTTTGCTCGTTATGGTCATCGTTCGGACCACGGAATCCGAGCAGCCTTCATAAAACAAAGTTTTCACAATTATTTTGATTACCGTACGGATCACAAAGTCTACATCGATCTAATCACGGATTTGGATAAGTTACACTATCGTCGGGCTCCTGGATGAGTCAGGTATCATTGGTGTCACTTGCATATCGATACGATGAGAGAGTGTGGTAAAAAAATGCCTACTCCTTCTATGATTTATATTGCTTATGTAAAAGTACTCCGATTTGCACGACATTTTGGATCATTTTAATTGGGAAAACGCCAGAAATCCATTGGTGTTACTTTCATATCGATACGATGAAGAATAAAGAATTTCTAAATACGCTATAATGAATATTTTTCACCCTCGACTGTGGGTCGCCGACCTCGATTCGCTGCGGTCGGCCGAGGATTCATACCTGTTTCAGAAAAACTGTATTCTTTATTCTTTATCGTATCGATATGGAAGTGATACCGATGGATTCCTTACGTTTTTCAAATGAAAATTATACCTAATTTCATGTAAATCGGACTATTTTTAACGAAGCTAACGAGTACTTTGGGTATCGAACTGCTTAAAACTGATGAAAAAAGATTGGTATCACGCCCATCACTAATCGATACGCCTCACGGAGAAAAGACACAGGAAGAAAAGAGGTCTGCTGACCGCACGTGCTTCCGCCTTCGCCGTTCTGCCTTCAAATTACAAATGGATTCCTTATCGCTCGAGTATAAACATACGTTGGAATATCAAAGCAAAACTAGCTACACGTACCTATGCGCTGGGAGAGGATGTAAGCCGTAGGAGGGAGATTATTTTATGAACAATCGTACCTGCAAGGAATACCGTCTGTTTAAGTTAAGTTTACACCTCTTCATAATAATATCTCCTCCCCATGGCGGACATTTTTTTGCACGCAATCGTCGCGCGTCCTTCTGCAGGCAGCACCCCGCGTGAACTTCCTGTTCCCAGGACCCTCCGCGAAGTATATTGGCCCTCGTCGCGAGTAATCGCGTGTAATTTTCTAGTACATAAATGCGTGGGTGAGATTGTATAGATTAAGAGTTTGTTTTACATCAGGGGTTTATGAAAATATACTAGCAGCCGCTTACTGATGAATGCGGCAGATTGATTGCAAGGTATTCGGTGGAACCACGTGTATTTCTACATACTTATAATAAAACTGAATTTTGTTTATCAATGTCAGAAAACAAGATATTCTAATTACCCCGCCCCTACGCCTACATATTCATAATTTTTAAGCATGACTCTTAAGACTCGGTATATTTCAATTTATATCTTGCGCCTGGCGAACACATAGGGGAGAGGTGCTATAAAAGGGACACTTTTGTTTAGCGTCCATTTCTGACAATATCGTTATAGGTACTTAAAAAACAACTACACCACAAGAAAGCGCGTTTATTTCCCTTCAATAAAAGTATATTGCAAACTCATCAATTGTAATAGAAATTAACAAAATCTTCAATTTACAAAAAAGTGGGAAATGTCCCTTTTACGACTAGATGTTTTTAAAAGGGACAGTATCAGTCATGAAAGGGACACGTTAATAAAAATAAACTTATTAAGTATTACAATTATAATTCTAAATCTTAATGATACAAAACAACGAAATCTACGAAAAAATTAACTCTTTGTAGAATAAATCATCAAAATTTTATTATTAGTGACACATGGAACAGAAAAAATTGATTGTGCCTTTTATTCCGCATGACTCATTGGCCCATTTACCGCAATTTTTGCATTGGAACCAATTTTCCTTACTAGTAATATAATTCTCTTTACAAACGCAGCAGTGATTGTTTTTTGAATGATTTGTCAATAGGCGCGCTCGTTTTCGTAAGCCCATGTCCCTCGAGTCAGAACAAGAATCCAAATCAGGAATTGATATCTGCCTGCTACTGGAAGATTCCTTGCACTTTCTCTTTTGCTTTGTATCACTGATTGTACCATGTGTTTACATTGGTAAAAGTGTAAAAAGTGTAAAAATTGTAAAAAGTGTATAATGCGTAAAATGTGTAAAAAGTGTAAATAGTGTAAAAAGTGTAAAAAGTGTAAAAAGTGTAAAGAGTGTAAAGAGTGTAAAAATTGTAAAAATTGTAAATGTGTAAAAAGAATAAAAAGTGTAAAAAGTGTAAGAAGTGTAAAAAGTGTAAAAATGATAAAAAGTGTAAAAAGTGTAACAAGGAACACTAATAATACATATAGTGTCCAGCAGTACATGTGTATGAGAGGGACAGCCATGAAACGGTTGTCCCATTTAAGACTTGTTATGCTGTCCCCTTTACGAATTTACGTGAGTTTAATATAAAATAACCGCAAAACAAAGAATACAATTAATTAAGCTTACCTGTTAAGCGATTTCGTTTCAGTTGAATACAGGCTATTTTAATGATATAACACTTTAACACTTTGTATATACCTTGATCTCAGAAAACGACACAGAAAACCAATGAAAATTTTACTTTTACTGCCGAAAAACATCAACCGTGGATTACTACTCTGTTGCAAGTGAGACCGTAGTGAAATTTACGTCAAACGACTAGGCACTAGTGTTGCAATAAACAGGAAAATAACTTGCATGTGTAATGCGTTTAGAATTTTGGAAATTCGATTTGTCCCTTTTAAGACCTGTCCCCTTTATGGCACCTATCCCCTACTCCTGGGACTCTTCACAATTCCGTCACCGATGGGCTTCAGCCCACGACGTCTTTATTGCTGGGCTAAACCTTCAGAACCCCAGGACAATGGTGAAATAAGGAAATACCTCGCGGAACTTGCACATCTGGCGGCCAAACGTAAACTAAAGACGTATTTACAGCCCTTGATTTTTATTACCCGACCGCCGTTCGGAAAGATGAACGAAGGCGTTTTGCATTTCCGCCTGAGCTCAAATCAGACCCTTTTGTCCCGCTTTGACCAATTATATTTTTTTTGCCATAACCACCTCCACTCGAAATTTGACCTATGGAGGGAGGAACCGATGCTTACCTTTTAAGTGAAAACACGGAGAAAAGGCAGAATCAAACGAAAAGTCGAAGTGTCAATACCGTGTTCGTATAGTTCGGCTACGTTAGTGATTTTCTGCGTGCTTACTGCTAATTATGACGGACGACGCAAAGTGGAGTAATGAAGCAGTGACAGGGCTCCTTACTTTGTACAGAACAATGTCTCCTCTGTGGAAAGTTAAAACTGACGAACACAAAAATCGTAACCTACGCAGGGAGTGTTACGCAATACTAATTGCATATTGCAAAACTATATTTCCCCAAGCAAACAAGGATTTTGTTAGCAAAAAAATTCAAAGACTCCGTGGGTCATTCCGGAAGGAATATAATAAAGTAATGGCATCCAGACGGTCTGGGAACGGGGCTGATGATGTTAATGTGCCAACACTGTGGTATTATGATTTATTAGTATTCACAAAGGATCAAGACACCCCAAGTACCAGCATATCAAATGTGGAAAATGAAACATCTCTCCTGAACGAGGCGGAAGCGATAGGAGACGAACCCGAACAAATTGCACCCGAGGATCAAGATGCAGTTATACACAACATGGACGACACTGAGACGCAGTCTCACAATCAAGTAAGTTTATTTATGGCCTATTATTAATTTCTTTTATTCCTACACTCCTCAAAAAAAAAATAAGCGACGACTTTCCTGTGTAAAATCAGTATTCATTGGGGGTCGTAGGTACATTTTTTTTGCCTGAGTTATTCAAGTTTGAAACAAAAAAAGGCCCTTTCGCTTTAATTGCTCCTACAAAGCCAGGAAATCATTGTAGGACGTTTTAGAAATAAAACAATAGAAAATCAGTTTGTCCTCTTTAAGCCGCATCGTTTGCTTTTATCATTTTAATTAACATTTCGGTGAACCATGTCCTTTCTAAAATATGTTTAAAAATTGGACTATAGTCGTTTAAAATGACAAAATTAAGAAATATTTTCTTTATTGTGGTTGTTGCTATGTCTGAAACTAGGGACGAGTTTCTATTTTGTAAAAAAGTAATTGTACACAACGAAACAAGCTAAATGTCAAGCAGAAATCGAACATTTTTTTAAAATGCTGTCACTGCAAACTTATATTCTCAGGGAGCCTCTGTGGCTCCAACTTATACGTGGAAATATTATTTCAATGTAGTACTGAAGGTAAACAAGAAACGGAATACCTATAATTTTACAATGGACACAGGCAAAAAAGGAAACACATGGTTGTCTTTTTATTAAATTATAGTTTATTAGGGTAACTGAGTATGTAGGTATTACACTTGCACAGAAATGTGCAGAATTACAGTTGCATTACTTCATGAATTATTATGAATTCAAATAAAGGCTCCCACAGACCAACGCGAATATTGCCGCGCGGAGCGGATCCGCCGCGGATTGAAGTTTGTGTCTTTTTTTTTTACGTGTCGGCTTATGGGCAGCCTTAGGCCCGGTTCAGACGAGCGGTTTGCGGCAGCTTGCCGCCGCGGCAAATTACCGCCGCGGCAAATTACCGCCGCGAGACGCGCGTGAAATTTTTCTAGCAGTTCACACGAGCGGTTTTGCAACGCCACGATTCGCGTTTTGCACTTTCATTCTGCATTTAAAGCTATGGAGTTGACACGTAACCAACAGAGGGAAAGAATTAATTTTCTTTTTGCAAGTTATTTACTATTATATCGATCTACTAGAAAAAAAAGATATTGGGTACATCCCTTCATTAGTGCAAGACTTCTCAAAGGAGCATTTAGTTCGATGTTTATAGATTAGAGAGAGAATGAGACCAAATTTTTTAATTATTTTCGTATGACCATAACATCTTTTGATGAATTAAGTGCAAAAATTTCTGAAAGTTTGAAGTGTCAAAACACTGTCATGAGACTTGCTATTTCGCCACTGGAAATGATTGCTGTTACATTGAGGTAAGAAGGACATTTATTTGTTGCAAAAATAGTGTAATACAATTTTTAAGAGTGTTTTAAGAAAAGTTCTGTGACAAAATTCCAAACAACGAATTGTAAATGATTTATAGAAGAGATGATGAATTTAGCAAATAAACGAAACAAACAAAATAAACTAACCAACAAACAATGACATTGTACTAGTAAACAATAATACAATAAATAATTTAATAACAATTTTATCACTTATAAATGATAAATACTTTCGGATGCTGTTGGTGTAGTTGATGATGATGTTGAAGGAAATACGCGATGTTCATTCATATTGTATGTTGTGGATTGATACTGTGGATAAGTTCCAAATTGTTGATAAGGTTCATAAAAATTACTAGTTTTAGCATGAGAGGGCTGTTGATGGTAACTATCAGAAGGTATGTTTTTTTTCGAATTTGAGTAATGATCTGTAAAATTTCAGTCCTGAATTCTATTTTTTGATTTGTATTGAAATCTTTTAAAATGGGAATTAATGATGTAAAAAATGACATATCATCGTTATTATCGCTTGGAATTTCGGAATTACGCATATATCTTAACATCGCTTCTTCTATACATCTTTTACGTTTGGTTGATGATTTTGGGATTTGAATTTCTTCATTTAACGCATGGTCGTCTTGATTTTGAATGATTGGGTTCGAAATTTCTATTTGTTCTTCGTTCTCATTTTCTTCCGTTATACTATTTTCTGTTGTTCCTGAACTTTGAACTGAATTTAAAAATGTTAATTGCTGTGCATAAATATATTTTCTCGCTTTGGCAGCACTCCCAGATTTTAATTGTTTTTTAACATTTTTCGCGTAATTGTCTTTTAAGTTTTTCCATTTTTTCATTAACATTAAACCTGGAACAAAATGTTAATTTGAAAGTTTTTGTATAGGTACTTAGGAAGTGGATGCAACCTAATTGACTTGCACTATTCATTCAGAATTGGAAAATCAACGTTATCTTTGATCACAAGAAAGGTCTGCTCAACAATTTGGACAATTATGAAAGACGAATGTATACCAAAATTTAATGAACATAATACCTGGCTTGAAGTAGCAAAACATTTTGAACACCGTACAAATTTTCCTAACTGTTTAGGAGCCCTTGATGGAAAACATATACGTATTACGAAACCTACGATGAGTGGCTCTACGTACTACAATTAAAAAAATTTCTTTTCAATAGTTCTGTTTGCTACAGCTGATGCCAACTATAGGTTTCTCTATGTCGATATTGGTTCTCCAGGCAAGGAAGGGGACAGTACCATATTTGAAAATTCTATATTTTATAAGAAATTAGAGAATAATTCTTTATGTATTCCTCTTGGAAAACCATTACCCGGAACAAATGGTCCAACTATGCCGTATATGTTTGTTGGAGATGAAGCTTTTTCGCTGTCCAATCATATATTAAGGCCTTACAGTGGAAAATTTCTGTCCCATGAGAAAAAAATGTTCAATTATCGACTTAGTCGTGCTAGAAGATATGTAGAGTCCACGTTTGGCATTTTGTCCAATAAATGGCGTATTTTTCATAAAGCAATCAATGTTAATTTAGACTTTGCAATAGATATTGTCAAGTGTTGTTATGTACTACACAACTTTGTTCGAGACCGTGATGGTTACCACGAAGAAGATACTTATTCCATTGAAGGTTTATATGAATTAGAATATGAGCCAGTAATTCTGCAAGGAGGTCGACAATTAAACCAAATCCGACAAGCATTCACAAACTATTTTGTAAGTGACATTGGGAAAGTATCATGGCAAGATAACATGGTTTAATTACCCTGATAACCAGGCTGCCGGCAGATCCGGCGCAGTTTATGTCCGCATTCAACTACGGATCTGCCGGCAGACCCTGACAAGGCAGAATCTGCTGCGGATCTGCCGTTCATCTGCCGGCAGATCCGCAGCAGATCCTGCTGCCCGTCCGACACATCCAATAGCGCCATCTGAAGGCAGGGTCTGCTGCGGATCTGCCGTCCATCTGCCGGCAGACCCTGCCTTGTCAGACCCTGCTGTCCATCTGCTGACAGACTGCAGGCAGGGTGGTTATCAGGGTATTTAGTATAACCTTATTATTAAAATTGTAATGTGTTCATGTGTTAAAATAATTATTTAATGTAGTTCTCAGTATGTATAATAATATTATAGTCTGCATAATATAAAAAATATGTAGAATTTGTAATTACCAAAATTTGTTTTATCTTTTACGGACAAATTGTCAAAATTTGGGTTTATTGAGGTGCACACTTGTACCCACGCATCCTCCTTTTTATTTTTATTGTGGTAATCTTCGGTACTAGAATCCCAAATGGCTCGAAATTTTTTTATTTCGCTGATAAGTATTTCCACATCTACTTCGGACATTTTCTTGCGTCAAATAAACGCAAAACGCTCGTGTGAATTGCTTGATATAAAACAATGTACTGCTTCGCCGCTTTGTGGCAGCGTTCATTCGCGGCGAAGCGGTACGTGCGTTCGTCAAAACGAACGCAAACCTGCCGCCTGGTAGCCGCTGAAATTTGCGTCCCGTGTGAACTGCTTCATATAAATCTATGTTCTGCTAAAACGCGGCGGTAATTTGCCGCGGCGGCAAACTGCCGCAAACCGCTCGTCTGAACCGGGCCTTATCTAATCCGCGGCGGATCCGCTTCGCGCGGCAATATTCGCGTTGGTCTGTGGGAGCCTTAAATCGTATTCAAACAATAATATTAACGCATGCGCGTTATAATGCTTCAAAAAGTAATGGTCACTAGTTTGGGGTGTGAATGTGCACCTTTGGACCAGTGGAAATTTATTTTAAAAAAAAATCTCCAAATTTGTTTATAACATTAAAAATGATGTTTCAACGATTCGATTGTATAGAGTTGCACGTATAGGCATGGGCCTACCCACTACTCTGCCGCTTTTGTAGTATATACCCGAATGGTGGGGTATGGCACCTTCTGTCCCTTTAATCATCGGATTATGTGTGTTTACGGGTAGGGTTACGCACTGTGTCAGGCCCTATCATTTGGGTAGATACTGGCAACGCGGCAGAGTAGTGGTAGGTCCATGCCTATACGTGCAACTCTATGCAATTGAATCGTTGAAACATCATTTTCAATGTTATAAACAATTTTATAGCAATTTTTTTTAACAAATCTCCACTGGTCCAGAGGTGCACATTCACCTTGCACATTCATCCCTGGTGTACAGTGTACACAAATGATTATTATTAACATATATATTAATACTATTTAATACATTAAATTCCCTTGTGCAACAAATAAGAGAAAGGTAAATAAAAGAAAGGGCATATCGCTAACAGAAGTTTGTTACACAAGTACATATTAAAGTCATATAGACATTAAAGATAAATATAAACAATTATCGCAATTCCTCAGATGATTACATTAATTGGCAATTCAATTAATTGAAAAGTTTGAATTATGTAATTCAATTACGGCGTAATTTAATTGTTATGTAATTAAATTACGGTGCAATTGAAAATTTGAAATAGCACAACTGTACAATTGCACGATGCTCGCTCGACTTCATTAAGCTCTCTCATCCTCTTCTTATTCCCGTTCATACAATTGTTCCTCTCCCACTCTGTCACCTGCTTTTGCTCCTTTTAACAATTATCCTATCACGCACCCATGTCACTCTTACATCTCACACGCTCTCTCTCTCTCTCTCTATCTCTCTCTCTCTCTCTCTCTGCTTCATTCGTTCCCCAGCAATCACTCAGAAAGAGAGGTGTTTTGGATATCCGCCTCCGATTACATTCGTTTTTGGATATGTCTTAGAGGTGTAAAAAACAAGGAATTCGTGTTTTTCTTGTATTGGTGCGTAAACATATTTATGGGGTGAAAGAACCCTCAAAGTTCATAAGAAGAGGCACAAAAGTAATATCATGCATACGGCAACTTATGACGCAAATGAAATATATCAGATTTTATTCAACATAATGTTAGAATATTCTTTAAACTAACAGTAGGATCTTTTGTACCTCTTCTAATGAACTATGAGTGGTGGTTTCACCCTCTAAATATGCAATATATATTTCTTATTTCTTATTTTTGGCTTCACTAAAACACATAAAAAAACCAAAGCAATCAAAGCCGTAGAACCTAGAAACGTCTCCTTGTTAAGATCGAGTTTCCTAGCCGCGATCGGCGGCTGCGGCTGGTGGCGGTCACACTAGTGCAATGGATAGGTATGCATCTGTGTCTCTGTTGCGCTAGTACGACGGCCGCCGGCCGCAGCCGTCGATCGCGGCTAGGAAACTCGACCTTAACCCTCGTACAGCGAATGCAGGGTCATTTTGATCCAACTCTGACAAAGTCTATCACGATGTTATATTTGTGCTGGCAATAGCAAAATATAGCATATGATGCCTAAATCGCAGTAACATTATTTGTGAAAATAATACAGGAGATACACCGATTTTACGTACCAAATATACATAAATAATTTTTTTTTATGTATTTCGTTATTCATAAATTTTAGTTAAATTGAGAAATTTTAATTATGCGTTTCATTTTATATTCAATGTTTTCTTGAAACCGGTGTACCATGGAAATGTTATGGGTCAAATTGACCCTGCATTCGTCTCACGAGACCATATCCACCATTCGTCTTCCGAGAGTTAAGACACACGGTACACATAATACACTGTGATGTCTGAACACACAATTATTTTGTTTTTTTTTTTTAAATTGAAGACTTCTTTAAATAAACGGTTGCGTATTCGAAAGTATATATTTTAAAGTTCTTGTATTTTTTTTGTAATGCCATATATAAATAAATAATGGAATTATAGACGATCTCTTGCCAATTTTTTTTATTTAAGTACTTTATGGTCACCGTGACTGTACCTTTGACCTGGTTCATCAGAAACAAAAAGTTCGACCAAATTTAGTTAGTATATTAAATTATCCATTGCTTAATCGGTCATTATCCCGAAAAATTAATTTTCAATAAAATGTTGGCTGTTCGTAGTAAAAGTATCGACTTTCGCCATAGAATCGCTCTCATTTATCATTATCTTACATCAGTTTTCATCTGTGAAATGAAATGTACGCAACGAAATTAAAGAAACCACAATTAAGCACTATATAATCTAATATACTAAATTAAATTTTGTCGAATTTTTGATTTCTTATGAACCGGCTCAGAGCTACATTCACGGTCACTATAACGTTTTTAAAAAAAAAAATGCCGGGAGATAGTCTATAATTCCATTATGTATTTATATATTATATTGCAAAAAAACTACAAGAATGGTAAAATATATACTTTCAAATACATAACCGTTTATTTAAAGAAGTGTTCAAGTTTAAAAAAAAAAAAAAAAAAATAATTGTGTATTCAGACCTCACAGGTAGGCATGACCCCTTAATAAAGGCCCCCGCACCCTCCCGTACAGCGCGCTCCAAGGCGGCTGGCGGCGTCGGAGGGCTGTGGGGGAGGTGAGCGGGGGCTCGCCGAACCTAGTAGCAGCAGCCAGAGACGTGGGGCGGCATTGGCGAGTAACCCGCAATGCTGCCCCGGAGTTAGACGGATGACTTCCGGGGAGCTTCTCTCCCCCTTGGAAAAGTGCCTACTCTGGCAAACGAGCGCGGGGGTCCGGGGCATTGGAGGATGGCCTAGCGAACGTATCGCTAGTTTGATCTCGCGCAAGAACGGCCATCTTCCTTGCCAGACCCCCCCGCTCTAGGTGGTTACCGTGCAGGTTTTAGTTGGTTGGAGCCCAACATAACCCCGAGCTTCCCCCGAAGTTCGGGGTATCCGTTCCGGATTTCCTGCACGTAAAAAAAAAAAAAAAAAAAAAAAAAAAAAAAAAAAAAAAAAAAACCCTTAATAAATCAAACACTCATGCTCTATACGTATCCAACATATCGTCCTGCCACGGAACACTTCCTTTTCCTATAAAATACTCTTTATAACGATCCCTATTTTGTTTGGCAGTGTTATTAATATTCCCATGATTAAGGGGTTGCAGATTATCCATCTGTACTGCATCGTTTTGGCAATTCCCCTCCTGCATACTCCTGGTATTCGTCATATATGCTGCACTCCGTCTCCGTAAGAAATTATGGAGAACACAAGTAGCTAATACCACATAGGGTATATTTTCCACTTTAATATTTATTGCTGTATGCAATACTCGAAATCGCGAAGAAAGTATACCGAATGTATTTTCAACTACGTTCCTAGCTCGCGATAATCTATAATTAAAAATTCTTTTATCACGGTCGAGTTCCCTTTGCGCATAGGGCTTTAAAAAATTATTAGTCAAAGCAAAGGCTTCATCGCCTAAAAAGGCGAAGTTTAAATTTTTTATTGTTTCCGTATTATCCGGCAAATTGAACTGACCGTTGTTTAAACGTCTCATAAACTCCGTGTGTTCGAGAACCGCACCATCCGATATTCTTCCATTTTGGCCGACGTCAACAAAAATAAATTCATAATTAGAATCGACTAACGCCATTAGTAATTTTTATAATTATAATAAAAAGCCCCGGAATCCGGTGGTTGAACAATTCGTATGTGTTTTCCATCCATAGCACCTCCGCAGTTGACGAAATCCCATTTTTTATGAAACCCTTCTGCAATTTTCTTCCACTCCTCCTTGGTATTCGGGAACTATGACAAAACAAAATACAATAAAAAATTAACGAAATTTCATTTCTTTGTTATTTCTTATTTTATTAAATTATTTGTGTTTTTTTTTATGAAGGACGAAGATGTGCAACACTGTGGAAGCAGTAACAAGCGGCCGGCTGGCGAAATAAATCGCTGCACCAAAAAAAAAAACGACGTCATTGAGGTTCTCAGAACTTGCGCTGCCGCGATTAAGACCCCCACCACCAGCAGGATAGACATATCCGAGTACGAAGCTTCGGGTATAAAAGTTGCCAAGCAACTTGAAAGGATGGACCCAGAACAGGCTATCTATGCTGACAGCATTATAACAGCCGATTTAAGAAGAGGGTTATTGAAAACTTTACAACCGCATGCAGATTTATGCGATTATAAATGTAACTTCTATGGTGTGCCGACGCCGTAACAGACGAATAACAACAGTAATAACGGTGAACATTCGTCAAATGTATAAGGACAGTATAGTAGGTGTTTTTAGATTATTATACTTAGATAAGAGACGTAATTAATACGAAATTCTGTGTATTTTTTTGTACGGTGACCTGTCCAGTGAGTGAACACTTAAGATAAGAGAATTAGTCTGATAAGATCATAATTATGCATTCTCTATTCTACGCAAGACAGTACAGGACCAATATCGGTCATCTGGATGTAGTCACTCGGAGTTGTAATTGTTACGACAAATTTAATGGCGACTCTCACTCTCTCGACTTTTTCTCTGGATCCCTGGCATCCTTCAGAACATCAGTGTTTAGGTGTCTTGAAGGCGGTCAGGGGTGACATTGCCCTATAAACTTTGTATATATGTATATACTTTAGGCGTAGTCAATGTTAAGTACGAATTGTTACCTAAGGTCGGTATCAAATATATTGAGCGGTGAATTCGGTTTCGCGAGCAGCAATCGAGAAGCAATCAGCCACCACCATCTGACGATCGCTGATTTGTCAGTTGGAGTTGCATGGCCCTCGCAGGGTATGGTGAGGTAAAGGGAACGCTGCTCGGCTCCGCCTGAACCTAGCTGGTTGGCTGTTATTTATCCTTAACGTAATAGTTGTGTGCGTTGCGAAGCTCTGCGTAGACCAATACGAGATGAAGCTATCGAGAATGAATTAATGTTCTAACCAATAAAGTTTCTGAATTTTTTCGTTGCTAACGCACACATTTTCTGATGTGTGTATTTCTACGCTGACAGCTCGGTTTGGCCTACATGTTAGAATCTTGGTACTATCCCCACCACTTCTGGCTCAGTCTTGTTCTGCGACGGCGAAAGCGAGATGGAACGAGAGCGAGTCAGAAAACTTTGAGAAAAGGAGCACCGAGACAAACAAACGGTGTGGTAGGAGAATACCCCTCACGAAACTCACCGGCCAATATATATGATATCGATCTTAGTATTAAGTTTTCTTATTTCTTCTTATGCTTCTATCAGTGTATTTACAGGGTTATACCCGTTAATAATAATAATAATAATAATAATAATAATAATAATAATGTTACCCCGGCGGGCAAAGTCATCCCAGTTTACGGTATCGGTTATAATTAAAGAGAAAAATGTTTTTGCGAGATATCTGTAGGTTTTCACTCTGAATATCAGTATCGGTTTAAGTGCGAAGTGAGGGCCATAGGCGTTAATTTTTCGAATTATATGCGCTACGTTCACTCACTGGACAGGTGACCCTATTTAAACAATTGTCAGGCGCTCTGATTGAAAAGTTGCTGTGCGGTGTGCAGCATAGCGGCTGTTCTATTTATCTGAAACAAAATACCAAAAGAATTTTGTTTTTTAGGAAATTACGCAAGTAATGAACGTCGGAACACAGTAAAAAGCCGTTATTTTGTGAATTTTGCAGTTTTTATCCTCCCAAGAGACCTTCAATATCTGCGCAATTTCCTGAAGAACAAAACTATTTTTGGTGTTTTGTATCAGATAAACAGAACAGCCGCTATCTTGCATGCCGTACAGCAATTATTCAAACGGAGCGTCTGAAAATAGTTTAAATAAATACAATACACAAATTTGCATTTGAATTCTCTATCGTGGATTGGCCTTTCCCCCGACACCTACATATATAATTGTATTAATAAAGTATTATTGTTAATCTACACGTATTATTAATTTGTAACCCTTACCTTTAAGAACTCTGTCCGTAGGGCATGATACAGTGCTTTGCACGTCTCAGGAATTATTTTGCATAATGAAGGAGCTGATATTCCTGTCGTAAATTTCAAATCTTCATAGCTACGCCCAGTTGCCAAAAATCTCAATGTGGCGATAAGACGTTGCTCTGCGGTGATGCTCTGTCTCATAATGGTGTCCATTTTCTTGATTCGGTTTTGAACTAAACCGAGGAGCTCATCAAACGCTTTACAATCCATCCTCAAATAATTCTGATAACACAGTACAACAGCCACCTGGACTTGTAACATTCAATAGCCGTTTCTTATAGGTTTTCGTGCCCTGAAAACGAATCCGCAACCCGTTTGTCGCCATCACCCTCAGTTTTTGAGAAAATCGATTTTGAAAAAAACTGCAAATTTTCAACTTTGAACATTTTTTGTGTCGAAACGGTAATAGTTATTCGATTGTTCGTTGCGTCAAATTATTCTATGAACCCCCCCCCCCCCCCCCCCCCCCGAATACAACGATATAAGTTATTATTGCATTATGAACATTTAAATATGTTTAAACAACAATAAAAGGGAAAAGGACACCCAAAATGCACCAATTTTTACGGATATCTTTCAATTTATTTCCAAAACTAAGGGTCTGAAACGAAATTTGACCATCCCAGGCGATGGAGCAGACATTTTTCCTTTGTAAAGCATCGACAGAAGTGGTAAGTCTCGTTTCGTTTTCAATACAGAAGCGAAATAGTTTGGCAAAACGCGCCGAGCCGATAGAGGTAGTCATGCGCATTAAGGTCGGTTTATACAGGCTCCGTGCCCGAGCCTTCCGAGCCTTCCGAGCCGTCCGAGCCTCTATAGTATGTTTATGGCGCCATGGCATTGAGGAGCCGCCGAGCTCGGTGGAAACTCGGAGGCAGTGATGCCAGAATCGTGGGACGCGGGACCAGGGGGACCAAGCCGTCATTCATTGGCCGAAGTTCCCATTTAGTACGCACTTTATAGATAGGAGGCGCTAGGTACATCACACTGTTGCGTTATCCGCTGGTGTTAATCCATGTATTATATGAAGTTAGCTATAAATCATAAAGATATCGAAGCTAGATGTAGAGCGAGATTCAAAATCCTTTTGTATTTAAAGATAGGAATAATATATATAGATTCAAAGCGAACGGAACATTAAGGTCTTAAGCAAATGTGAAACGGAGGACAAGGAAGAGTTTATTGTAGAGCGCGTTATGCTTCTTAGGGGGGTTTTCCTTGCTAGTTTTGAATGTTTCAAGTTACCGTTAGATCAGGCGAGGGTAGTAAATAGCTTTACTTTTTCCTTTGCACATCTGCGTGCCAAGTTTCGTCGAGCCGGCAGCGGCTCGTCTCGTAAAAGTACTTAAAATTCTGTCCTCCCTTTCAATAATTGTCGACGTCCTGTTAGGGTAAAAACTCCGGTCAGGGAAGGCTGAAAGTCATAAAGCCATAAAACTTTCTCCGAGTGACGTCGTCTTGACCTCGAGGGTTGCGCTTACTTACCTGCGAGATATGTATATTCTGTACGTAGCCTATGTACTACCCCTATGTAATCGGAAAGCGTACCTCGATCACCAGAGGAGAGTGGGAGTAAGAACCCGATAGATCATTCTAGCCGCTCGGGGTGATTTATTGAAAAGTCCCTTCAGGACGTAACAGTAGATAGTATGATGTAGTGAGGGATTAGCTCCCAATCGCTTCAAATCTTTACAGATTTGATTTATACAGATTAATACATATGACGAAAAATCTAATCACTTTGAACGTGATTCAAAGGTTAAAATTCTTGAAAGTCTTGAATGTTTAAAGTCTCAATAGATCTTGAAAGTCTTCAAAAGCTTGATATGTTTGACCGATGAAGACGATCAAGACTTTGTCTCTGTCTTTGTATGTGATTATACTTAAAATTGTAATTGTAATTAAATAAATAAAATGAATTCTTATTAAGTTTGATCTTACTTTGAAAGCTATTTAGTTAAATTTATATTACACCTAACCAGTACCGTTTTGAAGACGTCTTTAAAACGCCTTTGTGCTATCTGGGAAGCTATTCGAATTGAAATAATTACTCAAATCTCTCCAAGGTAATTGAAAAGCAACAACCTACACGTATCATTCCAAACTTTTCAATTAACCAAGTACTTGGCTCGCTTCGGAAAAAAAAAGAATTTTACTCGGTTTAAATTTCAAGTAATTGAACTTTTTAAGTATTTAGCAGCTCTATTATTTATCCACTCTTAGCCGACCGTAATAGCGGAACACGAAGCTCGCTTAATGAAGAATAAAAACACTAAGGGCGGTTTTCTCAGTCGTTGCTTATTCTTAAGCAAATGCTTAAGCATTCGGCATCCTTTACTAGCTAGTAGGTTAGTAGAGGATGCCACATGCTTAAGAATAAGTAGCGACTGAGAATACCGCCCTAATAGTCTAACAGGAGCAGCACGCATGCAACATTTCACACCACTTTAGAGTAGTTCAATAGTTAGACGCTGTTGATGAGTAGAGGACGCTAAATTCCGTTCTCAAATTACAGGTCGGTAACACAGTTTCGCCGAAGACACAAACCGCGATAAACCCTAACCTAGAACTACACACTTTTGACCGCAAATACTGAAACAAATATACAAAAACTGTACAAGAATATTATGGAAGCTATATAAAAACTGTATAAAACCGGTTTGCAAACATTCGGTCAAAAACATTTAAACAAATGCAACTGTTTTGTGTTTTCCATTGTTCTAGGAGCATTCATAAACGTTTGTACACTCAGCTCAAACGATTGTGGCCGTTCGAGATTCGATTGCATTCGAGCTTACCAGGGTCCGCTTTTTCACATCGCTAACATTCTACAGTATTTCATGAACATGGTGAGGGCACTGCCAAGCCACAGTTTCCCGTCTAGAACACTTTTAATTCATGATGAAACACCACTGTGGCACCATCTGCCTATGATTGTCATAATTATATAAATCTGCGCGATCGGCTCTGTTCACGATGCTGTAGCGTAAATGACGCCAAAAATAAATGTCAAATGACTTTTATTACAATGAACCTAAAAAAAATCATAATAATTTTGAGACTGTAAACGATAAATTTGTAATGTCCAAAATAAATAAATCAATGGATTTATAATGGAAGACACAAATAAATAGAGCGGGATGGACCGCTTGGGAATTATAACTTTCGTATTTGTTGGTATTTTTTTTTCTTACCACACGTTAGTTTGCTAATCCTGACCCTCAGATGGCGCTGTTAGCTGTGCCAAGCAGACGGCAGAATCTGCTGTCCATCTGCTGCCGATCTGACATCAGAATCTGACATCAGATTCTGTACCTCAGAACGCAGCCAAATGCGGACACAGACGACTACTTCATATAATACATGGATTAACACCAGCGGATAACGCAACAGTACATTATAAACCCCATAATGTAACAAGGCGGCCATATTTTAACATGGCGGAAAGTGGGATGGGAAGGCGCAGTAGAAGGCGAAAATGAACTGCCGGTCGAGCACACTGCACACCTTATATCCTTACATCATGATTATACCTACTCTTTGGCCAATGGCTAACTTCATGTCACACGCGGATTCACACCAGCGGAGATCGCGGCTGTATTTCAATTCAAGCATACTACTGCGCATGAAATTGGTGGCATCGCACGATTCCCTAGAATTTCTCTCACTTACCACCAATACGATGCCACTTCCGGTGCAGTAAGCGTGCAGCAATTGCAGAAAATCAGAGGAAAATCAAAGCTGTCACTGCACCGGTCGCTGCACCGGAAGTGGCATCGTATTGGTAGCAAGTGAAAGAAATTCTAGGGAATCGTACGATGCCACCAATAGGATGCCACCATTTTCATGCGCAGTATGCGTGAATTGAAACACAACCACGCAACAAGTGTTTATTATACACTAGGCGGCAAAATCGGCTTCCCTTCGGAAATTTGGCAACGTTGCATGTCGGGTCCCCCTGTGTCGAAGTTATGTCCTGAGTTATGCCTAGTGACAATGGTGACAATTCTACAAGTTATTATTTAATTTGCTAAAATGAATTTTGCTTGATAAAACATTACACGTAAGAGGATGATGGGCTCGATTCCTCATCTATTTGGCAAAGAAGTAGCATGTATCGTAGGTAGAAAGTTTTTAGACTGCCAGGCCAAAGTCTAGGTAGACGGACGAAATCCCTATATCCGTGTTCCAGCCAGTGATGGGTAAAGACACGAAATTTCTGTTTTATACACGACTCCTGTCTTATACGTCGTATACGTCGTTTATGTCGTAAACGTCGTATAGCGCTGGAATAAAAATAACTAACCTACAAAACATTTTTCGCATAGGTTATTAAGAGTGCCAATTTATTAATAATTATAATGCTGATTAAAAAAAATTGAATTAAATTATGTTACACTGACGAAAAATGGATATTGATAGGTTAGTAAAAAAAATGCATATAGAATAATAAATATAATTTGTTTGAATTAAAAATAATGTTAATAAAGACTATTTTTATTTTAGGAAAAGAAAGATGGATCTATTACTAGTCAATTTTATTTTTGGCTGCAATATACCTCTTAGCATAATAGAATCAAAACATTTCAAAGCGTTAATCAGTAAATTGGATATAGGGATTTCGTCCGTCTACCTAGACTTCGGCCTGGCAGTCTAAAAACTTTCTACCTACGATACATGCTACTTCTTTGCCAAATAGATGAGGAATCGAGCCCATCATCAATCTTACGTGTAATGTTTTATCAAGCAAAATTCATTTTAGCTAACTAAATAATAACTTGTAGAATTGTCACCATTGTCACTAGGCATAACTCAGTGGTTCTTCGACACAGGGGGACCCGACATGCAACGTTGCCAAATTTCCGAAGGGAAGCCGATTTTGCCGCCTAGTGTTCATCAGGGAATTCCATGAGCACCACTGAAATGCGCGCAAAGCCTGCCTTGCTTCGAACTACGCCAAACCACACCGGACAAAGAAAATCAAAGAAAGTGGTGGGAATCTCAACCGTCGTCAACCGTCGTGCCGAGTCGGTCATTCTTTCGACTTATGTTGATGTGGTTCCTTCGCAATTAGTGTATACTTCTGTTCAAATAGTGTCTTATTCGTAAATGTGCAATAATATGTAACGACGTCTACAATTTCGCAGAACAAGTATGTACAAGTTTTTCATTATTTATATCGTTTTGTAGTCTCTCGAACACAACGCAATTACTACTTTCTGTGCATGCAGTGAGGGGTGAACTTATTTGTACAGTAAGAATATGGGACTAAAGAAAACCATATTCTCTGTACTGTTATTTATATTTAAATGTGTGTAATGTATTAGTAAAGGTCTGTTCTCATATGTGCCCACGTTTCTTAATAATTTGCTATGTAGACGCATGTACGGTAGTTGTGTGGTTGATCCAAATGCGTAAAAGAAGAATTATATTGTATTTTTTCAAACAATTCTAATACATTTGAACAAAATTTAATTAGTGATAGGATTTCTTTAACGTGTAAAATATTTTAGATTACTTATTACTTCAAACAACTTTAAATTGATAATATATACATACATTTATTCTTCTGGTGAATTGGTTCCTTGGCTTTATACCGGATCTTTTAGAATACGTTGATCCGAGTCAGATTATGTACTTTTAAACAACTCGTTAATATAAATATTTCGGAAATGTGGGTACATTGAAGAAAAGATTTCATTAGTAGTAATAAGTATACAGGAACAACAGGTAATTACAGTCTTTTACAATTTATATTTCTTTAAAATTCACGTAATATTAATATTTCTTTGGTGGAAAGTATTTGTATAGTACTAGCTTTGGTGATAAACATAAGAAACACGATGAAATCAAGTTGTATGGTCAAATATATATTGAACCGCTTACTGCTAATTCAGTTCAGTTAAAAAGAAACGACACGATAGTACATTACAATTAATAATCTAAAGTACAGTCATTCCACGCAAAGTTGAACACTTTACGCAGGAACATTTTGGATTTTGGTGCAACGTGGATATGTTGTAGTCTTTAGGGATATATAAACATATCTCGAACGATATTTAAAAATATAAAAAATTGTGGATGTAACAGCTCTTTGAAATATAGTGTTTACTATTGTCCAAAAATTGTAACTGTTGAACTAACAAAATGATACAAATGACCTTTTGGGTGCTTACAGTGGAAATACAAGAGTACCTAATAAATGTTATTTCACTTAATAAAAACGAATATTTGACCATTTATTTAGCAATTGTTCTTAACGAATGCAATTTTATAATTGAAGCAACCTTTCTAAAAATTTGGAAAAAATAGGAGGATATAGTCTTGTTTGTCCTCTTTACGGACATATTTTAAAAACCATGGATACTAAAGTTGGCCAAATGAAAATGAATTAAATGTAACGCTGCGTCAAATCACAATGGCTCGACTGGCTGAGTTGTGCGGCACTCACAGCGGCCAAGTGGCTAGCTCTGCTATTATTATACAGTAGGGCTGGGACTATTCGAATAATTTAATATTCCAATATTTTACATGGATTCGAATGCTACGAATAAGCTTTGAATATTTGAGTATTCAATTGTTCTTATTCGAATACAGCAATATTCGAATACTGATGTATTCGAATAGTATGGTGTGAAGTAGGTCAAAATTAGCTTACAAGATTTCACCCTGACAAATGAACCTCAACAACTTGATTTATAATTCACACCATACTATTCGAATACATCAGTATTCGAATACTTGGATATTCAAATTGTATTCGCCAAATAATTGAACAACTGAAGTATTCGAATATTCGAATACCAAATAATTCGACAAATAGTCCCCGCCCTATTATACAGTGTTCTCTAATATGGTAAGTATTTATAAAATACTGAAGAAGGAAAACTTTTACTGCATTTTATACACAACATAATACGGTATCCTAATTTTTGGTGTTCACAATATTTTCCTTGAAACGAGGATGACCTTCAGTTTTTTAAATGGAATGCTATATATTTGATTATCCAATATGAAAGCGACTGTCAAGTCAAATTCAACCATATGATATACTTTGACCTTCAAAATAGGGTTGCCACCTTTTTTACAGAAAAATAACTTACATTTGCTTTGGTCATGTATACAAAAAGTACGCTCAACAAATTAAAAGTACATTTTAATCTTATTAGTTTTTATTTCTTCCAAACATATTTTCTATTGCTTTTAGCATTGCAGAGTAAATTTTTATTATTTTGAAATATCTCAATGGCGTCATTGCACTCAATATTCATACTGAAATATATAAATCATTCGTTTTTTATTAGATTGAGAGGGGCCTTGTTTCTTTCATCCCGCCACTTCACATTAATGACAGAGAAAACTCTCAGCAAATGCTGAAGTGGCAGGAACAGATAGAAGATAATATTATTGTGTTACGTTTCACGTAATATCATTAATTATGAAATAAAGTATTTTCCGCGTAGTTTATTGTTCTTCAAAAGTATAGAGTACATTTGCCTATAATAACGTAAGATACTTTATTTTAAAGTATGGATGGCAACCCTCCTTCAAGGCTACACAAGGTTAGGAATGAAAGAAGAAATTCAATCTACTAACTAAATAGTTCGATATATATATTTCATTCCTATTTCATTTATTAGCTACTGTTATATCTCCCTTGATAACCACCCTGCCTGCAGTCTGTCAGCAGATGGACAGCAGGGTCTGACAAGGCAGGGTCTGCCGGCAGATGGACGGCAGATCCGCAGCAGACCCTGCCTTCAGATGGCGCTATTGGATGTGTCGGACGGGCAGCAGATTCTGCCTTGTCAGGGTCTGCCGGCAGATCCGTAGTTGAATGCGGACATAAACTGCGCCGGATCTGCCGGCAGACCTGGTTATCAGGGTCCACTGTAAGCACCCCGAAAGATCATTTTTATCATTTTGTTAATTCAACAGTTACAATTTTTGAAAAAAAGTGTTACCTATACGTACGCGTTCGTAGCAGCACAGCGTTCGGCGATGTTCTGTGCGAATATCTCGGAAACTACTGCCGTGCCACGGTAACATGTATAGGAAAAAGTTGTTCAAAATCTTGATCTTGATAACATATCCAAAAATCATTGAAATCGGTGAGGATGGAAAACTTCTAAATAATTACCAAAGATTTTTGCAATTATCTCGGAAACTAAGGTCGACCGCCAAAAAGTTTAAAGGAAAAAGTTGTTCAGAATGACGTCCTTGACAACATATTTCAAGGTCGTCAAAATCCATGAGGTTGCCCTCTATCTATACCATTACCAAAAAAGTAAACACTATATTTCAAAGAGTTATAACATCCACAATTTTTGACATTTTCAAAAATTCTCCAAGATATGTTTATATATCCCTAAAGACTACAACATATCCAAGTTGCATCAAAATCCGAAATGTTACTCCAACAAGTGTCCGACTTCACATAGAATGACCCAGTTATAACTAATGATTTGAAATGTTCAATAAAAAAGCAGTGAAACTACTTATTGAACGAAAAAAGATTTATTATAAATCTTGCCTTTCTTGTCACATGATCACATTTTTTGACATCTAAGAACCTGTTAAAAATTGTCGCAAGCCAAAACAGCCATGAAATGGGGGTCGTGAGGCATACTTTTTGGCACCTCACTTGCAAGAATATTAGTTAGGGTGAATTGACCAGTGAATGAACAGGGAGCAGTGAACGAACAAATTGACTTTTTTCGTGTATAACAAGAATACTATTTCATTGAAAACAATGGTGTTATATTTAGAATGAAGGAAAATTTATTGAGATAACGGCGATATAAATATTTTTTTAATCTATGAACGTCTTGGTCGCTTATTATTTTTTTTGATTTGTGGTTTTGGGTGCTGCCATTCACGGCGAGAAACCTAATAAGAAAACACGTACGATGACAGTTAACCATTATATTGTGTAAACTGTGTTCTGATAAAAATAAATTTGTCAAGTTCCTATGATTATAATATATAGACTATATTTTTATATTCTTATGGTAGGTCTCTAACTTAACTTCCCTTCTACTTTTGTAGCGTTTTCAGCGATTTCTCGTCGGAAAATGAAGTATTATTCTTTGTGTTCATTCACTGGGTACAAGATGTTCATTTGTTGGGTATTTTGGTCATTCACTAGTACATTGGGCATTGATTACATTTTTATGATTTATTTCAGACACCGTTCAAGTAAAAAAGCACAAACAATTTTTTTTAGACATTTTTAAAGCCTATTCTGTTATAAATTCTTGTTCCATTAATAAATTAGGACATTATTTAATTTTTATCGTTATTTGAAACTGGAAAAACGCTTAGCTGTTCATTCACTGGTCAATTCACCCTACATCCTCCACAAACCAGATGTAATTTTATTACTAGCTTTTCTGTTTAAAACTGTAAAATCTCGAACTCTAAGGGCATCTCATCTGATTTTGGAGTTAAAAATTATATCAATCGATTTATCTTGACAAAATTTTTTCAATGGTGTATAGAAATTGCTGCATACTCTCACAGTAATCACCTTACTGCCTTAACATTATCCTTTGTGCACAAAGCATACCTTGTATTTAGACATCCTAGAAATTGCAAAATAGAGTTGTTCAATAATACCAAATATGATTAAGAACTTTGAAAAATTAGGAACATTGCAAAGTTTACAGAGAATAACCAAATAAATCATTGTCAACAGACGAATGTAATATTATATGAATTAATTAAAAATTAATTCAACGTAGGTATATCTGAAATTCTGTTAGAATTTTAATACTATATGGACAAAGTTACAATTTCAGTAATATATGGACTCAATGGCACGTCAAAATAGTTTACTTATTAGTAGAGCTGTTGATTCCCGGGAGATCGGGTACCCGGGTACCCGTAAGTAGTGATGGGATCTGAAGCGCTTCGAAGCGCTTCGAATCTATATATATGACAAAAACTTCGGAGCGCTTCGAACATGATTCGAAGCTCTTGAAAAGCCTTGGTCGGCTTCGAAGTCTGAACGGATACGAAGTCTGTTCGGCTTCGAAGTCTCGAAACTCTTGGTTCGAACTTTGGTAGGTACCCCGTGGCGAGAACAACACTCCTCAGTGCCTCACAAAATTTTATGGCCTTCGACCCTCCAAGGGGTTTGAATACCATTAAAAAGAGAGAAATGTCTAGGATTTCCGAGTTTCTCATCAGATCTTTGCGAAAACGACGCCAATCGATTTCTTATGTTTCGCCGATGAAACTAACACCAAGAACGACGTAATTCTGACCATAATGAAGGAAATTCCATGAAAAATCGAATTATATCATTTGAAGCTGCCTTCGTTAAAAATATTCCGATTTACATGAAATTTCATATGATTTTCATCGGAAAAACATGAGGAATCCATCGGTTTCACTTCCATATCCATACGATAAAGAATAAAGAATTATGTTATTTCTGAAACAGGTATGAATCCTCCGGCCGACCGCAGAGAGAGAGAGTGATAATGTGAATTTTAGCGTAAGAAAAGAAATTCTTTATTCTTTATCGTATCGATATGGAAGTGACACCAATGAATTTCTTATGTTTTTCTAATGAACGTCATGCCAAATATCATGCAAATCGGATTACTTTTGCACAAGCAATTTGGATTGCTTATGCTGTCCAGACCACCACCGCTGGTTCGCGGGACAATACAGTCCCAGTCAATACAGTATGTGAAGAATAATGTATGAATATTGTTTTCTTCATTTGTGCATTCATGAAGAAACAGGCTTCGTCGAAAGTTAAGAGATGTTATTGCGCGCGTTTCTTTCCTCACCAGTTTGTGAAAAATCGTTCGTTTATCAGCGATTTTCGAATCTTTTAAGGAAATTGTGTACATTCTTGTATTATGGAAGCTTTTCAGGTAGGTATATACTGCACTTTGAAACAGTTTTTACTTTTTCATCACATATATTTATATAGTTACTAATATTTGAAGTTAATGAAGAATTCATTACATTTTTTATGATTAGAAGATTTCATTAAGGATTTTGTTATACTTCATGGTAACCAGATGCTTTTTCAGGCATAATTATATGTACAGTAAAAGTTGGATGACTGCACGGAACGATCTACAGCGTAAAGGTGGCCGTTCCAATAAGCGGCTACAGCCGCCAGCGACTGCGACCGGCGGCTACAGCCGCCAGCAACTCCAACTGGCGTCGTCGCAAATGGTATTTCCTATATCTAAGCGTCGACGCCATGGCCCCCACCAGTGCAACGACGCGCCGCACAGGCCCTTTTCGAGCACTTGAAAAGAGGGTCTATTGTTGTATGAGGTCTCGAGGACCGTCGAAGATAGTGAAAGACTAACCATTTTTCTTATATGTACATCGTATTCTGTTTATCTATCGGATTGAAGAAGTCAATGACATTTGGGTGCTTCTTTTAATATATCGGAATTCAAATTGTGGCAAAAAATAGGATAAACCTATTCCTTTCTAGTGATGTATAAGTTAAAAAATATTTTTTACATCTATTAATTTGTTTTTCTATTTTTTAACTCAATCGTGATAAAAAATTGGAAACTGTTTTTTGGTACTTTATTAGTGGTTTAAGTCACACGCTGGGGAAACGTTCGGTTTTCAAGTTATTATTTCTGTACTTTCCATAGTATGTATTTATCAATTTTTTTAGTTTTATTGAAATTGTTGACGTTATTTTTTTAAATAACCTCAGACTTTGTTATGAGTTGTATATTAACTCAAATTTTTATGAACTTACTTAACAATATTCAGCATTTTCAACGCGAAAAATGGAATGTTGCATTTTCCCCTATTTCTTTGGATTCAGGCCCACTGTACGATATAGAATACAAGTGATTACTCCATTATTAGCAACTATTGTCAAATCTTGTTTTCGCAGTTGCAAGGACAAATATATATTGTTTATACAAGTTCGTGGAAGGTAACTAAAAAGTCGAAAAATACTGATATTTTTTCAATGGGTTTCTTATAGAAAAATAAATGTATATAACGAATTATTTGCTATTATTTTGCAGAATCGATACTATTTCTGACCCCTTTAACTTTACTTTAACAAACTTTGAAAGAAATCACTTAAAATTTTGCATAAAACAACAAATTTGACATGTGTTTACACGCAGATCAGATGTAGCCGTCATGATATTTTTACATTTTTTTACAAGAGCTCATATTATTAGTTTACAAGAAATATATATATAAAAAAAAAACAATTCCATAAGTTATGAATTCTGACTTCTTTCCTTATTTCTGGATAATCTGTCCGAATGTGAGATGGATCGCAGAGCGGCTAGAGTCGCAGAGCGGCTAGAGTCGCTAGACTGCTTCTGGAGCAGTAGAGCGGCAGCCGCTGCGCGACTTGGCGATTCTGCTGTTACGGCGGAACACAGACACTCGTGGCTCTGTGTAGTGTCTCGAGTAGCCTAGGCTGCTCATGAACCAAACGCGCATAGGCTATAGCAATCCTGGCGCGGCCGCAGCAGTCGCAGCCGCCCATAGGAGTTGGGATGAATGCTTTTCCATTGTACCAGTCATCGCGACAGCGGCTGTAGCCGCCGGTCGCAGTCGCTGGCGGCTGTAGCCGCTTATTGGAACGGCCACCTTAAGTGCGCGGTAGTCATCCCCACCACCGGGGGAGGGGACTCCTCTGGCGCACCACGAAGCTGGACCGTCGCGAGCGTCGAGTAATGTAACCTGATCCGAGCTCGAATATCCGTGAGTCAATACTAATGCAAGAAGAAAACTTTTTTATTATTGATCTTTTTGTAACGAAACTTTTACTAACGTATTTCTGAGGTTTTTCTGATTAAAATAAGACAAAACACGACATAATTTGGATAATATTTACTTCATTTCTCACTCGGAATCCAACATTATTATCACTCATTAAATATGCAAATATGATTTGAATTATATCATTTTTGGTCTTTTTTTAAATGGGGGAACCTCACAAGTACATTGGCAAAAGTTGCGTTTACCAGAAATCAAAAATAAGAAAATTTTCTTGTTGCATTAGTAAATGTGTCATCGACGCGTTTGTTTTGTTCAGCTCGAGTGTCGACCCTCTTTCTCTTTCTCTCGCTGTCCTTCTCTACGCTCGACAAAAAACGTAAACAAACTCCGAGCTCGGCGCGAATAGTTTGGAGGTCGAGAATGTTTACCTCTGCTGGATAACTGCCTGCCTCCGGTCCCGAATTTCGTGCAGTTATCCAACTTTTACTGTACTTGGTAAAGGTTTGTGTTTATAATACAACAAGAATTGGCAATAATATTGAAAGGAATATTCAATGTTGCACAATATTATTGACCGTGTGGGGCACACAGCAAAATATTGTGCAATATATCGCACAATAATATTGAGCGTCTACAGACCGCTTTATAAAGAAAATTGTGTTTATTATACACTGGCTTTAAGTCGAACTTAACCTCGAGTTCATACCTCTTCCAGAAATAAAATAATTCTTTATTCTTTATCGTATGGATATGGGAGTGACATCGATGGAATCCTTATGTTTTTCCAATGAAAATCATATCAAATTTCATGTACATCGGACTATTTTTAACGAAGGCAACTTCAAATGATATAATTCGATTTTTCATGGAATTTACTTCATTATGGTCCGAATGACGTCGTTCTTGGTGTTAGTTTCATCGGCGAAACATAAGGAATCGATTGGCGTCGTTTTCGCACAGATCCAATGAGAAATTCGAAAATCCTAGACATTTCTCACTTTTTAATGGTATTTAAACCCCTTGGAGGGTCGAAAGCCATAAAATTTGGTAAGGCATCGAAGAGTGTTGTCCTCGCCACGGGGTGCCAGGCGGTATTCTGTAAATATGGGTCCCAAACGTACCGAGCTTTCGAACCAAAAGATTCGAGACTTCGAAGCCCACCAAGACTTCGAAGCCGAGCAAGACTTTTCAAGACTTTTAAGCTTCGAATCATGTTTGAAGCGCTTCGAAGTAGTCGCCTGACATTCAAGACCGATTCGAAGTGCCGGGAACCGCTTCGGAGTCCCATCACTACCCGTAAGATACCCGGGAAGAAAAAAATTTCCCGGGAGGGCGCTACCCGGCCAAACTACCCGAGATACTCGAGACATCCGAGATCTCACTTCTTAATTAATGTTAACCCAACCCAAAGCCATAAAATTCGGTGAGGTACCGCAGGGGGTTCACGTCGCCACGGGGTATCAGGTTGCATCTCTCTGGCAGGCGTCGCTCCAGAATCGCTCTCTGTACTCTCTAAGTTCTCGGGTATCCCGGGTAGTTTTCCCGGGTAGCGCCTACTCGGAAATTTTCCTCGTCCCAGGTGTCTCACGGGTACCCGGGTATCCGGGTATCTCGAGTACCTGGTCCACAGCTATAGCTCTACTCATTAGTATACTTGTCTTCCATGTTAGTTCAAAGCCCAAATCTGTAAGAAGTCCTAGTTTCCCTACCTTCAGTTGCTAAGGGATGAATCATCTTTTCTCTACCAAACACGCTTGTTTATCTAGAGACGCAGTAGCGTCTCGACGCCATGTACGTATTTCAACACCCTGTATATGTCGACTGTCGCTACCGTGTATCTTTTATTCGTAAACCGTCTAATGCAGGCATGCACAGGACACCCAATTCCGGGCGTGAGCTCAAATCCGAGCTCAGCTCAGCTGAGCTCGAGCTTGAGCTCCGAGCTCGATCAGGTAGAAGCGAGTCCGGCAACGGAGTGCGGAGCGGCTGGAGTAGTAGGAGCGGAGCCTCACGGGCTGCCGCAGGGATTTCCCAGAGTTTGACGCTCCGAAAATAAGGCACATTTTGGGGAACTTTTAAATGAAAAGTATTGAGTATTTTAATTCCAATCTCTGTACTTTTATTAATTGAAATTTAAAAAATGAGTTCAAATAGGCAGTCAAATTTGTTAAAAATGTAACATCCGTTAGGCAAATACTTAAAAAAAAGTGTATACAAACAGTGATTAGTGCTGTTAGGTTACATTTGCTAATATTATAAGTTACAAAAAAAATATGTTTTCGAATGGTAAATGTGTATATATAGCGGCGCTGCAGTGGTTCAAAGTGTCGCTATTTTTTCGGAAGTCGTTGCGGTTTTGCAACGGTTCTTGCCGTACACAAATAAATTTTGCGACGTCCTTGGTGAATTTAGCATCCTGAAGGTTCTCTTTCTGCACTGAACCTATGGGGGAAATTTTTTTTTAATGGCGGCTGTAATACGGCAAAGTTCAAAAAGTAGTGTTTTTTCACTAAAAAATCGAGCTATTTAATTTTTTTTTATCAAAACAGGAGTTTTTATAGACTCATGCGTAGGTTCAGGCCTAAACTAGACATGTTTTACATATACTCAATTTTTTTCAAATCTATTGGAACCTCCGTTTTTCTGCAATAACTGCAAAACGAAGAGAAAATGTGATTCCGAGAAAATGGCATTTAAAGTTTTGAAGAACATTTGAGTACAATAACTCCAACGTACCTCGCTTAAAAACTTCCTGCAGCATAATAGGAGGTTTCCATGGTGTCTTCTGCATCAGCCTGTAGTTGCTCAGCGACTCTTCTTTTGATTCGGCTTTCTTTGGATCGTTTTTGAGCATCCGCCTCCGCGTAGAACAGCCGCCGAGTGTCCTTTTCCGCGCACACCGCCACGGCGCGCTCACCAACTTGCACATGTAATTGTTCTAACAACTGTAGTAATATTTTGTAACCATCGTTAAATATACATGTAGCCAAGTAGGTGGCAATTTCCACAATTTCCATTTCGCTAAATGCAATTTTTGGTGCTATTCGCCATACCAAGTTATTGTAACTCTCGTTTGCATTTTGTGTATATCCGCCGATACATATCATAAAGATTTAGGTTCTTGAAAGAGTTATGAAGAACCTTTATTCTGAATAACCGTTATAAAGAACCTAAATATCAGACTATATAAGTTTAAGTTACGGTTCCTATATAGCTCTATAACATTTATTTTTTAGGTTCTATATAAGTTCCAAAATGGTTATAGAACCGATTTAATAACTTTTATTTTTTAGGTTCTATATAAGTTCCAAAGCGGTTATAGAACCCATTCTTGTAACGATTGTACAGAATTTTATAGAAAATGAAATTACAACATATTACAACTATATACTACTGTGTATAACCAAATGATTTAAAAATTATTATAAATAAGTAAGTAAATATATATTATGTACATATTTGTACATACATATACATTTATTTTGTAATATGAAGTGTTCGTTAATATAAATGTCTGGTTCTTATACCGATGAGGGTCTAGCTCCCCGATTTGAATGATTTTTTAATATGTTGTCAGAATCATGGTCCTGATGCTGTGGTGGCCCCTAATTGAAAAAATGAACTTGCCAAATAAAAGTTTCAATCTATGGTATTAAATATTTATTACACTTTTTGCAATAATAATAAACAGAATGGATATTACTAATTATAATTTGTCAAGTGCCTGCTTGTGGTAGCTTTGGCATATTTAGACGGAGTAAGAAATTATCTTCTATAATGTCTGGCTTCATTGACGAACGGTGGAGGGACGAGATAAACTTTAACGCCGAAAATAAGCGTTCCACACTTAGTTGTGCTGGCGGAATTGCTAAAATTATTTCGGACAGTTCAAACAGTTTCGGCATTAATTATTTCTGTTTGCGGTATCATAGCTATGAAACTACAGAAGGCTTTGTCGTCAGATAACGAAAGTGGTCGGCCATGTATAAATAGAAGAAACCGTTCAAACCTCACACCCCTGACGTATTCGATAGTCTACCATAAACATCCTCTTTCGATCCCAATCGCTCTGTTCCAAACATACTTTGTCAATCGGACAGTCTTCGCACTCACGCAATACTAGTATAAACAATTGTGCAATACATATCGTCGAATGCAGAACGTCGAACTCTGACAACATATTAAGGTGCGTTTAGACCAAACGAACGAATGCTCGTTCGCCCTACACATCGACAAAATTCGGGCTCATTTATTGTAAACAGCAATCTTCAGTTGCAACTTTTTACATGAATTTTGTCGATGTGTGGGGCGAACGAGCATTCTTTCGTTTGGTTTAAACGCACCTTTAAAAAATCATTCAAATCGGGATGCTAGACCCTCATCGGTATAACAACCAAACATTTATATTAACGAACACTTCATATTACAAAATAATTGAATATCTTTGTATAGATGTGTACATAATATATATTTATATACTTATATATTATAATCATTAAACAAGTTCGTAATGCACAGTAGTCTATAGTTGTAATATGTTGTAATTTCATTTTCTATAAAATTCTGTATAATCGTTACAAGAATCGGTTCTATAACCGCTTTGGAACTTATATAGAACCTAAAAAATAAAAGTTATTAAATCGGTTCTATAACCGTTTTGGAACTTATATAGAACCTAAAAAATAAAAGTTATAGAGCTATATTGGAACCTTAACTTAAACTTATATAGTTTGATATTTAGGTACTTTATAACGGTTATTCAGAATAACGGTTCTTCATAACTCTTTCAGTCAGAACCTTTATATAACAGTTTGAAACAGTTATTTTTCGAACCTATTCAAGCCCTGCTTTAAACACATCTTCGGGGATCAAATATTATATTATATTCTCCATAGCGTATTTTTTTACGAACAAAAAAAATATATTGTCTTTCATCGATCCAGTTTTTATATGTATTATAATTGCAATACGCACTGGTGAATACTTCAGCCAATGAGTCTAATGCACACGTATTTTTAATATATATTTTTTCGCCATTAATATTAACCAAATTACAGTTATTTCCATTTCTTAATATTTCATTTCTTCTTCTCCTTAATGGCCTGTCGTATGTGAGGTGAATGTCTGGGCATGGAGTTAAATATTTCCCTGTAGGGGTATTCTTTTTATTTTTGGTTAAGGATTTTTGTACTGTTTTTTTGTACATCCGCGTTTGTTTCTACATTTTGTGGCATCGTACGCTTCCCTAGAATTTCTTCCATTTGCGGAGCATGAGGCCAGCAGGAACTGCAGCAAGTCGGACTAGAGGCAGTTGCGACTTCCACCTAGCGGCGTGGAGCATAGAAGCGCGAAATTTGAATCGGATCACACGGATGTAATAGGAAATGGATACAAAGTGAAGTCCTCGCCAGTGAATCACTTTGGAAAAAATTTTGTTAGGGAAATCACGTTTTGACTATTTAGAAAAGAGTTTTTTTTTCAATATCTCATGTATTTGTTAACACGATTACGTTTAAACGGCAAAATGGTTTTCAATGAAACTTTATATTAAAATTTTATATTCTTATCTTAAGATCCGATTAGATCACGAAAAGTGATAATTACCCGTTATGGTTCTTTGATTTTTCAGATATACGAACTAAATTCTACATAAGAAAAAGTTAAATAAAGTTCTTCTGTAACTTGTTTAACAAAGAAAAATGTACATTCATAATTGAGGCATTTGATGGAAAAAGGGTACATACGCCAAAATGCGATTTCAAGAAAATCGATTTCAAAGTGTTCATTATAGTATAACTTAATAAAAAGTAATACAATTAAATCAATTTTTTTAAGGATGTAGTTGCCGTGTCGTTCAACCGGTTCTCAATACAGAAGTCATATTTATAAGTTTTAAAAAAGTGGTTTATGTGCCCTTTTTCCATCAAATGCCTCAATTTCTTGTGTTTATTTTAAATTTCTGTACTTTTAATTTCAGCTATTTCTATTTTTCAAACCTTAAAATGATTTTTTTTATTAAAAGACTAATATTTTGATACTGTACATTGGTGAACTTTGTTAAAATTAGAATCCACTCTTGGCCAGTACCATGCACGCTGTAGAAGCCTTCAATAAAAAATATTTTTTCAGAGTATGATCTAAAATCTAAAATCTAAACGTAATCACATCAAACGTAATTATATCAAGTTGCGACAAAGAATCACGCACTATTTACAAATTACTTACGCGCAGCGTGCACGTTACCGCTCGGTGGAAACTACGGGAAAGTGGTTATCTCTTCCATCGGGAGAGAAATGTAAACAATTGGTTATGCAAAGCTAACATCGCGATACATGTTGTACACTAACAGTACAAAAACATTACAAAAATAGAAAAGAAAGGCAACACGTAAATATATCAATTGGGTTCGATATATTGACGAGATGTAAGACTGAAATAATGCTACAATTGTTTACATTTCCAAAGGATAGAAAGCAAGCAAAGGAATTTACTATAATACATGCGACAGAATTTCGAGATAATTGTTACATATAAAATTAATATAATTAAGAATATACATTTATTTGTACAATTATCTCGAAGTTCTCTCTATGAATCATATGTACAGCAAGCAAGCGAATTTATTGCAAGGATAAAACAAGAATTGCGTGAGGTAAATCGAACAACTGTTTACATATTAGCATCGACGAAGTATAGAATAGACTTATCACCTTATGGGACTACGTGTCACCACCCAAACTGTATTACCGACCCATAATTTGAGGACTGAATTTAGCGGCCTCTGTTCATGAACAGCGTCCAACTCTGGAACTACTGTGAAATGTGTTGAAATGCTGAAAGGTGTGTACGTGCTTGTATACGTGTGACTTGTTTAGAGGGAGAGTTTCACATAGAGGGCAGGGTTTCGTTACGCTACGCTTTGTCTCGGTTTGCCAGCGACTTATGTGGATTCACGTACATTTTTCTCCGAAAATCTATTTCGGTGATTTGGAGACTATATGACGCCGAAATTATCTATCTTCTTGAAATCTTATACAAGCTATAAATTGCAAGATGACATTGATTGTTAGTACTTTGCGTGTAGTGGAACAGTTAACTAACATTTTCGCGTGTCGTAAGTCGAAAAATATTAAAAATTGACGCTGTTACTAACATTCCCGCAAATCTCTGCACTCCGTATGTCTAAATAGACGGTGCCCATCATACGACGCGTATAAATCATTGAGAACAAGGAATCCAAGCATTTTTATAAAATTTATATTCGTAGTTTTCGGGACCCGAGGACATTTTGCATTAGTTTATTTATTATTTGGGAACGGTAGATTAGTAATTAAAACTGTACGTTTTGTTATAAATTGATCGGCCCTTTCTTTATTAACTATTGTATGGATTTAAAAATTGTAAAACACACCTACGATGTAAATTCCCGCTTGGGTTAAGGCCTGTTGTCATTATTTCTAGATATGCACATATGAGAAAACAGTTATTGTGCTTTTTAAAGCACAAGTGAAAAAAGTTTTTGTCTTACGGATGTCGCGACCCGCGAGTGAGATAAAATGGGAGGGAAACGGCTCGGAGGTCCTTCACGCGACAAATGATCAGTCTGGCAGCGACAACAAAGTATGATACCTACATTGTCTTCTTGCATTCTCCGTGAGCCTGATTTTCGCACGTCGATGTCGGCCCACGGACGAGCTATGCCAAAATGCCCTTATTGAAGCAGATTTCACTTTCTTCTATAAATTCTGCAAAAGCCGTAATCAATAGCTAAAAGCGGAAAACATGTATGTACACATGCTAATTGTAAGATGAAATTTTTACATTCTCTGTTTCATCTTTGTTCGAGCATTTATGGTAAATTACTGAGATTTTTTAATAAAAGGAAAATCAAACACGATATCATTCGGGCAAGTAGGTATGCACATATGAGATGGTGGTGAAAGAAACTGTTTTATATATGAAATATCCCCTTTTTATTTATTTATTAAAAGCTGTCATACAAAAGACAAAAATAATATAACTGTATAATATTTGTGAACTCCTTTTCTTCTCACGGTCATAATTTCTTACTTATATAACATCCTAGGCTGTAAAAAGAATACAATGTATAAAGTATTAGGGAAGAGATCTTTTAAATAACAATATTAATAGCGTTAGTTCGATATAAGTAATGTATTTGAATATATAAAGTAGAAAGTTTATGTTGGTGTGTTTGTCTGTTGCCTAAAAACTTTCGAATGGTAAACTCTTACAACACAAAATGTGCCGCCGCTCATTATGTCTGACTAATCCAAATCAATGTAACTAGAATTTAAATTCCTGGCGAAGTCGAGTATGTAGTAAAGCTAATGCATGTACAGTGGCTCACAGCTATAATCGTACACTTTTTAAAATCGCATAACATTGTTAAAATTGGTCCAAACGACTTGAGTTTGTTTTGAGAAGCTAGAAGGATTAATTTGTTAAGTGACGTGTTTCGTCGCGTCGTTTTGAAAAAAATTCAATTGATCGGAATAGCACAAGAAATATTGTAAAGGTCGTTTTTTCAATTTTTTTCGCTGTTTTCGTGAATTTTGCGATTTTCGATCTCATTCTGCGATCTTTAAACGTTTATAGCTGAGAGCAATGTTAACCGATTTTGATGAAATTTTAGGCATTACTTAAATCTACAATCGGGATTTTTAAATTTTCATTGCACGCTCAATTAAAAACGTTGAAAAACGACTTTTACTATTTTTTTTTTGCTATTCCGGCCAATTGCGATTTTTTTCAAAACGACGAAATACGTCGCTTAGCAAATTAATCCTTCTAGCTTCTCAAAACAAACTCAAGTCGTTTGGACCAATTTTAACAATGTTATGCGATTTTAAAAAGTGTACGATTATAGCTGTGAGCCACTGTATGTATATTCCGAACTGTAGACAGACCTGGTGTAACGTGTGGAGCAAAGGTGTTTGAACCGTAGGCTGCTAAGTACATAATCATTTCTTTAAAGTTGAAATCGATTGATATCGTGTACGGATTCAAGTACCAATGTACCCTAATATATCTTATTCGCGGAGCGTGAGACCATTACTAAAGTTCTATCAAATATTGTAACTCAATGTCCACAAAAGCTCTGCCTTTCTTTCATCTTAGTTCCTCTATCGCTTTATAGTTTGTCACGTTAATACAGATTTCAAAAAATAAAGCAATAGAGTTAACGGGGTGGGCCACGCGAAGGCGTGAAAGAAGGTCTTCGCCATCCCAGAGTATGTTCAATGTTAATACAAATCCAAACCATTCACCGAAAAAAAGGAAAAAACAAGAAAAAGAATACCTTATTTTTTAGAAATAAAGCCTTCCACCGAATAATATAACACTGAAAATACTCGAAATCATGCACAAGCCAATATATACAGCACAAGCCAAAATATACAGCAAAAGCATAAGGTGAAAGATACAGAATGAGCATGAATGAAGATAGAAGCAAAAAGGTAGGGCAGGGACTTGTTAAAAAAAGACAAAGTTTTCAAACATGCTTTAATGTCGATAATTTTGAATGGTTTTTACTTAATGATGCTCCCACACATCTTAATTGCTCGCCGAGCCATACTGTATCTTTGTGTATTTTTACCGTTAAAGTTATATATACCATTTCTTTACGATGAGCAGCGCATTCACCTTGAGTAAACCAATTTGGATATTTTTCCTCCACTACGCGGGAAATAATCGAAAATAGTTTGTCCAATATGAATGCTTCGCTGCGTAACGCGGGATAATGAACGTCGAAAACTTTAGATATAATCCGAAAAATAAACGAAAAATGTTGCGTTGGAACGCAAAGGTGTCCAAAATCAACATTATCTGCAACAATATATGCCCGAAAAGATATCAGTATTTGCTCGTTGCGACAAAAGCTACTGTTACTATCAATGAATGTGACATAACATTTGTCACACCGCGACTTTTCGACACTTTTTTTAGCAATGTACCCAGCAAAATATTCAAGCGCACATGATTCTAAGGAGCACACCGATGTTGATAGTTGATCAATATTAATATCAATGTCTACATCTGTACTGATACTATCATCATCGGTGTACTCTTCAATATCATGTAATGGAGCATCAGGTGACAACGTGGCTGGTTCACATTGTGATATAGAATCTCCCGGTAATAACGGTGTGTCGTAATCTCGCATGCAATTTCCAGTATCTAAACTATGATCTAAACTTAATAAAATATTTTTTTCTGATCGCAAGACGCACCGCTTTTACCGAGGGATTATGGTTGTGAGTGCCACCATGCATCCGCAGAACAGAGAAGAAGTTTTCAATGGGATCCGTATTAAGTCGCGACGTTAGTAAAAATGTAATACCTTCTTCTCTTAAATCATTCCACAGTTGCAGAGTGGCATTTATAGATTGCCGCAACCCCAAGAAACATGGAGGTGCTTTCAAACCATTAGGAGTCATCGTAAACCAATTGTTCATTTCATTTAATTGTGAAATTAAATTATTCTGAACATTGTCATAAAGTCGCGAAAGTGCACACTTGTTTGGGTTGGGATCACGGGCTGATCTACTATTTAAATTATCGAACAAATCATTTAAGGTTTCAAAGAAACTAGCCGTGTGTTGAACGGTTGTTGTTTTTATGCTACCTGTCAATGAAGCGGTGAACAGAGCAGACGATACCCTTTTGCTGAAAACTTGGAGAGCTAGCTTACATTTCATTTTATCGAAAGAATTTGGGGCGAAACTTCCGAAAACCGGTCAAACCCGATTGGGCTGAAAATTTGCAAATAGCTTTATTTTGCATAAAAATAACGTTTGCGAGAAGGATTTTTGGCGACTCAAAATTTTTTTTTTACCATTTCAATGTCGTTTCCTACCTTACCGACAGAGTCGAGAATAGGATACAACAGTTATTCAATGCATTCTCTTTATTATTCTCCTGTATATACATATTTTATATCGTTTAATAGTGCTTCGAATGGGTCTCTGCCTGACTTCTTCACTTCATACCGCCATAAATATTCACAGATGTGATCAATCATGGTGTCATCCTTAATTCCGCCCCTACTCAAACGAGCCCGCAAAGCCCGCCACGACGCTTCAATAGTTTGGGTATATGCTCCGCTGTCTGGATCCACAAAATTTGTGGAGTGATTCACTGTCTCATGAACATATCCATATTTTTCTAAATTCGTATACCCCTTCCAGCAATCTGTGATAATTTTTGTTCCCGCCGTTACATGTTTTTGTATAAGTGAAATAAGCGTATTTGCATCTCGCTTATTTCCTGGACATATTTCCAAGCGGTACTTGCCTCCGTCACGCTCTATCATCCCTTTTGAAGGATAAAAATTAATAGCGAAATTTCCAAAAACCCCCTAAACTACATAACTACCTAAAAAATGTATAAAGTAACTGTAACATATATCTATCATACCTAGAGTCCATTTGCCTTCTCTTAAACGCCCTCTTTCAAATTTTCTTCTACCAATTTTGCACTCGTCGATTTCGACAATAGTATCAGGGCCCCCAATTAACCCATCTGCAATATAATCTCTGTCGAGAGCCAGAGTACACACCTCTCTGCAGAAAGAAAATCGGTCTGCTACAGTTTCTGAGGAAACTGTTTGACCCTCAACAATACTGCATTCATGCCGTACTTGCTCAAATGTAAATCGCCTTGCAAAAGCGTAAGTGATTATTATGCACGTCTCAAGGCTGACATGACAAAATTCGAACCTATTTTCACATAAAATAAACAACAAGGTATAATACAATATAAACTAGATGATGATGATAATAATAATAAGAAGAAGAAGAAAAAGAAGAACCATGTATTATGCGCTGCAGAAATACTGTGATTGTATTTCTGATGCTTGCGGCATCGGAAACGGCCTAAACCTTCCGGTTCTTCAATATAATCCATTTCTCTTTTGTGTTTGTCACAAAACTTTCGAGTAGGAATCAATTCAATTTCCCTAAGCCATTGAATCGTGTCCTCTCGGGTATTTAATTTTTTTGATAAAGAAAATAGATTCATGGCACTTAAAATTTAGACTACTATAACACTTCCAGATACGTTCCGAATGCTCTGAAGGCACAGTTTTAACTGAATTTTGGATCCTAACTTAAATGGCTAAAAATGTTTCTTGCAACATTGTTTCTATCTCTGGAATAGGCGCACGAGTCACGGGCCCAGCGACCGGCTAAAACTGTTTCTCGCAACATTGTTTCTATCTCTGGAATAGGCGCACGAGTCACGGGCCCAGCGACCGCGACTGTCAACACTCACAAGATAGGTGTGATAAAAAATAAAACAGCGCCTTCTTATCCTGATCCAGGACCTTCGATTCGTACATGTGTAAAAAAAAGCTGTACGCAAAATTTAAGTCAAATTAAACTGCTCTCTCTACTAGCTAGACGCCTTACGCACGGGGCTTGGCCCCGTGCAAATTCACATCAGTTCGCTACCATGCTTTACGCGCCCGCGAGCGGGCGCGCGCCCCCCACCCCATTCTAACCCAAACCAATACTAATACCGAGTATCAAGCTGATATCTCTTTCTAAGTTGATCTCTGTTTTATAGATTTTAGGAGATTAATAAGGAGAATGCATTGAAGCTTGGCCCCGTGCAAACTCACATCGGTTCGCTACCATGCTTTACGCGCCCGCGAGCGGGCGCGCGCCCCCCGCCCCCTTCTAACCCAAACCAATACTAATACCGAGTATCAAGCTGATATCTCTTTCTAAGTTGATCTCTGTTTTATAGATTTTAGGAGATTAATAAGGAGAATGCATTGAATAACTGTTGTATCCGATTCTCCCCTCTGTCGGTAAGGTAGGGAATGACATTGAAATGGTAAAAAAAAATTTTCGAGTCGCCAAAAATCCTTCTCGCAAACGTTATTTTTATGCAAAATGAACCTATTTGCAAAATTTCAGCCCAATGGGGTTTGACCGGTTTTCGGAAGTATAGCCGAATTTGGCCTTACATGCTTCTCGGACAATTTGTAAGCTGCTCGAGTATTTTTGTCCTTTTCTAAATTCCACAAAGATATTACATTGGACCACGAAACAATAGATCCATTAATTAAAAAATCATGTTTCAATAAATTATTTCTAATACTTTTAAATAAATGTAAAAAATCAAATAAAAAATAAATTTTTTGGCCATTTCGTTCAAAATACGGTTTTTGAATAGATGATCGGTCGTCTGCTATGCTCTGATTACTGCTTCCCTGATCGGAAACAACCGCTCTGACTTTTAAACCGGTTGCATGCAAAGCATCTAAAATCTCATCTAAAATTGTGGACAAAGCGTCTCTCTTGACTCCTGATTTTGAAACAAAGAAAGCCAGTGGTTGTTTCCAATTAGTGAATAGCCCGCGTAGCATAAAAACAAGAACCTGTGTACCCACCGCCAAATTTCTACCCAAAGATCCCAAGTCTTCGAAACCTTCGATGATTTGTTTAGTTGGATGGAAATCTAGACATTTTTTTATTGCCATTTCATCAAACAGGAGTATGCAATTACGATCTGCGGCTTCCATATAGCCAGCTTTAATTTTGAGCGCGGTAAACAAAGGTTGGCATATGCCAGGCCAGATATCTATTTTCCCGAACCACCGAATAATTGTAACTAGACTCGGAAGATGAAAACCGAACACTACGCGCATCTTGTTATACAAAGCTGGCGAAGTGTAGTGCATTGTCATGCAAATCTGCTGTTCGCTACGTGTATAAATTTCTTTCTTCGACTTAAATAATAGTAAACATATAAAAGTTAAAATAAACCCAGAAACTTTATTCGCGATCGCTTTCTTCAAGCATGTATCATTTATACTGCCTGAAGAAAGTTTATCTTTTAAACGATTGATTGCTCTGGACTTCGCCCTTACTTGCAAGCGAAGAATATTAGATTTATTCTTCTCTTGCTTTAACTGTTTTTCCATGTCCATCAACCGTTCCGCCAAATTATTGCGTTCTTCTGATGATGAACTGGCTTCAATTTCCATACTTACGTCGCTATCGATATCATTAAAATACATTTTAGGCACGGCATCTTTCCGTAATTGCCCGGATACGTGAAAACTACTTCTCAAGAAATGCCGGCTACAGATACACTTTTTTCTCAATTCCGCGTTAGTCATTTCCACCCAATCATCTAAGCCACAGTTAACCAGCCACGTTATGCATCTATCATTGTCATTTACCGGGAATGAATGGAATGTAGTACCGTCAGTTACATTACGGTTTACTAAATTGCAATTGGGATATACACATTTGTTATAATGTGTTTTACGAGTCTGATTCTTCATTACTGATAAATATACAAATTAATGAATGAAGGAAAGAATGATGCGAATGATAAAGCGTAGAGAAGTTTTACTTAATACTTACTTGGATATTATTTGACGAAATTAACAAGACTTCTCCGAGTACCAATCTTCAAGACGGCTTGTAGGAAACTGATTTTGTTTCGACTGATGATCGTTGAACGGTATCGCCGACAGCCGCCCACCGAACAAAAGAAACGCGTCGCGAGGAAAGAAACAAACAAACGCTCGTGTCTGGAGATTCATTTTCGGGATATCGGCAGACGAAATTTAGGGAGATCTGACTTTTGAGGCGCGGTGTTTAAACTTTAAATCCCAGTCAGCCAGGTCAGCTGAGCGCGCGGCCGGCGTACGCGCATTCATACGCGAGAAGCACCGCCGTGCGGCGTGCAATTCAACATATTCTTACACTGCTTTAAATCATTCTTCACACAGTGAAACCACACAATTCTTTTACTATCATTGTTTCACACATATTAATTACGCAATAATATCACAGTGGCCTAACATCTAATCAGAGCCACATTTACCTTCCAGGGGCCCTAGGCTGAATATTTGGTGGGTTCTCGGTTAAATGTAAAAAATAAAATGACGCTGATTCGATTTATTTTATCATAATACTCGTTTTTAATCGTGAATAATGCAAAGAAAACATTGCCCTCAATAGTTTGAGATCTTTGTACGAAATTTCGTGATACATATGTAGAAATAAACTTCGACTTGTAGAGGTCGGAGTTCTTCTAAATTCGAATTGTTAAGGTAAAATACATAACTTAACATGCAAAATATAGTTCGAGTTAAGGAAATTTTATTTCGAGTTACAGAGGTGTTTACAGCGGAGCAGAAGGGAATGAAGAAAACTTTCGCCTTATAGAGCTTTTCGAGTTGTCGAAATTCGACTGTATTAGCAAATACCCTGTCTCGGGGATATCAGTGTATTGTAATATTTACAAGAAATATGTGAAAAAGAATGTTTCTATTCGTTCATTTTGTAGAATATCTAATAAACACTGTTTTCGGGAATTAATCTACACTTTTCGTTCGGTGGACATTTGTAAAAAAATTATCGCAGAATTGGTTACGACATTGACAATTAATGTTAAATTTTTTTACATCAACATGCTCCATTCAATAAGAGAAAAAGTTTTAAAAAAAGTTATGTGCCGCACCATTGCGACGGAAGATATCGTTAAAGTTTACGCAAAAACTAAAGTGCGTATATCGTTTTCTTCTCGCCTTTACAAAAACAAAGGCGAAATGGTAATCCATATAGTGATCCGCAGAAATATAGCTGGCTTCGATATGAGTGTGTAAGTTCTAAAAAATTCTAACTTCGTTTTCCTGGGGTGTGCGTTCATGTTGCACGGTTTAATTTTACCATTGGTTTTACTCTTTAAACTAATTTTTTTCCGTTTAATTGTTTTTGTTCAATGTACCTATATCAACAACAAGCATACAAACAAAGCAGAAATGTGTTCTTGAGATACCGTTCTTACTAGTCTCCAAATGTACTTTAAATTCTAATTGTAAGTTATTTAAATAAATTTTTACATTATCATTTTATAGCACAAAGAGGAGGAGAATGTATAAGCTACGGATTCATGCGCAATCGGAGTAATTGTAGGAAGGGCATCGTGTTTGGCTTTCCTTTCATACGGAAAATTTCATACAATATGTTACAAATACCGTGATGAAAATAAAACAGAAAATATAAAAATTTCATTTTTCAATAGTATAGATGATTTCGTCTAACATGCGTTCCCGCCTTTGGCTACTGATCACTAGCTGGCCGCGCGAGCTAACTGTGGCACGAATAATTTTTTCGTATAAATAAGCGATCAGGCCCGCCGCGCACGTAAAGGATGCAGTATCAGAAGTCCGAAAGACGGAGCGAGACAAAGTATTAACGCATTGTCTGTTTCACGTCTATCAGCACTCAACCGATGCACCAAACTCATCATTAGGAAATACATACATACATACATACAGATGTACACACTTAAGAATGTTAGAGACGGTGAAATTTCAATTGTTAACATTCTATCAAGTTTTAGCTATTTGCTTGCAAAAGTGTTATTAGCATATTTTGTTTGACAAGTGTTACGAACTGGTAAAGATTCGTTAAAAGCAAACGCCTGATTTAGCGAGCTCTGCTTGCAAGACATTTCAAGTCGCATCGATTTTTGCCTTCAGGGGCATCACGTTTCTGGGAACGGCATCTGTTTAAAAAAAAAAAGACGAACTTTTCGGGGGCCTTGACCTCAACAATATTTCCTCTTTCTATACCAATCTTTTTCCGTACTTTCCTCATGCCATACTGCGCCGTAATTGGTTTCATTTTAATAGAAACATCTGCCATAAAATATAGATGTTAGCATAATGATAAAAATATTAAAAAATTATTTTTCCATTAGGGGATACTGCATATTAATACCCTGTATTCCTTCCAAGCGCCGACAAATATATTGTTATAAAGAGTCTATAGCTTCTGAACAATTTTAGAAATCTATGTAAGCCTGATACCTGTTTCCATATTTATATAGAAGAGCGATAAGAAGTAGAGGAAATACTGTATTGCGTTGTTTCAAGCTGGACAAATGTTGTAAATGTTTATAAGACCGACTCGAGAAATCCGATCTTACCATATTTTATGGAAGAAAGAAAGTCAGAAAAGCATGTATTTAGCCGTGTAATACAACATTTTTAACAGTTTTCTTGGCATGTTAGTCAATTGAATGTTAGGGTGGCTTAAAATAATTATTTAAACACTTAAAGACTGCAATTCTGCGAAATATAAAAGAATTAATTATGGCTACAGTCCCTAGCAATAATCCCACTAAATATAAAGAATTTAATAAAATAACTTTTCCCCCGCTTTGGACCACAAGTCGATTTTCCGCGTACCCAGGCTCAAAAATATCGTTCCAACTACCACTGATGATTTCCCCCTTTCATGCGGCCGCCCAGGCTAGGGAAAATGCGCAGGCTGGATGCGCGTGATTATTATGTTGTCCCCTCCTCGAAGTGACAGAAAATATAACCTATATGCTACATGACAATAAATGTTTATTGGCTACTTCGTTCCCTTACGCTACATTTGTGAACTTTTTATAACTAAACATCCTTCGAAAATATTATTGTTACGCCGCAACGGTATATTTATGAAATTGGGTATAGCATATAGGTTATATTTTCTGTCACTTTAAGGTGGAGGTGTGAGTATCGATAAAGTTATCGATAAATGTGGACAATATCGAAATGTTATCTATATTTCGATATATCGATAATATCGTTAAGATGTTGACGCGAGTAGACCCAGATAGCACACGACGTCTATAAGCCGTCTTTAGCGGCCGATTTCTTCACCTTCAGTAATCTTCCAGTTAGAGTTATGTTCCATATAACTGGCAAATGATAGCATCCACCTGGCCAACGGGTGCCACATGATAGCATCTAATTGGTCGTTCACTGACCAGGACTTTAATCGGAGGTGAAGAAATCGGCCATAAGACGTCTTGAAAGTCTGAAAGACAACTTATAGACGACGTGTGCTATCTGGGGAAGCGGCTGAGGTATACACGGAAAAAGGTCAGCACCATAAAAGCCGATGCTAAGCCCATTCACGATGCTGTCCAGCACCAAAAGACACCGTTGTGAATAGGCGAAAATATCGGTGCTGAGCCGCTGACAATGAGTATCGAAAGCGATATCTTTAAGGCCGGTAGTCACAGTGGCTACTTATTCTTAAGCAAATGCTCTATTATCCTAGTAGCTAGTAAAGGATGCCGAATGCTTAAGCATTTGCTTAAGAATAAGTAGCGACTATGAATACCGGCCTAAAAATATGAATATGTATCATTGTTTTACAATATCTTTAAAATTGTTATTTGCATCGTTGCTGCAACAAAGTATTCTACCTCAGCCTCTTCTAGAAGAGGCGAATAAATTTATTCCCTGAACGATATCATAACGGTATTGTCGATATATCGTTAAATATCAATAAGATATCGATAATCTATCAATAGTCGATAGTCACACCTCTAATCAAGCATAGAAATCTGTAAACATGAAAATTGATGCTGAACTCAATTAGAGTCTAATAAAAAAGGCATGAATTTGGCAAACATAAATAAATTAAGCTAAAAACTTACTATTTCGATGAAATGTACTAAGAAAATGACGTTATGAATAGAAAATTTTTATATCTTAACCACGAATAATTATACTCATCGACTTCATAAATATACCGTTGCGACGTAATAATAATATATTGGGAGGATGTCATAAAAAGTTCACAAATGTAGCGTAAAAGAACGAAATATCCAATAAACATTTATTATCATGCAGTACATAGGTTAAGTATATTTTTTGTCACTTCGAGGACAGAAAATCCGCTCCTCGAAGTGACAGAAAATATAACCTAACTAAGAGACTGTACAAATGTTTATTACGCGTTGTATTTATATAATATTTCTGATCGAAATTTATGGAAATAAGTGCAAATTATGCTTCTATCAAAATGTATTAGTAAACGGAATTATGCAACATGTTTCTTGAAATTAGTCGTAACGTTCAGGCCGTTTTAGATTTTAAATGTTCCGATAAGATTTAATTTCAATTCGTGCCACTCGTAGCATTGTAATCTTATTTTGGACTGAATCGATAACGTTGGGTGTGACACGAAAATGGTAAGGGGGCTCGCGAGCCCCCCGAGCATGTGACAGAAAATTACATTGCGTGATAGGTCTATTCTATACCTGGTCTGTGATATTAGCGATGTCCATAAATCGAATGAAATAAAAAATGGATGATATTGATAATATTCTGGACATCACTAATTTCCATTACCCGACGTAGAAGGAACACCCGCGAGGCCATCAACGGCATGTAAACGTAACCTACTCTTTTGCTTCTTCCCAAGAATTGGATATAAATGCTCAGATGACATGAGAGATAGATGTATGTCATCTACCTCCATGGTCTGAGCTGTGTCCCCGTACGCCTTTAATGCCGATTTCGTTACGCAAATGGCATTGACGAGGGTCGAAGACAGTCGGTTTCGTTTTTTGTTCTTTATGTCGGGAAGCATGGAAAACGATCTTTCAGCATCGGCGTTTGAATTTGGAAGACTTCTAATGGAATTTAATAATTTCTGCAATCATGGGTATTTAAACGAGCCTTGATCGTTTCGCGTTAACAAAACCGTTTTCCAAACATCATCAAAAGCTAATGTACAAAGCATCTGCTTGTCTTTATATGCAAAATTCAGGTGCAATGTCGACCATTCTTTTTGCAAACCGTCTTCGTCGAAACCGCCCAATTTCTGAGCAATAAAGAGGACACTTTTAAAGGAAGTGTCTCTGTCATTATCTATTAATGCCACATGAGGCTCACAAACACATTACTTGCTCAGAAATTCGTCATCGATTGGCAATTGATTACGAATTTCGTTTGCAGCCGTTATGTAAAACTTAATACAATTTTCTCGAACGGTTTTGACAACATCGGGTTTGCCTTCTGCAACTAACTTAGAAAGAAAAAGGTCACAATCCGTACCTAAATGAATACTATTAATTGCGATTTGGTTATCGCCGTTTGAAAAATCTATTAATCTTACTAAATCCACGTGCTTCAAAAGCTGCGGTTTCAAAAAATTACGTAAAATATTATACAAAAGAGTTTTGGCAGTAGTTTGAAGCAAATGGATTCATTGTATGTTGCGATTGAAAGAATAAACTAAAGTCATTGAAATACAATAGAACGTATTCCAAAAACAGAAGATATGCTTTCGCTTCTGGACTTTGCATGATGACAAGCAGATCTTCCCCAGACTTTGCCTTCTCACTTACGACCAATTCTTTCAGAAATTGCAACAGACTGTCCCAATTTTCTAAAAGCGTAACTACGGATGAGTAACGCGATAACCATCGCGTAGTACAGAATTTTAAAATTTTGCGTTCGGTAAATTGATAACATTGTTGGAAATCGCGAAAAATGGTCGAACGTTTGGGACTGCTATAAATGAATGTACTGACTTTCCGTAATAATTCCTCGCAGACCTCGGGAATGGTAGCGCATGCTTTATGCATTACCAATGCAGAGGAGTGACATGGACACGGCATGGTGAAAAAATTTTCACCGCGAATTTCTGCAAGTTTGGTTTTGAATGACGAGTGACACCCCGTCATAACAGACGCGTTATCACACAACAAAGCAAGAATGTTTCCGAACGGAATCTGCTTTTTCCACATGGAGTTCTTAAAGGAGGTAAATATTTTATCGGCAGTACATTCTCGAGCGTCAAGATTAATTAATTCTACTAATTCCGTTCGAACATCCAAAGTCTCGGGTGCGACATACCGAACAATAAATGACATCCATTTCTCATTGGTAATGTCGGATGTTTCATCAATAAATACTGAAAACTTAGAATTCTGTAAAACATAACTAAGACGCTTTGTTTCCCGAGGACACAGAACGTTTGATATAATATTAGAACACTTTGTTCGACCACACGTCATACGTTCCAAAACATCAGGATCTTTCCCAACGTCCTGGAAAAATTGAAGAATCGCCTCTGCCGATTGATGCGAAATATTTTTCTCGGCAGCTAATGCAGCAAAACGAATATCCGCGATTTGTTTTCGTTCATCAAATGACTAATGCGATTCCTCGCCTTGCGATCCGAAATCGTTCGATTTCCTTACATCTATTCCATTTTTTTTGCAGTTTTTGATGTGGCACTTTGAATCCGCGTGACGTTCGATTTGCGACATCCCGCAAGCAAATGAGTTTTTGTCGAGACCTTAGTACCCTGTACAGGTATCCGCCGAATTTTTTTAGAAAACAAATATTTATGTCTCGCTGATTCCGCATGCCTTTTAACGCTCCACGAGTGGCAAGAAAAAGTTTTCTCGCAAGAAGAACAGTAGAAATCGCTTTTATCAGTAGGTACTTCGCGAATCCTCGATCGGAACTTCTCATTCGTTTCCCACAACGACCGATAAACAGGAGTAGCCTTTTCACCTGTTTTCTCAAACGTTTCCATCGTATTTACCACGAAAAAAATGAAATATGCAGGAAAAATATTATATACAAAGCAACAAGCAAATGCTAGCGTATAGAAAATGGGATATTAGGGGTCTACTAATTACACACTACACTTCCCATAAGACAGATCCGAATTCCCGAAAAACATGCAGACATTGCGAAAGAAAGAGTACTCACCACCTAATCTTCAGTTCTACTGAAATGACGGTTAAATGTCGCGAAGCGCAAGTTGCGCCGACTGCGGGACCCCCACGAAACGCATCGACACGTAAATACAAACAAAGCATACGCGACCACAGTTCGCGGATCTGACCGTCAAATGTACTTGACGAAAACTAGGCCCGAGCGAACCTTCGAAACGGGAAACGAAAAGAATAGATAGGAAATCGTAAAATAGTAAAAAAAATTCAGAAAGGAGAAAAATCGAAGAAAAGGCCAAAAGAAATAACAGCAAGGCAATGGTGACAGCACCGAACTGCCACAGATGCATTTACCAGTTACCTTTCTCTCCTATTCTTGTACAATAATACCTTTATACCAATTTACACATTTTAGTGTACAACATGTATCGCGATGTTAGCTTTGCATAACCAATTGTTTACATTTCCCTCTCGATGGAAGAGACCACCACTTTCCCGTAGTTTCCACCGAGCGGTAACGTGCACTCTGCGCGTAATTAATTTGTAAATAGTGCGTGATTCTTTGTTGCAACTTGATATAATTACGTTTGATGTGATTACGTTTAGATTTTAGATCATACTCTGAAAAAATATTTTTTATCGAAGGCTTCTACAGCGTGCATGGTACTGGCCAAGAGTGGATTCTAATTTTAACAAAGTTCACCAATGTACAGTATCAAAATATTCGTCTTTTAATAAAAAAATTCGTTTTAAGGTTTGAAAAATAGAAATAGCTCAAATAAAAAGTACGGAAATTTAAAATGAACACAAGAAATTGAGGCATTTGATGGAAAAAGGGCACATAAACCACTGCTGCATAAAAGCTGCCTGGAATTACCCATCATTTTTGGCCGGTATTACCCCACACCTCATGTTCAGATATTTAAAGTAATACACTGAATTGAATTTACATACCACCAAAAACCAAATGTGAGTTTGAAAGTAGAAACATTCCTTTATTTAATGAGATTAATATTAATAATTCATATCTATTCCATGTACTAACTTAGCTTGCTTAACACTCGGCCACTGTTATAAGATTACGGTGCGAAATGAATATTCCCGGATTTGTTTGAAACAAAGACTGCTATCGTCATGAAAATCATGAATATTAGCTCGCTGCATCATTAACAGGTGATAGTACCATACAGAGTCAAGTTACGTGGTTAAAGAAATAGAAGTGGCCGGAATTACCCGCTGGCCGGAATTACCGCGCTTTCCTCTACATCTCTATGCAACATCCTGTGCATCATGCATTCCATGCGCGAATCGGAACGCACTCTATATAATTCCTATTATTAGTTGAAACTTGTAAATCTTTTAATTTATTTGGTTTGGCTTCAATTTTTAAGCCTTTCCAATTTTTCTGTTCCGTTAAATAGTCATAAGTATGAGTAGCGTTTTGCGCATTTTCGCAAAAATTACGTGAATCGATTTTTCTTTTTTTTCTTGTCTTGCCTCACTTTGCAGCAGTGCAATTTTTTCGTTTGTGCGTTTAATTGCAGGACGTTCCAATTTCGAGAGATTTTCGATAGATTTTATATGCTGAATGATAAATTTATCTTTAAAATATGCCTCACATCTAGAGGATGTCGCTACATTCGATGACAGAGGGAAATATCCCCTCATCACTTGTGTCCAGAGAGGAAAATGTTTTGCCAATTTAACTACATATGTGACTAGTTCTGGACAATAAAATGCATTATACCTATCTGTCTCTACACTGTCTTTTGCAATTTGTTCTGCCTCGTCTCTGATATTATTTACAAATGCAACTATATTTTCATTTTCAGTTAGCATTTCTAAATCACCGTATTCTGTGTCATTCTCGTCGCTCGTAAAGGAGAATGACTTTATTCTTTCGAATAAATACGAACGCTTCTGCTCGCAAATTACTTCATTTCCATCAGAATCTTTGCCATCGTACTCACTGTAAGCGACAATAAATATTGAGCTAAGCAGTGTTCTAAAATCTTCCACATTATCGCACGATGACATTATCCCCGCGCATCGCACAAAGAAGTCTTTAATTTTAGGATGCTTTCTATAAAATACATCTTTGTTACAAATAATTTTTATTAAATGAGCAATATCAATTCTGATGAAACACCGAAGTGGATGTTGCAAAATTTCGCTAGTGATCCATCGATAGCAATCGGAAATGTAATTTGTTAAGCAACGTTCATTGAATGCCAGGCTGGTTGCATTCAAAAGCGCCATAGAATAATCGGAATCAACTTCTGGAGGCACCGGTGCCCCTTCTCTTATAATCTCCCTCAACCAGTATGTAATTAAGTTTGTATCGTGCTTTTCCGAAAGCATTTGAAATATTGGTTGTATACACCATTATCACCTTTTATAATAATTTGGTACAAGAATATATGTTTCTTGTCACCATTTAGTTTCTCTATTGTTTTTACTAATTTTCCGGTCGCGTCTATTTCTATTTTCCTGCACGATTTAATTAATGTTTTATACAGTTCCATTTGCATGGGAGACCAGTAAAAACAATAGAAAGGATCCTTTGCGATCTGTTTAATGTACCCTGAGTATTGCCCCTTACATTTCAACTCACATAATGAATTAATAGGGTCAAGATTTTTATTTATTCCTAATTCCCGTACAATGGCTTCTTCTCTGATTTTCCTCAGAGTACATTGTCGCGCAACATAAGGTGGTTCGGGATCGTTATAGCTTAAATCAGAAACGGCATGATTTCTCCATTGTCTGGGTTTAATATTTAAAAGTTGTTTCCCTATTCTTTCCTTTTAGTGCCCTTTTCTTTTCATGCGGTATTCCCGATGAATCGACTGTGTGCACTCTTAACACAATACCAGTGCCAGGAGCCGGTTTGTGTAAGCAATGAGCTTTAAATTCGGCACCGCATTCATTACAAGTGCCGTATATTTTCAAATATGTTTCCGCTTCCGGAGAATCGAAAATTTTGCTATATTTGAATGTATAAGCGCACGGAACTTTCGTTTTTAAAAAACTCGCCTTGCAAATAATATCCGTCCAACCGGGACTAAGTATTTTGTAAGATTTTCCGCGAGTACCCTTTTCTTTATAAATTTTCGATACAGGAGCAATAGATTTCCATTGGTCCTTAGACAATGGGATGTCAAAAAATAATGGCGGCAATTTATTATGAATTATAGTCGCATCATTGGGGGGCACGAAATCTTGACTAGTGTTACTTACATTAGAAATATCGATGCTATCCATCATTGCTTCGTCGTCGTCTTCCTCTACTTCGATGGGAATTTGGAAATATTTCTTCAAATCTGTCAGCAAATTCCACCGATTATTCCTTACGTAAAAGTTTAAGGTGTTTGCTGACAACTTATCACAAATTTTTACAAACACTTCTTCCCACACTTTATCTGTGCGGCACTTCAATTTATAATCCTCATCGAACAATTGTCACTTTTCACACTGCTGCAACTTGTCCAGAATAACGCCGAAGTATATTAGCGGTTTTCTGGGCATTTTTCACAAATGATTTCACAAATGACCACGGCGAAATCGCAAAGCGGGTAAGTAATATAACTTTTCACAATTACTTCACGAACCGCAAAAGAACGTACTATCTCACCCGAGCGGTCTGCGAACAATGGCTGACTTTCAAGGCACGTGCCTGGAAAGAATTCGATAGTATCGCAGTTTTATACAGTTCCATTTGCATGGGAGACCAGTAAAAACAATAGAAAGGATCCTTTGCGATCTGTTTAATGTACCCTGAGTATTGCCCCTTACATTTCAACTCACATAATGAATTAATAGGGTCAAGATTTTTATTTATTCCTAATTCCCGTACAATGGCTTCTTCTCTGATTTTCCTCAGAGTACATTGTCGCGCAACATAAGGTGGTTCGGGATCGTTATAGCTTAAATCAGAAACGGCATGATTTCTCCATTGTCTGGGTTTAATATTTAAAAGTTGTTTCCCTATTCTTTCCTTTTAGTGCCCTTTTCTTTTCATGCGGTATTCCCGATGAATCGACTGTGTGCACTCTTAACACAATACCAGTGCCAGGAGCCGGTTTGTGTAAGCAATGAGCTTTAAATTCGGCACCGCATTCATTACAAGTGCCGTATATTTTCAAATATGTTTCCGCTTCCGGAGAATCGAAAATTTTGCTATATTTGAATGTATAAGCGCACGGAACTTTCGTTTTTAAAAAACTCGCCTTGCAAATAATATCCGTCCAACCGGGACTAAGTATTTTGTAAGATTTTCCGCGAGTACCCTTTTCTTTATAAATTTTCGATACAGGAGCAATAGATTTCCATTGGTCCTTAGACAATGGGATGTCAAAAAATAATGGCGGCAATTTATTATGAATTATAGTCGCATCATTGGGGGGCACGAAATCTTGACTAGTGTTACTTACATTAGAAATATCGATGCTATCCATCATTGCTTCGTCGTCGTCTTCCTCTACTTCGATGGGAATTTGGAAATATTTCTTCAAATCTGTCAGCAAATTCCACCGATTATTCCTTACGTAAAAGTTTAAGGTGTTTGCTGACAACTTATCACAAATTTTTACAAACACTTCTTCCCACACTTTATCTGTGCGGCACTTCAATTTATAATCCTCATCGAACAATTGTCACTTTTCACACTGCTGCAACTTGTCCAGAATAACGCCGAAGTATATTAGCGGTTTTCTGGGCATTTTTCACAAATGATTTCACAAATGACCACGGCGAAATCGCAAAGCGGGTAAGTAATATAACTTTTCACAATTACTTCACGAACCGCAAAAGAACGTACTATCTCACCCGAGCGGTCTGCGAACAATGGCTGACTTTCAAGGCACGTGCCTGGAAAGAATTCGATAGTATCGCAGTTTTATACAGTTCCATTTGCATGGGAGACCAGTAAAAACAATAGAAAGGATCCTTTGCGATCTGTTTAATGTACCCTGAGTATTGCCCCTTACATTTCAACTCACATAATGAATTAATAGGGCCAAGATTTGTATTTATTCCTAGTTCCCGTACAATGGCTTCTTCTCTGACTTTGCTTAAAGTACATTGCCACGAAACATAAGGTGGTGCGGGATCGTCATGGCTTAAGGGGACTAAGGTCGGTATCATATATATTGGCCGGTGAGTTTCGTGAGAGGTATTTTCCCACCACACCGTTTCTTTGCCTCGGTGCTCCTTTTCTCAACGTTTTCTGACTCGCTCTCGTTCCATCTCGCTCTCGCCTTCTCAGAACAAGAGTGAGCCAGAAGTGGTGGGGATAGTGCCAAGATTCTGACGTGTGGGCCAAACCGAGCTGTCAGCGTAGAAATACACACATCAGAATAGGTGTGCGTTAGCAACGAAAAAATTCAGGAACTTTATTGGTTAGAACATTGATTCGTTCTCGATAGCTTCATCTGGTATTGGTCTACGCATAGCTTCGCAACGCACACAACTATTACGTTAAGGATAAATAACAGCCAACCGGCTAGGTTCAGGCTTTACCCCACCATACCCTGCGAGGCCCTTGCAACTCCAACTGACAAATCAGCGATCGTCAGATGGTGGTGGCTGATTTCTCCTCGATCGCTGCTCGCGAAACCGAATTCACCGGCCAATATATTTGATACCGACCTTAGGCAGTCGTTTTTAGTGAGAAAGGGACTATGTCCCTTATTTATTTGTAAAAAAATGAAAGCAAATCCAGATGTATCCTTTTACCCAATGTTTGTTACTGTACTGAATTCATCCTAAAAAAAATCCTGTTCCGCGGAGGGCTGATTCTGAGGAGGCGCTGGTTGGTCCGACCCTCCACTTAAGGGGGGAGACTCAAGTAAACCGCCAAGAATAAGGTGATTTTTGGAGATTTTTTTGGGATATAAATGCTTGATGAAACTTTCTGTAACTTTTTGTATATTTTTTTTATATTTCAAAGTAGGAATAAAAAATAATTAATTGCAATATGTCCGTTTTTTGAGGAGTTATTGTGGTTGCTCTCCATGGCCTCTGCGTCGACAAGGGTAATTGGCGTGCAGTCTACAGCTTTTAGTTTTTGTCCTAGAGTAATAAACACAAGAGATTTTTGTAGTTAATTAAATTTCGAATCTGAAGAATGAAAGGCAGTTAAAAAAATGCAAAATTAATAATAATACGGAGCTCTGAAAAAAACAGCGATTCTTGCGTAAAATTTTCGTGTTAAATATGCAATAAATATAGTTTAAATAATTAATATCATAAATTAAATTAATAAGCTTGGTGGGGAATTCAATTATGTAGATGTGTGCACTGCCGCAGCACGATTGATCAAATATTTTTTAAGTTATGCTGCACGCCAATTTGAAAAACGTGGTTTCGAGAAAAACGCGTTTAAAGTTTTCGGTCCAGAAACGCCGATGTTTTTGGTAACTTACCACTCCCTAACGCTAATCTGCGATTCCAGGCCCGTATAGTTGACCTTCCGTTTCCTCGTAATAATCATTCTGCTGAATTTGTTGCAGTCTGTAGCTGTACGAGCCTCTTTTGTCTTTCTCAAGCTGTACGAGCCTCTTTTGTGTTGCTCAAGCTGCGACGCTCCTGCCTGGTCAATCGCGCGTTGTCGTAGGAATCGGCGTAAAATTGACAGTGTTGGCCAATTTGTATCTCCAACGCGTTCATAATTCTCAATACTGCATTATATCCACTGTTGAAAACCCCACCAGCTATAAATGCAGCGATTTCAATAATTTTGGCGCCTGCGTTGAGATGTTTTGGAGCTAATCGCCATATGCTAGCGTTAAAACTTTCATTAGGGTTTTGTGTGTGCCCACCTAAGCACCTCTGGAGCAGATCTCTATTTGACAAATCTTTATATATTGGCAATATATGTTTCTGGACGTCTGGGTGAAGAGGAGGTGGGTGCTTAAATTTGTTTGTAGCACCTGCAGCCTCGGCGACGCGCCACTTGCACCAACTATCAGCTCCCGCCGGACAGTTGCCATGCATAGGTTTTTTATTTGTTGAGCATAAATGATAATACGTAGTCATTATAGCCTTTTCCATATTATCAACCGACTCAATATTCCTGCGAATAGCTAAACCAGGCCTGCCCCATCGGGTGCAAATACCTCCTGAATCCCTGCGATCCAAGTAACAGCCGAGCGCCGGAACTGCGCCACTGCTACCCGTTGCGAAATTTGTGAGAGAACGGTATGAGTGTGCGTCGTGGTACGAGCCTGCATGGACGGCCGTAGACTCGTGCAGTTCTCCCGCAGCCCATGCTGTGGTTAGCAACGTAACAGTCTCGCTGCCCGGCTGTTGCCCGGGTCCCAGAAATGCAGGAGGTATTTGCACCCGATGGGGCAGGCCTGAGCTAAACCATAATACGTGGTTAATTTTTTTATAAGGATATCTGTTAATTTCCCTTTTCCTCCAATTTTTTTCGCTTTTTTTTTTTATATTTCGCAGCCGACTACCCATTCTTTTCTCGACATGACCAATGCATTCATTTTTTGTAACATGCAAATCCTTGCTATACGGGTTTAAATCTACAATGGCTTTGTATGTTTTCGAGTCTCCGTAACCGATATAATTGCCGTATTTCACATTGAACTTTTCTAAGGACATCGAAAACATCGCTTTTATCGAATCTACTTCCATTTTTCCCGCGGAGCCGCTGTGATTTGCAGCACATGTTTTTTCATGATCTTCAAACCATTCCTCAAATTCTGTCTCAGTTTTTGTTATTCTCGAGTGCGTACATGCCTGACAGTAACTCGCTTTATTTCTGTATTGATAATGGCTAAACCGGTCGAAGATGCAGTGGCTACTGGAGAACTCCAAGCTTTCTTTCCAAATAAATCGTCCATATTCTGCAAATATAGGCGTAACATTTATTTTAACGATGATTTTAATGTCGGGAAAACGCACTCAGTGCTCTTCCATCTTACTGTTTCCTTACCTTAAAAAATTCCCAATGTTTACGACTATTTCCCGATTTGGCGTTGTGGTCTTTTACACCCTTGTATCTTTTTTTTAGGCTATGCAACTTCGCAGCGCACTGCTCACCCGTGTAATTTGTATTGAGCGCTTGCTTTGTCATGATCGCCGCAATTTCCTCCCACACTTTCGTTTTTGGTTTTTTTCCGGACTCCATCTTCGTTTCGAATTTGCTATACGTGTCCAATAGTAATAATATTGCAGCTGCGGCCCATCTAATACATCCGGTTTCTGCAATATGCAATACACATATATCAACAATTCCTTAATTCTGAGTATTTACTGAAACTTTGATTGGTGCTTAAAAGAGTTTTAACATACCTTCATTTTCATCAGAATTTTGAATTTCTAAATTTTCGTCCTCATGGAGCACTTCTACGGGAGTCGGAGTTGACGCGATCGGCCGATCGCTTGGACCTAGCGATTCAACTGTTGCGTTCTCGAAAACCGCAACTGAAAGCGCATAACATTACTGGCGAATAAACGTCTTCATTATTAAGGCCTTACATACGTCTAGCAGCGCCAAAAATGCGCTAAAAGAAATTTTTTTTTTAGTAGGGATAACAATAGAAATTAATAAAAATAAATAGTACACATTGTTTATTGGTATTTAAACTTTATAAAAAAATTTATTTCACTTTATTTTTACAAAAATTACTATATAAAAAATCACGCGATTCACAACACTAAGAAAAAAAAGTTGCTCCACGGTCGGCATCATATCTTCAATAAATGTTGATCGATCTGCAAAATTTAAAAAAATTCTTGTAAAATAAAGTTGTAGTTATAGTGTGTCGAGCCGGAATTTTGAATTTCGAAAAATTTAGCAATTTATGGCAGTTTAAAAAAAAGTATGCGTTTTACGTCATAAAATTTTCCACTTAATTATTTTTATAAAATTTTTAAATCAAAATATAAAAAATCCGGCTCGACACACTATAGAGAAAACGATTTCGAATATTTTAAAAAAAATCGCATCAAAAAGTATTAAAAACTGTATGAGTTATCATGCAGACCGTGGCGGAAAAAGTAGTTTCGAGAAAAACGCGTTTAAAGTTTTAAGTGCGTTTTGCTCGAAGTCGCGCGCAGCTAAAGCAAGAACTTTATGAATTTTTTTATTTGTTTTGTAAACTTACGTTTAATCTCCCATTCCGGCTTCGTATTGTATGCCTTCCTTGTTGGTAATTAATTGTTTTTGTTTATTTTTTTCCAGTCGACGAGCTGTTCTAGCCTCTTTTGTTGCTTTAGTAGCATTGATTCGTGCGTGTTTTAGCCGATTCGCATTTTCTTCGAGACAATAGTGGTACCCCTCATATCCAATTGTTATTCCAAGTAATCTTTCTATTCTTAATATACTCTCTGCCCCGTCATTAAAAGTACATACTGCAACATTGGTAGCTATTTCAACTATTCTCCAACTACCTGGAGTACATTTGGGTGCAATCTTCCAAATTTTCGAATTGAGACATTCATTAACGTTTTGTGTAAATCCACCTAAGCACTTTTCAAGTAATTGTTCGTCACTCAATGATTCATAGATGGGTTTTATTGCCTCCAGTACAATTTCAGGTAAAGCGGCTTTGTGCTTGTATTCATCTAATGTACCTTCGGCTTTTGCTCTCTGCCAGTCACACCAACTTTCTTCTCCAGGCGGACAATAAAAATGTTGAGGTTTTTTGGCCGTTGATGATTTATGGTAGAATGTCGCCCATACGGCATTTTTCATATTTTCCAATGAGTCAATATTATTTCTTATTGCTAAACCGTAATAAATAGATAGTTCGTCTATTAGTTTGGCAGTTAATTTTCCTTTTCCTCCCAAACTTACTCGTTTGCTCTGATTCGATGTACTTGGTTTATTTTTCTGAGTCGTTGATTCCTCTTTTATGATTGACGTCGATTTTTTATATTCATTGACGACTTGGCGAAGACGCTTACCCATACGTTTTTGGACATGACCCACGCATTCTTTCTTCTTTACCTCGAGGTCTTGATATGGCTGAGAATTCGTGATATTAGAAAAAGTTTTTGTATCACCGTCACCTATGTAATATTCATATTTAACCCCATAGTTTTCTATTGATCTCCGAAACATTTCCACAACACTATCTGCCTCCATTTTTCCAGCACTTCCTTTATGATTTGTTGAACAATGTTCTTGATGATTCTGTAACCACGATTCATACTCAGCCGTATCTTTATTCTTTTCGTGAACTTCGCATTCCTTGCAATAACTGCTTTTTACCACGAAGTCGACAACTTTTCCCGTGAAATAACCAATTAATGTTGTAACTCCGAAAAGCGAAGAAAAGCCTCTCTTCATCCAAGTGCCATCCCCGGATACAATAATTCCATCTTGAGATAATTTTAGTTTATCTTGATTGGCAGATTGTTGAAGTTCTTCTTCAGCAGCAACTTTCATAGAAGCTTTAGCAACAGCTGTTGAAGCTTCTTCAATATTTTTCACAATTGAATCAAAGGTTGTTTGTGCGATACATGATGCTAAATCCATGACACCACAAAAAAGCTGCATTGCCTTCAATCCTTTTCCTAACAGTCGGAAGGCGAATGTGAAGCGTCGATTTATCTCGTATGCAGAGTTTATCAAAGGAGATGAAAAAACACTCTGGATATTATCGTCACACGTTGTACAAAAAACATTTAACTTGAAACCAAGTCCACGGGTACTTGCTTTTAAAAATTTCACATTACCACCACATGTACGACAGACCACACACTCCGAAATAACTGTAAAAACAGCAGTAAACTGTAAAATACAGTATGAGAACGTTGGATCGAATGAAACCTCATGTAATTGTCCCGCTAATTTTTTTGCAGCCGAACTAGTGTATTCAGTTTCACTCTCCATCTTGTCTGGCCTTTGAGGAGGCTTCTTCTTTTTAGGGCGTGAAGTTCGTTCCGTCTTACTGCCTTTACGATCTATATAGCAACGTTTCACCATTTTTAAAATCTCAAATAAGACACACAACTGTACGCTTCGAACGAGCAAAGACAACTAACGTTCAATTTCAGAAACCTTAGCAATCAACCCTAAATATATTCTCATAATGCTTTACAATCGTCCCCAGGTATATTTTACAATAATAAAAACTGACAAACTGGAGCCACCCCGCAAGTGAAACAAAGGACAGCTACCTGCGCGCACTAAACTCTCGTCGGGCAGTCACATTTTCTACCATAACTTTGGATCTATGGGGAATTTTTGCAATCGCCTTTCACAGAAACAAGCCTAAAACTATAGAGAACAACAATCTGTTAAAAAAAAAAAATCGATTTTTTGAAAATTCTGGACGTATGTAAGGCCTTAATCAAAACACAAAACAGTATACAACTTACCATTTTCGCTTGGACGATCGCGTGGACCCAGTGGAACACTTGTAGTATATTTCGCCATTATTTTCTGTGCGAAAGCCGCATCTGAAGGCGCAAAACATTATTGGTGAATTAACGTTACAGTACAGCATGTTCCTCAATAAAGTAAGCTTAACTTATTTTGTTTTTGCACCATACCGTAAGGAGACGATAACAATTCAATTATGATATGTCGGATATTTTTGACAAAGTAATTTTTTCTTCAAACATGCATAAACGAATTCATTATTATTCAAAATACAACTTACCATTTTCAAAACGTTCAATATCATCTTTCGATAATTGTAGCTCTATATATGTATCGGTTGGGGTATTGTATAGAAATACAGTTTCCATTGCTTTATAAGTACTGGATAAAAGAAATATCACATATCTTCTGTTTTCTTATAACCAATTTTTAACTGCGGAGTTCGCATTTAGACGTACGCGCCTTGGATGATTTTCAATAACGCGTGAAAACATGTCAACGAAATTGCAGTTTTGTTCTGATAATGACGAAAAATTGATGTAAAACATCGCAAATGGCCCTGTACTTAATGCTACTAGGAACAAAGATTACAAAAGTTATGTAGTCAAAGAAAGTGTGTGGAGAGAAATATCAAATAAATTAAAAATAACAAGTAAAGTATTGTTTATTTATTTGTATCTTCATAAATGTTACAACTTTTAAATAATAAACGAGATAAGAAGCCGAAAGCAACGTCTAGAAGCACACGTTTGACGCTGATAGGAAATCCCGCCTTTAGCGCTTGAATTGAATTACGCGCGAAAATCACGAACGAACGGGACAGACCCATCTTCGGAGGTGGGCGCCGTGGACGCGATGCGGTCGCATCAATGACGTCATGCGTGACGTTTTCAACCCGACCGCGGTCGTTGTGGACGCCAAGTGGAACGAGAAACACGGGCGTTGCGGTCGCTTTGGGCTCAACTGGAACGCACCCTAGGTGGTATGGGATGGTAAAAGGGGTGGGGGTGCCGGGGTATTTAAAGAAGGGGTGGTGTGAAAGCAGGTGGAGGCGAGTGGCGAGGTTTAGGCTGGGGAATGAGATGAAGGGAGAGAGGTATTGGGAAGAGAAGGAGGATAGAATATGCTGGGTGGGTGGGTGGGGGAGGAGACGTGGGAGCACGTGTGGGAGGTGTGTACGGATTGGGGGAAGGATAGGGGGTGGCAGGAAGTGGTGAGGGAGGTGTTGAGAGATGAGGGAGGGGGGGGGGGGGGGAGTGGATGAGGAGGATAGAAGAAAGGAGGGGAGGTGTTTTGTAGTTTTGCGGGATTTTGTTTTCACCCCCATTCCGATTTTCGTCTTGGCTTTCATAGCTGCCCAAACAGCTGTCCCAGCACCTCTTTCACCCAGAGTCGAGTCTCGCGCAACGATGCGTTTTCCCGCTTTGTCAGCGAGTACGTTATCTGTCACGTGCCTTTCGTCGAGATCGTTGCTACGCGAATACGCAATATCGTGTTCGCGACACGCGGCGTCCAACGGATTGATACCTTGATCCCCTCTAGCCAATCGTTTTGTCAGATGAGTTCCTGGACCACAAAACTGACATTCCGGAATATGTAATTCGAAAGGTAGCGCGTTTATCGCCCTACAAACCACGACCTTTCTTCACTCTCGTCGGCGACATTCACCACAGTTTTTAATCAATGGTGCTGGACCGTCGATATGCGTTCGCTGCCAAGGGCGATTATAATGTTCCAAGCATCGACGGTACTGCTAAACCTCAGAATCGGCTTTTATATGCTCGGGGAGCCTGTCCCACAACTGATCAATGTGTCTTTCAAACTCTCTTAGTAGAATAATCTTTGGTATATATTTCAACTGCTCAGAGGTTAGGTCTCGAATATCGCAATTATCTGACAGGATCAGAAGCATTTTGAATACTGAGGTGTTTTCGCTTTGGCGCGGACCTATAAATAGGACGTGTCATCGCTTCGAAAATCAGTTTTCACAGTTCACATCGAGGATGCGATTCGTGCGACAACCTGTAAGGATACGCGTGACAAATTTTGACGATAAATCGGAAATGATGTCACCGAATTCGAAGCGTAGACACGGTAGCATGCTACCAAACACTATCCGCTGTGTTATTTGCGGGCCATCGAATTGTGGAAAAACCGCTTCGAAAGTCCGCTTCGAGAACGTGTACGTGTATTCCAAGTCGCAGCAACAGCCGAAATATCAATATTTGGAGAATTTATTGACTCCGATAGATGAAATTGGCTACTTTACGTTTTCGAATAACAGTGACGTCATCCCACCGAGCGAATCGCTTCCGAATTCTATTTTTATCTTTGATGACGTAGCATGTGACAAGCAAAATACGATATGAGAGTACTTTGCAATGGGGCGTCACTCGAACGTTGACTGCTTCTATCTCTGTCAGACATATGCAAAGATTCCCAAACATCTTATACACGACAATGCGAATCTGTTGATTCTGTTTAAGCAGGATGGTACCAACTTGAAACATGTGTACAACGATCACGTAAACACCGATATGTCATACGAGGATTTCTGCGCGTTGTGTCGTAATTGTTGGCAACGAGAGTATGGTTTCGTGGTAATAGACAAGGATAGCGCGATGTCCAATGAACGTTATAGAAAGGTATTTAACGAGTTTGCCATACCGTGAGATGGTTAATTGCTGTCAACACTTCGATGAGAAAGCAACGCCTGCGGTACAACGATGATGATTGATATCGATAGTCTGGAGGTTAAGGATCGCGAAAGGATAGCAAAGGAAATTGCAAAAACTAGTGCAGCCATTCGCAAGAAACACTTGTCTTTGAAGACTGGCAAGATGGAGGAAGATAACGAGTTGGAGAGATACTTTAAACCTATCGTCGAACCCTTGAAACATATAGTGAAAAATACCACAGAGGCTAACACATTACAGTGGACGCTCGATAATATGCCGCTGTTTAAAGTGCCGTTAGGAACGCCCCAGCTCACACGCATTACTCGCACGCGTGTGTGCACCTCCCTTTCTCTCACGCTCAGCGAGCCAATGAATGCTAACCCTTAATGGTGCCTCCACACTGGAGTTCGCAAGCAATACATATACGTGAATGTGTTTTTTCCTTTTCTCACATCAGTGTGACGCACCTTAAGAGTATTCTGGTAGGGGGCAGCCATCACGGAAAAGAAAACAGGAGAGTTATGGGGAGAGCGCGCGTTACATTGGCTCTCCTTAACATGCCGCTTCTGAGAAAACACCGCCTCTAGAGCCCCGACTGCGGCACATTATATAACATACAAATATATAACATACAAAAGTATACTGCTTATGACGAACGCTCACAGACACGATCATGGTGCTCACAATCGCATATTGAGCAACAGGGGTACAAGTACAAACATGTAATTGCGCCGCTACTCCCCTGTTTATCAGCTAGAAAGGCAGGGAAAGGTCTAAGGACACCACGACTCATGACGGTAAACGATAACAAGATCGATTATGTGCACTGGGACGATACCAACGAGCTGGTCGATAGACTTAAATTGCTCATTGCATCGCGCGCGGCAGGTCACACGGGTCTCGATAACGAAATCGCATCCATCGAGGAAGAACTTCGCGAGGCGGGCCATATTGTATAAATTAAACCGCACGCCGATGACGCGCACTGTATGCATCGAGATGCCGATCAACAAATTTGGGGTGTCGCTCGAGAAGAGTGGAACAGCTGGAATGGACTACTACAAATGGAACGGTTTGCTTCGAAAGTACATGCGAGATAACGCTCTTTCCATGACCGGTGTCGACTTTGATGCAAAATCACGCAAGATACGACGGGTAGCGCAACCCACGGCTGACACCGATGCTGTCAATAAACTGTATATGGAAAAGAGCATTAAACTTTTGAGAGAGCAACAGGAAGAATTAGAGAGGAAGCTGGTCGTGTTTCAGAGAGATATGCTCACGTTGCAAAACAGCGTTCAAAAAATATCGCAGGCGTCGAATTCTATCCCACAGCAACGCTGCGAAGGAGAATCGTGCGAGACGGTTGATCTTGTCCAGAATTTCCTCCGACCGATGGGGAGCACATAATGCGCGTACACGATAATTATCGCATCATTCGTGTCGAAGACACCTCTGCGATCAAACATGCCACCATTATCAACATCCAAGAGTAAAGAAAACCATGGTCGCAAGAAGCGACAACTCGTTGAGTATTTGCACGCTCCAGCTCGAAGACATTTCCCGCGGAGGGGCGTCATAGTGCACGGATACGACGATCTGTGGCAAGCTGACGTTGTAGAAATGCGTCCTTACTCGCGATTCAACTAAGGTCACCACTACATACTCACCGTCATCGATGTGCTGAGCAAGTATGCCTGGGTGATGCCGTTGAAGACTAAAAGTGGCGCTGGGGTGACTAAAGCGTTTGCAAAGATATTTAGAGATTAATATCCGGAAAATTTGCAAACCGATCAAGGAAAAGAATTTTACAACGCCGATGTGCAGAAACTATTGGCAAAGCATGACATTAATCATTATTATTATTATTAAACGTCTTTATTGCACAACAAAGCAGAGGACAACAGAGAGAAGGTAAAAAAAAAACGACAAAAAGCAAAGGCGGGAGCAATCGGGAGAGAAATGTAAACAATTGGTTATGCAAAGCTAACATCGCGATACATGTTGTACACTAACAGTACAAAAACATTACAAAAATAGAAAAGAAAGGCAGCACGTAAATATATCAATTGGGTTCGATATATTGACGAGATGTAAGACTGAAATAATGCTACAATTGTTTACATTTCCAAAGGATAGAAAGCAAGCAAAGGAATTTACTATAATACATGCGCCAGAATTTCGAGATAATTGTTACATATAAAATGAATATAATTAAGAATATACATTTATTTGTACAATTATCTCGAAGTTCTCTCTATGAATCATATGTACAGCAAGCAAGCGAATTTATTGCAAGGATAAAACAAGAATTGCGTGAGGTAAATCGAACAACTATTTACATATTAGCGATGTCCAAAAATCGAATGAAATAAAAAATGGATGAAATTGATAATATTCTGGACATCACTAATTTGCATTACCCGACGTAGAAGGTACATCCGCGAGGCCATCAACGGCATGTAAACGTAACCTACTCTTTTGCTTCTTCCCAAGAATTGGATATAAATGCTCAGATGATATGAGAGATAGATGTATGTCATATACCTCCATGGTCTGAGCTGTGTCCCCGTACGCCTTTAATGCCGATTTCGTTACGCAAATGGCATTGACGAGGGTCGAAGACAGTCGGTTTCGTTTTTTGTTCTTTATGTCGGGAAGCATGAAAAACGATCTTTCAGCATCGGCGTTTGAATTTGGAAGACTTCTAATGGAATTTAATAATTTCTGCAATCATGGGTATTTAAACGAGCCTTGATCGTTTCGCGTTAACAAAACCGTTTTCCAAACATCATCAAAAGCTAATGTACAAAGCATCTGCTTGTCTTTATATGCAAAATTCAGGTGCAATGTCGACCATTCTTTTTGCAAACCGTCTTCGTCGAAACCGCCCAATTTCTGAGCAATAAAGAGGACACTTTTAAAGGAAGTGTCTCTGTCATTATCTATTAATGCCACATGAGGCTCAAAAACACATTACTTGCTCAGAAATTCGTCATCGATTGGCAATTGATTACGAATTTCGTTTGCAGCCGTTATGTAAAACTTAATACAATTTTCTCGAACGGTTTTGACAACATCGGGTTTGCCTTCTGCAACTAACTTAGAAAGAAAAAGGTCACAATCCGTACCTAAATGAATACTATTAATTGCGATTTGGTTATCGCCGTTTGAAAAATCTATTAATCTTACTAAATCCACGTGCTTCAAAAGCTGCGGTTTCAAAAAATTACGTAAAATATTATACAAAAGAGTTTTGGCAGTAGTTTGAAGCAAATGGATTCTTGTATGTTGCGATTGAAAGAATAAACTAAAGTCATTGAAATACAATAGAAGGTATTCCAAAAACAGAAGATATGCTTTCGCTTCTGGACTTTGCATGATGACAAGCAGATCTTCCCCAGACTTTGCCTTCTCACTTACGACCAATTCTTTCAGAAATTGCAACAGACTGTCCCAATTTTCTAAAAGCGTAACTACGGATGAGTAACGCGATAACCATCGTGTAGTACAGAATTTTAAAATTTTGCGTTCGGTAAATTGATAACATTGTTGGAAATCGCGAAAAATGGCCGAACGTTTGGGACTGCTATAAATGAATGTACTGACTTTCCGTAATAATTCCTCGCAGACCTCGGGAATGGTAGCGCATGCTTTATGCATTACCAATGCAGAGGAGTGACATGGACACGGCATGGTGAAAAAATTTTGAAAAGGAGGTAAATATTTTATCGGCAGTATATTCTCGCGCGCCAAGATTAATTAATTCTACTAATTCCGTTCGAACATCCAAAGTCTCGGGTGCGACATACCGAACAATTAACGACATCCATTTCTCATTGGTAATGTCGGATGTTTCATCAATAAATACTGAAAACTTAGAATTCTGTAAAACATGACTAAGACGCTGTGTTTCCCGAGGACACAGAACGTTCGATATAATATTAGAACACTTTGTTCGACCACACGTCATACGTTCCAAAACATCAGGATCTTTCCCAATGTCTTGGGTTAGCGTTCTAAGGCGGGAATCGCCTCTGCCGATTGATGCGAAATATTTTTCTCGGCAACTAATGCAGCAAAACGAATTTCCGCGATTTGTTTTCGTTCATCAAATGACAAATGCGATTCCTCGCCTTACGATCTGAAATCGTTCGGTTTCCTTACATCTATTCCATTTTTTTTGCAGTTTTTGATGTGGCACTTGGAATCCGCGTGACGTTCGATTTACGACATCCCGCAAGCAAATGATTTTTTACTAACCGAACAGAAACACGAAAAAGGATCATCGGCGACCTTATTGACTTATTGAGGCATAAAAGTCTTTCTCGAGACCTTAGTACCATGTACAGGTATTCGCGGAATTTTTTTTAGAAAACAAATATTTATGTCTCGCTGATTCCGCATGCCTTTTAACGCTCCACGAGTGGCAAGAAAAAGTTTTCTCGCAAGAAGAACAGTAGAAAAGGCTTTTATCATTAGGTACTTCGCGAATCCTCGATCGGAACTTCTCATTCGTTTCCCACAACGACCGATAAACAGGAGTAGCTTTTTCACCTGTTTTCTCAAACGTTTCCATCGTATTTACCACGAAAAAAATGAAATATGCAGGAAAAATATTATATACAAAGCAACAAGCAAATGCTAGCGTATAGAAAATGGGATATTAGGGGTCTACTAATTACACACTACACTTCCCATAAGACAGATCCGAATTCCCGAAAAACATGCAGACATTGCGAAAGAAAGAGTACTCACCACCTAATCTCCAGTTCTACTGAAATGACGGTTAAATGTCGCGAAGCGCAAGTTGCGCCGACTGCGGGACCCCCACGAAACGCATCGACACGTAAATACAAACAAAGCATACGCGACCACAGTTCGCGGATCTGACCGTCAAATGTACTTGACGAAAACTAGGCCCGAGCGAACCTTCGAAACGGGAAACGAAAAGAATAGATAGGAAATCGTAAAATAGTAAAAAAAATTCAGAAAGGAGAAAAATCGAAGAAAAGGCCAAAAGAAATAACAGCAAGGCAATGGTGACAGCACCGAACTGCCACAGATGCATTTACCAGTTACCTTTCTCTCCTATTCTTGTACAATAATACCTTTATACCAATTTACACATTTTAGTGTACAACATGTATCGCGATGTTAGCTTTGCATAACCAATTGTTTACATTTCCCTCTCGATGGAAGAGACCACCACTTTCCCGTAGTTTCCACCGAGCGGTAACGTGCACTCTGCGCGTAATTAATTTGTAAATAGTGCGTGATTCTTTGTTGCAACTTGATATAATTACGTTTGATGTGATTACGTTTAGATTTTAGATCATACTCGGAAAAAATATTTTTTATCGAAGGCTTCTACAGCGTGCATGGTACTGGCCAAGAGTGGATTCTAATTTTAACAAAGTTCACCAATGTACAGTATCAAAATATTCGTCTTTTAATAAAAAAATTCGTTTTAAGGTTTGAAAAATAGATATAGCTCAAATAAAAAGTACGGAAATTTAAAATGAACACAAGAAATTGAGGCATTTGATGGAAAAAGGGCACATAAACCATTGCTGCATAAAAGCTGCCTGGAATTACCCATCATTTTTGGCCGGTATTACCCCACACCTCATGTTCAGATATTTAAAGTAATACACTGAATTGAATTTACATACCACCAAAAACCAAATGTGAGTTTGAAAGTAGAAACATTCCTTTATTTAATGAGATTAATATTAATAATTCATATCTATTCCATGTACTAACTTAGCTTGCTTAACAGTCGGCCACTGTTATAAGATTACGGTGCGAAATGAATATTCCCGGATTTGTTTGAAACAAAGACTGCTATCGTCATGAAAATCATGAATATTAGCTCGCTGCATCAGTAACAGGTGATAGTACCATACAGAGTCAAGTTACGTGGTTAAAGAAATAGAAGTGGCCGGAATTACCCGCTGGCCGGAATTACCGCACTTTCCTCTACATCTCTATGCAACATCCTGTGCATCATGTATTCCATGCGCGAATCGGAACGCACTCTATATAATTCCTATTATTAGTTGAAACTTGTAAATCTTTTAATTTATTTGGTTTGGCTTCAATTTTTAAGCCTTTCCAATTTTCCTGTTGCGTTAAATAGTCATAAGTATGAGTAGCGTTTTGCGCATTTTCGCAAAAATTACGTGAATCGATTTTTCTTTTTTTTTTTCTTGTCTTGCCTCACTTTGCAGCAGTGCAATTTTTTCGTTTGTGCGTTTAATTGCAGGACGTTCCAATTTCGAGAGATTTTCGATAGATTTTATATGCTGAATGATAAATTTATCTTTAAAATATGCCTCACATCTAGAGGATGTCGCTACATTCGATGACAGGGGGAAATATCCCCTCATCACTTGTGTCCAGAGAGGAAAATGTTTTGCCAATTTAACTAGATATGTGACTAGTTCTGGACAATAAAATGCATTACACCTATCTGTCTCTACACTGTCTTTTGCAATTTGTTCAGCTGCATCTCTGATACTATTTATAAATGCAACTATATTTTCATTTTCATTGAACATTTCTAAATCATCGTATTCTTTGTCGTTCCCGTCGCTCGTAAAGGTGAATGCCTTTATTCTTTCGAATAAATACGATCGCTTCTGCTCACAAATTACTTCAATTCCATCGGAATCTTTGCTATCGTACTCGCTGTAAGCGACAATAAATATTGAGCTAAGCAGTGTATGAAAATCTTCCATATTATCACATGATGACAGTAGCGCGGTACATCGCACAAAGAAGTCTTTCATTTTAGGCTGCTTTCTATGAAATACATTTTTGGTACAAATAATTTTTATTAAGTGGGCAATATCAATTCTGATATTGCACTAACAATCGGATAGCAATCGGAAATGTAATTTTTCAAGCAACGTTCATTGAATACTAAACGGGTTGCATTCAAAAGCGCCAGTGAATAATCGCAATCAACTTCTGGAGGCACCGGTGCCCCTTCTCTTATAATCTCCCTCAACCAGTATGTAATTAAGTTTGTATCGTGCTTTTCCGAAAGCATTTGAAATATTGGTTGTATACCATTATCACCTTTTATAATAATTTGGTACAAGAATATATGTTTCTTGTCACCATTTAGTTTCTCTATTGTTTTTACTAATTTTCCGGTCGCGTCTATTTCTATCTCCACAAAATTACCTTTTTTAAAAAAAAGGTACAAAAAGAGCGCCAAGTATATAATCCCACAAAAAAGAATCCCATTTAAAAACATTGTCGTAAATTAATATAAATTTATTAATGTGCTATATTTAACTTTACAAAAGTAATGATATACAACAGTTGCGCCAATTATCACACTGGCTATTTGCACAAAGAACAAAATGTATTCGATAATATTAAGCAGATATATTTTTATACAAATAAATATTTTAATACGAATACATATTTTATTCAAAATACTTGGCGCTGCTCTCCAAATTGGTGTTGCTAAACTGAATAAATATGCATAAATTGCATTAAAATCTTTTTCTTTCTTTCTTGTCTCTGTGGTGTCTTGACTTGTTTTATTTATTAACCAAGACAATTAACATTTTTTCAGTTACGCAGCTTCGGTTGGCACGCTGAGTACACGGACACTAGTACCTGTCGGTACTCCTCGTTTACGGTGAAGGGTTGGCTCACAGCCATTGTTTCTTGCTCATTCTGTCCGTACCTGGTCTGATGTAACTTAAAGTACGCTAGGTGTAGTGAAACGCGATAAAACTGGTAAATAGTGCATATTTCCCAGATAGCGTGTAAGTTCCATGTAGTAGCCATTCGTCCGTATTCAATTGAGGCACAGAACCCAACACCACGAGTGGCAACAGGTAGGGGTGTTGCCTTAGCTTGCACTGTAATTGCAGTGCGTCGAAGAGCATTTTCGAGCTCAGCAAAAATATCGGTGTCAAACAGACCCAAACTTCGCTTCCGCTCCTCGAGATTACGGAAATGTTGTTTGTTTCCGATATGCTCTCGGTGCTTATCGACAGCACGCTTACGTGCGCCGCGTCCAGGTCGTTTCTTGACTGAAGATTTCAATGTAGAAGTCTCCATAGGTACCACTTCGTCGTCAGTATTCTGCATGTTTTGAGACATGTTGAAGGTTGACTAAATCCGTACTACAGAGTACGAAAAGGTCAAGTAATATTTTATTTTAAACTACATTTTGTCTACAATTTTAGTTAATAAATCTAATATATTTTTGTCCATTGCCATCCTTTCATCGTGCCGTTTCGTTCTTTTCGCTTCACGCTCCTCCTTCTGGTGGTTCCTTTCCTCCAATAGAGCTGCCACTGATCTTTTAGATGTAGATGTTGATGCCTCTATAAACAGTACAAGATTTGCAATCTCAGCCATTTACACACAGTATGTCCGGTTTGCTCGTATACACACTATTATTTTTGTAACTATTTAAAAACCGAAAAAAGGTTTCACATTAAAGTTGCTTGATTTGATGGAGGTAACTTGATAGAATATAGTGATTTGTATTGAATCTAGTATTTACAGAGATTTCAATATTAATATATTTTTAAATGGAACTATATATTTGTATTATTACCACTTTGTTATGGATTTCAAGACGCGTTGAACGATGTGTATGAAGCGTATGTTTAAACAGCTATAATTATTATTCCCCCTTAACTCTTTCGTTACGGTGAACTTCCGCAAGAGTTTTTTTCTAATGTGACGTCCCACGATTTTTCGCGCGCAGTTAAAACAACTCCCACTCATAAACCACTCTACAACTCCACTCAAATCTCCCCAAACCTCAACTCTTACCCCTTTACCACTGACCACTGGCCACCTTGGCGATGTACCTTAGCGGTCCCCATCTCAAGACGGTCAATCAGTGAATCCCCTACCCTTATTCGCCCAACGCGGCACAAATTCCTCCCTCACATGGAATCTAAACAAGTCCCTCGCCCCACAAATCTCTTAAATCGAGACCACGTCTCACACCCTCGTCATGACCAAAGAAGTCAATGCCACTACCACCCCTTTCCTATCAAAACACCCAAAACCCACTCGAGGAGCTGAGCATTTCAAATTCACATGTATAAAAACCCCAGAAGAAAAACCGCGAGTCCAAATATAGACCAACCTTTAGTCCCTACAAAAACCCCGGAAATGTTACTGTGACGCATGTTCATAATTAAGTCAAGGTGCATACTGCGCACCCCACTTCATACTGTAAAATATTATACAAACGGGTCAAAGTCCATACCGCGCGTACCCCCGCAACCCCTTGTAAAATCATATAAATACAAGGGCTCCGAGGCAGAGGTCCTCTTTCGCTGAAATACCAGGATCAAAAGGACACGCTCTTTCGACGGAAGTCCCATTATTCAAACCAACGCGAAGATTATTTAAACCAAACTCAATCATCTTCAACCATCAATCATTGTAAGAGATTATAATTATCTTTAATACCATTGTACATCACCATCATCATATATTGTGTATTAATATTCTTATTACTTTTCTTATGCCGGGTTTACACCAAGGCGAACACGAACAAAAACATTGTTCGCGATCGTGTTCGTCTGTTCTTGCCGTGTCCACACCGCCGCAAACATGAACAAAACTAAGTGTACGCATCGTATGTGAACGTTTTGTTCTATTTGCGGCGGTGTGGATACGGCAAGAACAGACGAAAACGTTCGCGAACAATGTTTTTGTTCGTGTTCGCCTTGGTGTAAACCCGGCATTATTCATATTATTGCTAGCGCTCATCGCTTATATTACTGTGAATCATTAATTCTTCTTACTTTACTATATTACTATTGCTAACGTTCATTGCTCATATTGCTGGCGTAGCAAATCTTTATGCTTTACTCAGTTCTATGTTTGGCTTATATACTTGTATCTCATATTCATACTCTTATTTCATTGTAATAACCATTTATATAACCATTATGTGCTATTGCTTAACGTGTCACGTATTGTTATAAAGCCCAACCACTATCGCTTTACAGTGCATGGCTTACCCGTGTTTTAACGGAATAAACAGGGTTACTTTAAATCACGCTTAGATTTATTGTGTCAATCCTACGGCTACGAAGATCCATAAATCCTAACGAGCTGCCGCAACAGCTGATCACGGGCAACGACCGCGGAAAATATCACTGTGTTTACAAACTTACTTTTGTATAGCTCTCGCTCAACCGTATGACTAGCCGAATTTCGCAGAAATATTACGTGTGTCTTTTACCATAATGCAACGGTAAAGCCAATTACCAGGGCAAACCAAAACAAGTGCTCTAACGGGTGTCTCCCCGATACAACCCAGTTCATTAAACCTTCCATGGACCCTCAGCGTGTAGAATTCAAGATCCTCGCCTAAATTCCCTCTACCCTCAGCGTGTAGGATTCAAGATCCTCGCCTCAATTCCCTCTACCCTCAGCGTGTAGGATTCAAGATTCTCGCCTAAATTCCCTCTACCCTCAGTGTGTAGGATTCAAGATCCTCGCCTAAATTCCCTCTACCCTCAGTGTGCAGGATTCAAGATCCTCGCCTAAATTCCCTCTACCCTCAGCATGTAGGATTCAAGATCCGCGCCTAAATTCCCTCTACCCTCAGTGTGCAGGAATCTAGATTCTCGCCTAACCTCCCCCGAAACACAGTGTGCAGGATTTCAGATCCTCGCCTGGGCCCCATTAATTCCCCTATGTCATTGTCCCCTAAGACCTTCACCCGGGACGTGACACTAAAAAATTTTTTTCTTTTTTTAAACTACCGGAGATGCTGACTAAAGTCGACGCTAGGATTGGCAGCTCGTTCCGTGACGCCGACTAAAGTCGGTGCTCGAACACAGGTCGTCGCGTGGGTGCCGATTATAGTCGGCGCTCATAACGAAAGGATTAATTCAAAGTAAATGCACAAGCGATATGGATTGATGCTTCATGTAGGAACTTACTACTCTTTACTTCTGTATTTATAATGGCTAAACCGGTCGAAGATGCAGTGGCTACTGGAGAACTCCAAGCTTTCTTTCCAAATAAATCGTCCATATTCTGCAAATATAGGCGTAACATTTATTTTAACGATGATTTTAATGTCGGGAAAACGCACTCAGTGCTCTTCCATCTTACTGTTTCCTTACCTTAAAAAATTCCCAATGTTTACGACTATTTCCCGATTTGGCGTTGTGGTCTTTTACACCCTTGTATCTTTTTTTTAGGCTATGCAACTTCGCAGCGCACTGCTCACCCGTGTAATTTGTATTGAGCGCTTGCTTTGTCATGATCGCCGCAATTTCCTCCCACACTTTCGTTTTTGGTTTTTTTCCGGACTCCATCTTCGTTTCGAATTTGCTATACGTGTCCAATAGTAATAATATTGCAGCTGCGGCCCATCTAATACATCCGGTTTCTGCAATATGCAATACACATATATCAACAATTCCTTAATTCTGAGTATTTACTGAAACTTTGATTGGTGCTTAAAAGAGTTTTAACATACCTTCATTTTCATCAGAATTTTGAATTTCTAAATTTTCGTCCTCATGGAGCACTTCTACGGGAGTCGGAGTTGACGCGATCGGCCGATCGCTTGGACCTAGCGATTCAACTGTTGCGTTCTCGAAAACCGCAACTGAAAGCGCATAACATTACTGGCGAATAAACGTCTTCATTATTAATCAAAACACAAAACAGTATACAACTTACCATTTTCGCTTGGACGATCGCGTGGACCCAGTGGAACACTTGTAGTATATTTCGCCATTATTTTCTGTGCGAAAGCCGCATTTGAAGGCGCAAAACATTATTGGTGAATTAACGTTACGGTACAGCATGTTCCTCAATAAAGTAAGCTTAACTTATTTTGTTTTTGCACCATACCGTAAGGAGACGATAACAATTCAATTATGATATGTCAGATATTTTTGACAAAGTAATTTTTTCAAAATACAACTTACCATTTTCAAAACGTTCAATATCATCTTTCGATAATTATAGCTCTATATATGTATCGGTTGGGGTATTGTATAGAAATACAGTTTTCATTGCTTTATAAGTACTGGAAAAAAGAAATATCACATATCTTCTGTTTTCTTATAACCGATTTTTAACTGCGGAGTTCGCATTTAGACGTACGCACCTTGGATGATTTTCAATAACGCGTGAAAACATGTCAACGAAATTGCAGTTTTGTTCTGATAATGACGAAAAATTGATATAAAATAACGCAAATGGCCCTGTACTTAATGCTACTAGGAACAAAGTATCATACTCTGAAAAAATATTTTTTATCGAAGGCTTCTACAGCGTGCATGGTACTGGCCAAGAGTGGATTCTAATTTTAACGAAGTTCACCAGTGTACAGTATCAAAATATTCGTCTTTTAATAAAAAAATTCATTTTAAGGTTTGAAAAATAGAAATAGCTCAAATAAAAAGTACGGAAATTTAAAATGAATGTAGAATTTAGTTCGTATATCTGAAAAATCGAAGAACCATAACGGGTAATTATCACTTTTCGTGATCTAATCGGATCTTAAGACAAGAATATAAAATTTTAATATAAAGTTTCATTGAAAACCATTTTGCCTGTTAAACGTAATCGTGTTAACAAATACATGAGATATTTAAAAAATGCTCTTTTCTAAATAGTCAAAACGTGATCAGGAGGTCTTAAAACGTGATTTCCCTAACAAAATTTTTTCCAAATTTTGTCAGAAAGTGAAAAGTGTATCTCGAGCAGTGGTGGGTCCGTATTTTACCTAACGTAGAAAAGTGAATTTTCTACGCATAGAATAAGACGTACTAAATAGCTTAATTTTACTACGTCATGTATTTTATGTATAAAATCATATTGTTTGAAAAAACCCGTCTGTGGAACGCCATAACCTGCATGGACACATCGTACATCATTAAATACAGAACTGCAACAACACACTTATCGTTGGATGATGCATTTTTCCAACTACAGTAAAAGTTGGATGACTGCACAGAACGGTCTACGGCGTAAGTGCGCGGTAGTCATCCCCACCACCGGGGGAGGGGACTCCTTTGGCGCACCACGAAGCTGGACCGTCGCGAGCGTCGAGTAATGTAACCTGATCCGAGCTCGAATATCCGTGAGCCAATACTAATGCAAGAAGAAAACTTTTTTATTATTGATCTTTTTGTAACGAAACTTTTACTAACGTATTTCTGAGGTTTTTCTGATTAAAATAAGACAAAACACGACATAATTTGGATAATATTTACTTCATTTCTCACTCGGAATCCAACATTATTATCACTCATTAAATATGCAAATATGATCCGAATTATATCATTTTTGGTCTTTTTTTAAATGGGGGAACCTCACAAGTACATTGGCAAAAGTTGCGTTTACCAGAAATCAAAAATAAGAAAATTTTCTTGTTGCATTAGTAAATGTGTCATCGACGCGTTTGTTTTGTTCAGCTCGAGTGTCGACCCTCTTTCTCTTTCTCTCGCTGTCCTTCTCTACGCTCGACAAAAAACGTAAACAAACTCCGAGCTCGGCTCGAATAGTTTGGAGGTCGAGAATATTTACCTCTGCTGAATAACTGCCTGCCTCCGGTCCCGAATTTCGTGCAGTTATCCAACTTTTACTGTATCTAAAAGTAGAACTGTATCTTTGGATTCCACACTGATTATTGATTTTTTGTAATCTTGAAATTTTGTTGCACACCAAAGATATGAAATTTACTAAAAAATTTCAAATTATTTATAATTATTACAATTACAATCCAATCTTTCTTTTTAAAGGAATTTAAAATATTGTGCAGGAAAATTCAATGTAATAGGTAGAGGTTAATAGTTTGTATTTTAATTTTTTATATCGAATACATTTTCTATATTTTATACAATTATTTACATTGTTTACGCGTGTCACGTAGTAAATTCTATGTAACGTAGTAAACCCACCACTGATCTCGAGGCACTCAGGAAGAACGCGCACGGCCGCGTGTCGCTTGCACCCCACCTTGGATCACAGCGTTTCAAGAGCGAGAGAGAAAGACGCACATTCGTTTTCTCTCTCGTCTTCCCGACGTTGTCCGAAGCGCCGAGCTCACGGACACGCTGCTCCGGCGTAGTGTGCGCGAGGTGGGGGAAATTCTCGAGGGAACCCGTCCTCGATCTGGCATCACTGGTCTCACCATTGAGATAGGAGAATGGCTGTCTCCACAAAAAAGTGTTGTTATCAGTTGCAGTGGTTTTAAAATATTCAACAGAGATTCTATCGTTCTCCATTGTCTCTCAGTAATTTCTAGAGATTTTGCTACGATGGCAGAAGTAATGGCTCTGTCTGCGATGACGTTTGATACTGCGAGCCTGTTTTTATGTAATCTATTCAACATGAAGTACGTTGAGTTCCACTGCGTTGAACAAAGGATATAGCCGGTTAAGATGGTCAAATGTGCCCCTGCATCGAATTCAACTCGCGATGAGTCATTCGAAAGCTTATAAAAAAAGAATAATTTCTGCCAAGTTTCAACTTTGTATCTCGACCCGGGGGGTACTAAAGGGTAAATATAGTAAATCAGGTTTTTGCCGAATTTCTCCTATACCAGCGGATGAAAAATTTTGAAAAAATTCAGAGGCATGTCTGTTATCTGTTAAGATGGTCAAATGTGCCCCTGCATCGAATTCAACTCACGATGAGTCATTCGAAAGCTTATAAAAAAAGAATAATTTCTGCCAAGTTTCAACTTTGTATCTCGACCCGGGGGTAGTAAAGGGTAAATATAGAAAATCAGGTTTTTGCCGAATTTCTCCTATACCAGCGGATGAAAAATTTTGGAAAAATTCAGAGGCATGTCTGTTATCGGTGCGCATATTAGGGAATCGTGTCAGATTTTTAAATTGAAAAACCAGGCTGTGAAAAATAGAAAACGCCAAAAAATGCCGAAAAATGCCGATAGTGTATCGAAGCAGTCTTGGCACTATAATTATATTTTTACTATAAGTACGTATCATTGTTACTATTGTCCTGAATTTTTTTCAATTTGGTGCGCCGCAGTTAAAAGAATTAAAAACCGATATTTTCGTCGTTTTTTCCGTGTCAGAGTAACTTACACGTCGAATTGCTTCATGAAATAAGTGTTTTATGCGATCTTCAATGTTTATACGTATCGCAAGAAATCGTAGGAATTAAAGAAACTGAAAAAAAACCGATTCATTTGAAACTATATTATGCGTCTTACATTGTAAAGTATCTACCGTATTTTCCAACGGCGTCGGTGGCGCAGCGGTAAAGTGTCGAGTTGCTATACCGCCGCGAACTTTTTAAACGTAGGTTCGAGGCTCGAACTTCCAAGTCCTCCTTAGGTAAGATTTTTTTTTTCGTTAATTACATATATTTCCTAACTTTACGACACAATGATCAATATTTATTTTCAAATGTTTTAAGAATATTTGAAAAACATATTAACCTGAAATATACGTAAATATGAGTTTGGACTGCTTGTTATGCCGCCGTTTCTCTTGTCAAGTATCCTATGAAGTACGGCCTTGTTTAACAATTCCTACAGTATATTAATATGTGAAATTTGTTTTCAAATCTCTTACCTTTAACAAGTATGGATGGATAGCAACAAAAATTATGTCTGATGTATTCAATCGTCATCGCTGACTTCATTAATTACTGGTGTCACGTGTTCACTGTTAAATATTTTGCTAAGAATTTCTGCAGGTCTTACAATTTTTTAAAGGTACCGAGCATGCGATAAGTAATAAATTATTGCAGCTATGTGTGAACAGCACCCGACGGTGCGGTTACCATTTGCACATTCACAACAATAGCGCTTTATTCCGGAATAGACAATTGAGTTTGGTGCATAATCAATATAACATCTGTAGGTTTTGCTGTTAATATGTCGCGATCTTACTTCGAATTTAATAATATTCTTTCTCTCTTTAACACAACGAAGATTAATGTTGTTCTCTTCATTCATTACTTCTGCTAAATATGATACCGCTTGAGACAATTGATACGAACCAGTAAAAAGAATTTTCAGGTCTTTCTCTGTCATTTCCGGAAAATCAAGAAGATGATAGCTGATTAAATGGAATCTTTCGCCTGTACCAATGTTGATTTTCAACTTCTACTGACTGTGAATTCTCAGCGCTGTTTTGAGATGACATTCGTTCTACTATTTCATCAGAAACACCTACGTCCGAATTTAAGCGTTTTCCGAACATATTATTTGAACAGCACGCTATTCTGCAATATAAACTAACTTTTGGGAGTAACTTATTGTCAATTTGATGGTGAAGAAGTTTGTACTTTTGTCCTATGATGCCGTGCAGTCATTAGTTGATTTCGCTTGCCTTTTAACGCAGGCATGAGCACTCTGTAACCGCGTTTTTCTAAATAAGTTGTTACGTCGCGAAAACCTCTGTTAACAATACAAATATCTCCAGGTTTTAAAAGGGTTTGCAAACCATTTGGGTCTTCCATCGCGATTTTCATAATTTGTGCATCATTCTGGTTTGCACAAAAAGGGCCAAGAACTTCAACCACATAGCCGTTTGTGATGCAAATTGTAAAAGATTTACACAAGGATACTTTCTTTTTACCTGAATATGATTTGCGCTGGTATTCATTGTTAGAACTTTTTTGATGCCGAATATAAGTTCCATCGAAAATCAGTGCTAATTGATCTATTATATTATATAACTTTTTGGCAACAAGTGACGTTTGATCTTCTATTGGGGTTTCTCGAGGAAGTGTCGCGAATCCAAAATAACAAGGAAGAATGTCTTTTTCAAAAGAATTTATGACGGACGTACAAAAATCAGACACGTGTTGCTCGCGTTCTAATCCGAGAATTGCAGCTATCATACTGTTCGAATTGCCAGTACGCAATTTGAATAAGAAAACAACAATAGCTTGAGTGACATCTCGCTGCTCAGAATTTCTCAAAGAAGTCATCATTCCCCGAAGTTTTATTAAGTTGTCCCACGTTAAATCAGTAAATACTTTCAACCGCTCCTCCGAAAGTGTAAAATCACCTATTGTATCTTTAATATTTGAATTGTTATTAACGGAAAGGTATTCAAAATAATTTCTTAATTCTTTGGTATCGATTATACTGGTATTTGAATGTGTTCATAAAGTATAAAGTTGGATTAAAATTTCGACCGTAAACCTTTCAAATATTAAAACTTTAGATATCGGCGCACTGATTCGGTCAGTATTAAAGGAATAAAAGCTATTTTGCAAGTCAAACAAATAAAATTTCCGACGTTTCGGTCATAATTTTGACCATTTTCAAGGAAAGAATAATTAAATTGAAAACTGCACTGCTTTTAAATAGCACGTATTCAAGCGTGCCTACGAACGAGTTGGTTGGAGAAAGACTGAAGTAAACATATAACTGTAGGCAGGAACAACTAGAGGATAAGCTCAAGTGTGAACTAAATAAAAACACTGGAGGGGGGACAGTCAACCGTCAGGACCATTTGAAGAGCAAAATGTAAATAATCTCTAAAACAAACTGCCAATGCAACAATCTTTCTTGTTGATATGGTATAGAACCAACAAATGTTTAAAACTATAATTACATACTGTGATAATATGTAGTAATTGTCAGCGTTCCATAAGAGGGGACGTAGAAAATTTTAAACGAAGAGACAACATCATAATACCTTACTTTTTTAATAAGGTTGCGTAATAATTCTGTATTTTAGGTGTTTCATACGTAAGATTTACGCTTTTTTGTTTAATCATATGTAATGTCTTTAATAGAATTCTCCGATTCCAATTGGTCTCTCTATCTACAACTTTAACGTTGTCAAAATCGAATCTATGATCGAACTCTATTGAATGCTTTGTTAAGGCAGTATGTTGAAGAGGGGGTAAATAAATGTTCCTTCTGTGCTCATATATACGTCTTTCCAAAAGCCAAGATGTCTGCCCAATATATGATTGGCTACACCCCGTACATGGAATAGAATAAACAACATTCGAATTTTTAGACAAAGGTATTTTGTCTTTGATTGGGGGGAATAACTGTTTGGTATAAATTGGTAGTTTAAAGATAGTGTGTATTCCCACATTTTTAAATATTCTTTTTATATCATTCGAAATGTTATTAATAAAAGGCATGACTACAATGTTTCTCCAACTAATAGGTCCAATTTTTGTTCTTTTTTCTTCTTTACGTTTTTTTACCAATAACGGATGGTAAATCTCAAAGACACGTTCACGAATAACTGCAGAGATCATCTCGCTTGGGTAACCATTACGTTTTAAGGTGTTTTTAATAAGGAGCAAATTAGCTGGTCGATATTCTGGATCAGAAAGTAATATAACACGATCTATTAATCCTTTTATTAAACCTATTTTGTGTTGTATGGGGTGAGCAGAAAAAAATTGATGTATCTCCCTGACCAACTCGGTTTATGAAACCAGTTTGTAATAAGCTTATCTCAAAATAGGTTTTATTCCTTTAATACTGACCGAATCAGTGCGCCGATATCTAAAGTTTTAATATGTGTTCATAAAGAGTTCGAATTCGAAATCGGTGTCCAAAAAGTCCCACAGACACCGATTTTCTAAAAGTGCTGTATATTTCGCTAAATATAAAAAAAGCAGCAACGAAATTCAAAATTCCGGCCGAAGGGATCGATAGAGAATTTAATTGTGAAGAATTTTAAAAAAAAATCGTCAAGATTACGATTTTTTGGTATCACGCCCGCCAATTTTAAAGAATTGTAAAAATGAAAACTATACTTAACACCAAATTTTTCGTCGGATCTCAAAAACATTTCTATTATTGAATCCACCTCCATTTTGCCTGACGAACCTTCATGATTTGAGGAGCATGTTTCATTATGATTTTCATACCACTCTTCAAATGCGTCGTCGTCTAACTCTTTCTTCTTTATGGTGCATGCGCGGCAGTATCAGGGGGGCCAAGCTTCCCTCTTGCGAAAGTTGAAGCAGAGTTTGTAGCGCCTCCTACCTATAAGGTGCGTACTAAACTGTGAATGTGTGAATTGGTGTGAATCCGGACGTATGTTTATGTGTATACGTGTAATGCACCGCTTACTTTAAAAGCAGCCCACGAATCGTCGCGCCAGCGACACGTATGCAGCAGATAGACGGATAAACATTGAAATTGAATATTTCTTCTTTTCATAGGAAAATAAAATATATTCAATTTCTTTGTATATCCTTCTATCTGCTGCATACGCGTCACTGACGCGACGATCGATGGTCAGACGGCCTTAGAAAAGGTAAACCAGGGAAAGTGAGGACGCCATTTGAAGGATTTCTGGTCATTCCAAAATTTAATCTTTTAAATCTTATTTTAGAAATGACAGGGGTCCTTTGAATCACGTCCGTACTTCCTCCGATTTACCTCCTGAAAATATAAATATAATTAAAAGTAAAAGTATAGTTATAATTACATACATAAATACATGTTAAATGATATACAAATTCTTTATTCATTTTAAATAATATTAGTTATTGCACTTATTACAATAACAATGATCATATTAAATTCAACAATAATATTACAAAATTTATACAACTTCCTAAAATATTTTACTTTATTTCCCAAATTGCTTCTATTCGTTGACATCAATAGAATCGGCAAAATAATTAAATTGTTTACAAAATTTTTTTTTCTTTCGGTTGTTTTTACGTGCGAAAACAGCAGGAATCTTCAAAAGACGCCTAATAGGATCCGCACTACTAGGCAGTGTCGGATTTATACCGACTAAAACCGCTAACCCCATGCGCATACCAAGTACTCTTTTCCACTCCTACATGCAATATAAAAAGTCAAACACTCCTGCAATATAAAAACTCAAACACTCATGCAATATAAAAAGTTAAACACTCATGCAACAGTCCGACAGCCAAACATATATACATAATAAAAAACGCATTACACACTCATGCAACAGTCCGACAGCCAAACATATATACATAATAAAAAACGCATTACACACTCATGCAACAGTCCAACAGCCAAACATATATACATAATAAAAAACGCATTACACACTCGTGCAACAGTCCGACAGCCAAACATATATACATAATAAAAAACGCATTACACACTCATGCAACAGTCCGACAGCCAAACATATATACATAATAAAAAACGCATTACACACTCATGCAACAGTCCGACAGCCAAATATATATACATAATAAAAAACGCATTACACACTCATGCAACAGTCCCACAGCCAAACATATATACATAATAAAAAACGCATTACATACTCATGCAACAGTCCGACAGCCAAACATATATACATAATAAAAAACGCATTACACACTCATACTGCAATTGCATACATGCAAAAAGACTTAAAAGTAGATACGGATATATATTGGGTTGGCGAATAAGTTCGTAGCGTTTTATGCTTTCTTTTATTCTAGAACGATTTGTTTTCTGTTTGGCAAAGTGTTTATATGCTTTCGAAAGAGCTCTTTCTGCTCTACAAAACTGTGATAATCGTTGTTTTGAATAATTTAAACTTGTCTCCTGGAAATTTCATTTCTAAGCTTGAAAAATAATAAAAAAAAAATATTCAAAACAACGATTATCACAGTTTTGTAGAACAGAAAAAACTCTTTCGAATGCATATAAACACTTTGCCAAACAGCAAACAAATCGTTCTAGGATAAAAGAAAACATAAAACGCTACGAACTTATTCGCCAACCCAATAAAAGCACAATTAGGACCTTTGTTTCCTATGTGATTTGCCATACGTCAAAGCACATAGTGACAAACCAGACATTGGAATCATAGGTTCTTCGGAACAATTTAGTAGCATATTGGTGGAAAAAATACATTTTTTTAATACATGATCGACATAGTTGTCGGTCAAATACACTTTGAGATGCCCTAAAGGGCAATCGCTCAGGTTGACATCAACTGAAAGGCTTAAACAAGTTTGAATTAAAAGTTTTAAATTGCAATGTTCCGCGAATTGATCAAAACAATGTTTACATAAAACATAAACCTCTCGCATAACTTGTTCTATTTCTTCTTTTTGTGTTAAAAAAGCTTGGCAACACGTAGCACAAGCTTGAATAAACGGTTCTAAGTAATCTAAATTGACAGTAGTAACATCGTAATTTTGCAAAATTGACTCTACTGATTCTACAGCTACTACTGGTACTGTAGTATTGGAAAAGTATGAATTTGGATTGCGAGAGGAAAATTCGAAAATCTCTTTAACATTTAGCAAATTTTTACTACAATCTGCCTCACAGTTTTGTCTTCTTGAGTTGGAAAACAATGAATTTATAAGCAATGACTTGTAGTATTCAGTAAATACTGAACAAGTCGGATTTGTATTTCTTCCACCATGTTGTCGTACTAGTGAGAAAAATTTTTCCAAAGGATCTTGGTTAAAATCCCTGGTTCTGAATCCTGCAAACCCAAGATCCAGCAAATACGAATTAAGAATTTTGAACCCTTTCAGGGTATGTATCCAATTTTGCAACACCGCAGGATGCTCTTTATCTCCCGCTTTGCGTTTGATAAGTCGCATACTTTGGAATAAGTTTATACACTTATTCCAAATATCTGTGGCATTGCTTTTATTATCCAAAATGGCCCTACTATTGACACTGTCGAAAAGTGAATTTAAATTTAGAAATAAAATCGCCGTATCTATTCCCGAAGCTGACATCTTTCTGGATTTACAAGCACTTTCCGCCTCAGTAGTGCTCATAAGTTCCATAAGAGATGCAACTTTACGCGAGAAGACTTGTGTACAATATTTGATACGCATCTTCTTAATTTTACTTGGAATGACATGCTGTTCCGTAATATTAACTAAGGTTCTAAAATCACCTCTATACCGATCAATGAAATAAGTGTCCTCGAAGTGGGACCATTTTGCTGTTTTCTCTACACCGTCCAGGGTATAACGAAGATCCTTCGTTAACAAATTATTTCTGATACATTTTAATAAGTGAGGCGGATCAAACAGTGGTACTATCTTTTGCTCATGTACCATGATGAGCCCCTCTTCAGCCGACTCGCAATCTTTTTTCGTGTCGAAAAGTAATTGCTTAATCGCGCGTACATTTGTTAACCCTTGATCACAAACCGAAGCAACAACTTTTAAGCGTATAAAAGTGCATTCCTGTACTATGGCCTTAAATGTACGCGCTATCGACTCCCATGAAGCGGTGCCCCTACAAAAGGAGTACGACACTGTTTGCTTCCACGGTTTATCTCCAAATATTCCTCTTAACATAAAGACCTGAACATGGTCTGCAATGTCTCTATTACGCGAAAACCCGAAATCTACTAGTCCCTCTACAATATCGGATTTGACATTATAATGAAGCCGGGGACTAAGCTTCATTTCGTCAAATAATAAAATGCAATATCTATACCGCGAATCCTCGAAATTGTCGAGTATATTTTCGATGCCGTGGAAGACAGACTTCCTAATACCGGGAGATACAATGATTTTAGTGACCAGTTTTCTTAAGGTCTCTGTACTCGGTAAGAGGAAAATATTGGAAAGGTATCGATAAACCTTTGGACTTTGCTTCAGCAGTGAAAGCGCAAAAATTTTATCATCTAAAGTGTAATTTCTACTGAACTTAGGTCGTCCCATGTTACGGACTTGTAATGCAAAAAAGTCTCGCACAGTTGATGGCAGACTTTCAATGCGTTCCGCAAAGCCACGTTTTAACAACATTTCGGTATGTTGCAAACGTTCCTTACATTCTACATGGCGGTTACGCATTTGTCTCCATGTTTTCATCAAGGAGACAATTACGTTATACTGCCGCATCTCGTCTGGAGAAAGGCTGGACGTCCTGGTTGCACTGAACAATTTCAGCACAGATGCTAAATAATACAAAGTAAAACAATTTATGCATGCAAAAAAAACTGAATTTCCAGCACCCAGAAAACTGTATAAAATTTAAGGTGGTTTTATCAACACCCCATGCTCCGGGTTTTAATAAAAAACAAGCTGTTAGCACATGCTCAGCATAAAGAATATATATTAAAAGGAGGAATTGGGGAATACTAATAAAACAGTACAAATAACAGAAGTTTATGGGAGTTTTTAGAGGAACTGGATTTTGGATAAAACAACCTTAAGAATAGTTTATGCACGGCTAAAATTCCATTACTCATAATGGCTATTTATACAAAGAAAAAATGTATTAAATAATAATATGCAGATATATTTTTATACAAATAAATATTTTAATACGAATAAATATTTGATTCAAAATACTTGGCGCTGCGCAATCGAAAAAATGTTAATTGCCTTAGTATTAATAATTTACAACAACTCCATTACAATATAAAATACATATACATACACATATTAGAAACGCAGTCAGATTTATTCTATATATATTTACACACACACACACACACGTACAAGAAAGAAAGAAAAGGATTAATGCAATTTATACATATTTATTGAGTTTAACAACACCAATTCCGGGCGCAGCGCCAAGTATTTTGAATCAAATATTTATTCGTATTAAAATATTTATTTGTATAAAAATATATCTGCATATTATTATTTAATACATTTTTTCTTTGTATAAATAGCCATTATGAGTAATGGAATTTTAGCCGTGCATATGTAGTTGTGTCATCTAAAGCGCAATTGGAAAGCATCTTTATGTACTGGCAGCTCATTTTGATTTCACATCTTTTTTTAATTTTGTAATTATTATTATCTTCTATTTTTTGTGATTTTCATGTACTTGGCGTATTTTTTTACTTTCTTGAAGTTTTTTATGGGGATCTCACTTCTTTTTACAAAGATTATTATTATCTTCTATTTTTTGTGATTTGTATATTTTCTTATTTTTCTGTGATTTATTATTATTATCTTCTATTTTTTGTGATTTGTATATTTTCTTATTTTTCTGTGATTTATTATTATTATCTTCTATTTTTTGTGATTTATATGATTTCATGTACTTGCCGTATTTTTTTACTTTTTTGAAGTTTTTAATGGGGATACAACTTAACGTAGAACTTACTTATATAGAAATTATATAGACATAGTGGCCTTTTGCTATAGTAAGTGTAGAGACTACATAATGTGTCCAAAGGAGGCGAGAGCATATGATAGAAAGTCTTGTGGCAGAAATTTAAAAAATGTTAATGGTAATTTAGCGAAACTGAACGATGAGATTCAATATTTTTACTGGTGTTAGTTTAGTATAGTATATACAAATATTTATTGGTGAATTGAAATATTGTTAATGGAAAACTAGTAAAATTAATGAATAGCGTAGCAACTATATAGAAATAGACTGGCATTTTGCTATAATAAGTGTAGATTACAAATGTGTCCGAAAGAAATGAGAGCGTATGACAGAAAATCTTGTTGCCGGAAATTGAAATGCTATGGTAATAATTCAGCGAAGATGAACGAAGAGATCCAATATTTTCAACACACAATTTATTGGTTTTGGAATAAAATTAGTTTAGTATGCTTATAATTTTGTCGATTTACCTTATTTCACTTTGCATAAAGTTGTGCGAAACAAGATGCTCTGTCTATCTATCTATTCTTCTCCCGACAACCTCCACGCCTGTGCTTTCCCCTCATTTCTATCCATCCAAGCCTGTGCATCATTTTTATCGCAGTCCTGTGCGTCCCCTTCGTTTCTATAATATATAATATAAACGTTACATAAAAACTCTAAATTGCTGGTATAAAAATATCTAGCAATTTAAAAGCAATGTAATTTGTTACAATATATATATTATTTTGTACATGCATGGTACAAATTTGCAGAAACTTGTGTGAAAGGAGATGCTTCTCAGTCGAACCATCTCCGGACAACTTTCAAGTCTGCGACTCTACATAAGAAATCTATTTCTTATTACATAAAAACTCTAAATTATTGGTATAAAAATAAATATCTGGCAATTTAAATGCAATGCAATTTGTTACAATATATATTATTCTGTACATGCATGGTACAAATTTCCAGAAACTTATGAGAAAGATGCTTTTCTGTCGAACCTTCTTCGAACAACTTCCAAATCTGTGATTTTACATAAAAAGTCTATTAAAAAATTTTGGCGACTTACCTTATTAATTGAGAGAATAATTCAGTCTCCTATGTAATGTATAAAAACTCGTGACATTTCAAATCGGACAACTTACTTTTTGACACTTAGCACTTGGTAGGTTATAAAATAAATATGCATACAAAGATGGACGACGATCCCGAGAGTCGACGACCGAAACATGTGTTAGTAGTGAAGGTGTGCGTGTAACGCGTATACGTATTATGTTGACGAAAAATTCCTTGACGAAAAATTCCTTGACGAAGAAGAAGAAGAATCTTACCGTTTCCGACTAATCCATGAGACGATATTATGATATCTCTGATATGCGTGGACCGATTTTATTGATTTTGGTCTTATTCGAAAGCTAATATGCGGTTTACATAAGAAAAATGTCTTTAAATTTAGAAAATATTGCAGGCGTGATGAGATATTAATGTATAAATGTCAGAATTAGGTTAGAGTGTCTCCGCGACGAGTAAAGGTACACGGTAGCGACATCGACATATATAGGGTGTTTTTCATGTACTTGGCGTCGAGACGCTACCGCGTCTCTAGATATAAAACGTCACAGTACCTTTCCTTGTCCGCAATGATTGTCCAGAGGTACCAGCAACAGCATATTCAGTATCTGTAAAATTTATTGCAAATGATTAATTCGTTAACTCGAATCTGAAGGGAAGAACTAAAATCTTCGAGTTATAGAGGTTTCGACTTATCGAAGTTATGGGGTAAGAGAGACTTTTACAGACTTCACAGAGGCTTTCATTTATGTTAAAACTACAAGGGTTTAAAATGTTAAACCCTAAGAGATACAGAAAAATGTATCAATACTTTTTTGTTCTATTGCTAGTCGATAATGTAACTATAGAAGCGCAGTGTCCTCCGACTATTAGTTCAGGAGATAGAAATTTAACTTTAAACCATTATTACTTCAAAATGAAGGCCCAAACGCGAAATCGTTATTCTTAACTTTTGTCTTATTTTCACCTCTAGAATCACCCCTTACAATATTTTCAGCACGTTTTAAGAAACGTACACTCTATATATTAAACATACCTGGAAGTTGAAGCGTTGGGACAGCAGTCTTACATAGTTTCCTCTGTAACTTGTAGATACCTAAGAAGTGCGCATCGCAGATCTTCTTGTTGCGAAGAGATTGGTGCATTAACAATGGATTGCCGCAAGCAGCAATCCATTTTAAGCACCTCTCTCGGTCTTTAAGAATATCGGGAAATGTCTTCAGTAGTGCATTTCCCGATTCGCAACCTTTTATTTCGCACTTCTTAGGCCCGGACATAATCTGAAACTTAAATTAATGGGATTAATAAAAAAACTTACACTATCTCAAAGACGCTATATTACAAAAATTACTTAACTCATGCGATGACAGATCCACGTGGGTTAGACTTCCTCGTGTCCGTGCCAATTTGAAACAATTAAAAATGGCGACGGTCGTCATGGTAACTGATGATAACATTTCACCAACGTCGAAAGGTAGTGTGTCGTGCTCACTGATACACCTAGGTCTGTGTGTGGGATGTACCTAGAGCTTCCTACCTATTTGGTGCGTACTAAACGGGAACTTCGGCCAATGAATGACGGCTTGGTTCCCCTGGGCAGTATGCACTTTTTACGACAAGGTCGAGTACTTTGCCACTGTAGTACGCGATGAGTGTTGTTAAACCGTGGAGTGAAATAAAACCGCGTTTTTTTCCAGGACCCATCGCCGGACACTTTCAAATGTGTTTCAGTTCTTCCTTTTTCAGCATTCTTCTCCCGCTCTTCTTTGACAGCTTTCTTACTCATTGTTTCGAACATCGATGCCGACGCCGAGTGATAGTGCTGCACTATCTTATCGTACGTCGATTTTGTCATCCCTTGGCACAGGCCCATAATGCCACAAAATACATTGACGCCTTCTCGTCCAATACCAAGGAGCCTCATAATGAACACGATCCGTCTGTTTGTTTCGTATCCGGTGTTTATTAGCAGCCCTGAATTGATTTCTCTATGGCCGCACTTACATGACACGATAATTTTAGAACCTAATCCTCGATGCCCACTTTCTTCAAATTTCACGCTTTGTTTGCACGATCTGCATATTAAAATATCAACAATCGCACCAAAAACTGTAAGAAATTCAATTATAATTTTTAATTATGGTCAATTAAGGGTTTTGTGCATACACTTTACAGCTTCAGCAACACTGTAAGCAATTATTATATGTTGCCATTTTGCAATATGCTTATCTTTTTTTATCTTGCCACACTAAATTCTTTGTCAACGAATTGTGTCTAATGCCTTTCAATAAATGTGGAACGTCATACCGGGGTCACTTCTCTACTCCATCTACGACGATATGGCGTTTTGGTAGTGTGACGTCCCGATAAGACGTCAGTGTTCGGAAAGTTACCTCCTCGCGAACAAAAGCTACCGACGGTTCGATAATAATTATTCATAAAGATAAAATCTCTCTGATTCCAACTTATAACGGAGACCTACAACAATTTCATTTTAGTCAAGAGAAATTCTTTAATACAGTACCCATAAGGTCCCGACATTTTATATGTATATTGCAAGGCCACAGCAGATCGCGGTAGCATATAGAAGCCGCGTGCTCGAAACCACTACTACACATATGCAAACATTAAAGTGTGTAAAATTGAGTTTAGCAACAACGAACCAAGACAACGAAATTGCTCGTGCTGCTCCCGGTTGGACCCAGTAAATACGGTGACAGTATCTTTAAATCATTACCGCCAAACGGCCTATACATTCCACAATTGCCCTCGGTGCAATCAAATCTTAAATTAAACATGTCTGTGTACGGTGAAGCCGACGACTCTCCCGTAAAAGACCAAGGCGCGGGCGATCCCACTAACTTGATAGACATCGCGACTACCGAATTATTAGAACGAGTAGAACTGTTGAGGAAGAAACAGGCTGAAATCGAAAGGTTATACTCGCAGTATGTCGTAAATCTAGAAACTAATACGCGCCCAAGCTCCATCACCAACCCCGCGCTAGAAGGTCTCCACGATCAAATCCACTCCATACGCGAAATGATAGAAAAAATTCTTGTACCCCCGCAACCAACCAACAATTTTGCAATTCCTGGTTCTTTTCGCTTTGATAGGAAACCGATACCTAACCATAACTATGTATCGGAACAGGACCCGTCGCCCCAGATTAAGCTGAAAGACGCCATAGAAACCGTTCCCAAATTCGACGGTCACAATATCCCAGTCTTACAATTCGCTAGAGCTTGCAATAGGGCCAAGGCTCTGGTTCCCCCGCATGCTGAACCTCAGTTAGCAAGGCTATTAAGAAACAAACTGCAAGATCACGCTTACTTGGCCGTTGAGGATAGGGTCTTCGACTCTGTAAACGATCTTATTAAACAACTTAAACGCACCTTTTCTCCTGCTAAGACATCGGACCATTATCGCGGAGAACTTGCAAATATCATAAAAGGAACGAACGAACACATATTAGAGTATATTTCTCGAGTCAAGGACCTCCGATTCGCCATTCTGGAAGAAGACAGTGAATATTATCGTGACTTTGCACGAGACCATCCCCAAGACCTCGAACGTCTGACCTTAGATTCATTTATTGACGGCCTCCCACCCTACTTAAGAATGCGATTGCAGCAGCACCACTTCGAAACGTTAGACGAAGCATTTGATTTGGCCGTCCTCGAGGACAAAAAGATGGACAGGGACAGAGTTAGATTTTCAGAACCAAAAACTCCTAAGGTGACCTGCCAACTGTGCAACAAGACTGGTCATGACGCACGGTCCTGTTGGAGCAACCAAGGCCCGACTGCTCAACCTTCCGAGAGGAACCCTCTAAACTGTGCCACGGAATATGAGTCCCAAGTATCCAAAGCACAGGTCACCTACTGGGACAAATCTCGACCTCCACCTTCCAGGCCTACGGAGCTGCGAAGCTGCGAAGCTGCGGGTACTGTAAGAAGCCCGGACATGTGACCACGGAATGCAGAAAACGCATCTTCACTATCAAGGAAGATCCTAGAGCCTTGTGGGAAACGGAGTCGGGAAATACTCCTCCGAGCGCCGATGGATGCAAACGGTGGAGCGAGCCAAGCAGAAGTGCATCCCAAAGCACTAGCGGTATCATAAGAGTCGCTCCCGTGCAACTAAACCCGGTCGTGCTACGGGCGAGGTCAAAATCCTCTTTTTCCATACATACAGCTAATCCGGACCTAAATGACTACCCGCAAATTATAAACTCTAGCGAGATTGACAATCCAAGCACCATGCTCAGCATCGAAGTAAAGCAATCCGACAGACTAACTCCAGAATCCAAACCAAACCGACCCAAAGAGACTACAACGCCTGTAGGCATCACTCCCATCCACCCCCTCATAAAAAACAAGTCCCTCTTAGCCCTGGATCCGTCGATCCACCATCTCGAGGCATCCGCGACGGTGCACTCACTCTTACCCCCTGCGCTATACGCCAAATCAATCCTTCCCCAACACTCCCAAAAGCCTCTTGCGGCTACACCGGAACTGGCAGTATTAAAAATTTCTGCGGAAGCTCCTTCAAGGGCAGAAAATCTACTTAATTCAATCTCCAAAGAGCACCCGATTCCTGGGAAAAGCGATAAGTTCGCTGACGCTGTACCTCGCATACCAAAACAAATTAAAGAATCCCTTGGTCTGACCGGATATCACAGACGATTTATCCCGGAATTTTCCAAAACGGCACCACCGTCAACCCAACTATTTAAGAAGGACAAAGCATTGGACTGGGGACCATCCCAGCAAACTGCTTTCGACCACTTCAAATCAGTATTGCAGAAGGAACTCATCCTGCAATGCCAGAGGTTTGACCTGGGATTCCACCTCACTACAAACACCTTATCCCATACTTCCCCCGCAGTGGAGGCATGCTCCAAACGACTACACGACAAATGTGACGACAACTTAGAGGACTGGCCCAAATGTAGACCAAGCTGTCTCAAGAGGCCTCGGTTCTCAAAATCACCGATCCGTGCGCCAACGAGTGGCAGCAACCCCATCGACTCTGCAGCACCCACATCCAGCGCTCGCCAGGGAAGAAAACCCAGAAGAATTCAACTACACAGAAAGATGCGCCGGAAAATATCATCTGTAGAAATTCCACTACGGTCTTCCCCAGAAAACATACGGGAACGACTGCCTACAAGTAGAGCAGGCAACACTTTCATATTAACCATGCAAGTTTTATTGACAAACTACCTTGTGTGCGTGCTCCTTAGCCTTTTCACATCAATTAAGATACCAGATGCGCTCATCAAAAGATTCATTTGTCAGTTCAGAGCTCCTAGAGCCATTCTCACCGACCAAGCAGCCAATTTTACTGGTAATTTCAAGAAAGCAGTTGCGCGGAAATGTAAAATTCAACAATTCAAAACCACAGCCTTTCACCCGCATACTAACGGCTCTTTAGAGAGATTGCAAATCGTTTTAACCGAATATTTAAAAAGGTTTATCGGTAGATACACTGACTGGGACGACTGGACAGATTTGGCCACGTTTTCTTATAATACCAGTGTTCACGAGGGCACTGGTTATACACCATATGATTTTGTATTCGGGAAAATAGCTCGGATACCCAGCCGAACTCCGGTAACTGAAGATTTCGAAAATGAAACCTACAATCACTATCGCGCGAAATTAAGTACGAGGGTACAAGAATTGCAAACCGCCGCAGCAAAAAGGTTAGACCAGTCAAAACTTAGATTGACACATAAACGAGGACACCTTCAAACCCGGGGACTTAGTCTACGTCCTAATAGAGCCGCGGAAAGAGAAATTTGGGGATCAGTACTCTGGCCCACACCAGATATTGGAAGTAACTCCCTCTCAAACTTAAAAATATCTTGAAAAAACAAGACGAAAATCATACACGCGAACAAAGCGCGCCTTGGTCGTGTGCGCGAGAGTCCCGGTTAACCGTACTACATAAAGACAATCGGCCTTAATAAGTTCTACTCCTAGATCAATCACTATCACGTCATTATCATGCCCGACGACATGCCCGACGACATGCCCAACGACATGCCCAACGACATGCCCGAGGACATGCCCATCCCGACGAACCGAAGGAGGCGTCCCAGGAGAAAGCATCGAGGAGGAGGACGTTCCCTGAGGCTAGCCAAGATGCGATGGCTACGACGGGAGGCCATAAAAGCTGGAAGGAGCCTTACACCCCTACTCCCGAGAGTCGTAATCGTTCTCCGTAATCGTCAGGAAGGCAACGCCAGCTGATCGAGGCATCGGCATCGAGAAGACCCCGCTACAAACGCTTCAATGAGAGCATGCTCAATCAAGTGAACCCCGCTCTTTAATGATAAGAAATGCACGCATTTCTTCATATAAGGGGGGAGGTGTGACGTCCCGATAATTTTTCGCCGGTCCTAAATGGCATCCTCCATATAAATCCACTCAACTATTCTCGAAACCACAAATGCTAAACCCCTTTTTTCCAACCTCCGGGTTGTTTGGACGATGTACCTTAGCGGTCCCCATCTCCAGACGCCCAAATTTCGAATCCCCTTCCCCTCTTCGGCCTTAGAGGCGCGAACTCTTCCCCATTCAAATCTAATACAAGCCCCTCGCCAAAGCTCGCTCATCTCGAGACCATGTACCCCTTACCCCCCCCCCCCCCACCCTCTTTCTCCAAACGTACTCAAGCCTCCACTTTAAAACCCCAATCAAAATCCTCTAAATCCATCCAACGGGTGGAATACCCATCTCTAAAAACCCCGAAAGAACCGCCGAAATCTGCTATTCCACGCATACCTTACGCGTGAGTCATTGGCACGCGTCGATTACATAACGCATATGACTCATCACGCATACCACAGATTCCACGCATAACGTAAATTCCTCGCATTTCCACCAAGTAAAAAAAAAAGGTCTCCGCGGCGGCTTGGCCCGGACTGATCCCCTTCATCAGGGGTGTCGACCAGGCGGCTCGCGAGCCGCAGTGGCTCTTTCTCCTCTTCGCCTGTTCCGGAGAGCCGCAGGAGAACGACCCCCTCCATACCTACTTCATTCTGTGCGTTTCTCGTCCGGGAGCCGCACAATCCCTACCACCAGTAGGCTAGTCACCACTACATATTAACATCTATATAAGTCTTTTAGCCTTCAAACGAACTTTACCCGTAACATACGTATATTCATGTCCATGCAAATTGATATATACCTACATACTTACTTGATTTCTAGTAGAAATGTGCCATATCGTCGGTAAGTGATTGTATGTCCACTGATATTTTTGTTGTTGCTATTCGCATCAATGAAGACAGAGAATCGTCTGTCAATGTCGAGCGATATTTGGATTTAATGTGCTTCATGATTGAAAATGCAGCCTCACATTTATATGTTGATCCAAACATCGAACAGATTTTTAATCCTAAATTTATTAGTTTAGGATATTTTTTTTCATCTAATAATTTGAAAAAATCCAGCCCATAGTCGTTTCTGCTTGATAGAAATGGGTCTTCTTGTAAATTGCAAAGTTCCAGGCGGTAGTCCAATTTCTATTCTGTGATTGTGCATCCTTTCGGGTTATTAAAAATTATGAGGTCCTGCTTCAAAGTGTTGAAATCGGCAAATCTATTATTAAATTCTTTTTCTATTTCAATTAATATTCCTAGTAATTCGGTGAAATTTGCGTCTTTATGCTCTTCAGCAATTTCTTTGCATGCTGCAAAATGGTACAACTCCGATATTTTTAATTCGGCTATAAATAGTTGTATTTGTTTTCTAAAACCGTTAATGTGACCAACTAAATCAGAAATTGTTTGATCCTGTGTCTGCAATTTTATATTCAAAGAATTTAAATGACCAGTGATGTCCGTTAAAAATGCTAATTCACACAGAAACGTAACATCTTTGAATTTTTCCAGCATATCTGATTCCACTTTTGTTTCTGTTTTTAAAAATTGTGGTATTTCTTTCCTTAAAGCAAAAAAGCGCTCTAAAGTTTTTCCTGCACTCAACCAACGCACTTGACTATGTAAAAGTAAATCATTAAAAACAGCGTCCATATTTTCAAGGAAAGTTTTAAATTTCCGGTGTGACAGTGATCGGTTTCCACCTCTAATTAAATTTACAACTTTGATCACGATCTTCATCGTCGAATTTAATGTTATGATTTTTCCGCACAGTGCTTCCTGATGAATTATACAATGGAATGTAGGGCAAGTAATTCCATGTTTTATTAATTGTCCTCTCAACCCTTTATCGCGCCCTACCATTGCTGGTGCACCATCAGTCACAATTGCAGTACACTTCGAAAATCCACCGTATTCTTCCACTTTTTCGTGAAACGCTTTAAATATGTCCATTCCTTGTGTAGTAGAACGTAGCGGTACGAGTGCTAAGAGTTCTTCACTGATACAAAACTGATTGTCTATCGAGCGAACAAAAATAGATAATTGACTGATATCGGTAACATCAGTGCTCTCATCTAAACATAATGAAAAGTAACGACAGTTTTTTAATAAAGTTTTTAGTTTCTTTGAAATATGGTCACTAATTTCTCCCACTCGAGACGAAATAGTTTGCCGCGACAATGACACTGTTTTGAAACATTCCACTGTACTTTCTTTTCCGAACGCTTTCGCCATTTCGATTGCACAGTTCTTTATTAATTCACCGTCTGAAAAACACTTCTTTGCACGTGCAATTTCTAATGCGACAGAGTATGAAGCTGCAATGCTTTGCTGCTGGGAGGTTTGCGATTTATTTTCCTGTTCATTTGTATATTGTAGTTTTAAATTTCTACATACTTCTGCTCGACGTTCTGTAGAATATGTATCGTACGTTTCCGCATGAAACGTAATATAATGTCGAGAAAGGTTGCTCTTCTTCATATTTGCAATCTTTACATTGCAAATTAAACATAGAGGTTGTCCTCCACTATCAATGAAAAAAATTCGTTTTCCCAATTCTCGTTAAATGAACGATTTTCTTCACTAATTTTTCTTTTTCTGTTCTCCATGATGCAATCACAATAACAATATAACAAAACCAACAAGATAACAAGACAATAACACAGTAACGAAATAACAAGACACAATAACGAAAAATAACAAAAATACCGATAAAACAAAAAATTGATACAACGATAAAGACAAACTGTGTGCTAGCTGGACGTCAAACGACTTACTGTGCGCTGTTACAGACTGCAGTACAGCCTTTTTCCCTATCATAAACTTTTTGGGAAAATCCAGCATTCCAGGTATAAGTACCTACCACTTTCCATCAAGGAAAGAAATCGTGAAAACATACAAAGAAGCTCTGCGATTCTTGCTAATATTCTTAGAAACAGTCAGTAATTTGAAAATCGGTTTAACGATTTCGACATAATATTATGATTTTTAATAACGCAAAAGAATGCAAAATCGAAGAGCAGAAAATTACACATCGTCTTGAACTTTATAATTTACAAATAGTTCCATTGTGACGTCCCGGCCCCACCACACGACTTAGTGTCAACGAGCGTCACCAGAGGTCTCCAATCTTTCTCGCTAGTCCTCAATTCTACATCAATTCATATATATACAAGTTCCAAAATCCTATCCTCTGTGGCCCCGTGTGTGTCTAGGGCAGGGGTCGTCAGCAGTAGCCCTACTGATGAGTCTGGCTGACGATCCCAAGACGAAACACACCTCTTCTTTTCCTCCTCCATCCTCCAACGCCGATCCACCAGCTCCGCATAGTTACTCCGTAGTGGCGTTACCCGGCCGGCCTTAGGGTTTACGGTGCGTCGGAGGCGACGGGGCAAGAACTCCTATCCGTCCAGAATGTTCCGGCAATTCTGGACGTGACAAAATGGTGACAATTTCTTGATGTTATAATACTTTAAGTAACTTGTATAGATTTCCGTAGAACGAGGACGAGCTCTCGCGGTTCCTCGTATTTATACTAATTACAATCTTTTCGGCTTGAAGGGGGGTGCGCAGTACGCACCTTGACATAGTTACGCATATGCGTCGCAGTAACATTTCCGGGGTTTTTGTAAGGACCAAAGGTTGGTCTATATTTGGACTCGCATTTTCGGCACGTACGCCAAATAATCCTCGCGATTATCCTTTAGGGGTTTTTCTACACGTAGTTTCGTACTGCTCAACTCCTCGAGTGGATTTTGGGTGTTTTGATAGGAAAGGGGTGATAGTGGCGTTGACTGCTTTGGTCATTTAAAGGGTATGAGACGGGGTCTCGATTTAAGAGATATAAGAGGCGAGGGACTTGTTTAGATTTGATAGGAGGGAAGAGTTTGTGCCGCGTTGGGCGAATAGGTGGAGGAGTTTCATTGATTGACCGTCTTGAGATGGGGACCGCTAAGGTACATCGCCAAGGCGGTCGAGGTCATGGAGAAGGGGTAAGAATTGAAGTTTGGGGAGATTTACTGATTGACCGTCTTGAGATGGGGACCGCTAAGGTACATCGCCAAGGCGGTCGAGGTCATGGAGAAGGGGTAAGAATTGAGGTTTGGAGAGATTTAAGTGGAGTTGTATAGTGGTTTATGAAGGAATGTTATTTTATCTGCGCGCGAAATTTTGTGGGACGTCACACCTCCCCCCTTACATGAAGAAATGCCTGCATTTCTTCCCTGTAAGGAGCGGGGTGTTTTGAAGTTACTTTTTCCTACCCTTTGCAGCGTAAAAGAAAATAAACAGTATAATTTTTATATAAAAAAAAAATAAAATATAATGATTATTGAAAAGGAAAAAAAAACAAACTTGTTTGGCCAAAAGGGCCTTTTGGTAATAAAATAAACAAGCACTTATATATAAAAAAAAAATAAAAAATAAGTATGGGGTATTTACAGGGGACTATTTACAGGGGATGAATAGGGTTTAAGGGGGATAAGAATATGAAAGGTATTGGAAGGAGGGATCGTCCAGGATGAACGTGAGGTCGTAACCTCCCTGATAAAGGTCATTGAACCATCTCAAGAACTCGGGCGTCAGTTCTTTGTGGTCTGGGACCTTCGTGGCTGACCCCGTATCTAAGAATTCTACGACTCCTGGACAAGGAGGGATGGTGGATGGTATTGGGGCTTTGGGAATGGGTGGAGGAGTGAGTGTTCCCTCTTTTGGGGAACTCTGTTTGGGAGGGCAGTCCGGGGGCGGTGGTGTAGTGGCCTCCATTAATGTTTCCCAGTCTATGGGCGATGATGGGGGGGAGTCATCGATCGTGATGATCTCTGGGGCGGCGGTGGCTGGGCGGATGATCTCCGTTGAGGTTATCCGGGGGAGGAGCGGTGTTAAGCTCCTTCCCTCCCTCAAGGCCTCTCGGCGCAGCCACCTCAAGCGGGAGACCCTTCCTTTTAGGCCTGGCCTCACTCTTTTTGGCCCCTTGAGGTGAGGTTTCTTCCGGTGCGCCATTGGATAGTTGTGATGGTAGTTGCCGTTGAACACTGAATTTATGTTTTATGAATTTATGAATTAAGTCGTGTGGTGGGGCCGGGACGTCACACCATTATAATTCCATTTATAAGATTTTTTTAAATTATTATCCGAAAAAAGTATCCAACGCTTGTACATTTGAATTTAAAAGGGGGAACACTATTGTGACGACCGGAAAAATAAGCCATTTTTAAGAATTTTTTACAGGAATAATTTACAGTATTCGCATAAAATTTGTATTACCTACTTTTATAAAAAATTTTTAAAAACTAAATTATTCCTAAAAGAAATTCTTAAAATGTCTTATTTTCCCGGCCGGCACAATAGTGTTCTCCCTTAAAAATGCGGGATAAAAAAGTCAAGCTCGGAACCATACAACCACGTTTCGTGTGCATATTTTGGTTTCGCCGACTATACGTGTAGTCTTGTTTGCTCGTGGTGGGAGGGGATCGGTTCACTGACAATGAGCGTTGGTCTCGAGCTACTCCTGGAGAGAGATAAGTGGGGGAACTCACTGACCGGGCGCCCAGACGTGCGGCTCGCGGAGTGGGGAAGTTCGACAGCCCTGCCCTTCATCATCGCGGTTTCCCCCACTCCGCGGCTCGTGCGCGCGCAGTCGGTCTTCTCCCCGCTGTCCCCGCGCCCATGTTTCCCTCCGCCGCGCTCCCCCGCGCGCCCTCACTTCTCCCCGCCCCCGCGCTCAGAGGACCTGCCTTGAAATCCCCCTTGCTATACTACTGTTAGCACGCCAAAAGAAGATCCCTAGAAGGCGGTCTCGGGCGATGCAGTCCACCGATGTGACGATTGGCGTTTGTCGATCAGATCGCTCTATCCCACTCGATCTCGATGTGTTTTGTTCGCTCTCCTCGTCGCGCGGTGCGAATGTATGTGCCTACTTCAGCCAATAAACAAAATACGGGTGCTCCGTCTTTAGCTGTGTGTTCAAATAGGTGACTCGACCAATCGTCACATCGGTGGACTGCATCGCCCGAGACCGCCTTCTAGGGATCTTCTTTTGGCCCGCTAACAATACTCGTGTTATTACGGTGGGGCGCGAATCTTCCCCCCACCACTCGCGCCTGTGGGCATATAAACTTACCAGAGTAAAAATTACGTGGCCTCGACTACTGCATTTGTTGCCTTTAGTTGCGGCAACAACTCGCCTGTTGGTAGCCTGATGGAAAAGTTCCATGGCCGCGACGCTTGAGGTAACCGTATTGGTTGACACGGGCTTAAAAGAATATATTTTTTTTCTCCGAATTCGGTGCAAATCGTAGATTCCGGAAGCATATACTTCTATTGTAGATATTCTGGAAATCAAAACAACATCGCTATTACATTGATCAGAGGAAATTATTTACGAAACGTATGTTCCTTTTGCAGCTCATTTTGATTTCACTTTTTTTTATTTTGTTATTATTATCTTCTATTTTTTGTGATTTATTTGATTATTCATGTACTTGGCGTAATTTTTTTACTTTTTTGAAGTTTTTTATGGGGATCTCTCTTCATTTTACAAAGATAATTTGCATAGGAACTGACTTTAGATAATTTTTAATATTATAAATTACAAATTATCACGAGACAGAATTAAGGATAAATCACGGTACAGAATTAAGGATAAATTCAATTTTTATTTAGATAAAGTATTTAGTTCCGCAGAGTAACTTCAAACACATTAATAAGTTTAATATCTGTTTTCTCAAATGTCATTGTAATTTAACAAAGTCGGAGAACGATACATACTATTTTTAGCAAAATTAAAAGCTTTCTAAAGGGTTTTTCTAAAAGCTTTCTAAAAGCTTTCTATTAATAGGGCAATGAGTACTGTGAACCAACATTTTAACAGTATGGACCCCTTCCAGTGCTCCCTTAATTTGTTTAGGATGTTACTTCACAGGATTGGTTATAACCAGAGTGGTGTAACGTAGTGTTTCTGTTTTGTAAGGTTATAACGGTTATTATGCTATACAGGGTGTCCCAGCTAAACCTGGACAGCTTGATATCTCCTAAACTATTGGAGATGAAAATATTTAAAAAATAGGGAATTGCATGGTTCGAGAGGGCCACTTTATTAGCCCGAACGAATTCTTTTTTCGATTATTATTTTAAAAGATACGATGGTCAAGTTCGGTTTTTAAAATGGGACAATTTTTTTTTGAAGACCTGAGTTGATAGTGCGTTCCAAGACAAATTTAATAAGCATTAATGTATGCACTTGATTTCCACTGGTTTTTTAGATATTGCGCTTGCAAATTTACTGATTTTCACTGGAAGAAAACGCGCTGAAGTAGCAAGGGCCGGGGACGGTAAGACAAGCACTACGGGTGGCACTGCCTTTTGAAACTGATACCTACCTGCCAAAGGTCTGCGCCGAGACTGGCAGGCCCAAAGGCTGGACAATTCTTTTCCGTCAGAAATGCTACTTAGGTAGGTACATCTGCGGCACCGAGAAGCGCACCGTTAGTTTTATTTCGCACTTGCTTCTACGCTCGGATGGCCGGTTCTTTTGGAAGGGATGCAAGTTGGATTGGTTAGGTTAGGAGGTGTGAAAGTTGCTAGACTAAATTTCAACCATAGGGAGCTCTCCTACAAGGCGCGAAGCATAGCCTTCATATTGAAGCAGGTCTTCATACGAAGCAAAGTCTTCGAGCTCTCCTACACCTATCCGCAAGTTCTGAACCATAGCCTTCATAAAGAAGCAGGTCTTCTTACGAAGCAAGGTCCGCACGCAACCTCCCTACCCCATATATGTTACGATCCAAGTCCCGCCACCCAGGACGTGACAAGGGAACAATATTTTCTACATAATTTTTATTTTTTGCCTTAAATTGGCATCCTGGTGATGCTATATCACCAGGTGTTCTCATTTGCTCTACGACCATTTTTAACCAGTTTAAATCTAGTCCACTATCAAGAGCTATTAATAGTACTGCTTCCATTGTTACAAAATTGTAATAGTACTTCAACCTAATTAAAAAGAACAAGTAAAATGTTATTAAAGCTTGTATACTGCATAGAAAAAGCTACCTGAACGTATCCTTCATGCAGTTTAAGAAATAGCTGCATTTTTATAATACTGTTTTAATTATTTTCCTTATTTCTACTATTAAATTTGAAAGGTCTTAATGTACCTGCTGATAATTGTAATAACGCTGATTACTTAATTCCTTGGATATGCATACAACAACAAACATAACGCTGTTAGCACCTCCTACCGCACGATTTGGGAACTGCTGAAACCATCGTGTCGTTCGCTGAACGCACCTAGTGCATGCGGGATTGATTAATTGTAGAGGGTTGTTAGAAATGGAATTTATACTTTATTTCTTAAACTTCAAGAATTATTTTGCAATGTTATGCAAAATAACTAGAATATATGTACAATGAGCAAACATAAGCTAAAGAAGGGATAAGTTTATACAAAATATGAACATATATATATACATAACAAATAGGAAATATAAATATTATATACACGTTCGTACACACACACACAACACACACACGCACACGCGCGCGCGCGCATACGCTTAAAAACATACATTTACATTGGTTCGGTCAACCATAATATCATCTAATATATCATGATTTAATCTCGATCTCTGATCGTTAAGTATAAATTTCAGCCCTGAAAATAATCTTTCTACGGACACTTGAGTAGCTGGAGCTGCGTGAACAATGTTAGCAAGTATTCGCAGTTCTGGAAAAATATGTTTGTCCCAATATTCCAAAACATTTTGGTCTCTACTTACTCTGGGACTTTGTGAAAACGCATTTAATGCCGCAGCAATACTAAATGCTACATGTGACGCATTTTGTTGCTCTGCGTCTTTTGCTAATAAAATTTTGTCGATATCATCACATGTTGAACTTGAAATAGAAGAATTTGCAGTCTGTGTTTCAATTATTTTGGCAGAATTCAGTTTCTCAAAATGTTTCCAGGTATCCATGAGATGTTCAATGGCGGTATTCTTTTCTTGTACAGATAATAAATTCTTGTATCGCGGGTCCATAAAGACTGAAGATAATACACATTTTTTATTTAGAATAGCCTGTTCACGATTTTTTAATGCATCTAATAACAGGGTGGCAAAATTGTTATTTATTTTGTGTAAACTTAATTGACATTGGATCCATTGCGCATAAAAATCTCCCATTAGTAGTTCTTCATATTGCATTTTTTTGCTTGCTATTTTCGCCGGTTCGAGTGTCTCTATTAAGGGGTTACGCCACCCTGAGGCGGCCGAAATGACACCAAAGTTTACGAATTTTTTTCTACGAAACTATGAATGTGACAATTACTTCATTATTATTTATGTTTAGGGCATACATTAAAGGACATATTGTGTAAATTTGACAGAAAAATATTAAAATATGGCCGAGCTGTCCGTTATCCTGCAAAACTCCTCCGTCAGGACGCGCGCTGACGGTGTAACGGATTGTGATGCCCAGGATTATCTGAAACTAAAAAACCCATAGTTTTATTATTCATTGATAAAATATCTATCTTGTAGCACAGGGATTTAGAGAAAAAAACATTTTTGTACCAATGCGAGCAAAGTGAAAATGAACATTAAATTTTTACCAAAAAAGGCAAAATTCAAACAATTACTATAAACAATTGAGATATCACATCAAAAAAATCCTATGCTACATGATAGATAATGTTGTTAGAATTATGTGTATCAAATATGAAGTAAATCGGACGTACAGTTTCGGAGATTTTTGATACACCAGTTGTAAAAATGTAGTTTTGAGAAAAACGGAAAAGAAGGAAAAGTGCGACTTTAACAGATGTTAGAGAAAAAGATTTTAGTGTTACCTTCAATCGGCAATGCCTGGGCCATACAGTGTCTCTTCCGCAGCAAATGTGATTCTTTTTGAGATTCTCGTTTTAGTTTCCTAGCCTCTTTTGTTGCTTGCTGCACTCTTAGATTCGCAATTGTGATGCGATCCGTGTCCCACTTTTGAGAGGCTTGTTGCGCGCTCGGTCCAATTGTTAAATTCATAATTTGCATGATAAGTAATATATTGTTATATCCATCGTTGAATATATTTGTTGCAATGTATGTTGCGATTTCGACAATTTTCACACCGCTGAAAGTGACTTTCAGTGCCATAGACCAAATGAGAGCGTTCATGCTTTCATTGTTATTTTGCGTGAAACCTCCCAAAGAACGTTCTAATAATTCATTGCTACTCAATCTTTCGGACACTGGTCGAATAGCTTGTTGAACATCTTCTGAAATTTGGTCCAAATGTAATTTTCCAGAGATTCGTGAGCCTGCGCGTTCTGCCATGAGGACCAGGAATCTTTCCCAGTAGGGCACTTCTCATGTTGGGGATTCTTACCAGTGGAAATTTTATGATAGAAGGTGGCCCAAATTGCATTCTTCATTTCTTGTATTGAATTTGAATTCCTTCTGATGGCTAGGCCATAATAAACGGCTAATTCGTCAATAAGTTTGGCAGTTAGTTTACCTCTACCACCAAGGCCTTTATTCTCCTTCTTTACTTTACGGAGTTGCGCACCCATCCGTTTTTGGACGTGGCCAATGCATTCTTTTTTTTACAATAACGTTACCATAAGGTTTTGAGTCTAGAATCCCTTTGTATGTTTTACTATCTCCATCGCCGATGTAATTTGTGTATCTTATACCATACTTTTCCTCAGATGCTGCGAACATTTCTGTTACCGCATCAACTTCCACCTTCCTGCAGATCCTTCATGATTGGCTGAACATTGTTCGCTGTGTTTTTCTTGCCATTCGTGTTACTCCTCAGTATCGTCATACTTTCCCCAAAATTCACATGCTTTGCAATAGCGTGATTTTATTACCACATTTATTACTTTGCCGGTATAATATGCAATAATACTTGCTACTCCGAAAAGAGAAGAAAATCCCCGTTTCCTCCAAGTTCCGTCTCCTGAAACGGTTAGTTCTTCCGGATTTCCCTTTTGTAAAATCATTTCTTTTTCTGCATTCACAGCATTCTTCATGGATAGTTCACACTTCACACACACTTTTCGCGGCGGTATGAATATTTTGAACTATTTTGTCGTAAAATGAATGAAACACAGGTTTCGGCATGTCCATTATTCCGCAGAATTTATCTATTCCCGCCAAACCAAGTCCAAGTAATCGAAAAGCAAAGACAATTCTTCTGTTCACATTGTATGCTTTCCCATTGATGAGAGGACTTGAGTTTATACACACAGATTGGCACATTTCACAAGTCATATTGATTTTAAAACCAAGTCCACGAATAGCAGATTATGTAAATTTCACTTTGCCATTACACACGCTACATTTCATTGCCTCACTAATAGCGGAGAAAACTGCTACAAAATTTACTATGCGGTAGCCAAACGTTGCGTTAACTACTATGTCGACATCTTCAGTCGTTTTTAATTTTTTCGCTGACGTACTCGTGCCAGCTTCCTCACTTTCCATCAAATAGCGATTTGCAGGATGATGTTTTTTTTATCTCGTAGAAGCACGCCCAGAATGTTTTCTGGAACCCTTCTGATCAAGATATACATGTTTTGACATTATGAAAATAAAACTAAGACTTTTTCGAAACTTCTAAGCACGACGTTTACTCTGACGATGCAATCGAAAGACTAAGTGAATCTTTCCGAACATTTGCCTTACACCAATGCAATTAACCCACTAACACTTTGAAATGACCCTACTATGTTCAAAGGGCCCCCTGCCGTAGCCTGGAAATGAAAACAATAGAAAAGGCCCAGGTAATCCTCCCGCGAAGCGGATGGTCGCTACCTGCTCCGAAACGGCGGCTGTCGCACGACCTTCCAAGCACTGTAACTTGGGTATTTTTGGGAGCTGTTGCATCCATCATGGCTTAAATTATTCCCTGAACTCCAAATTAAAGGAAAATTACAACAACAAAAAATTGATTTTTTTTTTAAATCTCAGGGTGGCGTAACCCCTTAATCTATTAATCTTTTGTTTTGGGGTAAGAATTAGTATTCTTACCCCAAAACAAAAGATACTGACGTACTAACGCGTTAACATTCTCTGGGAATAAACGGTTTCTTTTTTTTTGTTACAATGCTTCCAGCACACGAAAAACATCTTTCCGACATTGCCGAGGTTGCTGGAATGGTTAAATATTTTTGGCAACATGGGAAATCACCGGGTATTTATTTGCACTAGCCTTCCACCAGTCAAATGGGTCTAAGTCGAAGCGTAATTGTGGCTGGGCCATATACGTTTCAAATTGAATATTAATATCGTTATTGTCGATAACTTCATCATATAAAAACTGAAGAGCACTTTTCCCGCGTGACTTTTTTTGCTAACACTGTGGACAGGTGCCTCTTAAAGTAAACGTTGTACTTCTGTACGAATCAGTGGTCTCACGTGGATTGATTCATGCTCCAGATTTTTATATCGCGGATCAAAGAAGCAGGATACATGACATAGTGAAAGAGTATTACCTTCGTTCCAGTCGAGTTTAAAACGTTTCGTTATATTCGAAATCAAAGTCTCCTTTAATTGATACAAAACCGTGTCATCATCATCCCTTAAAATAATATGCTTCTCGATCACTTTTTTTGTTAGTGGTCTCACCATTGAGATAGGAGAATGGCTGTCTCCACAAAAAAGTGTTGTTATCAGTTGCAGCGGTTTTAAAATATTCAACAGAGATTCTATCGTTCTCCATTGTCTCTCAGTAATTTCTAGAGATTCTACTACGATGGCAGAAGTAATGGCTCTGTCTGCGATGACGTTTGATACTGGGAGCCTGTTTTTATGTAGTCCAGGCCTTCCCAAGTAGGGGAAATCTGCTTCTGAAACACATGTTTCGGTTCTCCCTCCAACGCTGCGCCTTAGGCCGCGTCCAGATCTGAACCGAACCCCGAACCGAACGCCACTTGAGACTCTGTAATGCCCCGTTCCTACGTGTGGAACGTATATTTCTAGCGATCTTGGCCAGTTTCGACAGAGTCTCGTGGCTCGCGACAGCTAAAGATTGAAGGACAGAGAGTGTTTAGAGTAGTGCAGACGAAAGGTTTGCCTGCCATATGAGACCGAGGAAGGGACCTCGGGACCCTCGACCAATGGAAAGTCAGGCTCGCCGCGATGTTCGGGCTCTTCCCAGCCGATGTCGATAAAGTCCCGAACCATCAAAGAAATGGCTCACCCACATGGGGTAAACAACTGTAGTGGTGCATCCGTGTCCCTCACACCACCATGACTTGTTGTCATCACAAATTTTGAAGTTTCGGGACGTAACAATATACATATTATATACATGTTATAGAAATATGCATTTTATACACATTTTGTGTATAATATAATTGTATATATCGTTGTATGTAATACATTTTTTAAAATTCTTTTTACGTCATTTTGAAATGCTAGTTTAAATTTTAATTTTTCCTACTATTTTTAAGTTATTATGAAATTTCCTATAAAAATTTGACACATTTGGTACTTTCGCCTTAAAGCGCCCAACATGCTTCCCAGCGACGTTACTGTGCCCTCGAAGAGAGGGTAGCAGAACTCGTCCCACCTTAGCGGCCGTAGCAGCTAAGGCGCAGCGTTGGAGGGAGAACCGAAACATGTGTTTCAGAAGCAGATTTCCCCTACTTGGGAAGGCCTGATGTAGTCTATTCAACATGAAGTACGTTGAGTTCCACCGCGTAGAACAAAGGGTATAGCCGGAAGCCGGTTAAGATGGTCAAATGTGCCCCTGAACCGAATTCAACTCGCGATGAGTCATTCGAAAGCTTATAAAAAAAGAATAATTTCTGCCAAGTTTTAACTTTGTGTCTCGACCCTGGGGGTAGTAAAGGGTAAAAATAGAAAATCAGGTTTTTGTCGAATTTCTCCTATACCAGCGGATGAAAAATTTTGAAAAAATTCAGAGGCATGTCTGTTATCGGTGCACATGTTAGGGAATCGTGTCAGATTTTTAAATTGACAAACCAAGCTGTGAAAAATAAAAAACGCCAAAAAAAATGCTGAAAAATGCCGGTTTTGTATCGAAGCATTCTTGATACTATAATTATATTTTTACTGTAAGTCCGCATCATTGTTACTATTGTCTCGAATTTTTTTTTCAGATTTTTCAATTTGGTGTGCCGGAGTTAAAAAAATTAAAAACTGATTTTTTCACCGTTCTCATATTAACCGAGTGAGTCATAGCTCATATCAACCGAGCTACGCGCGGTTCATATGGTACGGGCCTGAAGCGCTCGAAGCTCCTAGGCCGCCGCGGGGGCCAAGACGTGCGGTGGGGGAAAAGAGGCGTTGACTCTGAAAATCGGCCGCCGCGTTCAGTTAAATCCCAGGCCTGTTCTGGAGGAAGACCACAGCATATTAATACGTATCAACCTGAAATAAGAGCAGAGTATCAGTTAAACATATAAGTCTTACAAATACTATTACACTTTCACTTTGTTTCTTATTTTACCATCGCGTCATAGTCAGCGTCTAAGTCATCCGCATCCATGAACGGATTAAAAGAGTCCTGCTGTGAATTAACTTTATCCTTCACTTTGATAGGTTCCTCGGTATCAGTCTTATTCTCATCATCGGAAGCAGCTTCGCTCTCTTTCAATTCAGCTCTGAATTAAATAAATATTTATGTAGCGAAAGTATTTATAATATTTATAAATACAAGGAATCCTTACTTCTGCTTCGCTTTCAAATTTACACTTTCCAATTCGAACAATTCCGCGATCTTCTGGAGATGGCACTTACTTCTCTCCTGCACCAACGGAACTTCCAACAACTCCTTCATGTAATCCTCCATCGATGGCAGTGGTTGATTCGGGTTAAGGGTGCGATGCGATAGCATGTGCCACCTGTGTTGCACTATAGGGTTTTGCACGCATCCTGGTAGCAGCTGCTGACTCCCTCCCACCACGTAACTGCCTCTGTTTACACGTACGTAAGAATATGGAAAATGCATAATTAAAAACGTGGCGAAATAGAAGTGAGCTTACTCCGACTCGGGCATTATCCACGAGTCTATTAAGGGGTTACACCACCTTGGCGCTCGGAAAAATAGGTATAAATTTAAACTTTTTTTTTGACGCTGCCATTAAGTATATAAAATGATCTTTAGTTTACACATATATATATAGGGGTTTTATGAACAATTTACAATATTAACGATTATAAAAATAAAAAAAATGGCGGAGATATAAGCCGATAAGTAGGACCCTCTTTTGAAAATTCTTGCTGATGGTGTACTTGATATTTTTGTTAGGCATCGTCTAAAACATAAAACATAATTTTTTTCTTATTTAAAAGGGTAATAGCTAAAATGTGACGTAGGGAAAAAATTTTAAAATATTTTTTGTAGAAATGACAGCTGTTTGAAAAAAAAAACCTCGAATTTGCATCGAAATTTTGAATTTAAAAGTTTATAACTTTCGAACATTACACCCAATCACAAAAATCCTACGTCACATTTTAAATAATATTATAAAAAATAAGTGTTGTAAATTTTAAACAAATCGGTTAAGTAGATCTTGAGATATCGTGTACACCGTTTTGAAAAAAGTAGTTTCGAGAAAAACGCAAAAGAAAAAGTAGTACGACGTCAGCGTCTTAAAACCAAATATTTTTTTTAATTACCTTCAATCTGCGATTCCTGGACCGTACATGAGGTCTTCTATTGTTGCCGTGATGTCCTCCGCTTCCTTTTGAGCAGCTCTTTTCAATTTCCTGGCTTCTTTTGTCTCCTGTTGAGCTCTTCTGTTGGCTATGGATATTCGTTGCGAATCCAAATTTTCGGAAAATTGCAGCGCGCATGGGCCAATTTGAAGATTTAGTAATTGCATCATTTTTAATACACTAGTATATCCATCATTAAATATACTAGCTGCAATATAAGACGCACTCTCAACAATTTTTGCACCACTGTAATGTACTTTTGGAGCCATAGACCAAATAACAGCGTTTAGGCTTTCGTTGTTATTTTGAGTGTATCCTTCTAAACAACGTTCTAATAAATCGGTATCAGTTAATCCATCGTATACCGGTTTAATTACTTTTTGGACAACTACAGGAATTGGATTTTTATGCTTATAAGAATCCAAAGTTCCAGAGGCTTTTGCTTTCTGATACGAACACCAGGTATCTTCGCCGAATGGGCACTTGTTATGGTGTGGCTTTTCATCAGTGGATATTTTATGGTAATAAGTTGCCCATATCGCATTTTGCATCGTTTCAACTGATGTGTTTATACTTCTTCTAATGGCAAGATCATAGTAAACTGTTAACTCATCGATAAGTTTGGCTGTCAATTTCCCTCTGCCACCTATACCAGGATTATCTTTTTTTACTTTGCGTAATTGCGTATCCATCCGTTTTTGCACGTGACCTATGCATTCCTTTTTTTTAACAACTAAATTTTGATATGGATTAGAATCAATAATTCCTTTGTAAGTCTTACTGTCTCCATCGCCTACGTAATTACCATACATGAAAAATCAAATAAATCACAAAAAATAGAAGACAATAATAATCACAAAAACAAATAGAAAAAGTATACAATACAAAAAAAGATGTGAAATCAAAATGAGCTGCCAGTACATAAAGGTGCTTTCCAACTGCGCTTAAGATGACACAACTACATACACACAGCTCAAATGCTGTGTTCATACATTCCATTACAATGTATTACATAATATTAAGCAGATATATTTTTATACAAATAAATATTTTAATACGAATAAATATTTTATTCAAAATACTTGGCGCTGCGCAACCGAAAAAATATTAATTGCCTTAGTATTAATTAATAATTTACAACAACTCCATTACAATATAAAATACATATACATACACATATTAGAAACGCAGTCAGATTTATTCTACATATATTTCATTCTAATATCATACGTAGCATATGCACACGCACGCACACACACGCACGCACTTACAAGAAAAAGAAAAGGATTAATGCAATTTATACATATTTATTGAGTTTAGCAACGCCAATTCGGGGCGCAGCGCCAAGTATTTTGAATAAAATATTTATTCGTATTAAAATATTTATTCGTATAAAAATACATCTGCTTAATATTATGTAATACATTGTAATGGAATGTATGAACACAGCATTTGAGCTGTGTGTATGTAGTTGTGTCATCTTAAGCGCAGTTGGAAAGCACCTTTATGTACTGGCAGCTCATTTTGATTTCACATCTTTTTTTGTATTGTATACTTTTTCTATTTTTTTTTTGTGATTATTATTGTCTTCTAGTTTTTGTGATTTATTTGATTTTTCATGTACTTGGCGTATTTTTGTACTTTTTTGAAGTTTTTTATGGGGATCTCACTTCTTTTTACAAAGATAATTTGCGTAGGGACTGACTTTAGATCATTTTTAATATTATAAATTACGAATTATCATGCGACAGAATTAAGGATAAATTCTAGATTCTATTTTTTGTGATTATTATTGTCTTCTATTTTTTGTGATTAATTGATTTTTCATGTACTTGGCGTTTTTTTTACTTTTTTGAAGTTTTTTATGGTCATCTCTACTTCAAGTTTAAATTTTATTGCAAATTATTGAAACTTAAGGTTCGTAATACGTAATATTAAATTTTATAAGATGAAAGAAAAGGATATTTTAAATTTAATTAACATTTTTTCAGTCAGTTAAAACAAGGGAACAGCTCAAATTCAAAATAAAAAAATTAATTTATAATATTATTATTGGTATTAAAAATAAATTGTTACATATTTGAAAAGTGGTATCACCGACGGTATACGATACCTTTATATCTCACACAGATAGCACACGACGTATATATGCCGTCTTTAAGACGTCTTGAAAGTCTTAAAGACGGCTTATAGATGTCGTATGCTATCTGGGCATCCTCACATAGCACAGATGTCTTAAAGACGTCAATTGTATGTCCGTTTTAAGTCTGAACGGCTTTAGGACGTCTTTTGGGCCTTTTTAGACATCTGTGTGCTATCTGGGATCTGTGATAATAAACATACCATCACTATCGATAACTATCAGAAACTATCGATAGTGCCGACTATCCATAGTTCTCCACCACAATACCGAAAAAATTTGCCACCAGTCACGTCCCGCCGCGATCGGGCCAGATTTTTCTTCTATACCCTCGCCTTTTAATTACGCTTTCAGACTTATTATTCGGTCCAGATCTTACACACAGTTAAATACTCATGTAGTATAAAAAAAAATACCATTTTGGCTTTTTGTCAAATGGACCTTCGTTTTCGAGATATTGTAATTCAAAAAATTTTAACGTACGTAGTAATCCCGGTATATAATATGAAAAAAATACCATTTCGGCTTTTTGTCGAACAGACCTTCGTTTTCGAGATATTGTAATTTAAACCACGGGAAAAATTGTTAACCCATTCTACAAAAAGCCGAAATGGTATTTTCATATATTTTTTAATATTTAATAGTCGTGACAACACAATAAAAAGAAACGTTACTAAGAAATATTTCTATATTTTATTTAAAACCTATTTTAAAAATCTTTTGATACGTGAATACTACGACCCCCATATACAGGGTGATTGGGACGAAACGCCTGATTCGCCTCGCAACCGTGACGAGTTAACCCAAACCCCCGTGGTGTCTCTCCGAAGGCTTTCGACCCTCGGACGGGGTTGGAGTACCTACTAGGAAGTGAGAAATCTTCGAATTCCTCATTTCTCATCAGATCTATGCGAAAGTGACGCCAATGAATTCCTGGCGTTCCGCCGATTAAAATCATACCAAACATCATGCAAATCGGACTACTTTGACACAAGCTATATGTGTTCCTTATGTAAAATAGCTTGTGTCAAAGTAGTCCGATTTGCATGATGTTTGGTATGATTTTAATCGACGGAGCGCCAGGAATTCATTGGCGTCACTTTCGCATAGATCTGATGAGAAATGAGGAATTCGAAGATTTCTCACTTCTTAATAGGTACTCCAACCCCGTACGAGGGTCGAAAGCCTTCGGAGAGACACCACGGGGGTTTGGGTTAACTCGTCACGGTTGCGAGGTGAATCAGGCGTTTCGTCCCAATCACCCTGTATACTGTTGTTCTAAAAGCGATTTCCACATCCGTGGCGTCCTCTTGTTAGCTTCCCGGCTTAAAAATCAACATTTCAAAAAGTCCGCGGCAGAATGTGTCCGTATCTATGCCAAAAGCGGGCTGCTTAAAAAACAAAAGAGCAGCGAAGAAACTCTCCTCATCGCAGCACGCGGCGAGAAAACCATTTCTTGTTTGTTGATCGTCAGCGTTACATCTACCACTAGGTATCGAGTAACTAACAATGGCTGAAAATGTAAGTAATCAAAAAAATACTATTCATATAAGGTAGTTGACTCAGTCGTCGATATGTACCCATCGATCATTTGAATTAATATTGAGATTTTATAAGGTTTTTGAACAATATTGTGTAAAGGACAAAATTGCAAGTTAATATTTAAGTCTTTACCTACATATAGCATCACAATATTGTTCAAAAACCTTACAAAATCTCAAAAAATACTATTCATATAAGGTAGTTCGACTCAGTCGTCGATAGGTACCCATCGATCATTTGAATTAATATTGAGATTTTATAAGGTTTTTGAACAATATTGTGTAAAGGACAAAATTGCAAGTTAATATTTAAGTCTTTACCTACATATAGCATCACAATATTGTTCAAAAACCTTACAAAATCTCAAAAAATACTATTCATATAAGGTAGTTCGACTCAGTCGTCGATAGGTACCCAGTCGTCGGTCATTTGAATTAATATTGAGATTTTATAAGGTTTTTGAACAATATTGTGTAAAGGACAAAATTGCAAGTTAATAAATATTTAAGTCTTTACCTACATATATCATCACAATATTGTTCAAACACCTTATAAAATCTCAATATTTAAGTGATCGACGACTAGGCCTAAACCGATCGGCGACTGGGTCAACTACCTTATTCATAGCTATCGTTATTCATAATTCATAGACTACAGCCCGGTTATCTGTATGCGTTAGTTTTATTCATGAGATATACTTTTATCGTTAGTTTCATTCCTGAGAAATTTATTATATTCGTGATTCGTGAGATTTTTTCGTCGAAGGAAGGCATACATCTAGCGCAAGGATACGTATTGTTCAATAGCAAATTAGAAATCAACATACAAAAAACTGTAACGTATTAATATTAACATTATTTTGTGAATGATTTGCAGTTGTAACTAGTAAAACAACAAGATATTACACACGTTGAAACATATTTTAACTTGTAACGCCAGCAAATTAGAAGTATGAAACACATCCGAGTTAAAAAATGCTTCTATGTATCCAATATGTTCTTGTTGTATTACTTGCTATACAGTTACGATCTACTTCCATTGATGGTTAACATAAACAAAATGCCTACCAAAGACTTTTAAAATGTTGTACTTTACATGTTTGTTTACGTTCAACTCAGATCTTTTGGATATATTTCTAATCGTTGGCGTTATAAGTAATAGAATATTTCTAATCGTTGGCGTTATAAGTTATAGAATATATTTCAACGAGTGCAATATATCTTCTTGTTTTGCTACTAGTTACAACTGCGAATTGTTCACAAAATAATGTGATAATAATACTTTACAGTTTTTTGTATTAAATAATAATAATGCAAAGGCTTGTGAAGTAATGAGAAGAAACATTTTGTAATATAATGTAATGTAATGTAATGTAATTTTTATTATAATTTCACATCATACACTGTTTCAGTTTTCAAACTTTTATATTTCTTAATAGTTTCCAATTTGCAATGGAACAATACCCACCCTTGCGCTACATGTACGACTTTTTACTGTGAACCCTTCAACTTTTTTGTTAATTAATTTGTAGTAGGCATACTGGCATTTAGGCAACGGCCTAGTTAGTGTGTGCTACACCTTTAGTTGTTTAGTAGCAGCACCTAGGTGGCATCCATTTATGAGGAGTTCGGAGGACTGGGACTGGGGGGGAGTCAGCGGTAGCCGAGGTGGCTAAGGCGGCTGGCTAGTGCGCTGCGGTTCGAGAGATCGCGGGTTCGAATCCCGTTGAGGCGACTTTTTTCCGGCTCCTACAAATTATTTATTAATTTTGTAGAATCATATGATGGACGAGTTAGATGGTAAATATAACAATTTATTTATATACTTACATTTATTCAAATTTATTTTTCCAGTCATTTAATTATGAAATTAATTTATTTAGATATTGAGGATGAACTGGCGGAGCTGAATATGGCGGAGCCGCCATTGCCCGCGGCTCCGCTTCCACCAGCCCCACCACCACCCCCACCACCTGTGGTAGCACCATCTGCATCTGCATCAGCGAGCCGGGCCACGGCCGATGGTAAATACATATATGTTTTTAGAATGCTTAAAAATAAGTCTTAATTAATTTAAATAATAATAAATTTATTGTTGTTTATTACTACTAATTACAGAACCGTACGTGGCTCGCCATTGGAAGGGTGGTTGGAGGGTGAGGGCCCAAAAGCAAAACTGGGCCGCGTTAAAAATGATGACGGCCCAGGCCCTCACCCTCTGAGACATGATGCGGCAGGATTATCGCCGTGGTCGCGGCCACGGCAGGGAGCGTGGCCGCGGCGGGGAGCGGGGCCGGGGCGACCGCTAGAAATGTTTATTATATATATATAAAAAAATAAATATTTTTTATTTTATATCATCATATATTACAATGATGTTATTTCATTTGCTCGTGCAGTAGGCATCCTATTCTCTTTCAGGTGTCGAAATAATTCTCTTCGTCTGCATCGGTAACTGACAAATAAAACACATTTATTAATTATTTATATAAATCAGCGCTGTTCAAGGTCGCTCCCGCGGGAGATTGGGGTTCTCCCACTCTCGTCCGCGTTGTCAGGGATACCGCGCGACGCTAAAGAGGCGACTATGACAGACCAGCGTGTCCGTCGCCGAGCGAGCTCGAACGCCCGATACGACATGTGATTAGTGACACACGGCGTCGCAGCCAGCCAATGCTACTACTTCCCGGTATAAGTTGTCAGTCTTGGTGACCTGTACTTTTCAAACAATTCTGAAACTAGAAATATCATAAACAAGCCTGACACATATGTACGAAAGTCGACGAATTAACCTGAAATGACCCATATCCAAGTGACACGCCGGACGTGGCAGCCTTCTTAGCGTCGCGCGGTCTCCTTGACGACGGAAGGCACGCTATGCGAGAGAAAGATTGGAAGGGGAAGCAGGCGCGTGAGGGGCCCCTACGCTGGACAGCGCTGATATAAATTATCACACGTGCTTATATGTCAAGATCATCGAATGAATAATAGCGTAAGCAAAACCGTACCTAAAAATTTGTGCGTACATAGTCCGATGTAGATTACACTGCATCATCTGCTTCAATTATCTGTAAATATATATATATATATATATATATATATATATAAAGCCACATTTTAGTTATATATAACTTAACATAGAACTTATATAGAAGTAGAGTGGCATTTTGCTATTGTAAGCGTAGACCGGAAATTTAAATGCTAATGGTAATAATTCAGCGAAAATGAACAAGGAGATCCAATATTTTTAACACACAATTTATTGGTATTGGAATAAAACTAATTTAGTATGTTTATCGGTGAATTGAAGTAAATCTAAAAAATTAACAAATAGCGTGGCAACTACTGTGGATTTTATTAATTAAAATATTACGAATGTCTTTCACAAAAGATTGAAAAGCATCAAGGGAGATCAGTTTTCAGCGTACTTTCTTCACTAATTCGACTTGCTTTACATCGCAAGCAGTCCACCATAATCTATTTTCTTCATAATTCTTAACGCTATGTCTTTAAACAAATTTTGTCGATTTACCTTATTTGACTTTGTAGAAACTTGTGTGGTGCAAGATGCTCGGTCTATCCATGATGTAAGGACATAAGGTGTGCTCGTGCGCAGCCTTCCTGATTAGCCAATGACGTGCCCTTCCCAAGGTCGTCCATATTGGATTGTCAACCAATACGACGTCCTATTACATTCGTGTAGTCTTGTTCAAACTTCGCGCCTCTAGAGTTTACGCTACACGAAGTTAGGTAGTACATTATAAACCCCATAATGTAACTAGGCGGCCATATTTTAACATGACGGAAAGTGGGAAGGCGCAGTAGAAAACGAAGATGAGCTGCCGGCCGAGCACACCTTATGTCCTTACATCATGGGTCTATCTATCTAATCTTCTCTGGACAACCTCCGCGCTTGTGCATTCCCTTCATTTCTATCCATCCAAGCCTGTGCATCCCCTTCATTTTTATCGGAATCCTGTGCGTCCCCTTCATTTCTATAATATACATAAAAACTCTAAATTACTGGTATACAAATACAAATATCTGGCAATTTAAATGCAGTGCAATTTTTTTACTACAATATATATTATTTTGTACATGCATGGTACAAATTTCCAGAAACTTGTGCGAAAGGAGATCCCAGTAAACAAACTGACTGCAGTCTGACGGCAGATTGATGTCAGATTCGAGTATATTCTGACGTCAGATTCGGGTCCTACTATGTCCGCATTTGACTATGGTTTTGTGGTCAGAGCCTGACATCAGGATCTGATCGCAGATTGATGTCAGATTTCGATCAGATCTTGGTGCCGTGGCTGACCGCAGATTGAGGGCGGTATTCTCAGTCGCTACTTATTCTTAAGCAAATGCTTAAGCATGCAGCATCCTTTACTAATTCACTAGCTATATAGTAAAGGATGCCGAATGCTTAAGCATTTGCTTAAGAATAAGCAACGACTGAGAATACCGCCCTGAGAGCAGAAATCGAGCAGATCCTGCGCAGCGCGATCTGACGGCAGATTGGTGTCAGATACAGAGCAGATTCTGACGTCAGATTCGGTGCCTACTATGTTCGCATTTGACTATGGTTCTGCGGTCAGAGCCTGACATCAGGATCTGACCGCAGATTGATGTCAGATTTCGATCAGATCTTGCTACCGTGGTCTGACCGCAGATTGAGAGCAGAAATCGAGCAGATCCTGCGCTGCGCGATCTGACGGCAGATTGGTGTCAGATTTTGAGCAGATTTTGCTGACAAACACCGACCGCAGATTGGCGGCAGAAATTGAGCAGGTTCTGATGTCAGGATCTGACAGCAGATTGATATCAGATTTGGAGCAGATTTTGCTGACAAAAACCAACCGCAGGTTGGCGGCAGAAATCGAGCAGGTTATGTAATCCATTCATTCAAAATACAAATTTAAAGGATTTTAAAATTTTTTATCTCATAATAAAATGAGTATTACATTATAAATGTGTATTACATAAGTTTTACATATATTGTGTAGCCCGTGGTGTAGCTTGGCGAAGAAACAGTATTTATTTACATACATCAATAGTTGAACATAACGATAATATTTTCCCAAAGTCGCAAAACGAAATTCCTAAAATTAAAGCGGATATAGCCGGTGTTGCCGCAGAGCACCAGGTTACCAGAAAACTGTAAATACATTTTTCTCGAAACGACAGTTTTACAATTGGCGGACAATGTAACGTCAAAAATATTCAACCGATAGACTTGGCCTTGCGCACGGATATTTGTGAACATTTTTTTCACAGAACTTAGCAATTGGTATAATGATATTGTTTAAATAAATAACTTTTTTGCACATTTAAGGGGGAGTCTGGTGTACCTAGTCGAAAAAATCGATTTTTTTGCTTAAATCAATAGTTGAACATCGCGATTCCAAAACGAAATTCCAAAAATTAAAGCGGATATAGCCGGTGTTGCCGCGGAGCACCAGGTTACCAGAAAATTTTAAATGCATTTTTCTCGAAACGACAGTTTTGCCACGATTTTCAGCTACTTACACCAGGCTTCCCCTTTAATAACCGCTGAAGGTACTCTTAAATTCGTATTTAAAATTTCAGAAAAACTGTACACTGAATTAACCCTTATGTACGCAACCGGGTATCCATTTCTATTTTTTCTTTAGTAATTTTTTATGTTCTGGTAAAAATATCGCAAAACCGCTCCGGATCCCCATTCTTTGAGGTCTTTTGCCCGGATATACGTTTTTGAAATAAAGATTTATGCAAAAGATTTTAAATAGTAAAGCTTCATACTTATGTTCATTTTTGGTTGCGTAGATAAGGGTTAACGAGTTTCTTGTTGCTATACTGAATTCCTGCTAAGAAAAATCCTACGTCCAGACCGTTTTGTGACCGTTCTGCGCAGCCCCCACTACCGCCTACGGGTCCGACGCAGGCGATTGACAGAGAGGTAACAGGCGGTAAGATGTAGAAAATCGTAGGCGGTTAAGTGGGGGTCGGACCAACCAGCGCCTCCTCAGAATCATCCCTGCGCGGAACAGGATTTTTCTTAGGATGAATTCAGTATATATATATATATATGGCAGCTTTATATAATATATATATTTATTATATATATATTATATAAAGCTGCCGTTACACACACACACACACACACACGCACGCACACACGCACACACACATATATATATTTTTGGGAGGGGGAAAATGCTTGATGCATACCCCGGCAATAACTGCCGGGGTTATGTGGGACTCCCAGCCAAATAGGCGGACTACCCACTAAAAACCCCCTCCAGGTGTACCGCCTCATGTGTGCCCAAGGGGGCTGGGCGAACACCTCGGTAGTACTTGCTCCCTCCTCCCCCCCCCCCCCCCCAAAATTGGAGGCACCCACCTTACCGACTTGTTCCTATTAAACAAGAAATATCGAAAAGAGATACAACTATTGTGTCACTTACAAAATTTTTGCATAATCCAGAATCTGTTAAAAAAGATTCAAAAGCCGCATGGTTATCATTTAACGTTCAAGCCAATTTCTGTCTTGAACGCTAAATGATAACATGCGGCTTTATACATTTCGTATAAAACGGCGAAACAAATTCTAAGTAGGGTACACCAGCCATTAATTGACCACATACCAGTGAATAACCATTAGGCAGAGAAATCTCAATTATAAATTTAAAAATTACTGTATGTGTATAAATGGATTGTAGTTGTACTTTTAATATCCCATATTTTTAGTTACGCGTATTAAACAAACATTAATAAATACAATTCTTAATAAAAGTATGCGGTCATTTACTGGGCTTCTCATTCAACAATTCGGTCAAGGGGTGGTGAATCCACACGGAAGAAGGTGGTGACTGAGTGCACGGACGAGGTAGTAACTCCGCACGGAGGAGGTGGTGGATTCACACGGTCAAGGTGGTGACTCTACACGGACGTGAGGTAGTGAAATCCGCACAGCAAGGTGATGATTGCACACGGACAAGGTTGTGACTTCCCACGGAAGGTGGTCACTCTACACGAACATGGCGTAGTGAAATCCGCACAGCAAAAGGTGGCAATTGCACACGGACAAGGTTGTGACTTCCCACAGAAGAAGGTGGTGACTCTACAGGGACGTGGCGTAGTGAAATCCGCACAGCAAAAGGTAGCAATTGCACACGGAAGAAGGTGGAGACTGAGTACGTGGACGAGGTAGTGACTGTACGCAGTCGAGGTGTTCTGACGGCGCCCGAGTGGGGCATTCGCGACAAAACGAAAACATGTGAAGTGACCAAAGTGTTTTCCGGCTCATAATTCGGCTCTTGGAGGAGGAATGATGTGCACGAAAATAAACATTTACTTTAATGATTTATGGCTGCGAATCCCTGGGCGTTAGAGTTTCGCCCGCCGGTGGGGCATCACTCCACAAATTCTGGCACTCAGTTAACGGGTTACGCCACCGTGAGACGCTCAAAACAGTACCACATTTCACGATTTTTTCGTACGTGAATTCGTCTTTAAAATCGGAACAGTACTGGGCGACATGCACGAAAAGTCGAAAATCGTGAAAAAAATGGGTGATAATGTTTCGCCTTATATCTTCAAAACTAAAAGGAACATCCAAACAATAAATACAGCGTTGTATAGACAAAGGATGTCTGTACCTGCGATTACCCCGGGAGGAGGTCCGCAATATATAAATAATGGAAGAATTGTAACATGCCTGGCGGGCTTTGGATTAATATAACTTTGGATTGCATCGAGTGAGAACTGCGAAAGTGGTGTCAATCGAAAGTGAGTTTCAATAATCAGTAAAATAATCCTTCAATATTGGGGGTGGGTACTCTGCTTCGCGGTTCGGAGAGTCTCCCGCATCCGGTCTTGGAATAGAGATCGAATTGTTTTTTTTTGGAAATTCGTTTCGGGCATATAGCCTCTGAAGAAAAATGAACGCAGAGTAATGGTAATAATAAATCCACGTAAAAAGATGAAAACTGCTTCGTAAGATAAATGGCCTGGGTCAACCGAGTGTTAAAGAGAGGTTCTCGTCCCTTCTTACGGCTGAATCAAGTGAACGAAGGAGTCGCGCTGGCATCAAACGCTTCTTTGAAAAAAAAAAAAAATTAAAGTAAATAAATAGTGTCACCGACACTCTGGCATATGGCATTTCCGCCACGTCATGCTCTGGTTAGCAACGTATTAACTTTCTGTTCGGTCCTGACCCGGGGTCCCTGAATCCAGAAAATTTTTCAATTCCCGACTATGCACGGTTGATTTACAACGTTGGAGTATGTGCTGTCATCTACTTCCTCGAATGAACGCATCTCCGTTACGGAGGATATCGGGATGCAAGGCGGTTTCTGTGGCGCAGTATGCTGTTCTTTCACGCATTTATAAACGGTCTGTACCATTGCCGTCAACCGTCTGGAAACAGAACACAAGGAGACTAACATGCTAATGAACAGGATAGATTCCATACTTAACACACTTCGGACTCCAGGCGTTCTATTTGTCCTGGCTGCACAGGATCAAAGTGTTGCGACTCCTCGGGGTCGGCACGCTGTGACTGCCCATGTTCTAAAGGTCTGGGGACACATATTCGTTTCGTGTCAGTTCTGTTCCGGCGTGCGAATGGTAAGAAGAAGAGGGGCGTAGAGGGTCTCTTCTTCTTAGCACTGGTATGCCGGAGCGATACTGACGCGGAACTGATATGTGTGCGTCAACCTTAAAGGTCTGCGCACACTTGTGAGTTCCGTTTTGGCGTGCCACTGGTAGGAAGAAGAGGGGCGTAGAGGGTCTCTTCTCCTTACCACTGGCACGCTGGAACGGAACTGACACGGAACTGATATGTACGCGAGACCTTTAGTGTTGCGACTCTTCGTGGTCGGAACGGTGTGACTGCGCACGGTCCAAGTGTCGCGACTCCAAGTGGATCAATGCCTCTGACGGTTGAATATACGTCACCTCCCGTTTTGGTAGTACGACAGATACACCATACGGTGACTATACGAGGTTTTGCGTAGTCACGATAGTCTATTATTGTCCATATGATATGCGAGTAGATTTGAAATTATTCTGGGCTGACCACCTGTCGAATGACACTCTGCAGATTGCATTTTATACATTTTGTGGTGAATCTACACAGACAAGGGATAGTGACTCCACACGGACAAGGGGTGGTCCCCAGGGAAGAATCCGTTATTGGGGCTGTCGTGAGCGGAGTTGCATTATGTGCAGAGGGGGAAGGCAAGTAGATGTAATCGCTAGTTTGAACCCCCACCAAGTCCCGCAACTGCGCCCAAGAGGGCGACCACCTTGGAGGTTTTAGTGAGGTCGAATCGGAAATTCGTTTGGGGCATATAGCCTCTGAAGAAAAATGAACACAGAGTAATGGTAACAACAATTATGCGTAAAAAGATGACAACTGCTTCTGTATCGTCGAAATTTCTCCAACATGGAGAAATTCCGTAATTCAAATTATGTTAGGATGTAAAGGTGGAGAAGGAATGAATTATAATAAACAAAACAGAATTGAGCCGAAATAATTGGATAATTTATTGGCTCATTGGGGAAAAGCCTTGCGGCATAAAAACCCCAGAAATAAAGTTTAACATCAATTATAAAAGGAAAATTATGAAGGTGTGAACGATAAGCCGAAGGTTGAGCGCAATTAACATGATGCGGTTTTTGCGACATGCACAATTCGTTAGATAGGTTCGTGGGTGTGTGCTAAGCACGACCTGGCGGAGATTATGAGTCCGCGGGATCCCTCATGTATGTAATTGTGTGCTAGGCACGACCTGATGGAGATTGACTCCGAGGGATCCCTTATAATTGTGGATTCGCGTTCGTGTATTTTTGGAATTGTTGTGCATCACTGCACATCACACTGTCGTTCACAACATACACTCGTTGTCGCGATCCGAACTACATCTCCGAATTGATCGGGAGAATCCCTCTTGCGAACCGCACTCGCACGAGAGCTAAAGTCTACTACTCCTCTCGTCATTCTCTTCCCTTGTTTAAGTTATCGGGAAAATTCGGCGCCGTGCAGTCGCCCGACGGTTTACGATATGGCCTGCACGTGTTTACCCTGGGACCGACCCGCACCAGGATATATACAAAGGCGGTCCTATCTTGACTGCGCTCCGAGACTCAGTCCTTTCTCAGAATCTCCACTCTGATCGCTTGACACGAACCAGACCCTTCTTCGTCGCGACAAAGTTTACGTTCGCGGCCGAACAGCTTCGTAAGATAAATGGCCATGGTGCACCGAATGTTGTGAAGAGGTTCTTGTCCTTGTTTACAACCGAACCAAGTAAATGAAAGGGTCGCGCCCTGTCCTCAATGGCTTCTTTGAAGCATAATTTCACAGCCGACTCAATATTGAAACCACCCAGATATTGTGACAAATATTTATAATATATTATAAATATTTGACAAATATTTCATGTGGTTCAATCTCCAATTTACGGGCAGAAAACCGTATCAAACCGGATTTAATTTTTTTTAATGCTTTAAGTAAGTATGGTATCTTTCCCTGCTGCACGCTATCAATATTTTTGCAATAGAAATGAAATGTGTATTTAACCATTATTCGTAAATGCCGGTTGCTGTTCAATATAAGAAGTGCTCTTCCCGAACTGTTGATTCGACAGTTACAACATAAGTTGGCTGCACAGGGGTTGGATAGCACACAATGGTCCACCATTAACCATAGGAGATGTGGGTCCATTGTGAACGATTCTGGGCCAAGTGAAGCTGTAGAATTATTATGTTAGGTTGTGCTGCGCGCAAGTGACAGTACAGAGACTGCACGTTGTGTGGTGACTGCACACAGACAAGATGCTGACTTTACATGAATGAGGCGTGGTAATTGCACACGGACAAGGTGGTGTCTCCACACGGACGTGGAGTAGTGAAATGCGCACAGCAATGTGGTGATTGCACATGGACAAGGTGGTGGCTCCACACGGACGTGGAGTAGTCAAATGCGCACAGCAATGTGGTGATCGCACATGGACAAGGTGGTGGCTCCGCACAGTCGAGAACTTCTGACGGCGCCCGAGTGGGGCGTTCGCGACCCTTTCCTGCAAACATCAAAATTTATAAGAAAATATTTTTCAAAATGAAACGGATTTATTTCTGTAACATTACTTTTCATATATCTTTTCCTACTGCAAGCTCTCAATATTTTTACGAAAAACCAGAAACATGTGAACTGACCAAAGTGTTCTCCGGCTCACAATTCGGTTCTTGCAGCAGGACTGATGTACATAAAAATAAATATTTACTTTATTGATTTATGGCTGTGAATCCCTGGGCGTTAGAGTTTCGTCCGCCGGTGCATCATCGCTCCACAAATTCCTGCATGCAGGTCGACTGCGTGCTGTTTGTACGCGTGAGTGCGTCCTTGTCCTCATCCTCATCCTCTCCTTCGCAGTCCGAAGAGACTTTTTCATAAGTTCTTGGAACGTCGCTCGCGTGGGTTTTTTAAAATTGGTGTTTCTACATACAGCCTTTGAAGAAAAATGAACGTAGAACATTAGCACCAATAGGGCATACACTAATGGTAACAACAATTATGCGTAAAAAGATGAAGGGCTTCGTACCAAAAATGGCCATGGTCCACCGAGTGTTGTAAAGAGGTTCTTGTCCTTCTTTACAACCGAACCAAGTAAATGAAAGGGTCGCGCTGTCCTCAATGGCTTCTTTGAAGCATAATTTCACAGCCGACTCAATATTAAAACCACCTAGATATTGTAGGTAATGTACCTAAATGAAGTAAATGAAGATTTATGTAAACTGGAGTCTATGAGCCCCTTGTGATGTAGGACTCTGGTCAGAACCGAACACAGACCTGTTGCATGCTCGCGCCACGGCCACTACTATTCCACTTACCCCACCCCATAATCTTATTGGCACTGTAACAGCTTCGCGTTCGGTTCTAAACCGGAGTCCCAGAACTCGGAGAAGTTTTACTATGCACGATTGACTTACAACGTCTGAGTAAGTGCTGTCATCTACTTCCTCGAATGAACGCATCTCCGTTACGGAGGATATCGTTATGCAAGGCGGTTTCTGTGGTGCAGTGTGCTACTGTTTCACGCATTTATAAACGTTCTGTACCATTGCCGTCAACTATCTGGAAACAGAACACAAGGAGACTAACATGCTACTGAACAGAATAGATTCCATACTTACCGCACTTCTGACTCCAGGCGTTCTATTTGTCCTGGCTGCGCACGATCAGAGGATTGCGACTCAAAGTTTTGCGGCTGCAAGTGCTGCGACTCCGAGTGTGGCGACTGCAAGTGCTGCGACTCCGAGTGTGGCGGCTGCAAGTGCTGCGACTCCGAGTGTGGCGGCTGCAAGTGCTGCGACTCCGAGTGTGGCGGCTGCAAGTGCTGCGACTCCGAGTGTGGCGGCTGCAAATGCTGCGACTCCGAGTGTGGCGGCTGCAAGTGCTGCGACTCCGAGTGTGGCGGCTGCAAGTGCTGCGACTCCGAGTGTGGCGGCTGCAAGTGCTGCGACTCCGAGTGTGGCGACTGCAAGTGCTGCGACTCCGAGTGTGGCGGCTGCAAGTGCTGCGACTCCGAGTGTGGCGGCTGCAAGTGCTGCGACTCCGAGTGTGGCGACTGCAAGTGCTGCGACTCCGAGTGTGGCGGCTGCAAGTGCTGCGACTCCGAGTGTGGCGGCTGCAAGTGCTGAGACTCCGAGTGTGGCGGCTGCAAATGCTGCGACTCCGAGTGTGGCGGCTGCAAGTGCTGCGACTCCGAGTGTGGCGGCTGCAAGTGCTGCGACTCCGAGTGTGGCGGCTGCAAGTGCTGCGACTCCGAGTGTGGCGACTGCAAGTGCTGCGACTCCGAGTGTGGCGGCTGCAAGTGCTGCGACTCCGAGTGTGGCGGCTGCAAGTGCTGCGACTCCGAGTGTGGCGGCTGCAAGTGCTGCGACTCCGAGTGTGGCGGCTGCAAGTGCTGCGACTCCGAGTGTGGCGGCTGCAAGTGCTGCGACTCCGAGTGTGGCGACTGCAAGTGCTGCGACTCCGAGTGTGGCGGCTGCAACTGCTGGGACTCCGAGTGTCGCGACTCCGAGTGTGGCGACTGCAAGTATTGCGACTCAAAGTTTTGCGACTCAAAATTTTGCGACTTCGAGTGTGGCGACTGCAAGTGCTGCGACTGCAAGTGCTGCGACTCTGAGTGTGGCGGCTGCAAGTGTTGGGACTCCGAGTGTCGCGACTCCGAGTGTGGCGGCTGCAAGTATTGCGACTCAAAGTTTTGCGACTTTGAGTGTGGCGACTCCGAGTGGCAGGGCTCCAAGTGGATCAATGCCTCTGCTGACTGTTGACTATATGCCACCACCTCCTGTTTTGGTAGTACGACAGGTACACCATATTCTGGGTGTAGGGGAGTTAGCGTAGGCCACGATGGCCCACCATTGTCCACGTGAGATATGAGTACATTTGATCTGATTGTGGGCTGAGCACCACCTGCTGTCGAATGACGCTGCGCATATTGCATTGTATATATTTCGGCGTTCGTGTGGAAACTTGGGTAGGGTTCTAAGACATGGGTGCCTTGCTGAATGTTGGACACAGGCATAGGGCTGGTGTACATATTTTTTAATTGGTGGACATCAGCATTAAAATTCAGCAAAGATTTTTTCGTTGCGCTGGGCACCATCTTTTTCTTTTTCGGAGGTTCATCATCCGACTCCGTTGTTTTGTATCTCGATGGTTTGCTAACCGTACGTTTAGGCCGATTCTCCATGGTTACCTACATATTAGTCAGACGCCTTCACAGTTGGGAGCCTAATAAAGGTGCGTATCGACGTTGCGAGACGTGCCTCACACGGAAGCCTCGCAACGTCGATACGCACCTTCAGAAGTCCTTGCGTTCAGGGAGCCCAGTCAGAGCGGAACGTGCAGATCTTAAGATCTGCGCACAGATATCAGTTCCGTGTCATTTCCGTTCCGGCGTGCCAATGGTAAGAAGAAGAGACCCTCTATGCCCCTCTTCTTCTTACCACTGGCACGTCGAAACGGAACTGACACGGAACTGATAGCTGTGCGCAGACCGTAAGATCTGCACGTTCGGTTCTGACCCGGCTCTCGGGACGCAAGAAGATGTTCGGTTCCTGATTGTAGAACGTCTGTTGAAAGTGCAAGTACACGAAGTGCATTTCAAAACTTTCAAAAATTTTCCTACTATTTTTAAGTCATTATGAAATTTCCTATAAAAATTTGACACATTTGGTATTTTCGCCCTAAAACGCCCGACATGCTTCCCAGCGACGTTACTGTGCCCTCGGAGAGAGGGTAGTAGAACTCGTCCCACCTTAGCGGCCTTAGCAGCTAAGGCGCAGCGTTGGAGGGAGAACCGAAACATGTGTTTCAGGAGCAGATTTCCCCTACTTGGGAACGCCTGAATTAATGTAAGCAGTGTATAAGAACAGCGACGATATATTCAGATAGTTTCGAAGGGTGCTCTTCATCACTGTCGCAATCGTTTGTACACGGACCTATCAGGAAAGGCATTCTGTAACACTTTGCACGGACTTCGTCGGGACAAATGTGGAATGTCTGGGTACTTAAAAAAGCGCATTTGTATACGCCCACAGACGAAGACAATATGCCATTGTCATAGAAATTATCGACATTTAAAAATTTTTCAACAGCTAAACGAAAGGAATCCTTGTGCTTGAAAATTTCCGAAACAATGCAAATAGATCCATTGTGTAAGATACAGCAATTGTCGCGTTCATTTGTACCCAGCGATAAGCTATTAAATTGTATCCTACGGTATCGAGGATCCCCAGTACGGATACCAAGCGGTAGAGATACACGAATAGATGACTGCACATTAGGTACATTGCTTGTTCCGCGAGAGTACCTCTCCGCCATCCTATTCGAAAACTGTTGAAGAGGACGACTAGGCTTTCGAATATATTTCCTAAAAATTGACATATTGCTTTCATAGGGAAAAGCAGAAAAGGAATCCAATTTTCCGAGACGTCTAACATCAGTAGTTACATGGAGCAACCCATGAACATTGTACGTATTAAAAGTTGGGCCATAAAAAATCGAACTATAATGAACAAATGTCTGCAGCGCTTGCTCTGCAAAGAGTAACTGTTGGCTCGATGGAGAGTCAGAAACCAAAATTCTCATAGCCGAATGAAAAAGTAAAAAGTGGCTGTACAACTGTTGTTCCAGTATATCATACGTTACAACTGGTCCCGTATAAAGGAGAAACTGGCGAAATTCTGTCGCTTTATATTTAGAAAATACCCCGACAGGTCTAGGGCGTCTGGAAAACTGTAACGGGCAATAACTTGCAAGACTATCCAGTCTTGTAGACATTCTAGAAATGTCTGGAGCTTGCAATTTTGCTAGAAACGAATATTGCCCGCTTATCCACGCAGATAACAGTTTCTTCATTACACCCAAGCATGCGAGGTGCATGTACTCAAAAGGAACTTGAGAGACCATTCCAATGGGTAGCAATGATAATGGACTGTTACCTGGTTTGTGGTGATGCTTATCTACACGTCTGATATATCCCTCATCCGTTCGAAGAGAATCATTTATTTCACTAAAGACACAACGGTTTTCGATGGAAGTACCAACAACCTCACACTTGGAACAGGGTCGGAGGGACGTATGCCCAAAATGATTTAAAATAAAAGCTCGAGCTGGTGCATCAGCTTCGAAGCACCTCAATTGTATTGGCACTATATTACCATAAAGATTTATGCCGCCATTCGAAAGGATTGTCCTGATATCGGTAACGAACCTCTCGAAGAATGTATTAGGATCAGATGGTTTTTGTGGACCCTTATAAATCCCTACTACTATCGGTTTCAAGTGCTGCATATTTGCAATTCTGCACTGAATAGGCCAGATGTGATTGCTACCTCCTTTATCAAAACTACACCCATCTGTCGAGAAATCTAACTGTAACTGTGCAACAGTGGATCTGGATGAATAATTCGCCAGAGTTTTAACAAGCTCTGCTTCAACACCAAAGTGAACATACTCTCCTGGTTGTACAATGAATGTAGTAACCCGCTCACGAGGCGTATTGAGAATTGTTCGAACATCCTTTGGCAAGTTAGAAAAACAGGAATGCGTTCGAAGAACAGACAGTATACTATTGCTTTGAATATGCGTCAAGTTCCTATCTACAAAACAAGTTGCTAAACGCTCGCGAAAAGAAGGCTCAGGGGAACTCTCAAAGAAAAATGGAGGCCAGGTATCGTCGTCCTCGGAATCAGATGAAGACGAATGATCGTCTTCTGAAATTAGACCGCGTCTAGGATCGAAAGCATCATCTATCAAATTAACATCAACGGAGGAAATATAACCTGCAGATGTGCCCGGAATATCTTGTAAATTACATGTAGTAGTACCCGGGTCTGTACAAACGATGCGACGTGACGAGCTGTTTTGTCTAATGGAGTTGTTCCTGATTTCGCACATAACCCTCCGTTTTTGTCTATCCGATAACCTATGTACGGATTTTCGCGACGTGAACGACTTTAAATTCTGTTTATTCATAACTACTTACGATTTTCTCTTGATGTAAGGAGTTGAAATTAATCAAACTGCTGGATCGCTGCGCTGTGTTTCTCGGTTCTGTACGTGATGCTGAACGGTTGAACTCAGAGTGATCGAGACCAACGTAACCCACGCAAACGAGGAGAAGTTGCACTTATATTCGTTAAACATTGGACTATTAAATAATGTAAGTTTCAACGATGCCTCTCGATTTCGAAAAATGTTACACGCGATTAAAAACGACCATCGTGTATTTCAGTTATTTATAACTTTTTATATATTTTAATATTTTTAATTTAAACTTTTTAATATTTTAACATCAAATGAATGCACAATTTCATCTTATGAATAAATAAAAGCATTTTCAATATCTGAAGTGTGAATTTATACAACTTATTGACCTTCTAGTTTCCGCGCGCTCAATAGCTTTTGCTAAGTTAAAAACGCTATCCCTATTAATTTTTTTTAACTTGAAGTAACGTAACCGAATCAGACAGTACTGTTAAAAAAATGTAACATTATTTTATCAACATTTTTCCCCTTCTACAGGGCTTAGTTTTAATTTAATAACAATTTTGACCTCGGAATCTGATTCTGCGACCCCAAAAACCCCTGGAATGACCATCTTCATGATGATAAAGGGTGAAATGTGAGCGTAAGGATTTGTTTTCACGTTTTCGGCGTTTCGTCCCACTGTGCGTCGGCCACTGGGGGGCCGAGAATGGACTTTTCGTTTGGGCGATGCTTAGATGGTAAAAATAACTCACTCGATGAATTGCTATCTCCCTTCATACCTCAACATTTTCAGTTCGAGACGCTGCCGCGTCTCTAGATAAACAGTGACTCAACCAACAATCGCTACCGCGATGTGTGTTTTATTCTGTATATACATTGTAACCGAACATCTCGCGGAGTCACCGCCGGCGCCGTTTGCCGCCTGAACGGAAAGCAGAGCAAAATTGGCTCCGCGCTCAACGTGTTAACACATTTTTACGTACAAAGTCTGAAATATAGCGATTCAACCAACTCTCCGACCCGACCGCGTCTCCCGGATTTACCCTATGTCAAAAGTCCCCATCAATCCGACTGCTGCTAAAACTTTTACAGAGGGTTGAAAAAAACCTGTTTTTCGCAAATATCTCGCTATCTATCAGTTTTGCGACAAAAATAGTTATTATACAATTTATAGCCTAGGAAATTCTCTACAAAAAGGCCTACGAGTTTTTTCATAGGAGTAACCATTTTCATGTATGTTGGGTTATCACGTTTCAATAACCACGTCAAGATCTTCCCTTGTCAAATGTACCTATGGGTTGGTTATGTAAAAGATGGATACATATCTTTTAGTTTGTCCTGGTTTGAAATTAAAAGATACAAAGATTGCCAAATTATTCAAAATGGTGACGTAGAGATTGTTTTAGCGTTTGTAATACATAAAGGAACTAATAAGTATTAATGCTGAAAATTTCAAAATATGGCTGGGACGCGCTATAAATTTCGTTTAATTGAGGGCTCGGATGCAACAAGGGGACTAGCGCTCGAAAATGGGGAAAATTATGGTCCAAATTGTTTATAATTTGTTTATCATTTTTAGCTCGAATAGTAATAATTCGATAAACAAACTGTAAATAGAAAAAGTGTGTGTCGCAACGAGCTGTACAATACTATATTTTTTTAAATACAGTTTAACATCATTTAATTTTCCAATATTTCTTAGCGTTTAGACAATAATTTTCCCATTTTCGAGCGCTAGTCCCCTTATTGCATCCGAGCCCTCAATTACTGGGCCGTAGGAACAATTTCACTTGAATTTTAATTGAATCTCGTACAACGAATGTAGGGTCATTATGACCCGACTCTGATAAAGTCTATCACGATATTATGTTTGTACTAGGGCTGGGATTATTCGAATAATTTAATATTCGAATATTTTACAAGTATTCGAATGCTACGAATAAACTTCGAATATTTGAGTATTCGAATATTATTATTCGAATACTATTCGAATATCGATGTATTCGAATACTATTCGAATATCGGTGTATTCGAATAGAGCAGTATTCGAACATTATGGTGTGAAGTGGGTCAAAATTAGCTTACAAGATTTCACCCTGATAAATGAACCTCAACAAATGAGAATGTATCGCAAATGAAACTCGGTCGAGGTGGCGCCCTGATCGTAGTGCTCTGAGCATGCGCGTGATGACGCCGTAACGTCAAACCAATCAATGCAAGCGCAAAACCAAGCTCATCTTGGCGTTGATTGGTTTGACGTCACGGTCTCATCACGCGCATGCTCAGAGCACTACGATCAGAGCGCCACCTCGACCGAGTTTCATATGCGATACATTCTCATTGATTTATAAATCACACCATACTATTCGAATACATCAGTATTTGAATAGTATTCGAATACTTGGATATTCGAATTATATTCGCCAAATAATTGAGCAACTGAAGTATTTGAATATTCGAATACGAAATAATTCGACAAATAGTCCCAGCCCTAGTTTGTACAGTTAAACTTTTCCTTTAACAAATGTAAATTCTTGTTCGTTTATTTGAAAGTAGAACTTTTACGCTTTCCAATAATCATATTCACTTATAATTGTATACTGTTTAAATATAAAAGAAATTGCAATTATCTCATCTGCTTCCTTAACTGTTCCACCACAGGCCCGTTTACCATAACGAAAGAAAAAACTGTGTAGGATAAATGTACCTTCAATATTTATCAACATACGGCTTCCAATATGTAATACCCGACTGAAAAACGTATAGAAATACATTATACAGAAACAGGTCTCGACGACAAGAGACACAACGCAAAATACAGTGAGTGTAAAAAGTATTCGTACAGCGAGGAATTCCAAAAGAAACTTTGTATAACTCGGTTTATTTATAAACTTTCTTAATACAAATATTTATACATATTCCTATAAATGTTTAGAATAAATTTCATAAAAAAAGAACCCAAATATTATATCCTATAATACTAGAATGTGGATTCTGTACAATACACCATCGTATATGAAAACCCCGCCACAGTCACCGGTCATTAATCATATCGAGCACCTATGGGATTATTTAGAAAAAAAAAATAAGAACACATAATATTTCTTCGAAAGAAACATTAAAATGCGCAATAATAGAAAAGTGGTACAAAATTACACCAAATATAGCATCAAACTTGGTTAATTCAATGCCAAGAAGGTGTGAAGTCATTACCTATACAGTCAAAAGGAAATTCTACAAAATATTAATATCGTCTTTATATTTCAAAAAGAGCAACTGTACGAATACTTTTTACGCGGTTATTTCTGCCGAATGTGGAAGTTTCTTGAATATTTTCGAATACTATGCGAATATTTGGGTTCTTTTTTTATGAAATTTATTCTAAACATTTATAGGAATATGTATAAATATTTGTATTAAGAAAGTTTATTAATAAACCGAGTTATACAAAGTTTCCTTTGGAATTCCTCGCTGTACGAATACTTTTTACACTCACTGTATATATTTTGTTTACATGATCGGACGGCCGGTACTGGGTCGCGAGGTTCCTCGTCAAAAAAACGCTAAACGGGCGATATCGGGTAGCGAGATGTTGTATCATCCAATTATGAAAATTTCAATCTTCTATGATTTTCGTTTCATCTTTTTGGAAATAATACCAATAATGCGGAAAAATACAGCAAATGGGGCTATAGTTTTAACAATTTAATGTTTTAATTCATACGTCTTGCCCCGATCATTATTCAGGGTAATATATATTCAAATTGGTTACTATCAAAACTAGTGCAATGTACATTATGTCGTATTTTGGGTTATTTCCGTCGGGAAAACTTCCCCAATCCACTGGTACAATTTTCAAATAGATAGGATAGAAATAACGGACACCCTTAGGCCCAAGACAGACCAGCGAGTTCCCAAACGGTCATTTAGCGGTCGTTAAGTTAGATATTGAAGAATCGACACTTGAGATTGTTATAAACCAAGTCTTTCCGAAAACTGCGTCGTGGTCTGAACAAGACAGGCTTTGAACAACTGTAATGCCGAGAAGCATTCGTGAACGTATGGCGTTATCGACGGCGACGCATCGTTATATTTTATCGAAGAAATACATATAACATTTTTAACATTATGTCCTGCGTTTTATTCTTTCAGTTTTACACGACAGAAATGCCCGCGCGACAAAACTCGCTGGTCTGCAGCATACAAGACAATTTGAAATTATAATTTGTTCATAATTACGTATCTCTTGTACTGGTTTGAAGATGTTAGAATTGTTTGTAAATTCCTTGTCCAACACGTGGGACAATCCCTGTACATTCCTTGTTCTGCGTTGCACCGCAGTTCAGTTCCGAGTGTTGGAGACAGTTCTGAACAGTTGGAATTTCGAAACTGCGCAACGTTGGTCCCTGGAAAGGATTTGTAGTGGAGGGAGAACACCGACGGCCTGACACCTATATATGCAATCCAGCAGCGTTGCCAGAGCTGGGGACGCGTGCGTCCTCACTTGTCCCTGTGTGTCCCGGCAGTAGCTATATGTATACTATAATATTTATGCACACATGCGAGGATGCCCCCTCTACGACTCCCCATGCATCGTAAGTCGTCCCTTAGTATCCCCAGTTCTGGCATCCCTGTAGTCCAGTACAATCCTGACCAATCATGATTTTCGGCAACATGGCGCAGCCTATCCGAGATTACCTTTATAGCGCCAAAATTAAAATTGTTCATCCAAAGGCTCCTGTGTATATTAGAATATGCGTATCTCGTTTTACTTTCACGCAGAAGAATTAAGAAACCAAACAGCGCTTTCTCATAACAGATTCGGCAACCTGCACTAGTGCGCACTGAGTGCGATCGTCCGAATTCGCTATCAGTGCTCACTTTACGTGCCAAAGTTTACGCGCAGCGCGAGACACACCGTGTGTCTATAACGCTGTCAAGAACCTTTTAATTATAGAATCTCAATAATGGTTGATCCGATTAATTTTGTAATGGTCTCAATGAATAGCTTAGGTTTGATCAGCATTATAAAAGTGTCTTTCTTTTGTTCCTACGTGCCTTCTAAGCTGAGATATTTCGATGCAAAGTTCGTCATCGTCAAGTACGGACAAGAGGGGAGCGTAGTAAGGGTGAAGAAATGTATCGCCAAATCACGCAGCACGAAAAAGACCTACATTATAGCTAGCTTCAATCCATCGTAACCTGTCAAGTGTTAAATAAGGTAAGAGTTGTCCAAACTTTTTTTAATGTCACAAGTTTCTACACCATATATGACACTGAATTATTGTCTCAATTAACGAGGTAAGTCGCCAACAATTTTTAATAGACTTCTTATGTTCAGCTTATAGAAACGAAGGAGACGCACGGACTTGGAAGTTGTCCGGAGAAAATCTTCCACCCTACAAGTTTCTGGAAATTTGTAACACGTATGTACAAAATAATATATTGTAATAAATTGCATTTAAATTGACAGATATTTTTATACCAGTAAACTATTTTTAATATAGAGTTTCTATGTATGCTTATAGAAATGAATAGGATGCACAGGCTTGGATAAAAATCAAGGGAACGCATAGGCTTGGATAGAAATGAAGGGGATGCACAGGCCTAAAGGTTGTCCGAAGAAAGTTACGGTAGACAGAGAAGCATCTTCTTTCGCCTAATTTTCTGGAAATTTATCAAATAAGGTAAATCGACAAAATTTGTCAAAAGACATAGATTAATTAAGAAAATTATAGTCGATTGCTTGCAATGTAGAGCAAGTCACATTAATGAAGAAAGTACACTGAAAACACATCTCCCTTCATTCTTTTCAATATATTGTGAATGACATTCGTAATACTTTAAAATCCACAGTAGTTGCCACGCTATTCATTAATTTTATTAGTTTCCCATTAACAATATACTTATTTCAATACACCAATAAACATACTAAATTAATTTTATTAATATTATTAATTTGGTTATAGTCATTGTGCGTTAAAAATATATTGGGTCTCATCATTCATTTTTGACAAATTACCATTACCATTTAAATTTCCAGCAACAAGTCCTTCTGCCATATACTCTCACCTCCTTCGGACACATTATGTAATCTCTATACTTCCTATAGCAAAAGACCACTCCTTCTTAAAAAGTTCTATGTTAAATTGTAACTAAAATGTGGCTCTTATACAGGGTGTTACTCTACCTATAGTCAATATTTTGGGGGGTGATTCTACAGGCATATATAAGTCGAAAATCAAGAGTGACGAAAACGCGGTAAATGCTTCGTTTATTAATTATCGATGGTTAAAGATTGACGTCTGGATCGCCTGAATCAGCCTGAATGACGGCAACTCGACGCACAGCGGGCCGCGCGAGGCAGGCCAGCCAAGGGGCGTGCAGTGGCGGCGGATGCGTGACGGATTTGCCATGTAGAGCGCATACTTACTTACCTACCTCGCCGAAACTGTGACATACGATACTTGCAATAATTTATGAAAAGACGCAAACGTTGTTCGGCATTAAACCTGCCTACTCGTAAAAATCCACAAGGGCATATCAAAACCCGCCCAACGGGATTCTCAAGTAGAGAGGGTGAATGCCATTGCCTTTGAAAATATTGCCCTCAAAAATCACCCACACGGCCATCCAAAGCACCGCGATTGTCCCGTCCGCGATTGTTCACTTAATTACACACACGCACTACGATTAATTTTCTCGCGAGTGTACATGTCTTCGCGCACTGCGATTGTCCCGTCCGCGATTGTTCACTTAATTACACACACGCACCACGATTAATTTTCTCGCGAGTGTACATGTCTTCACGCACCACGATTGTTCACTTAATTACACACACGCACCAAGATTAGTTTTCTCGCGAATGTCCATGTCTTCACGCACCGCGATTGTCCGGTCCGCGATTGTTCACTTAATTACACACACGCACCACGATTAATTTTCTCGCGAGTGTACATGTTTTCGCGCACTGCGATTGTTCACTTAATTACACACACGCACCACGATTAGTTTTCTCGCGAATGTCCATGTCTTCACGCACCGCGATTGCAGTCTGTGCTCGCGTTGACGACAGTCGTCAAACTGAGGAGACCTTGGCCAAATCCCTGCGCGAAGGACACGAACAACGTTACGAATAAACAACCTACATACAATGTATCGCTACACCTTCGCCGAGTGGCTCAAGCGATGATACACAGCTTATGCAATAAATTAAATTCTTTATTCTTCATGGAATCGATAGGTATGGCAGTGACACCAATGGATTCTCTATGTTTTTCCATAAGGAATCGATCGACGCCACTTTCGCAAAGATCTGATGAGAAATGCAGAATACAGTAAAGTCTCGTTAGCCGTTCGATTTACTGTACACGATACTGACTTTTCGCTATCCCCACCACTTTTCTCTCACTCTTGTCCGGTAAAGGCGAAAGCGAGATGGAACGAGAGCGAGCGAAGGCACTGAAAGCGAGCGTGGAAAGTTACGAGACAGACGACGCGTTGATGTTTTGTCTCGCTCCGTCTTTCGGACGCCACAACACTCCGTCCTTTGCGTGCGTGACGGGCGTGCGCGAAGGTCGCAAGCGGTTACGGTGACAACGAGAACCGTTTCGCAAAATCTTGACGCAGGCCCGGCTCAAGTCTTTTTTGCACCGTAGGCGAACTTCTCAAATTGCGCCCTTTATTATAATACATTTATTTGAGATTATTTATGACTTTACTCTGCAAAATTAGGCAACTGCTAGGGCGTAAGGTGGACAAGAGGTGCAAAATGGTATTTTCATTGCTGGCATTGCTGAAAATAAATTTTTATTTTATTTTTAAATAAAATACTACACATTGTACTACAACGGTTTTAAACTACGAATAAAAATTGAGAGTAAGGACATCAATAAACTGAAATAAATGTACAATAATAAAGGGCTCAATGTGACAAGTTCGCCTATGGCGCAAGAAAGACTGGAGCCGTGCGTGGTTATCTGACCGCCGCGCGCATGCGTCAAGCAGTTACGATTACATGGGAGCGTTCGCGTCTGTCGCGCACGCCGGTCGCGCACGCAGTCTTCCATCTCGCTCCCCCCTTCGGCCAGAAAGAAGCGAGAAACTCACACCCGGAATTAGGGTTTTGTCACGATACGTGCTCAATGTCAGTCCTGCCCAGCGAGCGGCTAACGAGACTTTACTGTAATTTCAGATTCGTCGCTTTCTAGTGCGCAACATTGTATGGCCCCCTGATCTCGAGCGTCGCTGTCGGAGGCCACGAAACTCAGCGCGGAACGGTCTCGTCGGGGGCATTGACTGGCCGTGCGAAACAGCTGTCATTCTCTAGCACAGGCACACGCGGGCCTCATGTAAAATTAGCTTCGTTAAAAGTAATCCGATTTACATTACATTTGGTATGATTTTTATCGGAAAATGATAGAGAATCCATTGGTGTCACTGCCATACCTATCGATTCCATGAAGAATAAAGAATTTAATTTATTGCATAAGATGTGTATCATCGCTTGAGCCACTCGGCGAAGGTGTAGCGATACATTGTACAGTGGACGCTTGATAATATGCCGCTGTTTAAAGTGCCGTTAGGAACGCCCCAGCTCACACGCATTACTCGCACGCGTGTGTGCACCTCCCTTTCTCTCACGCTCAGCGAGCCAATGAATGCTAACCCTTAATGGTGCCTCCACACTGGAGTTCGCAAGCAATTCGCAAGCAATACATATACGTGAATGTGTTTTTTCTTTTTCTCACATCAGTGTGACGCACCTTAAGAGTATTCTGGTAGGGGGCAGCCATCACGGAAAAGAAAACAGGAGAGTTATGGGGAGAGCGCGCGTTACATTGGCTCTCGTTAATATGCCGCTTCTGAGAAAACACCGCCTCTAGAGCCCCGACTGCGGCACATTATCGAGCGTCCACTGTATGTAGGTTGTTTATTCGTAACGTTGTTCGTGTCCTTCGCGCAGGGATTTGGCCAAGGTCTCCTCAGTTTGACGACTGTCGTCAACGCGAGCACAGACTGCAATCGCGGTGCGTGAAGACATGGACATTCGCGAGAAAACTAATCGTGGTGCGTGTGTGTAATTAAGTGAACAATCGCAGTGCGCGAAAACATGTACACTCGCGAGAAAATTAATCGTGGTGCGTGTGTGTAATTAAGTGAACAATCGCGGACCGGACAATCGCGGTGCGTGAAGACATGGACATTCGCGAGAAAACTAATCTTGGTGCGTGTGTGTAATTAAGTGAACAATCGTGGTGCGTGAAGACATGTACACTCGCGAGAAAATTAATCGTAGTGCGTGTGTGTAATTAAGTGAACAATCGCGGACGGGACAATCGCGGTGCTTTGGATGGCCGTGTGGGTGATTTTTGAGGGCAATATTTTCAAAGGCAATGGCATTCACCCTCTCTACTTGAGAATCCCGTTGGGCGGGTTTTGATGCCCATGTTTGGTCTCCAACACGCTATAAAGTAATTAGAAAACATTTACGAAATAACTTGTGGAACTGCAGGACAGTTTTCAGGGTTAATTATCAGTGCCCTTTTTCTCCTGCACCTAATACATCGCGCGTGCTTTTGTTTTGACATTTGAACGCACGCATATACTCGAGAGATAAGTGATCTCTCTTGAATTTGTAGGGAGAACCACGCAGGCGGGACCCCGCGCAGTCAGAGGATTACCCCTTTTGTTCCTTTGTTCCTCTGCAAGACAGGTTACCACCTTCGCAAAGCAGCACGGTCGTAAAATCGGTATCAACACAAATATGACGAGATAAGTACTTCGGCTTCTTTTATGGTGAAACGGTCGTCATCTTTTTACACGAATTGGTGTCGCAGCCGTCACCTTTTTACACGAATTGGTGTCGCAGCCAGCGATGCCAGATTCGGGACGGAAGCGCTCGAGAATTTCCCCACCAATGCACCAATCACGTGCGTGTAGATCACATACGCGACTCCTGCATAGTGTGCATGCGAGGTAGGGGAAATTCTCGAGCGCTCCCGTCCCGAATCTGGCATCACTGGTCGCAGCTCGGTACTTCACTGTACGACCTCGCAAGTGTTGTCTTTGGATATAGATATGTATCACTTGCATATGTGTACTTATTGTCTAGCAATAGATATTATTTTTTGTATTAAAACAAGCAATACCATGATAATTATTGCCGATTTTGATGAGGTTCGCGTAGATTATAGTCTTCGAAAAGTATTTGACACTTATTTTATTTTATTAGCAATCATTCATATGTGGGGGTGAAACACACGTTTGCTCCAATATCTCGGAAAGTATGCACCATAGAGAATAGTCTATTATGCGAAACTGATGTATTTTTTAAAACGAATTCAGCAACGCAATCAGATTCGGAATACCTTCATTTGTTTAAACAATTTATCTAAAAGTAGTAACTTTTGACTCCTTGTTCTTATAAATTGTTGATCCATTATGGCGTCAATTTGTCAACGTAAGGCCCGGTGCAGACGAGCGGTTTGCGGCAGTTTGCCGCCGCGGCAAATTACCGCCGCGTTTTAGCAAAACATAGATTTATATGAAGCAGTTCATATTGGACGCAAATTTCAGCGGCTACCAGGCGGCACGTTTGAACGTTCAGAACGCGAATCGTGGCGTTGCAAAACCGCTCGTGTGAACTGCTAGAAAAATTTCACACTCGTCTCGCGGCGGCAAATTGCCGCGGCGGCATACTGCCGCAAACCGCTCGTCTGCACCGGGCCTAAAGTAGTGCGTACGGGTGCAAAGTCCCTACCAACCGCTGACAGAGCAATATACGGATTAACGAAACAGCCGCTTTTCATTCTATTTTCAAATTTTATTATGTTTTGGGCCTCTATATTGTGTTCAGTATTTTGCCTTTATGTTGTGTCCTTATTTATCCTAAACGAAGGGGTCTCTGGGAGGTAACAGTTGGGAGCGGTGCGAAAATTCATTTACCTATCGTTTATGGTCAGCAATTCCGTATTTTCAAAGACGGCTTTGCAACATCTGGTTGTCAGATTTCCATAAGGCAATTAAGAACGTACCTTAGCCGTCTTTCAAAAATTATTGTGGCTGGTCGGCCAGAGTGCCTCGCCAGAGTCCGGTTTATAACCATATTGTCCCGCGAGTCGGCGCGGCGGTTAATAGTAGTACCTACTTCCGGGTCCGAAACCCATCGTACTACCCACCGACAGAGCAATATACGGATTAACTCATTGTGTGACTGAAGAATGCCAAAAATTATTAACCCTCGGTTGTCACACTGGGTCAAATTGACCCTGCGTTATTTTAAGCAAAAAACCTTTTTGTCGAAACTCTTATTGCTTCAAATTTTTTTTATGCATGATGATACTTTAAATATCAACTTTCAACGATGGGCATATATTCTACAATATTCAAACTGAGTCAAATTGTCCCAGTGTGACAACGACGTTCGAAAAAGTAGGTGTGACAACCGACGGTTAAAGACGGCAGTACGTTCTGGACTGCCCTTTAGAAATGCTGGCAAACAGATGGTGTTAAGACGTTCTTGGGAAATATGAAATTAACAGTCGAAAACAAAGAGTGAACTCTCGCTTGCGTCCGATCCCGCTTTTGTCCCAACGCGCAGTGGGCGTCAATCCCAAGAATAGAGAACAAATTCAATATGCCAGTTTTTCTAATCAAAATGTCGAATCTTATGACCATTATAAAACAGTAGTACTGGATCTGAATAAATAGATAAAGTGTTTAAAATATCTTCGTTTGTATTGCAATGATAATATTTGCCGCGTATAATATTTCTGCACTTTCCATAGTAATATAGGTATATTTATCAAATTGGTCTAGTTTTATTGGAATTATTGACATCATTTTTTTTAAATAACGTCAATCCCCCGTATGAGTTGTATATTAATACTCTTTTATGAACTTCCTTAATTATATTCCGCAGTTTCAGTGCGAAAAATGTGATGTTGAATTTCCCCCTATTTCTTGAGATTCAGCCTCGCTGTGCGATATAGAATACAGGTAATTACTCCATTATTGGTAAATATTGCCAAATCTTGTTTTCGGAGTTGCAAAGCCAAATAGATGTTGATTATATAACAAAAAAGAAATTTGCTCGGAAGTTCCCGGAGGGTAACTAGAATTGCTGATATTTCTTCAATGGGTTTCTTATGGAAAAGTACTGTATGTAACTAATTGTTTGCTATTGCTTACCAAAAACGATACTACTCATTTCGGTTTTCAAAAAATTTATATCATCACGATTTAAAAGACTCGATTCAAAATTTTCCACCAGAAAAAACATACAAACTTTGACACCTGTTTACACACAGATCAGACGTAGTCGACACGATATTTTTCCCTTTTTTTAGGAGCTCATATTATTAGTTTACAATATGTAAAAAAAATCATAATCCCATAACTTTCGAATTCTGCCTTGTTTCCTTATTTTTGGCATTCTGTCCCACTGTGGCGTAGGATCGCAACGCGGCCCTGCGGCTATGACTTCTCCAAGAGAAGTCACGCGATTTGCCGCCGTGGCTAGCCGCGCGGCTAGTAGATTTCACCATGTTGGCGGAATACAGACACTCATCGCATTGTGTTGCGTCTTGAGTAGCCTAGGTTGCTGCTGTAGCAGACGGGCGGCCGCCGCCGCTCGAAAACGCGGCTAGGAAAACGGTTACATGCTTCTCCATAAGAGCGGTGCTTAGGATTTGGCCGCCGGATGCGGCCGCCGCTGGCCGCCGCCGCCGGATCGCGGCTAGGAAACTCGACCTTAAGGCCCGGTGCAGACGAGCGGTTTGCGGCAGTATGCCGCCGCGGCAATTTGCCGCCGCGAGACGCGCGTGAAATTTTTCTAGCAGTTCACACGAGCGGTTTTGCAACGCCACGATTCGCGTTCTGCGGTTTCTTCTTCTTCTATGTTCATGGGTTTGAGACAGACATTTTCTTGCGTTAGATAAACGCAAAACGCTCGTGTGAATTGCTTGATATAAAACAATGTACTGCTTCGCCGCTTTGCGGCAGCGTTCTTTCGTGGCGAAGCCGTACGTGCGTTCGTCAAAACGAACGCAAACGTGCCGCCTGGTAGCCGTTGAAATTTGCGTCCCGTGTGAACTGCTTCATATAAATCTATGTTCTGCTAAAACGCGGCGGTAATTTGCCGCGGCGGCAAACTGCCGCAAACCGCTCGTCTGCACCGGGCCTATGGATTCCTTGTATTTATAAATATTATAAATACTTTCGCTACATAAATACTTATTTAATTCAGAGCTGAATTGAAAGAGATCGAAGCTGCTTCCGATGATGAGAATAAGACTGATACCGAGGAACCTATCAAAGTGAAGGATAAAGTTAATTCACAGCAGGACTCTTTTAATCCGTTCATGGATGCGGATGACTTAGGCGCTGACTATGACGCGATGGTAAAATAAGAAACAAAGTGAAAGTGTAATAGTATTTGTAAGACTTATATGTTTAACTGATACTCTGCTCTTATTTCAGGTTGATACGTATTAATATGCTGTGGTCTTCCTCTACAATGTTGATCAGACAGGTCCGAGTTACGATGAAGCCTTTCCAAAAGATTATTTTCTATAATAGCCATTTACCGTGTGATACTTTACATTCCTCTTGAGTGCTGTACCTCAGATGCGTGATATTTTTGTACTCGAGAAGAGACATTGTACGAAAAGGAGTTGTGAAATAAAGCACTGCGAAGTAATTCAATTTCTCGCGTGTCCTAATTGGAAGAAAACCGATCCTTGAAACGAAGTCCACCGCAAATCGATGACACTATCAGCTCTGGATATGGTAAGGGTCCGAGGACGAGGTCGTCTACCCACGATACACCCACTCCGATCGTCTTCACGCCATCCGAAATTCGCTGTACATAAACGTGACTCAACGACAAAGGGGAGGCTCTTAAATATCTCGCTTACCACACAGTAATCGGGACAGATTCGCAAAATAAGCAAACGTTCGCCGGTAACGATAGTCTCAGCTTTTACGAAGCGCTTTTGCTACAGCAGAGCGATGTTGCCTGCGAAAAATTAGATACGCGTTATGCTGCTAAAATCATACGTGAAAGCGAACATTACTGTGAGTATTATTATATAGATTGCGAACTGTTAGCATGTGCAATCAATGATATTCTAGCTGATGCTCGTAGGAAAACATGTTAAATTATATTCTTTTAATTTTAAATAAATTTCCGAAACATATTATTTCTCCATTTCATTTATCCATCTTCTTTCCTGACCGGATAATTTTAAAATTCAGCATTTCTGAAATGACATCATCCTACACGGCTGCTCCAGAGGATTCAAGTTACACACGCTCGCGAGATACGCTGCGACGTTAAGATAGAAAATCATTTTGAGAACAATTTTTAGCTTTAGAATAAAATGTGGTGGGGGGAAGCAATTACACCTCTATTTAAGCCGTCACCTAGACATTATTCAATCAATCGCTCAGTAGCTTCAGTTTTCGATGGAACAAATAGTGCTCTGAGAAAAAAAAATGTATAGTACAATTGATGAAATACTCGCTGAGTGTGAGAATTTTTTCGTTCCGATCGTGCGAGATGATGGCGTAGCTCTATGTGGAGAGAATATATATCATGACTAGTAAGGCTTAATTTTCACATATCAAAATTTGTATTCCTAATACGAGTGAGCAATTTCATAGCTTTGATTGTTCTCTTAGTCCGCGCCGAGGATCGCGTATCATGGTTAGAATATATGCTTTAAAATCCATGGGTAGTAAGTATCTGGAAATTTGAATCGATGTAGGAGCTATGGCCGATGTAGAAGTTCTTCTCGGTGACAATCATGGAAATCATCTCATATTACCATGGCATACATGGACTGTGCTATTCGATATGCGTAGAACCATCGAAGAATGTGCACGATTACCAGGATAACCTTCGATGCGGATTAGTGGCGAATTAACGGTGGATTTTTGTCAGATCTTCGATTCACACACACCGGTTGTAAGGATGACAATGGATATTAAGTCGCTGTATTTGACACCGGATACAGTAACATTTTTATTAAATCTTCAGCACTGTATAGAGTATATGTATCCGCGGCTGTATCAAACTGCGGAAGATGTGAGGATAAAATTTAAAACTTTTGCCAACGTGCTACAGCAGAGCGATGTTGCCGCTTTGTGCTGCTAAAAATCATATGTGATAGCGAATATTACGACGAAGAATCTCTTGTTGATTGCGAACTGGTAGCATGTTTCATCAATGATATTCTAGCTGATGCTCGTAGGAAAAAAAATGTTAAATTGTATTCTTTAATTTTATATTCTTTTAATTTTAAATAAATTTCAGAAACATTTTATTTCTCCATTTTATTCACCCATCATCCTCCTCACCGTCTAATTTTAAGATTCAGCGTTTCTATATTATATTTCGTTCTTCGCGCTGCCAAATGACGTCACCCTGCACGGCTGCTTCAGGGGACTCAAGTTACACGCGATCGCGCGAGACGCTGCGACGCTTTAAAAATTTTTATCTATAGAATGCATGATCTCTCTCTCTCTCTCTCTCTCTCTCTCTCTCTCTCTCCTAATGCATGCTCTCTCTTTCCCATCCATCCGAAGACGCGGTGTATAAAAAGCTGATCTTCCCCGACATCATTCGATGAAAAACGAATGCTTGGTGACGCTCGGTATATGTACCATTCATTAAAGACTAATCTTAGAGAGCCGGCATTGGGGGAGTTGGTCAGGCGGCTGACTCGTGTGTCGAATATGGCGGGAGGCCCCGCCGTGGTGCCGCAGCTGCGACACGGGCGACGGGGACTCGGCGGATCATACCCTGGCAGTGTGCCGGGAGTGGCACGATGACCCCCGGGTCCTCGTGGAGCAGCTGGGCTCTGACCTCTCGCTACCGACGGTCGTGTGCAGGATGGCGGGGGACAGGGCGTGTTGGGAGGCCCTCTCCCTGTTCGCGGAGGCGATAATGAAGGAAAAGGAAGAAGCGGAACGCGAGCGAGAGGGGGATCCGGACCGGATCGGGGCCCCACATAAGCGCGGACGACGCAGATGATCCGGAGCCGAGGGAAATCGTGGGGCGGCTTAGCTTCCCTAGGTCGCCCCGCTCCCCCGGTGTTGGCGATGGGCTCCGGGCCCGCGTGCTCTCTCATCACCCCCTGACCTTCCCCCTTCTATTCCTATTCTTATTCCTATCCCAGTCCCATTGTCTATTGTCTTTTGTTCTGTTTCTGTGTTTTGTGTGTTTTTTGTGTTCTTGTGTTCTGTGTTTTCAGGGGGTGTGGAGAGAGCGGGAAGGGAAGTGAAGATTCCACGATTAGAGAAGGAAAGGGCACGTAGGAGGAAGAGGTGCCAAGGAGCTACGTCAGCGGCCCCATCGGTTGGCACGATGGAGTACGCTGGCGTAGCGGGGAAGAATTTGAGATGGCCCTTCATACGAGGCCATCGGGGTGCCACGCACAGTCGCGGTAGGAGAGGAGGAGAAGCAGGATGCAGCTGTGGGTGGGGAGTTGTCGGGGAGTCCTCGAACGAATGTAGGGCTCCCTGGGGTGCGGACAAATAGAGCCGCCCCCATAGTCACGTCGACACGACGCGGGGTATGCGGCATTGGGCGGCCCCGTCTGGGCCAGCCAGTCGCCCCCACCCGGCCCCCATTGCGATGGGCCGGGTAGTGAGACGTCGAGGGGTCGTGGGGCGGGGGTGCCGGGGAGCACTTCCCGCCCTAGTATAAGCAGCGACCCCGGAAGAGGGTGGGGCGGACGCGTGACCGGTCGCGTCCCACTCGGAGTTTTAGGGTAAGAGGGGAGTTTGCTCCCGGGGGGGAGTACAGCAGCGTGAGCGCGGGTGCCTTCACAATGGTGCCCGCGCCCGCACGACTCCTTCCCGAGGAAGGCCCTGAATAGGGGGCAGTTGGTGCGGGGAGCTGTATATGCACCCGTGGGGGGGGGGGGGGGGCAAGCGAATGTAATCGCTAGTTTGATCTCGCGAAAGTCCCCCCTTGGGTGCGCGCTCCTCGCACCAGGAGGTCACCTTGGAGGTTTTAGTGGGTTCGAGTCCCACATAACCCTCGACCCGCCCCCGCGGGCCGGAGTTATCCGTGGGGATTTCCTCCAAATAAAAAAAAAAAAAAAAAAAAAAAAAAAAAAAAAAGCGGCTGACTCGTACCGCGGAGGTCTTGGGTTCGAGCCCCGTCGCCTATGATTCTGTTTTTTCATTTATATTAATATCTTAAATTAATATTTCCTTCCTTACCGACACTCAGCCTTGTTTCACACATCACGCCACGGCACGGCGAAACATGTGACGATCTTATAGAAATTTGCCGTCATTGCGGTCACTTGCCGTGACAGCACGTGTGAAAGGTCTTCATATGATTTTCGTTCCTTTCGCCGTATAAACGGCGCCGTTGCCGTGCCGTGCCGTCATGTGTGAAACAAGGCTCAGGCTCCTCCTCGATGCGGTTTCGGTTATCGGTTCGATATCGATTCGGTTATCTATTGATTCGATATCTGGTCTCGCGCTATAACCCCCACCACTCCGCCATCTCGATGACGTCATCCGCCGCCCGGCCACGCATCCGCTCGCCTATCGAACTCAAATTTGGATTTCAAGGTCAAGGGGAATATCCTTATCGTGGCCTTGAAACTCAAATTTGGGTTAGAACCCGCTTAGTATTACTACTTGTGCCCCTAGACTATATGCACTTAATTTATCTGGGAGTTATGAAGAAGCTCTTGCTATTGTGGATTAAGGGACCGTTAAACGTAAGGATTGGTAGACAAGCTAAGAACTTGGTATCGGAACATTTACTATTGGCTGGAATTTCTGTACCGCGTGAGTTTTCCCGAAAACTGAGAACTTTGACAGACCTCAATTATTGGAAATGTAACGTCCGGTTGCCCGGGGACGACTGAACGTTAGCAGATTCTCGAGAGGAGAGCGGCGTCCCCTCGAGTATAGGATAGGTGGGAGTTCGTTGGTAGAGTTAAGGAGTAAAATCCAACTTAAAACTTAACAATGATTTTATTTAAACAATACTTATTTCTAATAATGACAATAATAATGCTTATGACTATGATTATAGTTTTATGTTTATGTTTTATGGGTTTTTATTTATTTATGTTAATTAACTGCGCTAAAGTTATATATGTATATAAATATGCTTCTGTAGTAAGCTCGGCCGCTACCGTTTCCGGAGCAGTTCCTCGAAACTTTTGACAGAGTTTTATATTCTATACTTCTGCTGTGAGTTCGGCCGCTACCGTCTCCGGAGCAGTTCCTCGATACTCGTGGCAGAGTTCGTGATTTAATGTTCTGTAGACCTTGTCTTCACGAAGCGGCTAAGCTGCTACCTACTAATAGGAGCAACGCTTGAAACCTCCGTGAAGACAAAGTTCTCAACCTTTAAATGAAAGATCCAAAGAGGAGCAACAGTACCTTTGTACACTGAGAACCAGTCGCTACCGTTTCCGGAGCGTGCTGAAATTCTGCTGGATGGTACCTCAGCTACCTCCAGGAACTAGCATTCATCGGTCGCAAGAACGTATCTGAATTCGAATGAGCGCGCCAGGTACTGCGTGCGCCTCCTTTTATACTCGAGATTTGGCGGGTTGGCGCATGCGCAGTGAGTCAGTTTTCAGTGTTTCACATTTTGTTTGCTTATTACATATTATTTTATCTTGCGCTTTTGGTAATGCTTATATTTAATTATTTCTAATGTTCCCATAATATTTGCTTCTTTAATATTTGCTTAGTTCGTATAAAAGTACAGTATTGTCTCCATATAAACACGATTTGGTGTACACGATGGGTGCGTTCCAGTTGGGCCCAAATCGCCCGCACGGTTGCGATATGTAATGGAAATCATGGGTGTTGCGGGCGATTTGGGCCCAACTGGAACGCACCCGATGTAAGGCTGTCGCTATCCCCACCACTTCTGTCTCACTCTTGTCCGGCGAAGGCGAGAGCGAGATGAAACGAGAGCGAGCGAGAGCCCCTAAAACCGAGCGATGACAGTACGAGACAGACGACAGCGTTCATGTTTTGTCTCCCTCCGTCTTTCGGGCGCCGTGACACTCCGTCCTTTGCGTGCGCGATGGTCGCAGGCACATACGGAAGCACGAGACCGCAACGCAAAAACTTGACGCAGGCCCGGCTCAAGTTTTTTTTGCGCCCTAGGCCAACTTTTCAAATTGTTGCTATTGCTGAATATAAACTTTAGAATTAAATATTACAAGTTGTACTATAAGTGGATTAAACTACGAATAAAAATTCAAAGTAAGGTTATTAATAATCTCAAATAAATGTATTATAATATAGGGCGTAATTTGAAAAGTTTGTCTAGGGCGCAAGAAAGACTTGTGCCGTGCCTGACTATCTGACCGTCGCGCGCATGCGTTGGGCAGTCACGATGCCTTCTGAGTGCTCGCACGCCCGCGCGCATGAAAACCGGTCCATCTCGCTCACTCCTTCGGCCAGAAAGAAGTGAGAAACGCACACTCGGAATTAGGGATCTGCGCATTCTGAGTGCACAACGCCGGTCCCGACCAGCGGGCACACACGGAGACAATACTATACTAGCGAAAAATATGTACGAAAATTTTTTAACACTGCACGTGGCTGTCAGTGTGTTAGTTAGCCCTATATTAATTAATAGTGAAGAGACTATTAAATATGCTGAGGAATTATTAGAATATTTTGTTGAACATTTCGAGATATTGTATGGGAAACAATATATTTCTCACAATGTCCACAACTTACTCCATTTGTGCAATGATGTTCGAAAATTTGGAGTGTTGGACAATTTTAGACAAAATTTTAGATAATTTTGGACAACGTCTTTAAACACTTATAACTAACTAGCATGCCCCGTGTCGGCTTCGCCCGAATTAGTAGCGTGACTGATTTATTTTTATTGAAATTAATATCTTTTTTAACGAAATTAAAGTATTTTGAAAAACGCTTCATTTCCTCGTAAAAGTTTTTTCCTCATAATTTGGAAAAAATCATATTTCTTGGTAAGATGATTTTGTGACATTAGTGTTGCATGCGTCGAGCTCGGGCGAATGATCTTGACAAATTTGATCATACACGGGAACATGGTAACATCCAAAGAAAATCTACTGCTCTTGTACTCATTTTTGAGAGCCTATTTTGATGCTGCTCGCTACATTCGCTCATTCTTATTCTTAAAATAGAATAACGTCTAGCAACAGCGAATTTTCTGGAAAGGGTTTGTGTCTTGGCATTTTTATAATTATTTTTGAAAATATAAACTTCCATAATCGGGAACTACTGGTGGTACTCAAAAGCGACGATACACTATCTGCCCGGCCCTGATATGATTGTTTATTACACGCGGCAGGTTTACAATTGCAACGTCTCCCTCGCCGCACACGTATGAGAACGTTAATGGACATACTGAATATTATTAACGACAAAGTAGAACAAGAGGAAAATGAAAATGCCTTGGGTGCTTAGTTTACTTTATTATTATATGAATATATAATAAAAAAATTATAATAAAAATATATAATAAAATTTTTTAAAAAAGTTATCGACAATTCGTTAACGGTTATACTGCCAGGGAGCAGCTCCTTCCGCTACGAAGTAGTCGCAAAATTCGTCTCTTATGGCTGCAGCAACGCGAATACTATTATTAAGGGGAGGTTCTGGTCTAAACGTCGATTTTTTTTTATTTCATTTTTCGAATGTTCAACCTTTTAGGAAAACATGTTTAAAAGGATTTATTGAAATTCGCAGAATTCCCGAAGTTATAGGCATTTGAGTAGCGGCAAATGCATGGGTGACAACCGGCCACTCGGCGCTCACGTAAAACTTTAAACGCGTTTTTCTCGAAACAGTGTTCTCAAAACGGTGGGAGCTGTATCTTCAAAAGTTATTATCCGATTCAACTGAAACTTTTTTATTTGGAAGATTATTCTTTTTTCTAGGGAGGGGGGGGGGCTAAAAAAAATTACAAAAAGTTGAAAATTTATAATTTTCGAAGGCCGTGAAAGGACGAAAAATACAGGGAAAAGTGATTTCAAACGTGTAGTGATGTTATTTTCTAAAAAAAAAAAAAAAAAAAAAAAAAAATGTAATTTTTGTAACTTTTTTTAGTCCCCCCCCCCCCCTAGAAAAAAGAATAATCTTCAAAATAAAAAAGGTTTCAGTCGAATCGGATAATAACTTTTAGAGATACAGGTCCCACCGATTTGGATCAATTTTTTGACGCTTTAACTTTAACGACTCCCCAGGGCTGTCTGCACTGATTAATTATAAAACAAAAAATATATTTCTATAATTTAAGACATCCTTAATACAAGTCCCATTAAATTATACACAGTAGTTTTCCTTTAATTAATTCCTAAAAATCACCTATTTTTTGGGGCTCTAGACCAGAACCTCCCCTTAATTCCACGGGTATGAATGCTCCGAAACGCTGAATTGGCAATATCTTCTCTCCAACGTCCAGGAATAAAGCCATCAGGATCATGACGATCAACAATGCCCGGTGTTATGTACTCGTCTTCGTTATCGCGTTTTCGAAGCCAATTATGGAGACATATTATGGCTTGCACAATTTTTATTGTGTTGTCAACATGAGTATCGATGGGTTTCTTCAAAATTCGCCACTGGCTGACCAATATCCCAAAAGCATTTTCCACTACCCTCCGCGCTCGACTGAGACGGTAAATGAAAATGCTTTTATCTTGGCTCAGACCTCTTCCAGGATATGGCCGAAGAAGATAATTCGTTAACTGGAATGCTTCGTCACAAACGAGAACATATAGCAAAGGCATTCCATCAACAGTTAGCTTTTCAGGTTCTGGTACATTTATTTTTCCTTGATTGAATTTTTGGCCCATCAATGAATCTCTAAAACTTCCTCCGTCACTCCGGCGACCATAAGCACCAATATCAACAAATGTGAAAATGTAATTGGCGTCACATATGGCGAGCAACACTATACTGTGACTATTTTTATAGTTAAAAAATGCCGAACCAGCGTTATCTGGTCACTGCAATAAAATGTTGTTTTTTATAAAGATAATGTAATTACTAATTTAAATGACAGTTTAGTGTGTTTTTTTTTTTCAAAATAAAAATATCTCAATGAGCACATGTTTCCCATCAATGGCACCAATGCAATGATTGAATTGCCACTGATTTTCAAAATCTTCAGCTATCCTGTACCAATCAACCTGTTGCAATGGATGTGGCAATACTGTCTCGCTCAGAGAGGACCAAATTGCTTGGCATGTTTCTATGATAATGTTGCAGACTGTAGTACTTCCAATAAGGTATTGATATGAAATCGAAGTCATACAGTCGCCTGTTGCCAAATACCTGCCAACAAATGAACAATAACCCAGGATACCAATCATGCAAATGCAATGCTTGTGACAAATTAATTTTTCATATTTACCTTAAAGTCAAAGCTAATCGTGCTGCTGCAGGAATGGGTGCTCTTATTGCATATTGCTTTGCAATAGCAGGTCCAATTAAACAGAAAAGTTTTTCAAATTGCGTCGTTGATACCCGGAAATAGTTTTCAAATTTATCAGGATAGGAGGAAAGTGTCGGAAAAATTGCTTCATAAAATCCATGAAGATTTCGTAATTTAAATAATGAATGAATCCAAAAACGCTTCCTCCGGTAACGTCTTTTTTCTAATAGCCTCGTGAATTTGTGTAAAACTGCAATTGCTGCGATTCTTTTTCGAAATATGTTATTACTTTCTTCCCTCGTTGCATTATCAACTATTGTCTGACATTCAGCAATCCATGCTTGGTATTTGCTTGAAAGGGACATGATATATTCTTCACCGACAATTTGTATTTAGATTCAACGTTAATAAATCAATGGCAATACTTATCTATATGACGCTGGTGCTGAATTGGAGCGTCCGTCACGTGTTTGATTTTGACGCTCAAAGCGAGCGTCGTGACTGGATTTGACGCCGAAAGTCACGTGATTGGATTTGACGCCGAAAGTCACGTGATTGGATTTGACGCCGAAAGTCACGTGATTGGTTTTGACGCTGAAAACGAGCGTCGACGCTGAAAATCACGTGACTGATTTTGACGCTGAAAACGAGCCTCCAGCGTCAGCATGAAATCGCACCTTTTTAGGCTGCGGTCTGAGGTACAGAGCCTGACGTCAGATTGGCAGCAGATTCACAACAGATCCAGCCGTTCGCCTGACACATGTATCAGCGCCATCTGTGGGTCAGAATTGGCAAACAATTTCTTACGCGTGAGGTCACACGGCTGTCCCTACGCGTGACGTCACATGCACGTGGCTACGCGCCAACACATTTAACCGTGATTACTATAGGTGTGTCCCCCCACCCTTTCTACTGCGCGCAGGGATATGTAAGCAGCAGTTTCGGAGCAGATTATGTTCACATAACCTACGAGATTTATTAAATAAGTTTCTAATTTATTTGGAAAGGTATGAAATGTTTATTTTTAATAATACAGCGATAATTAACTCTGAAAATAAATACAATATTAGTATAAAATTGAATTGATACTGGGAATGTATCAATCCATGATTATTTTTTATTAAACGGGCGCTGAAAAGTGCCGATTTATGTTCATTGTGAACATCGAGAGTTGTTCTTAACGTTTGATATTAATTAAAATGGGCACTGAAAAGTACCGTTTGGTTTCTTCGCCACTGTAAAAGGAGCACACCTCTACTTTTAATGGGCACATTTCTGAAAAATAAAATATTTACCATATTTAATTATCGTTTTCCCGCAACAGTAAATCGTGACTTTTACGGTCATGACACTAAATGTCATGACTTTTACTGATACGGACCTTCAAAGGTCAACTTCTTGTTCGGGCTGCTGGTCGTCCGTCCACAAATCGCGGCGCATTCACGATGCATTGGAGGATGCTGTTGCGCGATGACCATTCTTCTTAGTTCGAACCCTCTCCTTGGGGGCTCGAAGTGCCTGCTGCATCGACCGTTGAAAATCAGATCGAAGCGGCTTGGCGAAGTGGGGATTTCCAGACACCGCTTCTGAAAAAGTAATGCGCCCAAAGTACGTTAGCATAATTATGCATAAAAACATGGAAATGCTTATCGTTTCGTACCGTATATTGCCATGATGATCCGAGTGTTGTACAACGGCATTTGGCCTGTTCGGCCGAACCACGTGAAGGACCACGTCACGTCGTCGACCAGTGCTTCCTTCAGGCAAATCCCGACCGCTTCCTTCATGCTGAACCCACCCACGTATTTTAAATACTGAACCTGAACAAAGTAAGTCAAGATTGATGTAAGTATGTATTATATAAAAGTAAATAAAAGCATCATTTTGTTTTCACTTACAACATTGAAATATGTTTCGTCGTTGATGGTCTCGAAACAGTCCACCTCCTTCGGTGACGAGAGAGGAATGACTGCTGGTTTTGTTGGCGGACCATTACGGGTGGGCTGCACGCATTGGAGAACACTCTCCAACAGAGTATTCATTCTTCTGCAAGCAGAATGGATGGAGGCGTAACGTATTAATAAACACGATAACATGCAATACTTACCTTAGCTCCGTCTCGACGCTCGCCGTGCGATCTTCCAGGCTCCTGCGAACATTAACATTTATAATAGAAAACTTCACACTATCAATATTTTTATAACAAAAAAAAAGAAACATGTAAATTTACCTATTAGCAGGAGGTTGTATGTGCACTGTATGGTGCTGAAACGGCTCATTCTGAATGACCGTGGCGCGTGCAGAGGACGTTCCTGGATCGTGATGATCCCTTAGTGTTGCGAGGACAGGAGCACTGGCAGCAGCAGGACTATTCTGCAACATAAGAACGTTACTCGGATTAGTCGTAGAAAAATCCTTTGACGTTAGTAGATAATTATTTGATTCCTGCAGGATTGTCCTCAAATCCTGGATATCCTGATCGATGCTTTGCTTCGGCATGCCTGACGTCTTCTTTCTTGGAGGTTCCTCCTCCGAAGAAGTCGTCTGATACCTCGCTGGTTTGGCGACCACACGCTTCTCTCGCTGCGACATGTTTGGTAAACCTGTGAGTAAAAGTACATATTACAATTCTTAGCATAGGTGTGTTGGCTGTTTTTCCTATTTTACATGCATACATGCAATATTAACCGAACCCAGGTAATGTATTACTCAATAATTCGAGTGTAACTCGACAAAGGCTATAACAGTAGAAAATGTAAAAAAGTGACCCATGAAGAAATATTCGAACCAAACGATAAAATAACTCATCAACAGAGATTAACAAGGATACGTGTAAATATAATATTACTTATGAACAGCAATACAAAAGGAAAGTATAGTACAAAAGAAGAAAATGTAAATATTATAGATCATGCCACTCACCAGAAAATAGTCGTAACTTACCAAAAACAAGAGACGAGGCTAGAAAGGGAAGATTTTTTTTTTGTTTTACATGATGGAAATCCCTAACGGATACCTAACCCCCCATGGCAGGGGTGAGATTATGTGGGGCTTGCACCCACTAAAACCACCATGGTGACCGCCTGACGCGAGAAGCTACACAAGGGAGAGGGACTGACAGCGAGATACATCTAGCGAAAATAAAAGTGAAAGAATTTAAATACTATGGATCCTACGGCTTCTCGCTGTGCGTAATAACAGCAACGATATACCTACGGGGTTCTGAGAGGTTTGTGTCAGTGGACATACTACAGCGAAAAGGCATTGTCACGAACCTGATCGGGGGAGATATATAAAATTTCAGGGCTCAATGTGGCGCATTTATATATGCAAAGAGCCGAAGACTCTATGCCGACATCATAAAAATTATCGACTTCTAAAAATTTTTTGATACCCAAACGATACGAGTTATTGCCCATGCCAATAGTGAAAATTATGCAGATCGAGCCATCGTCTGAGGTGCAACAATTATCGCGTACATTTGTGCCTAGAGATATGTTATTAAATTCTATCTTACGGTACTGAGAACAATTGGTGTCGTTCGTAAGGGGTCTAGATACGCGAATAGAAAAATCGACATTACAATGAATGCTTGTGCCATGTGATTGTATCTCCCTTATCCTGTTGGAAAATTGTTGGAGAGGAAGAAATGGCTTATTAAGAAATTTTTTAAAAATGGACATGTTTTCATAGGGAAAAGCAGAACCTGAATCTAAATTACCAAAACGTCTGACATCGTTGGTTAAGTGAAGAAGACCATGGACGTTATAACTATTAAAAGTTGGGCCATATAGTTCTTCGTTACGAAGAACAAATTTCTGCAAAGCTGACTCTGCGAATCTCAAGTGGGGGCTCGATGGAGATTCTGCAACCAAAATCCTTATGGCCGCATGTAAAATTAAGAAGTGCTTGTATATTTTATCGTTGAGTACACCATACAGTACAACTGGCCCTGTATATAGAAGGAACTGACGAAACTCGTGCAGAAACGTGCAGAAAAACATGCAGAAACAGACACAACTATACAGTGACACCAACGCCATCTAAATTAAGAAAGCCTGCTGCTTCCGGTCTAAAACACTATTCCGGAAGTTTATATCTTAGTTTCTACCCCCTGTTCCCTCCCGTGAGGTCGGTTTTTTCGATCGCCAGCGCACATTGTTGCCACAAAACAGCATGATCTTTCCGAGCGCTTCCTAGAATTTACAACGTTGCTAATACGCAAAAATTGATGATTTCAATTGGAAAAATGTCTGCTGCATCGCTTGGAATTGTCCCATTTTTCCGAAAGCTTTATTATTACTTATTTTGTTGGACCGTGATATCGGACGTTTTATTTTATTTTGTCAACTACGGCTCAAAGACATTTGCAATGTATTCGTAAAAATTTTGTGAACGCATCCATCCATTTTCTGAAAAAAAATGTAAATTATAAATATAAATGTTACAATAAACTTATCTTTCTTAGTTGATAACAAACAATTCCATCGATAGAAATGCTAGGGAAGGTGAAAGACATTATATAGGAGCCATTATAATACAATTGTAATTTTAGGATAAATTGACAATGTACACGCCAATATAACAGGCTTTACAAAGAGGAGTGGGGGAAATATAGAAAACGACGGATGCTACTAGCAGTGCTGGATTTACCCCTTAGGCCAGGCCTGGGATTTAAGTGAACGCAGCGGCCGATTTTCAAAGGCAACGCCTCCTTTCTCCCGCCGCGCGTCTTAGCCCCCGCGGCAGCCTAGCAGCTAAGAGTGTCTCAGGCCAGTGCCACGTGAACCGCGTGTGGCGTATTACGGTGACATTGTATCAATAGGTTTCCACATCGTCCCAGAGAGCTCGATTGTTGATGCGTTGGTACGGGCCTGAGACGCTCTTAGCTGTTGGGCCGCCGCGGGGGCCAAGACGCGCGACGGGAGAAAGGAGGCGTTGCCTCCGAAAATCGGCCGCTGCGTACACTTAAATCCTAGGCCTGCCGTAGGCTAACAAAGTTGAAGCCTAGTGCCCTGTTTAGCTGGGGGTAACTCATTCTAAATTTTTTCTTCAAAAAATTGATCAAAAATCTTGCTGAGGGCGGGAGCATGATGGAACGTACTCAATGTAATAACCAACGCCGTTCCTGGGTTTGGCCGCCCAAGTGCGGGGGCACCTTCTGAACCCCCGCCAGGAACGGGCCTGATTAGTAATAACTGATTCTTTGACAGTTGAATTACGTAAACGACAACATTAATATTTCAATTTAAAGATCTCTTTGCTTTTTTAACAGAATTTAAAACCTTAAGTTTGACAGATTTAAAATATTAATGCATTAATTTAGTTGAAGCGTATCAAAACTTCTCCGTGAATTGAATTTTGATTCGATTGTTGAAGATTTTGCACAGCAAAAGTCTCGCTGAAAAGATTTTTAACCCTCGGTTGTCGCACCTACTTTTTCGAACGCCGTTGTCACTGGGTCAATTTGACCCTGTCAATTTTCAATCAGTTGTTATTTAAAAACTATTTGTTAAATTAAGTCTAAAAAATTCTGAGATAAAGTTTGAACATTGTAGAATATGTGCCCATCGTTGAAAGTTGACATTTAAAGTGTCATCATGCTTATAACAAAATTTGAAGCAATAAGAGTTCCGACAAAAATGGTTTTTGCTTAAAAAATCATAACTTTTTTAATTTTTAATATTTTTAGCTAAAAATTTATAGTTATACTCCTGAGATATGCTGCTTTGATAAAAAAATAGTCCCATATCGGAGCTTTCAAAAAAGGTATTTATTTTGCACACTGGATGGTGGCATCATTTGGATTGAAAAACTCGTGCATTTGCATAGGAAAAAAAATCTATTATTATTTCAAAAATACATAAATTAATTTTAGCTGTAACAATGTTTGTTAAATTAAAAACTATTGTTGGCCGACACAGTTATTGCATAAACATGCACGGTGCCGGTCGCACATCGGCTGCAAACATGTGGGACACTGCATTTGTGTTTTTGTATGTTTTTTATAGTCGCATAATGTGCATCGAACTCTCCTACTCAGTTTGCAGCAGGCCTCTTGTGGAATGTGACATGGCCCTTGCAAAATTGATAAAATTCCTTTTCGAATATCCGTGCGTAGAGATGAATGGTGTGATCTTTGTTGCATGTATGGCTTTACGAGGTGCATAACTAGTTGTTTTAGACACTGCTTCGCTGATTTTTTTGTAAAATTGGAAGCTTGTTTTGCAAGCTTGCAAGTATACAAAATTCTTGCATTCACTTGCGCATGGTCAAGCATTCCAAAGAAAAACCTTATAGGCCACCTTTGTGTTGGCCGGCTCACCGTATATGCATGGCACAATTTATCAAATACATCCGTCCCGCCTTTCGTTTTATTATAATGAAGAATAGTTTGTGGCTTCCCACAAGCTCCTGTTGCTGTCGAATGCATGTACGATGATGCCAGGAGAACAATTTTATATTTTTGGGGGGTAAATGATACCAAAGTCACGTTCTTAGTATGACAAAACTTGGTGGAAGGAACAACTGTTCCTGCAACTATCATTTCTGCTGGTATCTCTTGCTTGTTTTTTCTAATTGTGCCAATAATTCTCATGTTGTAAGGCATTTTCAGCATGTTTTGCAGTAGCGGGATGGAAGTAAACCAGTTGTCGCATGTAACGATTCTGTTGGTTCCGTGTATGGGGTCGGTAACTTCCCGAAAGAAATATTCGGGGACTGGTTCGTTCTTGGGATGTGCAGTTTTTCCTAAGTACGGAATTCCATGGATCAAATAAAAAGTGTTTGCATCATTCAAGGCAACGACTTTCAATCCATATTTGTCCGGCTTTGATTTTATGTACATCCTAAATTTGCAACGGCCCCGGAATCCAAGTAACTGCTCATCTACTGTGCAAAAGTCGCTGGGTTCGTAATAATGCTTACAATTTCTAATGAATTTATCCCATAATTCTCGGATAGGTGCAAGTCTGTCGTCCTGCTGTCGGTTAGCCCTGACGTTGAAACGCAAGCAAACTGAGAGAAACATAAACCTCGCTTTCGGCATTACGGGGGTAGTGGACTATTGGATACGTAAAATGGTTAGTTTCTTTGACGCTAAATTACATTAATACCACACAATCGTTATAGTCGTGCTTTTGGCAATCTATTGTGGGCACGATTGCGAATATTTACAAAAAAAAAAAATCGTTTGAATGTATAAAATTGTCGAAGTTATTAATCGTTGAATATAGTCCTGTATGGCGCGCCGCGGCAGGTGGTGTACATCAATTCAGGTGAACCAATCATCTGAAAGCAAAATGGTTTAAGGTGATTATTCTATACATAAATATCTACAGTGTGGAAAGCCGCCGATGAATTTGAACAAAAATGGTAGAAGTTACACACAAATCAATTCTTTCCCCACATTTTTAGGGGGAAAAACCGTCTTTAATCAGGTATAAAATGTTTTACATACACCCAATGTTGATGCGCAAATTCCACACGATGGAGAAAGCAATTCTACGGCTTCAGTAAAAATTTCAAGTGAAAATATTCGTTCGTTCAAGAGTTATGATGTACACCGTTTCTGAAAATCGTGTTTCGAGTTATCCGGCTTCAAAGTTCGGGGTACCGTTATCTGTCTTTAATCAGTTATAAAAAGTTTTACAAACATCCAATGTTGATGCCGAACTTCCACCTGGTAGAGAATGGAATTCTACAGCTCCAGTTAAAATTTTAAGTGAAAATATTCACTGGTTTAAAAGTTATGATGTACACCGTTTCTGAAAATCGTGTTTCGAGTTATCCGGCTTCAAAGTTCGGGGTACATTTATCTGCAAGTTTCGACTTACCAAATGTGTAAATCTTTTTTACGCAATTCCTGGCCCATAAAGGGCTCCTTCTGCTGCAAAATCTTCTTCTTCTTGTTGTTTTTTCTTTCTTCTGTTTTCTTTCCTAGCGTCTTTTGTTGCCGCAATTTCTCGGACGTCTGCCGCCGATAGTCGCCTTTTATCGAATTCTTCGCACATATTTCGCGCGTTTGTACCAACTAAAAGTTCAAGCTCTTGCATTATAGACATGAGAGCTTTGTTTCCATCATTGAATGTTGCTATAGCAATATAAGTGGCAGTTTCCACAGTTTCAACGCCACTAAAATGTATTTTTGGAGCGATTTTCCAAATTTTAGCGTTTAAACTTTCATTATTATTTTGCGTATAGCCACCAACGCATTTTGCCAGTAATGCGTCTTCACTCAAGTGCTCGTAAATCGGATAAATTGCTGCTTGAACATCTTTGTGTAAGGGAGTTTTATGCCTATATTCAGGTAAAATATTTTTTGCAGAAGCTCTTTGCCAAGAACACCAACTTGTTTCTCCAACAGGGCAATAATGATGTTGAGGATTGTCGTCTGTCGAACACTTATGGAAATATGTCGCCAAAATTGCAATTTTCATGGCTTCTGACGAATGACTAGCACCTCTAATGGCATTTCCATAATACGAGCTCAGTTCGTCGATCAATTTTGCCGTGAGCTTTCCTTTGCCTCCAAGCCCTTGCCTAGTTTGCTTCACTTTTCGAAGCGCAGTCCCCATGCGTTTCTGAACGTGGCCTACACATTCTTTTTTGGTTACTGGTACATCGTACGGATCAGCGTCGACTACGGCGTTGAACGTCTTACTGTCACCGTCTCCAATGTAGTTGACGTATTTAGTATTATATAATTCCTGCGATCGTTGAAAAATTTCAACAATCGCATTCATCTCCATTTTACCGGAACTACCCTCGTGATTTGCCTTGCATTCACTAACGTGTTGATCCAACCATTCTTCATATTCGAGTGATCCAATTAGTTTATCCCATGTCTCGCAAACTTTGCAATACGCGCTCTTCACTACAACATCAATCACCTTTCCGGTCAAATTTCCAATAACTGTTGCAACTCCAAAAAGTGACGAATAGCCTCTTTTTCGCCAGGTTCCGTCACCTGATACAGTTATTCCTATGGGTTCCGTTTCGTCGTCACCCATGGTTTGACATATTTCTTCCTGAGCAGCACGAAACATAGATCCCTTTGCGACGACTTCTGTTGCGTTTCTAATATGTTTGCCGATCGTAAGGTAAGGATGTCGAGAAACTGGTTTTGGAAGATCCATTATGCCACAAAATTGTTCCAAGCCGGCCAAACCTACTCCTACCAGTCTCATGGCCAACGCAATTCGATAATTTACTTCGTATGAGAAGCTGCGTATTTTCGGGCATGACGAAATCTCCCTATCGTTACAGTTTTTACATTGCACAAGGATGTTAAAACCAAGTCCGCGTAGTTTTGTTTCCGAAAAGTTTATATCAGAGTCACATATCTTACACTTTACGTGAGAACTTATAGCACTAAACACACTAATGAAACTTAGAATACAGTATGAATGATTGTCGTCGTATGTACAGTTGGATGAAGAATCACTGGCAATCTTGCGTCGTGACGCACTCGGTTGTTCTCCACTATCTGAATTCTCCACCTTGGAACTGAATGTTCTCCAATGCTTCCTCTTCTTCGTTCGGCAAGGACGTCCAGGATTTTCCCTGCTACCTTTCTGTTCGCGATAGATGCGCGTATTAACCATATCTACGAACGTTAGACGACACGTCTTATGATCGCAGAAGCAGAATTCGTACTGCATAGAAAGGTTGAATGGCTGCGAAACAATCGGTAGTAATTCTAAAAATAGCTTTTACCTGAATCAAGTAATAAACTCCCAAAGAAGTGGCCAGGACTGAACCTAAATAAAACCAGTACCGCTCCGCAGGTACTGAACAGCCGTGGCGCGGTCACCTACTCGGCGAACGCGGTACACCGTGTTACGTTCGGTGCTATAACTTCGACAATTATTTTAATTTTTTCATGAACATTGGTTTAAAATGTTCGTAAAGGATAAGGCTTTCAGAAGCAGTAAAAAAAAAAAAATCGATTTTTTGAAGCTGAAATAGTCCACTACCCCCTTACACAGCGGTAGAACATTACTCCGTTGCTCTTACTCCACAGTTCTTCGATATTTACATTGTTAGATTTCCATAATCCAGCGTAGTAAAGCAGGCCAATATAAGCATTTGTAATATAAGTATGTATCTGCTCATCATCGCGCAAACGTTTTCGATCTCAATATTCGTATTATCAACGATTTTTTTTCGAATTTCCTCAGAGAAAAGCAAATTCCAAAACTCTTGCAACTCGTTGCAGTTCTCCGCCTCATTCTTAGGACCAGGAACTCGTACATTTTCTACACTGAGTCGAACTATAAACAATAAAATGCCAATATAAAAGTTTCTAACTTTTTCAAGTACTAGTAATATTCATGCTTACCTGATTGCCTGCTGGCAATTTGTGTGTTCCACCGAAAGCCGTTTTTCCCGCGTATGTAGCTACTAGATCTGCCTCGAGCGCAGGACTGCAAAATGCGTTTCTTCTGCATCGCAAGCTCGGCGTTTTCTAAATCCTCATCTTTAATGTTTATTTATGTTAATGCTGTTTCGTTTTGATATTCATTGTTAATTTTTAAATTAAATTCTTATTTAGATTATACGAGTATTATAATAAAAAACATCAAATCAGCGTTATTTTATTTTTTTATATTTAACTGATGGCCCCGCGAAGTTTCAGCCTAGGACCCCTGAAAAGGTAAATTCGGCTCTGGCTGCGAGTCCGTAGAAGCTTGCAGCGTTAATAAATCATATTTGTGTGGATGCGACGAAGGTGCGTATAAATTCTACCCCGACATAAGACTTAAATGCCTGCCATCAACAACCATGGTGCGACTAGTCTCATCTCGTGCCTTTAATGCAGTACGCACAACACAAATAGAATTCAGTAAGTCGATACCCATTCTATTCCTTTTTTTTTTTTTTTTTTTCAGGCAGAATCGAAAATATCCTTTCGGCTTCAGCGTTCGAGTGTGGCAAACATCTGACAGTATTTACTAAAGATTTAATAGAAGGAAACACAAGATCGTGGTCGGGGTTTTCTAATTTTCAGATGTCCATCCACATATTATCAAGTGACATTTTCGCCCATGCGTTCCTTTGAATTCGGGAAGTGCTAAAATACAAAAAGTCCCATTCCTTCTGCAAACCTTCGTCAACTAAAAGTTTTAATTTTTGGGCGACAGCTGTAACATTCTTGAATGTTGCATCTCGGTCGCAATTAAATAAAACATCATCCGATTTAAAAACCATCATCTGTTTTAAAAAAGGGTCGTCATGAGGAAGACGAGTCTTAATCTCACTGCTTACCGTAATATAAAACTGTAAGCAATTTTCGCGGACGGTGAGAACCTCAACTTCCGACATACCGTCGTTTTACTGCTTCTTCCAAAAAATCTCACACTCTGTACCAAGGTCCACTTGAGTAAGTGGAAGTTGGTTAGATTTTACAAAAAAATTTACCATTCTAATTATATTAAATTGTTTTAGAAGAGGGGGTTTCAAAAATTTTTTTAGGAAAAACTGAAACATAGTTGCTGAACAGGCTGCAAGTCCTGAACCAATGTCTTTCGTTTTTGGAATGAGGCATTAAACTTATTCAAGACATTCAGGACGTACTCTAAGAAAATGAAATAAGCTTTCATGTCATATCTGCTAAACAATGAGAAGAAATTGGTAGTAGTTTCTGACTTATTAGACAAGACTTGCTCCCTAAAAAAATTGTGCAAATCGTCCCAGATTTGCAAAAATCTCTTGACACACTCATGCCTCGCAAGCCAGCGTGTGTTGAATAACTTCAAGACTTTTAAAGGAGAGTGCTTATAACTCTCCTGAAATTGCCGAAAAATTGTAACACGTTTGGGGCTGCTATTAATGAAAGTCGCAACACCCCTAAGTAATTCGTTGCATTCTTTTGGAAGCGTAGCACAGGCAGCACTTGCCGCCAATACTACAGAATGGCAAATACACGGGAGTGTAACGACATGGTTTTCTTTTTCAAGTAACTTGGACTTGAAAGAAGAATGCCGACCCGTCATTACTGCAGCATTATCACAACTAAGACCCGCGATGTTTTCCAGTGGAATTTGCATTTTCAGCAATTGATTTTCGAAAGATTTGAAAATCTGTTCCGCTGAACAATCGCTGGCGTCCAGATGGATCAGTTGCAATAATTCTGCTGCAATGGATAAACGACATGGCTCAACATATCTGACTGCCAATGTAAGCCACTTGTCGTTTGTGGAATCCGAAGTTTCATCTTCGTAAACGGACAATTTACTACACCGTACATTGTCGGCAATCCGTTCCGTTTCGCGAACGCCTAAAATGTTTGTAATAATTTTACCACACTTTGTACGGCCAACTTTCATACGCTGTAAAACATTAGGCTCTTTGCCTATATCTTGCATAAGAGCAAGGAAATTAGAAGCAACCGACAGGGGAATATTGTGCTCGGCGATGAAACCCGCGTACCTAACTTCGGCGATTTTGACTTTTTCATCCAATGAAAAAGTACAAGAATTGTGTGCCTGATCGAACTTATCTTCTACAGTCATTTTCTGCATATTAGCAATATGCACCTGTCTGGACGAGTGCTTGCGTATTTCCGAAAGCCCACAAACAAAAGTTTTATTGCAGACGTTACAGAAGCATTTCGACTCGTCCGAAGAAACGTCTACTAACCAAAACTTTAAAGATGCATCAGTGTCATACCAATGACGGTGAAAACTTTTTCTGTTCTTCTTGGCGGGTGTACAAACCATTATCAAACCAGTTACAATTACTTACAGTACCGCTATACACTATCACTGCACCAACACCGAACACTTTAATCACTTTAGGCACTTTAATCACGTTTATAAAATCTGGAGAGCCTAAGACGCCAGAGCGTGGAGAGATGCTAGCTGACAACTGACAATGTGCGATGCGTGGACGCCCAATGCGCTTCGCGGATATCTTTTGTTTATGTACGGACGTATACAGGGTGTTACTCTACCTATAGTCAATACTTTTGGGGGTGATTCTACAGGCATATATAAGTCGAAAATCAAGAGTGACGAAATTGCGGTAAATGCTTCGTTTATTAATTATCGATGGTTAAAGATTGGCGTCTGGATCGCCTGAATCAGCCTGAATGACGGCAACTCGACGGACAGCGGGCCGCGAGAGGCAGGCCAGCCAAGGAGCGTGCAGTGGCGGCGGATGCGTGACGGATTTGCAATGTAGAGCGCATACTTACTTACCTACCTCGCCGAAACTGTGACATACGGTACTTGCGATAATTTATGAAAAGACGCAAACGTTGTTCGGCATTAAACCTGCCTACTCGTAAAAATCCACAAGGGCATATCAAAACCCGCCCAACGGGATTCTCAAGTAGAGAGGATGAATACCATTGCCTTTGAAAATATTGCCCTCAAAAATCACCCACACGGCCATCCAAAGCACCGCGATTGTCCCGACCGCGATTGTTCACTTAATTACACACACGCACCACGATTAGTTTTCTCGCCAGTGTACATGTCTTCACGCACTGCGTGCACTGTAGAATCACCCCCAAAGTATTGACTATAGGTAGAGTAACACCCTGTATAAATACATCGTAGTCAGTTAAACAATGTCCTTAAATTCATTACAGTGCTAACAGTTCTGTCAATAGTTAATGCTAATAGTACTATTAATTGTAGTGGCGTTAAGCTTCAATTCAGAATAGATATATAGTGTAATAATAAAGGACAGTAATAGCCAATTTGACAGTGAAATAAATATAGTTTCTTTCATTTAGAAGTAAATAATGTACATTTTATTCGGTCTCATCGCATTTTTTACAAATATGTTTCTCGATTGCACATTTTAGACATACGTATTTGGCGTTAGACTAAATAATTGCCTGAGCCACGCTTAACCCTCCATATCAATCTCGAAAAGTTTCACGGCTAAGGCGAAGAAAGGTCGCGACCGCTTATTTTGACGCGCTAAAGTCACACCACACTTGCATTATATACCTTTCAAAAAGATATAAATACTTTTAAGAAAGATATAAATCGTTCAACCGGTATAATGACCGGTCGTGGTAGGTTTATTGATAATTTATTATCAAATATTTATTACGAATATTTAGTGAATGACGTTATATTTGTGGCATTACAATTCTGCATGCCGTGTACATATTTTCAGTTCTCTTATTTGCTCCATAATATCCAAAGTTCAAGTTAATAATTTTTAACGAATTTTTAACTCTAGTTGGGAAATTGACTATTTTATATCCGGTTGCGTGGGAAATCAGCAAAGCAAAGAAATATTTTGTAGATGAAAAATTTATTAAAACTTGTTCCACTGATATGACAAAAATTTTTCGCAACGACAGTACCGTTAAACAATTCTGAAATGTTTGTTTTTCCATAGTAAAGATTTGGTATACTGGTTAAAAACCGGAAATGTCCACTCTGCACTGGAACAAAATACGGAATGTCCCCACTCTCTGTCTAAACGTAAGTTTCTATCATCAAGGTAATTATTAAGAAAGTATTTAAAGAAATTATTTAAGAAGAAAATTATATATGAAAATTAAATTCATTCAACCTTGTTTCTTTACTAATGGACTAAAGTATTAAATCTTAATTTTCTGTATAACGCTGTTTTGTGATATTCCCTTCGAACATTTTTTTCTTCAACTCAACATATTAAAGAATAATAAATAAATAGAAAAATTGTGCAATAATGTCAGAGTCAATTCTTACGGTGACAGCCTATATATAAAAGAAAAAAATAGGACCGCCACACCGGGATTTGAACATTCGCACATCATAATTGCAGCCGAGGCGCTGGCAGGGGGGCCAAGCTTCCCTCTTACGAAAGTTGAAGCAGAGTTTGTAGCGCCTCCTACCTATAAAGTGCGTACTAAACTGTGAATGTGTGAATTGGTGTGAATCGGGAAGTATGTGTATGTGTATACGTGTAATGCACCGCTAACTTTAAAACCTGTCCACGAATCGTCGCGCCAGCGACACGTATGCAGCAGATAGAAGGATAAACATTGAAATTGAATATTTCTTCTTTTCATAGGAAAATAAAATATATTCAATTTCTTTGTATATCCTTCTATCTGCTGCATACGCGTCACTGACGCGACGATAAAGGTAAACCAGGGAAAGTGAGGACGCCATTTGAAGGATTTCTGGTCATTCCAAAATTTAATCTTTTAAATTTTATTTTAGAAATGACAGGGCTCCTTTGAATCACGTCTGTACTTCCTCCGATTTACCTTCTGAAAATATAAATATAATTAAAAGTAAAAGTATAATTAAATACATAAATACATGTTAAATGATATACAAATTCTTTATTAATTTTAAATAATATTAGTTATTACAATTATTACAATAATAATGATCATATTAAATTCAACAATAATATTACAAAATTTATACAACTCCTAAAATATTTTACTTTATTTCCCAAATGGCTTCAATTCGTTGACTTCAATAGAATCTGCAAAATAATTAAATTGTTTACAAATTTTTTTTTCTTTCGGTTGTTTTTACGAGGGAAAACAGCGGGAATCTTCAAAAGACGCCTAGTAGGATCCGCACTACTAGGCAGTGTCGGATTTATACCGACTAAAACCGCTAACCCCATGCGCATACCAAGCACTCATTTCCACTCCTACATGCAATATAAAAAGTAAAACACTCCTGCAATATAAAAAGTAAAACACTCATGCAATATAAAAAGTTCAACACTCATGAAACAGTCCCACAGCCAAACATATATACATAATAAAAAACGCATTACACACTCATACTGCAATCGCATACATGCAAAAAGACTTAAAAGTGATAATCGTTGTTTTGAATAATTTAATTTTTTATTATTTTTCAAGCTCAGAAATGGAATTTCCAGGAGACAAAAATCGATATGATGTCTCCTGGAAATTCCATTTCTGAGCTTGAAAAATAATAAAAAAATTAAAAGCACAATTAGGACTTATGTTTCCTATGTGATTTGCCATGCGTCAAAGCACATAATGACAAACCAGACATTGGAATCATAGGTTCTTCGGAACAATTTAGTAGCATATTGGTGGAAGAAATACATTTTTTTAATACATGATCGACATAGTTGTCGGTCAAATACACTTTGAGATGCTCTAAAGGGCAATCGCTCAGGTTGACATCAACTGAAAGGCTTAAACAAGTTTGAATTAAAAGTTTTAAATTACAATGTTCCGCGAATTGATCAAAACAATGTTTACATAAAACATAAACCTCTCGCATAAGTTGTTCTATTTCTTCTTTTTGTGTTAAAAAAGCTTGGCAACACGTAGCACAAGCTTGAATAAACGGTTCTAAGTAATCTAAATTGACAGTAGTAGCATCATAATTTTGCAAAATTGACTCTACTGATTCTACAGGTACTACTGGTACTGCAGTATTGGAAAAGTATGAATTTGGATTGCGAGAGGAAAATTCGAAAATCTCTTTAACATTTAGCAAATTTTTACTACAATCTGCCTCGCAGTTTTGTCTTCTTGAGTTGGAAAACAATGAATTTATAAGCAATGACTTGTAGTATTCAGTAAATACTCAACAAGTCGGATTTGTATTTCTTCCACCATGTTGTCGTACTAGCGAGAAAAATTTTCCAAAGGATCTTGGTTAAAATCCCTGGTTCTGAATCCTGCAAACCCAAGATCCAGCAAATACGAATTAAGAATTTTGAACCCTTTCATGGTTTGTATCCAATTTTGCAACACCGCAGGATGCTCTTTATCTCCCGCTTTGCGTTTGATAAGTCGCATACTTTGGAATAAGTTTATACACTTATTCCAAATATCTGTGGCGTTGCTTTTGTTATCCAAAATGGCCCTACTATTGACACTGTCGAAAAGTGAATTTAAATTTAGAAATAAAATCGCCGTATCTATTCCCGAAGCTGACATCTTTCTGGATTTACAAGCACTTTCCGCCTCAGTAGTGCTCATAAGTTCCATAAGAGATGCAACTTTACGCGAGAAGACTTGTGTACAATATTTGACACGCATCTTCTTAATTTTACTTGGAACGACATGCTGTTCCGTAATATTAACTAAGGTTCTAAAATCACCTCTACACCGATCAATGAAATAAGTGTCCTCGAAGTGGGACCATTTTGCTGTTTTCTCTACACCGTCCAGGGTATAACGAAGATCCTTCGTTAACAAATTATTTCTGATACATTTTAATAAGTGAGGCGGATCAAACAGTGGTACTATCTTTTGCTCATGTACCATGATGAGCCCCTCTTCAGCCGACTCGCAATCTCTTTTCGTGTCGAAAAGTAATTGCTTAATCGCGCGTACATTTGTTGACCCTTGATCACAAACCGAAGCAACAACTTTTAAGCGTATAAAAGTGCATTCCTGTACTATGGCCTTAAATGTACGCGCTATCGACTCCCATGAAGCGGTGCCCCTACAAAAGGAGTACGACACTGTTTGCTTCCAGGGTTTATCTCCAAATATTCCTCTTAAGATAAAGACCTGAACATGGTCCGCAATGTCTCTATTACGCGAAAACCCGAAATCTACTAGTCCCTCTACAATATCGGATTTGACATTATAATGAAGCCGGGGACTAAGCTTCATTTCGTCAAATAATAAAATGCAATATCTATACCGCGAATCCTCGAAATTGTCGAGTATATTTTCGATGCTGTGGAAGACAGACTTCCTAATACCGGGAGATACAATGATTTTAGTGACCAGTTTTCTTAAGGTCTCTGTACTCGGTAAGAGGAAAATATTGGAAAGGTATCGATAAACCTTTGGACTTTGCTTCAGCAGTGAAAGCGCAAAAATTTTATCATCTAAAGTGTAATTTCTACTGAACTTAGGTCGTCCCATGTTACGGACTTGTAATGCAAAAAAGTCTCGCACAGTTGATGGCAGACTTTCAATGCGTTCCGCAAAGCCACGTTTTAACAACATTTCGGTATGTTGCAAACGTTCCTTACATTCTACATGGCGGTTACGCATTTGTCTCCTTGTTTTCATCAAGGAGACAATTACGTTATACTGCCGCATCTCGTCTGGAGAAAGGCTGGACGTCCTAGTCGTTCTGAACAATTTCAGCACAGATGCTAAATAGTGCAAAGTAAAACAATTTATGCATGCAAAATAAAACTGAATTTCCAGCACCCAAAAAACTGTATAAAATTTAAGGTGGTTTTATCAACACCCTATGCTCCGGATTATAATAAAAAACAAGCTGTTAGCCCATGCTCAGCATAAAGAATATATATTAAAAGGAGGAATTGGGGAATACTAATAAACAGTACAAATAACAGAAGTTTAAGGGGGTCGTCTTATGTGACGGCCGGTTTTTCTTCGCTTTTTTGGAGAATTTTTTTGACGAACCATGAAAACACAATACGTTGGAATTTTTACTACATATTTATTAACATTTGAACAGTTATTCAGAATGTTTTGAAGTTAAAATATGGAGTGGAATTGACTTTACACAGGTCAGTTGCGAAAAAAATGTTGGTCGACGGCTGACATGATTCCGGCTGTCCCGCTCATCTGAAATCAAAAAGTCAAACGGCACATTAATTTGTAGACTTGTGGCTATAGCCGTTACCAGAATGAAGTTAAAATATTGGAAATTTAGTGTTTGGCACAGTTTTGAAAAGCCCGCCGCTTCATTGGTTTCGAGCACCCTCTTCCACGCAGCACGTAGAAGACGCTATGGAAGCTAGCGTCCTCGGACCGCCCACCTGAACTAGCCTGGACTATTAGTTCAGATGATAGAAATTTAAACCATTATTACTGCAAAATGAAGGCCCAAACGCGAAATGGTTATTCTTGATTTTTGTCTTATTTTCACGTCTAGAATCACCCCTTACAATATTTTCAACACGTTTTAATAAACGTACACTTTATATATTGAACATACCTGGAAGTAGAAGCGTTGGAATGGTAGTTTTACAAAGTTTTCTTTGTAATTTGTAGATGCCTAAGAAGTGTGCATCGCAAATGTTCCTGTTGCGAAGAGATTGGTGCATTAACAATGGATTGCCGCAAGCAGCAATCCATTTTAAGCACCTCTCTCGGTCTTTAAGGATATCGGGAAATGCCCTCAGTGGGGTATTTCCCGATTCGCAACCTTTCACTTAACACTTCTTAGGCCCGGACATAATCTGAAACTTAAATTAATGCAATTAATAAAAAAACTTACTGTATCTCAAAGACACTATATTACAAAAATTACTTATCTTATTCAATGACAGATTCACGTGGGTTATACTTCCTCGTGTTCGCGCCAATTTGAAACAATTGAAAATGGCGACGGTCGGCATGGTAACTGATGGTGATATTTCACCAACGTCGAAAGGTTGTGTGTCGCGTGCTCACTGATACACCTAGGTATGTGTGTGTGTGATGTACCTAGCGCCTCCTACCTATAAAGTGCGTACTAAACGGGAACTTCGGCCAATGAATGACGGCTTGGTCCCCCTGCTTCGGATGACTTCGGACAATTTCGGGAGTTGAGAGGGACGGTGAATATGAGCCTTTCTCTCTCGGTCTTGAAACGTTGAGATTCTAGTGCCGGCAAGGTTGCTGTTCGAGGATCTTTCGTCTTACTTACTCATGCTGTACCTATCACGGACTCCTTCCCTCTTACAGGCCTCGGACGATAAACGGCAACCCTGGTCGCTGGCAAGCGGCACGAGCCACCGTAATGCGATTTTGGCTTCCCGGATATTTTCACTTTCCGACTCAGATATTCTTGTAACGAAAAAAATTTCGAAAAAAATTTTATTGCGGAAATACACGTTTTAGGATCTCCTGATCACACTGAGACTATTAAAAAAATAGATTTTTTCAAAATCACGAATGTTTATTAACACAATTGCGTTTAAATGGCTCAATAGATTTTAATAAAACTTTATATTTAGATATCATATTTTCGTCTTAAAATCTGGTTAATTTTTTAACCCAATCGGTTCATGAATAATGATAGTTACCTCTTATAGTTCTATAATTTTTCGTATTATTTAGTATAAATATTCGTTATTCGTAAAAATTAAAAAGATTCTCTGAATGAATCTCACAGGGAATTAAATACTACGTAAAAAAGTTAAATAAATTTTTTCCCTATTTTCACTCATAAAGGATTTGCGTTCACGATACACGTAGGATTTTGCAATATCCGAATTGCAATAAACCGTTGACATTGACGATAGACGCTTTAGCTTGTACAGTTACAATTATTACAGAGAACAATTTATTAAAATTGAATAAAATTTATTTTCTTATAATTTTCGTACTTACTTAAGATTTACTTAGATTTAGAATATAATAAATGAACGGCTGTCCTGCGGGTTTGAAAAAACGCGTTGAAGGAATTGAAATAATTTAAAATATATTTAAGAAACAAAAGATAAGCTAGTGTTTCTATTTTTTTTATATCACGAAGTAGATTATGAGCCGTATCGTTTTTTGGATTTTCAGATACTTCCGAAATTAAAAAAAAATTTAACGAATCCCAACATTCCAGAATGCGTGCTACGCAAGCGTGCATGGCTAGCCAACGCGTATCGCACAATTTTAAAATTTTTTTTTTACTTATTATTAACAAATTCTTGAACATTAGCAAAATTCGCCGACCGTTTGGCGCTACTATTAATATAAACTGTTAAATTTCGAATAAATTTTTCAATATACGTTAGGATTTCTGAACATGCTTTACTAGATACTAATGCCGCGGAATGGCAAATACAATTGACTGTTATTAATGAAGGACACTTCGTTTTAAGTTTTGAACAAAATGAGGAAAAGCGCCCGATCGTCACTGATGCATTGTCACATGTGAGTCTAATTACATTCTGCACAGGAATTTGCTTTTTGTGCAATGCTTTCTGAAGGCTCGTATAGACTGGGCGATAATCGCCGGCAACTTTGTCGCCAGCGACCCCAGCGGGTCGCCTGGCGACTCGCTGGGATGCATCGGCTTGTCTCCAGCGACTTTTACCGAGCGGCTGGTATCCAGCGACTTGTGTCTGGCGACTCGGCAACTTGTGTCCCCCACCTTATGACCAAGACCCTTCGGCATTCATTCCAAACTCTATTTAGTAGCCATGGATCCGTCAATAGCTAAAATATCTGGTTCCCAGATTTTCAAAGGGCAATTAAGATCGTACCTTCGCAGTCTTTAAGAATTTATAGATTATGCTTCGGGGGGGGGATAAAATTATTAGCGCATACGATACTTTTCTTCGATTATTATTTTAACAGATAGGATGGTCAAGTTCGGGTTTTTAAATGGAACTATTTTTTTTTAGAGATCACTTGGTAATAAGTTTCTAAACAAATTCAATAACCTATAATGTGTACACTTCATTTTAACTGATTTTCGAGATATTGCGCTTGCAAATTTATTGATTTCCACTGGAAGAAAACTGCTCGAATAGAAAACACCGGGCGAGGTCGTGTTTGCGCCACGGGTGGCTCGCAGTAGCCACTGCCTCTTGAAACAGATACCTACCAATGGTTTACGCCAGCAGTTGCAGCCTCAAAGGCTGGATAATTATTACCGTCACAAATGCTACGTACATCAGCGGTATCGAGAAGCGTACCGTTTATGACCGTATTGTCCCGTGAGTCAGCGGTTGACAACGCTACCTGTGCGTCCGAATTCAGTTATATTTTACAGCTGGCAATTTAGTAATTTTGAAGCGAAATTTCTTCATTTCTTTACGACTAGGCAATAGCTTGTTCTCGAAGTGTTCGTTGGGAAATATTTGTCTACCAGATGTCGATAATGGGTGGTATACATGGTGACTTCGGACGCGCAGGTAGCGTTGTCAACCGCTGACTCACTAAGTTCAAATTCGTTGTTAGCAGTCAGCAAAATCCATGGAAGTAATTATCTAAATTATCGGAATGACATAAAAGTCCATACATCGAAGCGTATGGGCTGACGCGTTAATGAATTTTCACTTCTTTCACCTCCCATATATCACAAACTAATTGTTACCTCAATTTGAAAATTTGTTGTGATTTATGTCTCATCATAAGCTATCATTTGGCACAAAATTCAGTTCGAAAATAAAAAAGACTAAAAAAGGCCTCACTTTCGGGTCACTCTTTATTCGATATGTTTGATATTGTAGCAAAAATAATATGGAAAGAACAATTCAGAATCAAATCTATTTATTATCATTTCTATAACAGTATTTTATTTAAATGTCCCAGTGTTCCTTTTGTAGACGTAGTAAAAGTAATAGTTTGTTGAATCGTTTACCGTCCAATCCATTTCTTTGCTGGAGTTTAAACGATTGAGCAAACTATTACTGTTACTATGCCTACAGAAAGAACCCTGGGACATTTAAATAAAATACTGGTATTGTAATGATAATAAATGAGTATTATTCTAAATTATTCTTTTCGGTTTTTTATTTTATTTCACTACTTATGGCCTGTTAATTAATTCAAAACGCAGAAGTATTCGATGTTAAAGAAAACATCGATGCGTAGTTGCGATGCATTACATCGAGAAAAAAGTTAGTAAAATTGTACAGATTAAGAACAATACGGGGCGTGTTGAAGAAAAAAAAGAAGAAATTGATAATTAACTGTAAAGTATTGAAGTACATCGTATAGTAAATTTTTAACGTATACATCTACTATATGATGTAGAGTAATTCCGGGTGAGATGGCTCGACCACGCTCCTTTTGCAAATATATTTTTGTCCTTTATAAAACCACTAAATTTACGGTGTGCTGATTTTTTAAAAAAGTGGGCCATCTCTCCCCGACTTACCCTATATACATATATATGTGTGGTGTGTTGCCACAGAGTCGGCGATGTTCCCCTTCGGAACGGGAAACAGAATACAGGCACTAGACACTCGGGCGATGTTGCTCACCGACCACTTGAATACAGTTTTTCGGGAACATGTGGCCAACAGTCATTTCTAGAAGGCCGTTTAAGGCAAGGGTCGAGTTGCTGTATCCCACAGCGATTGTTGCAAGTCGCCGGCAACTTGTATCCGGCGACTTTCCCAGGTATATTCGTATCTCTTAACCTTTAAAGGACGAGTCACCAGACACAACTTGTCGGACACAAGTCGCCGAATAAAAGTCGCCGGAGACAAGTCGCTGGAGACAAGTCGGTTATCCCACCGACCCGCCAGCGACTCCGGCGACAAAGTCGCCGGCGATTATCGCCCAGTCTATACGAGCCTTGAAATGCTGAAAATAAACCTTCTGCAGAGCAATCTATGGCGTCTAATTTTAATAATTCTAATAATTCTGTACAAGCTGCAGAAGTTTCCGAATTTACGTATTTAATTAAAAAAGTGAGCCATTTTACGTTAGAAATATCTGTGCTTTCGTCAACAAATATAGAAAATTTATGATGTCGAGCACTTTCAATAATTCTATTTACTTCTACTTTAGAAAGCACGTTTGTAATAATTTTGTTGCATTTTACGCGGCTCAAGGTTAATTTACTGGCTATATATGAATCTGGAAATATAACCTTCAGAAGGCCAATTAAATAAGCACTAATGTGAAATGGAATATTGTGCTCGACAAAAAAAGCGCACAAAGCAATTTCAGCAATCTGAATCTTCTCGTTAATATTTTCGGGACTATCACTCTCATCAAAATCATCAAAAGCAGCATTGTTACGTTCGGATAATTTAGAAACGTTCTCGGCGTGTGATTTTGTACCAAAATGATTTTTTATTTCTGATAACCCGCTATTAATCATACAGGGTGTAAACAGTATACGTAGCAATATTTTAGGGGGTGGTAGGGGAGGTCCAATGGAACATAAAAGTCCTATGACATAATGTCCGATCTGTCTCCATTTTACAGGAATAATGCCTCAAAGTTAACATGTCTATATGCTAAACTAATAATCGCAAGATTCCATAATTTTGCACATACATTGGAGACCACCAGTAGAGTAAAATGGTCTGAATACATTTTGTTGTATCTCGTATAGTTTCCCTGTTATAAAGGTTTAAACATCGGAGATGTTTGTGGAAAAGATCGTCGCTACACGCACACAGATGAGCCGTAGCACAAAGACCGCCCGTTGTGAGCTGTTCAAGATAACCCAGTAAGCAAGTAACTACGGGCCCCTTACAGTAGCGGTCCCATTGAGGATCTGTTTGGAGTAGCGGAGGCACTTAAGGGGGTATACCCGTTTGAACCCTCGGAAAATGTATACATTTTGTGGATTTTTTTACAAGTCAACGGTTTGATGCAGATTTCCCGTTTTTTAACTATGTTTACATAGTATTATGAACTACTTATAAAAAAAGTTCCAGTTAAAAAACTATTGTTTTTCGGAAGTTACGGATACATGTCCGAAAGTCTCTCGATTTTAGACGGCTAAACGGTGGCCCTAAAAACTCGTGCTACGTTCAACCAATTTACTTCAAATTTTGCATGCACAATCATAATAAGATTCCACATCGCGCAACGAAGGCGATTTGGAAAATTTTGAAAAATAAAGAAATGGTGAGAGATCAAAGGTAAAGTTAAATTTTTCTAAGAGAAAAATCCACTTTTTTCCTTTATAAATAATAAACGGGGAATCGAAATAAAAAAAGCCTTCGTTGGGCGATGCGGAATCTTATTATGATTCTGCATGCAAAATTGGAAGTGAATTGGTTGAACGTAGCGCGAGTTTTTAGGGCCACCGTAATGAAAAATATAGTTTCGAGAAAAACGCGTTTGAAGTTTTGACTCTGATGCTTTGCTGATAAACTGTATTTTTCGTATCTCACACTTAATCAGCGATTCCAGGGGCATAAAGTAAGCCTTCAGCAGACGAAACAGCTTCTTCAGCAGCTATTCTTGACAATCGTTTAGCAGTTCTGGCTTCTTTAGTGGCTTCATGCGCTCGAATCGTACTCAAAGTAATGCGGCGATGATCCTCCGCCCAACACCCTTCGTAGGCTCCAGGGCCGATTTTAATGTTCATACTGTCCAATATATGTAAAAGACTTTTATGTCCATCATTAAAGATTGCAGCGCCGATAAAGGCCGCTATTTCAATTATTGTTGCACCACTGAAGATGGTTTTAGGAGCAATTTTCCAGAAGAGCGCGTTCAAGCTTTCATTACTATTCTGAGTAAAGCCGCCGAGACATCGTTCCAATAAATTATCACTGCTCAGTTCTTCATAAATAGGACGTATTGCTTCGGCAACTTCGCTCGTTAAAGCAGGCTTATGCCTGTATTCGTGCAATTTGTTTTCAGCTTTCGCCTTTTGCCATGAACACCAGGAACCGTTTCCTGCAGGACAATTTTGATGTTGCGGCTTATTGTCCGTAGAAATTTTGTGGTAGAAAGTTGCCCAAATTCCTCTTTTCATGTGTGTAATGGAATGACAGCTATTCCTAATTGCCTTCCCATAATAAACTGTGAGTTCGTCTATTAACCTTGCTGTTAATTTTCCGTGTCCTTTTCCGCCAAGCCCTTTGGTTTTCTTTTTCAAATTGCGCAGCCTTGTTCCCATACGCTTCTGCACATGTCCAACGCATTCTTTCTTTTTTACAGGTTCACCATATGGGGAAGATGCTAATAGTCCTGCAAATGTTTTGCTATCCCCATCTCCGATGTAATTTAAATATTTTGTTTCGTGTAGTCCTTCGGATCTGTGAAACATCTCACTAATTCCGTCCATTTCCATTTTGCTCGCACTTCCTTCGTGATTTACAGAGCAGTTATGGGTTTCTTTCCACTCTTCATATTCCGCAGTATTAATCTTCTCTGTCATGGTTTCGCAGCCTTTGCAAAAACTTGATTTAATTACGACATCCAGAACTTTTCCTGAAAAATGTCCAATCAAAGCTGTAATGCCGTATAACGAGGAGAAACCTCTTTTTTGCCAGGTTCCATCCCCAGAAACAGTTAGGCCTGCAGGTTCTTCAACTTGGTTATATTTCGCAGTAAGACATTTTTCTTCCGTCGCCGCACAGAGGATTGAATTTCTACACACAGCTTCCGCGGCGCAATGAATGTTCTTTACTATGGCGTCGTATGTTGATTGAATGACAGGTTTAGGGAGATCCATTAGTCCACAAAACTTTCTAATCCCTGATGCTCCAATTCCTAAGATCCGCATTACAAAAACTAATCTTTTATTTATTTCGTACGCCTGATTATCGGTAATCGGACAGGAATTTATAAATTTAGAAGGACACGAACTACACTTTATTTCCACTTTGAAACCAAGTCCACGGATATTTGATTCTGAAAATTCTACATTGCTGTCACAATGTTTGCACTTCACGTAATCACTAATTGCAGAAAACACAGGAATAAAATTCAACATTCTGTACCCAAATGAAGATTCCACGGTCACGTCTTGATATTCATCCATTTTTAATTTCTTAGCTGACGCACTTGTGTTCGTTTCCCCTTTCTCACAATCAGGATAACGTGATGGGTGCCTTTGTATAGGCTTACTGGCCCGTCGATGAGATTTTCGGCTACCTTTTCTGTTACAGTTTGGAGCCGAATTCATGACTTCGTGTAGGTATATTTTTCGATTTGGAAACACTGAGAACCGATGCACACTGTTGCTTGCTATGCAAAGCATTGACTGATATGCTCATATTTTTGAGGTCTAAAGGTTCATGGCTAATACTCTTTTATACCCACTGATTGTATAAATTTATTACTAACTCCACCCCTTCCCCTTGGGGGATTCCCGGACCATTTAGACCCAAAAATCACCCTGCACGGCATCCGCTGAAGGTGTGCTATAAATGTAGAAAAACGGGCTGGTTTCTTAATCAGGGGTAATTAATAGTAGGTGTAAGTATCCGCGACGCGAACGACCGAACCGCTGCGATCGGTCGAGCCGACGTGCCGCCCCATGCTACCTGGGTTGTTTCATTCAAATGCCTATAACTTCGTCAATTTTTCGAATTTTTACATCGGACTTGTTTTATAATATTTCTAAAACATCAATCTATGAAAATATGTAAAAAAAAAATAATCTGATTTTTGACACTTTCAAACGGTTATACCCCCTTAAGCCGGGAATCCACTGCGAAGCTAAGCTAAGCTATGCCATGCGATGCTATGTTTTAGCATAGCTTTCGGTGGAAACGGTTCCATAAGAATGTATTGAAGCTAATTCTTTTAAAACGTAGCATGGCATAGCATCGCATGGCATAGCTTAGCTTAGCTTCGCGGTGGATTCCCGGCTTTAGGGTCGTCAGCTAGAAAATAAGAAACAAGTGAACGAAAACTCTACACGTGTTCTTAGGCCAGGCGTGCAGTGGTGTCAATTTGTTGCATGACAGTTTTGATGCTTATGAAAAATGCATTGATTTACATGGAAGTAAATTCCTTTGACGACGTGACTGCAAAACGTGTTGTTTTTTTTTTCAGAAAGTGATAAAACTGTTTCTTTCCTTTTAGTGTGACTAAACTGTCACGCAACAAGCTGCTGTCAATGCGTGGCTACTCTGACCTGAATGTGTAGTAAAGAAATACACATTTCGCTACCTACATTTATTTACAAAAGATGCTCGAAATGGTTGCCGTTTGCATCCAGACACGCCTGACACCGACGTAACCAATTGTCGCGAACGCGGGCAAATATTCCAGGCTGCTCGCGTATAACGTTACCAGCATGAAATACTCTACCTTGCAATTCCTCTAAGGTTTCAAATTCGATGTCCGTGTATACTAATGACTTCATGTGGCCCCATACGTAAAAATCCATTGGATTTAAATCTGGGCTTCTTGGCGGCCACGCAACCGTACCATTCCGTGCAATTATTCGGTTCCCCCATATTCGTTCCATAGCTGGTATAGCTCTTCCCATATGGGCTGGGGCGCCGTCGTGAAGAAGCCACATATTTCTTCGGGTGGCCAGGCAAATATCTTCTAACAGAAGTGGCAAATCCCGTCGAAGAAATCTAGCATATTTTGCGCTATCTAGACGCGCCGGCAAAATATGCGGTCCGGAATACGGCAACGCGTGCTTTTCTTTTGAAAATCGAACGCGTGTTTATACTCGAGAGATAAGGGATCTGTCTTGCATTTGACGGTAGGGTGAAGCAGGCGGGACTACGCGCAGTCAGCGGACTACCCCTTCTCTTCCTGTGTCTCTTCGCGAGGCGTATTGATGTTGGATAATACTCTTTAATTTCTAGTTCTCCAAAATTAATCAGGCTGGTAGAGAACGATTTACTACAGTTTTGGGTAATTTATGGCTTAACTGGTTCCGCCTCGTAGCAAACGTGAACTCAGGGCATCGGGAAACGGAAACAGGATTGGTATGCCTTTTCTCCTTTTTGTAACAATTCGAGGACTTTTCTGTTTCTCGTCTCTTCGGACCCTTTCGAACCGAAACACGTGGTGTCTGCTGTCTATCTCTAAGCAATGGGTACATTGGCAGTAAAAGAAGGGAGCGCGGGCTTTTGTGAAAGTGTAGGATGGTTCGTTCGTTGCACTTCTGCAACGCACATGTGCCTCGAAAATGTGCTTGCTTCTTTTTAGCTAAAGCATCTTGTCCTGGTGGGAGTTAACTCATAATGGAACGAGAAAAACTACTTGGAGTAGAGGAACTTGCTTGGAAAAATCCTGTCAGTTTGCAATCGCGTCAGAGAAGTGTTTTCTACACAAGTGTATTACGCGTTGTTCCAAGCATAAACCTAGAACAACGGAGACGCAATTACTGCTGTACGAGCATTTGGGCAGCTATATCCGCGGCACCGGACGCCAAGTGAAAATTCATTTTCACCAATTTTTATAAGGTACGAACGCGTTCCATGAAAAATAAATTAAGTGATCAATGTTAGTAAGAGTGCAGTGAAGTGAATATTGGTTATCTACATTAACCCAATCGCACTTGACGTTGCGACCCTTTTACTTTGGTTAGTGTCGCGTACCTGGGACCAGCTGTGCACTGGACGCATCCGTCGCTGACCAGCATCAGTTCAGTGACCTAGTGACGCAGGTTTTCAAGCTGCAGGTTAATTTCCGAAAGAGTGAGTTTTAGTTACTTTATTGGTGATTATTAGTTATTAAATTTAACGCAGGCTATGGCTTATTTCTGGCGATATTTATCTAAATTTCCGTACCTAAATTTTGTTTTCGGGGGTTTTAAACAGACTTATTCATCATCAGCAACAATGTTGGCCGTTATTAAACTACGGATTCTTATCACAATAACGAACTACGATCACGTTTTGTTTATTTCCTGTTACATTACTTTTTCATTTAAGCGATATTTGAAAACGAAATCTACGTATTTCTTGTCCTCTCACTTCAAATAATTATTATTTTCGATTCTGTTTTAAAAAAAATGTGTATTCACTTTTTTACGTTTGACATGATTTGCCTCGATTTATCTTTTACTCGTAATTCACTTTAAATGACAACCAAACGATGACGAAAGGTATCGATTGCCGTCGTTTTCGCAGAGATCTGATGAGAAATGCGGAGCTGAAAGAGTTTGGTTCTTAATAGGTATTCAAACCCCTTCAAGGGTCGGAAGCCATAAACTTGCGGTGAAGCATCATGGTGTGTTGTCTTCGCTACGGGATATGATGCGGCATCTCCTTGAGTCGAGTCGCTGGAGGATCACTCTTAAAAGTCTTTCCTTCCGAAAAACACACCACATTGGGAATTACATGAAAGATCAGAAGTCAACACCCTGTTTCAATGTGTTGGTCTCACCAATATGCGCGAGCTACTACCCGTTTCAAACGCATGGTGCAAACTTTAGGGCATTATTACTGTAAAATGGAGACAGATCGGACATTACGTCATAGGACTTTTATGTTCCATTGGACCTCCCCTACCACCCCCTAAAATATTGCTACGTATACTGTTTACACCCTGTATAATTTTGACAACACGCGGAACAATGAAATTTGGAATCGTCGTTAAAAACGCGTTGTAGCCAAGGTTTAAAATCATCGCGCTCTAACCATTGTCGAAGAAAAGTTCTTGGACTAAATTTGCGTTTCTTTGGACGAGAATCCATGACAAAAACCAGAAAAACAGACAGAGGAAAAAGATAAATAAAAAAAAGAAGAGGAAAGTATATAAATTAATGAAAAAAAAATACTTACCTGTTTAATTGATGCCTTCAAAAGATGGACGATCACCAGTTGAAATATTAAATATTTATAACTAACCACACGCACTGCACACAGCAGTACAGCACCTCGAATGACGGTTACTCTACGTTCGCGTATGTCCGTTACGGTATCCCGCCAAAAAAGCGCGCGTATTGTACTACCCAAGAATATTATTCTATAGAGCGGAGATATCACAAGCTGAGATTCCTTACTCCACCGCAGGCGGCGATACAGTCGGATATCTTCACATCTTGCACCTCTGCTGCAAGCAGATTGACGGCAGGGTCTTCCGGGAGAGCGCAGGATCTGCCGGCAGCTGCGGTGCAGTCTACGTCCGCATTCGACTACGGATCTGCCGGCAGAGTTTGCGTGGCGGAGTCTGCCGGCAGATCCACGGCAGATCCGCGGCAGATCCTGCCGTTCGCCTGACACATCCAAGAGCGCCATCTGTAGGCCACAATTATGAAACAATGCCCTATCCATGACATCACATGGACCTACACACCAACACAAATGTACCGTTATTGCTGTAGGTGTATCCCTAACCTTTTTCTAGTACGCGCGGAGAATTGACAGGAATCGGTGAAATGGAGCAATGGATTTTGTAAATAATAATAATTTTGTTTTTAAAGGTATGTTTTTTTTATTAAACTTTAAATATTTACTCTGTAAGCAGTGGTGATTCTACTTGCAAAAATAAGTCAATTTTCGACTATTTTTGCATGTAGAATCACCATATTCCCGCTTATGTTGGTTCTGAAAACAAGTACAATATGAATTTAGAATTAAAAGGATGAACGTGGGGAGGTATATTTTATTTCTGATTATACTGAAGTAAAAATGGTATGTTATGTACGTTTTAAATTAGTGGCGCTGAAAAGTGCCGATTGTTGTTCGTTGAGAACGTCGAGAGGTAGTTCCCGTTAAACTCAGGTAAATAAGCACTGAAAAGTACTGTTTGTTGTCTTCGCCAGTAAAAGGAGACACACCTCTCCTTTTAATAGGCATATCTCTGGAAAAAAAATAACTGTAGTTAAGTAGTGTTTTCTCGTGACAGTAAATTATGACTTTTACTGTCACGTGACAACAGATCTTCATCGGTCATCTGTTTCTTCCTGTTCTTCAGTCCAGAAACTGCGGGGCCTTCTATGGTCCTGGGTTGATGAGGGCTGCGTTCGTGGACCACGCTTCCTACTGCGAACCCTCTCCTTTGCCGCCTTCAGTTCTGCTTGCATCCGCAATTGGAAGTCGGATCGCGTGGGCTTCTCGAACTTGTTGTTACGGCACACACCGTCTGATAAAGAAATGTATGCAAAGTACGTCAGCATCAATGGAACATATAGTAATAGTAACAATAATTCTACATAAAAAGATGAAAAGTGCTTATTGCTTCGTACCAAAAATCGCCATCGCGATACGGGTGTCAAAGAGTGATCTGTGTCCTTCGCGGCCAAACCAAGTGAAGGACGACGTTAAGTCGTCCGGCAGTGCTTCCCTGAAGCAGCACTTGACCGCTCCCTTCAAATCGAAACCGCCCATGTATTCGAAACCCATCAAAAAGAATCCCATTTAAAACATTTTCGTAAATTAATATCCCATCAAAAAGAATCCCATTTAAAAACATTGTCGTAAATTAATATAATATATATATATACATTTCTTAATGTGCTATATTTAACTTTACGAAAGTAATGATATACAACAATTGCGCCAATGAGGAAGATGACTGCATCTTTTTCCCACCCGTGACGCCACTAGCACACAGTCTCATTTATACAATTCACAAATGAAAATTTCGCGCGCAAACAATTCACACATACGCATTCAGGCACATCCACAGTGCATGCGCTAGTGGCGCCATCTGCGCCGAGCTTTGCGTCATCTTCCCCATTAAAAACATTGTCTTAAATTAATAGCGTTACAAAATTAATGATATACAAAATTTACACCAATTATAACAATGGCTATTTATACAAAGGAAAAATGTATTAAATAATATTAAGCAGATATATTTTTATACAAATAAATATTTTAATACGAATAAATATTTTATTCAAAATACTTGGCGCTGCGCAACCGAAAAAATGTTAATTGTCTTAGTACAAATACATTACATATTACAACAATTCGTGTATACATATACGTATTAGAAACGCGTAAAGAGTCTGCGTGGCAGGGTCTGCCGGCAGATCCGTAGTCGAATGCGGACGTAGACTGCACCGCAGCTGCCGGCAGATCCTGCCGCCAGATCTGGTTATCAGGGAGCTTAATTTGTTCTACTTAATCAGTAGACATATCTTGTACAACTGAAATTACCTTAGCTATGGTACCATTCACAAGACCCAAAGTAGCATCAATGTTACGCCTTATCATAACATTTGCTCCAATCTTAATTACAATTTCCTTTGAAAGTCCAGCAGTTTTAGAATTATCGTCATCCGTATTGGACAATACTTTTGATACTTTCTTTCTCACATACGAAATGCAGTCAATTGTATCTTCGGCAATTAACAATATCTCTTTTGCTGTAATACGATTTAACATTGCAGCATTAAGAACGTCACACATATTACGAGTAGGTAATAAACAAACAATGTCCAACGGAAAATCATTAATAAACTGGCATAATTCGTTTAATCTGAGTTCAAACGAATCCCCAGTACAAGATATTTTTCTATTCTCATGAATCTCGCAATCAAGTTTTGTCATTAGACCTATACGAATTAGGGATGCCGATTTAAAATCGATCTTTGAAAGATCGATATTTTTGTCACGATTTTCGATTTTTTAAATCGATTCTCAAGACAGGGATCGATTCGAAGATCGTATCGCAACCAAAGAGATCGTGAATCCCTAGCGGCGTGTAGCGTAAACTCTAGAAGTGCGAAATTTGAATCAAACCATACAAATATAATAGGAAAGGGAAGCAAAACTAATGTTACCCCAACTCCGAGGAGTTTGAAAACAGTTAGAGGTTCTTTTAATAGATATATTACAACATCATAAATTAATAAATACATCCTTGGAAGCAGATGTTTGAACATTTGAACTCCACTTTTATCTCTTCTCCTAAATGAGTCAAGCCAGCGCAAAGGTGTTAACTACTTAATAAGTAAGAAATCGATATCCGAGAGGAAATGTATTTATTTATTTATTTATTTATTTCAACATGAACGGGACAATACCCATTTATACACGAAGATGATGAAAAAGACGCATAGTAGAGACACACCATTTACAATAATGTAAAACAACGGCAACCCGAACCGGGACAGAAGAAACATTATGAAAATGAGGCAAAGAAGTAACGGAATATAAATATTAAGTATGAAATATAAACTATAAATTTACAAACTAAAAAAAGATAAAGATATAAAATATATAAAAAACATAACAAATACAACAAACATACAAGATATAAAATTAAAAAGTATAACACATGAGTCCTATATAACATCCAAATGTAACGATGAATAGAAATTTATCTTATTAATAATTCTCCGATTGGCTCCTAGTATCTGAGGACATTTTGTTAGGATTACAAGAAATTAACTAAACGAAAATAAAAACCTATATCTATACTCATGTTTGCATGGTGACATAAAAAACCTTTGACTGCACCCATTTTGCAATGTAGAGTGTCCAAAACTACCCTTCATTATTTTTTTATTCTAATGAATCGATCTCGATGAGATCGATTTTTTGGTTCCGATTTTTTTACGAATCGATTCTTTGCATAACGATCTGAATTGAATCGAAAAATCGATTCTATGGGAAAGATCGGCATCCCTAATACGAATTATTGACAACAACTGTCAATAAGAATCATCTCCTTGCTGGCGCATGTTGATCGTTAACTCATCATAATCAAATAATGTAGTCCATAAATCAACAGCAATTAAAGAACCGACATATTTGTTAATTTTATCATTTGATAATTGTACAAAAATTGGGTCTTCGTGTACAGGGGGTAATTGAAGCAGATCACCAAATAAAAGAACGTGTTTTTGACCAAACCAACCGTCTTCACAATCATTGGTATCAAATATTTCAGACAATCTGAAATGTATATACATAAAAGTTAAATTTGATATCATTGACACTTCATCACTCACAAAAAGAACAACATCTTTAAGATTTGCTCGTAAAACTTTTAATACATGATCAGATAATGGTTTATACTTTGGCGTTAGACCATGTTCAACGGGTAATTGAAGCAATCTATGAACTGTCAAACCGTCTATATTAAACGCTGCTATACCAGTAGGTGCCGCTACAGCGGTATCTTTATTGAGATATTGTTTTATCCAACACTTAATGGTTTTAATTAAAAAGCTCTTTCCCGTTCCACCTTCTCCGCTAACAAACAATCGTAATATCGAATTATCTGACCTTACAGTATCAATGACTCTGTGGAATAGTCGTTTTTGGTCGGCATTTAATTTTGCTATCATTTCAGACACATCAATTTTTTCATCCATTTTATTACCAAGATCCTTAAAATCTTGCATTGTTTCACCAGCTTCTACATTTTGAGCGCCTATCGCAGGGACGCACAGGGAGCCTTTTTCAGCGCCTAGCGGCAGGCAACCAGCCGTACGCCGTTACTAAGGGTAGAGTCGGTGAGGAGAACTGTAGTAGTGTAGGTGCGGGCTCGTAGGCGCGTGGCGTGAGTAAATATGGCTGGGTCTCTTGTGGGGCCCCAGTGCAGAGCAGGTCCCGTAATATATTTCGGCGAGGTCATGAAATTTCCAAAACATTTGCTACTGCCGTCATTTCGTATGACTTGACAGTTCGATTTTACTGATAATAAAACAATTATTGCTAATAACAGTTATCTTTTCAGCGTCACATAAAATAATTAGAAAGTTAATAATATAGAAATAAATAACTCGGACACAAAGAAAATAAAATTTTAAGTAACGATATACCTATATCGTTTATAAAAGCTGGAACATGATATATGAATAAATATATACATATCTACAGTACGCATCTGGTGCTCGTGATTGCACTTAGTGATATTTACAAGCAGAAAGTTGCATAACTAATAAATTTGAGCACGTAACAATATACGCGGGAGTTAAGCAATATGCAGTATGGTCAGCTAATAATAATAATATACATATACATATGTACCGTACGCATCTGGTGTCTATCATTGCGCATAGTAATAGTCTTATAGCTGCAATATTATGAACATAATAGTATGCACATACACTGAACAATACACGCAAAATTCATGAAGAGTACAAGATGGAGTATGTATGTGAAATCACATTGACAACATATAACTATAAATAAATTATAATAAAAAAATAAATTTAAAGACAAGCTTTTATTAAAATGCACTAAAAAGAAAAAAATAATTTTGACACTTGTTGCACGTTTTTTTCCACTCGATTGCAAGCAGTCTAATTTCTCAATTCAAAGTCTGTCCTGAGATCTAACCAGATTAAAAGCCAATACAAAATCATGCTGTTTAGCATTTAGTTTTTGCATAAGTTTTAATATTCAATTTTGCGCCCCGCGATATTTTTTGGTCATATGAGGGAATTCTTTACCTCGTCACGGGGTACCAGACGGCATTTCATTGACAGGCATCGCGACACAATCACCACGTGTATCACTTATAATCCGGTCGTAGACATGAAAATATTGTATTGTCATCGGAACTACGTAAGTGTGCAAAATTTCAATTCGATCGGACATGTGGAAGTGGGACAAAATTAGCTTACCAGATTTCATTCTCACAAAATTACTAACAAATGAACTTACAAGTGAAGCTAATAATAAAAGCTTGAAAATAAAAATAAAAGCTTGTAAAATTGATCTACTTTTTCCAATTGCATAACAGCTTCTCCATCGCTAAGTATTGAATCCTTGGTGTTAAAGTAGGACTGCTTTTTAAAAGCATACAGCATTTTAAATTCTGGTCTGTCAGATTTGTCCGTTGTGGTGATTTTGCCGCCTTCATCGAAGAGAATAATTTTTCGCAGCAGTACGTGGACCCGAACATTGCCAATACATTAAGAAATGTGCGGTATAAATGTGGATACATGGTTCGATTAATGTTTTTGTAAAAATCTAAAATGTTTTCTGTGTCAAAAAATCTTTTCCGCATTATTGGATCGGATCTTAAATTTGACAAATCGGACTGCAATTGAGGTGTTGTCGTTTCCAAATCTACTAAAAATGGGGAAATTACCGTATTCAACACATTTTCTATTTCCTGCAGGTCCTGGTACCGCTTCGTAAACTCGGCACCCAAATTTCGTAACGCAGATTGATACCGATCAAATTCGGTATCCTGTGTGACTAGGGATTTTAATTTTGGGAAGTGGCTTAGGTCCTTTGCGGCTAATTCTGATTTCCACATTTCAATTTTTAACTTAAATTCCTGAATGGAAGTATAATATTGGTAAATAGCTCGGTTTTCCCCTTGTAGCTGTTTATTCAATTTGTTTAAGTGGTCTGCCACATCTGAAAAAAATCCAAAGTCACACAGCCAATCTGCATTACATAATTCGGGTGCGGAATATCCTTCCATGTCCAGAAAAAGAGAAATGGCTTCTCGGACTTAGAAAAATCTATCTAACGTATTTCCACGGCTAAGCCATCGCACATCCGTATATAGTGGTATTTCACCATAATCGGACTGCAAATCTTTTAAGAATGACTTGAACTGGCGTCGTCTCAAACTATTCATTCGAATATGGTTAGTAATTTTTAAAACTACCGACATTACATTCTCCATCTCGATACTATTTCCACATAAATTCTGCTGGTGTATTGCACAGTGTATTGCGGTAATTTCCTGAGGAACTGCTAGATTTTTTAATTTTCTTCGGAGGCGACCAATGAAACCAACGTTTTTTCCAGTCATTGATGGAGCACCATCTGTGGTGACAGACACTAATTTATTCCAATCTAAATTTAAATTATTTACCGCCTCCTCCACACACGAAAAAATATCCTCCCCTGTCGTGGTTCCTTTTAGCGAAGAAAAATCTAGCAGTTCCTCAGTTACGAGTAAATTTTCATCGACCCCACGAATAAAGATTGACATTTGCGCGGTTCCGGATATATCCGTCGACTCATCTAAGGCCAAACTATACGCAACGAAAGTTGCTGCCAACTCCCGTAACTGGCGCGTTACATCTATCGCCATTTCGTTTATCCGCCGCATAACCGTCATCCGCGATAAGTGAATATTTTCATTTCTCTGCTGGTTCTCCGCATTTGCATCGGTTGTCGACACTAAACATTTCTTGACGAATTCCCCAACTTTAAATGGGCGAGATGTTTGGGCTATCTGGAGGGCGATTCTATATGAGGACTCAAGCCCTTTTATAGTGGTGGCCGTATTGTTAAATGTATTTTCCTATGACCAAAACAATAAATTATTATAATGAATCTTAAAACAATGATTGATGATCGAAAAAAATTTAATGCGGCTACATTGCTACAAACTTCATTGTTTTAATGAGATTTTCAAAGTCACCTTATCTTTTTAAAACTCTTATTTTACTCACATGAAAGAATTCAGAAAATCGACTGGTACTTTTTCGAATCAATCCAGAGATGGGAACAGCATTAAACAAATTAACCGGTTAACTGGCAATGTATTATACATGATCAAAAAAATCTGGCCAATTCTGCTTACGTAACATATATGATCAAACGGAATAACTTTTCTGATTTTCAAACGATTTGAATGAAACTTGGTATGTAATAGTTTTTGGGGTCGCTGAATCTGAATTTGGCATTGGAATTTAAAATTTCAATATGGCAGACTCAATATGACCGAACCAAAATGACTAGCGAATTGTTGGGATTTTTATAAATTATTCGTACTGTATTAAATTTCATAAGTAAGCTCTTACTTCACAAATAGAAAGCTTTTAAATAAAAAAAAGGTTTAGCAAAGAATTGAAAAAACTCACCCCTATATCTAATTTTTTAGGGGTTGGGGTGTCAGATGAAAAAAATAAACCCCGGAATCGATTCAGCGACTCAAAAAACCCCTGTATACCAAATTTTGTGTGATTCACTTAATTTTTCGATGTTGCCAGTTTGGGTACGAATAGTAAAAAAAGCCGTGCCAGTTAACCGGTTAAGTACCGTAAATTGAACTTCGAATATTGGCTTTTACCTTGAAAGTAAAGAAATTGTATTGCTCATATTTAAAGAATGGATGCCATCAGGTTTAAAATTATTGTAAACACCAGATAATACCTTGAAACAGAGCGTAAATATTGGACAGAATGATCCTTAGATTGTAAAATAACTTACTTTATCCGGGATGTCTTCCTCCTCCTGTATTGCTCGTTCTTTTAAAAGATGAATTTTTTGAAGACGTTGCTCACGTGTGAAATGTTTGTAGGCAATATCATGACTTCGAGTGTAGTGCCGCTTCAAATTGAATTGTTTTGCACGCGTTAATGTCGTGCCACAAACAAGACATTTTGCACCACCTCTATGCTCTGTGAATAGCCAAGCTTCCTCCCACTTCCTGTTAAAAACGACCGCCGCACCTACAGCCTCTCGTCTCGATGTGGATGCCATTTACACTATAGTTTTCACACTTATTACTTTGTACTTTACACAATGTACTTAGGACCGATTATCCAGTGACAGCTAAGTATTTTGACTTTGTAAGCGCGAGTTTGGCATACCATGCAGCACTGAAAGAAAAGCGGGACTGTTCCGTCTTCTAGGCGAAAAGTCGCCTCGGAGGGAAGGGAAAATACATTTTTTCGTTTACAGCCGGCAATTTCATATTTTTCGAAACACAATTCATTTATTCGTTTACAACTAGATAATTGGCGGTTTTCGACGCGTTCGTCGGGAAACATTTGGCTGCCAGATGTTGAAAAGGGCCAATAGACAACGTGCCGATTTTTTCACGGATTTCTACTACCTTCGCTTCGAGTTAATCTGTACCTACATTGCTCTGTCGGCTGGTGGTACCTTGTCCACTGCCCATCCGTGAGGTAAGGCAATAAACCGCGAGCCTGGCACGAGATTCGCCGAGCCCACGCTCGCGGAAACGACAACACCTCAATTGCAGTCCGATTTGTCAAATTTAAGATCCGATCCAATAATGCGGAAAAGATTTTTTGACACAGAAAACATTTTAGATTTTTACAAAAACATTAATCGAACCATGTATCCACATTTATACCGCACATTTCTTAATGTATTGGCAATGTTCGGGTCCACGTACTGCTGCGAAAAATTATTCTCTTCGATGAAGGCGGCAAAATCACCACAACGGACAAATCTGACAGACCAGAATTTAAAATGCTGTATGCTTTTAAAAAGCAGTCCTACTTTAACACCAAGGATTCAATACTTAGCGATGGAGAAGCTGTTATGCAATTGGAAAAAGTAGATCAATTTTACAAGCTTTTATTTTTATTTTCAAGCTTTTATTATTAGCTTCACTTGTAAGTTCATTTGTTAGTAATTTTGTGAGAATGAAATCTGGTAAGCTAATTTTGTCCCACTTCCACATGTCCGATCGAATTGAAATTTTGCACACTTACGTAGTTCCGATGACAATACAATATTTTCATGTCTACGACCGGATTATAAGTGATACACGTGGTGATTGTGTCGCGATGCCTGTCAATGAAATGCCGTCTGGTACCCCGTGACGAGGTAAAGAATTCCCTCATATGACCAAAAAATATCGCGGGGCGCAAAATTGAATATTAAAACTTATGCAAAAACTAAATGCTAAACAGCATGATTTTGTATTGGCTTTTAATCTGGTTAGATCTCAGGACAGACTTTGAATTGAGAAATTAGACTGCTTGCAATCGAGTGGAAAAAAACGTGCAACAAGTGTCAAAATTATTTTTTTCTTTTTAGTGCATTTTAATAAAAGCTTGTCTTTAAATTTATTTTTTTATTATAACTTATTTATAGTTATATGTTGTCAATGTGATTTCACATACATACTCCATCTTGTACTCTTCATGAATTTTGCGTGTATTGTTCAGTGTATGTGCATACTATTATGTTCATAATATTGCAGCTATAAGACTATTACTATGCGCAATGATAGACACCAGATGCGTACGGTACATATGTATATGTATATTATTATTATTAGCTGACCATACTGCATATTGCTTAACTCCCGCGTATATTGTTACGTGCTCAAATTTATTAGTTATGCAACTTTCTGCTTGTAAATATCACTAAGTGCAATCACGAGCACCAGATGCGTACTGTACATATGTATATATTTATTCATATATCATGTTCCAGCTTTTATAAATGATATAGGTATATCGTTACTTAAAATTTTGTTTTCTTTGTGTCCGAGTTATTTATTTCTATATTATTAACTTTCTAATTATTTTATGTGACGCTGAAAAGATAACTGTTATTAGCAATAATTGTTTTATTATCAGTAAAATCGAACTGTCAAGTCATACGAAATGACGGCAGTAGCAAATGTTTTGGAAATTTCATGACCTCGCCGAAATATATTACGGGACCTGCTCTGCACTGGGGCCCCACAAGAGACCCAGCCATATTTACTCACGCCACGCGCCTACGAGCCCGCACCTACACTACTACAGTTCTCCTCACCGACTCTACCCTTAGTAACGGCGTACGGCTGGTTGCCTGCCGCTAGGCGCTGAAAAAGGCTCCCTGTGCGTCCTTTTTTTTTTTTTAAGAAATATTTATTCAGGAAAAATTACAATGAGTTAATGTCACATTGTTCACTGTAGTGAATAGACTACCGTTGTACATATGTCCGCTAGATTGCCAAATCGCTTCGGCGACGCTCACAACCTAATAATAATACATTTTCGTGGGATACTTATACTGATCTGTTTTAAGCGCTTTCCCGAATGTGACGGGAGACAGGTAACAAACTCAGGTACAATGTTCCGGAAAAAAATAGACATCTGTCTAATAAAACCGGGACTGAATTTTTTCTTCTTTTGCCGCACTCATGGGCTGTAGATAGTATACACATTCATACCAATATACACACACACACATTCGTACCTTCTAATTACTAATCCTTAAATTTATTATGTACATATTTACAGTTTTGAAAGGAAACAATAAATTCTATTTCCTTCTCGCGTAGATCCTCTTGCGTATTCGGTCTTAGACCTAGTATAAACGTCACTGAGGAATATCATCCCCCAGCCACCAGTATTTTTTTATATTCCGCTGGTACCTATTTTCGGTATCCACTTTGGGTAGTGTCATTACAAAAACCTTCTCAGTCTCTGTATTTAAGCAATCTGTATTTTGGCTGTAGGTGATACGTTTGTCGGAGGACTTTCTATTTAGGTGATATATTGAGGGAATATTATTTTTGTCCATGATTCTGCCTGTTTTATCTAGAAACATGAAAGCTTCAGGGGGGAGGTGGCCCGATAGGATTGCGTTCTTGTAGTACTCGTCGTTTGGGTATATGGCTCCACTGATGAGATCGTTGTTGCGGATATTTGGAATATTTGCAAAGTAGTCCCTTATTAGTTTTATGATGTGGCTATCGATTCTAGGAATCTCAGCCGCATCGTAGAGCTTTTTATTGTTTTCGAACCATTTGAAATTGGTTCTTTCGTTTCTATACAGTGGGTACAGAAAGTATTTGTACACCCTTTAAAATCGCATAACTTTTTTCAAATTAATCCAAACAACTTGAGTTTTTTTTTAGAAGCTAGAGGGATTAGTTTGCTAAATGATGTGATTCGTCGTTTTTAAAAAAAATGAACATGGTCGGAATAGCAAAAAACGACTTTTACTACTTTTTTTGCTATTCCGACCATGTTCATTTTTTTTTAAAACCACGAATCACATCATTTAGCAAACTAATCCCTCTAGCTTCTAAAAAAAACTCAAGTTATTTGGATTAATTTGAAAAAAGTTATGCGATTTTAAAGGGTGTACAAATACTTTCTGTACCCACTGTATATCCCCGTGCATGCCCTTATGCATTTCCTTTCAAATTTCCGTATTTTCTCCATTATATGAGGGCCCACGTTGTACCAGATGGGACAACCATATGTGAGGATAGGTCTAACCAGAAGCATGTAGCAAATAATTTTGATCCTATTGTTTAAATATTTGGAGTAAAATATTCTACTGTGTATGAGGAAAGATTTTCGGGCTTTATCTAGTTGGATGTCTAAGTGTTTATTTAGAAGCATGCGTTCATCTAAGTTTAGTCCTAGGTATTTGACAGTTTTCTGATGCGGGATTGTTATATTGTTTATCTTAATATTAAATGTTTTGTAGGTTCTGCGGAATGCTTTGGATTTATTTGCCAGTTTTTCCCTAAATAAAATTGTTTCACACTTTTGGGGGTTTATCTTTAATTTCCAAGTTACATAATAATCATTGATTTGATTTATTATGATCTGCATTCTTTCCTGCAATTTAGATACATTTGTCCCCGTAATATAAACTATTAAGTCATCAGCAAAAAACAGCGTATGTGTGTCACAGGATTCAGCTATTCCAAACAGATTTGGTATGTCTGCGTTATAAAAGTTAAAGAGCGTTGGAGCGGTAACCGTTCCCTGTTGCATACCGTCCGTCAGTTCATAAATAAGACTAGAATTTGACATGCCCCCTGTTGTAAAAAATTTTTTGTTGCTTAGCATGCTGATTATTATTTTTAAAAGGTGTGTAGGGCATCCCTTCTTAGAAAGTTTATAGACAAGGCCTTTTATCCAGACCGTGTCGAAAGCCTTTTCTAAATCTATAAGACATGCCGCTACGCTTTCCTTCTTTGCCAAGGCATAGTGAACGTCCGAGGTTAATTTGTTTAGAGCATGTACTGTGCTCAGTTTATATCTAAATCCGAATTGGTTATCTGGGATTATATTTCTTTCAGTGAGGAATTTTTCTAGTGCTATCTTTATCAAAATTTCAAAGATTTTGGATATATTCGGGAGTAAACTAATGGGTCTATAGCTACTGGGATCTGAGGGATTTTTACCCTTTTTGGGAATTGGTACCACCTTCGCGGTCTTCCAATCTTTAGGGAAATAGCAGTTATTGAGGCAATTATTGAAAATGATGCTATAATCATAGATGGTTACTAAGGGAAGATTTTTAAGAACTATGTTAGGGATTTCGTCTATACCGGATGATTTCTTGTTATTTAACTTTCGGAACAATTTTAGGGTTTCTAAAGGATTGGTGAAGTAAGAAGAATCCACATCCCAGATAGGATTACTGGCTATGTTGGTATCCGAGAATTGGGCCAGCGATTTGTTTGCTCTATTATTGGTATCCATTTCTCCAACAATGGCCTCAAACTGATTTTCGATGATTCTATTTAATCTTTCTTCACCAAGATCCTTATTCTGAGAATAGACAGCCGCGAAGCTGGCTCCAATTACATCGAGTTTATCTTTTTCATTTGAGATCAAGAAGTTTCCATTGTTATTTTTTTGTAGAGTATTTAGGTTTATTTTGGCTTGATTCAATAAGTTTGTGCGGTTATTATCTATTAATAAGTTTGGGATTGAGATTTTTTCTTTTGGTCTAAATAATGAGTTTACTTGCGGGAACATTACCTTTGAATTTATGGGGATCTTCTTGATTTTGTTCTCCCAGTAGCTATTAACCGATTTCTGAAATTCTTTTTTAATTTCTATTTTGCATTTTTTTATGCATTGTTTTGAGTTTTGGATGATAAAGGGGGCCTGTGTCGATGGATGTCTGAATTCGTTGTTCAGAATCGATATTAATTTGCTTTTTGTTTTTAGGAGGTGTCTAATTCTGGGGTTAACATAGGCGTCTGTGGAGTTATAGTCAGGGAATTTCGGTATTTTTTTTTCCATTGCTTTACTTATATTGTTACTAATATCTGTTAGATACTTATCAATTTCTGTGTTGGATAGATTCCTGGTTTGAGGAATGTTGATATCATTATTAGTGACTAATTCTGTTTGGAATGCTTCCCAGTCTGTTTTGTTATAGTTGAAAGGACTATGTGGGACCGAGAGAGCTATTTGATCCTCACTCTTTGGTAATATAAAGTGAATACATATGGCTCTATGGTCACTGTCTATATCTATAGTCTTAATTGTCCCATCTGGATTGAGATTGCAAGTCTGTAACCTGCTGTCGGTGAGCCCAATATCAATGTAAGAGTTAGTTCTAGGATATGTAGGTACGTTAGTACTTCTTAGCACGATTCTGTAATCTATATTATTATCATTCACCCAATTAAAAAGGGCCAGACCCCTCCCATTGTAGTACGGATTCTTCCACGCTGTGTGCTTCGCGTTAAAATCACCAGCTATTATGAAATAATTATTAAGACTGTCCAAAGAAAGGGATTTGAAAATGTATTCCAATTCCGATATAAATTCTGTGGCTTCTGCACCAGGTGCATACGCAGATACAATGATTAGGCTACTACCACTTTGCAATTTGATCCTTACAGCAACGATCTCCAGCACTGACAAATTCCTGTTAATGAAAATTTGTTCAAACTTAATTTGTTTTTTAATTAGTAGAGCAACACCACCCCCATTTGCTGGGCTTCTATCCTTCCTTAATAAATTGTAATTTTTGAATTTTGGCTTCTGGCAAGGTTTTAGTTTTGTTTCACTTAGGAGAGCAAACTCTGGGTCTTCTTTTTTTAATAACTGTACTAAATTGTGTCTTCTTTCATTTGTTGCTATAGAGTTAACATTAGCAGCTATAATTTTAAGTTGTACTTTTTTTGTGTTATTCACTATTGATCTGGGATAAATTTACTGAGTTTGCGTTTGTTTCCATTTGGGTTAAATTATGCCCAAAATATATATCGTGAAGTCTTTGGATATTTACTGAATTAGTGTTAATAAGATTTTCTAACTTGTTAAATTGTAATAATATAGAATTTTTGAATTCCGAGAGCTGTTCTCCTGTGGAAATAGGGGGAACCTCTTGGGCTATGTTAGGTATTATATCTAAGTGGCTAGAAGAGGGCTGCGTATTCCATCTTTTATCCGCCTTTTCTTTTTGAGAAGTTACAATAGCCCTAAAGGGTTGAGTGTTAGAATTATTTTTAACTACTTGCGCAAAGGAGAGATCAGGTTTATAGCTTTTTAGGTTAAGATTGTTTTTCAATCTGTTCAAGGCCTCTATTTTATTCTCAGTTCTGTTAGCCATTTTTTCTATTATTCTATTTTTAATTTCCTTATACTTAGGGCATCCTTTGTATGATGCAGGATGACCAAAGCTTTTGCAACGAACACAGAAGATTTTAGTTAATTCTAATTTCTCATCTTTCTTAATTGGACATTCACCTGCCGCATGACTATTCATACATTTCACGCATCTATAATCTAAATTACAATTGCTCGCTGTATGGCCTGCCCTTTGGCACCGATGGCACATGATCGGTTCTTTTTTTATAATTCTATCCCATACAATTGATTGATGTAATAGATACTTAATCTTGGTGAGCGCATTTATATCACTCTCAGGTGATATTTTAACTATAAAAAAAGGTAGGGATTTTTTATTCAAAGAAGAGCTAGTTGTGGTAAAGTGGGACACATCGACAATATCTACTTGAGGAATTTTGAGCTCCTTTAACTCTACCATAATCTCGTCTGTGGAAAAGCTGGCATCTATGCCTTTGAGCAATAAAGAACGGTTTTTAAGGGACTTTGGTGTATAGGTATAGTACTTAATTTGTCTTAGCATTAATGTATCGATCACAGCTTTATAATCTTCTAAACTATTTAATTGCACGTAGTGTTTATTCGCATTTAGTCTCTTAATGATAAAATTTCTTAAACCTAAGGTTTCTTTTAAAATTCTATATGAGGTCTGTTGTGAAGTTTCAACTATATTTATAATTGGGGGCTTTACCTTTGCTATATTCTTAGGTAAAAAGGGTGTGTCGTTCTTCTGTAAATCGTCATCCAGATGTTGGAATATTTTCTCCTGTGTCTGACGGCACGGCTCTTCAAGGTCTATGGTGTCCAGGATTATGTGGTCCTGGGGCAGCGACACGCGTTCGTGTGAGCTTATACTTGACCCAGCTACTTCTGCTGGTGATAACGATACTGAGTTGGATCTTGGACGTTTTAATGGTGTTCCCTCATTTCTGATTTCTTGCGTATCCTTCTTTCGGTCCAGGTTATTCGTAGGTACATCTCTTTCCTTAACATGTCTTGCCATGTTTTTGGCTTTCTCCTCTTCTAGTTGTTTTGCCAGGGTTTCAATAGTTTTTTTTAAAGCTTCAATAGTTTTGAGCAAATCATTGTGCAAAGGATCCGCTTGCTCGCAACTAGAAGACTCCTGGCTCAACTTTGTGGCACTCCGAGCTTTTTTCTTCATTTCAGTCGTCTTTGGTTTAGAGGTAATTATATTAGATTTTCTAACCTTAAAATTTGGTTGCGGGATTACCTTCTTCTCTTTTTTTTTGAGCTGCAGGAAATCAGCCACCTGTGCTTGGATGCTTTCATTGGGCAAACTGTTTTTTTTTTCTTTCTTTTATAAATTCCAGGATAGTACCATCTTTACAATGTCGGAATTTACTACTCTCCGACCCGCGTGTTCGTACTTTGCCCGAGACGCTGTGGGGGCTAGCCTCCTGTGTCTCGGAGATATCTTCAATATTAATTGCAGAAACAGTACCTTCGTTATTATCGAGATCCATATGCTAGATATAAGGTCCACTACTTCACTTTATTCTATTTAGTCATTTTATTCTCTTTACTTGGAATAAAACTAACCTCACTTCTTGCGCGTCTCGTGCGTCCTCGACCGACGCGCTCGAGAGAGTCTACTCCCTGTGCGTCCCTGCACTAGTGGAACGGCCGTCGTTCTGCCGCCGTTCAGACGGTTAGTGTGAATCTAGCTTAACACGTTGCGACCGGCACCAAAAATAGTTGACTGTCCCAGATGCCGGAAATAGATTTTTGTATAAGGTGCACCCTTTTATGCTACTTTTGACATTTAATAACATTTTAACCAAAAATAATTTGTTTTTGTTAGAAAAAAAGGCATGACGCGACGTACACGTCACCCGGCATACGATAGGGGTTTAATTTGACAAACCCGTATTTCATTCTAATTTCGGCTTGCCATTTAATATGTGGCTATAAATTATGATGTTAATAAAGGTTTTGGGAAGAACAACAAAAAAAATTATATTAAAATTAATATTGTATAAAAAATGATATATATTCACTAATTTTTACAGTTACATTTACAAATACTATTACAATAGTAATATAATTTTTTTAAACTAACATAAACTATTGGTGGGAGTTATTTTTTATTTATACTTGTGGTATTCCGCAAAGCAGTTATTGAGGCAGAGGCCCGGTTTATCTGGGCACCTCGGACAGTAAAATAATCCCTCTTTTCTTACCCCTTTTCCAAAACACACCCTACATCTCTTTCGCATTTTCTTTTCTCCCTCCAGGCCTGACATTGTCGGTAAATGTACTTCGTTATCCGCTGGTATCGGAATTGTGTCTAAGCGTTTTATGTTCTTATAAATAAGTTGGTCAATAACCGCTTCCCTAAATTTGAGTAATGTTAACGGTTTATCTGAATTTCGTTTATGTAATAAGTATGCATTGTTCATCATAATGTGAAATGTATGGAATGCAACCTTCCGGTACCAACGAATGGTTTTTCTTTCGCACGGATAGTATGCTAAAAATTGATCGCTGTGATCAATTCCGCACATGCTATTATTATATTTATTTATCATTTCTGGCTTTTCCACATCTCTACCAGATCTCGTTTTTATTTTCTCGAGGTTTGGTGTGTATTCCGACGAAATCATTAGTACATCCCGCTTATCATGCCATTTTAGCACGCATATACCATCAGGAGTATAGCGTGCTTCTACTTCACCCTTTTTCATTTTTTTTTTTAGTTACAGCGGGAGGATTACCTTTCCTATTCGCCCTGAGAGTGCCGGTTGCATAAGTTTTGTCATACAACAATTCCCTAACTAATGCTACACTCGAATAAAAATTGTCAAAAAAAACCGAATGCCCCTTTCCCAAAAAATCTGTTAGCAGCTTTTGTACAACTTTTTCGGTATGCCCAACACCTCCAACATCAAAATCTCGTGAGCCACAATAAATTATATTACGCAGGACAATTCCGTTGGGCTCGGTCAGCATATAAAATTTTATCCCATACTTATGCGATTTATTTTTAATATACTGACGAAAGTATAATCGGCCCCGCCATAATAGCATGGATTCGTCTAAACTTAAATTTTTATCCGGATAATAAATTTCCCGCATTCTATTGGTGAAATGATCGAGAAGTGGTCGAATTTTGTACAAGGGATCAGACGGTTTGGGCTGTCCCCTTTGCGGATTTCGAGAAAAGTGTAAAGCCGCCAGTATAGTTTTAAATCTGTCTCTTGACATTGCGTTGGCAAACGCGGGGAATTGATATAAATCATTTTTTTTCCAAAAATGGGCAAAACAGGGGACACGAATATTACCCCCTAAAAATATTAGCCCTAGAAAAACCTCAAGCTCCTCTCTTTTTACTTGGTTAAAGATTTTTAATCGCGAGTTGGAGTTAGTGGCGGGCCGTGACAATTTACGCCCTTGAAAATTCGTTTCGCGTAAAACGGTATCAAATAACTCGTCATTGGCCAGTAAAAAAAAGAAATCTATAGGCTCTTTGGACGCCATTTCAGTTATAAGTCCGAGATTTTCTGTAAACGGTATGCTTGAGGAAATGGACTGAACGGAGCTCCATGTAGTACCTGGTTCCACTAAACGCGAGGTAGATCCAGAAGGTGTTGACTCTTCGTCGCTTTCTTCACTTTCCTCCTCTGAGGAATCCGCCGTGGAAGAGCCCCAATCCAACTCCACATCTTCGTCGCTCCCACTGTCAAACAAATAGTCTTGCGCTTCCTCCGGTTCAACATTCGTGGTACTCCTTGTGCATCTTCTGAACCCAGATGTCGACGGTTGAGGTGCTTTTGGGGGTGAAGGAGCATCGATGCATTCCGTCGATTTCCTTTTCGACATGACTGTAAAACAAAATATTATGAAAATATGCCCACAAAAATATATGACTAAGAAATAATTTTGAAAAGCAATTACCTTCGGTAAGGGCGAATACTTTTCGCTGTTCAAAGATTTGTCTCTTCCTGACAAAATATTACGGCTGAAAAATAATAAAATATGATTTTTTAGAATATTTTAGACAACCAAGTCATCATTTTCTTATAATAGTAATGAAAATGGACGAAACAATAGATGAAGAAAGTGTACGAAATATAAATGGAATAAATGATTAGAAATTACGTTGAACACCCCGCGCAAGTAATCACAAAATCGTTCAATACACACGGAACACTCGAAAATTCTGTCATTTTACACTTTTTCCGCGATATTTACTCCTCAAAACTGTATATTTCAAAATATTTAATATAGAAATTGAATAAAAATATTGATAGGAAGTTGAATACGACAGAAAAAATACAACTTACCTGGTTAAATACAAAAAAAACAGCTGCAGAATGGTGAAAAACGCTGCAAATTTGTAACGACTGCACACACTGATGAACACGTTTGTACTGAAGGCGTATGCAAAAGGAAAACGCGATACCTGGAAAATTCTTCTTCCCCTTCCACATTTATTGGGACCAGGCCCAAGACGTGACCGTACGCGTCACCCGCCGTAGGATAGGGATTCCCCATGACGTCACCGTACACGTCGCCCGGACGCAACGTACAACTTACCTTGTTAAATACAAAAAACCGCTGCAGAATGGTGAAAAACGCTGCAAATTTGTAACGGCTGCACACACTGATGAACACGTTCGTACTGAAGGCGTATGCAAAAGGAAAACGCGATACTTGAAAAATTCTTCTTCCCCTTCCACATTTATTGGGACCAGGCCCAAGACGTGACCGTACGCGTCACCCGCCTTAGGATAGGGATTTCCCATGACGTGACCGTACACGTCGCCCGGTCGCAACGTGTTAAGGAGGTACTGTCGTTTGCTGAGAAGATTGTGTCCAACGAGCAGACAGGCAAGAGCTGATGTCGACGTTTGCACTTCGCTCGCATTGGCTCGCACCGCTTGTGTCTCGTTCGCTCTCTTCCCTATTAGCCGACGCGACATCTATGAATCGGTAAGTAGCACCACGTGCCTCACGTAACGAAGAAACCGAACGGGACGCGCCCTTGGACGCAATCTTCCCAGCAAACGACAGTAGATACAAGTAATAAAAGTCACTTATTATTGCGCAATCGCACTTCGCGCAACATTGTAAATTTTGTAAAACTTTTCTTATCGTATAAACGGCTTTGAAGAATACTTTACATTCAATACTGACGACACTGAAGTTAACAACAATACGGATAATGACTTATAAGCAATTTTTACACTTTTTACTCAAATTTCGAAATTTCAAGGCTCTTGCCGGAACAGAAGATATTAACTCACAGGGCTGAAATTTTACACATTTGTTATTGATCCCAAGACACAACTTTCCCGCACTAAGGCCTAACGCTACAGGGTGCGTTCCAATTCACGCAGTGAGTGCAGAGATCGCAGCGTAGTCGCTGCGCGTATTCATATCGTTCCGTTTGGTTACTGCGGTTCATGCGTTCTTGAAATTTGAAAATACTACTATGGAGAAAGAAACGTTGTTTACAATAACCTCGATATTATTAAATAATACTGATGAAAGCGAAAATGTAGATGATTGGAAATAGAGAAATTCAAATAATCAAAGATTGTAAACAAACACGCATGCGCGCTGCGCAGTAACTGCTTCACCTCTGAAATTTCTGCGTTTGCTGCACGCTCGCTGGCATCGTATTGGTGGAAAGTAAGAGAAATACTAGGGAATCACACAATGCCACCAATAAGATTCCACCAATTTCATGCACTCACTGCGGTAAATCGGAACGCACCCACAGTCATTTTCATTTTTTTCGGGACGGCCTAATATATAAGCTTTACATAAAATCTTTAAATTGCTGGTATAAAAATATCTAGCAATTTAAATGCAATGCAATTTGTTACAATATATATTATTTTGTGCGAAAGAAGATGCTTCTCTGTCGAAGCTTCTCCGGACAACTTCCAAGTCTGCGACTCTACATACTAAATCGATTTAAGGGGGTAGACACGTCACGTGACACGGGCGATGCACCGCGCTGTAATACCGACAATCTAACCTGAAACATGGGTTTGCAATTTTTCCTTTTTCGTCCTTATATGAGCAGATTTTGGGCTTGGCGAGGTCTCATTCGAAAGAGGAAGGTTCAATGCGGAGCGCTGGGATAATCGTTTGAGTCACAAAACTCTTTTAATGACCTAAAAATACTTAAGGACGTAAACACGCCACGTGACATGGGTAATGCAGCGCACTGTATACCGACACAATCTGGCCCGAAACATGGGTCTGGGCGGGCACGTTGTTTGTCCTTATATGATCAGATTTCGGGCTGAGTGACGTCTCATTCGAAAGAGGAAGCTTCAATGCAGTCCGCTCTGGTCATGATTCGACGAGATTTTGTTGATATCTAATAATATGAGTGATCAAAGTAGAGCAAAAGTCGACAAAATACACCCGCAAGAATCCAAGTATTTTTAGGTCACTAAAAGAGTTTTGTGACTCAAACGATGACCAGAGCGGACTGCATTGAAGCTTCCTCTTTCGAATGAGACGTCACTCAGCCCGAAATCTGATCATATAAGGACAAACAACGTACCTTCCCAGACCCATGTTTCGGGCCAGATTGTGTCGGTATACAGCGCGCTGCATTACCCATGTCACGTGGCGTGTTTACGTCCTTAAGTATTTTTAGGTCATTAAAAGAGTTTTGTGACTCAAACGGTTATCCCAGCGCTCCGCATTGAACCTTCCTCTTTCGAATGAGACCTCGCCCAGCCCAAAATCTGCTCATATAAGGACGAAAAAGGAAAAATTCCAAATCCATGTTTCAGGTTAGATTGTCGGTATTACAGCGCGGTGCATCGCCCGTGTCACGTGACGTGTCTACCCCCTTAAGGGGTTACACCACTGTAAATTTTTCGGAAAATTGATTTTTTTTTATTGGCTTAAAAGATGCTTTGAACCTTCTAGAATATGGGGAAAAAACTGTATTAGTTGAAATAAATTTGTTTCCTTGAAATTTCGAACTCCCCAAGCGCGTCGGACTGCTTCGAAACGACTACCGGCGTCAAATTAATAGGAAGGTACAACCTAATGTTCTACCTTTTGATTTTTAACTTCTCTAATATACAACGGATGTCGTTAGAAAGTTGTTATGTTCAGATAGAAGCATTTCCAAATAAAAGTATGTTAGCGGCAACATTTCATTTCTTCATGTCTATAATACATTTCAAAACTTTAAACGCGTTTTTCTCGAAACACGATATTTCAACACGGCACGCAGCATAACTCCAACAATTTTCATTCTTTTCATTCGACACTTTAACAATATCTTTAAAATAACATTTTGAAGAGAAATACGTACGGGATTTTCGATAAGTTAATTTAAACATTACTTATTAACAAATGATTGCCCTCTTTTTATAGAAAATTGAACGTTTTTCATTCAAATGCTCACCAATCACACAAAAATCAATATTTTTAAAATCCCCTACGTATTTCTCTAGCTATAAACATGTAGATTTAAGCCATATTTTTGTTTTTTTTTTAAATTCAAATTTGCACCAGCTACACTGCGTGCCGCAGAGCGCTAAAACTTCAACATGCCTCAGGAGAATGGCTTCAGTGCCGCCATTTTGTAACATTTCTCAATAACTTTTTTTTTTTTTAATAACGAAATATGTGCTTAATAACTTCCTCCAGTATAGTTATTCTATTACCTTTCCTTACATCCAAGAAAAATTGCCAAAAAAATGCTATTTATCAAGCTGTTACAGTGGTGTAACCCCTTAAAAAATTTTGGCGACTTACCTTGTTAATTAAGACAATAATTCAGTCTCCTATTTGGTGTAAAAACTCGTGACATCTCAAAATTTCGGACAATTTACTCGATTTGACATTTAGCACTTGGTTGGTTATAGTATATCTCTGTCTAGCTGTCACAACACAAAATATTTGGTTACACGATTGGCCGAACCCACATCCAATGAACGACGTGCCTGAGAGACATTTCCTCACCCCCTCTTGCCTAGAAGTGTAGGACGATGACGATGAAGATCTTAATTGTACGAACATGAAAATCGGCAAATTGCCACTTTACAACGAAATATCTCAGCTCATAAGACACGTAGGAACAAAACGAAGACACTTTTCTTATGTAAATCATACCCAGGCTATCCATTAAGACCATTCAAAATAGAATCGGATCAGCCGTTATTGAGATTCGGAAATATCAGGGTTCAGAATAGCGAGTCGTGGCGTAAAGGCTCGTATAGACTGGGCGATAATCGCCGGCGACTTTGTCGCCGGAGTCGCTGGCGAGTCGGTGGGATAACCGACTTGTCTCCAACGACTTGTCTCCGGCGACTTTTATTCGGTGACTTGTGTCCGACAAGTTGTGTCTGGCGACTCGTCCTTTAAAGGTTAAGAGATACGAATATACCTGGGAAAGTCGCCGGATACAAGTTGCCGGCGACTTGCAACAATCGCTGTGGGATACAGCAACTCGACCCTTGCCTTAAACGGCCTTCTAGAAATGACTGTTGGCCACATGTTCCCGAAAAACTGTATTCAAGTGGTCGGTGAGCAACATCGCCCTGAGTGTCTAGTGCCTGTATTCTGTTTCCCGTTCCGAATGGGAAACATCGCCGACTCTGTGGCAACACACCACACATATATATGTATATAGGGTAAGTCGGGAAGAGATGGCCCACTTTTTTAAAAAATCAGCACACCGTAAATTTAGTGGTTTTATAAAGGACAAAAATATATTTGCAAAAGGAGCGTGATCGAGCCATCTCACCCGTAATTACTCTACATCATATAGTAGATGTATACGTTAAAAATTTACTATACGATGTACTGCAATACTTTACAGTTAATTATCAACTTCTTCTTTTTTTTCTTCAACACGCCCCGTATTGTTCTTAATCTGTACAATTTCACTAACTTTTTTCTCGATGTAATGCATCGCAACTACGCATCGATGTTTTCTTTAACATCGAATACTTCTGCGTTTTGAATTAATTAACAGGCCATAAGTAGTGAAATAAAATAAAAAACCGAAAAGAATAATTTAGAATAATACCCATTTATTATCATTACAATACCAGTATTTTATTTAAATGTCCCAGGGTTCTTTCTGTAGGCATAGTAACAGTAATAGTTTGCTCAATCGTTTAACCTCCAGCAAAGAAATGGATTGGACGGTAAACGATTCAACAAACTATTACTTTTACTACGTCTACAAAAGGAACACTGGGACATTTAAATAAAATACTGTTATAGAAATGATAATAAATAGATTTGATTCTGAATTGTTCTTTCCATATTATTTTTGCTACAATATCAAACATATCGAATAAAGAGTGACCCGAAAGTGAGGCCTTTTTTAGACTTTTTTATTTTCGAACTGAATTTTGTGCCAAATGATATAGCTTATGATGAGACATAAATCACAACAAATTTTCAAATTGAGGTAACAATTAGTTTGTGAGATATGGGAGGTGAAAGAAGTGAAAATTCATTAACGCGTCAGCCCATACGCCTCGATGTATGGACTTTTATGTCATTCCGATAATTTAGATAATTACTTCCATGGGTTTTGTATACCACCCATTGTCGACATCTGGTAGACAAATGTTTCCCAACGAACACTTCGAGAACAAGCTATTGCCTAGTCGTAAAGAAATGAAGAAATTTCGCTTCAAAATTACTAAATTGCCAGCTGTAAAATATAACTGAATTCAGACGCGCAGGTAGCGTTGTCAACCGCTGACTCACGGGACAATACGGTCATAAACGGTACGCTTCTCGATACCGGTGATTTACGTAGCATTTACGACGGTAATAATTATCCAGCCTTTGAGGCTGCAACTGCTGGCGTAAACCATTGGTAGGTATCTGTTTCAAGAGGAAGTGGCTACTGCGAGCCACCCGTGGCGCAAACACGACCACGCCCGGTGTTTTCTATTCGAGCAGTTTTCTTCCATTGGAAATCAGTAAATTTGCAAGCGCAATATCTCGAAAATCAGTTAAAATGAAGTGTACACATTATAGGTTATTGAATTTGTGTAGAAACTTATTATCAGGTGATCTCTAAAAAGAAAATAGTTCCATTTAAAAACCCGAACTTGGCCATCCTATCTGTTAAAATAATAATCGAAGAAAAGTATCGTATGCGCTAATAATTTTATCTCCCCCCCCCCCCCCCCCCCCCCCCCCGAAGCATGCAGTTGAATATAAACAATTTTTTGTATTTCCAATATGTTGGGAACCATCCAGCTGTTTACTGTTCCCGTGGATACCTGCGTATTAACGAAAAGTCGCATTTTTTCACAGCGAATAATCTATAGATTCTTAAAGACTGCGAAGGTACGATCTTAATTGCCCTTTGAAAATCTGGCAACCAGATATTTTAGCTATTGACGGATCCATGGCTACTAAATAAAGTTTGGAATGGATGCCAAATAGTCTTGGTCATAAGGTGGGGGACACAAGTTGCCGAGTCGCCAGACACAAGTCGTTGGATACCAGCCGCTCGGTAAAAGTCGCTGGAGACAAGCCGATGCATCCCAGCGAGTCGCCAGGCGACCCGCTGGAGTCGCTGGCGACAAAGTTGCCGGCGATTATCGCCCAGTCTATACGAGCCTTAATAGAGACACTCTGTGTCTCGCGTTGCGCATATATATATACTTGGCGCGAGACACTACCGTGTCTCTTGATAAAACTTTTAAAATCCGAGATGTCGGTAAGGAATGAATCTTGAATATTATAAACTTTATAAATGTTAAACCCTAAGAGATACAGAAAAATGTATCAATACTTTTTTGTTCTATTGCTAGTCGATAATGTAACTATAGAAGCGCAGTGCCCTCCGACTATTAGTTCAGGAGATAGAAATTTAACTTTAAACCATTACTACTTATTTTTTGTCTTATTTTCACCTTTAGAATCACCCCTTACAATATTTTCAGCACGTTTTAAGAAACGTAGACTATATATTAAACATACCTGGAAGTTGAAGCGTTGGGACAGCAGACTTACATAGTTTCCTCTGTAACTTGTAGATGCCTAAGAAGTGCGCATCGCAGATCTTGTTGCGAAGAGATTGGTGCATTAACAATGGATTGCCGCAAGCAGCAATCCATTTTAAGCACCTCTCTCGGTCTTTAAGAATATCGGGAAATGTCCTCAGTAGTGCATTTCCCGATTCGCAACCTTTTACTTCGCACTTCTTAGGCCCGGACATAATCTGAAACTTAAATTAATGGGATTAATAAAAAAACTTACACTATCTCAAAGACGCTATATTACAAAAATTACTTAATTCATGCGATGACAGATCCACGTGGGTTAGCCGTCGTCGTGTCCGCGCCAATTTGAAACAATTAAAAATGGCGACGGTCGTCATGGTAACTGATGGTAACATTTCACCAACGTCGAAAGGTAGTGTGTCGTGCTCACTGATACACCTAGGTTCATATGCGGTGATATTTCGACTAATCTACCAGGACCACGTGCAGAAACCCACCCCCACATACCACACGTGATGCGCCCACTGTCATTACGTGGCTGGACATATCTGGGATCCATACGGGAATCCCCACTCGGTCGCCATACATGTAAAGATTTACCGCCAACAGTAGAAAATACCTTTTCATCGGTGAAAATGGTCTTTTCCCATTCGAATTGCGGGACAGGTAACTGCTGTAACGCAAACGCAACGCGGTCCTCACGGTGCGTTTGTGTCAGCAGCACCTTACGTGCAGGCCGGCGACAGTAGTAGCCGGCTTCCCGTAAACGATTTCGCACAGTATTGTGACATACTGGCAAATCTAGATTTACGGTAACGTCTTCCGACGATTGAAATGGGTTTTGAACCATTTCCGCAACGATGGCATTATCTTCTGCTAGCGTAGTCTTGCGCGTGCCCGTATTAAAATGACGTAGGTCAATCAGACCTTCCACACCCATATTCGTAAACCTGTGTACGTACCTCCTCACTGTCCGCGTTGGAATCTGAAGCTGCTCAGAAATAGACGAAACGGTGCGCCCACTTTGAAAGAGCGATGCCACTTCGCCCCGCCTGAATGCTTGCTGTTCCTTTGCGGACTGCATTTCGGATAATGGCAATTTTTTTCGAAATCAAATGTAATAAAGTTTCCAAAAACAATTGAAAGCTACAGCAGGCGAGTTCCAATTACACCCAAATCGGGCCCGCGGTCGCGATATATAATGGAAATCTCGGGCGTTGCGGGCGATTGGGGTGTAAGTGGAATTCGTCCAGAATAGGATTCCAGCTAGTAAAATTGAAGAAGAAACACTTCCATCAGTATTTTTATTTTTCATAAATTCTCATCCGGACAAATTTCCTACTTATTTTGGTTACTCGCATGAACAGAGTGACAGATATGGCGCGAAGTAAACGGATGACGTTTAATGCGAGACACGTTCGCGCAGCCTGTCACAAAATTTAATTTTCGGTTATGTTTATTAGCAGATAGTAGATTTTGTAAGAAATGCGTATTTCTTTGGTCTACACCAACCCACTTTATTTATTTGTGTCTTCCATTTGAAATCCGTTGATCTATTTCCTTTGGACAAGACTTTATTCATCTGAGTATTCTGGTTTCCTAACCCTTGCCATCTCTGCGAAATACATAACATGCGTTTCCATTTTTTTCATTACTACTCTAGTTTCCCGCTTTATTTATTTGTGACTTCCATTTGAAATCCGTTGATCTATTTCCTTTGGACAAGACTTTATTCATCTGAGTATTCTGGTTTCCTAACCCTTGCCATCTCTACGAAATACATAACATGCGTTTCCATTTGACATTTTTTCTTTTGTCATTTTCGCTACAGCATCGCGAACAGAACCGATCGCGCAGATTTATATCTAGAGACGCGGTAGCGTCTCGACGCCAAGTACATGAAAAACACCCGGTATATGTCGATGTCGCTGCCGTGTACCTTTTACTCGTCGCGGAGACACTCTAACCTAATTCTGACTTTTATACATTAATATCTCATCACGCCTGCAATATTTTGTAAATTTAAAGGCATTTTTCTTATGTAAACCGCATATCGGCTTTCGAATAAGACCAATTTCAATAAAATCGGTCCACGCATGACAGAGATATCGTAATATCGTCTCATGGATCTGTCGAAAATGGTACGATTTTTCTTCTTCTTCTCCTACAAATTTTTCGTCATCAAACATTACGTATATATATTTTCGTCAATACGTATATACGCGTTACACACACACCTTCAGCCAACACATGTTCGTTCTTCTTTCGTCGACTCTCGGGATTATTCGGCAGGGATCGTCGTCCGTCATTGTATACTATTTTGAATTATTTTATAACCTACCAAATGTGTCAAATCAAATATGTGTCAAATGTGTCAAATCAAATAAAGTTGTCCGAATTTGAAATGTGAGGAGTTTTTACACTAAATAGGAGACTGAATTATTATCTCAATTAATAAGGTAAGTCGCCAAAATTTTTTAATAGGTTTCTTATGTAGAGTCGCAGACTTGGAAGTTGTCCGGAGATGGTTCGACTGAGAAGCATCTCCTTTCACATAAGTGTCTGAAAATTGTACAACGCATGTACAAAATAATAATGTATTGTAACAAATTGCATTTAAATTCTTATGTGGAATTGCAGGCTTGCAAGTTATCCGGAGAAGGTTCGATTCGACAGAGAAGCGTCTTCTTTTGCATAAGTTTCTGAAAATTTAAACCGTATGTACAAAGTAATGTATTGTAACAAATTGCATTTATTTAAATTGTCAGATATTTATTTTTATAACATTTTAATTTACAGTTTTTATGTAAAGCCTACGTATATAAACGAAAGGGACGCAGAGGCTTGGATAAAAATGAAAGGGACGCAGAGACTTGGATAAAAGTGAAGGGGACGCAGAGGCTTCGATAGAAGCATCTTCTTTCTCACAATTTTGAAAACTTCCCAAATAAGGTAAATCGACAAACTTTGTATAAAGACATAGCATTAATAATTATTATCTCCCTTGATGCTTTTCAATCTTTTGTGATAGACATTCCTAATACTTTAATTAATAAAATCCACAGTAGTTGTTACGCTATTCATTAATTCTTTAGATTTCCATTATTTTTGTAACAAATTGCATTTATTTATTTAAATTGTCAGATATTTGTTTTTATAGCAAAACTATTTTTTTTTTTACAGTATGTATATAAATGAAGGGGACGGAGAGGCTTGGATAAAAATGAAAGGGACGCAGAGGCTTGGATAAAAGTGAAGGGGATGCAGAGGCTTCGATAGAAGCATCTTCTTTCTCACAATTTTGAAAACTTCCCAAATAAGGTAAATCGACAAACTTTGTATAAAGACATAGCATTAATAATTATTATCTCCCTTGATGCTTTTCAATCTTTTGTGATAGACATTCGTAATACTTTAATTAATAAAATCCACAGTAGTTGTTACGCTATTCATTAATTCTTTAGATTTCCATTATTTTTGTAACAAATTGCATTTATTTATTTAAATTGTCAGATATTTGTTTTTATAGCAAAACTATTTTTTTTTTAATTTACAGTTTTTATGTATATAAATGAAGGGGACGGAGAGGCTTGGATAAAAATGAAAGGGACGCAGAGGCTTGGATAAAAGTGAAGGGGATGCAGAGGCTTCGATAGAAGCATCTTCTTTCTCACAATTTTGAAAACTTCCCAAATAAGGTAAATCGACAAACTTTGTATAAAGACATAGCATTAAGAATTATTATCTCTCTTGATGCTTTTCAATCTTTTGTGATAGACATTCCTAATACTTTAATTAATAAAATCCACAGTAGTTGTTACGCTATTCATTAATTCTTTAGATTTCCATTATTTTTGTAACAAATTGCATTTATTTATTTAAATTGTCAGATATTTGTTTTTATAGCAAAACTATTTTTTTTTTAATTTACAGTTTTTATGTATATAAATGAAGGGGACGGAGAGGCTTGGATAAAAATGAAAGGGACGCAGAGGCTTGGATAAAAGTGAAGGGGATGCAGAGGCTTCGATAGAAGCATCTTCTTTCTCACAATTTTGAAAACTTCCCAAATAAGGTAAATCGACAAACTTTGTATAAAGACATAGCATTAAGAATTATTATCTCTCTTGATGCTTTTCAATCTTTTGTGATAGACATTCCTAATACTTTAATTAATAAAATCCACGGTAGTTGCTACGCTATTCATTAATTCATTAATTTTTTAGATTGCCATTATTTCAATTCACCAATAAACATACTAAATTTTATTCAAACACCAATAAATTGTGCGTTAAAAATATTGAATCTCGTTTATTTTCGCTGATTCGCTGAATTATTACCATTAGCATTCAAATTTCCTGCAACATGTTCTGATACATTATGTAGTCTCTACAATCACTATAGCAAAAGGCCACTCTATTTCTATAAATAATAAGTTCTATGTCAAGTTGTATATAACTAAAATGTGGCTTTTATATTTATTTATTTACAGATAATCGAAGCAGAAGATGATGCAGTGCAATCTACGTCAGAAAAAAAAATTATTGAAACATGGCATTATTATTATTATATTAATTAAATGAGTTTATTCAGCTTCGATCCTCTGTTTCCTTCTTGTATGCTTGCTTTATATCTGAATATTCAAATTTAAATAAACCAATTCCACCAATCTTAAATATTCAAAGTTTATTATTTAAAAATTATAACTCTATAGAGTATTATAGTTATAGAGTATTACATTACACATAATCTGGGCCACCGCCGCCACGGCCACGACCATCGCCGTCACGGCCACGACCAATGCCGCCACGGCCACGACCATCGCCGCCACGGCTACGGCCACGGCTACGGCCACGGCCACGGCCACGGCCACGGTACTCTGAGGTAACTATATCACGGAGAGATACTGCCTGCGCCTGCAGGCTGTTCGCTTGCGCGCGAAGAGCCCGCAGGATGGTCCATTGTGTTTGATTTGCACGTACTGACACGCCGCTCCTTGCATGGCGGCGAGTCCCATACTCTCCTGTAATTAGTAAAAAAAAAGTTATTAGTAAAGTGTTTTATTTATAATTCAAAAACCTTTGGAACGTTTAGATATATGCTAAAATGAACAATTTTTACAGTGTTCAAAGATAAAAAGATCGGAATTAATATCTTTTCTCCAGAAAATGTCCAAAAATTTTGTTAAAATTTTGCGGTACAAGATATATATACTATCTAATGTTATGCATAATAAAAAAATTGTTCATTTAGATCTATTTCCAAGCATTCGAAATGTATGTAATTCCTTAAAATGTATATGTACACTAGGCGGCAAAATCGGCTTCCCTTCGGAAATTTGGCAACGTTGCATGTCGGGTCCCCCTGTGTCGAAGAACCACTGAGTTATGCCTAGTGACAATGGTGATAATTCTACAAGTTATTATTTAATTTGCTAAAATGAATTTTGCTTGATAAAACATTAAACGTAAGAGGATGATGGGCTCGATTCCTCATCTATTTGGCAAAGAAGTAGCATGTATCGTAGGTAGAAAGTTTTTAGACTGCAAGGCCGAAGTCTAGGTAGACGCACGAAATTCCCATATCGGTGTTCCAGCACGGAAAGGCAAGGGAAGGCGTTTTGGCCGCCGCGACCCCAAGGTAGCCGCCGCCCGCATAAGACCCTCTCACTTGCACACAAAGCTTTGTCCTTGTTTAGCACCATCCCTGTCTACCGCATGCTCTCCGTCATTCCTTCGTAAGAAATAACTAGCCTCTTAGCGGCAATTCGCTGCACGGGAGTCTAAAAACTTTCTACCTACGATACATGCTACTTCTTTGCCAAATAGATGAGGAATCGAGCCCAACATCATCTTACATATAATGTTTTATCAAGCAAAATTCATTTTAGCTAACTAAATAATAACTTGTAGAATTGTCACCATTGTCACTAGGCATAACTCAGTGGTTCTTCGACACAGGGGGACCCGACATGCAACGTTGCCAAATTTCCGGAGGGAAGCCGATTTTGCCGCCTAGTGTATATGTATTTACCGTTTGCCGTAGCCGGCGTCCCTCTGCACTCTGGAGGTGGTGGTGGCGGTAGTGGTGGGGATGGTGGTGGTTGTGGCCGTGATGGTGGCGGCGGGAGATCCTTCATTGTCATATCATCATCATCATCCAAATCTGAAAAAATAAATTGGAATAAGTGTATATAAATTTGTATTATTTTTTATTTTAACTTTTCTATAAGTTAATATAAAACTTACCAAATGAAAGTAGTTCTTCCTCGTTTTTCTATAAAAATTAAAAAAACAATTAATTAGCAAAAAAATCAAAAGTTCATAAAAGCGGCGTATGATAGAAGATATACATGTAGCGCAAGGATACGCATTGTTCAGTTGCAAATTATAACTAGCAGTAAAAGAAGAAGATATTAGACACGTTGAAGCATAAATATCATAGATATCTGAGTTGAACGTAAATCTAACTTTATTATGTGAACGATTCGCACTTATAACTAGTAGTAAAACAAGAAGATATTAGACACGTCGAAGCATATTCTAATAACTTATAACGCTAACGATTATAAATATCAAACATATCTGAGTTGAACGTAAATCCAACTTTATTATGTGAACGATTCGCACTTATAACCAGTAGTAAAACAAGAAGATATTAGACACGTTGAAGCATATTCTAATAACTTATAACGCCAACAATTATAAATATCAAATATATCTGAGTTGAATGTAAATGAATATGTAAAGAACAACATTATGAAAGTCTTTGATAGGCACTTTGCCTACATTTAGTAATACATAGTAATCAAATGAAGTAATACAACAAGAACATATTGGATACATAGAAGCATATTTTAACTCAGATCTGTTTCATATTTCTAATTGCTGGCGTTACAAGTTAGAATATGCTTCCACGTGTCTAATATCTTCTTGTTGTATTATTACTATTACTTACTTGATATACAGTTCTGGTCTATTTCCATTGATAGTTAACATAGGCAAAGTGCCTATCAAAGACTTTCAAACTGTTGTACTTTACATGTTCATTTACGTTCAACTCAGATATGTTTGATATTTATAATCATTGGCGTTATAAGTTATTAGAATATGCTTCAACGTGTCTAATATGTTCGTGTTTTACTACTGGTTATAAGTGCGAATCGTTCACATAATAAAATTAGATTTACGTTCAACTCAGATATGTTTGATATTTATAATCGTTGGTGTTATAAGTTATTAGAATATGCTTCGATGTGTCTAAAATATCTTCTTGTGTTACTACTATTTACAACTGCGAATAGTTCACAAAATAATGTTATGTTATAATATGTTACAGTTTTTTGTATTGAATAATAATGGAAAGGCTCGTGAAGTAATGAGAAGAAATATATTTTGTAATGTAATATATATAATGTAATGTAATGTAATTTTTACTTTTTAATCCGAATTTCCAATTCAATTTGCGATTGAACAATACGTATCCTTGCACTAGATGTATGACTTTCTTCTATCATACGCCGCTTGTAATCAGAATTTATGTGAGGAAACGAATCATGAATATATAATTTATTACTTACATTTTCAGCCATTGTAACCTGTTTCGCGTTGCGATCGGCAATTGAGAATGTTCTTTCTCATCACGTGCAAGATGAGGCGAGCTCCTCCGCTGCTCATTTGTTTTTTAAGGAGCCCGCTTTTGGCATAGATACGGACACATTCTGCCGCGGGCTTTTTGAATTTCATTGATTTTTAGCCGGGAAACTAACAAGGGGACGCCACGGATGTGGAAATCGCTTTTGGAACAACAGTATATGGGGGTCGTAGTTAGGGTTGCCACCTTTTTTACAAAAAAATATCATATTCTTGTACTGCGAAAATATATTTCATTCCGAAACTTTCGACGCCTGCGATTGTCGAGCAGTTTAAGTGGGATAGCCGTTAAAAAAGGCGTATTTTCACCATATAATACGTAATATTCACAAAATATATTTCCACGGAAAAAATTGTTAAAAAAAAAAGAAAAATAGAGTGGTACAGAGTCGCGGGGGAACTTGAACCCCAAATGCTGCTCTGGTGATAATCTGACGCGCTACCGTTGTGTCCACGGAACTTTCTTAGGTGTAGATTACTAAATACCCACACAGCACAACGTCCGGCGGCGTCCCAGGGACGTCTTGTTACTGATCAGGACGTACAGGCGGTCTGAACGTCCTGATCAGTAACAAGACGTCCCCAAGACGTCCCTGGGACGTCTGTGGATGTCCCTGGGACGCCGCCGGACGTTGTGCTGTGTGGGTATATATATAATTAGTTTACTACGTACGTTAGAAACTTTAAATTATAATATCTCGAAAACGAAGGCCCATTCGACAAAAAGCCAAAATGGTATTTTCATACTACAAGAGTATTTAACTGTATATAAGATATATAAGATCCGGACCGAATAAATAATAAGGCTGATGTGAAAGCGTAACTAAAATAAAAGGCAAGGGTAAAGAAGATTCCGCCGGACCGCGGCGGTACGTGACCGGTGGCACATTTTCTCGGTACTTACGAGGAGGGCTCGCTATATGACCGACGGGCACGTCAAAACACAAAGTGGACGACCGGAGCTCATGCATGCCACGGCGTCCAAACATTCTTTCCGATTTCCTTGCATGTAAGTGTGTTTCATTATTATTAATTAAGGTGTACGTATAATGAAACGAATATATTTTCAACGAATAGGTTATTGTTTGTTTCATTACATGTGTAAAATAATAGTCTGCGCAGATTTTTGCTAACCTATTTCTTTATTGAAATGTGTATTTTTTTTAGTATCGAGTTCCTTGGAAGGAAATTGAAGAAATCTTATTGGAGAAGCAAAAGAGAAAATATTATATTTGGTAAGTGACGTTTACATTTATTTATGTATAATAATACGTATGATATTAGTTTAGTGTTTATTACAAATTTTTCGTTTTTTATAGGTTGGAATATTAAAAAAAGGAAAAGTAAAGTACACTCGCTGAGCTGCTGGGCGCTCCTCCGAGTATTTGATAATAATAATAATTATAATTAAACTTTACTTGCTGCATCGCACCTTATCTTTTATAACATCACTCGACAGGCTGCAGGGCGCCACGTCTCGAGTATAACAACTTTCAATAAAGTTGGGCGTCTGCGATAGCATAACCGCTACGCTTATATATTATTTATTATTGTACTATATATAGTGTACTAGAAATATAAAAAATAAAAATATAAATCGTCATGTCTATAATAATTAATAATAGTATTATTAATATCTTACCACTCAGTTGTCACAATATGCAAATTATCAGTAAAGGCGAATGGTTATCAGATGACCATATAGAATATTTTCACAAATTATTAGAAGCTAACTCGAATTATAAACCACGCGAGACGTGGAGAATTCAATTGCCTGGTACAATTCAACCAGTTCCTGAAAATCAGGATCACATACAGATTTTGCACCAAACCGAAGACTTTAGAACCAATGCAGGGGGACACTGGGTTTGTAGCTTCTATAAACACGATGAAAGAAGAGTTTATATTTATGATTCTTTTAATTCCTCGAAGTTGCATAATCATCATACAATTTATCTACAGAAGTTATACCCGTTTTTAAATAAACATGACGGAACAATTGACGAAGAATTTATTGAATTTCCACGTGTACAAGCTCAACCTAACACTCGGGATTGCGGAGTTTTTGCGATTGCATTTGCTGTCTCGTTATTATTCAAAATATTACCAGACAAAGTAACGTACAATCATGCGTTGATGCGTCAACATTTAATCCAAATGTTTCAAACAAATCGTATAGAACATTTTCCATGCACTCAAAATCCACAATACACGCGTTGTGTGCACAAATATGAATCTGCAATTGGTAGAACAATTAATAAAAATCCCTCTTGTGGAAATTGTCCTCCATTTAAAATTGGTCAAAGTGACATTTCTAATGAAACAGATAATAAAATATCCCCAGTTCAAAATGTAGTACTTAGTGACAAAGAAGTCACCATATATACAAAAAATGTAATTCAGACAGATCCATCATTGGTTTCGAAATCAAAGATCAGCAATGTATACTCATCAAGTAGTAGGACAGAATACATGTCTAATTATTCTAAAGATTATTATCAAAAACATAAAGAGGAAATTAATTTAAATTCTAAAGATTATTATAAAAAGCATAAAGAGGAAATTAATTTAAAAAGAAAAGCTGTTTATAAAGCAAAGAAGGGGGAGTGTAACACAAAACAGGACAAAGATTGTAAAAAGGGGGAGCAAAGCATAAAACTTTATAGCTATGAATATTATAACGCACACAAAGAAGGTATAATAAAAAAGGAAAAAGTGCATTATGACGCAAATAATGAAGTGAAATGCGGGAAGCGAAAAAATTATTATTATCAGCTAAATAGAGAATGTATAATCAAAAAGGCAAAAGTGCATTATGACGCCAATAAAGCAGGTATACTTAAAAAGGCACAAGTGCATTATGCTGCAAATAAAGAAGCGAAATGCGGAAAGCAAAGAAATTATGATCAAGTAAATAAAGAAGTTATCTCCAAAAAGCGGAAGGTATATTATCATGAAATACGTAAAGGAGATGGTAATAATAAAGTAGCAAAACGTCGTGTTGCTCTGCAAATAATAAAAAAGTATCGTAATATTGCTGTAACAAATAACAATATAGCAACCAAAAATAACAAAGAAACTTATATTAGAAAACTCTCAAAAATTATTAACATGTCGTCCGGAGAAGCAAGTAGATTGGAAGCTGAGCGCATAATAAAATGGTGTTTTCATATTAGGCAAAAGTACATTTTGAAAATTAGGAAACTGTTAAAAGATTGTAAAGAAAAAGTGGAAGTCTCCTTAACGCGCGCAGCAGAATGTTTTGAAGTTGACGACAGGATTAATGCTTTGTGTGGAGAATCCAGACATACTTCTTCTTCAGAATCATATTATGCGGAAAGTTCGTACGATCCTTTCAGCGGTTCTGAATCAATCATATTGAATTCGGCAGGGAAAGCTATAAACGTTCTACCTGTATTGCAATCGAAGAAGACGACAAAGGCATGGCATTGTAGTTATCTTTGTAAAACAAAAGATGTTGAAATTCTGAATAATTTACAGGATTTCTTCAAACGATTGTTAGAATGCTCATTAAAAAAGGTACATAAGTTGAACAACCATATCAGTAGCTGTTCTAATAAAGTGCATGCTGAAAAAATTGGTCATTCTCAGGGTTGTTACATAAACCCTAAACTATGTAAGTCCAATTTTTTAGCCATTGAGATTTTGGCACCTCACTTTCCGAATTTACGACATTTGAAGAGAACGATATACAAAATAGCGAGCATTTATAAAGACCAATTACATAATTTAGACAAAGCTTTAAACGATAATGACCTTAAAACACTTGAACGAATAACACTGCAAGCTCGGAAAGAAGCTGAAGCGTTACAAAAAAATAATACTGACATAAGCTTGAACGAAGAAGAGATTATATCTCGATATTATTTAGCATTTAGAGCTTTCACAAAGCGGTCTATGGACACACCACGCATCCCGTGCGTTTCCTGCGAGAAACTCTGTTTTCAACGAGAGGTTCGTAAGCTTGATATTTCTAAGAGATATAAGGGAAATGTACTGCAAACGTTGTTAAATTATATTGGATACAAAGTTGGTGACATGCATTTTATTTGCCGATATTGCCACGATAAAATTTGCAACGATTCCATACCACCAAAATGTATTTTAAATAAGCTTGATGTACGTTCAGTTCCAGAAATATCAGTGTTGAACGATTACGAGCGAATTCTCATTCAAAGAGCTAAACCGTTTCAAACGATTGTGAGAATGGATACAGTAATGCGTAAAAATATGCCACATAAACATATGTTTCCAAAAGTAAAGGGGAGAACATTTCACCTTCCTTTGCCGTTACAAGAAAATTTAAAAAAAATCTGTCCTCCGACTGAACCTTTAAATCAAAATCATGAATTATACATATTGGTGCGGGGCGTTCCAACAAAATCTAAAATAGTTTGGGAAAAGTTAGTTGACTTGAAGAAAGTATGGAATGCCTTAGTATGGTTGAAAGCCAATAACCCTCTATACTCAGAAATTGTTTTACCACAATCGCACGATTTATTGCTAAGTGCCAAATTACCAGATACAGAATTTCAAGAAGAAGTTGTTACCAATGATAATAATAACGAATCTATCGAGGACGTTGACGGTGAAATACTTAATATCGATGAAAATATCGAACGTGCATTATTGACGCAAATGTCACAATCTGATGCATATTATGATCAGTTTACGATTTATCCAATGTATGACAAAAGGGTTAATGAATCTGCTACCGCACTCTATCAAATGCTTAAAGTTCATGACATTCCGTTAGGCCATCGTGCTGAACAATTAGATGTGAAATGTTTCCCAGATTTATATCCTTATGGGGTGAATGGACAGCATGAAGACAGATTGGTTCGTTTGACTGATCATGAATTCATTAAGTCCAAACTGATGTCCAAGCATTCGCAATTTCGATTGAACATGCAATATATTTTCCATTTATTACACGATACCAATATGCGACAATTGAACGCTGGAATTTATCACAAAATGAACGTCGTAAATCCACGTGATAAATACACAGCTGCTGGTTTTCTTGAGCAACTTTCTAAAGATCAGCTACAAACGAATTTGAACACTATATTTTCCAGATTACGTAATACAGCACAGTATTGGCGAAAACCGAGAAACGATTTGAACTGTATGATACACCATTATGGACCAGCTACATGGTTCCTCACGCTTAGTCCAAGTGAGTGGCTATGGACAGATTTAATAGAATATCTTCGTGAAGTAAACGGCCCATCGGTGGCTAAAATGTCCCCGAACGAACTCATTGCTTCTGATCCCGTTTCAACTGCTCGATTTATAGATAATGCATTCCACGCTATGCTGGATTTCATTTGTTCGCCCGACAATCCGATTGGCAAGGTGACACATTACTTTTGGCGCAGAGAATATCAAAGCAGGGGATCACAACATTTTCATCTTTTAATTTGGATTGAAGATGCACCTATAATCGATAAATCTTCGAAGGAAGATGTAGCACGATTCATTAGGAAATACGTCACTTGCAGATTGCCATCACCGCATGTGTCGCCAGAATTATATAATCGTGTAATTGCACATCAAATGCATAAATGCAATAGCTATTGTCTACGCAACAAAAAAACTAAAAATTCCTTCCGTAAAGTATGCAGATTTTCATTTCCACGTCCAGTTACAGATACTTTGATAATAAGGGATGTAGCTGTTTCTATAGGTGCTAGAAAACAATTGAAAGCAAAAGGTAGACTCTATGATCTTCCACGTTCAACACAGGAAGTCCGTATCAATGATTATAATGCTCCCGTTCTCACGGTTTGGAGAGGTAACATGGATATACAGTATATTGGGGAAAAGACAGGGTTGGTAACATATTACTGTACTAAGTACGTGTCAAAGCCGGAAAAAAGTTACGCTACGGACACTTTGGCAGCAATAAATTCTACTAAGTCATTAGCTAGTCTGCTGTGCAACCTTGGAATGCGCATGCTAAATCATAGAGAATGTGGAGCGCCCGAATGCGCTGATACTCTTTTAGGATTATCATTGTATGGCACTGACTCTAGTACTACTATTAGATGGTTAGATGTAAATATACTGAGAAGTAGGAAATTGAAAACTCGCAAAGAGATTGAGGATCTGGAAGGTGAATCCACAGACATATTTTGTCCATCCCTCATAGATGATTACTATCCTAACAGACCCAAGGAATTAGAATCTATGCATCTGTACGATTTTGGTATGTGGTATGACGTTACTAAAATTAGACCGTCTGAAAAAACTGAATACTATGAAATCCGTGTATCTTTGTTTTTGAAAAAAAGGCAAAGAGGGTATCTTATCAATCATTATAAGTACAATGTTCAAAACCAACCTGAGAATTATTATTTCTCATTATTATTATTATTCAAACCTTGGAGAAATACTGACGAATTGAAAAATGGATTTGACACATATGCGGAATCTTTTTTGTCGCTAGAATCACAATTGACAGATGCAGTTCAGTATCACGAACGAATAACGGATATTCAAGAAGCGCGTGATCATATAAAGGAAGAAATTGAAAAGAACGTGTTGAATATTGTAGAACAAGAAGAAAATGATCAAGGCGATCACCCATTAGATTGTGTCCCCGTTGAAACTGTTGGTGCCATGAAAGATTTTAAAGACACGGAAAACAAATTGGACTGTGGTGATCTTCAAGAAATGATTTCGGAATTGAACCATGATCAGAAGCGGATATTTGATAAAGTTACTAAGTCCTTGACATCTAACGATAACATTCTTAGACTTTATGTCAGTGGAGAAGGTGGCACTGGGAAAAGTTTTTTAATAAAAACTATCAGACAGTGGATCAAGCAGAGTATCGGAAAAGATACAGCAGTAACTGCTCCTACTGGAATCGCAGCTTTTAATATCGAAGGTCTTACCATCCACCGATTATTTCAATTACCCGTCGAACATGGGCATACAGCCCAGTATAGGCAACTTAGCGATGCAGCCCTTCAAATTGTACGAGACCAACTCAAAAATGTTGCTTTACTAATCATCGATGAAATTTCGATGGTTTCTAACGTAACTTTCCTGTACATACATCTACGACTTTCAGAAATATTTGATACTGCATATTCCGATGATGGTTGGTTTGGAAAAATACCTATTCTGCTATTTGGTGACTTACTACAACTTCCTCCTGTTCACGAAGCACCTGCTTTTATACAATTATCCAAAAAGAGTATGGAGAAAAATGTTGGAGCATTAGCTTCTTATAATTTATGGTCTGACTTGTTTAGCTATGACGAATTGACAATAAACATGCGACAGCAGGGTGATAATATTTACAAAGAGATCTTGTCGAGAATTCGCACTGGAGTAGTGACCGCTTCGGATACAAAGCTTTTAGAATCGAGGAAATTAAATTTCAAAGCGACAAATTGTAATGACCGGTTAAAGGAATTAAGTGATTACATGCTTAATGTAGGATCTAATACGGTGTGTTTACTTCCCACATGTGTTCAGTGTGATGTTTTGAACGCTGCAATGCTGAGTCGATTTCCATCCGAAGAAATCCATTTGATTGCTCATGATACAACGAATTGTGCACCGTATTTGAAAAAAAGGGTGTCAAAGGTACTGAACAATAATGACGATGATAGCTCCCGAACGGCGGGACTTGCAAGAGTCGTAATTGTTAAAACAGGAGTGCAAATCATGATTAGAAGAAATATTGATGTTACACTAGGTCTTGTCAACGGTACCATTGCTAAACTTATTTCTGTTACACGAGGTGTTAATAATGACGTTGAAAAATTGAAAATTATATTACCCACGGGGCAAGAACATATGATAGAACGGGTAAGTGTTAAATTTGAAGTAATGAATGGAGCGTTTGTTATTAGAAAACAATTTCCGATTTGCCTTAGCTATGGTATAACAATTCACAAAAGTCAAGGACTAAGCTTGCAGAATGCTGTCATAGAATCAGGTAATTCAATATTTACTTGCGGACAAATTTACGTTGCTCTTTCTCGGGTGACCACATTACAAGGACTCCATCTTATTAATTATGATCCATCTTCCGTAAAGGCACAAGAATCGGCTATAATAGAGTACAACAGATTGCGAAAAATATATAGACCTGATCTTATGACTATTTCAATTTCTAAAAACCGCGTTCTCAAAGTTCGTGATGCTCTTTGGGCAGTACCTAATTATAATGTATCCGAATGTCAGAATACTGATGATCACATCGTGGATACCATACAATACTACGTAAGAGGTCTCCCGAATACTGATGGTGTGTCTTGTTATGCGAATGCCACAATCCAATGTATGTTATATTGTTCATCCATAAGAGAAAACTTATTTTCGATTGAAAAAGATGATCATATTATAAAAGTCTTTATGGACCAATATAAATCGGATCAAAATCCAAATATAATATCATTACAGCAATTTGCAGGAGAAAAATACGCTAACAATCAGCTACATGATTCAGCTGAGTTTATTACCTCTCTTTGTGATCAGGAGATTCTTATTAAGAATGTAGTACAACACGAAATTACAACGGTATTAAGATGTTTAAGTTGTAATTACACAAGTACTACTATCAGTACAAATTGTGTGGTACATCTTGCACTACCCAAGATGTTAAAAAGTAAACCATTCGAATTTCAAGATATAATAAAATATAATTTCACAGGATGGAAAAATTTGAAAGATACCTGCAATAATTGTGATAATTCAAACACAATGAAGAAAATCGATATAACTGCTTGCAAACAAATTCTTATTGCAAAATTACATTTGTTCGATCACGATAGTAGTGGCACAACAACGAAAGTGGACAATTTCTACGTCAAAGCAATGCCTACTACTAAAATACAATTGGTAGATCACTGTTACAAACTTAAGGCAGCGATTTTCCACCACGGTAAAAGTATTTCCGATGGTCATTACACGAGTATGGTAAGGGGTAAGGGCACAACGTGGGTATCCGTTGATGATTTACGAGCAGAAAAACAAGCTTGGCCACGAAATGCTAAAAATGCATACATATTTTTCTTCGAAAGGTGTTAATTGCGTTTGTTAATACACTTCAATGTTAAATGCGTCCAGCGCCAAAGGCTGCTTTCAGCGCCATAAGCTGCTTCGCGCACCATATATTGTATACAAAGTACAATACATATAATATAATACATATAGATTGGCAATCCGGTGCACACGTTTCTGTTCGTAGTTGTTAAACTTACGTAGAATATAGAATTTATACTTAATTCTGTCGCGTGATAATTTGTAATTTATAATATTAAAAATTATCTAAAGTCAGTCCCTACGCAAATTATCTTTGTAAAAAGAAGTGAGATCCCCATAAAAAACTTCAAAAAAGTAAAAAATACGCCAAGTACATGAAAAATCTAATAAATCACAAAAAATAGAAGACAATAATAAATACAAAAAATAGAATCTAGAATTTATCCTTAATTCTGTCGCGTGATAATTCGTAATTTATAATATTAAAAATTATCTAAAGTCAGTCCCTACGCAAATTATCTTTGTAAAAAGAAGTGAGATCCCCATAAAAAACTTCAAAAAAGTAAAAAATACGCCAAGTACATGAAAAATCAAATAAATCACAAAAAATAGAAGACAATAATAAATACAAAAAATAGAATCTAGAATTTATCCTTAATTCTGTCGCGTGATAATTCGTAATTTATAATATTAAAAATTATCTAAAGTCAGTCCCTACGCAAATTATCTTTGTAAAAAGAAGTGAGATCCCCATAAAAAACTTCAAAAAAGTAAAAAAATACGCCAAGTACATGAAAAATCAAATAAATCACAAAAAATAGAAGACAATAATAATCACAAAAAAAATAGAAAAGTATACAATACAAAAAAAGATGTGAAATCAAAATGAGCTGCCAGTACATAAAGGTGCTTTCCAACTGCGCTTAAGATGACACAACTACATACACACAGCTGAAATGCTGTGTTCATACATTCCATTACAATGTATTACATAATATTAAGCAGATATATTTTTATACAAATAAATATTTTAATACGAATAAATATTTTATTCAAAATACTTGGCGCTGCGCAACCGAAAAAATATTAATTGCCTTAGTATTAATTAATAATTTACAACAACTCCATTACAATATAAAATACATATACATACACATATTAGAAACGCACTCAGATTTATTCTACATATATTTAATTCTAATATCATACGTAGCATATGCACACGCACGCACGCACACACACGCACGCACGCACGTACAAGAAAGAAAGAAAAGGATTAATGCAATTTATACATATTTATTGAATTTAGCAACACCAATTCGGGGCGCAGCGCCAAGTATTTTGAATAAAATATTTATTCGTATTAAAATATTTATTTGTATAAAAATATATCTGCTTAATATTATGTAATACATTGTAATGGAATGTATGAACACAGCATTTCAGCTGTGTGTATGTAGTTGTGTCATCTTAAGCGCAGTTGGAAAGCACCTTTATGTACTGGCAGCTCATTTTGATTTCACATCTTTTTTTGTATTGTATACTTTTCTATTTTTTTTGTGATTATTATTGTCTTCTATTTTTTGTGATTTATTTGATTTTTCATGTACTTGGCGTATTTTTTTACTTTTTTGAAGTTTTTTATGGGGATCTCACTTCTTTTTACAAAGATAATTTGCGTAGGGACTGACTTTAGATAATTTTTAATATTATAAATTACGAATTATCACGCGACAGAATTAAGGATAAATTCTAGATTCTATTTTTTGTATTTATTATTGTCTTCTATTTTTTGTGATTTATTTGATTTTTCATGTACTTGGCGTATTTTTTACTTTTTTGAAGTTTAATTATGACAATCATGGGGAGATGCTGCCACAGTGGTGTTTCAACATGAAATAGAATTATTTTAGACGGGAACCTGCGGCTTGGCAGTGCCCCCACCATATTCACGAAATACTGTAGCATGTTAGCGATGTAAAAAAGCCAGCCCTAGTGATCTCGAATGCACTCGAAACTCGATCGGCCACAATCGTTTGAGCCGAGTGTACGAGCTTCACCTTGTCTCCCTTTCCTATTACATTCGTGTGTTCCGATTTAAACTTCGCGTTTCTGAAGTACTACGCGCTAGTGGTGGAGAAATATGGATAGTCGGCACTATCGATAGTTTCCGATAGTTGGGTCATTAACCATCGATAGTTATCGATAGTTATCGATAGTGGTAGTATGATGCAATATATTTTGTATTTATAATTTATATATACTTTTATATATATTTATATATTATATATATTTTCATTTTCTTGATCCTGCTTCTTCAAATTTAATTTTTTAAAGCTGTTTCTCTTCATAAAATATTTGTAATATATACATATATATAGAAAAAACGTGTACCCAGATAGCACACGTCGTCTATAAGCAGTCTTTAAGACGTCTTGAACGTACATAAAAAAAAATTATTAATGTACAACTTACCATTTCTTGTATACTATATAAAATAAACTATATAATAATAAAGAAATTAATACAAATTTAAGATTATTTAAGCCACAACTGCTTGGCACGTAAAGGTGTACGTAAACGTGTTTCAAGAGTGGTTTTCCCCTACTTGGGAAGGCCTGGACTAACCTACGATTTTCAATACCGATAATTATTGATAGTGAAAATAAGCCATCGATAGTTTTCGATAGTGAGAACCATCGATGCCCCAATTACTACGAATATTCTAAAACTAATCATATTTGAGGCAGTCAGAGCAACAACGGACTATTGAAAAAAAAAAAATTTCCTAGTTTATATGATTAGTAGAGCCTATTGGAATACATTATTAATACTAATTCAGTTTCGAAAGAAATGAAAAGCAGCGTCGACGCTGAAAATCACGTGACTGGTTTTGACGCTGAAAACGAGCGTCCAGCGTCAGCATGAAATCGCACCTTTATTTTCATTTTTTCGGTGGTATATTAAGAAAACTTCAAATGCCCGAAAACATCAGAAACCGACTAATAAAACACTTGTACACTGAATCTGATTTTAACACTTTTATTTTAGTAATAAAATAAAACTTCACTTACAATCGTTACTTATTTTCCAATCACCACCTTCTGGTGATTTACAACTTATAATTTCGAATAATATATTTTAACTGGTTAACACTGGTTGTAACGTCTTTTTTATCTTTTTACGTACGTATTAAACATAACAAAATTACAATATTCAATATTTCAATCATATAATCCTCGCTCCGCAGATGGTCAGTCCCTTTTTATAGGGCTGTCGATCACTCCTTCTCTGGGATTTGTCACACGACAAATCATAGGTGGGAGTCCCCATTCCGCAGCTTCTACCTGGAAACTTCCAGGAAGAATCTTCCCATCGCTCTATTCTGGGGTTTGTTTACGAATTAAGCACGTTCCATTTTATCAGATTCCAGCAGCGACGATAGGAAGTGTGACGTCCCACTATGTTCGCGCGGTCCTAATTAGCTTCCTCCTTATATGACCTACCCACGAATCTACTACTATCGATAAAACCACAACTCTTAACCCTTTACCAATCACCAGATCTTGGACGATGTACAGTATTGTCTCCGTGTGTGCCCGCTGGTCGGGACCGGCGATGGGTACTCAGAAGGCGCGATCCCTAATTCCGAGTGTGCGTTTCTCGCTTCTTTCTGGCCGAAGGAGTGAGCGAGATGGACCGGTTTTCTTGCGCGCGGGCGTGCGGGCACTCAGTTGGAATCGTGACTGGCCAACGCATGCGCGCGACGGTCAGATAGCCAGGCACGGCACAAGTCTTTTTTGCGCCCTAGACAAACTTTTCAAATTACGCCCTATATTATAATACATTTATTTGAGATTATTAATAACCTTACTTTGAATTTTTATTCGTAGTTTAATCCACTTATAGTACAACTTGTAATATTTAATTCTAAAGTTTATTTTCAGCAATAGCAGCAATGAAAATACATACCATTTTGCACCACTTGTCGACTTTCTGTCCTAGACAGATGTCCAATTTTGCTTATAGGGACGAGCCAAGCTTACAGGCAGCGAACAGTATGTACATAGCCAAAAACTACACATATAACGCGTCTTAGACTAAATAAATTTTTATATGTGCTTTTGAAAACTGAAATTCTTATATTTTCTATTTTATATACATATTTATAACACCATTGTTGAATTTTCTAAATGAAAGGAAGGACAACCTCGACGTCCTTCGTATAGTTATAATTTTCACTAAAATATTAATGGATACATCATTATTGTACGAATATCTACGTAATATCGGAAATGTACATATGAATTAACGTATTTACATTATTGTAAGGCATTACATATATATTATTTGCCTTGATAATTACATTAATGTGTGGGTATAATACGTTCGTCCGTAATAGACACCTGGTTCCATTTATCAGATAATAATAGATTCTTCTGGGCCAATTTGCATCCTCCTCGAATGATTTTGTTACAGGGGAACACTAGTTAACAACAATAACAGAGATGGATTATGTACTTCATCCGTACTTAATACTCCACCACATGGTACATTTGTTAAATGAAATGATGGTTGTTCTTCGTACCAATGTTCAGATTCTTCCATTCCTTCCATAGTTCACCGCGTTATTCATCTCGTTCTTTCCAGCCCCTGATCTGAAATCTCCCCGAAGAATTGCCTCATGCTGTAAACAATTTATGTAGTATTAATCCTTACTGCCAATAGTAAAACAGACTGTCATACAAGCTTAAGAAATTTAACTTATATTTTTTTCGAGATTGATGACCAGCCGTTTCTCTGCAGATCCTTTCACGTTGACGCTGTCCCTTTCCAGTCGACTGGTGCGATATTGAAGCGCCGTAACTTCCCAGCGGTCATCCCTTCCATGTTCCACCGCGTTGTTCATCTCGTTCTTTCCAGCCCCTGATCTGAAATCTCCTCGAAGAATTGCCTCATGCTGTAAACAATTTATGTAGTATTAATCCTTACTGCCAATAGTAAAACAGACTGTCATACAAGCTTAAGAAATTTAACTTATCTTTTTTCGAGATTGGTGACCAGCCGTTTCTCTGCAGATCCTTTCACGTTGACGCTGTCCCTTTCCAGTCGACTGGTGCGATATTGAAGCGCCGCACAGTGGGGCAAAGTGACGAAGTTTGTTTCAAAATCAAAGAACTTTTGATAGAAATGAGATAGAGAGATGATTTTTTTTTAAATTAAAGCTGAAATATTGCAGATTAAGGGAAAATTAAAGAGATTATGGTACGAACGTTTTTTAACTTTGAAAATCTGTGTTAAACTCGAAATCGTACCATAATTTCATTAATTTTCCCTTATTCTGCAATCTTTCAGATTTAATTTAAAAAAAAATCATCGCTCTATCTCATTTCTATCAAAAGTTCTTTGATTTTGAAACAAACTTCGTCACTTTGCCCCACTGTGCGCCGTATCTTCCTCGTGGCCTGTGAATGTTAAACCCTTGTAGCCCTGGTTTCAGTTCGAATCCTGTAAAAATATGAAATTTTTTCATTTAGTCAGCAATAAGATACTTGAGAGCATCATGTAAATGAAACAAAAATTTATTTTACAGCTTACCTTCGGTGATTTCATTTCTGTTGATTTCGCAGGAAATGCTTTCGTAAATTTCCGATTGTTTCTTTGATGAACTTTGGTTCGTTATGGGTGTTTATCTGTAACTCATGAAACAGTTTCTGCAAATGCCTTATTCGCCTATCTTCCGATGAAACCTCTTCATGCACGCTTTCCTGTCCGATATCTTCTTCTTGTTCTGTTGTTACTACCGGCTCTTCTTTTTCTATTTCTGCTACCGGCTCTTCTTCTTTCTCTTCTGCTACCAGTTTTTCCACCTCTTCTTCTTCTTCTTCCTCTTCTTCCTTCTCTTCTTTTTCTTCTTCTCCTTCTAAAGGTTCTTCTTGCTGTGTTCCGTTCTGTTCATCAATGATTTCTTCTATTTCTCTGGCGGATAAAGTCTCTGCTTCCTCGCATGTTGCTAAATATTCTGCAACTATTTGTTCTGTGGGTTCTGCTTCTATTATAGCGCCAATCATTGCTTCCAGTTGAGCTTCTAACGGATCAGTAGGCTCCTCTTCCGTGACTGGTGTGCCCGGAGGGATGTTCCGCATAATTTTGTTCCAGGCATTCGCAACATTTATGGTTTCTACATCTTCCCAAGCTTCGTGGACGAAGTTTATGCAATCCATTAAATTGTACTTCCGGTGAAATTCCTGTATTCCACCGGGGTAGTCGAGAATACGCCGTAACATTTTGTGACGGAACGTTCTTTTCATTTTTGCGATAATGCCTTGATCCATGGGCTGTATAATGGAAGTGGTACTAGGGGGCAAGAACATAATCTCGAAATTATCCGTCTTGGATTTGAAGGCTTCAACCTGATGTCCTCCAAAGTTGTCCAACAAGAGCAAAATTTTACCACTTCCCCCACTGTCTAATTGCCGTTTCCTCACGGCGGGCTTAAAATGGTTTTCATACCAATCTTCGAATACTTTTCGGTCTACCCAGCCGCTTTTCTGCGATTTAAATATCACTGGTAACTTATTTCTTGCGTGCTTCAGTGCCCTTGGATTTTTAAATTTATATACGAAGAGGGGGATCAGCTTGTGGGTTCCTGCTGCGTTAGCGCACAAGCCCACGCTTACACGGTCTTTCTTCACCTTCTTTCCTGAAATCCTTGCTTCTTTGCCGTGGACCAAAGTTTTCGTGGGTACAGTCTTCCACGCCAGACCAGTTTCGTCCATATTGTATATATTTTCCAATGGGATGTCCTCTTCTCGTATTTTTCGTATAAAGGATACTGTAAATTCTTCGGCAGCCGCCACATCGGCACTTCCTTTTTCACCGTAAATATTAATTAGGCGGATGTCGTGACGTTTCTTGAATTTCGTCACCCATCCCCTACTAGCCTTAAATCCTGTTGTTCCTGCAAATTGTGTCGCAATTTCCATCGCCTTCTCCTGCAGCAACAGGTCGGGGGAAGGAAGGGGGAAGGGTTGCCGGGGTATCTGAAGAAGGGGTGGGGGGAAAGTAGATGGGGAAGGGTTGCGAGGTTTAGGTTGGGAAATGAAATGAGGGGGGGGAGGTACTGGGAGGAGGAGGAAAATAGGCTATGCAGGGTGTGTAGAGGGGGTGAAGAGACGTGGGAGCACGTATGGGAGGTGTGTATGGGGTTAGGGGAAGAGAGGGGGTGGCAGGAAATGGCAGGGGAGGTGCTAGATGATGGGGGGTAGGGGGAGGTATGGATGAGAAGAATTGAGGAGAGGAGAGAGGGAAGGGAGCATGGATGAGGAGATGAGAGTGGAAGGGGAGTCGAGCGGAAACGGGGGTCCGGGAGAGAGCGGGAGACGCGTTGCGAGCGGCGGAGCGGGAGGTGGAGGGCGAGCGAGCGGGGAAGGGGGAAGTAGATTAAGATAGGATAAGATAGGCTAAGATAGTTTAAGATAGTTTAAGGTAGATTTAAGGTAGAGTAAGGGAGAAGAGTGTGATAAGAGGCGTAGGTTAAGGAGATTGTAACCCCGAGGGGAGTCAATAAAGACAGTACTACTAATAACCTTACTTTGTTATTAATAATCTCAAATAAATGTATTATAATAAAGGACGTAATTTGAAAAGTTGGCCTAGGGCGCAAAAAAAACTTGAGCCGGGCCTGCGTCAAGCTTTTGCGTTGCGGTTTCGTGCTTCCGTATGTGCCTGCGACCATCGCGCACGCCCGTCGCGCACGCAAAGGACGGAGTGACACGGCGCCCGAAAGACGGAGGGAGACAAAACATGAAAGCTGTCGTCTGTCTCGTACTGTCCTCGCTCGGTTTTAGTGGCTCTCGCTCGCTCTCGTTCCATCTCGCTCTCGCCTTCGCCGGACAAGAGTGAGACAGAAGTGGTGGGGATAGCGACAGGGCTATATCGGATACACCAAATCGGGTACATATGGAGACAATACTGTACCTTGGCGGTCCTCATCTCCAGCTAATCATATATTATTATTATTATTTACGAATACGAAATTCCCCTTCCCCTCTTTGCCTTAGAGGCATGATTTCCCTCCTCAACCACAAATTGCAGCAAGTCCCTCGCCCCAAACCCTCTAAATCGAAACCTCCTTTCCCCCACTCTCTACCAATGAAAACCACAAACAAACCACCCTCAAAACACCAATCACCACCCCCAAAAATCCACCCAACGAATTGAGTGCCCCTTTTTCGAAAGCCCATTGTCTTCTAGTCTAATTATAGATCAACCTTTGCCCCTTACAGAAACCCCAGAGTTATTGCGACGCATTCTTTGGGCATGAGTCATCACGCATACCGCAAATTCCCCGCATACCTCACATTCCATCAGTTTGTATAAATACCGGTGCCGCGTGGCCCACGCACTAGCAGTCTCACCTCAGACTTACCGCAGTCTTACCTCAGTCTTATCAGTTACGCATAGTCTTAATATTCAAACGTCTAAATTATCTTTAAATTCAGTGTTCGCCAACCAGCGTCTACATCACCGTAAGCGTTTCAATTTCTCTTATATTATATTATTGTTTATGCTTTTGTTTATAACATTTAATTGCCTACGCTATTTCTTTTTATTAATTTCTTTGTTTAGACTTACGCTTATCGCTTTACACATATATCGTTTAATTGCATTTATATCGGTTACTCTTGCTTAGGCTAGCCTCATATTGTTCTATTGCTATCTTTATCATTTAATCACCTTATTGTTTAACTCCATTGCCTCGCATCTTTTGTTATCATTACTACCAATTTGTCTAATGTTAACTATCTATCATTTACCTTTATATAAATGTTATGTGCCTATGCTGAATGTCCAACGCATAATTATAAAGTGTCTATTGCTATCTTTTACGCGTTCCAATAAATAACGCTTTCGCTTTTACCTTTAACTGTGAATTCTCGCTATTTCGCCTCGAATGCCTGGAACCATTACGAGCAACAACTACAGCTGATCGGTCTCCGCGAGCGTCGGGAGTTCTTGCCCGTGTTTACTAACGTTCTTTCACAGAGAGTCCCGTATGGCCATTCCCAAACCTATAGTAAAAAACCTACTTTTTACGCCTCTTTTCATGCAATGCAGCTGGTAAGCCAATTACCGAGCCATAAATCAAAGCCGCAAGTACTCTCATGTGTGTTACTCGGGTGTACGATCACCATACAGCCTTCCCTGATCGATACGAGTTGCGAAGCATAGCCTTCATAGTGAAGCAGGTCTTCCTATGAAGCAAAGTCTTTGAGCTCACCTACACCCCCCTCAAGTGCGAAGCATAGCCTTTACAGTGAAGCAGGTCTTCCTACGAAGCAAAGTTCGAGCTCACCTACACCCCTCCTCAAGTGCGAACCATAGCCTTCATAGAATAATTTTACGTAAAGAGCAGCTGAATAACTATTACCGTTTCGACACAAAAGATGCTCAAAGTTGAAAATTTGCAGTTGTTTTCAAAATCGATTTTCTCAAAAACTGAAGGCGATAGAGCAATTCTGCTTGCGGATTTGCGTTCAGGGAGAAAAACTCTACAAGAGTCATCCAATGGTTAGTGCAGACCAAAATCGTGTTGGACAGTGTTATAGCAACATCCTGATTCAGAGATGATCCAGGCATTACTGTTATTACTGACAGATCTTCGTCTGTGTAAAGTTAGCCCCCCTTTTTTTGGAAACTTAAAATTTTCTTGTTGTACCAGTTTGTACTAGGTTTGTACCGCGTTGTACCGTTGAGAGTGTTAAAAAATTCGACACCGTTTTCGAGAAAATGAGAAAAAACAATTATCAGGCTGGCCCCCCATTTTTAGAAATTATCATTTTTCGAGATTGTACTGAATTGTACTATAGTCGTGTTCAGATTTATTGGCCGGTGAGTTCGGTTTCTCGAGCAGCGCGCAAGGAGAAATCAGCCACCACCACCTGACGATCGTGGATTGGCAGTTGAAGTTCCTTAGGATCTTGGTGAGAAGCTAGAGAAAAGTAGCACCGAGGCAAGCAGCAGGTGGTGGGAGAATACCCTTCAGGAAACTCACCGGCCAATAAATCAGAACACGACTATAGTTGTACCGATCATTGTACCGTTCGACGAAATTGTTTAACTCTTTTGGTTTCCGAGAAATATCGAAATAACCAAAGTATCGAGTCGTACTACTGAGAAACAAAATTTACGAAAAATTAAAATCTCTCTGCTGTACCGGTTTGTGCTAGGTTTGTAACGCGTTGTACCGTTCGAAGAAATTGTTTAACTCTTTTGGTTTCCGAGAAATATCCAAATAACCAAAGTATCGAGTCGTACTACTGAGAAAAAAAATTTGCGAAAAATTAAAATCTCTCTGCTGTACCAGTTTGTACTAAGGTCGGTATCATATATATTGGCCGGTGAGTTTCGTAAGGGGTATTCTCCCACCACACCGTTTGTTTGCCTCGGTGCTCCTTTTCTCAATGTTTTCTGACTTGCTCTCGTTCCATCTCGCTCTCGCCTTCGCAGAACAAGAGTGAGCCAGAAGTGGTGGGGATAGTGCCAAGATTCTGACGTGTAGGCCAAACCGAGGTGTCAGCGTAGAAATACACACATCAGAATTGGTGTGCGTTAGCAACGAAAAAATTCAGGAACTTTATTGGTTAGAACATTCATTCTTTCTCGATAGCTTCATCTCGTATTCGTCTACGCATAGCTTCGCAACGCACACGACTATTACGTTAAGGATAAATAACAGCCAACCGGCTAGATTCAGGCGAAGCCGAGCAGCGTTCCCTTTACTCCGCCATACCCTGCGAGGGCCCTGCAACTCCAACTGACAAATCAGCGATCGTCAGATGGTGGTGCCTGATTTCTCCTCGATCGCTGCTCGGGAAACCGAATTCACCGGCCAATATATTTGATACCGACCTTAGGTTTGTAACGCGATGTACCGCGCTATACCGTATTTCCAAGTAATAATAAAATATACTTTATACTTACTTAACACTTTATGCAAAGGGAATAAGGTAGTTGACCCAGTCACCGATAGGTACCTGGTCGTCGATAATTTGAATTAATATTGAGATTTTATATGGTTTTTGAACAATATTGTGTTAAAAATAAAATTGCAAATTCATATTTAAGCCTTTATCTACATATATCACGAATTTGAAAGCGATTTATAAATTATATTTATAAACAAAAAAATGGACGAAAAGTAGCTCATTAAGGGGGTAGACACGGGTAATGCAGCGCGCTGTATACCGACACAATCTGGCCCGAAACATGGGTCTGGGAAGGTACGTTGTTTGTCCTTATATGATCAGATTTCGGGCTGAGTGACGTCTCATTCGAAAGAGGAAGCTTCAATGCAGTCCGCTCTGGTCATGATTCGACGAGATTGTGTTGATATCTAATAATATGAGTGATCAAAGTAGAGCAAAAGTCGACAAAATACACCCGCAAGAATCCAAGTATTTTTAGGTCACTAAAAGAGTTTTGTGACTCAAACGATGACCAGAGCGGACTGCATTGAAGCTTCCTCTTTCGAATGAGACGTCACTCAGCCCGAAATCTGATCATATAAGGACAAACAACGTACCTTCCCAGACCCATGTTTCGGGCCAGATTGTGTCGGTATACAGCGCGCTGCATTACCCATGTCACGTGGCGTGTTTACGTCCTTAAGTATTTTTAGGTCATTAAAAGAGTTTTGTGACTCAAACGGTTATCCCAGCGCTCCGCATTGAACCTTCCTCTTTCGAATGAGACCTCGCCCAGCCCAAAATCTGCTCATATAAGGACGAAAAAGGAAAAATTCCAAATCCATGTTTCAGGTTAGATCAGGCTAGTTCAGGTGGGCGGTCCGAGGACGCTAGCTTCCATAGCGTCTTCTACGTGCTGCGTGGAAGAGGGTGCTCGAAGCCAATGAAACGGTGGGCGTGCCACGGATATGGAAAACTCTAGTAGTGTGCTCTTGGGTCCTAAAGGTGAACTTCACCTTAAGGGTACGAGCCTACACGCACACTACTAGAGGTTCCCATATCCGTGGCATGCCCGTCGCTTCATTGGCTTCGAGCACCCTCTTCCACGCAGCACGTAGAAGACGCTATGGAAGCTAGCGTCCTCGGACCGCCTACCTGAACTAGCCTGGGTTAGATTGTCGGTATTACAGCGCGGTGCATCGCCCGTGTCACGTGACGTGTCTACCCCCTTAAGATTCTCGTTCATCACTAAGTTATCAAGGATTGGGTCAACTACCTTATATTGGGTATTATAGTTTTCGGGATTGCCTCTGATTTAGAGTAAAAAGTGTACAAAAAACTATAAGCATACAAAACGGAGTATTTCCTGGACGTTTCATAGTAACAAAAATACATAGGAAATCGAATATTTTAATTTTTAAATTAACATGTAAGGAACATAGTTGTTCTACGTTCTCAGGTAACAATTTTTTCATCAATCATTATATCTTAAATTTGCAATATTTTCCGATAAAGCACAGTCATATACATGTTCACGGCATAACAGTAAAATATTGTCCACGTGGGGCATAATTAAAGGAAAACAGACTTTTTTCACTTCGGACAATGTTCTACCAGGTGTACCGGTTAATAATTCTTAATTTTTTTTTAAAGAAAACAATTTAATGTTGGGAAAAAGGAAAAAATGTTTTATTCAAAGTATGCACCATCGCTAGCTATACATTTTTCCCATCTATCCTTCAATTTGTGGATGCCCTCCCAAAAAATCGTCCACATTTAGAGGCGAACCAGTCATCGATCCATTTTTTGACATCTTCGTAATTTTTTAAGTGTTCCTGGGAAAGTGCGTAAGCCATCGATGAAAACAGGTGGTCAGAAGGGGCCAAGTCTGGCGAGTACGGCGGGTGGGGCAAGAGTTCCCAGCAAACATCAGAAATTGTGCCTTTGACCGTTTTCGCTGTGTGTGATGGGGCGTTGTCGTGTTACAAAATAACTTTTCCGTGTCTTTTATGATGCGGTACCCATTTTCCGAACTTCTGGATCTTTCCTATGGCATGCAAACGATCAGAAATTGTTTGTTGACCAACATTCAACTTCTCTGCCATTTATTGTTGAGTTTGCGTATCGTCTTCGTCCAACAATGCTTGCAATTTGGCGTCTTCAAATTGTTTCGGCTGACCTGGACGTTCTTTGTCTTTCAAGTCGAAATCACCACTTTTGAAACGTCTGAACCAACACACACAAGCGTCTTGCGTTAGGACATCGGCACTGTAAGTTTCCGCAAGGGTGGGACAGCTTTCACTCGCGTTTTTCTTTTGATTGAACAAGAAAAGAAGTACGTGCCGCAAATGCTCTTTATTTGGTTGGAAACTACACATGTTTACCACAAAAAAAAAATATGACGCTAACTCGAAATCGCTTGACCATCAATGGCGCTGTGAAGGGTATTGTCATAGCAACAAAATAACATAAGAGGTTAGACAGTAAACATACCCTTGCGTCCAGTACCATCCAGCGCCGAAATTAAGAATTATTAATCGGTACACCTGGTAAATGTTGTTAAAGCCATAAATACACGAGCAAACTGGACTCGAATACCATGTTCCGCTATACATCGAATGTAAATTATTTTAATTGTTTATTTCGCTACTGACTTAGCGTAGAAATGGATAAAGACTTTATTAAGGAAATAGGTATTTTGTTACAGAAACGGGTCAACCACATTATAAGATGTGAAATTATAGTAATTGTCATGCTCTTAGATCCTAGATTTAGACACCGTTTTGTACCACAGAAAGAGCAGCGTACTGCTATTGATAAATTAAGTATAAAAGTAGATGAGATTCAAAAAGAAATATGTTAGAGTCCATGAGAAAAATAAGGTGTGTTTAAATAATTATTTTGCCAAATTCGAAATGTAGTTTTCCAAAAAATCGTCAAAATTTGTGTACTTTTAGGGTCTACATTATTAAAACAATTTTTAATGTGGCAAAATTTGACAACTTTAAACTTTCTTATTTTCATAAACGCTTGGCGTGGAATGAACCGTAGTGTAACGTCCGGTTGCCCGGGGACGACTGAACGCTAGCAGGTTCTCGAGAGGAGAGCGGCGTCCCCTCGAGTATAGGATAAGTGGGAGTTCGTTGGTAGAGTTAAGGAGTAAAATCCAACTTAAAACGTAACAATGACTTTATTTAAACAACACTTATTCCTAACAATAATAATAATAATAATACTTATAACTATGATTTATGTTTTTTATGGTTTTATGGTTTTTTCTGTGCTATTAAAGTTAAATAATTGTATATAAATATGCTTCTGTAGTAAGCTCGGCCGCTACCGTTTCCGGAGCAGTTCCCAAAACTTTTGACAGAATTCTTTTATTTATGCTGCTGCTGTTCATAGCGGCCGCTACCGTTTCCGGAGCAGTTCCCGATATTCATGGCAGAGTATGTATTCTAGGGTTCCGTAGACCTTGCCTTTGCTAAGCGGTTAAGCTGCTACCTACTAATAGGAGCAACGCTTGAAACCTCCGCAAAGACAAAGTTCTCAACCTTCAAATGAAAGATCCAAAGAGGAGCAACAGTACCTTTGTACACTGAGAACCAGTCGCTACCGTTTCCGGGGCGGTCTGAAATTCTACTGGATGGTACCTCAGCTACCTCCAGGAACTAGCATTCGTTGGTCGTAGGAACGTATCCGTATTCGAATGAGCGCGCCAGGTGCTGCGTGCGCCTCCTTTTATACTCGAGTTTTGGCGGGTTGGCGCATGCGCAGTGTGTTAATTTTCAATGTTTCGCATTTTACTCGCTTATTATATATTATTTTATTTTATGCTTGTGGTAATACTTATATTTAATTATTTCTAATGTTTCTGTAATATTCGCTTCTTTAATATTTGCTTAGTTCGTAATTTACGTATAAAAATATGTACAATGCTTGTGCGCGGTAACGCAGTTTGGATTAAAGTAGCATAGATCGATCCTACTTTACCGACGGTCGGTAACTAATGGTTCGAGTCCGCGTGGGACGTTACACCTCCCCCCTAGGGTATCTCTCGTCCTCGAGAGATTTACATAAAGTTTGGAAAAAAAATAGACAATTTAAAAGAAATGAAAAAGAATTTATTTATGGTCTATAAGGTTTGGCTGCTCCCGAACCGAACAGCGCTAGTAACCGCCATGCCTTCTTTCTGGGATCCGTTGGCGGTAGTCGACGGTATGTTTCCCAGTCAGGGTCTGGGATATCTATTACTTTCAACTTTGGCCATCTTTTTGCCGGTAAATCCGGTATTTTAAATTCTATAAATTTAAAGTCTGGAGTTTTCGGAAACTCCGGTGTAGTAGGAAGTGATTCCGGAGAATTCCAGGGTGGTGTGCAAGTTGATATCTAGTTTAAAGAATTTTAAATTAATTTTTGAAGGAAGATGGAATTTGTTGTGGTACTCTACCATTTTCCTAGGTGATCCCGGAAGTGGGGTAATCAATGGAGGTATTTCTGTCATCTCCTTTAATATTCTTTCTAATTTTTTGTTTTCTTTATTACGACGGGAGCCTGAACGTTTCGGCATTTTGTAGCTTATGAATACGTATGTTATGCGCAAGCGCAGGTTCAGAAAAATACGTTGGGCCTTCATACAGTGGTGCCCTCTGACGGATTTTTCTCGAATTCTCTTATAACTTATAAACTACGCAATAATGTTATTTATATTATTTCATGATAGGTTATGATTACCACGTGTTTTTATATTTTTTAGGTTAGAAAAATATTTATTATAAAAATTTACGGTGTGAGTGTTTATTACATTATGGATGTGTGTGTGGCGTATGTCTGTAGAGTGTACTGTATAAAATAATAAAAATATATATATATAAAAGTTCTTAAAATTAGGTGTTAGTGTTTAGTACATTTTGTTCGTGAGTGTAGTGTGTATATGTAAAGTGTAATGTTAAACAAAAAATACTTAGATGTAAATCTTCTTGCATTCATGTCTATCTTTTCGTATGAATTCTTTTTTTATCGGATAAGCTCCTCCTCGGTGTAAATCCTGTATATACTCCTCTTGTATTTGAGGGAATAAGGCCATACACAATTTGCAATTTAAAATACTCTTGGGTTGAAACATTAGCCGTCTACAAAATCGGCATATGCAATAGTCTCTCATATTACCATATGCTATTAAATGCGTGTGTGCTATTGCCCGCACTCTATTTTCTCTCTCGTCTTTGCAGGTTTGACACATTAAATGCACACTATCTAATATGTAATATGCGTCCTTTCCCATCGTATTATCAAGGCATTTATATTGGTCCATTTTTTTTTTTTATATATAAGGCACCGTGTTTAATGAAAGACTTTGTAACAATGGAGGAACCCTTTGTCTCGTGTTCCTTATACAGGCGTCTACTCAGGGTTGCAACTTTGTATTATTAAGAATTATTTAGGGAATTTTATAAATTTTTAAAAATTTGTTCCCGTATAATAGGATAAGTGAATCCTGATTGCATCCTATATATTGCTGTTGATGATAAATAGTATAATACTAATGTACATAAATTACAATTAGTTGCAGCTTTTTGTTTAAATAATAATGTATCGCAGATAAAACATTTTTTTATCCCGCTTCTCCATACAAGAAGGTGGTCTCTGGTTGGATTCGTATGTACCAATCCTACTCTTTGGGCACAGTGTCCGCAAAGTAATTCTCTATCCATATAATAATATACATCGCCTTGAAAGAATTTCGTAAAACATTTAAAGTTTTCCATTATAAGAGAAATTATTTTTGATCCTTCTACTATGAATGTTTGCGCTTTAATGAATAGATTCGACTTCTGTTTCTTCTTATATAGTCGCCTAGATGCAAGGTTGCAATTCCTCTACTGTGGCGCCCTCAGGTAGATAGGCTTTTTTCACTCTGTTCATATGTATGACTCTAGTTTGTTTTACAGTGATTGCTATCTTCAAATTGCTATTCTCTAGAACCTCAGTAATTTGGTAGGGTCCGCTGTATTCTGGTCCTAATTTTTCGCGCCTTGGATTTAATAACCAAACCCAATCTCCTATTTTGTATGTTTGAGGTTGTATCTTCTGGTCGTAGTAATGCTTCTGCCGAACTTTTGATTCTTCTAAGTTATTTCGCGCCATTTGTCGAATGTGGTGTAATTTGTGTATTAATTCGTCAACATAGTCCGGATATGTTTTGATATTGTCTGTTGGAGGAATACTTGAAGGAAGACGTGCGTTTTTACCGTAGACAAGTTCGTGGGGCGTAAATTTCGTGCCTTCGTGAGTGCTTGTATTATACGAGAACATTGCTTGAGGTAACCATTGGTCCCATTGTTTTTCTTTTGATACATAGTGTCGTAGATATTCAATAAGAACGTGATGACTTCTTTCTAGTGATCCATTGGACTGAGGATGGTATGCTGATGTTCGATATTGTTTGATGTGGAATGTTTTGGCTAACTTTTTCATAAGGGAACTCATGAAATTTGGCCCTTGATCAGTAAGGATAGCTTTATGACTTCCAAATTTGCAGATAAAATGTTCTGTAAATGCTTTAGCTATGTCCTTTGTAGTTATGTTTACTAATGGTATTGCAAGGGAATATTTAGTTAAGTTATCTTGGATAGTAAGTATATAACTATTTCTTACATCTGTAAAAGGTAATGGTCCTACTATGTCCATAGAAATTTTGTCAAATGCATCTAATGGTGTATCTGTTAATACCATAGGCTCCTTATTTTTTACTCTAACCAATTTAGTTTTCTGGCATTCTAAACAAGTTTTAATGAATTGTGTTATCTCGTATTTCATGTTCTTCCAATAATATTTACTTCTTATTCGATGGTATGTTTTAGCAATTCCTTTATGTCCTCCTACAGGTGTTTGGTGATTTTCTAAGATAATCTGCTGCCTGTCTTGTATGGATGGAGTTAAGAGAGTACCCTTGCAAAAATTAAATTGGATATCCTCTTGTATGAATATTATGTCTATTAAATTCCGTAGTTTGTTTAATGAAATTTTATTTCCTTCTGCTGATATATATATTTTTGTGGCTTTTTCAGATATTAAGTATGTATGAAGTATCCTTAGTGAATTATATAAGTCCTCTTCTATTGGATGGTCTACCGTGATGATTCCAAGAATTGTATGTTTTCCTTCCTTAATTTTTATTAATCCTCCGGCTTCTAATGGGAGTGGAAATTTGTGAGTTTTTATGTTTTTTTCTTTATATAATTTTTCTCCTGCTGGTCCTATTGGTTTACCCTCTGTATCAATAAATGTTATGATATATCCTTTTCCCATCCATAAGTGGTCCTCTATTTCAATGTTTTGTTTTTTGACAGGAACATTTGACACTATTTTTGGTCTGCCTGTTGTATGTTGTGGAGGTGGAGTAGTTGGGAATGATAATGGTGGAAGAGATAAAGGTGGTGAAGGGGACAGTGAAAGAGGTATAGGTACTTTTTTTATTCTTATGGGAGTTATGGGAGCTGTATCTGTACTAGAGTTTAATTTCTGTTTCTTCTTTTTAGGTGCATGGTGAGTGCTTTTATCTGAGCTTGTTTCTGCACTAATTTTGGGAGGGTCTCTGTAATTGTGTTTTGGTACTATAGTTGTTTCGTCTATTTCTTCTATTAAGTCCTCTTGAAGTGTCTTGATGTTAGGTTTTGTCTTTGGGATGTCTTGTTTTATATTTTGAGGAGGTATTGCCTCTTGAGGGGTCGTATGTACTTCTACGTTTTGAGGGGGTGCATGTATTTCTACTGGTACTGTGATTTGAGATGGTGTATGTACTTCTATGTTTTGAGGGGGTGCATGTACTTCTACTGGTACTGTAATTTGAGGTGGTGTATGTATTTCTATGTTTTGAGGGGGTGCATGTACTTCTACTGGTACTGTGATTTGAGGAGGTGTATGTATTTCTATGTTTTGTTTTTTAACTTCTGGTTGAGATGAAGAAGTGTTTCTTTTTATTTTCCTTTTTAATTTTTGTCGCTTAGTTTCTTTTGAATCACTTTTATCATATGAGAAATCGGAATCTGATGAACTAAGTCTAAGTTGTTTATATGGAGCTGGATTTCCTGAGGTTGAGGCAGTTGTTTCTCTCTGTCGTGTGTTAGGTTGGTGAAATTGTTTCTGTTTTTTGTTATCCTGAGAACTTGTTTCTGAGTGTGCTCGTTTCGCGTTTAGTGGTAATGCTATTGGGTTTCTAGATAAAGCGTCCGCATTTGTATTATATTTACCGGGTTTATATAAAATTTTGTAATCGTATTCCGCAAGTTTGATTTTCCAACGCATTAGTCGTGATGTAGGATTTGAAAGATTTTGTAGCCATTCTAAAGGTTTATGATCTGTGATTAGGAAAAATTTCCTGCCATAAATATAAGGTCTAAAGTGAAATACCGCGTTTATAATTGCTAAAAGTTCCCGTTCTGTTGGTGAATATCGTGTCTCTGCATCGTTTAAAACACGAGATGCGTAAGCTATGGGTAAATCTTTCCCTATTTCTCCCTGACTAAGAACTGCACCTACAGCAATACCTGAGGCGTCTGTCGTTATGTTGAATGATTTTTCGAAATCCGGAAATTGTAGTATGGGTTCCTTGCAAAGAGCTTCCCTTAAAGTTTCAAATGCTTTTTGTTGCTTATATGTCCATTCGAATTGATAGTCCTTTTTAGTGAGGTTGGAAAGTGGTCTTGCAATTTTTGAAAAATCTTTTATGAATCTTCTGTAATATCCACTCAGTCCTAAGAACTGTTTTACGTTTTTGACCGTTGTGGGAGTTGGAAATTCCTTAACTGCTATTATTTTCTTTGGATCGGGTTTGACTCCCTCTTCTCCTATTATATGTCCTAAATATGAAACTTCTTTCTTCAGGAACTCACATTTGTCTGGTTGAAGGTGTAGATCTGCGTCTCTTAGTCTGTTCATTAGTCGTTTGAATTTAGTTGCATGTTCTTTAAGCGAGCTGGCATATATGACAATGTCATCTAAATATACGAATAATTCAATCCCTTGGAGACCGGTTAAAACTTGGTCCATAAGTCTTTGGAAGGTAGCTGGTGCGTTTTTAAGTCCAAATGGCATTCTATTGAATTCATAGTGCCCGTATATTGTAGAGAAGGCTGTTTTATGGCGATCATCCGGATGCATAGGAATTTGGTGGAATCCAGATGCAAGATCAAATACGGAGAAATATTTCGCGCTTCCCAACTGATCTAATATGTCAGTTATATTGGGTAAAGGATAGGCGTCTCCAATCGTTTTTTCATTTAATTTCCTGAAGTCGATTACTATTCGTCGTTTCTTCACTCCTTCCGAATCTTCTTTCTTGGATACTATCCATATAGGTGAATTATAAGGAGATGATGAAGGTTGTATTATTCCTTTCTCTAGTAATTCCTTTGTTTGTTTCCTTACTTCTTCTTTAAATGTTTGAGGGTACCGATATTGTTTTGTAAAAACAGGAACGTCATTTTCTGTTATGATTTTATGGTGAGCTTTATTTGTTGCTTCTAGTTTTTCCCCTGGAAGATAAAATCTATCCGCGTGTTCCTTTATTAATTCTTCAACACTGGCTCGTTCCTCTGAATTTAGATGGTCTAGTCTTAGCAGTTGTAATAACTGGTGAGTTCTATTGGTTTTCATGTATTTGTTTGTTTCTTCTCCTTCTATAGGTACTTCTATAAATGGTTCTAATTCGACTGATGGTACAGGAATTTTTATGTCTTTTGTGGATGTATTTATTGCGAAAAGACATGCCATGCCGTTATTATTTGATACTACTGCATTTCCTATATGTAAATTAGGATGAATATTGATTTTAGGAATATATCCTGTACTAAACTGTGTGTTAAGGACTCGTACATAGATTTGACTTCTCGTTCTGGCTGGTATTGTGACCATTTCTGGGTCGATAAATGGAATAGTTTCTATTCCAATGGTTATTACCGATCTTGTGTAATCGATAGTTGCTCCATTGGTTTGAAAGAAATCTGTTCCTAATATTCCATCCTGTTTGATAGGGAGGTTTTCTACGACGTGAATAATGATTTCCGTATTTAGGGTTCTTATTTTGATGTATCCTATGGTGCTAAGTAGACCGTCTGTAATGCCATTAAGGTCGAAAACGGTGTCCGTAAAGATTGGGATGTCGGGAGAAACAGCACATCTCTTAATTACATTTAAGTCAGACCCAGTATCAATCATTAGTGTTGCTTGTCCTCCGTTGAATCCTGTATCAAAAAGAAGGATGCTAGGTGGTTTCCGTATTTGCTCCGTTTTGAGTCTGAGTATGGCTTGTCTACGTACCATACGGGGTTGTGTTTCTTCTTTTTCTTTTTTATCGAAGTACATCTTTTTTCTGCATTGCTCTATCGTGTGGCCTCTAAACTTGCAATATTCACAAGATATATTTGCATAACTCCAATTTCTGCATTCCTCAATTGTATGTCCTGGTCTTCGACAATAATTGCAATATGTGTTGGTTTGTGGAGTTCCATTCGTGTAACTTTGACTTCTACATTCTTGCGTCGTGTGACCTGGTCTTCGGCAGTTGCTGCAGTATTCGTTGGATTGAGGGGCTCTGTTGGCTTGGCTTCTACAATCTTGAGTCATGTGACCTGGTCTTCGGCAGCTGTTGCAATACTCGTTCGATTGAGGGGCTCTGTTGATGTAGCTTCGGGTCCTACAATCTTGTGTCATATGACCCGGTCGTCGACAGAAGTCACAGAATGTATCGTTTTTGTTAAGATTTCTACATTCTTGTATTGTATGGCCTATTTTTTTACAATGTTGACAGTTTTTTTGTCGCCAGTCGGCGCGTGAAACTTGCTGATTACTGCAGGTGGTGACGTCATGGCCGTATCCAAGGCAGTTTATACATTGATTATTTTGTATTACTCCTGTTGCTATCTTCGTTCTTGTTTGATACTCATTGTATTCTGCTTCCGCTTTTATGGCAACATTGATAGCGCGATCAAGATTGGCGTAGGTGCAGTCGTGTATTCTATTATATATTTCGATCTTTAAACCCGTTAGAAAGGCTTTAACAGCATTTTGTTCCGCATTTATATTAAATTGAGCCTCGTTTCCAGGTACTTCTATTGTATTACAATGTCTAATTTGTAAGAGTAGATTAGATACACGGCTACTGTAGTCTACCGTTGTTTCGTTTGGTAACTGCGCGATTTTTGCTAGTTCGCCGTATAATTGTATTGACGTATATAATGGAGCGAATCGTGAGCTTAGTACTGAGATAAGATCGCTGATTGTGTTATATTCTCCGCTTAAAACTACTCTTGAAGCTTGTCCGTAAAGCTTGTTTTTTATGAGTTGAACTAATCCATATTCCGCGTTAGGATTTACCATGCGTCGTGCATGTCGACAGCTTTTAATGAATTGATGTAATGGTATATTTCTACCATTAAAAGAAGGTACAGTGTCTGCTGTGTCGCGTAAACTAATATGTGGTAGATGCGGATATATATTCGTAGCTGTATTAATTTGAGGTGTTGAAGTTCCCGGAATATTTTCATTTTCTACAATTTCTGGATTTTCTGGATTTTCTGGAGTTTCTGTAGCGAATGCTAATTTACTCATTCTTTCTCCAAGTGTGTCAGGCATTGTGAAGTTTTAAGTCTCTGTAGAAAGTTAGGAAAAAATTTTCTGAGAAAATACTCACTTTTGGAGTGATTTTACTAAGCGAAAATATCCTTCTCAACGAGATATCCCACCGCTGTCACCAAAAAATATCCGACCTGTAACGTCCGGTTGCCCGGGGACGACTGAACGCTAGCAGGTTCTCGAGAGGAGAGCGGCGTCCCCTCGAGTATAGGATAAGTGGGAGTTCGTTGGTAGAGTTAAGGAGTAAAATCCAACTTAAAACGTAACAATGACTTTATTTAAACAACACTTATTCCTAACAATAATAATAATAATAATACTTATAACTATGATTTATGTTTTTTATGGTTTTATGGTTTTTTCTGTGCTATTAAAGTTAAATAATTGTATATAAATATGCTTCTGTAGTAAGCTCGGCCGCTACCGTTTCCGGAGCAGTTCCCAAAACTTTTGACAGAATTCTTTTATTTATGCTGCTGCTGTTCATAGCGGCCGCTACCGTTTCCGGAGCAGTTCCCGATATTCATGGCAGAGTATGTATTCTAGGGTTCCGTAGACCTTGCCTTTGCTAAGCGGTTAAGCTGCTACCTACTAATAGGAGCAACGCTTGAAACCTCCGCAAAGACAAAGTTCTCAACCTTCAAATGAAAGATCCAAAGAGGAGCAACAGTACCTTTGTACACTGAGAACCAGTCGCTACCGTTTCCGGGGCGGTCTGAAATTCTACTGGATGGTACCTCAGCTACCTCCAGGAACTAGCATTCGTTGGTCGTAGGAACGTATCCGTATTCGAATGAGCGCGCCAGGTGCTGCGTGCGCCTCCTTTTATACTCGAGTTTTGGCGGGTTGGCGCATGCGCAGTGTGTTAATTTTCAATGTTTCGCATTTTACTCGCTTATTATATATTATTTTATTTTATGCTTGTGGTAATACTTATATTTAATTATTTCTAATGTTTCTGTAATATTCGCTTCTTTAATATTTGCTTAGTTCGTAATTTACGTATAAAAATATGTACAATGCTTGTGCGCGGTAACGCAGTTTGGATTAAAGTAGCATAGATCGATCCTACTTTACCGACGGTCGGTAACTAATGGTTCGAGTCCGCGTGGGACGTTACAGTAGGGTAAACACCAATAAATTAACACTTAACGCTAATGAATGAAAACTATTATAAAATTATGTGTGCACCGCGATCGATTCCACGTGCTGCAAAAATTGTTTGTATATGAAGCAAGAAATTAAAAGATGTCTCTAATTAATTAGTTGCTTGTTTTAATAACTTATTTTACTCATTTTAATATAAAATGCCCATTCACTGGTACGTCTTCATTTACTGGTATATCCACCCTATATACGACATTGTCCTTTCCAACCGAAATAGATCAGTTTTGACCGCATAGAAATAAAACACATGCCATTAATTAATAAAAAAAAGGTTTTTATTGTTTTCTAAAATGAATAATGAAATGTTTTCTTTTCTTCTCCGCGGCTTGGTCCTGGGCCATCGCTCCAGCCTCCGTGGTGGTACTCGCAGCTTGGTCCCGGGCCACCGCTCCAGCCTCCGTGGTGGTATCCGGGGCTTGGTCCCGGGCCACCGCTCCAGCCTTCGTGGTGGCATCCGGGGCTTGGTCGCGGGCCACCGCTCCAGCTTCCGTGGTTGTACCCACGGCTTGGTCCCGGGCCACCGCTCCAGCCTCCGTGGTGGTATCCGGGGCTTGGTCCCGGGCCACCACTCCAGCCTTCGTGGTGGCATCCGGGGCTTGGTCCCGGGCCACCGCTCCAGCCTCCGTGGTGGTATCCGGGGCTTGGTCCCGGGCCACCGCTCCAGCCTTCGTGGTGGCATCCGGGGCTTGGTCCCGGGCCACCACTCCAGCCTCCGTGGTGGTACCCGGGGCTTGGTCCCGGGCCTCCGCTCCACCCTCCGCGGCCGCCCCCACGGCTTGGTTCCTGGTATCCTCCCTACGGCGTTCGTATTTCATACGCCTTACTTCTCTTTTCATCTGAAACAGTAAGATAAAAATTAAATTTTCTACTTCTACCCATATATATATAATTTATATATTATAATTATATATATAATCAGATGAAAAGAGAAGTAAGGCGTATATATATATATATATTTTTTTTTTTTTGATCCATTATATATATATATATATATATAATGGATCAAAAAAAAATTCCAACACAAACGGAATACCATACGGTTAAGGGGTCTCCCTAGTGTGACGGTTTGAAAAAATCTATTTTTTTTTGCCTTTTCTGAAAGTTCAACATCTTAAAAACATATTCCTAAAGTATTATAGTTGACTTGGAAACATTGGCAACGTTGTGAGCTATGAAAGGTAGCGCGCGCCCGGGCGAGCAGGTATTAATCGGGGCACTCAACCTTTTTGAATTGAAAAACTACAGGGTCATCGTTTAATCCTGCAACCCGCGCGCGCGCGAACTTGTAAAATGGCAACACCGCCTCACGGACGCATTCCACTACAACCATGCACCGTCCCGGCGTTCGGAGAGCTGCTAGCGACCGCTAGACAGCAGTGATGCCCGAGCTTCGAGAATTTTGGGCTGGTCTCTTTCAAATTAACGTTGCGAAGAACTATTCAGAATTTTCCGGCCGGGGTTGAAAAATTTGGGGCCTTTTTCGTATAACTTTTGAACTATAAGAGATATCGGAATGCAATTTACTCTGGTAAATGAGGAAAAATTATTCCCTCTTAATGATGGATAATTTAACATATTTTACGTTTACTTAATTTTTCTTTTATCATTTTTTTAACCATAATTGTTTAAAAAGCTTTTGCAAACTGTTTATTTGATAATGTATTTAACGCTGTTTTTAAAATTCGTGGTGTTGATAAACAATAGGCTTGTTGTTTCTGTATCATTACTTTCATAAATTGAGAAATTAAATTTTTATTGAATTATGTGTTAGTTCTGCAGACCTCCGAACCTATTGTTCTGGTTTTCTTTTTTATGATTTTATTCTTAATGCGGTGCATACCTAAATGAGACGTAGGGGGTAACTAATGGGACGTGTCTTTGATTGTAGCGGTGTTTGATTTTTTTCTGTAGAATTGTTGTGTTTGAATGTTTTAACTACTCAATGCCACGCCTATTCCGGCTTCCGATAATGTCATTTTTTTTAATGATGTGCCATTATTGTGGCTTTTACAAGCACGTGGCGAAAAATCTCTCCGTACAAGGGTATAGCGCCGCGGTCAACCCTGTCGTAGCTAAAATTTTTTAAATTGAGACGAGTACGAGATCAGTTGGCATTATTTTTAAACCTCATTACAGTAATCTGGGGTGCGAGTGGTAAACCGATCATAAAAGCGGAGTGCGCGGCTCGATTACCTGGGCCGGGAAATTCCCAATACCTAGCTCTTTGCGACGCTAAAATTTTCGAAGCCGGGCATCACTCTCTCCGCTGGGCCGGTGCATGATTGTAGTGGAATGCGTCCGTGAGGCGGTGTTGCCATTTTACAAGTTCGCGCGCGCGCGGGTTGCAGGATTAAACGATGACCCTGTATTACCTCCAGAGCTACCTGTACCGTCCCCTTCTGTGCTAAAGAGGCCCCTCCAAGTGTTATACCTAGTGTGATTCAGTGCATCGCAGACTAATTGTAAGTATGATTTATTATTTGATAAATGGTATTTGAATGTTTAAACGCGTTTTACTCGAAACGACATCTGCCGGCAGACCCTGCCTTGTCAGACCCTGCTGTCCATCTGCTGACAGACTGCAGGCAGGGTGGTTATCAGGGAATATAATAAAGTAACGAGAATTAATGATTCACAGTAATATAAGCGATGAGCGTTAGCAATAATATGAATAAGAAAAGTAACAAGAATAGCAATACACAATATATAATGATGGTGATGTACAATGGTATTAAAGATAATTATAATTTCTTACAATGCTTGATGGTTGATGATGATTGAATTTAGTTTTAAGAATACTTTGACTGACGAGACCTTAAATGGTTTTCGTGTAAAGATAACTTCCTTTCGCCGAAGGGTATTTCGTTGAAAGAGGACTTCTGTCTGTGGGCCCTTGTATTTATATGATTTTTCAAGGGGTTGTGGGGTGTACGCGCGGTATGGACTTTGCCCTGCTTATATAATATTTTACAGTATGAAGGGGGGTGCGCAGTATGCACCTTGGGCTAATTATAAACATGTGTCACGGTAGCTTTTGGGGTTTTTGCAGGGACCAAAGGTTGATCTATATTTGTACTCGCAGTTTTTCTTCTAGTGTTTTTATACACGTGATTTTGAAATGCTCAACTCCTCGAATGGATTTTGGGTGTTTTAATAGGAAAGGGACGTCGGTGGGTTTGACTGCTTTGGTCATTTAGAGGGTGTGAGACGTGGTCTCGATTTAAGATATTTGTGGGGCGAGGGACTTGTTTAGATTTGGTGTGAGAGAGGGATTTGTGCCGCGTTGGGCGAATAAGGGAAGGAGATTTAATGATTGACCGTCTTGAGATGGGGACCGCTAAGGTACATCGCCAAGGCAGCCGTGGTCATGGAAAAGGGGTAAGAATTGAGGTTTGGGGAAGATTTGAGTGGAGTTGTAGGTTGATTTATAAAAGGGAGTTGAAATAACCGCGAGCGAAAAATCGTGGGACGTCACAATAGTACACTTGTTTTGGGTTTATTATATATTGAAGAATTGAAAATTAATTGGATCTCTTAATAATTTTTTGTTTTTAATATTGAAATTGTTGGATTTATCCATTAGTACACAATATCATGACACGCACCAGTTATTAAACGCGTGTTTAATGGTTATGTAAACACTGGTACCGACGTCAGTATTCACCATTTATTGTACCAAAATATTTTTTTGTATCCTATATATTTACGTTAATAATAACTAGACAAAAATATAATACTGTTTAAGAATTATTAGGATAATTAATCTTAAACTCGTCACAATATTAACATAACCTAAAATTTTATAATATACTGTTAATCATTTTCTCATGCCGAAAATTTAACAGAAATTTATTATAAATAAAATGTTTTTCTTACCCCAAAATATTACCACACTGATGTCTTTTCATTGATTGACAGAAATAGTTAAATTAAATATATATTCAATAATTGGGACACTGATAATTAATGACTGGGACACGCTATGAATTTCATTTAATTACTGGGCCATATGAACAGTTTCAAGTTTTAATTAATTTAAAACTTTTCTTTTAATAATTGTAGATTCTTGTTACGTTATCTGAAAGTAGAAATTTTACGGTTTCGAATAATTATATTCAGTTATAATTTTATACTATTTAAATATAAAAGAAATTGCAATTATCTCAACGGCTTCCTTAACTGTTTCACCACTAGGCCATTTACCTTACATTGCCCAAAGATAACTTAATAAATACTCCAAAGTTTGAAACGGCAATATCAAGTACATTCCCTTAAAAAAATTCCCAAATATTGCCCTATTTTCCAGGCGTCACACCCCGTAAGTCAGTTTCATTAAATACAATGCTGTATGATTTTATTCATAATATTGCAGCTCTTTATGAGACAAATTGATAAAATATGGGATAATATTTCGTTTCATTGAAACTTGTAAAATATTGATAAATCTCCCATGAAATCAAATATTATCGTATAGCACACTGTTCGACTTGTCCCAATAGAATAGAGGTACATTATTAGGGGCAAAAGAATATAGTAGTTAGTATTGCATATAATTACTCTATTATATTCTCTCCGCCAATGATCTTCTCCTCCTTCCTCCCTCATACTTCCCCCTTCCTGCTTCGCTTCCTCCCCCTTCCTACACATTCCTTTGGCCACATTTGCTAATGCTTGTTGCACCTGAAAATGAAATAATGAATGTAGTATTTTATGGCAAATAGTATGATTGTATGAACATACAGGGTGATTCTCTCGCTGATAGTACGTTAGGGTGGAGCGGAAACAGGGATTAAAAAGAAAGGCCTCCCGTTCTCTCTCGCTGTAACTATTTCCTCGCATCATGCTCTCCTGCTTACCGCTCTCTAGCACACACTCCTCCTCTCTCCCGTTTTCTACACCCAGAGTTATTTGAGCTTCAATTAATTTTCAAATACAAATGAATGAAAAGTCGACAAAATTATTTAAAGTTTAAAATGATTTCCCGTCAAATAAAAAGATTATTTGTAACCGTCGGATAAATTCATGTCGAACAAAACAAATTATTTGTGACGTATCAAAGAAAAGTAATTCTGGCTTATTTTTTCTAAAATTAAAATAACCCTGAGTTATTTTTATTTGATGAGTCTCGAATAAAATTTTTGTCTTTTATTCGAAATCAATTTTTTATTTTAAATAATTTTTTGCCCATTTCGGATATCGCTCATGTTCCTAATATCGCCACTCACTATATCTCGCAAAGTAAGCACTAACATTTATCGGCAATGCACTGAATTAGCACCCAAACATATGTAGGAAGACACTGTAATTGAAGCATCATGTGATCAACAATTACAGGAAGGGAAGTATTTTAGTAAATCGTAATAGTGTAAATATTTATAGGACTGCCACAACTTTACTGTCTAATAATTCTGTGAATGCAAGAATATCTAAGCGTGAAACTAATCAGAAGTATGTAATTAATGATGTACTTAACGAATGAAATCGAGTCAAATATTTTTCGTAATGAAAATAACGTTTTATCTCTAAGCAGTATGCGCGTTGTCAATACCGCCTACTGGAGAACAATGGTTTCGATGTAATGTTCGTTATAGGTGGGGTCACGAAATTTGCAATGCAACTGAAATAAACACTATTTTTCGAATATGTAGGGGAGACCGGGGCTAGTTGACCAATTTTTTACATTCCTAATTTGTATAAATATACCATTGTTATTTTTTTGACTTGCTGCATACCAAAAGTTTACAAATTTCATTAGGTATACAGGCTTAATTTTTAAAATCGTTTTAATTGAGTCTACGTTGTTGTTTTTATGGTATTTAGAGTAGTGAGACGAATGAGTCAACAAACCCCGGCTGCGGGGTTAGTTGACAAATACGATGGGGTTAGTTGACTTGACATTTACTTTTCAGTTTTAAACCTTTGCTTGCGAAAGGCATATATATACGCTGTCACAGTACATCAATATATATGAAAAGCGTATATATACGCTGCCAATTCCACCAATGTACAGTTCTGTCTCTCTATAGCCGCGTGTGTCGGGACCGGGCGCGCGCAATTTGAGAGACGAGTAGTCTATTCGGCTTCCTTTGATTTCACGCGGTCAGAGTGTAAGGTGTGTCACTATCGAGATTGTTTATGAACCTTTCTTCGGCTTTTTCTTTGACATCCGATACCCGATGCCCCGGCGCGGCGACTACAACCGAAGTAGGGGGGATAGCTTCGCGCGTATAGAGAATCCGAAAACGCGTGCCATTTGAGAGACAGCACTGTACTATACGAAACGCGCACATATGTATACTACAACCAATAATTTTTTAAAATTTTTTTTTCACTCCTTCACAGTGTTATTTTTTTATTAATTATCATGGTGTTAGATACTGTAATTATTTTGTACTTATTTGTTATGCTCTATTTGGAAGGCCTGAGAGTTTGAAGGGAGGATAGGGTGTAAAACGGGTAGGGGTGAGTTTGGAAGAATTTTATGGTGGGGGAAGTGGACTTGAGCAGCTAAACTCTTTGCCTCGACTGCATCTTGAGGATAAAAATGCAATTACTAGTGGTATTTCTATGCTTAGTCAAGTAACCCCGTCCGATATTGTTAAGGGCCGTACGTACGAAACCTTCACGCACCGGATAAAATAAAATACCACAAATTATAGTCAAGGTATCACGTTTTCTCAAAATATTCATGAAAAAACATCAAGCAGTACTTAGTGGACAAAAATTCATAAATAGTCGAAATAAAAATATTTACTTCCCGCCGAACTTTTTAGATTTTTCATTCTCACTGACAGAATACGCAAGTTTTTGTCACGGCGACACATTAAATGGCAAGCTGGTCAGTCATATGCTTCAATATCGCGAATCGCCGAATAATTTATTCCATAATACAACAATTAAATGGAATTAGTCAACTAGCCCCGGTCTCCCCTACCGCACCGGACCCATCGTTTTCATGTGCGTCTCCAACAACGCAAAGTATGGAATCGTAGCAATGACTCTCGCAACGACGACTTAACGTCAAAAACCAGAGCCGTCATGGGATGAAGTCAAGAGCCAGCGGTCGGTGATAAAACACGCTCCCAATCTGTAACACATTATGTAATGGAAATACTTAATTGTTGCTTAATAAGCTTACAAAATTTTATCGTAGAATTAGAAGGCGTGAAACATTACCTGAAATATGGTACTTATTGCTTTCTGCTTTTCACACCGATTGCTCTTTAATCTTGTAAAATGTCCGCCTGTAATAAATGATCGTAGACATTTCGGTAAGTGTGGTATAAAAGTAAAAGTTTGTTTCAATACTTCGTCGAACATCATGCATACCTGCGACACACCTGTACTAGCCTGGCGCAGGTTGCCCGAACCGGACTTGGCATCCTTACGTATGCAAGTAATTTGCAACGTAGATCATCATCTGCATGTTTTCTTCTGTCTTCTGTTTGTCCGTTCCTGTGAACTTAGAAATGGGTCTGAAAAAATTAACGGGTGAATTAAATTTATTATTTCTTTCGCCACTTTCATGGGAATCTTACGGCGGCGTCGGCCAACTTGCGTGATCATAAGGATCCGCGAGGAACAATGTCATTGTAGACAGTTTTGACCACTGATACAGTCAGTGGTCCTGCGCTTACAGCGCGATGCGAGGCCGGACTGATACAATAGTTTTACTATTTTCGGAAAGTCGAAAAATACGATCGCGTATACGTACACGCTTAATCTAGACGTCACCCTTAACATATATACATAAATGCGGCTTTAAAGCTAGCGTCTGCTGTATGTATTTCGGTTTGGTTCTGAAGTCATCGTACTCGAACCAGCGATCTTGCTGGTTTATGAGCGCCGTGTAATGGCCAAGGGATGTCATGTTTGACCTCCCGTAGTGAGGCACAACACCTGCCAACACGTAATTATCGGCCTCTATTTGTAATGTTAAAGGAAATTCATTTAATAATACTCTTCTATTACGATCCTCGTAACTTATCTCAATAAAAATAAATAGTCCGTAAGAATATTTTATATGCATATGCTTGTCACAACACCGTTCCTGAAATTTTGTATCATTGGTAATTAAACTTTGTAAGTCTTTCAAACCGCATGTTTGCATCGTGTTGTGATTAATTGGAAATAACATAGACTTTCGATCGGATGTTGATCCGCATATATCACAGCGTGATGTTGTAATCACACTTGGAATATCGATGAATATTTTTTCGCACAAATACGCAATATTAGGTGCAGCATCTATAATCTGTATATTATTTGCCAATGTTGGTTTAACAAAAAATTCTACAGTTTGTAATAATAATGCTCGCATTTTATAAATGCTGTTACACGGACCTTTCCGTAAAAATTCTCTTACAAATAGAAAACATTGTTTCTCGCTATTTTGTATATTGTTTTTTATATTATCATTATAACATGAATGAGCTAATATCTAGAGACGCGGTAGCGTCTCGACGCCAAGTACATGAAAAACACCCTGTATATTGTCGACTGCTACCGTGTACCTTTAAGCCGGAAATCCACCGCGAAGCTAAGCTAAGCTATGCCATGCGATGCTATGTTTTAGCATAGCTTTCGGTGGAAACGGTTCCATAAGAATGTATTGAAGCTAATTCTTTTAAAACGTAGCATGGCATAGCATCGCATGGCATAGCTTAGCTTAGCCATGCGATGCTATGTTTTAGCATAGCTTTCGGTGGAAACGGTTCCATAAGAATGTATTGAAGCTAATTCTTTTAAAACGTAGCATGGCATAGCATCGCATGGCATAGCTTAGCTTAGCTTCGCGGTGGATTCCCGGCTTTACTCGTCGCGGAGGCATTCCAACCTAATTCTGACATTTATTATATTATATCTCCTCACGCTTGCAATATTTTGTAAATTTAAAGGCATTTTTCTCATGTAAACCGCATATCGGCTTTCGAATAAGACCAATTTCAATAAAATCGGTCCACGCATGACAGAGATATCGTAATATCGTCTCATGGATCTGTCGAAAATGGTACGATTTTTCTTCTTCTGATTCTCCTAGAAATTGTTCGTCATCAAACATTACGTATATATATTTTCGTCAATACGTATATACGCGTTACACACACACCTTCAGCCAACACATGTTCGTTCTTCTTTCGTCGACTCTCGGGATTATTCGGCAGGGATCGTCGTCCGTCATTGTATACTATTTTGAATTATTTTATAACCTACCAAATGTGTCAAATCAAATATGTGTCAAATGTGTCAAATCAAATAAAGTTGTCCGAATTTGAAATGTGAGGAGTTTATACACTAAATAGGAGACTGAATTATTATCTCAATTAATAAGGTAAGTCGCCAAAATTTTTTAATAGGTTTCTTATGTAGAGTCGCAGACTTGGAAGTTGTCCGGAGATGGTTCGACTGAGAAGCATCTCCTTTCACATAAGTGTCTGAAAATTGTACAACGCATGTACAAAGTAATAATGTATTGTAACAAATTGCATTTAAATTCTTATGTGGAATTGCAGGCTTGCAAGTTATCCGGAGAAGGTTCGATTCGACAGAGAAGCGTCTTCTTTTGCATAAGTTTCTGAAAATTTGAACCATATGTACAAAGTAATGTATTGTAACAAATTGCATTTATTTAAATTGTCAGATATTTATTTTCATAGCATTTTAATTTACAGTTTTTATGTAAAGCCTATAGAAATGAAGGGGACGGAGAGGCTTGGATAAAAATGAAAGGGACGCAAAGGCTTGGATAAAAGTGAAGGGGACGCAGAGGCTTCGATAGAAATGAAGGGGATGCACAGGCATGAATAGACATGAAGCATCTTCTTTCTCACAATTTTGAAAATTTCTCAAATAAGGTAAATCGACAAACTTTGTATAAAGACATAGCATTAAGAATTATTATCTCCCTTGATGCTTTTCAATCTTTTGTGATAGACATTCGTAATACTTTAATTAATAAAATCCACAGTAGTTGCCACGCTATTCATTAATTCATTAATTTTTTAGATTGCCATTATTTCAATTCACCAATAAACATACTAAATTAATTTAATTCCAACACCAATAAATTGTGCATTAAAAATATTGAATCTCGTTTATTTTCGCTGAATTATTACCATTAGCATTTAAATTTGCTGCAACATTTCATGATAAATTATGTAGTCTCTACACTCACTATAGCAAAAGGCCACTCTATTTCTATAAATAATAAGTTCTACGTTAAGTTGTATATAACTAAAATGTAGCTTTTATATTTATTTACAGATAATCAAAGCAGAAGATGATGCAGTGCGATCTACGTCAGAGAAAAAAATTTATTGAAACATAGCATTCTTATTATTATATTAATTAAATGAGTTTAGTCACATGCATGCTTTTTATCTGAAAAATCAAATTTTTAAATAAACCAATTCCAACAAACCCAATTATTTGATTTTATTTTATATATTTTATGTAAGGTACAACATAATAACCGAAAAGAAAAGAAAATATTATTGCGGGCCACCGCCGCCGCGGCTATATTCACCACGACCACGGCCACCACGACCACGACCACGGCCACGGCCACGGCCACCGTACCGCGATGAAACCAGGTCACGGAGCGTTTGGGCCTGGGCCTGCAGGCTATTTGACTGGGCGCGGACAGCCTTCAGGATGGTCCAGTTTTCCTGGTTTTCTCTTACGCTTCGACCGCTGCGTTGGTGGCGGCGGGTTACATGCTCTCCTGTAATTAGTAATAAACAAAAAAAATTATTAGTAAAATGTTTTTTAATTGAAACACCTTTCGAACGTTTAGATATAGGCTAAAATGAAGAATTTTTATAGTGTTTAAAGATAAAAACATATGTAATTGAAAATCAGATTTAATATCTTTTCTCGAGAAAATGTCCGGAAATTTTGTTAAAACACTATATACAGGGTGTAAACAGTATACGTAGCAATATTTTAGGGGGTGGTAGGGGAGGTCCAATGGAACATAAAAGTCCTATGACATAATGTCCGATCTGTCTCCATTTTACAGTAATAATGCCTCAAAGTTAACATGTCTATATATAAACCAATAATCGCAAGATTCCATAATTTTGCACATACATTGGAGACCACCAGTAGAGTAAAATGGTCTGAATACATTTTGTTGTATCTCGTACCCTGATAACCAGATCTGGCAGCAGAATCTGACGTCAGATCCGTAGTCGTCTGTGTCCGCATTTGGCTGCGTTCTGAGGTACAGAATCTGATGTCAGATTCTGATGTCAGATCGGCAGCAGATTGACAGCAGATCCTGATGTCAGATCGGCAGCAGATGGACAGCAGATTCTGCCGTCTGCTTGGCACAGCTAACAGCGCCATCTGAGGGTCAGGATTAGCAAACTAACGTGTGGTAAGAAAAAAAAATACCAACAAATACGAAACGTTGTAATTCCCAAGCGGTCACCCATCCAAGTACTAACCGCGCCCAATACCGCTTTAACTTCAGTGATCGGACGAGAACTTGTGTTTTTTCTGACACGAAATGATCGTTGGAAAAATTTGGCTCTTATTAATACTTCTTGTGTAAAAATCTTCATACTATTATATTCTAAGAACTTATTATATAACGTTTAAGTCGAAAAGAGTCGTTGTTCTGTGGCATAAGTACCTGTTTAAACTACAATTTTACATTTTCTGTGTACTTTACTGACGTGGTAGTAGAATTGGACACAGTTTAAATGTATTCTACAGGAATTAAAGGTTAAATTGTGAAAATAAGTTAATTTATATAATAAATTCATAACATTAACCTTTAATTCCTGTAGAATACATTTAAACTCTGTCCAATTCTACTACCATGTCAGTAAAGTCCACAGAAAATGTATAAAAATGAAATACAACAGGTAAAAAGAATTGCGTTAGGTAAGTTATTTAATATTGATATCATTTGTAATTTAAACAGGTACTTATACCACAGAACAACGACTCTTTTCGACTTAAACGCTATATAATAAGTTCTTAGAATATAATAGTATGAAGATTTTTACACAAGAAGTATTAATAAGAGCCAAATTTTTCCAACGATCATTTCGTGTCAGAAAAAACACAAGTTCTCGTCCGATCACTGAAGTTAAAGCGGTATTGGGCGCGGTTAGTAGTTGGATGGGTGACCGCTTGGGAATTACAACTTTCGTATTTGTTGGTATTTTTTTTCTTACCACACGTTAGTTTGCTAATCCTGACCCTCAGATGGCGCTGTTAGCTGTGCCAAGCAGACGGCAGAATCTGCTGTCCATCTGCTGCCGATCTGACATCAGAATCTGACATCAGATTCTGTACCTCAGAACGCAGCCAAATGCGGACACAGACGACTACGGATCTGACGTCAGATTCTGCGCTCTCATGCCAGACTCTGCTACCAATCTGATGTCAGATTGGCGTCAGATGGTTATCAGGGGTATAGTTTCGCTGTTATAAAGGTTTAAACATCGGAGATGTTTGTGGAAAAGATCGTCGCTACACGCACACAGATGAGCCGTAGCACAAAGACCGCCCGTTGTGAGCTGTTCAAGATAACCCAGTAAGCAAGTAACTACAGGCCCCTTACAGTAGCTAGCGGTCCCATTGAGGATCTGTTTGGAGTAGCGGAGGCACTTAGGGTCGTCAGCTAGAAAATAAGAAACAAGTGAACGAAAACTCTACACGTGTTCTTAGGCCAGGCGTGCAGTGGTGGCAATTTGTTGCATGACAGTTTTGATGCTTATGAAAAATGCATTGATTTACATGGAAGTAAATTCCTTTGACGACGTGACTGCAAAACGTGTTGTTTTTTTTTCAGAAAGTGATAAAACTGTTTCTTTTCTTTTAGTGTGACTAAACTGTCACGCAACAAGCTGCTGTCAATGGGTGCGTTCAGCGCACACAACTGTTGGCGCCAACCGTTGGGAACTGATTAGTGAGTAAGTATCGCTCCGCTCAGTTCGGCTGAACGACACGATGGTTTCAGCAGTTCCCAAATTGTACGGTAGGTGATGCTAACAGCGTTATGTTTGTTGTTGTATACATATCAAAGGAATTAAGCATTCTCCTAGTATGACGGTTCAAAAAATCGATTTTTTTGCGTTTTCTGAAAGTTCAACATCATAAAAACATATTCCTAAAATATTATAGCTGAATTCGAAACTTTGACAATGCTGTGAGCTATGAAAGGTAGCGCGCGACCTGTAAATGCAACCTAAATACACGACATTCAACGCATTAATAGAATAAAGGTTATAAATATAAATAAATATTTTTAATCAAGCACCTGTTAGTAATCTAGTATGTACTTCCATCGTATCTGTAATTTTATATGTAATGCCATTGTAAATGTAATCGGAAATGTAGCACATATTGCTGTTTGAATCCACGGGAGACGCCATCTTGCAACACAACATGTTGGGTAAGGTGAGCGGAGTTTATCTCCGCTCAGAAAAATGGCGACCGCTCACTGAACGTGTTGGAAAGAGCGCAACTGAGCGGTAGCGTTCAGCGAACGATCAGTGAGCGGTTGGCCAACAGTTGTGTGCGCTGAACGCACCCAATGCGTGGCTACTCTGACCTGAATGTGCTTTTCTTTTGAAAATCGAACGCGTGTTTATACTCGAGAGATAAGGGATCTGTCTTGCATTTGACGGTAGGGTGAAGCAGGCGGGACTACGCGCAGTCAGCGGACTACCCCTTCTCTTCCTGTGTCTCTTCGCGAGGCGTATTGATGTTGGATAATACTCTTTAATTTCTAGTTCTCCAAAATTAATCAGGCTGGTAGAGAACAATTTACTACAGTTTTGGGTAAGTTATGGCTTAACTGGTTCCGCCTCGTAGCAAACGTGAACTCAGGGCATCGGGAAACGGAAACAGGATTGGTATGCCTTTTCTCCTTTTGTAACAATTCGAGGACTTTTCTGTTTCTCGTCTCTTCGGACCCTTTCGAACCGAAACACGTGGTGTCTGCTGTCTATCTCTAAGCAATGGGTACATTGGCAGTAAAAGAAGGGAGCGCGGGCTTTTGTGAAAGTGTAGGATGGTTCGTTCGTTGCACTTCTGCAACGCACATGTGCCTCGAAAATGTGCTTGCTTCTTTTTACCTAAAGCATCTTGTCCTGGTGGGAGTTAACTCATAATGGAACGAGAAAAACTACTTGGAGTAGAGGAACTTGCTTGGAAAAATCCTGTCAGTTTGCAATCGCGTCAGAGAAGTGTTTTCTACACAAGTGTATTACGCGTTGTTCCGAGCATAAACCTAGAACAACGGAGACGCAATTACTGCTGTACGAGCATTTGGGCAGCTATATCCGCGGCACCGGACGCCAAGTGAAAATTCATTTTCACCAATTTTTATAAGGTACGAACGCGTTCCATGAAAAATAAATTAAGTGATCAGTGTTAGTAAGAGTGCAGTGAAGTGAATATTCGTTATCTACATTAACCCAATCGCAATTGACGTTGCGACCCTTTTACTTTGGTTAGTGTCGCGTACCTGGGACCAGCTGTGCACTGGACGCATCCGTCGCTGACCAGCATCAGTTCAGTGACCTAGTGACGCAGGTTTTCAAGCTGCAGGTGAATTTCCGAAAGAGTGAGTTTTAGTTACTTTATTGGTGATTATTAGTTATTAAATTTAACGCAGGCTATGGCTTATTTCCGGCGATATTTATCTAAATTTCCGTACCTAAATTTTGTCTTCGGAGGTTTTAATCAGACTTATTCATCATCAGCAACAGTGTTGGCCGTTATTAATCTACGGATTCTTATCACAATAACGAACTACGATCACGTTTTGTTTATTTCCTGTTACATTACTTTTTCATTTAAGCGATATTTGAAAACGAAATCTACGTATTTCTTGTCCTCTCACTTCAAATAATTATTATTTTCGATTCTGTTTTAAAAAAAATGTGTATTCACTTTTTTACGTTTGACATGATTTGCCTCGATTTATCTTTTACTCGTAATTCACTTTAAATGACAACCAAACGATGACGAAAGGTATCGATTGCCGTCGTTTTCGCAGAGATCTGATGAGAAATGCGCAGCTGAAAGAGTTTGGTTCTTAAGGGGGTAGACACGTCACGTGACACGGGCGATGCACCGCGCTGTAATACCCGACAATCTAACCTGAAACATGGGTTTGGAATTTTTCCTTTTTCGTCCTTATATGAGCAGATTTTGGGCTTGGCGAGGTCTCATTCGAAAGAGGAAGGTTCAATGCGGAGCGCTGGGATAACCGTTTGAGTCACAAAACTCTTTTAATGACCTAAAAATACTTAAGGACGTAAACACGCCACGTGACATGGGTAATGCAGCGCACTGTATACCGACACAATCTGGCCCGAAACATGGGTCTGGGCGGGCACGTTGTTTGTCCTTATATGAACAGATTTCGGGCTGAGTGACGTCTCATTCGAAAGAGAAAGCTTCAATGCAGACCGCTCTGGTCATCGTTTGAGTCACAAAATTCTTTTAGTGACCTAAAAATACTTGGATTCTTGCGGGTGTATTTTCTCGACTTTTGCTCTACTTTGATCACTCATATTATTACATATCAACACAATCTCGTCGAATCATGACCAGAGCGGTCTGCATTGAAGCTTCCTCTTTCGAATGAGACGTCACTCAGCCCGAAATCTGATCATATAAGGACAAACAACATGCCCGCCCAGACCCATGTTTCGGGCCAGATTGTGTCGGTATACAGCGCGCTGCATTACCCGTGTCTACCCCCTTAATAGGTATTCAAACCCCTTCAAGGGTCGGAAGCCATAAACTTGCGGTGAAGCATCATGGTGTGTTGTCTTCGCCACGGGATATGATGCGGCATCTCCTTGAGTCGAGTCGCTGGAGGATCACTCTTAAAAGTCTTTCCTTCCGAAAAACACACCACTTTGGGAATTACATGAAAGATCAGAAGTCAACACCCTGTTTCAATGTGTTGGTCTCACCAATATGCGCGAGCTACTACCCGTTTCAAACGCATGGTGCAAACTTTAGGGCATTATTACTGTAAAATGGAGAGAGATCGGACATTACGTCATAGGACTTTTATGTTCCATTGGACCTCCCCTACCACCCCCTACAATATTGCTACGTATACTGTTTACACCCTGTATAGTATATACTATCTAATGTTGTGAATAATAAAAAAATTGTTCATTTAGACCTATTTCCAAGCATTATAAATGTATGTAAATCCTCAAAATGTGTATGTATATGTATGTATTTACCGTTTGCCGTGGCCGGCCTGCCTTGCAGATGTTGTTGTGGTGGTGGTGGTGGTGGTGGTGGTGGTGGTGGTGATGGTGGCGGCGGTAGTGGTGGGGATAGTTGTGGCCGCGATGGTGGCGGCGGCGGTGGCTGCTGATATGGGGCAATGCGCTCCATTGAAACGTCATCATCTGAATCTGGCAAAATAAAAAAATTTGAATAAGAGTGTACATAAATTTCTATTATTTTTTATTTTTTAACTTTTCTATAAGTTAATAAAACTTACCACATAAGAGTAGTTCCTCTGCGTTTCTCTACAATTAATATGAACAATTAATTAGCAAAAAAATCAAGAGTTCATAAAAGCGGCGTATGATAGAAGAAAGATATACATGTAGCGCAAGGATGCGTATTGTTCAGTTGCAAATTTGAAATTAGGAAATATAAAAATTTGAAAATTGAAATAGTGTATAATGTGAAAGTATAAAAATTACATTACATTATATTACAATTACACAATTACACAATTACATTATATTACGGAATATTGTTCTTCCCATTAGTTCACGAGCCTTTCCAGTATTTAATCATACAAAAACTGTAACGTATTATTATATAACTTTATTTTGTGAACGATTCGCACTTATAACTAGTAGTAAAACAAGAAGATATTAGACACGTTGAAGCATATTCTAATTATAACATCAACGATTATAAATATCAAACATATCTGAGTTGAATGTAAATGAACATGTAAACTAGAATATTATGAAAATTTTTGATAGCCACTTTGCCTACGTAAAGTATCAGTGGGCGTAGATAGGATCATTTCTGGACACAGTAGTTGTTGGTTCTGTTTTATTGTCGTCTTGCGCCACTTCTTTTATTTCAATGTATCCGTCATTCCCATCAGTGTCAGATGTATGTGCATTTTCTCGAGTTTCGTTGTCGTCTTGCGACACTTCTTTTATTTCAATCTATCCGTCATTCCCATCAGTGTCAGATGTATGCAGCGTGCGGACCAATTATGCTCAACAATGGAGGGGGAAAAACACCGACAGGGGGTAGTGGTAATGGTACGTGAACTGAAGCCACCGTTCAGTCCACGCACACATTACCACTACCCCCTGTCGGTGTTTTTCCCCCTTCATTGTTGAGCATAATTGGTCCGCACGCTGGATGTATGTGCATTTTCTCGAGCTTCTGTCATTGCTAATTTTGGTCTACCAGAAAACGATTTTATGTGAATACTTACAAATTTGTCCACATGCAGCGGTTTTGGTAAACCATTTAATAAACGATGTTTGATATCGTTCATTTCTGATTCGACGGCACTGGAACTAGCGTGTAATTTGCCAAATTGAAATTTCTCCATCATTAACCCAGTATATAATGGAAAATATGGTTGTAAATTACTAATGCTTCTAGCCATTTGCGGGCTATAATATGGATTTATCTCTGTACAATTTTTTTTAATTTTCACCTTGATTTTTAATATTTAAGCTAAACTCGCGACACCATGAGAATACCAACGCTTCATCGTTAAAATCTTGTGACTCTAATTCGTGGTCTGCAAAATTAGATTCGCACGTGGAATTATCATTTGTTTTGACATTTGCCATTTCCGCCAACTTTTCCTTACCCTTAATGACATTTATCATGTAAATGCGAGCCTCTTCGGATAATGTTTTTTGTCCACATTCGTCTAAACCGCATGTCTGTGCATAACATAAAATTAATAAATGTTTGACGAAGACTTTAAAGTTTTCAAAAGCTGTTTGATTTGTCAGTTGCCCCATAACCAATAAATAAAAGGTTTTGACTTGCGGATGAAGAGATTTTATAGGCTTCCAACGTGATACAAAATGCATGTAGTGGCAAATGTCAGTCTTACGAATAAACGTGGCAAAGTCATAAGTGTCTCCTTTCTTAAGCATAAAAAACATTTGGATAAATAATCTTTTAGATTTTTACATTGTGCGAAAACTCTCGTTATAGCACCCAAAAGCGCTTTGTAGAAATCACAAGTTACCTCTTGTGGTAGTGGAAACTTGGTTGTGTGACTGGAACCGAGACGAATTATTTCATATAGCCAATTTTGTATTGCATTCGTATTTCGTGTAGAACTTAGCATTTGGAACACTGGCATTTTCGATGTACAGTGGCGGACATATACTTATGAACATAGTCATTTTCAATCTTTTATTACGTTTTACAATCAAACGGACATAGATCATGTATTTATATTGGAATTATAAATAACACAAGTTATGTTCTTTGGATACATATAATATATTTTATTTCAAATTGATAACAAATGCAACATAATAAAAGAACAACATTTCTGGTTACAGATTTCAGCGACACACACTTATGAACATAATTGTCGAACAAGATTTTCTTAATTTCTAATCATTTTCAAAGGTCTAAATAATACCAAACATTATTAAGCTAATATTTTGTAGCTCTCCCCCTATTTTTGATAACTTGGGCACACCGTCGAGGCATAGAATTAATTAAACGAATACACCTATCGATTGGAATGGACTTCCACGCTTCTTCAATTGTTTTAAATAAATCCTGGATATTTTTTGGTTTCTGCCGTTTTATTTCACGATCAACATCAATCCACAGCATCTCTATTGGATTGAGATCTGGGGACTGAGCAGGCCATTTCATGACATTTATTTTTTTCTTTGCTAAAAATTCTTTTACAATACGTGCCGTATGTTTTGGATCGTTATCTGCCTGGTAAATCCAATTTTTACGCATTTTATCTTTAGCAAATGGAAGAAGAACATTTTTTACAATCTCTAAATAAACAAAACGATCCATAATTCCTGTAATCCGATGTATTGGGCCAGTACCATTCATGCTCATACACCCCCAAACTAGTGCTGACCCGCCACCACCTTTAACGGTTGGTTTTGTACAATTTTTTTTAAATTCTTCTCCAGCTGTACGTCTCACATAAGATTTGCCATCAGAACCAAATCGGTTAAACTTACTTTCGTCAGTGAACACAACTTTGGACCATTTTTCTACCGTCCATGTAATATGAGTTTTTGCGAATTGAAGTCTAGCACGTCTATTCTTTTCGGATATTAGAGGTTTTTTTCGGGCTACTCTCCCCATCAAATTAAACTCATTTAAGCGACGTTGAACCGTTCTTACACTTATTGTTTGCTTCAAATACGGTGATATTTCATTATGAATATCTACAGCAGTTTTAAAACGATCAGCTTTGGAGGTTCGGTGAATCACGCGGTCAGTGTGAACATCCGTTTTACGTGGTTTTTCTCTCCGAGGAACATTATCTGCTGTTTTATTCACTTTTATATGCTTTACAGCTGCGTAACAAGCTCCAACAGATATTCCCAATTCCTTAGAAATGCTTCGATATGTATTACCGTGCTTTCGAAGCAACTGTATTTGCAGCCGTTGCTTTGGTGTAATATTTTTACCTTTACTCATAATTAAAATAACTTTCACGTATACTGTGTAATGTACAGAACGTCCATGATCGTTTCTGGCACAACGATAACTGAACATTGTTTGTTTACACTGTAGGAAAGTCGTTCAGTTCGTGTGTTCATAAGTATGTGTCCACCGATGTGTCGTAGGTAAACATTACAAACTCCAGTACATTGTGAGTTATGTTCACCTTGGCGATCACAAATATCCCAGAAACCATTACATAAATTACACATTCAAAGTACGTGATGAAAATCTTTAAATCTAATATGGCTTTTATGATGCAGTTCCTGGAAGTTTAATTATCGCTGTGTTCATAAGTATATGTCCGCCACTGTAGGTGTCTCGGCAACAATCTGATACAAATAAATGTGTGGGCACAAATTTCCATCAGGCGTACGCAGCTTTTTAACAAGTGATCCAGTGGCATCAATAAATATTCTTCGATAATATTGAATATAAACAGCTGTTTGTTCTACTGTCCAGTAATAGACGAAAAACGGATCTAAACCTATAGAGTGAATAGAACCCGGATGATACTTAGGGGAAGGTGGGGCAAGACGGGGTAGTTAAGGTTTGATGATGAATAAAACACAGGTTTTCTTAATCAACTAATCAATTTTGTGCCTGAACTATTCTTTGATAATGAGTCTTTCAGTTTGACTATCAATCAACCGATTATTTAATGGTTTTAATAGAACAATTAAAAAAATTCAGAAAAAGTCCTTTCACCCCATCTTGCCCCACGGGTGGGGTAAGATGGGGTACCCCCTGGGGCAAGATGGGGTACCAATTAAAAAACGATATAAATAAAGTAAATATATATATATATATATATATATATATATATATATATATATATATATATATATATATATAGTATTTATTTAATACGCTGACAGAAGAAGCACGTATGTATATCATATCATCATCGTCTTCATCGTCTACACCAGCGCAGGACAAATGGGACCATATATAGGAATACATACTTGGCACAATATAAACATGGAGGATTTTCGTCTTCCTTGGTGTTTTCTTCTGACCCTGATGAAAAGTTTGTCATTTGGGCATGATGGGGTACCTCTCATTATCAGTACCCCATCATGCCCCTTCTCGTTTTACTACATTCATATGAACACTGCCCGAAACATTATTCATAAAAGTATAAAACAACATACGTACCTTGTAGCCAGTTAAATTGTGCTTCATACACATATAAATACACCGATGATCGTTTACAGTATCGTGTCACTGTCACGGGTGCAACAAAGAAGGAAATACGGAAGAAATTCCATGAAATTACAAATAGTGGTGTAATTTTGTTACGCGTCACGGTGTTTCATTGGCTGTCAGTACAGTAACTGCGCCGGTAACAACACGTCTAACGCGCATGGGCAAAGTTGGTCCGTGCGTTTGAATCCTGAGATATGGCGGGTACCCCATCTTGCCCCCCACCCGTCTTGCCCCACCTTCCCCTATATTTCATTTGTAAAATGCTGTTTACTGGATCGGTTGAAGTAATTTCCAAATTCTTGTTTATTAATTGCTCCTTAGCTTTTCGCAACACGCATGGTTTCGGTAAATGTGGAGGCTCGGGATCACCAATCTCCATCAGATTATCTGCTTCTGCTCTTCGCCACATGCTAGGCAAAGTTTTATTATCGACCATCGTTTTTGCAATTGCAATTCTGCGACTGCCTTTTAACTGTCTTCTTTTGTTATGTTTGATGGTCGATACGAAACCTTCACTCCACATTCAAAAACTACTTCCGATTGGGGCAATGGTTTGTTTATAACACACCCTGCAAATTTAGCCTGGCATTCGGAACAAGATCCTGATATTTTCAAATAGAAACCCTGCTCTGAAACTTTACACCTTTTGAATGTGAAGGGACATGGAAGTTTCACTTCTTTATATATAGCGGCAAACAGTACGTCAGACCAAACTTTTCTTTGAAGCGTAGAATACGTTCGACTTTGACCTTTATTGTTTGCATATTTCACGTTTTCCGGTTTTATCTGTATCCACTCTTTATGTGACAGGATCACATTAAACCGAATTATGTTATCAGAAATGCTCTCCGTCGAAGCATCTAAATCAGTAAAAGACAAATCTTCTTGAATATTGTGGAAATCTAATACTTTTTTCCAAATCTTCGGTTTCACTGTCTGATTCATACGATTCGAAATATCTTTATAAACTGCGTCACTTGGAACAACAGGCAAGCCACGATTATCAGCCAGATGCCTATAATCTTCTGAGAGAATTATATTCAAAAGTTGATCTAGAGTATTCATTTCGAAGATCTGTATAATATTCTGAATAAAGGAAACCCTTAATGAAAAAAGGTTGGTCCAACTTTCTTAATCTTTAAGTGACTTCGTACTTACCAAATAGAAGAACAATGAAATGTGCTCTAGACGTAAACTAGAGCAAGCCCAATCAATACAACAAATAACACACATATAAATAGAACTTAATTAACGAAACACCACCTAAAACGAACAAAACGAAACACAAACTGAACAGTAACTTAAAATGCATAAGAAATGCTTAAAACGTCTCACTATGCAGTTGCTGCTCGAATGGTTCTGTTTCAACTGAATGCAAAGAGAAAGTCGAAGGCTTTTCTGCACCATAACATAAACACATGAATCGTCTAAGCAGTTCCTTCGGACAAACTCCATAGCTCCTAACAGCGCCGCCCCTAGAGTTTGCGGGACCCGGGGCAAAAGTAGATATTATTTAAAACATCTAATTGACTGTGTCCACACGCACTACCTAATTAAATTCATATTTATATAAGTATATAAAATTGTATACTTACCAAAGACCGAAAACCGAACATGAAAATAAATAAATAAATAACACATATAAGTACAATAGTACAAAAACCGTAAATCGAAAGTTGAACAAGTTGGAAAGTATATTTCTGTTACGACCGATATTTTGTTGCATGCATGACTGTACCATATTGCTACGGATGCTTCGGATATTTATTAATTTCCTAGATATTAATAAAAAATTATTGTTAATTATTTTTACAATTTTGTTTGAATTACATACACGTAGCTGCGAACCCCCCTAACGAAGGGCCCTCTCGCACCTGATTCCGAATAAATACCAAAATATTTTATGAATATCTCGAAATCTAAAGGAGTCCGGCGGTAATATGTATACAGAAAAGTTATTTAAACTGTTGATGTTGACAACACATTACAAGGTCATTAAAGTCTGTGGTGAGGACCCTATTTCCAATAATTATCCTACATTTTTACGACATTTCGCAATTCTGCTGCTATGATTTCTATCGAGCATTTATACTTTTAACATATATAGTTTTAAAAATACGTGCGAAAAATGGATACCTTGACAACTATATACTTAATTGATTTAATTTGTACAAAAAAAAATCCCTAAGCGCGAGGCCCGGGGCAAGGGCACCGCTTGCTCAGTGTTAAGGGCGGCGGCTCTGCCTCCTTACGAATTTGGGACAGTGTGAGAACGTGATACGTAAAAGCGCGACGCGACGTACAGGGTGTTACATGCCCCTATCGGTCCATTCCGTGCTTGCTGTCCTCGCGTCGCTTTCTTTCGCAAAGGCGAATCAGCGGAATCGCCCCGCGTGTAGCAATCGGGTTGTGCTGAGCCCTTGGCAACAGCGTTAGGGACAACGACCGCGTTCGGCCCAGGCCCCGACTTTTTCGCAATAATCTAAGAATTAGTTAAGCAAGCGACAGCTGCCGACGGGGCAGTTATCCCCGTTCGTAGGGATCGTCCGAGGTTCAGGCCGCGATCGAGAGCCGCGGAAATATTCATTCGATTTTGAGAGCTTGAGGTAGGAAGTTGCGACGGGCCAGCGGTCTTAGTGCCGCGACCTCTTCTCCGCGCTTAGACTCACCCGCGAAACGCGAGCGGCTGAACAGGTATTGCAAAAGTGTATCTCCATCCGACACACCGAGAACGGCCTAGCCGGGAGAACACATAAGCGCCGATCCGTGCCACTGCGATCGCGAAACGTGAGGAACCGCGTGCGAGTATTCGAGTGTCCGAGTAACTGCAGTAAGACGAGCGACCACGACCTACCCGAGGTTCAGCGACACTGACGAGACAGCGTAACGTTAAGGTGGCCGTTCCAATAAGTGGCTACAGCCGCCAGCGACTGCGACCGGCGGCCACAGCCGCCAGCGACTCCTGGCGGCGGGACACTAACGCGATGCGGACACTATTCCCTTAGAGTAGTATATGCTCTAAGACTATTCCGTGCGGCCGATGCTGCGAGTGAGAAAACCCAAGAGCCGAGCGAGAGGGAACGAAACAGTTGACATGAAATTGCCGTCGTCTCTTTCGTGCTCTCACTCTCGACCGAAGGATTCCAAGAAATGGTGGGGATAGTGAGCGGGACTATTACGCATGGTAAAAACAGGACACTAACGACGAATTACTGTATACAAAGTTTATAGAGTAGTGTCATCCCTGACCGCCTTCAAGACACCTAAACACTGATGTTCTGAAGGATGCCAGGGATCCAAAGAAAAGGTCGAGAGAGTGAGAGTTGCCATTAAATTTGTCGAAACAATTACAACTCCGAGTAACTACATCCAGATGATCGATATTGGTCCTCTACCGTCTTGCATAAAATATCCCTGATAACCATCTGCCGGCCGTCTGCAAGCAGATTGACGGCAGGGTCTGCCAGGAGAGCGCAGGATCTGCCGGCAGCTGCGGTGCAGTCTACGTCCGCATTCGACTACGGATCTGCCGGCAGAGTCTGCGTGGCAGGGTCTGCCGGCAGATCCACGGCAGATCCGCGCAGATCCTGCCGCCCGCCTGACACATCCAACAGCGCCATCTGTAGGCCGCAATAGCCAAACAATTCCCTCTGCGTGACGTCACATGGACATACGCACCAACACATGTGTACGGTGATTGCTGTAGGTGTATCCCTACTCCCACACAACAAGCAAGCAGATTCTACAGTTTATTAAATATTTAATTCTACTTATTTCAAAAAGTATTTATTCATTGTTTAATAATACATGATTGGCGATTACAATTGTTACAAAATAATATAGGGAGCGCATATAAATTTGAAGAAGAACATTCAATATTTACATTTATAAATTCACATGCAATACGTCCCGTAACCAGTGGTACCTGTTAAGTGCGATATCACAAAATTTTCTATATTTTCGACTTCTTTTTTCCTGTAGAATCACCATATTCCGTATTGTGTTAGCGCTGAAAACAAATAGAACATTAATATAAAATTAAACGTAACGTATGAATAAACAGGATATATGCGATACTTACTTCAGCTCCATCTACGCACAGCACACCCTAGGCCAGCGAAGATCAGGTGGGCGGTCCGAGGACGCTAGCATCCATAGCGTTTTGTACGTGCTGCGTGGAAGAGGGTGCTCGAAGCCAATGAAGCGGTGGGCATGCCACGGATATGGAAACCTCTAGTAGTGTGCTCTTGGGCCCTAAAGGTGAAGTTCCACGGCTCGTGGCTCGGTTCCTGGCTTGGCTAGTCCAGGTTCGGCGAGTCGGCTTGGCGACCGTGAGTCGACGAGCCACGCGTCCTGGAACTTCACCTTAAGGGTACGAGCCTACATGTACACTACTAGAGGTTCCATGTCCGTGGCATGCCCGCCGCTTCATTGGCTTCGAGCACCCTCTTCCACGCAGCCCGTAGAAGACGCATGGATGCTAGCGTCCTCGGACCGCCCACCTGATCTTCGCTGCCCTAGGCGATCATACATGCTCCTGCGAACATTAACATTTATAATAAAACATGTGTTAAATTATTATTTACGAAACAAGACGCTAAACATTTGCACTTCGCACATAACCATATTTTTCTGTCTTGCAGATAATGTGAATTTCGATTTTCGCGACGTAAATAATTGAAAATTATTCATTTCCATAAGGCCCTAGACATGGTCGTCCTCGAGAGGCTGGGTTTTCGAGTTTGAGGGAGCATCTAGCGGTCGAGACGAAGATTTTCCGGGGTTTTTCTCGGGGTTACTCCCTGACCGGATTCTGTTCTCGCGGCCGGAGTCACGCTTGGACTTCTTTTTTCCCAAGGCTTTTTCAACGCTGGCCTTCAGGGACTTCATTTCTGATCTGGGCGAAAGCTCGGGGTTTTCCGAGGACTGGGATTCCATGGAGGTGTCGAGAGCTGTCCCAGCCCGCTTTTTACCCGTTGATAACGTGGGTGGAATGAGTGGGGTGGTGAAAACAGAATTACTCACCATTTTTGCAGTCGCTAGGGCTTTTAGGGTTGTCGCATCGTCCTTACTTGATTCCGGGGGGACCCCGGGGATTACCTCAGTGCTGGTGGAGTCAATGTTTCGACCCGTTCCCCGAAAGCGGGGAATCTAAGCGCGAAGTCCTGCCTAGGTCCGTGAAGTTGTGAGAATAGTAGGGGTCTCAGCTTGATGTATAGATGAGATCTAATGCGGAGAGGCGACGCCTCCGTGGTGAAAAACACGGGGTCGCAATGAGATCGAAGCGTCAAAAGCCGGCAATAGAAGATGTTCGTTACGTAACACTATAACGGTCGGAGGATAGATATACAGAAAACAAAAGATAGGCTTTTTCCACTCTGTCACGGCCGTCTCTAGTACAGGCCACCACCTTGCCAAAATGACACCGCTGTCATCAGTCCTGTCTGAAGCCTTTCGTCCAACCACCGCCCTCTGGTACCAGTCGGAACATAGTCATCAGACTGATGGTTATTGCCGAAATGCGGTGTTGCAACATCATAGGTGGTGGCCTGTACTAGAGACGGCCGTGGCATAATGCGTGAATTGGAACACAGCCTATATGTCCTTACATCATGGGTATAATCATGATGTAAGGACATAAGGTGTGCTTTTGCGCAAGCCTTCTAGATTAGCCAATAACGTACCCTTCCCAAGATCGTTCATATTGGATTGTCAATCAATACGACAGTTGCATTCAAATCTGGTAACGTAACAGTACATACTGTTGCGAGTCTCATCACGATATGTTTTATTGTAGAACGAAGTAGATGCCAAACACCGCGATATCGAGATTCGATAGACAGCGACGTTTGAAAATTCGTTCTAAATTTTAAAGTAGCACATACGACAGAAGACCAAGCACGTTCCGTTAATGTATAATAATGTTAAAGTACTGCAGGTTCGCTCGCACAAGCTCCCTCATTTTTTGTAAGGCGACTTTACCAATAAAAAATATATTTCTTTCCAAATATCTTATTAACTTTATTAACAATAATATTTACGAAGCAACATCGGGAAATATCAGTGGCCACGCACACATACATCTCTTTTAGCACACTGATATAAATCATCGATCGGGGAATATGGAGATCCGCCGATTTTTCGGGTCTTCCTGTAGGTTCAACGCGTTTGAAATTTTAAAGTAGCGCGGACGAAAATAAAAAAAAAAGATAAAAATAATGTTTTTAATTTAAGAATAAAATTTTTGTGCTTGCACAGATCTTTGAATGGCTCTAATTTTATCACTGGAATTTCTTCTAGTTTTATTTAATTCTTTTAATCTTATGTATGTTCGCGTTCTAATAAGACATAGCAAAACTTCGTTTGGTAAAATAAATTCATTGTTAATTTTTACTTTTAAGAGATGTGCTACTTTTTGAAAAACGAATTCGGCATCAGACAATGAATCCTTGTGAAATTTATGAAAAACTTTTTCTAATAGTTGCGCTGATTGAATTAAGTAATCGCAAGGATAAACGGAGTCATTTGGAAATCTAAAATACTTTATATTTAGACGCGCGCTTTTCCGATACACAGCGGGGTGCACACGTGGGAAGAGAAAGTTGGCTCGGCTCCGAGGATCGAGAAGACAACCCTTGAAGGAAATTTATGACTGCCTTAGCGTCGCCAACACTTCTGGAGTCAATCAACACTCCTAAAGACTAACAAAGGACAAGGCCTTCTCAAGAGATTACGTGACTTAGAAGAAACTCGCAATTCGTTTCGGGGTCTGTTAATAGATATCCTCTTCCTGCTTTCGAGCTCTGCCCAAGATCTTTCCCCCGAATGCCACCCGCATTGCGCATCCTTTATAATACTTTTTAATCATACGCAAACATCTACTTTTAAACTCCGCTCCTAATTTACCTATCGATTATATACATTTTCGTGACTACGTTCGCGTGGTCACGCAACAGTAGTACATTATAAACCCCATAATGTAACTAGGCGGCCATATTTTAACATGGCGGAAAGTGGGATGGGAACAGGGTCGTGACACTTCCATGTATTCTACTGTTATACAGTGGGTCCAGGGACAGTGTGGCCAATGAGCCGGAAGCCGCCATTTTCAGTTCCAGCCTGAACAAGCGCGCGCGATATAGAGTACAACTCTGAAGTTGTAAGAAGTACAACTTGAGAATGTGTAGGTATATATGTATACTATCTATACATAAGATCTGCCGGAAGTTGCCTGAAAATGGCGGCACCAATCAGCGGCGAGGAACACATTGGCCACACTGTCCCTGGACCCACTGTATACTGTTAATGCGGACAGCACCCTCTAGCGAATTGGGGTGGAAACAAATTTCTGTAACCGGGAAATTTGAAACGTGGAGTAGGTATTATTCAGTTAAATTCATCGAACTTCAGAACAGAGATGGGCAAAAAATTATTTGAAATAAAAATTTTGTGTACGATATTTTTATTTCAAATAATTTTTTTTGCCCATCTCTGCTTCAGAAACGACTAGTACAATTTCTGTATGACTACTGGACTACACATAATTACAGTGGGTCCAGGGACAGTGTGGCCAATGTGTTCCTCGCCGCTGATTGGTGCCGCCATTTTCAGGCAACTTCCGGCAGATCTTATGTATAGATAGTATACATATATACCTACACATTCTCAAGTTGTACTTCTTACAACTTCAGAGTTGTACTCTATATCGCGCGCGCTTGTTCAGGCTGGAACTGAAAATGGCGGCTTCCGGCTCATTGGCCACACTGTCCCTGGACCCACTGTACACATAATCATATTGTATGCCTCCTATTTACAATTTTAGAAGTATGTGTAGTCATGCAGAAATTGTATCTTAGACGTTAGTTTTTTCAGGGAGCAGAAATTAAACCGTACACATTATTTATTTGTTTAATGAACTCTTTTATTCCATACTTTTGTCGCTTTACAAACGAGTCCATTAAGGACTCCATGCTGTGGCATTTCTTTTCCTTTCATTATATTATTTATTTTTTTACAAAATTGTGTTGTACAGAATATAGTTATACATTTAAGTAATTTGTCTTCCAATTTTTTTGCATGTTCGCAATTAAAACTAAATTTAACATAGTTATTTATGTAACCTATAATATTTACAATCGTCTGCTCATTACTCTCTTGATTATTTAAAATACAAATTGAAATAAGGCACATATGTTCAATAGATTTAAGAAATGATCGATTATATTTTCCTTCTACACTTCGTGCTTTGCAATCTTTAAAAATATACTCTCTGCACAAATTGCAGGTTATGCCGCGCAATACTGCATTATATACATATTTGCATAAATATTTGAGAGATGTTCTTCGCAGTGGTTTTTTAATTCTTTTTTGTAATTGAACATGTACAGTTGGGTTTTGTACTATAGCAATGGATTCATTTGTATTTAAATTTAAATTATTAAAACTTATTAACGACTTATCTAAGGTCTCCTCGCAATTTCCTTTTGAACTGTGAATTCCACTCACTTGTCGTAAAAACAATGTTTTATACGATTCCGAGAATTGTTTCGAATTCGGATTGGTTAGCCTTCCTCGATGTTGCCTTATTTGTCCAAAAAAGTTTTCGAGGCAATCTTGGTTCATCATTCTTGTATTGTAATATGGTATTAGCGAAAACAATCTATTGCTAACGTCGATAAATCCTTCCAGGGTTAGTATAAAATTCTTCAAACTGGGAGGTATTATTTTTTTATTACTGCTTGGTTCCTCGTAATGCATGTTTTTTAAATTCCGGATCGCATTCTGCCAGAATAAAATGTGCCCGCTCTTTGGGTGCACGGATATTTTCAATGGTTTATTAAGTATTTGTTTACGACTATCAGTATTTAACGTGTCGAAAAGTGTATCAAAAAATTTTAATATTTTTGCAGTGCCATTTGCTGTTTTATCCATTTTATATTGTCCAGTAACATCTGTGTCACCTGTAATACACAATTTTTTTTTAGTTCATATGATAAATACATCTCAGTTTATTTTACAGATATAATTATTTTCCATACATACCATGTACAGCCATATTTTGTATTCCCGCAGCCATCGAATGGCTAAAAATCTGTGTTGCATACGACACTTTCATTTTTTTAATTTTGTTTGGACGAACGTGGTATTCCGTTATTTTCGGTATGGATCTAATTTCATTTATTGTTGAATCAATTTCATACGCAGCAATAATATGTTTCCACGTCGCTGTGTGTACATTTTGTCCGTCCTTCCATATTAAATTTTTAGATAATAAGTTATTTCGAATTCCTTTTATCAAATGCGGCACGTCATATAATGGTGTTATTTCCTTCTCATTAATTACAAAACGCCGTAGTGGCTCCATGTTATTCACTAAATAGTAGCGACGGGAATCTTGAATTAGGGAGTTTATTGCTGCTGTATTGGTGGAGCCCTGGTCGCAAATTGTGGCAATAACATTCAATCCTGTGAAAAAAATTGTAATTAATTTGTCAAAGTGAATATCTGTAATTACAAAATTTATTTTGGAATTTTATGCTTTACATACCACTTCCATTTAATTTTGCTATTACAGACTGCAGCAAAGTTTTTATGACGGGTGATTTTGTCGTACCTTTGCAGAATGTATATGCAATTACTTGCTTCCACTTACTGTAAATACCTTTTACCATGAAAACCAAAGCGTGGTCCACTATTTCCTGGTTTTGAATCCCTACTATTTTATCCTTTAATCTATCATATTCAACGTGCGGCAATATTGCAATTTCATCAAAAATCACCGAGCACAGTTTTTCTTTGCTTGTCATTTTTTTTACCTTCTTCTCCAAATTCTCAAACACGAAATCATTTATTCCTGCTTCGACCGGTATATTGTGTAATAATCGTGTAATAGTTCGTTTTGTGGGAAGGTTAAACCACTTTGCTAGAAAACGATATGCAGATCCACAAGTTTTATATAGTGTTAAGCACATTAACTTCTCTTTCAATGTATATCTGGTCCCAGTCGATTTCAACGATTTCAACGATTTCTTCATTCATTTCAGAAAACAAAATTGAAAGGATTCTTCTCCAAAACCATTTTCAGATGTGTGCAACGCCTTTTTCGCCAAATTTAACCTTTTTTTGAATGTAATCATTCTTTTTCTGTACGTAAGGGCAGTACTTTGCAAGCTTTTCACCTTTGAATACAAACGTTTCGCCTTGGGTGTTAAGTCCACACTTTTTTCGATTCCTAGCCCTTTCAGAAGTGGCTGGGATATATCTGCAAACATATATAAATAATCGAGAATGCTTTTTATACTTTATTTCATTTCAATAATTACAGTAACAGAATTCTTATATACAGTACACAATCAGTGTATAGTGAAATAATTCATTCGTAATTTATGTGGAATTCAATAATAAATTATGGAAAATGTTAAAAATTTAAGTTAAGTTTAAATATATAAGTTAAGTTTAAATATATAAGTTAAAATATATAACTTAGGATTAAATATATAAGTTAAAATATATAACTTAATATTAAATATATAAGTTTAAATATATAAGTTTAAATATATAAGTTTAAATATATAAGTTAAAATATATAAATCAAGTTTAAATATATAAGTTAACATCTCCTACTCTGAATATCTGTAGGTGTAGTACATCGCTGTGGACTCAGAGAAGGTTGCTCGCTCGATTGAGCACTTATTGCATTGAATGGCCTTTTTACAGCAGACGATGTGGAAGTAGATGCGCACATTTCTATAAAAGAGATTTACACAGTCTTTATATTTTCTACAATAGATCTTTATGTAGTTGTAATATTCAAAATCAGTACGTGTTTCAGATTTTAATTTCTGAGAAGGTATTGCAGTGCGTTGTAAATACATATTTGATGCTTTATCATCTATTTTGAAATGCTCATGGCAAACACGAAAATTATTGAAGACCCTCATAGGCTCCATTCCACTCAGTTTTTCATTGGATATGAGTTCAATCCATTTCTTAAAACGATTTTTATCTTTCTCGGGATTCGGAAACCTATGTCTCGATGCTATCCTATCCTCACATCCAGGAACAGCACATGGGCTGTTCTTTGCCATATTAAATCTAAAAAAAATACATAATACATAGCAGATAGCTACTGCCAATACACTCTTCCCTTAATTTAAGCAGTACTTTTTTCTATAATTTTATTATATTTCTCATGTTAATAACAATGGAATTAATTTCAAGTGAAAACTGAAATGTAATTAATTTCTACGCATTTTCTATCCCATAATAAGAACTAAGTACGTGAATGTATCTTCTCCGTAAATCAAGGGATGGGTGCAATTTCGTAATATTCTATTCATTATTCTCTTTATTTCTAATATTAAATTTCAAAGATATTAACATACCTGGTGCTTGAAACTTTGACTGTGTTTGAAATGCATACGCAATGAATAAAATACCTTCTTTTAAATAAAATTCACGCAACTGAACACAATTCAACACTATTAACACCACAGCTCCATATGAAATGGAATGAAATTGCCAAAATGTCGTCGGAGGACGCGTCCAGGATGTGGGGATCCCCGGATCCTCCCTGCCAATACCATCTAGCGTACAATTCTGTCACTAAATTGAGTACAGCGCCGCTAGGTGAATTGGGGTGAAACTAATCTAGTGCTAACAGTTCGCCCATAAGAGTGTCACGACCCTGGATGGGAAGGCGCAGTAAAAGACGAAAATGAACTGCCGGTCGAGCACACTGCACACCTTATGTCCTTACATCATGATTATACCTACTATTTGGCCTATGGCTAACTTCATGTCACACGCGGATTCACACCAGCGGAGATCGCGGCTGTATTTCAATTCAAGCATACTACTGCGCATGAAATTGGTGGCATCGTACGATTCCCTAGAATTTCTCTCACTTACTACCAATACGATGCCACTTCCGGTGCAGTAAGCGTGCAGCAATTGCAGAAAATCCTTAGAGCATATATACATGGAGGTATCATTGCCTTAGAGTGACTGCCTCGAAACTGTCGGACAACATCACGCGAGAGAGAAAAAGAGAAGATCCTATTCGATAGGCGCATTTCGTCCTATTCGACAGATATGCGCATTCGCCGATATCGTGCGAGAGAGAAAGACATGTGCGAGCGAGAGAAGTATAGAGGAACAAATGGCCGTAATATACTTCTCTCGCTCGCAAGATGTTTCTCTCTCGCACGATATCGGCGCTTGCGCATTACGGTCGAATAGGACACATACTTCTCTCGCTCGCACGTCTTTCTCTCTCACACCATTTTGGAGACAGTTTCAAGCTTTCAATGAGACCTCCATAGTATATGCTTTAACAGAAAATCAGAGGAAAAGCAAAGCTGTCACTGCACTAGAGACACTATAATAAGAGTCTGGACACGAGAAGGCCACTTTTTGATTGGTCCGCCATGTTTGATCGAAATCACACGAGAGAGAAAGAGATATACGCCATTTCACTCTTAACAACTCTTACGTTTATGGCGGTATTTTACTATCTATTAATCTGAAAATGTGCCACGGGGTTTTTGATTGGCCCGTGATTTTTCATCTATTCCCGCTGATTTTTAAATCTGTCCATTATACCAAGATAATGAAGATATAAAGTAAAAAACTAAATCTTGTGTTCGATTTGGTATATATTTTTTATTATACTTATTTAAATGCGCAATGCATTTCTGCCATAAACGTAAGAGTTGTTAAGAGTAGTCAAGAGTGAAATGGTGTATATCTCTTTCTCTCTCGTGGAATTTCGATCAAACATGGCGGACTGTCACTCGAGTCCAGACTCTTATTATAGTGTCTCTACACTGCACCGCTCGCTGCACCGGAAGTGGCATCGTATTGGTGGCAAGTGAAAGAAATTCTAGGGAATTGTACGATGCCACCAATAGGATGCCACCATTTTCATGCGCAGTATGCGTGAATTGAAACATAACCAAAGAGTAGGTATAATAAGAGGCGTCACTCCGGGCGGAACCTTTGAAGTCCTTACTTGACCTTGGCATTTAAATTGGTTGTACACACGAGCGGGATATTCAAATCGACTAAATGTAATACGGGTTTTCCGTCACTTCTATGTATTACAATTTTATGTTATAAACTATCTGTATATTATCAGTACCGTTTATCGTGATATATTAATAACTTCTAGATTTGAAAAGTTTAAGGTTGAAGTGACATATACGTATAAAAAAATGCTAAAATATAAAAATGTTTTACAAATGTACAACAAAAGTATACATTTTGAATGAATTAAAGAATATTTATTAAAAATAAATTATAATAATACATATTGTGTACAAGTATGTTAAAGAAGTATATACTTAATCTTTATTTCAATGTAATTGCCAAGAAATGAACTCGCTTTTTTTTTTTTTTTTTTTTTTAAACGTGGGGAAATCCTCATAGGACACCCCGACGTCTCGAAGGGAGGGCTTGGATTCGCCTTCCCTTGGAGACGTCGGGGTAGTGTGAGACTTTTACTCACTAAAACCCCACGGCTACATTCGCGCTTTAGCGAGAGGAGCGGCAGATAACTCTACACAGAACACTCTCCTGCCCACCTCGCCCCAGCACTGCGTACAACACCCGCGCTCGCTACTTATGCTATGCCCACATACATTTATACACTCTATACTCTCTACAATATTATACATTTCCTTACATACATATATACAATCCATACATATAAATACGGTTACAAAATATTTACATATTCATAAGTATACACACTTTCCTATCTCGCTTTATACATGTTTTGAAACTTCTATTACTATTTTTTAATACATAATAAATTCTTAATCGGATAAATAATTTTAATAAATATTCTAACGGGAATTTGGTACAAGGATGTGAAAAACCTACAATATCCTTAAATAATAACAATAAATTCTTGCCTACGTCCTGAAGGGGTAAAAGGGATTTAATATTTGAAAAAAACATTGTTTCCATAGAAAATACGAAATTATAAAAACTTTCATGTGGAGTCTTTAAAGCTCCATATATATTATATTCTTTATTATACGCTTTATAATGAATAAACAAATTACTTGCATCTAATTCTGTATCGTCGTTAGCAAATTTCTTACATATATCACAACAATGAATTTGTAAACACTTATTTAACAAATATCCAGCAACATATTTGAAAGCATTTTGTTCTGGCAAAGACTTCTCGTGATAGTCGCAATTTTCTACAAGAAAAGATTCCCTAACAGCTGGAACCATTATTATAGAAGCTGCTTGTTGGGATAAATTGGGTGAATTTGTTAATATATTATCGAAATCACTGCTGCAGTTCATAAATTCCGAATGAAAATAATCTACCAAAAATAATTTTTTAAATGCTCTTGCAAACTGAATTGGCGTTGGATTTGTAACATTTCCACTTTGCTGTCTAATACTACCGAAAAAGTTTTCTAAACAATCTTGATTAAACCGTCTAGTGAGAATAAACGAAAACTTTTTTTCTTTTAAAAATGTCCAAATATTTATTAAAGAATTTATAGTTATTTTCCACCCCTTAATACATTTTACATATGATGTGGTATTTTTTCCTTCATTACTAATTACTTTTAATTGATTTAAAAATTCTAAAGCTGTATTAAGAAAATCTATATAATTTTGTTGGCCACTGAATGCCTTGTTAAACATTTTAGAACTTGATAAGTTAGAAGAATTGCATATATCAAAGAGTTTATCAAAGAAAGAAATGAAGTCAATTGTTCCAGCTGCATCCTCGGGTAAACTCCCTAAAACTAAATGAGTTTCCATACCTGCCGAAACTGTAGCACTTAAAACTTGAGTTGCATATTTAACCCGCATCCTTTCAAAATTTGTTGGATAAATGTGGCTTTTAGTTAATTTGGGTGCTAATCTATTATTTAACTCTTTATCCTTATTATAAAATTGTTCAATAAATGACCACGAAGTTTTTTTATTTTCCCAATGAAACTGATATGTTAACATATTATTGCGTATAGATTTAAGTAAATGGGGGGGATCAAATATATAAAATAATTCTAAATCACCTAAAACTATTTTAGAATTATTGTTACGAACGCCTAAAATGTTCGCTAATTGTTGAAAATTGGATCCCATATCCGTAACAAGGCCTACAACTGTGAGTCCAATTTCCACTAATTTTTTAATAAAATTATGTATCATTACTTTTAAATTTGGCGCTGTCATACCAGTCGTACTGAACATGTATCCTAGGGGCTGCTTCCAACTTTGCTTAATGCCTCTTGCCATTATAACAGTCGCGTAATTGGCAGGATTACACGTTTTAACAATTCCACTATCCTCAAAACCAATTACTTCATCCCTTCCATAATCATAATACAAATTACACTTAATGGATATTTCGTCAACACATATTATACAAAACTTATCTAACTCACTCATATTATTTACTTTGATTTTTAAAATACTAAATAAATTATTATTTAATCCCGTAGTAAACTGTAATTTCTCTAAATATTTTTCTAAAATTCTCTTTGACGGAAGGGCAAAAGTTATTTGTAATTGACGGTAACATTTTGGACCAACAAAGTATAGTGACAATGCAAATTTTTTAAATTCCTCGGTATAACGTCGTCCATGATGATTCTTATTAAATTGTGTTAATTGTACCTTAACAAAATTCGCTACAGCTGCTGGTAAGAACTTATCGCAAAGTTTTTCAAAATTCGTGTGTGTAGACTGCTCCTCCCTGAGTTGTAGTAGCATACTCCTTAACATGATATTTTCCTCTTGCAAATTTGAAATTTCTGTATGGAGTTTCTTCATTTTCGTAGGATTATTTGCAGATCGTGATGCACGGGTTTGTGTACCAATATCCAGTGATATTGGTGCATGAGTTTGTGTACCAATATCCAGTGATATTGGTGTGGTAACAGCAATCTCATTATGAAAAGATGGTCCTGGGGTTCCTGGAACACAGGTATATGAAAATTTTTTTATAATTTATAAATTATATATAAATATATAAAAATATATAAATATATATAATATTTATATAAATATATATAAATGAATAAAATATATACGTAAGCCAATGGAAATATAATAAATCTTCATTTGCTTAGACCAATCAGTTCTTACCTGTTATATCTTCTTCAATGCGAATTCTTTTTGTCGGAGGCTCATAATTTGAACATTCACCATGCTCCATCGCTGTCTCGATATTTGTATCTACAATGAAAACACAAAATCAATCTATAGTGAAAACAACATGATTTGATGCTTCTATGAGATATTTCAGCTTGCACGATAGTGACTTTGATCATGATTGGTCTATCTATGCCCTGACTTCTTTCCATTGTAATGGTGCTAGGCAGTTTGCGTTGGATTCCAGGCAGATTTTACCAAATCTTTAAACGCTTATAATTATAATTGATGGCTCAAATCGCAATTTCCTTACTCTTCCACTCTTTAAATTTTCTTCCACCTTAGTGCAACACCCTGTACATGTACATATACAATGTATAATGTATAAGTATGTATACATATATATTAAAAAATATGTAATAGATGTGCTTAATTTTTTATCCGATATTACATTAAATACTATATCAGTATGTGAGCAAAAAACATACCTGATTCAATTCGCTTTGGCACAGCTGTCAATAACAATCTGGTCTTTGAAGGACCCATGTACATTTGGTCCTCAAAATGTTTACTGCAAACTCGGCGTGTTTTATAATGATGTAAATACTCCGATGCTGAAAGGTCCTCTCTGCCGCATGCTTGAAGCCACAACCTACATCTAAAATCATTGCAAATATATCATAATTCCTATAAATCAATCACCAGAAAACAATGTTTAATACTATATTAAATATTTTATAAGTCAGGTAGAAATTTTGTTATAATACTTACAAATTCTCATCCTTAGGAAATCTAAAAAAATGAGTTCCTTCTTCTTGGCAATTAAATGCATTTTTACAATTTTTGTAAGAGCATACAATACCACCCCTCTTCTTGGAACTCATTACAATGCTGTAATAAGGGCTGTAAAAAAATGAACAGAAAGGAAAAAAGAGAAGGGAAAACGAAAATGAAACAAGAAACTGTAATAAAAGACTTCTTTTAAGAAAATAGTACTTAAAAGAAAGCAGAAATACTAATATGTATTAGAGAAAAAAAAAACACAATGGGAGAATATAATATTTAAATAGAAAGGAGAAATTGATGCACTAAGGTAAAGGAACAATAATACATATGTACTAAAGAAAAGAAAAAAGAAAGTGTGAGATAATAGCACCTTACTCAGAAAGGAAAAGGCTACTGCACTAAAGAAAAGAAAAAGTGAAAGTAAAAAGGAAATATAGGAAAATACTTAATTTAAATGCACACACGCGAAACAATACACAGTAAGTAAATGTTCGAACCGCACGTCTACAAGTTTCCAAAAGGAATGATCGTGCCATAGCTGAAAGGCAAACTTGCCCCTTTGCGACGCTAACCTGGGAAATTCCCAGTTTATTGCAGTTTATGATAGCCGGGACCGGCCCGGATCGCGCCCTGTTTGCAAGGCGAACGTACCGGAAATGTTTCTAACATATTCCATAGTTCGCATTTTTTTTCACAAAAGAGAGAAAACAAACGTTTTAGCATTAATCACGGGACATTGCAAACAGACAGTATACGAAATATTTAAACCTTACCGCAGTTTGCTGGTTATTCCCGAAGTTTTCCGATCATTGCCGAATGGGCATTTAAATTGGTTGTTCTAGTGATTTCCTCCAAACTGTTTCTGTCCTTGTCGAGTGACGCCTCTTATTATACCTCCTCTTTGACATAACCGCGCAACAAGTGTTTATTATACATCAGGGAATTCCATGAGCACCACTGAAATGGGCGCAAAGCCTACCTTCCTTCGAACCACGCCGAACCACACCGGACAAAGAAAATCAAAGAAAGTGGTGGGAATCTCAACCGTCGTCAACCGTCGTGCCGAGTCGGTCATTCTTTCGACTTATGTTGATGTGGTTCCTTCGCAATTAGTGTATACTTCTGTTCAAATAGTGTCTTATTCGTAAATGTGCAATAATATGTAACGACGTCTACAATTTCGCAGAACAAGTATGTACAAGTTTTTCATTATTTATATGGTTTTGTAGTCTCTCGAGCACAACGCAATTACTACTTTCTGTGCATGCAGTGAGGGGTGAACTTATTTGTACAGTAAGAATATGGGTCTAAAGAAAACCATATTCTCTGTACTGTTATTTATATTTAAATGTGTGTAATGTATTAGTAAAGGTCTGTTCTCATATGTGCCCACGTTTCTTAATAATTTGCTATGTAGACGCATGTACGGTAGTTGTGTGGTTGATCCAAATGCGTAAAAGAAGAATTATATTGTATTTTTTCAAACAATTCTAATACATTTGAACAAAATTTAATTAGTGATAGGATTTCTTTAACGTGTAAAATATTTTAGATTACTTATTACTTCAAACAACTTTAAATTGATAATGTATATATACATTTATTCTTCTGGTGAATTGGTTCCTTGGCTTTATACCGGATCTTTTAGAATACGTTGATCCGAGTTAGATTATGTACTTTTAATCAACTCGTTAATATAAATATTTCGGAAATGTGGGTGCATTGAAGAAAAGATATCATTACTAGTAATAAGTATACAGGAACAACAGGTAATTACAGTCTTTTACAATTTATATTTCTTTAAAATTCACGTAATATTAATATTTCTTTGGTGGAAAGTATTTGTATCCCTAGTAGCATTTATTGTTGACATTTTGATGGCCAACTAATTCCCAACTTGGGGATACCGTGGGCCAACCAGAAATGCTACTCGGGTATAGTACTAGCTTTGGTGATAAACATAAGAAACACGATGAAATCAAGTTGTTATGGTCAAATATATATTGAAATGCTTACTGCTAATTCAGTTCAGTTAAAAAGAAACGACACGATAGTACATTACAATTAATAATCTAAAGTACAGTCATTCCACGCAAAGTCGAACACTTTACGCAGGAACATTTTGGATTTATGGTGCAACATGGATATGTTGTAGTCTTTAGGGATATATAAACATATCTCAAACGATTTTTAAAAATGTAAAAAATTGTGGATATAACAGCTCTTTGAAATATAGTGTTTACTTTTTTCTAAAAATTGTAACTGTTGAACTAACAAAATGATACAAATGACCTTTTGGGTGCTTACAGTGGAAATACAAGAGTACCTAATAAAAGTTATTTCACTTAATAAAAACGAATATTTGACCATTTATTTAGCAATTGTTCTTAACGAATGCAATTTTATAATTGAAGGCACCTTTCTAAAAATTTTGAAAAAATAGGAGGATATAGTCTTGTTTGTCCTCTTTACGGACATATTTTAAACACCATGGATACTAAAGTTGGCCAAATGAAAATGAATTGAATATAACGCTGCGTCAAATCACAATAGCTCGACTGGCTGAGTTGTGCGGTACTCACAGCGGCCAAGTGGCTAGCTCTGCTATTATTATACAGTAGGGCTGGGACTATTCAAATTATTTAATATTCCAATATTTTACATGTATTTGAATGCTACGAATAAGCTTCGAATATTTGAGTATTCGATTGTTATTATTCGAATACTATTCGAATACAGCAATATTCGAATACTGATGTATTCGAATAGTATGGTGTGAAGTGGGTCAAAATTAGCTTACAAGATTTCACCCTGACAAATGAACCTCAACAACTTGATTTATAATTCACACCATACTATTCGAATACACCAGTATTCGAATACTTCAGTATTCGCATACATCAATATTCGCATACATCAGTATTCGAATACTTGGATATTCAAATTGTATTCGCCAAATAATTGAACAACTGAAGTATTCGAATATTCGAATACCAAATAATTCGACAAATAGTCCCAGCCCTATTATACAGTGTTCTCTAATATGGTAAGTATTTGTAAAATACTGAAGAAGGAAAACTTTTACCGCATTTTATACACAACATAATACGGTATCCTAATTTTTGGTGTTCACAATATTTTCCTTGAAACGAGGATGACCTTCAGTTTTTTAAATGGAATGCTATATACAGTGCTGTCTCTCAAATGGCACGCGTTTTCGGATTCTCTATAAGTGCGAAGCTATCCCCACTACTTCATTTGTGGTATCGGATGTCAAAGAGAAAGCCGAAGAAAGGTTCATAACCATTGTCAATAGTGACACATCTTACACTCTGACCGCGTGAAATCAAAGGAAGCCGAATAGACTACTCGTCTCTCAAATTGCGTACGCCCGGTCCCAACACACGCGGCTATAGAGAGACAGAACTGTATTTGATTTTCCAGTATGAAAGCGACTGTCAAGTCAAATTCAACCATATGATATACTTTGACCTTCAAGGTAGGGTTGCCACCTTTTTTACAGAAAAATAACGTACATTTGCTTTCGTCACGTATACAAAAAGTACGCTCTACAAATTAAAAGTATATTTTAATCTTATTAGTTTTTATTTCTTCCAAACATATTTTCTATTGCTTTTAGCATAGCAGAGTAAATTTTGATTATTTTGATATTCATACTGAAATATATAAATCATTCGTTTTTTATTAGATTGAGAGGGGCCTTGTTTCTTTCATCCCGCCACTTCACATTCATGACAGAGAAAACTCTCAGCAAATGCTGAAGTGGCAGGAACAGATAGAAGATAATACTATTGTGTTACGTTTCACGTAATATCATTAATTACGAAATAAAGTATTTTCCGCGTAGTTTATTGTTCTTCAAAAGTATAGAGTACATTTGCCTATAATAACGTAAGATACTTTATTTTAAAGTATGGATGGCAACCCTACTTCAAGGCTACACAAGGTTAGGAATGAAAGAAGAAATTCAATCTACTAAATAAATAGGTCGATATATTTATTTAATTCCTATTTCATTTATTAGCTACTCTTATATCTCCACTGTAAGCACCCCAAAAGATCATTTTTATCATTTTGTTAGTTCAACAGTTACAATTTTTGAAAAAAAAAGTGGTACCTATACGTACGCGTAATATCTCGGAAACTACTGCCGTACCACGGTAACATGTATAGGAAAAAGTTGTTCAAAATCTTGATCTTGATAACATATCCAAAAATCATTGAAATCAGTGAGGATGGAAAACTTCTAAATAATTACCAAAGATTTTTGCAATTATCTCGGAAACTAAGGTCGACCGCCAAAAAGTTTAAAGGAAAAAGTTGTTCAGAATGACGTCCTTGACAACATATTTCAAGGTCGTCAAAATCCATGAGGTTGCCCTCTATCTATACCATTACCAAAAAAGTAAACACTATATTTCAAAGAGTTATAACATCCACAATTTTTGACATTTTCAAAAATTCTCCAAGATATGTTTATATATCCCTAAAGACTACAACATATCCAAGTAGCACCAAAATCCGAAATGTTACTCCGACAAGTGTCCGACTTCGCATAGAATGACCCAGTTATAACTAATGATTTGAAATGTTCAATAAAAAAGCAGTGAAACTACTTATTGAAAGAAAAAGGATTTATTATAAATCTTGCCTTTCTTGTCACATAAGCACATTATTTGACATCTAAGAACCTGTTAAAAATTGTCGCAAGCCAAAACAGCCCTGAAATGGGGGTTGTGAGGCACACTTCTTGGCACCTCACCTGCAAGAATATTAGTTACATCCTCCACAAACCAGATGTGATTTTATTACTAGCTTTTCTGTTTAAAACTGTAAAATCTCGAACTCTAAGGGCATCTCATCTGATTTTGGAGTTAAAAATTATATCAATTGATTTATCTTGACAAAATTTTTTCAATGGTGTATAGAAATTGCTGCATACTCTTACAGTAATCACCTTACTGCCTTAACATTATCCTTCGTGCACAAAGCATACCTTGTATTTCGACCTCCTAGAAATTGCAAAATAGAGTCGTTCAATAATACCAAATATGATTAAGAAATTTGAAGAATTAGGAACATTGCAAAGTTTACAGAGAATAACCAAATAAGTCATTGTCAACAGACGAATGTAATATTATATGAATTAATTAAAAATTAATTCAACGTAGGTATATCCAAAATTCTGTTAGAATTTCAATACTATATGGACAAAGTTACAATTTCAGTAATATATGGACTCAATGGCACGTCAAAATAGTTTACTCATTAGTGTGCTTGCTTTCCATGTTAGTTCAAAGCCCAAATCTGTAAGAAGTCCCAGTTTCCCTACGTTCAGTTGCTAAGGGATGAATAATCTTTTTTCTACCAAACACGCTTGTTTATATAGAGACGTAGTAGCGTTTCGACGACATGTACGTATTTCTACACCCTGTATATGTCGACTGTCGCTACCATGTATCTTTTATTCGTAAACCGTCTAAGGCCCGGTTCAGACGAGCGGTTTGCGGCAGTATGCCGCCGCGGCAATTTGCCGCCGCGAGACGCGCGTGAAATTTTTCTAGCAGTTCACACGAGCGGTTTTGCAACGCCACGATTCGCGTTCTGCGGTTTCTTCTTCTTCTATGTTCATGGGTTTGAGAGAGACATTTTCTTGCGTTAGATAAACGCAAAACGCTCGTATGAATTGCTTGATATGAAACAATGTACTGCTTCGCCGCTTTGCGGCAGCGTTCTTTCGCGGCGAAGCCGTACGTGCGTTCGTCAAAACGAACGCAAACGTGCCGCCTGGTAGCCGCTGAAATTTGCGTCCCGTGTGAACTGCTTCATATAAATCTATGTTCTGCTAAAACGCGGCGGTAATTTGCCGCCGCGACAATTTGCCGCCGCGAGACGCGCGTGAAATTTTTCTAGCAGTTCACATGAGCGGTTTTACAACGCCACGATTCGCGTTCTGCGGTTTCTTCTTCTTCTATGTTCATGGGTTTGAGAGAGACATTTTCTTGCGTTAAATAAACGCATAACGCTCGTGTGAATTGCTTGCATTGAGTTATAAGAATACCTGGAGAGGGAACAGAGCAATGGCGTCCGGTCCGAGAAAGAGGGACGAAAACGGGTAAATCTATCTCTGTCTTACAACAGGCTATGAATGTATAGTGCATGTAAGTGAAGTTATCTGCGCACACACATACATACATAACACAGATAGTACAGAGTGAGAGGGGTAATAGGAAAAAGGATAGGTACACCCGTGATCTTCTGTTTCCTTCAGACCGCTGTCGCCTCTACTTCTTCCCACTGCTGTTCCCTCTCCAGGTATTCTTAGAGCTCAATGATTGCTTGTATATAAAACAATGTACTGCCTCGCCGCATCGCGGCAGCGTTCAATCGCGGTGAAGCGGTTCATGCGTTCGTCAAAACGATCACAAACATGCCGCCTGGTAGCCGCTCAAAGGGTCTAGCTGGATAAAATGGTCAAAAGTGCCCTTGAACCGATTTTATCTGGCAATGCACCTTTCAATAGTGTAGCACAGGAAAACATTGTACACCAAGTTTCAACCCCCTATCTCAACCAGGAGGGTAGTTATAGGGTAAATTCGAATTTTCGGTTTTTGCCATATTTTCCCTATTTAATGGTCAGCAAAAATTCTAAAAAAAATCTGAAATGTTGTAGACATGATTGTGTATGTTTGTGAATTTTTTCAGTTTTTTTCGTTGCAACTGCTAAGTGTAAGAAATAAAAAACGCAAAAAAATGTCGAAAAATGCAGATTTCGTGTTGAAGTTTTTGAGCGACGAGATTTTTAATTTTACAGTAGTTAGATATTGACATGACTATTATCTACAATTTTTTTCAGATTTTTCGGTAAGGTGCGCCATAGTTAAAAAAATCAGAAAACGATATTTTCGTGATATTTCGCGTGAAAACGTGATAAGTACTTTCAATTTTTGCATTTCCGTCATACAGTGAATGCAGTATATGATTTTTTAATATCTCTACATTCGACAGAGTAATATGTAAACGGAGGGAATCAAGTTAATATGATTAATTGGAAGTGTATACGCACCATATATCATATGGTACGAAAGAATTATGTATTCAGCACCACAGTTAGCGGAGTGGTCAGAGTGTTAGACTCCAAAACCGCTGCATACTCTCTTTTGTCGTAGGTTCGCACCCCACGAAGGTCCAATTTTTTTTTCATGATATAACATTTTTTCATCGTTCATTACATGACAATACACGATATTCATTTAAAAATATTTCTAGAATATTTTAAAAATATTTCTAGAATATTTTAAAAATATTTCTAGAATATTTTAAAAATATTTCTAGAATATTTTAAAAATATTTTATCATAAGGTTTCCATAAAAATAATTTAAATGCACCGCCGCGCCGGTTTTCTGCCTATGTATTTTTCTAGCTCCGGATAGTTTATAATATTTTGTCAATGCAATAGATGTGTGGTATTGGCTTACGATACGTATTCTGAATCCACTGGTTGGATTCGCCATTCTTTTATCAACGTACACCGTCCTCATTCGATTGTGGTCGCAGTGCGTCCGATTAATGGCTGATTTAAAAAAATGAACGTAAAAATATTGCCATAAGCTACCTGTAGTGTACAGCTGTTATTATGCTTTATTACATTATAATATATTATATTATATTGCATTGCCGAGCTCACGAACACGCTGCTCCAGCGTAGTGTGCGCGAGGTGGGGTAAATTCTCAAGGGAACCCGTCCCCGATCTGGTTTCACTGCTCCGAGCTCGATCAGGTAGAAGCGAGTCCGGCAACGGAGTGGGGAGCGGCTGGAGTAGTGGGAGCGGAGCCTCAGGGGCTGCCGCAGGGATTTCCAGAGTTTGACGCTCCGAAAATAAGGCACATTTTGGGGAATTTTTAAAAGAAAAGTATTGAGTATTATAATTCCAATCTCTGTACTTTTATTAATTGAAATTTAAAAAATGAGTTCAAATTTTCGTATGCAATAATAATACGAGGTGTGTAAATAAAGTAATGAGACTGATTTTTTTTTTCAATCTTTTATTCAAATATAATTACAATGCACTATTGTCTGCTTCAAAATAGGTCCCTTGGGAAGCCACAAAGCGCTGGAGACGGTCCTTCCAATCATCATAGCATTGCTGGAACTCGGATAGTGGCATAGCCTTCAGCTGGTCGGTTACAGCTGTTTTGATGTTTTCAAGTGTCCCAAATGAGTTCCCTTGAGGTGATTTTTCAATCTCGGGAAGAGGAAAAAGTCACAAGGGTTCAAGTCTGGTGAGTAAGGAGGCTGAGGAACCACAGGAATGTTTTTACTGGCCAAAAACTCGTTTATTGAGATTGCAGTGTGACATGGCACATTGTCGTGATGCAACACTGCAATCTCAATAAACGAGTTTTTGGCCAGTAAAAACATTCCTGTGGGGCTCCTCAGCCTACTTATTCACCAGACTTGAGCCCTTGTGACTTTTTCCTCTTCCCGAGATTGAAAAATCACCTCAAGGGAACTCGTTTGGGACACTTGAAAACATCGAAGCAGCTGTAACCGACCAGCTGAAGGCTATTCCACTATCCGAGTTCCAGCAATGCTATGATGATTGGAAGGACCGTCTCCAGCGCTTTGTGGCTTCCCAAGGGACCTATTTTGAAGCAGACAATAGTGCATTGTAATTATATTTGAATAAAAAATTTTAAAAAAATCAGTCTCATTACTTTATTTACACACTCCGTACTTTGGTTCAAATTTATGATGGTAGTAGTAAGAGGGGTTTGAGAAAAAAGTTTCTTGCTGGCGAGCATGATTTTGGCTGTCGTAATCGTCTGAAACAAAAAACCTACAATTTTTCTTAATCTATATCAGGCCTGCACAGCAAGGCGGGCAAGAGCGCTCTCGATTGCTCGTGAGCAAAGCGAAGAGCGACGCCGTGAGCAGTTCCCCCACCCTGTGGCCAATAGCTGTCGTAGTAAGCGTGGAAACTGTAAGGTGTGTTGCTGACGTTCAGCGGCACACTTCACTCACAAACACTCCCTACCACGGCACTCACGGCACTGTTGCTCATGAAGGCGTGGCTTAGTGCTTTTCGATGCTCTTTCCGCACGCGCCCGAAAATTTTTGCCCGGCGGGCATTCAACTGTGCACACCTGATCTATATGAGTGTGGTTATCGTATGAACTTTATGTCGAATGAATAATGTTGAAAAACACAAAAATGGTTGTATTTCAAATGGAAACATTAATTTCTTGGAAAAGCATTTGTTAGATTTCTGTGTTGCAAAATTGGATTTTCGTAAATATTTACTTAATGCTAGTTTACCCGATAACCACACTCATATAGATTTAGAAAAATTTTGCGGTTTTTGTCTTCGATGACTTAAGGTTTCAAATTTAAGAAAAATGAATCCATGATCAATAAATATTAACAAATTATACATAGAAATATATGTATATTCACGTATGGATCTAATATTGGATCAATTTTATAAAAGTTATTCTATTTTAAAGGGTATCCGAATACTTTTATGGCCCACTGTATATGTATATATGTTATTAAATATCTTCAAATGAAAGTACTCAAATTTACGTATGCGAATATGTTAAACGTAACATTCTGAATATAATACAAAATTCTGCGCGCTTTCGTTTCGTCTTGTATATCTATCGCCAGTATGCTTGTAGTTGTAACACTTGTAACGGGTATACGGCCTTTGCAGTCATAGAGTTCCCCACCACGAGACTTTATACCGAGGAGTGGGGACTGAGCATACCACGGTCGAGCTCGAGGGCGCACAGTGGGGCAAAGTGACGAAGTTTGTTACAAAATGAAAGAACTTTTGATAGAAATGAGATAGAGCGATGATTTTTTTTTAAATTAAAGCTGAAAGATTGCAGAATAAGGGAAAATTAATGGAATTATGGTACGAACGTTTTTTACTTTTGAAAATCTGTGTTAAAGTTGAAATTTGACAACAAAATTATGTTTTATCCAATACCATGTTCGGTTAGAATTTTTTCTTGACATGTTATACATCATTTCTTATAGATTTTGTCGCGTTGATTTCAAATCCGTTCTACCCCCTCAGGATTTTGAAAAAAAAGCGATTTTGAGTTTAACACAGATTTTCAAAAGTAAAAAACGTTCGTACTATAATTTCATTAATTTTCCCTTAATCTACAATCTTTCAGCTTTAATTTAAAAAAAAATCATCGCTCTATCTCATTTCTATCAAAAGTTCTTTCATTTTGACACAAACTTCTCACTTTGCCCCACTGTGGGGCGCACCGACTGCCCTAGGACAAACTTAGTGTGCACCCCTGGTTTAATCCAACCACACCTGAAGCTTATTTCATTAATATCTCATCACGCCTGCAATATTTTCTGAATTTAAAAGTATTTTCCTCGTGTAAACCGCATATAAGCCTTCGAATAAAACCAAATTCAATCAAATCGGTCCATGCGTGACAGAAATATCGTAATACCGTCTCATGGATCTGTCGGAAGCGGTAAGATTTTTCTTATTCTTCTTCCCCTCCAAACAAATTTTCGTCAACTTTCGTGAACATAATATGTATACGCGTTACAGATCGCGCAATATAACTTTTGAACGCCGACGGTCTGACTCTCTCGCACGCACGGTCGAGTCATGACCAACTCAGTTGCCGGTGGTCGCCGCTCGGAGGCAAAGTTATATTGCGCGTTCTGTACTTACGTGTATGTGTGCAAACTTTATTTACAATCAATGTTGCGTTTATGTAACAAACAATTGGTAATTATTTTACTTTAGCGATTCCTCACTGATTTTGATGAAATTTGGATATGTTGTCGGGGACACGATTCTGAACAATTTTTTTCTATACACGTTACCGTCGCTTGGTCTTGGTTTCAGAGATATTCGCAAAAATATTTTTTTAAATTTCTTACTTTGGTGTTATAATTTGGGGTAGTGTTGGGTTAGGTTTAGTATAAATAAATAGAAGTGCACTTCACATTAAACATTAGAAATTGGAAATATTTCAGCCATTACATCTAAAAAGTGCAACTTTTCTTGTACTAAAGTCGTATTGCCGTCGAAACAAAAATTCACCCATGTAACCAACATAATGTTCTTTCCGCCTACCACAGGGTTGACTAACTGGCGACTGACGAGTCGCCGGGAGCCCCTCCGCTTTGCTGCCAACAACATTAAATATTTTGGGTATGTGCTCCACTATCTGGATCGATGAAATTCATTTTATGATTTACATTGAAATGTTGAAATTCTTCTTTGTGTAGGCAATTATATGATTTCCAGCATTCGGATAGAATTGTAGAACCTGATTTAATCCACTTCTGAATCACACACAGCAAAGTTGTGGATGACCTACTGTGGTTTGCAAAATTGTTGGCAGTCGAATGCGGAGCGGGGCAAGGGGACTACCTCGCTCGCGCCGCCCCACTCTCTGCCGCGGACTCCCCAATTCCCTCACGCGCTCTCTTCGTCGTGCGGCGCTGCTGACCGATTCGTTGACGTGACGCGTCGGCCAATAGCGACAATACGTGTGCTTTACATCTTTCACAGTGTTAGAGAAAGTGGGCCTATGAGGATACACTCGATCGGACCACCAAGTTTCTGCCGGCAACATTTTTGCAAACCACAGTATTTGGAACTGGCTCGATGAATAAACGTTTGGTTCCACATTTAATACCACCGAAAACCAATTGTCCAGTAACAAGTCGTCCTTTATTATCCAATTTTTGCTTCGTCAATTTTTACAACTACGTTATCTCCTCCGAGTGAAACCGAATTTTTCTCTATCCACAAAACACGTAATTCTCGGCAATAACTTGCCCAGTCAACAGCTGTTTTCGATGAATTACTCAAATCAGTTTCTAGAAAAATTTGTCGCGGTGGTTTTTGCATTAAGTGGTAACCGATGATACAGCAAATGTTTTGAATAGGAAAGCGTGATTGTTCGAACCAAGAATTTTTATACGCGCTAATTTTCAGATTACATAGTATTTTAACGCGTTTCTTATACATATTTTTAATATAAGATACTGTATGACACGAAAATACTAAATTCGGCCGATCAAATTAAATTTCTTTTCCACAATTAAATGGTGACAAGAAACATAGGTACAGTAAAGTCTCGTTAGCCGCTCGCTGGTCGGGACCGGTGTTGAGCCCGTATCGTGAACGGAGCCCTAATTCCGAGTGTGAGTTTCTCGCTTCTTTTTGGCCAAAGGTGGGAGCGAAATGCACCGCTTTGCGTGCCCGCGGGCGTGCGCGATGGTCGCAAGCGCTTACGGCGAGCACGGAAACCGCTTCCGAATTTGCGAAGCGGTTCCCGTGCTTGCCTTAAGGGGGAACACCACTGTGATAGTTGAAAAAATTTCGATTTTTTTTTTTTTCACTTTCTTAATGTTTAACTCGTCAAAAATACTCTCTGAAAATTTCAAGTCGATAGTCGAAGAATTTACGAAGATACCGTGCATTTTGTGAAACGCATCACGCTTACAAACGCATTACAAGTCAAACTTTAAACGCGATTTTCTCGAAACGACATTTTTCTAACTGATCGAATCCATAACTCTGTCAATTTTTATCCGATCGACTTGAAATTTTCACAGGATCTTTAAAACAAGAGTATCTTCAGTTGTACGTACGGATTTTTTGATCGAAAACATATTTTTTTAAATACGCTCGAAAAACTATCCATTTTTTTGCGGATTTTCGAAACTTTTTCTTCCCAAGCGCACCATTTTTACAAAAATAATTTTTTTTAAAAATCCGTACGTACAACGGAAACTACACTCATACCGATTATATTAAAAAAAAAAAATTGATTTCAGAGTTGGCGTTCCAGAGATATCGTTTCGATAAGCGACCTATGTTTTCTTGTGAGGGGTGTAGGAGATTAACTGTATATGGAAATCTATGCATGGTTTTCTATTACTTTTTTTTTATAGTCTCTTAAGACATTGTACTAAAGATAGGTAATAACAATTTTATAATAAAACTGTAAGTTATTCCTTTAAAAAATCTGAAAAATGGGCCCATTTTTCTGGCCGTCACAGTGGTGTTCCCCCTTAAGCGATTGCGACCATCGCGCACGCAAGGGGCGGAGTGTCAGGCGTCTGAAAGACGGAACGAGACACAATATCAACGCATCGTCTGTCTCGTACTGTCCTCGCTTAGTTTCAGTGCCTTCGCTCACTCTCGTTCCATCTCGCTGTCGCCTTCGCTGGACAAGAGTGATACAGAAGTGGTGGGGATAGCGAAAAGTCCGTATCGTATACACCAAACCGAGCCCGTAATGAGACTTTACTGTATTCTTATACAAAATTATTATAAAAGGTGAAAATGGTCGAGCCACCAGCATCCGTGGAAATCCACGCTAGCTGCTAAATGTAGGAAAGACATACAGGGCGATTCTGGAGCGACGCCTGCCAAAGAGATGCCGCCTGTTACCTTTTTTTAATCCTCGAAGGGGTTGGAATACAATAAAAAGTGAAAAATGTCCACGATTTCCGCATTTCTCATCAGATCTCTGCGAAAACGACGTCAATCGATTCCTTATGTTTTTCCAATGAAGATCGTACCAAATTTCATGTAAATTAGATTATTTTTAACGAAGCTAGCGTGAAATTATATAAACAAATTTTTCATCTAATTTTCTTCATTAAGATCCGAATTACGTCGTTCTTAGTGTTAGTTTCATCGGCGAAACATAAGGAATCTATTGTCGTCTTGGCCATTTCTCACTTCTTAACCCGGCAGAGCACACGTGACTTCTGAAACATAAGTACCCACGTGGGGTGCTCATGGACCCCCAGTAAAATATAACATGTATTCATTACGATATATAAAAATCTGTGTGTTTTATGACTGTTTATTGAAACTGAAACAGTATACATCTAAATAAACGTTAACACTAATCTATGTTATATTACAAAAATATTTATAAACAAACAACTTTTAAACTAGTCATCAGAACAGTCGATAACGTTATACATGGGTGGGGGTCTGCCAGACCCCCACGTGTGCTCTGCCGGGTTAATAGATACTCCAACCTCTTCGAAGGCCAAAAGTCATCAAATTCGGTGCTGCACTGCGGGGGGTTGTCTCTTTGAGTCCAGTCGCTCCAGGATCACCCTGTATCCAATTGAAATGAAAAAATTAAACTGTTTAAAAAATTGAAAAATATAATTTATTTCTTAAAAATTGATAGTGAAATGCTTATTTCTTCCACCCCCCCCCCCCATGCTCCTCCTCCTCCTCCTCTTCCTCCACCACCGCGCCTATGGCCTCCCCACCCGCTTCCTCCCCCCTGCCTCCTCTATATGGGTGGCCCCCTCTTCCACCCCGCGACCTACGTTGCGGCTGTCCTCCACGGCCGCGGGAGTGAGCTATTTTTTTCAATAGCTTTTGTAGCTGAAACAGTAACATAAACATTAAGATATTTCTTAAAACGGAATAACATTTTGCAAATGCAACGTTTCGCACAAAGTAGTTTAATAGGAAGTAAGCCATAGAAACCATATTCCACATACTTTGTTTAATTGTTGTTGAATGTCTACACCACCCTCCACCCCCCCCCCCCCCCTTCCACTACCGCCGGGGCATCCTGTCGTGGTGGCGCAGGTGGTGGCGCCTGGGGGACACCAATTAACCCCCTCAGCGCATTTTCCTTCTGAAAATGAAACAAAATATATAAAAAAAATTTCATATTAAAGGATTTTATTTAACTTGATCGAAAATGCACTGAAAACTAAAAAATACTTATTTTCTTGTACTACAATTGCGATGGTGATATGTCGCTTTAAATAAAACCGAGGGGCAGGATATTTCATAACAGGATATGAATCGATTTATTACAGAATCAAGAATCGAAGTGAAAGTTTCGCACAAAGTAGTTTAATAGGAGGTAAGCCATAGAACCATATTTAACTTACTTACATTATTTAAGGGGGTAGACACGTCACGTGACACGGGCGATGCACCGCGCTGTAATACCGACAATCTAACCTGAAACATGGGTTTGAAATTTTTCCTTTTTCGTTCTTATATGAGCAGATTTTGGGCTGGGCGAGGTCTCATTCGAAAGAGGAAGGTTCAATGCGGAGCGCTGGGATAACCGTTTGAGTCACAAAACTCTTTTAATGACCTAAAAATACTTAAGGACGTAAACACGCCACGTGACATGGGTAATGCAGCGCGCTGTATACCGACACAATCTGGCCCGAAACATGGGTCTGGGCGGGCATGTTGTTTGTCCTTATATGATCAGATTTCGGGCTGAGTGACGTCTCATTCGAAAGAGGAAGCTTCAATGCAGACCGCTCTGGTCATCGTTTGAGTCACAAAACTCTTCTAGTGACCTAAAAATACTTGGATTCTTGCGGGTGTATTTTCTCGACTTTTGCTCTACTTTGATCACTCATATTATTACATATCAACACAATCTCGTCGAATCATGACCAGAGCGGTCTGCATTGAAGCTTCCTCTTTCGAATGAGACGTCACTCAGCCCGAAATCTGATCATATAAGGACAAACAACATGCCCGCCCAGACCCATGTTTCGGGCTAGATTGTGTCGGTATACAGCGCGCTGCATTACCCGTGTCTACCCCCTTAATTGCAACTGAATGTTGTTCGCTGCGCCGCCCCACCCTTCCACCACCGCTGGATCATTCTGCTGTGGTGGCGCAGGTGGTGGCGCCTGGGGGGCATCTACCACCGCAGGCAGCGCAATTTCCATCTGAAAATGAAACAAAATATATAAAAAAAAAATTTCATATTATAGGATTTTATTTAAGGGGGGAACCTTATGTAAATGGTCTGTTTTTCAAGAATTTTTTTTTGGAAAATGTAATGCGCAGATTGATTTAAAATTTGAAATACCATTTATTAACGTTATAATGTAAAAAAATATATTTTTTATAAATTTTAATTGTTAATAATAATGGTGCAATGGCGGCTTGAAAATGGCATCCTGTAAATTCGCCGTGCAGTGTACAATGCACGAAAATGATCTGAAACAAAAAAATCAAAATGGAATAGTTACTTTATGCAAAAACGCTCAGCATGACATTTTTCTTTTATTAAAATTTTCAAAATTGCAAAAATGGCGAAGTTTTGAAGAAAGAAACGGATTTTCGGTTATGAACAATTGTTAATAACAATATTTTACATAAAAAATAAAGAAATCGGAGCTCGTCATGCTGAGGCCAATTATTTATAGAATATATATGCCAAGTTTCATAAAAATCGAGTAATTAGTTTTTGAGCTACGTTGCACGGCATGCGAAATTTTGCGTTTCGAGAAAAATGCGTTTAAAATTTGAGTAACAGAAAAATCGTAATTCATTTTGACTTACCGCAGTTTTTTGTTAATCTGCGATTCCAGGGCCATAAAATAGATCTTCCTCTTCTTCAAAAACTTGTAACTCAGCCGTTTTTTCTTCTTTTCGAGAAGCACAAGCCTTTTTTGCGCAAGGAAGGCTGCGGCGCTCCTGCTGTTTAATACGGCGTTTGTCCTCATTTTCGGCAAACCTTTTGCTCTGCTGTCCAATTACTATGCTAAGTTGTTGCATTGTTTGAAGGACAAACGAAAATCCTTCGTTAAACAGGCCGGCAGCCAAAAAAGCAGCTATTTCAACAATTTTAATACCGCAGTTGAGATGTTTAGGTGCTAAACGCCAAACGATAGCGTTAAAGCTCTCGTTAGCATTTTGCGTATGTCCACCTAAACATCTCTCTAACAAATCATCCCGTGACAAGTCTTCATAAATTGGGCGAATATGTTTTTGTACATCTTCGTGTAATGGAGGTGGATGATCAAATTCTTGCCCCGAGGCTTGTGCGACGCGCCACTTACACCACGAATCGGCGCCGGGGGGACAATCGTCGTGCTGCGGTTTTTTATTTGTCGAAGATAGGTGATGAAATGTTGCCATTATCGCCTTTCTCATCTCAATCACAGAATCACTGTTACGCCTAATAGCGAGACCGTAGTATTTTGTTAATTTTTTTATTAACACGTCTGTCAGTTTTCCTTTTCCTCCTAATTTTGCACTCTTTTTTACATTGCGCAACCGACTGCCCATCCTCTTTTCCACATGTCCAATGCACTCGTTCTTTTTAATTTTGAAATTATGACCATACGGTTCAATATCGAGTATAGCCTTGAACGTCTTAGCGTCACCGTCTCCTATATAATTACTGTAGCGTACTCCGTGTAATTCTTCAGAGCGAAGAAACATTTCAACTACAGCATCTACTTCCATCTTACCCGAAGACCCACTGTGATTTACTGCACAATGCTCATCTTCTTTGTGCTCTAAATATTCGGGATTCTTTTTATCGTTTTTATAAAACGTACATATTTGGCAGTAGCTACTTTTCACCAATAAATCGATGACTTTCCCCGTGTTATAACCGATGAGCGTCGTTACACCGTAGTGTGAAGAAAATCCTCGCTTTTTCCAAGAGCCGTCTCCAGATACTTTGAGTCTTGTCAAGGGTTGTTCCTTTTTTCATTCAATTGTTTTTCTTGTTCAACAGCTTTGTGACACGTGTCATTATACATTTTTTGCGCTGCGGTATGTATATGCTGTATAATGCCGTCATAAGCACTTACACTCAATTCACAGCCTAAATCCATCATGCCGCAAAATATATTTATTCCTTTACGTGCCACGCCTAGTAAACGCATCACAAACACAATTCTGCGGTTAATTTCGAAACTATTATTTACAAATGGTCCCGAATTGATTAAAACAGTTCCACACGCACATGTAACGGCGATTTTAAAACCTAATCCACGGCTGCCTGTTTCTCCAAATGTTTGTTTTTGTTTACACGTTTTGCACACAGAAATATCTGATATTGCACTAAAAACACTTATGAATTCTATAATTCGGTAACAATGTGTAAAATTAATAATTACATCTGCCGACGTAGCTTTTATTTTCTTAGCAGAAGAGCTCGTTCCTTCGCCTCCGCTCGTCTTTTCACTTTCTATCTCAGCACTCTTAAATTCGAATTTTTTAGGAGCTTTTCGCCGTCTGGGACGATTCGGACGATAATTTGGATTATTATCTTGCAGCTTTCGACTCATTTTCAATTTATTCGTATATATTCGTATAAGGCTCTGTAAACGACCGATTTCACTCAAGAGACGCTGCTGAACTGACAATGAGCGAGGACCCCTCGCCGAAGGGGCATCTTTTTCAAAACCGTTATACACACAAATGTACACGTATAGACGCCGAAAAAGGCAGTGCTATGGTGGGTCTAACAACTGGTGTACATTAGTATAGGTTTTAACACAGTTAGAAGGGACAGAAAGGCCGAGCGCCCGACGAAGGCCGACTACCTGAGCCGCTCCGCCCAATACAACCGTTCACTTTATTTTGAAAATAACGTACAAGAACATCTCTGATCACTTTCTAACTTTTCTACCGTATTCCTGAGGAAATTTCCTATCGATTTAAACAAAAAAAAAAAATGTTCAAAAATTTCATTTTACACAAGGTTCCCCCCTTAAGTCAAGCGAAGCTAGCAAACCAGACCAACCAGCGTCGCCGGCGGAGCATATTGTCGACGCTGGTTGGCTGCGGTTTCATTTACCTTGGCTAGCTTCGCGGATTGGTGCTGGCGCCGTTTCGTTTCCCATCTTGGCGTTGATTGGTTGATTACAGCTAGCCAACCAGCGTCGACAATATGCTCCGCCGGCGACGCTGGTTGGTCTGGTTTGCTAGCTTCGCTTGACTTAACAGTGGCGCCGTTTCGTTTCCCATCTCGGCGCTGATTGGTTTGACGTCACGCGCATGCGTAACGAAGCGTAGCAGTTAGCTACGGGGCCCTTTCCTATTCACACTGCTCACGAGCCGCCGGAATCCCCTCCGCCTTGCTACCACTCTCGTCCGCGTTGTCAGGGATACCGCGCGACGCTAAAGAGGCGACCATGAGAGACCAGCATCTTCATCGTCGAGTGAGCTCGGACACCCGATACGACATGTGTATTAATGACACGCGCCGTCACAGCCAGCCAATACTTTTCAAACAATTCTGAAACTAGAAATATCATAAACTAGTCTGGCATATAGGTTGTACGAAAGTCAACGAATTAACTTGGAATGACCCATGTCCAAGTGACGGGCGTCTCGCCGGACGCGGCACTAACACTAATGTATAATCTGCATTCTAGTTACAGTGTGAAATTAGATCAAGCCGATACTTTTATAACTTACCAGGATTTACTGAAAATAAAAGAAGGTAAAAACCAAAATCTGTTGTCTCATCAGTTACACCAAATTGAACGGAATTAGTGCAAATGTAACGCCATATGTGCACTATTTAAAAAATTATTGAGAAGTGGCATATTATCTACGGTGGCATATTACCTCGAGTGACCATATGACGTTATTTTTTGTATAAAACAATTTCGTAAGGTAGTTCTCTTAATACAAAATCGGTTTTTTGGAGATAACTCAAAAAGGATCGACCGAAGAATTTTTTGATGAATGGAACATTTCTTTCGCGAAACGTAACCTCTTTTTCTCAATGTGGTAATTCTTTTTAAGGGGGGGTTCTACTTTGTGGGACCGAAAAGGTAGGTGATATTTAGGAATTTTTTATAAAAAAACCGTTGAATGGATTTATTTAAAATTTGACAATTTGTTTTCCTTGTACTTTGTAGTATTCTATCAAATTTTTATGAGGCCATACAAAAAAAAGGGCGTGTGTAGAGCGTCGATTGCAGAATGTTGAAAAAAAAAACGGCTTGTGCTGGCGTTGAAGAAAAGTGTCCTATGGCTTATCTGAAACACAAAAAGGAATAGGGATTCTTAATCTGCATGAACATGGCTATCTATGGAACTAGAACAATTAAGAAAAGTGAAAAATTCTTAAAATGGCAGTCTTTTGAAAAAAATAGTTCAAACTTTGTCAAAAAATGGCAAAGAATTATTTAAATAAAAAAAGAACGGTAACAGATACAGCCATAATCCTAGTTCCATAGATAGACTAACGTTTGCCGAACATGTATGTACAAGGTCGATACCAATAGCTTCATTGGACTTCGAGATTTCTTCAACGCCATGTTGAAAAATGTTGTTTCGAGAAAAACGAGTTTGAAGTTTCATGTTAAATTGGTATAAAAGTACAACTACTTACAATAGTTAAAATCCTCCAGGGCTATGGAGTAGTACTTCCACTTCTTCATACATCGATTGTTGGTCTGATGCCTCCATTCTTCGGGCAGTTCTCGCCTCTTTGCTTGCGAACGTATGACGCTCCTCCGCCCTGCTTATGCGCTCGGCGTTGCGTTGTTGGGCGTATGCGCTGGATACCAGACCCAGTTTTATGCCCATAACGTCCATTATTTTCAATACCGATGAAAATCCTTCATTATACACACAAGCACTAATAAATGCACAAATTTCTGTAATTTTGGCTGAATTGAATGTATGTTTTGGTGCCATTTGCCAAATAGTGCTATTAAAACTTTCATTAACATTCTGCGTATTCCCACCGAGGCATCGTTCTAGTAAATCTTTGGACGAGAGACTTTCATAAATAGGCCTCAGTACTTTTTGTACTGCATCGGCCAAAGGAGGGGGGTGGTCGAATTCCTCTTCTTTTCCTTCGGCCTCTGCGCGACGCCATTTACACCAGGAATCCGCTCCAGGTGGACAATTCATGTGCATGGGCTTTTCATTTGTTGAGCACTTATGGAAAAATGCAGCCCAAATTTCTTTTTCCATTTCTTCCACGGAATCCGGATGTCTGCGTATCGCCAAACCATAATATTTGGACAAATCGCAAATTAATTTGTCCGTCAACTTTCCACGACCTTTACCACCAATCCCTTTGTTATTTTTTTTTGCACTTCTGAGTCTTGTCCCCATTCTCTTCTGAACGTGCCCTACGCACTCACTTTTTTTTATTATTACATCTTCATACGGTTGTGCATTCAAAACTCCTTTGAAGGTGTGGGAATCGCCGTCACCAATGTAATTGGTGTATTTCGCACCGTGAAGTTCTTCCGATCTTTGGAACATTTGGATGATCCCATCTACTTCCATTTTGCCTGCACTTCCGACATGATTAACACTACACGATTCTGTGTGTTCATCGAGCCATTGCGCATGCTCCTCCGTTCCTATTTCATGTCGATGTAGTGTACAGGCATGACAGTAGCTTGATTTTACTACTAAGTCTAAAACTTTCTTACTGTGTTGTCCAATTATTGTAACTACACCAAGTAACGAGGTAAATCCCCTCTTACTCCAGGAACCATCTCCTGACACGGTCAGTTCTCGGTCTGCGTTTCCTGCCTCCATATTCTTCGCTACTTCTTCTTCTCCTGCATTTGTTATTATAATATCGAAGACTGATTGGACGGCACTGTAAATATTGTCAATCGGTGCATAGTATGCGTTCTTCGACAGTCCACTGCAAATATCCATCATTCCACAAAACATGTTTACTCCTTTGACGCCAATCCCTAAAAGGCGCATCACAAATATCATTCTTCGATTTATTTCGAAGGACTTTCCACTTATTTTGGGTGACGAGTTTATGTACTTTGTACCACATTCGCAGGTAATCGATAATTGAAATCCTAGCCCTTGTTCGCCTTTTCGGCCAAACTCCACTTCACCATCACATACTTTACACTTTAGAAATTCGCGGATTGTCGAAAAAATTAAATTAAAATGTATGATCGCATACATATGCATTGAATCCACGATAAATTCACAATCGCGACTTTCCCTCAATTTTTTTGATGATGTACTCGCGAACTCCGTTTCGTTTTCCACTGTATACCGATTGCCTTGGAAGTGTCTTTTGGTCAGTTTACTCCCTGGACGACGCCAGCCTGTCTTCTCATGCTTCGTGTCTTTAGACATATTGCTATATAACGACGTGCTTCTCTCGATGTTTGAAAACGGACTGAAACAGAGGGATTCTCCAAGGCATTACTGACCGTATAACGGTCTTCTGCCGAATACATGGGAATATAGATAGAATAGCTTTCAGAACGAAAAGGGGACCCCTTTCAACAATAGAAATTTCAGGTAAGGGGACCTCAGGTCAATAAGCGTACCCCAGGTTGTCCATTCATACAGGGACGCACCGCGCGATACGGTATCCCTGCGCACCGCTTCCGCTCGCTTCAAGATGCTATAACTTCGTTACTATTTCGAATTTTTCTATAAGCTTTGGAGAGTACGTTTTCAAGGTCCAAATATTTGTAGAAATGCAAAAAAAAAAAATCCATTTTTTCGACCCCACAAAGTAGAACCCCCCCTTAACTGTACGTTATCACGGAAGTTTCTCAAAGGTATGTTTCCCACCGTTATTTGGAATTTCATGGTTTTTAGGAATACAAATAATATTCTTGTTATGTAAACAGAAATAGTAGCAATTGTACTGTAACGACGTGACTAAGACTCCTTTTCCAGAGCTCATTCTCTCCCTCAATTATGAATGGATATTATGGGTTAGACACACAATATACAGGACAGATTCCTGACCGGGATAATTCACAAACTAGCAGACCCTATTACGATATTATGTAGAACGGAAGCGACTCACTATCTCTTCTAAAAATTCGGTATCCTCCTTGTCGAGCTGCGCTTGGACCTCGAGCGTATAAGCATGTTTCCACGGGAAACTAGGGTAAAAGACCCAGTTACTGACACCTGACCAATTACTGTCACCTTAAGCTCTTTTACTTAAAGTAACGAATAAATAAACGTTGTAAAGTGATATACAAAAAGAATTGTGTATTTCAACCTATAATATATACTATAGATTATATTCTATAGTTTGTTTATTCGTTATTTTAACTAAAATAGCTTAAGGTGACAGTAATTGGTCAGATGTCAGTAACTGGGTCCTTTACCCTATAATCGAATACATTTATCCCGTAAGCCATCTGTGCCGACAAGTGACAGGAAGGGCTAAAGAATTATTCGGAGAAAGGAACGAGCAAGCAACCAGAGAAATTGAACCAACTGGCTCGTTCCTCATTTATTCTAGAGCTACCCCCTAGAATTTCAGCTAACAATAAGATAGCTCTACTAATCTTAGTACATTAGATTACGCGTTCGATGTAGCCTCACAAGTCGAAAGACGAGAAAGAAGGACATCCGTTATCATATAACGAGACATACGCATAAATATCCCCGTACAACCATCACCGAAGGTCTGAATGGAGAGAACTGTGCTAAGGACGGGGTTTTCGATGAACCCCGGTCCTCGTATTCTGCGTATACATCAATGCGTCACCGCGACCAAAATATTCTCGCGATCCAACTCTGCCAGAAATCCCGTGACTCTTGTAACTAGGGAATGCAAACATTAGAGACATGACGCTTGTAGAGCGTTCGTCCCGAAGCGGGAACGGGGAAAACGTCGAAATCATAGCGATCATTTAAACTATCAAGCTGCCCGTCCGTTCGTCCGGAACGAGGCGGGCGGATATTTCTCGCCGGTACGAACACAAGTAACTTTTCGGTGCGAAGCAGCCTCGGACAGCATCCTCCCCTCGCATTCGGATTCAGGCCAGGAAATTGAAGGACGGCAATGGAGAATTTACAGTGGAGGTTCCGCATTAAATTTGTTAGAATTACGAGCCGCCCACCCCGATGCTTTCAAAGAAGAGGAGGTTCTTGCATCGCGTGCAGGAACCATCGATCAAGATCCGATTCGTCTCCCACTTCCTTCTTGAGAACAATTTGGTGCATTTCGAAAAACATGATCTAGAAGACTACTAAATACATCAACGAGCTCCCATCGAAGCTGAAGAATTATTCATGAATCCCTAAGGCATCATCGTCTAGGCCCAGATACGTTGGTTACGGAGAATACAGATATATTCTTCGTTCCCGGAGAACATTTAGCGGAAACCAACGCAATGGTGCATACGATACCAATGACCGATTCAGTACCCGTGTTCATACGGCAATACCCGCACTCTCCAACACAAGATGATGAGATAAGCGAGTAGGTTCGTAATCTGGAGAATCCTGGAATCGCCGTCCCATCTACTTCTCCGTATAATTGACCAACTCTGAGTAGCACCAAAGAATTTTTTAAAGCTAAACGAGAAAACAGTAGACGATCGTTTTGCGATCCCTTAAAATTTCAGAAATTCTGGATCGTTTAGGCGAGGCCAAATATTGTTCGGTTTTTTATTTAGAAACTGGTTTTCATCAAATTCGGATGGCTTCCGAAGACCGCCCGATGGAGATTTTTACTCGCTGACCACGATTACGAAATTATCTATAAACGCGGTCGAGTAAATGCAAATGCCGACGCCAAGATATGTCTATGCCAACTTTTGAGCAACCACCGCCTTTCATCCTGCTAGACGAGTCTACCCTCGCGGCAGACGAGCTTAGGCAAGAAGAATCGCCCGTTGAGGATGATAACACCGACAATATGGAGTGTAGGGCATATTCTATTGTTTTGAACACAGAAGTGTACACTGGAATGCCCGAATTCAGCAAGACTGGCGACTATTGTTCATATGGAGATAGTGAGGATGCGCTAGCGAAGAAAGATGATTCTCGGCTAAGTATGGAGTTTATAAAGGAAGAAATTATCTTCCTGCAAAGCCTCGACGAACAGAATCCTTTAGGGGATGCGACAGACACACCCAACCAAAACAAGAGTGCTAACATCCACGTGAAGATTGAGGAACGACTATCCGGTCCGCAAAAGCGTGTGTCATGGGGAATATCCCTGCACGTGGAAGTATTGCATATTCCACAATCGGCCATGATCCTCCCTGATCCTCCCTGAGACTGAGACCTCGTCAGGACAAGAACGTCCAACTTCAGGCGTGGAAATAACCAAAATACCTGATTCAACGAAAATTTGGAAGATGGATCGTGGGTCATTCATAGACTCCTCGAGATTTCTAACTCCTATACAAGGGCCTCCATCATTCGGACCAAACCCAGTAGGTCCATTGAAATTTAATGTGAGATATGGATTGCGAAAAATACGCTCGCGTCCGTTCAGGATAAATACGCCCACTTCATATTATTGGATAGGGTACTGACAAGTCCCATCTGTAAAACCTTGAAAGCCTTTGGACTCTATGAGGAGAGAGAGCATTGTTCTCGAACTAAGCATACATTGTGTATTCATCACACGCAATGAGGAAGGAAAGATCTTCAGCATTGTCGGAGCAACGAATTTCTACCACGAAATGGTTGAAGGCGAACTCATATCGTCGCTATCAGCACTGCGAAAAACCATAAAAAAGAAACGCACGAAGACATTTCGAATGGCGATACAGGGTGAACCTCAAGACCCGGAACCGTGAAAACTCGCCGTGAGGAAATCTTTCGACCAACGCCCGTCAAGATTATAATTTGTACCGGCGAAATTCAGCAACCACCAGAAGAGGAACGGGAAGACATCATCCGTCTTTATCACGAAAGCCTATTAGGAGGACAGCAAGGCGTGACGAAAACATTCCGGCGCATACGAAGTCTGTTTGTCTGGCCACGTATGCGACGGGAGGAGGATTTCATACGCAAGTGTCAAAGTTGCAAATAGCACAACTCACGCGCAAAAAGACTCGCGAATCTATGTCAATAACCGACACACCGGCGAAACCCTTCGACAAAGTCGCTTTGACTACAGTAGGGCTATTACCACTAACACCTAGCGGATATCGTCACATTCTAACACTCCAATGTCAACTCGCAAAAATTCTGTATGTCCATTTCATTATAAGATATATGTACGCACAGCAATACTTACAGACTACAGAACAAGTTTCATGAATCCTTTAGCGCCCAGACACCCTAAAAAAAGTTTTTGGGAAAGTTTCCCAAAATTATTTACTTTGTATCGAGTCTTCTTATAAGTTCGAAAATGTGATATCACACTGGGCGTTAAGTGGTTAAAAATACATGGATGCAATACATTTAGCTCAGACCACGTGCGCGAGAACAGATGAATTGACCAAGTAGTCAGTGGCTGTCCTAAAAAAGATATTGGATTTTGGATTTTGTATCAACGCATAACTCAAGGGTTTTGTGTCGCTTTTCCCTAAACCTTAGGACAAATGACGGGGCAATTGTCTCAAAAAGGCCACGCAAGGCATCTGTTCTCTCGCGCGCTGCTCTATAATCTAAGGAATAGCTACACTGCGCATTCCATATAAGACTGTACCAACGCTCCTACCGATTTGGGACCAATCTGCGCAGCTCCCACGGATCTGATACACGCGATTGGGCGTAACACTTTCGCGATTAGTTGTAGCACTTTCCCTGCCGGTTTACTACCAATGAACAGTGTATTCCTGCGCGAAACGAGTACGCTCTAATGTGGAACGCAGTGTAGAGTATTTAAAATTAAGCATGTAGCTACGTCAGGATATCGACCACACACAAACGGTGCCCTTGAAAGGAGCCACATCTTTCTTACCACATACTTGAAACATTATTTGAAAAGATACGAGGACTTGGATTCACTCCTACACTTGGCTAAATAATATTACTCCACAGAAAGAAGGCCCCTAGCAGGAGGTGCAGTCCGCCGCTTTGAGGATTGGTTTTTGTCACCGATTGATGCACATTCATAAAGATAGAGCACACATATTTTTGTTATTGGCGGAATGGGCCACATTTACTTAATACAATGTACACAGGCGGAGGTTCAGACGGAGCTAGCGGCGGACTGCACCACCTGCGAGGGACCTTCTTTTTGTGCAGTAATAGTACTCGTATAATACCTCAGTACATGGAGGAAGAGCGAGTTTGTAAGAACAAATTCACGACGAGACAAACATATTGTTTCACATGAGACTTTAATCTCATGAAACAATTATTTACTTGTTTGACTATTTTTTAATTATTTTGTCATCAGTTTCATTAAACTAGCCTTTCATGAGACCACTTTTATTTCCAAAAATCTCATTCAGCGATAATTTGCATTATTTACGTTTAGTTGTAGCTGAGATTTTTGCCGCAAGATAGAAGAGTCTCATCTGAAATCTCATCGTGGATTCGCATCTTTAGGCCGTACAAAGTAGTTTTTCGGATAAACTGAGACCTCGGTTTAGTGTAGACGTTAAGAGCTCGGCGCTATCCCCACCACTTCTGCCTCACTCTTGTCCTGCAAAGGCGGCAGCGAGTTAGATGGGCTGAAAGCGAAATAGGAATGGTACGATACTTTGTGTCGCTTCATATTGCGGGTGTCTGATACACCCTCCTTTGCGTGCGCGGGGGGCATGAGCGTTTACACTCGCTCTCTTTCCATCTCTCGCCTTCGACAAGAAAGAAGCGAGAAACGATCGCTCGGAATCGTGCCCCCTGTACGTTAAATGCTCATCGCCGGTCAGAGCCACGAGCTCTTGCCGAATAAATATGTACTGTAACCCGGTATCCGTTTATGCCTATGTCTCGGGAAGAACTGCTTACCAGTTTTTCATTATATGAAAAATCTAAAAACAAATAAATTATGTTCAAACAGGATCTATGACCAGAAATGCAACGAGGTAAGCTTTGCATCGAACGATCTTATCTATGTACAAAAGAAACCGTAACTTTGGTAAATTCGACCCGCATTACTAGGACCCTTATAAAATTTACGAAATTACCGGACAGGATAACGCAATATTAATTTCGCATAAAAGTGAAAAATTTCTGAAACATTTCGACATATTGAAACATGCTTATACCGGAAGAGAACCATCGTGAGGCAACCTAAACTTGGTGACTGACTCAGGTTTACCTGGGTATACTCCGGATAACAAATGCCTACGAGGGACAACGCGAATTCTGCGAACCTTAACCATTTGTGTTTGGGATTGGCCCAAACGGTCACAGTTTAAACTCACTAAACGCGACGCTGGGCTGCATGTTATTTACTCTCAGGACTCTTAGACACTGCAGTTGTCGGAATGGTTCCAGGGTGAATTCTCCTTTAATGTTGGTACATCCACTAAGGTTCAAGGACGTTACTTCCTTCATATATAACCCAATTTCTGTTATGAGACCAGACGCTACCCATCCACAAAACGTAAGGCTTAGGCTGGTTACATTCTTATACTTGGAGGGGAAGGAAACGGTCATCTCTACTGGCCCCAAATCCAGTTCAACAAACTCTCCCCTCTCGACTGCTTCATTGTCCTCCTCCATTTCCATTTCGGGGCCAAACTCTTTAAAGGAACAAAAATGAAATTTTATTACAGTTAAAGTGACGTGGAGATTAATGTTGTATATTAGCGCTTGTAATATGCTGTGATCTGTTAGGTCATCGCATCTGCTTATGCCTAGGTGATCCAAGCTATGCAATTCCCGAAGCATTTTTGATAGATTCTCAGGTTTTAATTTTATGCAATCATGGAGGATGCGCTGTTTGAGATCTGTGTTTATAGTTAACAAAGATTTGCCGGTTACATCAGTTCCCAGGGCACAGAACGATTTCAAGTGTCTGGCAGATGTCAGCACACCAAACAGCTCCGGGTCCACTGGTCCGTCGCATCTCCCTAGGCCAAGGCAGGTCAGTCGTGATGCTTCGGGTACCATTTCCCTGAACGCCGACGGTCTTATAGTTATAGCGGTCATGTCCAATGATTCCAACCTAGGACAGTTCTTAATGGCAATAGCCATTACCTGAGGTTTTAGGTTTTTAGCCAAGTGTTCTTCGCTAATATTTATGCTCTTCAAACAAGGCCCCACCCTCATCATCAACCAATGAAAAGAATTTGTGGTGATCAATTTCCCTTCCCACGCATTCGGCCAACACCAGTTATTAAGGTCAATGTACCGAATACTGTGGCATAAGGCAAGGCTACCTTGACGCCATCTTCTGGAGACCAGTTCCTAGCGACCACGATCTGTGAATGGCAAGTAGCTTGCAATTCTCGCAATGCATTCCGTTGGTAGTGGAATTTTGTCATCTAAGTCGACTCCCGGAAATGGGTCTACAGCTGGCAGCGGTGGAATAAGCCTGACGTTATGCCAAGGGTCCGCCATGATAACCCTTCATTTTCTCTTATGGCAAACAATGTCGTGTCTACCGCAGGTAAGGCTCGCTTTGCTCCTTCCATGGACTTGAAGGTCACGAATTCCTGGTTTCCCGAGGGTTTCCGCACCACCACCACATGCTCGACTCCGTATGGGCGAAATATCTCGAGCAATTTCTCCTTCCTAGTATAAGGAGCTAGATGGATGACGAATAATCGCCGATCAAGCGATCCCTGTAGGGGTTGGCTGGACGATGCCATTATTCGTCAGCCGTCTAGCTCCTTATACTAGGAAGGAGAAATTGCTACGTCCGAACGTAACACTTCAAAACGCTACAACCTCACCAATTTTTCGAATTTGGATATAATCTTTGCAGAGTGTATATACAAGACTCATATCTTTTAGATAAACCAAAAAATAAATGCAATTTTTCAGCAAAACAAGGTAGAATCCCCCCCTTAATACAACAAAGACTTACGCTCTACCTGCATTCAACATATCTTCCTGCCATGGAATACTTCCTTCTCCTACAAAATATTCTTTGTATCGGTCCCTATTTTGTTTGGCAGAGTTGTTGATATTCCTGGGAATGGCGGGTTGCAAATTATGCATCTGTACCACATCGTTCTGACAATCACCCTCCATCTGCATACTCCTGTTGTTCACAATGTATGCATTACTCCGTCTTCGCAAAAAATTATGAATAACGACGCATGTAACCAACACCAAATAGCATATATTTTCAACTTTCATATTTATGGGTGTATCCAGCACTCGAAATCGCGAGGATAATATGCAAATGCATTCTCTACGACATTCCTTGATCGCGACAATCTATAATTAAATATTCTTTTGTCGTGGTCCAGTTCTATTTGAGCATATGGCTTTAAAAAATTGTTTGTTAAAGCAAACGCTTCATCGCCTACAAAGGCAATGTTTAAATTATTCACGGTTTCGTTGTATTGTGGTAAACTCAATTGGCCGTTATTTAATCGTCTCAAAAATTCTGTATGTTCAATAAGACCCCCATCCGATATTCTACCATTTTTGGACTCTACTGCCCCCTTCGTAAAACGTGTTACGTGTTTCGCTTCATGTGTCGGGAACTGAATTGTAGTCTCCCCAATCGGACACGGAGACAAGGAACGCCGATAAATAAAATGTAGAAATAATATATGTTTAAGATATATATTGTTACAAACGAAAAGAATATAAAATTAAAAAATACAGTTTAACATTTTTTTTTCCTATGAACATCAGCTAGAATATCATTGATGGCGCATGCTACCAGTTCACAATCTACAAGATAATCCTCACAATATATTCGCTGTCACGTTTTATTTTGGGAGTTCTACGCGTATCTAGTATTTCGCAGGTTCACTCATCACTCTGTTGCAACACGTTAACAAAAGTTTCAAATTTTACTCTCACATCTTCTGCAGTTTGATATAGCCGTGGATACACATAGTTTACGCATCGCTCAAGATTACATAAAAATGATACTGTATTCATTTTGAAGTACAGTGAGTTATCACTTCGTGTCATCTTTACAATCGGTGAATCAAAGATCCGAAGAAATTCCACCATTAAATCATCAATCCCCATCGAGTCTGGTTCAGGCAGTTGTGCATGTTAATCGATGGATACATGACTGTCGAATAGCACATTCCATGTGTGCCATGGTAATATGAGATGATTCCCATGATTGTTGCCGAGAACTTCTACGAGAGTCGTATGATAAGTACTTGGCCTTGACCAGCAAAAAAAAACTTTTTTGGGGTCAAATTCATTTTATTTTTCAACGTAATCTCCTTTTAGCTCGATACACTTCGTCCATCGTTTCTCCAATTTTTGGATCCCTTCTGAATAATACGATTACTCCAACTCTACAAAATAGGCGTTTGTTTCAATGATGACCTCGTCGTTGGAGGTAAATCTCTTTCCGCCGAGCCATTTCTTTATGTTCGGAAACAGGAAATAGTCGGAGGGGGCTAAGTCTGGAGAATATGGTGGATGTGGGAGCAATTTGTATCCTAATTCATGGAATTTTGCCATGGCGACGACACAAGTGTGCACCCGTGCATTGTCTTGATGGAACAGGGTGGCAAGGAAAGTCCCTGCAGCGGTAGTAGGCTCCTATCGCCGTCTGAACCAATCACCGCCAAGAGGAAAATTCATCGACGCCAGCGCCAAGCCAAGCCAACTAGCCAAGCTAAGTGAAACCGCAGCCAACCAGCGTCGCCGGGGGACTTAGCTTCACTTCACTTGGCTAGGCTTGGCGCTGGCGTCGGTGAATTTTCCTCTTGGCGCTGATTGGTTCAGAATGGGTAGTAGGACCGTGTGGGATCTACTACGCAGGTCTGTGACGTCACTCGATCCGCTTCGCGTTCACGCCACTTGGCTTGGCTTAGCGTTGGCATCGGTGAATCTTCTTCTTGGCGTTGATTGGTTCAGACGGCGACAGTAGACCCCACTCTAATCCACACAAAGTCACATTTTAAATAATATTATAAAAAATAAGTGTTGTAAATTTTAAACAAATCGGTTAAGTAGATCTTGAGATATCGTGTACACCGTTTTGAAAAAAGTAGTTTCGAGAAAAACGCAAAAGAAAAAGTAGTACCACGTCAGCGTCTTAAAACCAAATATTTTTTTTAATTACCTTCAATCTGCGATTGCTGGACCGTACATGAGGTCTTCTATTGTTGCCGTGATGTCCTCCGCTTCCTTTTGAGCAGCTCTTTTCAATTTCCTGGCTTCTTTTGTCTCCTGTTGAGCTCTTCTGTTGGCTATGGATATTCGTTGCGATTTTTATGCTTATAAGAATCCAAAGTTCCAGAGGCTTTTGCTTTCTGATACGAACACCAGGTATCTTCGCCGAATGGGCACTTGTTATGGTGTGGCTTTTCATCAGTGGATATTTTATGGTAATAAGTTGCCCATATCGCATTTTGCATCGTTTCAACTGATGTGTTTATACTTCTTCTAATGGCAAGACCATAGTAAACTGTTAACTCATCGATAAGTTTGGTTGTCAATTTCCCTCTGCCACCTATACCAGGATTATCTTTTTTTACTTTGCGTAATTGCGTACCCATCCGTTTTTGCACGTGACCTATGCATTCCTTTTTTTTAACAACTAAATTTTGATATGGATTAGAATCAACAATTCCTTTGTAAGTCTTACTGTCTCCATCGCCTACGTAATTACCATATCGTACGTTATAAAGTGTTTCAGATTGTTTGAATTTGAAATGAGTAAAAAATGGATTCTTAGACAGGTTTTGGTTGAAAGAATTTACACGTGTTGCAGTGGAAGCACTTTGTCTTGATTTATTAAAATAATGCATTTTTTGAATGAGTGTGAGTGAACAGAGTGTGAGTGAAAGGAGTGTGAGTGAATGCAACTAGTTTGTATTGAACAGAGAAGCAATAAGTTTGTACTGACGAGTAAGAATTGATTCAACCGCGTGGCGTTGCCACGAGGCGTCCACACAATTATATTAATTGGTGGACTGTGAGTGTTCAAACGTGATTGTGAGTGGTCAGTGAGTGAATTGAGTGAACGTACTTGAAGTCTTTACAGGATGAGTGTGAGTATTGTACAAAGAAACTTTAGAATTTTCGCGACGCGTATCTACGACTCCTTACAACAATGCGGAACACACACGAGAGAACAATGGCGAACTTCCGCTCGCGCTTCTTCTCGGTTCTGTCGAGAGCAGTGTCGCTGGTTTCTGATTGGCTGATGGGTTTGCGTGTTACGCGGTGATTGGTTGAGCGTTCGATAGTGAGTATCGATCGATCAACGCTGAGTGTCGACTCGCCCATCGATCAGCGTCGCTGGATCGTAGGCCGCGAGGTGCTGCCGTGAGAGTGAGTGTGGCGGCGTTGGGAACTATACTATTCCCAAACATTCTCCCGCCGTCAGCAACAGAGTTGATGAGGTTAACCTGAAACAGGCAAAACTGCCAATTTTGCGATTGGCCTGATTAGAGTGGTGGTCGCCGTCTTGATGGTCACTACCCTCGTGAGTCCGTCCTTTCCAGGATGCAGAGTGAGTACCCGAGCAAGTGGCCACTTGCTCGGGGGAAATCGTTCATCGGTGATGAGTACCAATGACCCGACCTTGATGTCATTGGATGGGTGATGCCACTTTGAGATGGCTTGCTGACGTTGTAAATAGTGAGTTGACCATTGAGTCCAAAATTGTTGCATCTTCTTCTGGATGAGTTGCCATCTTGCAGATGGTGAGAGTGATGAATGTTCCACTGAAGGCTCAGGCAAGGTTGATAAAGGTTTGCCGATGAGAAAGTGAGCTGGAGTGAGTGTGGCGATGTCTTCTAGATCATCGCTGAGAGGCTCGAGTGGTCGTGAGTTTAGCATTGCTTCAATTTGAGTGAGAAGAGTGCTAAACTCTTCGTATGTAAGTACGATTTCATGAACAATCCGTCTTAGATGATACTTGATTGATTTAACAACCGCTTCCCATTTTCCTCCCATATGCGGTGCCGCTGGTGGATTGAAGCACCATGTTGTGTTGTCGTTGACAAACAGAGAAGCCAAGTGTAAATTTTGAGTTGAGCCTTGAGTGAACATACTCTTGAGTGAAGTGTCCGCACCGACGAAGTTAGTTCCACAATCAGAATAGATGTTGTGTGGAATTCCTCGTCTGGATGTGAAACGTCGGTACGTTGCAATAAATCCCTCAGATGAGTAATCTGTCACAAGTTCGAGATGGACAGCTGACGTCGTCATGCACACAAAAACGCAAATCCAACCCTTTTGTGTTTTAGCTCCTCGCCCTTTCCATGTCTTGAGTGTAATTGGACCGGCGTAATCGAGTCCAGTGTTGGTGAATGGAAGTGAGGGTGTGACTCTGGAAAGAGGTAGTTGGCCCATCAGCTGATAGGCACGGATCCCCCTTTGTCGAGCACACACCACACACCGCAGAATGTGAGTTTTTACTGGAGCTCGACCTCCGATGATCCAGTAATGTTGTCTGACGTGAGCGAGAGTGAGCTGAGTTCCTCCATGCAAGGTTTGTTTGTGTGAGTGGTCTATAATCAGATCGGACAAACGTGAGCGACGAGGCAAGATGGCAGGATGTTTACCTTCATAATTGATATGAGCGTTACGAAGTCTGCCTCCCACTCTTATTACTCCTTGCTCATCGATGAATGCAGTGAGTCGACTGAAGGCGTGAGATGATGGTAGCTTTGTGCCCGAACTGATGAGTTTGAATTCATGATTGAAGTAGAGTGCCTGAGTAGCCTTTATCCAGAAGATGCGGGCCTGTTCCATATCCATTGGTGAGTATGAAATGAGTGGCAAAGCGACAGATAATTTCCTTAGCCTTGAAATGAATCTGAAACAAGCTGAGGTTATGCGAATGAGTTTGTTGAGTGTTGAGAATTTGTATATGAGTTCCCAGTGGTATTTGATTTCTTGAATGTTGAGTAAGGTCGAGGTTCCTGGACGAGCTTCTAATTTAGTTGAGTTGTCCAGTACATTTGATTGTGATGGCCATGAGTCACTGGGTTGAGTAAGCCATGGTGGTCCCGTCCACCAGAGCTGATGACGTTCAAGCTGTGATGTTGTAAGGCCCCGAGATGCACAATCAGCTGGGTTCGAGGTGCCAGGAACGTGTCTCCAGTTTGCTTGAGGGGTGAGTTCTTGAATTTGAGTAACACGATTCCTAACGTACTCCTTCCAGCGCGAGGCTTGAGCATTGATCCATATAAGTGCCACTTGAGAGTCCGTCCACAGATGAGTAGATGCAATGTTGAGTTGAAGAGTTGCTTGAACATACTTGGCAAGCTTTGCCAGTATTAATGCGGCTGTGAGTTCGAGTTTCGGGATTGTGAGTTTCTTGAGTGGTGCTACCTTAGTTTTGGAGCATACAAGTGTCGACACTTTGAGGTTTGTGGACGGTGAAGTTACGGTAATGTAAATTACCGCTGCCATGGCGAGTTGAGAAGCATCAGAGAATCCGTGGAGTTCCACGGTAGAGTTGGAATGGGTGTTGAACCACCTGGGAATAGAGAGTCTGGCCAGACTTGTGAGTTCTTCTCTGATGGTGTTCCAACGAGACATGATTTGATGTGGCAGTGGATCGTCCCAACTAAGTTTGTACAGCCACAACTCTTGCAAAAGCATTTTCGCGCGAATTATGACTGGAGAGAGGAAACCGAGTGGATCAAATATTTGAGAGACCTCTGAGAGAATGAGTCGTTTCGTTGGGACTGAGGTTGCAGTTTGCTTTGATGAGAATGTAAAGTTGTCTTGGAAACTATTCCATTGCAATCCGAGAATTTTGGTATGGCAGTCGTCGAGAGAGATTGTTGAGCTGTCAGCTCGTGAGTTGGGAAAAATCGCCTCGAGTAATGCAGGATATGTAGAATGCCACTTGGCGAGTGGAAAGCCTCCCGCGTGACACAGGTCTTTGAGTTGTTTTGCAATTTTTATGAGTTGCTCACCTGTGTCAGCTCCGCCAAAGATGTCGTCGACGTATCGTGCATGAGTGATTGATGGTACAGCCAATGGGAAACAATGACCTTCGTCCTCCGTCAGCTGTAGCAGAGTTCGGACAGCCAGAAACGGTGCAGCCTTGGAGATGAGCTGTTTGAGTGCTGCAGCGCTCTTGTTGGCCACTGACTTGGTGGCGAACAGCTTATCAAGCTGGGCCTGGATGAGAAGACGTTTGTTGGAGTACGTCTCCTTGAGTAGTTTCCACGCTGGTGCGAAGGAGGCTCCCTTTAATGGTAGAGCTTCTACCTTCTGGGCAGGCTCTCCTTTCAAGCTCGATCGCAGATATTGGAGCTTCTCAATATCTGTGAGTGTTTTTGTGGAGCCTATGAGTGCACTGAAGAGTTCGCTGTATGCTGGCCATTCCAAATAGTTGCCAGCAAACGTAGGGAGTGCCAGCTCAGGGAGCTTCCCTGGTGGCGATGATGAGTTGGCAGATGAGTAAAGTTGAAAAGGCTCCAGCTCCTGCTTCAACTTGCCCAACTTCAGTTTGATGCTGAGGGATAGCTGACTCTCGGTGAAGTGCGCCTTACTTGAGAAGTAGGTGTGATTGCGATGAGCCGTTGGCCACACCGCTTCAAAGTAGGCGTGCTCCTTGCAAAACGCCTTGTGCACTTCGTCTACCTGTTGGCCGTAAACCTTCATTTCTCCCAAACTGATGTTTGGTGCACAATCAGGCAAGCTCTCAAGCAGGGCCTTGAGTGCCTCGATGCGATCGAGCTGAGTGTCGCATTTGAATAAAAGCTCTGACGGCAATTGTGCCGGTGAGGAGGATCGCGTTTCTCTCCTGTCTGGTCCACTGGTTCCAGGAGCCTCCGTGGAAAGAGTGACCGTCACCGGTGGCGGTGTGGGTGATGGGCCTCTGGAGGACGTCGTCTTCTTCACAGGCTCGTCACCAGCCATGATTCGCCGTTGAGTGTTCACTTGCTGATGAGTTACACTGAGTGTTCACGACCTGTCTAAGATCCGGCTCGAAGGACCAAAAAATGTTTGAATTTGAAATGAGTAAAAAAATGGATTCTTAGACAGGTTTTGGTTGAAAGAATTTACACGTGTTGCAGTGGAAGCACTTTGTCTTGATTTATTAAAATAATGCACTTTTTGAATGAGTGTGAGTGAACAGAGTGTGAGTGAAAGGAGTGTGAGTGAATGCAACTAGTTTGTATTGAACAGAGAAGCAATAAGTTTGTACTGACGAGTAAGAATTGATTCAACCGCGTAGCGTTGCCACGAGGCGTCCACACAATTATATTAATTGGTGGACTGTGAGTGTTCAAACGTGATTGTGAGTGGTCAGTGAGTGAATTGAGTGAACGTACTTGAAGTCTTTACAGGATGAGTGTGAGTATTGTACAAAGAAACTTTAGAATTTTCGCGACGCGTATCTACGACTCCTTACAACAATGCGGAACACACACGAGAGAACAATGGCGAACTTCCGCTCGCGCTTCTTCTCGGTTCTGTCGAGAGCAGTGTCGCTGGTTTCTGATTGGCTGATGGGTTTGCGTGTTACGCGGTGATTGGTTGAGCGTTCGATAGTGAGTATCGATCGATCAACGCTGAGTGTCGACTCGCCCATCGATCAGCGTCGCTGGATCGTAGGCCGCGAGGTGCTGCCGTGAGAGTGAGTGTGGCGGCGTTGGGAACTATACTATTCCCAAACACAGATCTTTTGAACATTTCTACAATACTATCCACTTCCATTTTTCCAGCAGATCCATTGTGATTGGCAGAACATGTGTCTGAATGTTTATTTTTCCAATCATCATACTCCTCAGTACCTTCAAAATTTTGCCAAAATTCGCAAGATTTACAGTATGAACATTTAACTATAAGATCAAGAACTTTTCCTGAGTAAAACGATATAAGAGTAGAAACGCCTAAAAGGGATGAGTAACCGCGTTTCATCCAAGTTCCATCCCCTGAAACGGTGAGTTCTTCTGCTTTTTCTAATTTTTTTGACTCTTCAACAGCAGTTTTCATAGACAATTCACAAATAGTTTTTGTAGCAATGTGAATGTTATTCACAACTTTATCGTAGAACGATTGGAAAATTGGTTTAGGTAAGTCCATGATTCCACAGAATTTCTCTATTCCTGCTAAACCAATTCCAAGAAGTCTGAACGCAAAAATTAATCGTCTATTCACATCATATGCTTTACCACCGATAGCAGGACATGAGTTTATTAAAACTGGTTCACATTTAGCACAATTCACCTTTAGTTTAAAACCAAGACCGCGAACAGAAGTTTCGGTAAAGTTTATATCACCGCCGCACTCTTTACACTTTACCACTTCACTTAGGGCAGAAAAAACAGATACAAAATTAATTAATCGGTACCCGAAAGATGCATTTACATCAAAATCAACGGTTTCACTGCTCTTTAATTTTTTAGCTGATGTTCTGGTGCTAGCTTCCTCGTTTTCCATTAAATAACGATTTATCGGTCGTTTCTTCTTGTTCCGACAAGGACGTCCAACTGTTTTTCGGCTACCTTTCGTATCTAAAACTACTCGTTCCGACATTTTAATAATAGTTTTCTATTAAAAAATAAAAACAATACGATTTCCGTAATATAAACGTGGCGATGTGCACACTACAGCGTCACAAAACTAACTGACTGAATGTCCTGTGAGTCTAGTATAAAAAGGTTCCAACTTTGCGTCCCCTATTCTATAGTATAATATAGAAACATACTATATAAAGGGATGTACAATGAATGTACCTGAGTTATTTTTAGCTTCTGGAACTCCCCAAGGGAATAATGTAATATCCTTTGTCAAGGCTTTGAGTTCTCGTAACGGTCCGATGGCTACCAGAGGTTTCGGATCGACTCCGACGCGCTCACTCATAATTGCTATAACTTCGGTAATAGTTTGAATTTTGGAATGATTAAACGCTTAAAATATTCTTAAAAGTATAAACAATTCATCTAGCAAAAAAAAATCAATTTTTTGAAAATTTCAAGGTGGTGTAACCCCTTAAGGGGGGAACCTGGTGTAACTAGCTGAAAATCGAGGCATTTTTCCGGATTTTTTTTTTAAGAAAGTACTTATTCGATCTTTCTGAAACTTTCGGGATATTGAATTAACAGGTTAAGGTAGATATAAAAAAAATTTTATTAAAAAAGAGCAACAAATAACAAAGTTATAAGGGCTTATGCCCAGTCCGTTGGCGACGTAATTGGTCCACTGCGGGCAACGTAGCGTCTTTTGGTTTCATCTAAAACCAAAAATCGAACAATTTTCATTTAGTTTATGAGTGTACGGATGAATCGTGTCAATTTATTTCTTAAAAGATGCAAAATTGAACAAATGGCGGCCTCTTGAAAAAAAGGTCCCTCTTTCCAACGAAATTTTGCCTTAAATGTGTAAAAAAAAGTTATTTATTTAAACAATATCATTATACCAATAGTTACATTCTGTGGAGAACATGTTCATAAATATCCGTGCACAAGGCCAAGTCGATTGGTTGAATATTTTTGGAATTACATTGCCCGCAAATTGTAAAACTGTCGTTTCGAGAAAAACGCGTTTTAAAGATTTCCGTGAAGATATGTAAATAACATTTTTCGGAAACTTACAGCTGTGTTCTGCTAATCCGCTATACCAGGTCCATACATTAGACCTTCCTCTTCCTCAAACTCCTCTCGCAGGGCCGCATTTTGTTCCCCACGAGTAGTTCGTTCCTCTCTGATGCTGCTGAGGCTGCGACGCTCTTGTCTCTTCAGCCGCTGCGCGTCGTGCACATCGACGAACATTTTGCACTGTGGGCCGATAATGAGGTTCAGTTCTTGCATTAATTGCAGCACAAAACTGTAGCCTTCGTTGAATATGCCAGCAGCCAAGAAAGAAGCGATTTCCACGATTTTCAAGCCGCAGTTTAAATGTTTAGGGGCCAATCGCCATATTGTGGCGTTAAAACTCTCGTTCGCGTTCTGTGTGTGGCCCCCTAAGCATCTTTCTAACAAATCCACTCGCGACAAATCTTCATAAATTGGTAGAATGTGCTTCTGTACGTCCGGATGAAGTGCAGGTGGGTGCTCATAACTTCCTATGTTACCTGCAGCTTCTGCAACGCGCCATTTGCACCATCAGTTGGTTCCCGCGGGACAATTTTGGTGTTGCGGGTTTTCATCAGTGGAACTCAAATGATAGAAAGTAGCCATTACTGCCTTCTGCATTTCTTCAACGGATTCGTGGTTCCTTCTTATAGCTAGACCGTAATATTTAGTCAATTTTTTAGTAAGGACTTCTGTCAATTTTCCTCTACCTCCCAGTTTAGCAGATTTTTTTATGCTTCGCAGACGACTTCCCATCCTTTTCTCGACGTGACCGACACATTCACTTTTCTTCACATCGATATCATCGCCATAAGGTTGTATGTCTACAATCGCCTTGAATGTCTTCGCGTCTCCGTCACCAATATAATTCAAGTATTTCACTCCGAACTTTTCCTCCGACCTTGAAAACATTTCAACCATGGCGAGAACCTCCATTTTTCCTGCGGAGCCGTGATGGTTTATGGAACATTCGTCTGCATGATCTTCCAACCACAGCTCATAATCATCATTATCTTTTTTATTTTCCCAATATGTACATGCTTGGCAATAGCTTCCTTTAACGACAATATCTATCACTTTACCATTGTAGTATCCAATTAGAGTAGTCACACCGAACAGAGAAGAAAAGCCGCGCTTTTTCCAAGACCCATCGCCGGAAACTTTTAAACTTGATGCAGGTCTTCCATTTTCTTCATTCTTCTCTTTTTCTTCTTCAACTGCTTTTTTGCATAGAATATCAAATACAGTTTTTGCCGCCTCATGAAGATGTTTCACAATATCGTCGTAACAGCTTCTGCTTAGACCTTGTCCAAGATCCATAAGGCCACTAAAAATATTGATTCCTTCTCTTGCAATGCCCAGCAGTCTCATAACGAAGACTATTCTTCGATTAATTTCATAGCCATTTTGGATAAATGGACCAGAACTTATATTTGTCGTGCCACATATGCACTTAGCTGTTATTTTAAAGCCGAGGCCTCGATGTCCAGATTCATCAAATGTTATTTTTTGTTTGCACTGTTCACAAATAACAATGTTCGCAATGGCACTAAATACACTTACGAATTCGATGATTCTGTAACAATGCTTTGAATTTATTATCGCTGTACTGGAATCCGCGGATTTTAATTTTCTCGCGGAAGTGCTCGTTCTTCGTCCGCGATTTTTATCACAAAATTGGTTTCCTAAAAATTTCCTTCGACGCGGCCTATTCGGACGATAATTATCTCCTCTGTTTACTTTAGGAGTCATTCCAGCGTTATATTTCTGCACGAGGTGAAATTCGAACTAACGATTAAATACAACACAATACACCTAGTGCGAAAATTCTGAAGGGCTCGAGTGTTCTCTTTGCTGGTCGTAACGACTCTGCCGGCTCTGCTTGTCCTCTAGGAAAACTTATTTTTCCAAAGAAGACTATCCGCTCAACAGGTATCATTTTACCTACCAAAGAGGGTAATTCCACCTAATAAAACGATATTCCTCCCCCGAAAAGTCCCTGAGCGAGTCGCTGGGCCCGCTGACGCATCGGGATTTCCCCACGGCCCTGACTTTTGAGAGACATACAACACGCATACAAGCAGAAACAATCAACAATAAGCAATGTACTATACACAGGTATATATTTGCAAACACGTTGAAGCTATTGTACAGAGCGTATGTCACGAAGGAATCGTGAAGCGGAGAACGCCTCGCGCTTTTTACTAAAACTGCGTCACCTGGTGCTCCGTAGCAACACCGGCTATAGCAGCTTTAATTTTTCGAATTTCGTGTTACGGCTTTGGAAGTATATTTTCGTGATGTTCAACTATTGATTCATGCAAAAAAATCGATTTTTTCGACTAGCAACACCAGGCTCCCCCTTAAATGTGCAAGAAAAGTTATTTATTTAAACAATATCATTATACGAATAGCTATGTTCTGTGAAGAACATGTTCACAAATATCCGTGCACAAGGCCAAGTCGATCGGTTGAATATTTTTGGAGTTCAACTATTTATTTATCAAAAAAAAAAAAAAATCGATTTCTTCGACCCGCTACACCAGGTTCCCCCCTTAAGTTATCCAAAGCCTTGTGTTGCTCGCTCGACAGTTGTTTGCTGACGGACTTCGTGTCTATCATTCTTCGTTCTTCGGCAAATGGTAGACAAATTTCTACCAAGCACTGCGCAAAAACAATAACATATTTTATATAATCGCAAGGTTCGATGGTGTATTACAATTTGGAAACATGTTTTACAAAATGATTTAATCCCTCTTGTGCCGGAATTTTCTGAACCATTCTTGATATCGATCTTGCACACGGCAGTCTGAACCACTTTGATAAAAAACGATAAGCGGATCTTGAGGCCTTATACAAGGTCAAGCACATAAGTTTTTCCTGCACAGTACAGTAATTCGTCGTTAGTGTCGCGTTTTTACCATGCGTTATAATCCCGCTCACTATCCCCACCATTTCTTGGAATCCTTCGAGAGTGAGAGAACGAAAGAGACGACGACAACTTCATGTCAATTGTTTCGTTCCCTCTCGCTCGGCTCTGGGGTTTTCTCACTCGCGGTATCGGCTGCACGGAATAGTCTTAGAGCATATACTACTCTAAGGGAATAGTGTCCGCATCGCGTTAGTGTTCCGCCGCCAGGAGTCGCTGGCGGCTGTAGCCGCCGGTCGCAGTCGCTGGCGGCTGTAGCCGCTTATTACTGTACATCTATTTCCTTGTGGTTTAAAGTTCTTTTTTGTCAACTGCTGTATGCAGAAGTTAAGGGCTACTGTTTTGAGTCCAGTTTGCATAGCATTAAGTACGTTTTCTGATAAACGCAATCTGTCCATTAACGTCTTCCTACGTTTTTTATATGTTAGAACAGTAGATTCTAATTTCCTATTTCTTACATATAATTTTTTTGCTTTGGGTGTCGACTCTGCCACTGTGTTAAAACCCAGGTTCTGTAATATACCACCATGACCACCGCATGCTGTTGGCACGGAAAGAAGAATACATTGATTTTATTGTAAAAAAATCACTGTCTATTTCAATAATTCATTCTTCAGTTATTTACAATTATATTATTATAAAGTATCAATATTTATAATATAAAATGGTATATTTTTTTTTTCTTATTTGCAACTGTACCTGTTGGTGTAAAGGCGGGATCTCCTACCTGCGACCGGTCGCTGCCGGTCGCTGCGATCGGTCACAAGTAGGAGATCCCGCCTTTACACAACTGTGCCGAGAACAAGTAGCTTCCTCCATCAATTGAATCTGTATTTCATCCATTGGTCGATTTAATTTGAAACGAAGGGCACGGTTGGCGGTCAGGGGGGTGACACTCATAGAGGCTTGGAATGTAACCACCGTTTAGTTCTTCTCCATTTCTGTGGACAGCGCTGTATGCAATTCAACTGATTATTCACTAGATGGTGCTGACCACGGAAAATAATCGAGGGCGGCAAATTCAAAACTTGTGTTCGGTTCCCTTTACTTAAATTAATTGAACTGAAGAAATGACTAAGATACAATTTCTGTATGACTGCACACAATTATTTTGTAAGCATTCCGTATACAATTTAAAAGTGTGCACTGTCATGCATAAACTGTATCTCAGTCAATTATTTTGAAGGGGGAAAAAAAATTGAACAAAGTAAACTTCTTGTAAACATACAACATATTTTGTTATATTTATTTATTTGACACTTTACTGTTTTCATTTTTACAAAAATTATATATACAATACTTAATAGTATTAGTAATAAATATATCAATCATATTGTCTTTACGACTACATATAAAACTAAAAGGGTCTAGCAGGGTAAGCATGGGCAAACGGCCCCCACGCCGATTCCTGAAGTTGTTGTTTTTTTAAACAATGCTCCTGGCCTGAAAAACCATTGTGTAAAGTTTTAGATCGTTCTTTGATTCTATTTCTTTCGTTCCGATATAATTCCGGTATTATTGTTTCGGAAAACACTGTTCGCCCCGGGATTTGATATCTGGGCTCTGCAATATTCAAAAGATTTCTAAATCCCTTATCACATACAATGGAAAATGGTTGATAATCTAAAACTATCATCTGGGCCACGACGTTGGTAAAATCCTTCGCCCTTGGGGAATTTATGTCTAATTTTCAAAATTTTTTGTGACTTTCGGATACATTTTCACTATCGCGCTGTTCTCAGGCGTCTCCTGAGCCAGAATCTTGTACACCTCGCTATGCTGGCTTTCCACGTGTCTCCTAAGAGATGTGGTATTTCCTGCTATGGTTTTAAATGTTTTTTTGCAAATGTTACAAACAGGGACTCCTACCGGTATGTAAAATACCGGTATGAGACATAATACCGGTATAACGCTCATACCGGTATTCCGCCATTACAGCTATACCGGTATCGATATCGTACCAAAACAGATAAATACCGAAATCGATATTGTACCGAAAAATAAAAATACCGAAAACAATCGGTTACCGGTAACCGAAATAAATACCGGTATTTTTTCGGTATTCTGTTCGGCATGCATAGCCACTGCGATACCCGATTTGCCTGTATCGCTCCCCTTACCGCGAACCTCACATCGACCCCTCAGACACGCTCCGTCTATATATGTCTATAGAAATGTTACCGAAAAGAATACCGAAAAAATACCGGTATTTATTTCGGTTACCGGTAACCGATTTTTTTCGGTACGATATCGGTTTCGGTATTTTTATTTTTCGGTACAATAACGATTTCGGTATTTATCTATTTCGGTACGATATCGGTACCGGTATTTATCTGTTTCGGTATGATATCGGTATCGGTATTGCTGTAATGGCGAAATACCGGTATGAGCGTTATACCGGTATTAAGTCCCTGGTTACAAACACCTTCCTCGCGATTTAATATTGAAAACCATTTCCATATCTTGCTTCGATTTTTACGTTCTCTCCATCCCGGTAACGAATGCACTTTCTTCGCTACTTCCGCTACTATTTACAATTATTGCAGTACTTTCAGTAGTTTCATTATATACACTATTTACATCACCCTCAACAATTTCCATATTATCCGTACATTGATATTCCAGCTCACTAATTAGTAATTTCAGAGGACTATGCCACTGCCAAGTACGAGTCGTCAAGCAGTAATAACGCCAATGATGAATTTTGCGTTTCGACTTCTTTTGATTTTCTACTTTCTAGTTTCTAGGCAGCAGTTTATAAAGTGAAAAGTTATTTGTGTGAAGACAGAAGAGCGTTGCGCCAAAAAAATTGACTCGCGATCGCACTGAGCGCTCCTCCGCATTCGATTCCGCAGACCGTGATCGACCACGCGCTTTTCACTTTATAAACTGCTGCCTAGAAACCAGTAAATCAAAAGAAGTCGAAACGCAAAATTCATCATTGGCGTTATTGCTGTTTGACGACTCGTACGTACTTGGTGGTGACATAGTTCTCTGAAATTACTAATTAGTGAGATGGAATATCAATCTACTGATAATATGGAAATTGTTGAGAGTGATGTAAATACTGTATATAATGAAGCTACTGAAAGTACTGCGATAATTGTAAATGTTGTGTAAATAACGGTGACATTAGAAAAAATTCCGGGGGGTTGTTACGTCCTGTAACACACACAGAAAAAAAAAACACCAAATTATTATTGTATAAAACGTTGGTAATAGCGCGCGGTACACCAAGCAATTAAAATTCAGTTATATTCACTCCTTAAATAGGCAACTCCCAAAAATCTCCCTCGAACGATAGAAAGTCTATGTTGAGGGTATCATCCCGCCACGTACGCCTAGCCTGTTGAATCTTTTGCCGCAACTCGCGGCAGATACGTCCATCACGCCTCGTCGGGTATTCGCACCGCTGAAACAAAACACATGACTCGATTAAAACATCGTCGAATGATGTGCGCGCACCAATATAATTTTTACGAAACATCACTTACTAGTAGCTGGATTATAACGTCGATGTCCCCATCCCGTGCGTGCGCCTCGATGTCTTCTCGATGCTGAAACAAACGTACGAATCGATTAAAACAACGTCGATTAATGTATGTGTATCAATACAATTTTTGCGAAACATCACTTACGAAGCGTTCGACCGTCCCGACATATTCGACGCTCCAATCGGCCATTTGGTTTTCACGTTCGTGCTGTAACAAACACATGAATCGTCTAAAACATTGTTTAATGGTGTACGCGAACCAATATAATTTTTCTGAAACATCACTTACGAGAATGCTGACCAACTCCCGCCGTTCCGCGCGCCACATCCGCATGACATTATGACGCTCATGCTATAACAAATGTATAACTTCGTTAGAAGACCGCCTAATTGAATGCGCGCACCAATTCAATTTACATAAACAGAAAAAAAACCATACTTACGATTTTTCGGAACACTTCATCACGCTCCTCCTGCCACGCACATTCAATTTCCCCATGCCGTTGCTGTAACAAACACCCAACTTCAATATAATATTGTCGAATGAAATACGCGCAGCAATTCAATTTACACAACTATACTTACGATGCATCGCTGCATCATAGCGGCATTCATGCCTCGTCTCACAGGTGATCGAATCTAGAGACGCGGTAGCGTCTCGACGCCAAGTACATGAATAACACCCGGTATATGTCGATGTCGCTACCATGGACCTGAAGGACAGTGCATAAGCTAGATTTATAGACGCGGGGGTATACTCAAAAGACGGAAGGGGAGTCGAGCTCTATCAGCCATCTTGTTATGATTTACTAGTGGTACCATCTATGCTATACCGTGGTACACTTGAAACTTTACACTTGCATTACACAGATTTCATAAATTGATCAATGTTTTTTTATAAATAATACATATTTATACGAATTGTAATACATAGGACGAATAAAAATACATTATATTTAATTGCCAGCAAATAATAATAGTTTATTATAATATTGTCTCCTACTTAATCCATTTGGAATATTTTTAGAAATGTAATGACAGCGTACATGTACATAAAATTGTATAATACATTTTATAATGTGTATCCTATGATTTTCGAGGGGGTATTGGTTGTTGCAATGTCCTATAATATTTGTAAATAAATTATGAATATTTAGTCGACGCAAAACTGTGGCCTGTATGTACGCAATATTATTTAACTCGCCTTTAATACTATAAAATTTCATTACTTTTTCGCAAACGCGGCAGATAAAAAAATAAATTATTAGTAAAGTGTTTTATAATTCAAAAACCTTTGGAACGTTTAGATATATGCTAAAACGGATCATTTTTACAGTGTTCAAAGATAAAAATATCGAAATTAATATCTTTTCTCCAGAAAATGTCCAAAAATTTTGTTAAAACACTGCGGTACAAGATATATATACTATCTAATGTTATGCATAATAAAAAAATTGTTCATTTAGATCTACAGTGGGTACAGAAAGTATTTGTACACCCTTTAAAATCGCATAACTTTTTTCAAATTAATCCAAACAACTTGAGTTTTTTTTTAGAAGCTAGAGGGATTAGTTTGCTAAATGATGTGATTCGTCGTTTTTAAAAAAAATGAACATGGTCGGAATAGCAAAAAAAGTAGTAAAAGTCGTTTTTGAAACTTTTTTTTGTGAGCCTGTAATGAAAATTCAAAAAACCCGTTTGTAGATTTCAGTAAGTTATCTGCGTGCCTAAAATTTCATCAAAATCGGTCAACGTTGCTCTGAGTTATGAACGCTTAAAGATCGCAGAATAAGGTCGAAAATCGCTGATTTCGGGAATTTCCGCGATTTTCGACCTTATTCTGCGATCTTTAAGCGTTCATAACTCAGAGCAACGTTGACCGATTTTGATGAAATTTTAGGCACGCAGATAACTTACTGAAATCTACAAACGGGTTTTTTGAATTTTCATTACAGGCTCACAAAAAAAAGTTTCAAAAACGACTTTTACTACTTTTTTTGTTATTCCGACCATGTTCATTTTTTTTAAAAACGACGAATCACATCATTTAGCAAACTAATCCCTCTAGCTTCTAAAAAAAAACTCAAGTTGTTTGGATTAATTTGAAAAAAGTTATGCGATTTTAAAGGGTGTACAAATACTTTCTGTACCCACTGTATTTCCAAGCATTCGAAATGTATGTAATTCCTTAAAATGTGTACAGTAATCCCCCGTTATGAGCCCGACGAACGGGGTTTCGTACCCGACAGCAACTTCGTGTCTGACTCTTTCGTTTCCTCTCGCTCGTTGTCCGGTTCTCTCACTCTCGTCCGTAGGCTTCCAAGAAATGGTGGGGATAGTCGTCGGGCTATCAACGGGGGCAAAAAACGGGCTCATAACGGGGAATTACTGTATGTATGTATTTACCGTTTGCCGTAGCCGACCTCCCTCTAGACTCTGGAGGTGGTGATGGCGGTAGTGGTGGTGATGGTAGTGGTGGTGGCCGTGATGGTGGCGGCGGTGATAGATGTGGCGGGAGATTTTTCATTGAAATATCATCGTCTAAATCTGGAAAAATAAATTGGAATAAGTGTATATAAATTTATATTATTTTTTATTTTAACTTTTCTATAAGTTAATATAAAACTTACCACATAAAAGTTGTTCCTCCTCGTTTCTCTACAAAAATTAATATAAACAATTAATTAGCAAAAAAAATCAAAAGTTCATAAAAGCGGCGTATGATAGAAGATATACATGTAGCGCAAGGATACGCATTGTTCAGTTGCAAATTATAACTAGCAGTAAAAGAAGAAGATATTAGACACGTCGAAGCATATTCTATAACTTATAACACCAACGATTATAAATATCATAGATATCAGAGTTGAACGTAAATCTAACTTTATTATGTGAATGATTCGCACTTATAACTAGTAGTAAAACAAGAAGATATTAGACACGTCGAAGCATATTCTAATAATAACTTATAACGCCAACAATTATAAATATCAAACATATCTGAGTTGAACGTAAATCTAACTTTATTATGTGAACGATTCGCACTTATAACTAGTAGTAAAACAAGAAGATATTAGACACGTTGAAGCATATTCTAATAACTTATAACGCCAACGATTATAAATATCAAACATATCTGAGTTGAATGTAAATCTAACTTTATTATGTGAATGATTCGCACTTGTTACGAGCCGGGGCTGCGGCAACGCGAGAGGCCGGCGAGAGGGGTATTTCCCAAGGAATACGGATATGAATTTGTTAGTTAGGTGCGTGGACGAACCTGATGCGAGATCAGGGAGCCGCTAGGATTATTGACGGCGAGGACGAACCTGATGCGAAATCAGGGAGCCTCTAGGAATGGAGTCAGACACGGACGAACCTGATGCGTAATCAGGGAGCCGTAGGAGGGTGAAACGTCGTGAACGAACCCGATGCGAAATCGGGGAGTCGCAGGAAATGTTAGTAATGCCTCGTAACTCTTATTTAAAATTGATACAACTCGAGCGGTAAAGTTGTATCTGTGGGTGAGTGCCACTAATATTATAAGGATCGCTGGGTAAAAGATAGGTTTAACGAAATCGACTCGATTTACAAGTGAACACCATAAGTATATTGAGCAAACAATTGATACAAATGTAAGTGTCGCGAGTAGTTAATTAAATAGAAGTTGTGTTTTACCACTAGATGCACGGTGTTGACGCACTGGCGATGCGGGGCGTACGAGTGGCTACTTTGATTCTGGCGGAGACTTTAGCCCGATCTTACTTGATAACTGACTCTGTACGAACGTGACACGACGTTACGTTACGCGTGACTCTATAGCTTTGAACCAACGAGGGTAGAAACCAAAGGGTTTATATAGTCCCAAAATGAGTGGGGATGCGTTAGGAATTTCCATATAAGGAAATCCTTCGGGGTCGTCGTCGTGTCACTCCCGTTCCCATGGTCGCGATGCAGATGGTAGAGATCTTGACCCCCATTAGTGGTGGTTGATAAGCGGAAGGCTTTGAGGGCGTTTTCCCTTCGCAGACGCGAGCTCGAAAGACAGTTGAGAGCGACGTATGGGAAAATTCCACATACGTAACATCTCCCCCCTATGACAAAACATCGCGATTCTCGTGATGCTTTTCAGGAGAAGGAAAAACGCCCCAAAAATCCTTTCGTAAGCCAAAGTGTGAAAGAAAATTGTCGGGTGTAGTGTGGTGTAGAGTACTTATCGCTAGGTGTGTCGAGAGGTAAGAGGTTAATCGTCGCTAGGCACCACGTAGCCAATCTGCAACCAGAACTCTATGACGTCCAGTTGTGGTTGGCCGGGTGGTCGATCGAGCATCAGCGTTGCCGTGATGCCATCTATGGTGGGTACGCTGCTCGCGAGGAGGCCCTTTCTTCCCGCCATGACCGTATCCGCGATTCGTGAAGTCTTCTGCAGCGGTCGGCAGGATCGTAGTTTTACACCCCTCAATTGGATCTTTGTTGTCTGCCAGGGGAGGGCTTGGAATCGGGGTGGCAGAGATCTTAAGGCCGAGACAGGGCCGTCCATTGCTATACCATAGTCGCCCAAGAAGGTGGTACATGTGGCTCCGTCGACCTTGATGACTTCACCCCGGAGCCATACCTTCCTCTCGAACTTCACCGTTACGACACGTCCCGGTTTGATACTGGCTTGCGTTGGCAGGCATAAATGCTGCCTGGACTCCATGACATTTGTTCAGGTTGCGTAACGCGATCTTAGCTGCCTCCGCATACTTGTCCAAACAGACCCACCTTGACAGTCAGCGCAGGCGGTCAGTAAGTACCGTGACTGTAAGGTGTAATGGAGGAGGCATCAGCTGAATCCGTCCTGCTGGGATCGAGCGTCATGCTGGCGGCTCTACCTCCTCGTGGTCCCCACTGGACAGCTCTGCGCGTCGCTTACGACGTGCAGGCCTGACTAAACGAGCCGCTTCCCCCCCAGGGGGGTAGGTCCAACTTGTCCAATGACTCTCTAACGAGATGAGGGCAGGGTTTTTCCAAGTCGCGCGCACTTCCACCTTTTGCGCGCCGTTCCCTTCGCAATAGCTAGCTAGAAAGTCTTAAATAACATCTCGCGGGTAAAATGCTACTATAGGGGAAACCCTGAGGTTGTAGCGCGTCTTTTGGACCTTTCTGCCGACACTATCTGTCCAAACAGACCCAGAAGGTGGTGGGGTCCTCCACATACATTACTAAGCAGCGGCATGTTTCGCCAAAGTCGCGGACCGAGAGGGTCCTCATTTTCTTTGTTTTTTTCGGGGTCGTTTGCTCTCCCGGTATCCAGTCCCTGATATTGTCGTCCGTCACCACCTTGATATCCAGCCAATCTGGAATACGCTTTAGGGTGCTTCTGCTAATCGTCTGTGTCCCCACTGCCTTAGATATGGTTTTGCGAGTCGAACAGCTTCGGCCCTTTCGCACAAATTTAGAATTTATTTATTTTATTTTATTTTATTGTTCGCAAACGGGAAGGGATTCCCTTTAAAAAGAGAAAAGAAAAAACATTAAGACAGGTGACACAGGGTACATAAAATAATTATTTTCAAATATAAATATAATATTGTAAAAGAAGGTTATATTAATACAGTTTGATTATTATTCCCCTACATATCCTCAGATGAAATTTGATCGAACATCGAATTCTCGATGTCGCAACTCTCAGGTGGAGTATATTGGTTGGAGCCGTGGGGGGTACAATATGTTGCGACGGGGTCGGGATTATAAGTGCTTGGGCTACTATACTTGCCCATATCTGCATCAAATAGCGCCGTGCTAATAATATGTTTGACACGTGCCAGTGTTTGCGGGTCGTACTTTCTCAATTCATTTCCTACATGCAACCCGAAGGTGAAATATGGGTCAGTGGGCACTTTTTTCCAATAATTGGTACGCATGCTCCAGAAATCCGTTATTCGGTTGCACCACCACCGCGCGTCTTTTCGGTTGACGTGATGCTCCCGCGGTTCGCGGCACACGGTCGGCCGTTGATTAACCAGCTGTGCTGGTCGACGCCTGCGGTTCCTCCTCCGGTGCCGCGGGTGTCGCCGTTGCAGTTGCAGCTTCCAGCTCCATAGCCTCAGATACCTTCGAAAAAAAATTAAATGAACACCTATTTTGAAAACATATGCATACATGTATGTATAAATGTATATATATTTATGTATAAATTGATTAGAACAGGCCTGGGATTTAAGTGAACGCGGCGGCCGATTTTCAGAGGCAACGCCTCTTTTCTCCCACCGCACGTCTTGGCCCCCGCGGCGGCCCAGGATCTTCGAGCGCCTCAGGCCCGTACCATATGAACCGCGCGTAGCTCGTTGGGGCGCCCCCCGTATCAAGAGGTTTCCACATCACCCATGGGGTAATATTATCGATGCGTTTTTTTTGTCAGTGGTATCCCCTATAGGCCTATTCCACTGTGTCGCGCGATAAAAAATGGATTGGAAAAACGCGTTTTATTATCAAAATTTTAAATATGTTTGGGAAAACAAGATTTTCGCGCACGTTTAGACGTGCTGGGCAAATCTAGAATATTAACGGGGAGACTGGAGGACGATGTGCGTATCAAAGTTGATAGCGAGGAATCGTTTAGCCCTGTGCGATGTTCGGTTTTAATATTACGCATTTTTGAGAACGAACATTCGCACAAATATATGGATCCGAACATGGAGAAAATTCGGAGTGCGAAATCCCTAAGTTTGGGGTATGTCGATTCTTCCAGTGTTTTGAAGAATTCGGCTCCTTTTTCTTCCCTCGTTTTTAAAGAAATGTCGTGCTGAAGATCGCACAGTTCTTCTTGATACTCGAGGGCTTGTTCTTCGACTCTTACGGTGAGGGGATTCTCAAAGAGAATTAGATCATTTCTGAGCGAATCGAAGTCAGTGAAACGCTCATCGAACTGATCTATCACCGATCCAAGAACGTGTAAATGATTATCAAAATCACACTCATTGCCGAATTCTTAAAAAATTAACCTACACGAGGGAAAAAAGAAAAATTTTTTTTCTTCTAACAGAAGATGATTTTGAAAAACTACCAGCTTCCTACGAAAAGAATCGACGTGGCTGCACAACTGCGAAATAGTTTGGCCGGGTTTCTGAAGTTTTAAATTTAATGTATTTAAATGATTAGTCAGATCTACTATAAGTGAGAGTTCACAAAGGAAACTCGCATCTGTTAATAAGGGGAAATATTCTGCTGCTTTTGATTCTTGATATTCTTGCAAGAAATGGAAGATCTCATTTCTTATAGCAAAGAATTGGCTTAAACATTTCGCTGCACTGAGCCAGCGTACTTCACAATGCAAAGGGACATCAGTGTAAGCAGCGTTATGTGTTTCAAGAAATTCTATAAATTTCCTGTGAGATAGAAATTTATTTCCGCCCTTGATAGAATTGATTAATTGCGTAACCTTCTTCATGGCGGAAGATAATTTTATATCTCTCCCACATAACGCTTCCTGATGAATGATGCAGTGCATCATTGGGAATTTAAACCCGCGTTTTTTAAACTGCCCGTGCAGTCCTATTTTGGCACCTGTCATGGCTTTTGCACCATCGGTTACCACTGCAGAGCATTTGGCTAAGTCCACATGGAATTTTAGAACAGTGTTCTCTATGGCGGTAAAAATATCTAGCCCTGTCGTTGTGTTGTGCAAAGGCACGAAGTCCAAAAGCTCCTCGACATACGAAAAATCATGTTGTACAATGCGAACGAAAATGCTCAATTGACTCGTATGCCGGTTATCGGTGCTTCCGTCCAAACACATAGAGAAGTAACGACAGTTAGTTAAAAGTTCAATTAACTTGTGGTTTCGAGAATAGTTGTGTAGTCGAGTGGATTTGTATGGAGGATGTTATTTAGGACCGGCGAAAAATTATCGGGACGTCACAATCTATCTTAACCTGTTAATACAATATCCCGAAAGTTTCAGAAAGATCGATTAAGTACTTTCTTTAAAAAAAATTCCGGAAAAATCGATTTTCAGCTAGTTACACCAGGTTCCCCCCTTAAAAGGTTGTCGATGCCTCACACCGCGGTAGGCATGGGAAATTCCCACTCGTTGGAATATTAACTATGCTGTTGCCAGGTAAGGTCATTAAATGGAATCCAAGGAGATGCAGATGTCGCCTTATTGTTGGAAAAAGTCGGTATACAGGTATCCGCGACCATGCTGTCGAACCACGCGACCACATTAACTAGCATTTTAAGGAACTTTGGTTTCTCCACTACAGGGAAAATCAAATTCTCACGGCTACATCTACCTACGTCCATCACCAAGGACCACAAGTCAGTCTTGCATTAATCTCCCCAGCAATATGATAATGTTAAAAAAAATGATATACAGTAAAAGTTGGATGACTGCACGGAACGATCTACAGCGTAAGTGCGCGGTAGTCATCCCCACCACCGGGGGAGGGGACTTCTCTGGCGCACCACGAAGCTGGATCGTCGCGAGCGTCGAGTAATGTAACCTGATCCGAGCTCGAATATCCGTGAGCCAATACTAATGCAAGAAGAAAACTTTTTTATTATTGATCTTTTTGTACCTAACGAAACTTTTACTAACGTATTTCTGAGGTTTTTCTGATTTAAATAAGACAAAACACGACATAATTTGGGCTGTGTTCCGATTCACGCATTATGCGCATAGACTGCAGAGAAAACCGTTCCGCTTCAGTCTATGCGTGCATTGGTTGCGTTGGTGGCGCATAGCATTCCCTAGAATTCTCCACTTCTAGCGCATGAAGCGTGCAGTTCATGCGCGCATGCGAATTTGTCGCTTTACGTACGCTTTGAAAAACATGCACGAAATTATGTGGTCCGCTACTCGAAGTGACAGAAAATATAACCTACATATATGCTACATGGCAATAAATGCTTATTGGATATTTCGTTCTTTTACGCTATATTTGCCACCTTTTTATAATTTAACATCCTTCCAAAATATTATTGTTTTCATTGATATGAAAATTCAATGTAGTGTATTACTATATTATTTCAACATGTGTTGTGAGGTAAGACCGGCCAAAATTGAGGGGTAATCGTAGCCAGCTTTTAACATTACTTTTTTTCTGGCTTAAATGCAACTGACATAAAAGAATTACGAATAAGGCAGACTGAAGCCAGGAATATTACTTTACACGCTTCCACATAAAAACCCAAAATGAAACAATTCAATTTTATGGGCATATAATAATACGAAGAATGTTCAGGATGGAATACCCCTGAAGAATACATTTGTGATTCATGTATATAGTAATTAATTTTAAAACATAAAAATAATATTTTTTTTATTAATTTTACAGTTTTCCCACTTCTTTTATAAAGAAAAATCATGGCCAGAATTACCCCACGTTAATTCTGTAATTCCAATCAAATGGACATTTTTATGTTATTGCTTCAAACTTTGTTACAACGTAAATTTTTACTTTCTCTGTTATAAGAATAAAAACTAATTAGACACTTCAAACTAGCAATTCATATAAAAAACCAGAATACAGAAGCACACGTAAAGCGATAAATACGCATGCGCGTAATATGCGCATTGACTGCCCATGCTTTTATTTTCTGCACTTGCTGCACGCATTATAAGCTAGAAATTGGAGGATTCTAGGGAATTCTACGAAATTGGTACTGCCATCTCTGCACTCGCTGTATGAATTGCAACCAACGTAACGGACTCAATTTCGAAGCGAACAACACATCCCTAGAAGGTTTTAGGCAGGGTCGAAAAGAAAGATGAGGAAGGAAGCAAATACGTAGCGTGCATATTTATTTCTTAAAGGCTTTTACTGCTAAGTTTTTCGAAGGTGCTCTTATAATGCTAACTTTACAGCTGTACTCTAATCCAGAAGACGTACGAGAGCCTGCGGTTCTATTCAATAGCCTTCAAAACCTTGAATTTACCCCGGACGCGGATAATAAATAACTTCATTTTTCCTTTACACATCTGTTTACCAAATTACGTTGGGTAAGCAGCAGTTCGTCCTGTAAAACTCATAAAATATGATCTTCGCTTTCAATAATTATCGCTGTTCAAGAAGAATAGAAAAACTAGGGTTGAGAAAATCCAGGAACCAATTAACGGACGATTTCTTCACCTTCAGTAATCTTCCGGTCAGTAAACGACCAATTGGCTTAGAGCATTTAAATGCTCTAACCTAATAGGATCCTATCATTTGGCAGTTATGTGGAACATAACTCTAACTGGAAGATTACTGAAGGTGAAGAAATCGGCCGTAAGCCATCAAATTTCGTTAGGAGTCGGTCTCCGATGTTGTTAGGAAGCGTGCTTCGACCGCCGTCCAAAAGTCTCGAATTAAATTAACCGTAATCCATCCAACTGCATAGCTATTTGTAAGTAAGTTTGAACATTCCCGCGTAACCTCACGAGCATCAGACGCATCGAAACCTGTTCCGTTTCATTACTGCGGTTCATGCGCTGCTGGAAACGGAACGCGGTTCATGCGCGCAGCGTCTGCGCTGCGGTCTATGCGCATAATGCGTGAATCGGAACACAGCCTTGGATAATATTTACTTCATTTCTCACTCGGAATCCAACATTATTATCACTCATTAAATATGCAAATATGATCCGAATTATATCATTTTTGGTCTTTTTTTAAATGGGGGAACCTCACAAGTACATTGGCAAAAGTTGAGTTTACCAGAAATCAAAAATAAGAAAATTTTCTTGTTGCATTAGTAAATGTGTCATCGACGCGTTTGTTTTGTTCAGCTCGAGTGTCGACCCTCTTTCTCTTTCTCTCGCTGTCCTTCTCTACGCTCGACAAAAAACGTAAACAAACTCCGAGCTCGGCTCGAATAGTTTGGAGGTCGAGAATATTTACCTCTGCTGGATAACTGCCTGCCTCCGGTCCCGAATTTCGTGCAGTTATCCAACTTTTACTGTAGACATATTAATGTTATGGTAATGATTCTGTAATTATTTGACTGATAAATATAAATAAATTTTTTTTTACTATTTTTAAGAATTATAATTTCAATCAGGACATCAAATTAAATATTCAACGTTAAAAAATTACATGTTTATCTTCTTAAAGTCGCTTTACAATAGCCCATTGCCAGGGAAATATTTCTCGATCTAACCAAAGAACGTGTTCTTCATTTCATAAGATCAATTTTCATCGCGGTCACCGCTCAGAACATTATTATAAGTTGCTTATACTGCAGCGGATCGCGGTTTATTGCCTGACGAACGTAGAGGAATTGGCTATATAGTAGAGGAGGAAAAAGGCCAGATCTGGTTCTCAAAAATTACTCAGTTGATTATCGACTAGAGCGGTCTCTCCGGGGTCGCGGTTTATTATGGTATTGTCCGCGAGTCCCCGCAGTGCCCATCGAATTTTATGGCTTTCGAGGTGCCCATCGAAGGGTTTGGAATATCATTAAAAAGTGAGAAATGTTCAGGATTTCAAATGTTTGCATCTTTTCTACATCGTATTGAAGGGGAAGTGACGCCGATGGATTCCCTGTGGTTTTCCGATGAAAATCATGCCAAATATCGTGCAAATCGGACAACTTTTACATAGGGAATACAAATAGTTTGTGTCAAAGTAGGCCGATTTGCATGATATTTGGTATGATTTTCATCGGAAAACCACAAGGAATCCATTGGTGTCACTTCCCTCTCGATACGATCAAGAAAAGAATTTCTTAATACGCTGTAATGGATATTGCACCCTCGACTGCGGGGGGTCGATCTCCACTCGCTACGTTCGGCCAAGGATGCATACCCTTTTCCGAAAAAGCCATACAAATCGGATGAGGCACTACGGGGTACGAGGCCGCACCCTTCGACGGGCGTAGCTTCAGAACTACCCTGCACCTACCTGTTTCAGAAATGAAATAATTCTTTATTCTTCATCGTATGGATATGGAAGTGTCGCCGATGGATTCCTTGGGGTTTTCCGATGAAAATCATGCCAAATGTCGTGCAAATCGGACAACTTTTACATAGGGAATACAAATAGCTTGTGTCAAAGTAGGCCGATTTGCATGATATTTGGTATGATTTTAATCGACGGAACGCCAGGAATCCATTGGTGTCGCTTTCGTCAAGATATGATGAGAAATGCGGAAGTCGAAGATTTCTCACTTCTTAATGGTACAGGGTGATTGGCACGAAACGCCTGATCCGCCTCGCAACCGTGACGAGGTCAACCCAAACCCCCGTGGTGTCTCTCCGAAGGCTTTTGACCCTCGGAAGGGTTGGAGTACCTATTAGGAAGTGAGAAATCTTCGAATTCCTCATTTCTCATCAGATCTGTGCGAAAGTGACGCCAATGAATTCCTGGCGTTCCGTCGATTAAAATCATACCAAACATCATGCAAATCGGACTACTTTGACACAAGCTATTTGTAAAACTTTTACATATGGAACACAAATAGCTTGTGTCAAAGTAGTCCGATTTGCATGATATTTGGTATGATTTTCAACAGAAAAACATAGGGAATCCATTGGCGCCACTTTCATCTCGATACGATGAAGAAAAGAAACATTTGAAATCCTGAACATTTCTCAATTCTTAATGATATTCCAAACCCTTCGAGGGTCGAAAGCCATAAAATTCGATGGGCACTGCGGGGTGTTGTCGCTCCTTCCACGGGGTGACGGGCGTAAATGCAGAATTACCCTGTTTCTGTTTCAGAAATAAAATAATTCTTTATTCTTCATCGTATGGATATCGAAGTGTCGCCGATGGATTCCTTGGGGTTTTCCGATGAAAATCATGCCAAATGTCGTGCAAATCGGACTACTTTTACATAAGGAACACAAATAGCTTGTGTCAAAGTAGTCAGATTTGCATGATGTTTGGTATCATTTTAATCGACGGAACGCCAGGAATTCATTGGCGTCACTTTCGCACAGATCTGATGAGAAATGAGGAATTCGAAGATTTCTCACTTCCTAATTGGAGCCTTTACACGGACGTTCCTGCGTGGCACTTCTGCGCGCCACACGCCAGCGCGGCACGCTTTTGGCGTGGCGCGTCGGAACGTCGGAAGGAGCGCGCTCCTCCGCGCAGGCCAGAGGGTCTTACCCGTCACTACTTAGAGTCACTACTTTCTACGTCGACTCCACATGTTTTTTCCAGGATCCAGCGCAGTCATGTATTGTGTACTACCTGTTTCATGTATATTAGCGATCTGCGAAACGATCGGCAAGACACGATCGCGATATATGTAGGTTCGCGAAAAGTAAACGAATTCCTTGATATACCTGGCTTATAGAGGATATCATAAATGCTGTTACCGTAGGGCACACTGAAACATCTGATTTTACGAAGCTACATTTGGTTTATCTGAAGGTGGTATAAATTATGGAAAAGGTTTATTGCTCAGTTATAACGACTGTATTGTAATCTGTAGGGCACACTGAAACATCTGATTTTACGAAGCTACATTTGGTTTACCTGAAGGTGCTATAAATTATGGAAATGGTTTATTGCTCAGTTATAACGACTGTATTGCGATCTACATTCCTTGCAGAAAAAAGTTTCCACCTAATCGGACGTTCTTGCTCGCACCTTGTAAGTACACGGTTAGAAGTGTGGCGCGCCGGACTTCCACGTTCTTGCACCCGCGCAGAACCGTTGTCAGGCGTGTCGCGTCCAAAAAAAGTGTGGCGCGCAAACCTCGACTCCAGAAAAGTTTACATAAGAGACAGAAAAGATAGTTAGAAAAAGAAAGCGGCACTTGAAACCAAGGGTTCGGCGTGGCGCGTGGAATTTCCGACTGGTTGGAAAATTCTGAGGCTCGTGACGCGCCTGGCAGGCAAGAGTTTGCCAGCCGCTGCAAGCTGTAGGAAGTGAACGATTTTTTCAAACCAAAGAATTAAATATATTTACTTCCAGCTTTGTGGCTTCATTTGTCAATCTTTAGGGAATATGAAAAAAATGTATGCAAAAATAGTAGTTATATCCACAGTTATAGTGCTTCAAATAGAGCGCCCTACAAAACTCATATGCGCACTGTTAGCATAAAATCAGTCGTTGTAGTTGTCTCAAATAGATTAATATACGATTAATAGATTAAACTGTATTAACCAAAATCATGATGTTATTTATTTTCATCTGCAACCTAGTAAATTATGTCTGTACCTACCTATTGCCAAATATTTGCGTAAAATCTAATCATTCGGATAGTTGGTTAAAAAATTAAATATGAATATCTTAATACACGTGGAACCGTATATTTCGATACACGTGTATACGTGAATTTTCAGTTCATGGGTACACGGATGCGACGATCCGTGAATTTCGATACACGTGTACACGTGTATTTGCAATATACGTTCTAAGAAGTGAACGCGATTTACGAAAGGGTCAAAACTGATTTAACTGACCACTATGCGGGTGGTTAATTTCCGCAAATTTAAAAAATTGAACTTGACCATCGTATCTTTTAAAATAATAATTTAAAAAAAAAATCGGCTGGCCTAATAAATTTGCCCCACTGAACCGTGCAATCCCATATAAATATTGTTTTTCTATCTCGAATACGTTAGGAAATATCCAACTGTTTACTGTTCCCGCGGACACCCTTTATGTACCTCTCTATTACTTTCTGCCGTTTCTTCTTCCATTTACATACATACCTAGTTTTAAGGGTTCGCACAGGCCTGGTCATCGTCAGAAACATTTGGCAGCCAGGCGTTTACGAACCGAAGGACACTTTCCCTATCCCACGCTTTTTTCTTTTTACCCTGTCTATGTTTTTCTCTGTTTTGCCCCTTTCATCCCCGTTTTTGGTTTGTCACTATCTTTCTTGCTCGCTATCTCTAACTCTGTCTAGTCGGTCCTTTTTAACCGGGGAAAATTTACGGAGCGGTCACTTGTTCTCGAACTGGCTTTCAGACTTCACCTATCGCGCACGCATTATTTCATTTTTACTGTTACTTGTTACTATTAATTGTTACTGTTAAGTGTTACTATTACTTGTTACTATTACTTGTTACTATTAATTTTTACTGTTAATTGTTACCGTTAATTGGTACTGTTAATTGTTCTTGTTAATTGTTCTTGTTAATTGTTCTTGTTAATTGTTCTTGTTAATTGTTCTTGTTAATTGTTACTTTTAATTGTTGCATTTAATTGTTAATTAATAAGTTGGGTTGGCTTACGTGTGGTCATTACACTGAACCACCTGAAGAATCAGTGACGTGCGTTAAAAAAAAAACATTTACTACACACAGTTCTGCGTGGTGTGTGGTGGTTCCGGCAATAATCAAATTTCTGTTCGGCGTGTTGGCAGCCAAGTGTGTGTGAGACAGTTGTTACAAAAACTGTGTGATGTTGGCGATAAACGACAATCGTCGTCGGAACTTAGCTATTGCTGCTGCTGCTGCTGCTGTATATTTAACAGAAGCAGAGCGGAGAAGAAACAGGAGAAGGAAACGCCTTTGGGTGAAACAATACCGTGCAAATTATAACGATCAAGCCCTTGTTCGAGAGCTGAGAGAAGATCACCGAGATGATTACAAAAATTATTTGAGAATGAATTCTCAAGCGTTTGATGAACTCTTAAAATTAGTTGCAAACAAAATCACGAAACAGGACACAGTCATGAGACGGAGCATCAGTGCAGAACAACGTCTTATCGCCACTTTAAGATTTTTGGCAACTGGACGTTCGTACGAAGATTTGAAATTTAGTACGGGGATATCAGCTCCTTCATTATCCAAGATAATTCCGGAGACGTGCAAAGCACTATATCAGGTCCTACGGACGGAGTTCTTAAAGGTAAGGGTTACAAATTAATACTATGTATACATACAATAACAATAATGCTTTATTAGAAGCTTTGGAAAAGTTACTGTGCGTCCAGTACCATAGTGTCTGTTCTATTTATTATAATACACTTGCTTGTTACAATAATAACCCACCACCAATTTAACTTAAAATAAACTATCCACATAAGAAAACGAATAAGTAAAATTAATATATTGGCAATGTGTGCCTGTTGTCTCGTTATCGTGGTAATGTTAGCATTATCGCAACACTTCGTGTTGCTAGATTCTAAAAAAAAGTCATGCCGTTTGGCCCAATTCTAAAAAAGTTTATTACTCCGTACCTTATAAATAATTAAATTATACTTTTTTTAACATTTTCAAATTTTTCGTTAAAGTTTAAACGCTAAAGTTAACAAGAATCCATATTTTAATATAAAAAATTGTTTATCGGAAACTAGTTCCCCGAGCTTCCTTCTATATTAGAATAACTGCATCCTGCGGTGCTTCCACTGGAGTTCGCCATGGCAATTACAGTGCAATTGTTGTCGCACAAGTCTGTATGCGGGTTTAAACTTTTAAATAAACCCCGTCTTAAAACGGCGGTTATAATCGATTCCGCATAAATTGCCTGATCGGGTTCCATCCTTTCCAACTGTTTGCCAACTTTTACCCCAATGGCCTCAAATTCACTGATATCCACTTTCCTGGTGGATGGCGCCTTCAATGCTTCGGTGCACGTTCGATAAAATTCGCTTGCATCTTGCTCTGGCTTTCTTTTTTTTCCACCTTTTCTAATAGCCGTATCTGGGCGATTATTTGCGATAGGCACTTCTTCATCCTTCAAACAAAAAAAAATTAATAAAATAAGAAATAGCAAAGAAATTTTAAAAAATAAGTCCGTGTCTGTCTATATGCCTGTCTGTTGTTCGTGAAACTTGTGCGGTGCGCAGGTCACGCCACAGACATTTCCCTGTCAACATCATTTCTGTGCACGCTACCTATTTAATTTTTTTATTTTTGTATTGTATTTTTTTGTCATAGTTCCCAAATACCAAGGACGATTGGAAGAAAATAGCGGAAGGGTTTAAAAGCAAATGGGATTTCGTAAACTGCGGAGGTGCTGTGGATGGAAAGCACATTCGTATTGTTCCACCACCGGAATCTGGAGCATTTTATTATAATTATAAGAATTTTTATAGTATCGTATTAATGGCGTTAGTGGATTCCAATTACGAATTTATTTTTGTCGATGTTGGAAAAAATGGTAGAATATCGGATGGGGGTGTTATAGAACACACAGAATTTATGAGAAGATTAAATAACGGTCAATTGTATATACCAGAAAATCACGAAACAGGGAATAATTTAAACTTTGTGTTTTTAGGCGACGAAGCGTTTGCTTTAACAAATAATTTATTAAAGCCTTATGCTCAAAGAGAAGTGGACCACGACAAAAGAATATTCAATTATAGATTGTCGCGAGCAAGGAATGTTGTAGAGAATGCATTTGGCATACTATCCTCGCGATTTCGAGTGCTACATACGCCGATAAACATGAAAATTGAGAATATATGCTATGTGGTGTTGGCTGCATGCGTCTTCACAATTTTTTGCGACGACGGAGTAATGCGTACGTTGCGAACAACAGGAGTATGGAGATGGGGGTTAATTGTCACAACGATGCGATACAGATACATAATTTGGAACCCGCCATTCCTAGGAATATTAACAATTCTGCGAAAGAAAATAGGGACCGATATAAACAATATTTTGTAGGAGAAGGAAGTGTTCCGTGGCAGGAAGATATGCTGAATGCAGGTAGAGCGTAATTTTTTTTGTTGTATTACGGGGTCACGCCTATTTGTCAGGTCTAAAAATTTTTTTTGCAAAGACTTGAAGACTTTTTTAAATAAACGGCTGTGTATTCGAAAGTATACATTTTAAAGCTCTTGTATTTTTATTTGCAATGCAATATACAGGGTGTAAACAGTATACGTAGCAATATTTTAGGGGGTGGTAGGGGAGGTCCAATGGAACATAAAAGTCCTATGACATAATGTCCGATCTGTCTCCATTTTACAGTAATAATGCCTCAAAGTTAATATGTCTATATGCTAAACTAATAGTCGCAAGATTCCATAATTTTGCACATACATTGGAGACCACCAGTAGAGTAAAATGGTCTGAATACATTTTGTTGTATCTCGTATAGTTTCGCTGTTATAAAGGTTTAAACATCGGAGATGTTTGTGGAAAAGATCGTCGCTACACGCACACAGATGAGCCGTAGCACAAAGACCGCCCGTTGTGAGCTGTTCAAGATGACCCAGTAAGCAAGTAACTACGGGCCCCTTACAGTAGCGGTCCCATTGAGGACCTGTTTGGAGTAGCGGAGGCACTTAGGGTCGTCAGCTAGAAAATAAGAAACAAGTGAACGAAAACTCTACACGTGTTCTTAGGCCAGGCGTGCAGTGGTGGCAATTTGTTGCATGACAGATTTGATGCTCATGAAAAATGCATTGATTTACATGGAAGTAAATTCCTTTGACGACGTGACTGCAAAACGTGTTGTTTTTTCTCAGAAAGTGATAAAACTGTTTCTTTCCTTTTAGTGTGACTAAACTGTCACGCAACAAGTTGCTGTCAATGCGCGGCTACTCTGACCTGAATGTGTAGTAAAGAAATACAAATTTCGCTACCTACATTTATTTGCAAAAGATGCTCGAAATGGTTGCCGTTTGCATCCAGACACGCCTGACACCGACGTAACCAATTGTCGCGAACGCGGGCGAATATTCCAGGCTGCTCGCGTATAACGTTACCAGCATGAAATACTCTACCTTGCAATTCCTCTAAGGTTTCAAATTCGATGTCCGTGTATGCTAATGACTTCATGTGGCCCTATACGTAAAAATCCATTGGATTTAAATCTGGGCTTCTTGGCGGCCACGCAACCGTACCATTCCATGCAATTATTCGGTTCCCCCATATTCGTTCCATAGCTGGTATAGCTCTTCCCATATGGGCTGGGGCGCCGTCGTGAAGAAGCCACATATTTCTTCGGGTGGCCAGGCAATTATCTTCTAACAGAAGTGGCAAATCCCGTCGAAGAAATCTAGCATATTTTGCGCTATCTAGACGCGCCGGCAAAATATGCGGTCCGGAATACGGCAACGCGTGCTTTTCTTTTGAAAATCGAACGCGTGTTTATACTCGAGAGATAAGGGATCTGTCTTGTATTTGACGATAGGGTGAAGCAGGCGGGACTACACGCAGTCAGCGGACTACCCCTTCTCTTCCTGTGTCTCTTCGCGAGGCGTATTGACGTTGGATAATACTCTTTAATTTCTAGTTCTCCAAAATTAATCAGGCTGGTAGAGAACGATTTACTACAGTTTTGGGTAATTTATGGCTTAACTGGTTCCGCCTCGTAGCAAACGTGAACTCAGGGCATCGGGAAACGGAAACAGGATTGGTATGCCTTTTCTCCTTTTGTAACAGTTCGAGGACTTTTCTGTTTCTCGTCTCTTCGGACCCTTTCGAACTGAAACACGTGGTGTCTGCTGTCTATCTCTAAGCAATGGGTACATTGGCAGTAAAAGAAGGGAGCGCGGGCTTTTGTGAAAGTGTAGGATGGTTCGTTCGTTGCACTTCTGCAACGCACATGTGCCTCGAAAATGTGCTTGCTTCTTTTTACCTAAAGCATCTTGTCCTGGTGGGAGTTAACTCATAATGGAACGAGAAAAACTACTTGGAGTAGAGGAACTTGCTTGGAAAAATCCTGTCAGTTTGCAATCGCGTCAGAGAAGTGTTTTCTACACAAGTGTATTACGCGTTGTTCCGAGCATAAACCTAGAACAACGGAGACGCAATTACTGCTGTACGAGCATTTGGGCAGCTATATCCGCGGCACCGGACGCCAAGTGAAAATTCATTTTCACCAATTTTTATAAGGTACGAACGCGTTCCATGAAAAATAAATTAAGTGATCAGTGTTAGTAAGAGTGCAGTGAAGTGAATATTCGTTATCTACATTAACCCAATCGCAATTGACGTTGCGACCCTTTTACTTTGGTTAGTGTCGCGTACCTGGGACCAGCTGTGCACTGGACGCATCCGTCGCTGACCAGCATCAGTTCAGTGACCTAGTGACGCAGGTTTTCAAGCTGCAGGTGAATTTCCGAAAGAGTGAGTTTTAGTTACTTTATTGGTGATTATTAGTTATTAAATTTAACGCAGGCTATGGCTTATTTCCGGCGATATTTATCTAAATTTCCGTACCTAAATTTTGTCTTCGGGGGTTTTAAACAGACTTATTCATCATCAGCAACAGTGTTGGCCGTTATTAAACTACGGATTCTTATCACAATAACGAACTACGATCACGTTTTGTTTATTTCCTGTTACATTACTTTTTCATTTAAGCGATATTTGAAAACGAAATCTACGTATTTCTTGTCCTCTCACTTCAAATAATTATTATTTTCGATTCGCCTCGATTTATCTTTTACTCGTAATTCACTTTAAATGACAACCAAACGATGAGGAAAGGTATCGATTGCCGTCGTTTTCGCAGAGATCTGATGAGAAATGCGGAGCTGAAAGAGTTTGGTTCTTAATAGGTATTCAAACCCCTTCAAGGGTCGGAAGCCATAAACTTGCGGTGAAGCATCATGGTGTGTTGTCTTCGCCACGGGATATGATGCGGCTTCTCCTTGAGTCGAGTCGCTGGAGGATCACTCTTAAGAGTCTTTCCTTCCGAAAAACACACCACTTTGGGAATTACATGAAAGATCAGAAGTCAACACCCTGTTTCAATGTGTTGGTCTCACCAATATGCGCGAGCTACTACCCGTTTCAAACGCATGGTGCAAACTTTAGGGCATTATTACTGTACAATGGAGACAGATCCGACATTATGTCATAGGACTTTTATGTTCCATTGGACCTCCCCTACCACCCCCTAAAATATTGCTACGTATACTGTTTACACCCTGTATACAGCTGTATATATTATCTTGTAGATAAAACTTCACTTACAATACAAACAAATATACACATACCCTGCTTTATAGCAAATCGCAAAGCTGAGGAAACTCTGTGGGACAGAACCTGTGCAGCTACGCTCACTTTCATTTTACGCATTTTATTTGCGAAAACGTGGGAGTCAGTCAGCTTATAGCACATTCGGGACGTGGCGTCGCCCTGGTCCATTTGATATAGCTGGACAGTGTCCGCCCATGAACCGATCTGGTCTTTCCGTTTCCAGGAAAACTTCACCCGCTTATCCAGGAAGTTGTTTCGGATTCCCTTTAATAGGTGAGGTGGATCAAAAAGTGGGATAATTATGTTGCAATCCACCTCAAATCCAACGTGTCTCTTCTCAGATCGTGTGCGAATGTAATCGGCGTCAATGTCCCTAATTAGGGTATTGATAGCCGCTACATTTGCTGCATGCTGGTCGCACACAGTCGCAACTACACTCAGTCCAACGTTGTGTAGTGAATTGACAATGAATTTAACATTTCTAATGATATGGATCGAAGTCATCGCGCCGCGTGTGAAGAAATAAGCTACCGGTTGTTTCCAATTACTGTGAACACCGCGAACCATAAAAACCATGGCATGGTCAGCAAATTCGAGTTGATTACCTTCCCCACAGTTGAGAAACCCCTCAACAGAATCAGTCGCCGAATTGTATGACAAAGACGGCTGTAATGCCATCTCGTCAAACATTAGCGTACAGATTCTGTCAAGTGGGTTTTTCATTTTCATTGCTGCGCATCTTAAGCTGTCGAGGATGCGGTCATTTATTCCACATTGGAATGGAACATTGTTCAAGACTTTCAGCAATGTGCGTCGGGAAGGTAAAGCAAAAACTTGCTGCAATAATCTATATCCTTTAGGACTCTGTTTTAATAACGCAAGTGCAGAAGTTTTATCCTGTAAAGTGAGTCTACGTCCTTTGGATTTCTTGTTTTGTAAACGCATTTGGCTAATAAAAAAAAGCGCGGAAGTCGCGTTCATTTTCGTTGACAAAAATTCTTGGGATTTCGCGTATTTTTCGATTTTTAAAATTCTACTTTTATAAGCTAAATTTTTAGATTCGAGACGTTTCGCAACTCTACGCAAATTCACTGGAACTCTGTACATCTTATACGTTGTAGGACTCAATGCAGTTGAACTATGAACGCCAACTGACCTTAATAAATTAAGGTTCCTTTTACGATCTAAAAGAAAAGGTACAGGTTAAAACGAAGCCTTATTTCACACGGAATAGTGGAAGATGTTTGAAAGAAAAGAACATACCTGGTTTTTCAGAAGACTTAACAAGGCTTCTTGATGTTCCTGGCAGTGGGTCCATAGCACTCTCTCCAATGCTGTGCATTAGGGTGGACCTTAGCTACTCTTGACGAAAATTTTTTTGTGAAATTTTTTTGGTCCCGTACGCCAGAAATGTGGCACTTGGTGGGAAAATGATCTAAAAAAAATTTCAGCCCGATTGGACCACGGGAAAAGGACGCGCAACGAATTTGAAAATTTTGAACTTTTGAAACCTTGACATAAATATACATTATGATATATCGTTGAATTTGTATTTTTTTTCTGTTTAAGAATATATACACAGCATATATGATTGTTAACAAGAAAAACGTCCGTGACCTTGAAAACTCGAAAGAGTGACCTTGAAAAAAAATTTCCTTCCATTATATTCGCCTCTTTATATGCTACAACTTTTGTCTGAAGAGTTTCTTCGTATATCCATAAACGATGCAGATATTAAACATTTTTGATTTTCATTATATCGCTCCATTATACAGAAGAAAAGCAGTTCTAAGACTGAAAATAAGTTACTATAGTTATTATGTAAATTACGAATAGAAATGTTATCAAAGTATTGCGTCCCAGATCTGCTAGTGGACTCGTCAGTAGGACCTAGCAGAACCTGTCTCAATTCCCGATACAACGTCTGAATACGCTCACCTTGCATTTAACCTATCATGTAAGTTTCTAAATTATGGATACCCTAAGCGTTTCGTCCTAGACCTGCTCGTGGACGTTCGATAAGACCGAGCAGATCTTACCCTAGACGCGACTGTGTTAACAAACACAGTCTTAAATGCGTCTTAAAAATTCAAATAGCCACGGAGGTATTTATCAGGGGTTCGTTTATGTATGTTAAAAATGCTTTAAAAATCCTTCGATAAATTCTTTTTTGTGACGTCAGGATACTGCTTTCTATATTCCATCACATTCTGCAGTATAAATTGTTTCTCCTCTTCATTTTTAGATAATATTTTGTTATATTCTTCCATAAGTTTAACGCCACGCTCAGCGGTGTCATTTACCACTTTTAATCCATTCACGATGTTTCGCCCAATTTGGAAAGCCTCGTCATCATCCCATGTAGAAGGGTCTTTTTCAAAAAATGTGGTAGGTATTAAAAACCTTTCAAAGAATCTTTTGGAATCAGGAGATATAAAATGTTCCATATTTTTGTTGATCAATTGTTCCACATCCTTTGGAAGAATTTTATATTTTTTAAGGCATTCGTTGTCGTCACTGTCTACACTGGCATTTGTTGCCTCTATCATTTTTACTTTAGTGTCATTCCCAATGGCACTATCGAAAAATGATAATGCGGCAGTTTCTGGTGCCAAATACCACAAATGATTGATCATTTTGCTTATTGCAGTGCGGCTTATTGTATCGTCAATTTGACGATAAGCGGATAAATTATTTACAAATTCCAAATCTTGTCGCGGGGCTTCTGTTGCCACTGGAGCTTGTATCCATGCTTTTAATTACAAATTGGCGAGGAAAATACAAATGTCCCGAATTCCAGTGGCCTTTTCGCTAGTCAAGCTAAATTCTTTTCGAAATAAATATATTTTTATACAATATATCGCCTTGGCCATCCATCGAGCGTGATGAAAAGCTCCTGGAACTCGAAATGTATAATTTTGTCTAGGAGTTCCGCCTAAGAAAAGAACTGTAAGCTCCAAGAATTCTTTATAATCTTCTCGTGGTTGTTTAATGTTTTTCAATGTTTGCATTGCAAACTCCAGCACTTCTGTAATATTTGCAATTGTAGATTGGTGGACGTACTCGTCTTCAATTCCTGCCACAAAATTCGATTTATTGATCTCGGGCCAAGCCTGCTGAAATTGCTTAAAAAGTGGAATATTTGGACCCGATGATTTCCCTAATTTCACATCAAAAACACTACGTAAAATAATTTCATATATGTGATGCCGGCAAAGAAAATATAGCAAATCTCTTTGAAATTTTTGTTCGAGAAGGATACATGCCCCTTGGAAACGTCCCATGTTCGATAACGTTGTGTCACAGCAAAGTGCTTGCACTTTGTCATCTAAATCCCATTTCTGCACTAAATCGTATACCGCAGAAGCTTGTTTGTCCCCAGTACCCGATAGAATTGCAGGGATTCCAAGCAACTGCTCAATACCTCTGCAAGTTATTAATACAGGTAAACGCTCCATTTTCTCATTGCCTATTAAAGCTGGCAACAGCTTTCCGCCCCAATGTAGTGTAATACACCCCGCGACAAAACTATAAGACACCCATAATTTGTGGGAATATGTTAATGTGTATGAGAGAAATTTTGATAGAATAACCGTTACGACTAAGAATCAACTGAAATACATACATTTCTTCCGCAGTACCATCGATGCCATCGATGAAAAGATCCTTAGTAAGAAATTTCTAATTTTTCACGAGATTTGGTGCGATAAAACTATAAGACACGGTATACTTTTTGCAGGGAAAAAAGAAGTAAATCAATGAAAACAAGTTTTTTCTACCTATTAGTAGTGGGTCGTGCCGCCTTTATTCTTTATGGTTTCAATTAATCGTTGTGGTACGGATTTATACAATTTTTGAATCTCCTTTTGATTTATTTTCCTCCACTGCTCCTCAACAGACGCCTTCAGCTCGTCCACGGTGGAAAACTGTTTTCCGTTTGCGTACACAGCACGCGCCAACATTCCCCAAATGTTCTCGATGATGTTTAAATCGTGAGACCGTGCGGGCCATGGTAAAGTTTGTATGTTTTGGTCACGAAAATATTGTTTTACTAGTTTTGCGGTATGTACAGAGGCATTGTCATGCTGGAAAATATAATTTTTACAAGCAATGGTGCTTGCGTATTGTGACAACTGTTCTTTTAATATGTCTATATATCTAGCAGCATTCATACTTGTTGCTATAAACTTTATATCACTTCTTCCGTAATATCCTATTGCGGCCCACACCATGATACCGCCTCCGCCCATTTGTCTTCTTGATAAATGTAATTCCTCCTTCCTCGAATCATGGAAATAGTACGATAAACCGTCCGGTCCATCCAAATTAAAACGTTTTTCGTCGGAAAAAATAACTTTTCTCCACTTTTTCTTCCACTGAATATGTTGCTCGGCGAAAGATTCCCTCGCCGCTTTATGCCGATTCGTAAGCGGCGGCTTTTTTTTTAAGTTTGCGTCTCTTTAGATGCTTTGAACCTTTAATAATTCGTTGCACATTACGCACGTTAGTATGCACACCAGCTTCCACTGCAATTTGCCGTGCTGTCATGCACGAATTTGATGCCTTCCTTCGAATGGCTCGTCTTTCCCTTTCGGTTGTTGCCTTTGGACGTCCACCAGGATTTTTCTTTCCGTAATTTTTACTATTTTTCAAATATTGGTACACAATACATCGACTCCGTCCAAGTGCTCTTGCGATTTTCGCAATCGAGTAATGCTCTTTTTTCAAATTTTCGATTACTTTTCCTTCATCGACCGATAGTATCGTTCCTCGAGGCATTTTCATTAACTTATAAATTATAATTAAAACAATATAATAAAAAATGTTAGGATATTATTAAATAATATAGAACGTAGAAATATTCTCGATACGTGTGATTGCAATCGAGGAGCAAGCTCGTCTAATGGAAATCGCTGAAATACTACTGTCTTATAGTTTTGTCGCGGTGGTTCGATCATGTTTACACAAGGTACATCGACGGGAGCCTGAACAATACGCTCAGAGACCCCGCACAGTCGTCTCAAATTACAAAACACGAAACGGTTGGAAGCGAGAAATAGTACCTACCTAAAAACTCGTATTGCATTACGCTTTTCTCTGAATTCGCAAGAGATAACGAATAAACTTACAAGTGTCTTATAGTTTTGTCGTGGGGTGTAGCACCAAGCTCACAATCTTTGAACGCTACACGATACTTATCGGCAAGTTGTGCTCGAAGATCTGTGCGATGACGCCGTATAGACGTTCGATTAATAATTAAGTCGTCTAGGTCATGACCAAGAGCTTGAGCTGTTGCTGTTATTATACGAACAGCATCACGATCGCTTACTTTGCATTTGTCAAGGGTTGCAATAAGTTTTGGCGTAATTATATCAATTTGAGCACGTCTTTTTTTAGGGTTGCTTGGACCAGCTTCATCCACGGGAATAACAAACTCAATATTTTCACCCTCACTTGATAGGTGACTATCTTCTTCGTTGGACGATGCTACTATGTCTATTGTTCCGTCTTGAATTAAACGATATACAAGTGTCAGTAAAGACCAATATATCTTATATTATATACCTAAGATAACGATCAATATTTTGAGTTTTAAAAATGAATTGCATAAAGAATACTTACCTTGCATAGCTTCTACTTCACACTGCGCCTGTCTCGATTCTTCTTGCTTCTTCCGAAACGCTTTTTTCTGTTCTTTCCGGTACAATCTATTATCGATTCCAATCATGGAACCAGGACGTCCTTTTTTTCGTTGACTTAATAGAAAAAGTTTGTCTTCCTCTATTTTAATAGTTTCCAACACATCGGCGGGTGCAATATCAAAAAGGTCATCTAGCTTGTCTACAAACTCCTTCTCCCGATTTTTGTGGGTTTCAGTACTACGTTTGCAACTTTTATGCAAAGTCACCCATTCCTGATACAATGCATCTAAGGTAAATGGCCCCATTACCGACCGTTTAAGAGTGTGACTGGTTCGAAATAGTAATTTTTTTATTAATATACGACAATGTTTGAGTAAACTATGGATCATTGTATTCTTTGAAGTATCTAGTTTCTTAATCAAATTAGTTTTAGAGTGATATTTGACTATATACACAAAAATTATGGGGAAAATTATATTGGACCTGATGTCCCCTTTATTGACCACCTTGTACCATCTATCGACCATCTCACGTCCCCATTATTGACCAGCAGTTTCCCCCATTGTAAATGCATCATTTTGCTTATTAAATTTGTGTTCATCAGTATAACAAACTGTTTTTATTAACATTTTATGAAAATTACACAAATTATAATCTAAGGTAATCTTTTATGTTTTCTATTACTTCCTAATAATTTCCGTTTCTTTTCTTCTTCAATCTTTTTCTTTCGCTCTTCTGCAGCTAAAACTCTTATTCTCTTTTTCTCCTCTTTCTCGTTTTGTTTCTGTAAAGAAATCTCTGCCCTTTTCCTTTTTCGTTCTTCAACTGCAGCTTCTTTCTCCCTTTTCGTCTGTTCTTTCAGTTTATAAAACGCTTGCCACTGTTCTGAAGATACCACAGATGGTACCTTTTCCTTTGGGCGTCTTTTCTTTTTATTCGAAAAAGCTGCTGGCCAAAATAGAGTATTTTTAAATGGTACCGGAATATTTTGCATACAAGTGGAACAGGGTATGGAGTCTTCTTCTGGACAGGAGGGGTGGGTATATTCTTGAGAGATGGGTTGGATTACTTCTGGACAAGAGGGATCTTCTGGAGGAATTGGATTAAGGCCATAATTTTCAGATACACCTACTTCTACGATTCTAGTATTTGAATCCTCCAGTACTACTTGTTGAACTTCTACAGTTTCCATTTCCTTAGGTAATTCATCAACAAGTATAATAGGAATTGAATCAATATTGTCTATTTCGTTTATTTGAGTATTCGGAACATCATATAAGTCTATATTTACTAATAAGAAAATCATAAAAAAATTAAAATTGGTAACTGAGTATTGAAGAAAATAAAGAAAGGTATTAATAAATGAATAAAATAAACTAAATGTAGTTAAAATGAATACTTATTAGTAATTACCTCGCTGAATTTTACTCCAAACTGTGAACAGACTTTTATCTTCCACATCTCCAATCCAGTTTCCAAAACAACCAATTTCTTTAAATTTTGCTAGAGTAAATGGTTCAATACATCTTTCTAGTGATTCTAAAAAATTGCTATCTTGTGCAGACGTTGCTTCTGTTTGTAAAACTCGATTTTTTGAGGTAAAATTCAAATTCTTCATGTCGTATTTAATAGCATCCGCTGAAAACGGATATAAACCAGTGGTTCTAAAACCATTTCGACTAATTTCTTCAATATTTAGGGTATCAAGAGCCTGTGTCAACAATGTTGCAAAGTTTTCTTTCCTTATTTTGTTACCATTTTTTAGTCGCCATTCGGAAATAATTTTTCGCCACGCACTCTTCAATGGATGGAAAAATGCCACATCGAGTGGTTGTAAAATATGCGTTGCGTTAGGATACAATGCAATTAAATGTATTTGATGAGTTTTGCAGAAATTACTTAACGACATGGTCAAATGTGAAGAATGACCATCCACGTATAGTAGTATTGGAAATTTTATGTTATTAGCCACTAACCACGGATGAAACACATTCGCAATGTATTCGTAGAAGCTTTCGCCAGTCATCCACCCATTATCTGTTTTTCCAATTCCCCATGAGTTAGGTATACTTGCCGTAATGCTATATGGAATTCTTTCGTATGAAAATAAAACGAGAGGTGGTCCTAACACACCCATAGCATTAATCATAAATAAAGTTGTTAAGCATTCTTTCTCATCATTTTGGACAAAATTATATACACATTTGTCCCCTCTTTTAGCAAGAACTTTTTCTCCCTTCGGACATAAAAAAAAAGCACTCTCATCGCAATTAAAAATTTGCGATGGATCAATGTTGCGGAGATCATTTTCTTCAAAATAACTATTAATTTCAGCAAACCATCCACGAAGTGCGTTTTCTGTAACAGATGCTCTAGAATATGTTAAATTTTGTGCAATTCTTTGTGATAATTCCGGATGGCGTTTCAGAAAACTATCCAGCCAACTTCGCCCAGGTCGGCCATTCGTAAAGGGATTATTCCGTTTTAATTCCCTAACTAACATAGCAACGCTACTAATAATTTGAGTGTTCGTAATTGGGTGACCAGCTTTATGCATATAAAGTACCCACTGAACTAATTGATTTTCTTCGTCATTTGTTAAAATTGTGGGCGGGCCACTTCGTTTTATCGCTGGTATGGGCTCCCTTTTCTTATCTAACAAGGTGGTTTTAGGAATACCAAATTCACGGCTGACCTTACGTATGGGTACTCCAGATTTTATTTTTCTTAATGCTTCAATTAACTCGGTTTCCGTGTATTTCGCGCGCTTCTGCTCCTTTTTCTTTGTTTTCACCATTGTTATTTTCTAAAGAAAATATATTTATGTTAGTACTTTTTGTACTCAATTGTGAGTACAAATCAAATGTACTCAAAACTTAATAATTAAAAAATTACTTGAGTAAGTCCTTCAGTTAGGTCTAATAACACCACTTCTAAAATGTCCGAAAACTGATACAGTCCGGTCTTTGACGGTACCTATTTCCGACCTCGATTTTCTGCTACAATAATGAAAGAAAATGTATATTTTCGTTTTATTTTATAATTCTGTATATATTTCTGGTTAATTTGAGTAAGTTACTGCATGGATCCATGCATTTTTATTGTAAAAATTGCGAGTTTAATGATATCTGTAGTATAACCTCACGTTATTAGAATCTGTCAAGTTTCGTGTCAATGATGAACGCCTAATTTACATGTGAATTTACTTAAAGATGAATGTACGGCTACATAAATAACGTATGAAATAATAAATTACATACCTTCAATTATAATTTCTGAACTTTCTGGTTGATATTTCGCTTTCTGTATTGCAATAAACAATAATAAATGAGTAACTGGTCACCAATGGGGACGCGGTCGGTAATGGGGACATTTACCTTAGCTTGTGAATGCAATGTTGTGGTTTTTTTGTTGGAATTCGTGCTTTGTCCCAAAATATTTGAACTTCCCTAATAACTAAAGAAGCACTAGACTTAAGATTTAATTTCACATTACGTAGATTGTGAAATAGGACTCTTAAGACTTGCCCGTTGGATGGCAATTTTGCACCGATAATTTGACTTTCGTCATGATCGAGTAAATATAATTTTTTCCTTGTACCTTCCATTTCACTTTCACTTTCACTGCGATATTTCACTGTTACCTAGCTGAACGCTCAGAACATAATGGTCAAACTATGAGTTTTCGGACCTTCTGTCCCACCCCTTCCTGCGCAGGTAGAATTCTAACGGTTTCTGAGAGGTACAAACTGGTTACCTGAGTCAGCTGTAGCTGCATTTCGAAGGCTTTCAAAACTCGCAATTCCATACATGTACGAATTAAATATTTAAAAAACTGTACTATTGTCAAAAATGCAACTATTTCACATGAAATTTAAAATGAACCTGTATATACCATTGTATACCTTTTTTCTACAAGCTGTATGGGCCTTTAAATGAAAATGTTTAATATCTCCATCGTTTATGGATATACGAAGAAACTCTTCAGACAAAAGTTGTAGCATATAAAGAGGCGAATATAATGGAAGGAAAATTTTTTTTTTCAAGGTCACTCTTTCGAGTTTTCAAGGTCACGGACTTTTTTCTTATTAACAATCATATATGCTGTGTATATATTCTTAAACAGAAAAAAAATACAAATTCAACGATATATCATAATGTATATTTATGTCAAGGTTTCAAAAGTTCAAAATTTTCAAATTCGTTGCGCGTCCTTTTCCCGTGGTCCAATCGGGCTGAAATTTTTTTTAGATCATTTTCCCACCAAGTGTCACATTTTTGGCGTACGGGACCAAAAAAATCTGATGGTCGAAAAATAAGGTCCACCCTAGCGTCCGTACTACCCCACATCTCGTGCCTAGCATTCGCATCCATTCCTATAATGGCACCCATCTGCTTTCCTTCGCACCATTCAATCACCTCCTTACACTTGCCACCTGGTGGAGCCTCATCCGCGTTCCACGGCAGGTAGGCCGAGGACTGTATTATTCCTGCTCCTCCGGTGTTACTAATACCCCTCCTAGTAATATTGATGGTGGCCACATCCGGATTGCTCAACTGGGGTTTAAATGTCGCATGTATTCCTTTTCTCGTGACTATGCACGCTCTTATCCTCCCCTTGCTGGCACAGGTTGCGTATGTCATGCCAGCCTCCCTCAGGCCCCTTGGTGCCCCATGCGCGATCCAGGGCTCCTGAATCAGTGCCACGTCCAGATCATGTGTCCGCATTAGCCTCACCAATGTTTTGGAGGCTGCGGACGAGTGGTGCAGGTTGATTTGGACCACTCTCAAAGCCATTTCGAATGTAGCTGATGATTCCCTGCCTCCGGTCTCTTCTTACACTGGGTAACCCGCCTACGGACACTGCTTTAACCCCCTCCCCCACACATATGTAAATAACGGATGACTTAAGGTTGAATTGAATGGAATGCCCGAACTCCGATTACCCAACCGATGGGATAATTCTATACAGGGTGTTTCTCTACCTGTGGTCAATACTCTAAGGGATGATTATACCGGCGAAAATAAGACGAAAATCAAGAGTGACGAAATTGCGGTAAACGCTTCGTTTTCGAGGAAATTGACTTTGAATTTCACCTAAATACGCGTGCATCGTAGGCGCTTGAGGGGCACGCGGAGGTGAGCGGAACGTCCTACGGGCAGCTGACACGTTCCGCTCACCTCCGCGTGCCCCTCAAGCGCCTACGATGCCCGCGTATTTAGGTGAAATTCAAAGTCAATTTCCTCGAAAACGAAGCGTTTACCGCAATTTCGTCACTCTTGATTTTCGTCTTATTTTCGCCGGTATAATCATCCCTTAGAGTATTGACCACAGGTAGAGAAACACCCTGTATGACCAGGCATAGTGTTGCTGAAAATTTAGGCTGCATATTTCACTTTCATTTTTGGGATTTTGCCTTTCTGGAGATGACACAGCGTAATTTTTGATAACAGTCTGCTGATAATATTTATGTTCGTGTCCATTTTATATGCCTGCTCTATTACATCCCATGTTGCAAATTTTTTATTTTCTTGTTCCTTAATTGTAATATCTAAATCTAAGTTTTTACTTAATAAATTATTCCTAATCCCTTTCAGCAAATGGGGTGGATCATATATAGGAATAATATTTTGTTTGCTTATCCTTATTGTACCTCCTGGATATAAAAAATTACAATTAACACTACATAGTTTATTATTATGGAAATATTGAAAAATAGTAAGCAACATACTGTTCTCCGTGCCTTCTTTCCAACATAGTCTTTGCGAATCTAGCAACAATCTATTAATTGCTGCAACATTTGTTGTGTTTTGGTCGCAAACCATACTAAGGATGATAATTCCTGTTTCTTCAATAGCTTTTACAATTGTTTTTATGCAGTGCATTAACTGATTTGTGGACGTCTGGGATTTAGAAAAATAATACGCAAATGGGAGTTTCCAGTTTGATATTATGCCTTTTATCATAAATACTAATGCCTGATCAGCAATATTGTCTGTGCGTTCCACTTGCCAATCTTCGCAACCAATAATTTTATCTTTTGCATGATTATAATGTAATTGCGGTGCCAAAGAAACTTCGTCCCATAACAATACCGTTAATTTTTCCACCTTTTCCATGCATACAGTTTTTTCTTTCAGGTGCTCTACAATAATTGGATTATAATGCCCGTGTCTATGCAAACAGTTTGCAATACTCTTTTCAATGTATTGATTCCAGGCAATATAAAAAATTTCCGGTATAATCTATATGCAGCTGGAGATTGCTTATATAGTGATAAAGCTAATATTTTTTCCTACATTGAAAATCTCCTACCCTATATTTTGATTACAAATATAAAAGTGAAATAAGTAGATAAACAGTGTAAAGTAAAATAATAAAAATTGATATAAGAACAGTAAAGTTTCAGTAAATGTGAATCATTCTGAACAGAATGTTTGCTCGGAGCCTAGAGGAAAAACGATTTTTTCTTCCTTCATTTACTTCTTGTTCTTTTCTGGGAATTTTACCTCCAGTGAATGTAAAAATGGTAAGAAAAATCGTTTGTCCTCTACGCTATGAGTAAACGTTCTGTACTAAGCACTTTGCATTTATCAAAACTTTACTGTTGTTTGAGAATTAAGTCAACGTTTGAGCGCGCTGAAATTCCGGAGAGGTTATGTCCGACGGTGAGAAAGGTGAAGAAAGGCAGTGCTCCCACCATATTCATGAAATACTGTAGAATGTTATAGCGAATTCGGGAGACCCGCACTGGCCGCACTGAGTGCGAGTTTCCTCGCTTCCAATTGGCTAAAAGTCGCACTCAGTGCGGCCAGTGCGAGTCTCCCGAATTCGCTATTAGCGATGCAAAAAAGTCAGCCTTAGTAAGCTCGAATGCAATCGAATCTCGATCGGCCACAATCGTTTGAGCCGAGTGTACATAGGATACGTGACATATCCTATGCATTTTATGCGCATTATGCGTGAATCGGAACGCACCCTATATTACTCCCTGAACGCACTGGGGTTACGGGCAAAGAGGAGATATAATAAGAGGCGTCACTCGATAAGGACAGAAATAACCTAGGGAAATCACTAGACAACTAATTTAAATGTTCATTCGGCAATGATCGGTAAACTTCGGCAATAATCAGCCAATTGCGGTAAGGTACATTTAGTCCATTTGAATATCCCGCTCGAGTATACAACCAATTTAAATGCCAAGGTCAAGTAAGGACTTCAAAGGTACCGCCCGGAGTGACGCCTCTTATTATACCTACTCTTTGTTACAGGGTTAATTTTTTTGCCTGTCCGACGCCCTCTTCAGCTAGGACATTATTGCGCCTTCACATTTTTTATTTGTTTCAGCCACCTTGGGTTTTGCTGCCGCATCTTAAGCAAGAATTTCCATAAGACATTACATTGAAATCTATATTAATCAATATTAATTATGGTGAAATTCAGGTGATACTTACGTATAACTACCGATGCCAATTTCAATTTGGCGAAGGCCTCCTTATTTTTCCTCCCCAGCCAACTGTATTTTATCGTAACTTCGTTACATAAAATACATCCCAATACCCGCTTCACGAAATCGTAGGCATTTGCGCCTCCAAAATTTGCAAATTCGTTCACCTATAATAAAAACATTATCAAACATTAACGAATTCAGTATAATATTGTATGTCAGAAATAACGGAAATATATTTTATAACTGAATATAGTATTTTACTTACGGCGTCTTGGAAATTTTTTGGTTCTTTCAATATTTCCTCCAATTCATGCAATCTTTCTATCGATTGCAGGGGGAATTCTAAATAATTAAATTTATTTACAAATGACGCATCCGTCAAAGCTGCTGGTGGTGGTGGTCTTTGATTTTCTACCACTTGCAGGCGCTGCATAATTTCCAGCTGCAACGTTCGCTGAACATTCAGTTGATAAATAACTGTTGCTAATTTTGCATTAATTGCAGAGAGAGTTTCCTCTATGGTGCAACTGCTACTGGGGCCTGCATCTATGTTTTCTGAAAATGATTTATTATCCTTACTAATGTATAAAAGTGACACGTCTGTTTGTTTGCCCTTCTTTTCCGCCGAAACGGCTGAACGGATTTCAGTCGGAACATGTGTGTACGTAACATGGAACATACCGAGTAACATAGATGAAGTTGATAAAGACGATGACGATGATGATGCGGAATGCTTATTTTGCGATGGAAATTATAAAAAAATGATAATGAAAAGTAGACCTAATGTATTCGCTGCTTTCAGTGGGCACACAAAGAATGTGGGGCTTCCGACGTATTATTCACGTGCCCAACGTGTAGGAGACGCAGAAAGTAGGAATAAGTTCCAAAAATGATGTATATTTATTTATTTGTATCTTCTACTTAATAGATCTTCATTCTTAGTAAAAAAAAAGTAAAGATTTCTGAGTTTTCTTTACAAATTTCCTAGGTGTTCCATATTAGGACCCATTTTTCGAACGGTCGATTTTCACTCTTTTCAGTTTTTTTATTATAATTGCAAAACAATTGGATTTTTTTACATTTGACTATATAAATATAATTATGCGTTAATTCCTTCGTCCCCTCATGCCAGTTTTATTAAAAAAGACAAATTCCCCTACTTTTGACAAGCTTGTGAAATCAGATATTCCATATTACCTGTCTTTACCCTATCCCATATTTTTTCATTGTAATTTTCCACGATAAAAAAATATCTCCGCATAGAATTATTATTACACACTTATATTGACTTATCAATTTGAAGATCATTTAATGGGGCACTCCCCTCAGTGGCAGGATCTGTGCTGCAACCCGCAAAGGATGGACTTTTGTCTAAAAACCAAAATTGTTTATAAATATGCTATCTAATAAAATAATAAATAATAATAATTCCTGGGTGAAACCGGGTAACGGGTCAGCTAGTATCCCGTATTTTTTCATTGTAACTTTCCATGATAAAAAAAATATCTCCGCATAAAATTATTATTACACACATATATTTACTTACAAATTTGGATTTGATTTATTTTGGGGGCAGTCCTCTCAGTGGCAGGACCGCTGCTGCAACCCACAAGGGGTGTACTTTCGTCTAAAAACCAAAATTATTTTTTGTTAAAGAGTTTTGCTGCAAACATTAAACATACCACTCCTTTGCTGCAACAACGATATAACTCAAAATTTACGATTTTAATGGGAAATGGGTTTGAAAGTTTTGTTGTATATTTAGACAACAACCATTTCATCTATACTAATAGCTCAAAAACTGCAAATTTTTAGCTGTGTCGTCTGCATTGCAACAAATGAGCGTTATGTGTTTTATATAGTTACCTCAAGTGGGAACGAACAGGGACGAGTTTGCGTCTCTACTCCCTACCTCTGGCAAGCCTATTTTTAACGAAGGAGTGAGTACATTTGATACCTACATTTGCCAAGGCAGACTTGTCATCAGTGATGGGTAAATCACTAGAAAGCAACGTAATTTACCGTAAATTTTGTTGCGTAACATACGTATATAATACTAAAATGTCCTGTATAAAATGTCCAGTGGACCTGCCCCGGCAATATAGAGCGTAGTAGGGAAGTTCCCACATTTTTTCAAGCTTTATTAGGCTCTTATATTGCCGGGGCAAGTCCACTATACATTTTATACACCTATTTCACGTAACGTAAATTACGTTGCTTTCTAGTGATTTATCCATCACTGCTTGTCATACATTTTCTAGTGCTAGCATGTGCAAAACTAACATCGGTTTTGTGTGGAAACTTTCTATATACTGCATTAGATTCGGTACCCAAGAATTATAGTAGGATTAGGAATTACACAAGTACAGGGTGATTGGCACGAAACGCCTGATCCGCCTCGCAACCGTGACGAGGTCAACCCAAACCCCCGTGGTGTCTCTCCGAAGGCTTTTGACCCTCGGAAGGGTTGGAGTACCTATTAGGAAGTGAGAAATCTTTGAATTCCTCATTTCTCATCAGATCTGTGCGAAAGTGACGCCAATGAATTCCTGGCGTTCCGTCGATTAAAATCGTACCAAACATCATGCAAATCGGACTACTTTGACACAAGCTATTTGTATTCCTTATGTAAAAGTAGTCCGATTTGCACGACATTTGGCATGATTTTCATCGGAAAACCACAAGGAATCCATCGGCGACACTTTCATATCCATACGATGAAGAATAAAGAATTATTTTATTTCTGAAACAGAAACAGGGTCATTCTGCATTTACGCCCGTCACCCCGTTGAAGGAGGGACAACACCCCGCAGTGCCTATCGAATTTTATGGCTTTTTCCGGAAAAAGTTAAGAATCCTGGGCCGAACGTAGCGAATTGAGGTCGACCCTCCGCTGTCGAGGGTGAAATTGTGAAATATTCATTTAAGCTGATTAAGAAATTCTTTATTCTTTATCATATGGATATGGAAGTGGCGCCAATGGATACCCTATGTCAGGCCTTCCCAAGTAGGGGAAATCTGCTTATGAAACAGATGTTTCGGTTCTCCCTCCAACGCTGCACCTTAGCTGCTACGGCCGCTAAGGTGGGACGAGTTCTGCTACCCTCTCTCCGAGGACACAGTAACGTCGCTGGGAAGCATGTTGGGCGCTTTAGGGCGAAAGTACCAAATGTGTCAAATTTTTATAGGAAATTTCATAATGACTTAAAAATAGTAGGAAAAATTAAAATTTAAACTAGCATTTCAAAATGACGTAAAAAGAATTTAAAAAAATGTATTACATACAACGATACAGTAATACAATAATCGTAGTGATGTCTTTTCATTAGAAAAATATATTCATTTTTATGAAAATACAAGTAGTAGTTATTTTCTAAATTTTCGTACAATATATACATATTATATACATGTTATAGAAATATGCAATTTATACACATTTTGTGTATAATATAATTTTATTCCATCTATTCGAATATTAAAAAGACCTTGAATTATTCAGTGGAAAAATGGCAGAAACGTTTCTCGCGGAAACGTAAAGCGTAAAAATATTATTGTATGTACATATATGTAAAAAGTAAAACGATATAATATGTGAATTTTATATGAATTTTGTTAAATTTCATATTGTAAGCGTACAAAAATTTATAAAATAAATACTGATTGTATTTTCATAAAACTGAATAAAATGTATAACACATTTGCATTGTACGAAAGTTGCTTGAAATATAAAATGTATTTATGTATTGTACGAAAATTTAGAAAATAACTACTACTTGTATTTTCATAAAAATGAATATATTTTTCTAATGAAAAGACATCACTACGATTATTGTATTACTGTATCGTTGTATGTAATACATTTTTTTAAATTCTTTTTACGTCATTTTGAAATGCTAGTTTCAATTTTAATTTTTCCTACTATTTTTAAGTCATTATGAAATTTCCTATAAAAATTTGACACATTTGGTACTTTCGCCCTAAAGCGCCCAACATGCTTCCCAGCGACGTTACTGTGCCCTCGGAGAGAGGGTAGCAGAACTCGTCCCACCTTAGCGGCCGTAGCAGCTAAGGTGCAGCGTTGGAGGGAGAACCGAAACATCTGTTTCATAAGCAGATTTCCCCTACTTGGGAAGGCCTGCCCTATGTTTTTCTGATGAAAATCATACCAAATATCATGCAAATCGGACAACTTTTACACAGGGAATACAAATAGCTTGTGTCAAAGTAGTCCGATTTGCATGATATTTGGTATGATTTTCAACAGAAAAACATAGGAAATCCATTGGCGCCACTTCCATCTCGATACGATGAAGAAAAGAAACATTTGAAATCCTGAACATTTCTCAATTCTTAATGATATTCCAAACCCTTCGAGGGTCGAAAGCCATAAAATTCGATGGGCATTGCGGGGTGTTGTCGCTCCTTCCACGGGGTGACGGGCGTAAATGCAGAATTACCCTGTTTCTGTTTCAGAAATAAAATAATTCTTTATTCTTCATCGTATGGATATGAAAGTGTCGCCGATGGATTCCTTGAGGTTTTCCGATGAAAATCATGCCAAATGTCGTGCAAATCGGACTACTTTTACATAAGGAATACAAATAGCTTGTGTCAAAGTAGTCCGATTTGCATGATGTTTGGTAGGATTTTAATCGACGGAACGCCAGGAATTCATTGGCGTCACTTTCGCACAGATCTGATGAGAAATGAGGAATTCAAAGATTTCTCACTTCCTAATAGGTACTCCAACCCTTCCGAGGGTCAAAAGCCTTCGGAGAGACACCACGGGGGTTTGGGTTGACCTCGTCACGGTTGCGAGGCGGATCAGGCGTTTCGTGCCAATCACCCTGTACTGTTTCAAGTACAAAAACGTACAAATATAACCCCCAAGCGTTGTCGGGACTGCTTACGATAAAGAATTCCTCTAAGGACAAGGTAATTGGCCGTGAAAATTACGGCAGTTCGAAATCTTTAGACCTTGCTGTGCAAGCGTATTTATAAAGCCAGAACCTGCGGGGTTGGGTCGAAGGAACGACCTAATACGAAAGCGAACATAATAATTCTCGAGGTAAGGAAGCTGAATTGTGGACACATCCAAAACGCAATTACTGCAAATAAAGTGTGAGGAAAATATGAAAAATGTATTGTTACTATTTCACAAGGGCAGATGCTGGCAACCACATCGCTGCAAGATGGAATTTGTACATAAAGTATTACAGAAGAAGAGGCATTTTTAACAAGGGAATCTGTGAAACAACACAATTTTTGACACAAAACACCTGGGACAGAAGATAACGTCAACAGAAATTGAGCGCAAAGTAGCATAAAGGGAATTAGAAGATTTTATTAGGTAATCGTAATTTTCATGTAGCATATTTACACACCTGATCTTATAAATGATTTCCTCATTTTTGGAGGTGGGGGTAACAACGACGTTCGTTTTGTGCTCATGTCCTCCATTTGTGGAATTGGGGGCATCAGCGGCAGGACATCAGGCCCAGACTCCTCACTACTCGAATACTGTTAGTAATTTAAGCGGGTGAGCACGCTGGAGAGTGAGGTTAGGGAACGACGGTGGGAAAGTGAAGCACTATGAACACCAAAAGTTGAGTCAATGATGACTGAGTCAATTTATTATAAAATAACTTTCGTCACTGTGTGCACGATACTGGTGTGAGATGAGCAGAGTATTTTGGCTGAGCACAAAACACGCGGTCACGCTACACACGATGAGCACACGTGTTGAGCACTGGTTTTTTAACGCACAATAATAATATTCGCGTGAACAATTGAGTGAGAATTGAGCAGAGCACTGAAAAGTACTGATTGAACAGAATTCGTACGTTGCGAAAAGAACAATGAAAAACACGTCTAATGCGACAAACGGTATGAATGCAAGTGAACAAAGAGAAAGCCGAAAGCCGTTGAGCGTCTTTTCGAACAATCCTCGAGAATCGACCAAGAAAGTACGCTCTCCGATTGGACCGCCAGTTTCACGTGGTGAACGGCGATTGGCTGAGCAGGGGACTAGGAGAATCGATCACCGGATCGATCGTCGATCAGTGGTGTGTTCCGCTGCCCAGGAGGTGCTGCGACGAGCATTGGCACGGCGGAACGCTGAACTAATGGAATCTCAAACATTCTCCCGCCATCAACAGCTGTTGGAAGATGTTGATGTACAATCTGAAACAGGCAACACTGCCAATTTTGCAATTGGCCTGATTAATGTCGTAGTGGCAGTCTTGAGTGTTACCACTCTGGTGAGCCCATCCTTTCCTGGATGAAGAGTGACGCTTCATTGCGTTGTGTCTTGAGCAGAAGGCTGCCTCGAGGGCAGATGCAGCATAGTGTGGTGCTGAGCGCCACACGACTTGCATCTGGTGGCCGACTTGCAGGTCTCTGTGTGGTGTCGACCGCAGCAATTGCGACACAGGTTGTTGCTGGTAATTATTCTGCGCCGCGCTTCCACAGTCATGCCCCTAAATTGAGGGCACACGACCATAAAGTGGTCGCCCTTGCACACATCGCAGGGATACACGGTGGACTTTGACCGTTGAGCAGGTTGAGCAGGTTGAGCAGGTTGAGCATCAGGCTGTGCTTGCGCTGTGTGCGTGACAGCCTTCTTTTGAGCAGAGCGTGCTGGTGCGGGTGCGCTGGCTGACGACTTCTTCGTTGGGCCCTCCATCTGCTCCAACGCTGCGCTTTTCGCCTCGATGAAGGCCAGGAGCTTCTCGTACTTGGGAAACTCGTTGTTGTTTGTCAGCGAGGTTTCCCAAGCCTCTCGCGTCACCTTGTCGAGGGCCTTGGTGACGGTGTGCACAAGGATGCAGTTGTGCATCTCCTCGTGAGCACTGAGGGCCACCAAGGACTCGTTCACTTCGTTGGCAGTTGATGCCAAGTCCTTAAGGGCCATCGCTGAGCGTGTTGAGACTGGAGGAAGTGTGAGCAGTTTCTCCAGCTGCTCTTGAATGAGCAAACGTTTGTTTGCATACCTCTTAGTGAGGAGGTCCCAGCACGCCTGGAATGAAGAGCCCCTGAAGGGGAAACCATTCACTCGTCTTGCTGGCTCTCCAGTCAAACTTGAGCGCAGATAGTGGAGCCTATTAATGTCCGTGAGCTGAGCATTTTGAATTATGAGAGATGAGAAGAGCTCGCTAAATGTTGGCCAGTCAGTGTAGCTGCCTGAGAACTTCGGCAGCTCAATCTCGGGCAGCTTAGTTGCTTGTGCAGGTGCAGTCGGGGCAGGGGTCTTCCTCAAGTCATTTATCACCTGTACATCAAGCTTGAGGCGATGCAGATGTAGTTTCATCTCCCAAGCCAGCTGACGCTCCTTCACCTCCACCTTTGTGGTGAAATACTCGTGGTCGAGGAATTTAAGGGGCCACACAGCCTCGAAGTTTTCATGTTCACGGTGGAAGGCCTGGTGGATCTCCTCGACCTGTGCCGTGAACAGTTGCACTTCCTCTAAAGAGGTGGAATGTGCATGAGAAGGCAATTGATTTTTAAGCATGGTGAGCGACTCGAGTCGACCCATCTGTGTTCTCGCCTTTATGATGAGCTGAGATGAGAGGGTTGTTGGCGATGCTGCTCGTGCACGAACTTTGCCTTCCGTCCCACTGGCTGACGGCTGTTCGGTGGGGACAGTGAGCATGGCTGCCACTGCCACTGGCTGCTCACCCTTGTCCTCCGTGGCCTCCTTGGACACCTTGGCCTCCTTGGACACCTTGGCTTTGGGGAGCTCATGATCAGCCATTGTTGAGCACTAATAACTGCACTTTCACTGCACTTTCACCGTCGATCCGGCTCGAAGGACCAAAAATGTTAGTAATTTAAGCGGGTGAGCACGCTGGAGAGTGAGGTTAGGGAACGACGGTGGGAAAGTGAAGCACTATGAACACCAAAAGTTGAGTCAATGATGACTGAGTCAATTTATTATAAAATAACTTTCGTCACTGTGTGCACGATACTGGTGTGAGATGAGCAGAGTATTTTGGCTGAGCACAAAACACGCGGTCACGCTACACACGATGAGCACACGTGTTGAGCACTGGTTTTTTAACGCACAATAATAATATTCGCGTGAACAATTGAGTGAGAATTGAGCAGAGCACTGAAAAGTACTGATTGAACAGAATTCGTACGTTGCGAAAAGAACAATGAAAAACACGTCTAATGCGACAAACGGTATGAATGCAAGTGAACAAAGAGAAAGCCGAAAGCCGTTGAGCGTCTTTTCGAACAATCCTCGAGAATCGACCAAGAAAGTACGCTCTCCGATTGGACCGCCAGTTTCACGTGGTGAACGGCGATTGGCTGAGCAGGGGACTAGGAGAATCGATCACCGGATCGATCGTCGATCAGTGGTGTGTTCCGCTGCCCAGGAGGTGCTGCGACGAGCATTGGCACGGCGGAACGCTGAACTAATGGAATCTCAAACAAATACCTTTTCAATTTAATTTTTCTTTTCGTCCCCTCTAAGTCCGACTGTAGGCCACTTGTTTCCTCTGCTTTTCTGGCCTTTGCCCTCGCCGTGGCATAATCATCTGGATGAACACATTAGTAATTAATGAGTATAATAATTATTCACTAATTAGTACATTCATTAATAAGTAAATATCAAAATAATTTCAACGTACAATAGATGCCACCGGGAAACACATATATGGAGAACTTCTCCCAGGATTCATCTGGCACTTCACAATTTTTAATCGCTACTGTTGTCCGGCTCGGTTTATATGGTGGCCAATAGCACGTTTTTCCTTTTATCACCCAATCTGTGGGGATTTCGAACACTGATTGGTCATCGATGAATTCGATGACGAGCCAACCAGTATGTCCTGCCATTTCTAATCCTGTATACACAAGTGTTCGTGAAACAAAACATGATTAGAAATTTGCTAGCGTGTATTCTTAGCTTGAAAGGTATAGCGAAATTGAGACCAAAAAAAATCGAAATCTGAATCATTAATATTATTGTCATAAAGACGGTACAAACATTGAATGAGCATATTCTAAGTTCACATATTTATATGCTACTTCTGCGACATTAAAAAGTTGAGAAGGACCCTAATTGCATTCTTCTGAAAGGGAACTTCCTAATTTTGAAAAATTATACGGGGATATACCTACAGATTTAATGAGTTTTAAAATGCTATTTTTAAATCTAATATTCTGGCTGTTTTTAAAAAGGTTCTGGCATGTAAAGTGCTGGAAACTGATCTTTTGAAATGTGGAGTAAACAATTTATTGCTCGATGTGAAATTTTATGTGTTACAGCCCACTCTGCCAATGAAGAAGCTAAATTAGGATTACTCAAATCAATTGAACATTCTTGAGAAGTCTGTGAATTTTCGAAGGAGGCCTAATTCTGAATTTCTTCTAAATTCTGAGAAAATTCTACATTACTTGCGGTGATATTGGAAGAAGATTGTGAACTTGTGCCAGGTGAAACATATAAGTATATTGGTAATGAGAAGATAAGGACAAGATGTTGAATGTGAAAATGATTGTGAACTAGTTCCAGGTTAAACATCACTAGTGGGGTACTAAAAAAATGGATTGCAGATGTTAAATGCGAAGAACTAGCATCTAATGATGTTCTGGCTTCTTGAACAGAACGATTAAGTGATCTTGTTAGCACGCATATAGTACTTATTCAATTTCAATTTGCCAGTCATTATTAAAGTAATGAGGAAAATAGAAATAAACTGACTGTAATGTAGAAAAAAACAAAATGCAACACTGGTTTCAGAAATATAGAGATATAGAACTTACCTGTCGAATATATGGATGTGGTCCAAAACCAAACGTCAAAGGTACACACTAAAGACAACTAATTTTAAACACACTGACTAATAATAAAAAAAAAATACAAATACTATGAAAACACGATAAAAAACACTAAAAATACGATAAATGACACTATAAAAATACGATACAAATAAGATAAAAACACGATAAATGACACTAAAAACACTATACAAATAAGATAAAAACACGATAAATAACACTATAAAAATACAATAAAACACACTATAAAAATAATATAAAATTACTAAAACTAACTATGTAATATAATAAGAAAAAAATAGGAATAAACTACAGACTAACAATAAAATGCAAAAAATATTTGAAAAATGTATGGAAAATAGCGGAAAATAGGCTGCGATGGTTCTGCGATGACTGCTGCAGTTTCCTTGCTACTTGTACGGTCCAAGGAAACCTTGCCACCTCCCACTACGCGGCACAACCCTCATCCTGCCGACAGATATACCTCTGAAGATTTGCCACAAAAGCTCTTTAAAGCAGAAAAGCAGAAAAAATTGAACCAAAGGTTTTTTTAATCTTTTAGAGTGTCGCTACCGCTACTACAAAAATCAGGTCATTATTTTTTATACATCGAATTTTTTTGGGCACCTAAAAGTTACAAAAACTGCAGGAGAAAACGTATTTTATCTTTAACCACTTGCGCTACGATTTAACTTTTAGTTGCCCTGCACATGCCGTCATATTGACATCGCACCTGCGAGCGCAAATATCGATTCTGAAATATTTCCAAGATATCGATGACACTACGCGATACTACTGTCGTGCACTCTGAAACTGTAACTCGAATTCTGAACGATTTAACTGTTATGTCACGTCCTGGGTGGCGGGTTTTAGGACAGTGACATTGTGGAAGGGTAACGGGAGTCGAACGCGAAATCCTGTTTCGCTGCTCCGAGAGGTAAGGAGGGTTTAAGCCCGAAATTTTTGTTTCGCTGCTCTAAGCGATTGCAGGGTTTAGGCACGGAATCCTGTTTCGCTGCCCCAAACGGTTTGCAAAAGTTAGGCACGAAACCCTGTTTCGCAGTCTTGGTAAATAGGGAGGATTTAGGCACGAAACCCTGTTTCGCAGTCCTGGTAAATAGGGAGGATTTAGGCACGAAGCCCTGTTTCGCAGTCCTGGTAAATAGGGAGGATTTAGGCACGAAACCCTGTTTCGCAGTCCTGGTGAATAGGGAGGATTTAGGCACGAAACCCTGTTTCGCTGCCCCAAGCGGTTTGCACAAGTCACGAATCAGGAAAGCAGGTAACGGGTTATCCTCTCGCTAGAGTCTTCAAGAGTCGAAGGCAATGCCGCCGATAAGCCGTGCCTCGATGGGTTTCGAGGACTTCGACCCTCGAGACCACGGGGGGCCGTACAATGTTGCCCCCTAGAAAGTGACAAATAAAAAATTCTACATTTCTCATCGGATCTTGGCGAAAGTGGTGTGAATCGATTCCTTATGTTTTTCTGATGAAAGTGGTCAAAAAACGACAGCAAGAGACATACGTAGGATTTTTTCGATATATTGATTTTATTTCGACGTACCTGCCAAGCCGCAGGTACGATCGCCGACATCCTAAAGGTTGAACTACTTAGGGCAAAGAGAGAGAGAGAGAGAGAGAGAGAGAGAGAGAGAGAGAGAGAGAGAGAGAGAGGGGGGGGGGCGAGAGGGGTGTAGGGAGGTGCTACACCGAGCATCCGTATGCTAATTGTCTTGTTCCTTTCCGCGTCACCATTTCCGCGCGGATTTAGCTACAGGTACAGGTAAAACGGCCTTTCGCCCCTACGGCGTAGGGCCTATGCGGATATATGCTACTACCAATAAAATAATAAAACGTTTCGTACCGACCATAGCAAAGTATAATAACTTGCCGCGTTTATTTCTTAAGGACCTTCGCTGAATTTTACGGGTCTTGAATTTTTTTCACCGAAGTTATTAAACGGGACCTTCCGTTGGAAAAAGAATTTCAAACGACGAGACGCGTATTTTCGTCGTAATTGCCACCACATGAAATGAGACAAATTCAATGACATGTATTTTGCCGTACTTGCTCCTTTTTCACGCAGATCGTTCGTTCACCCTCGGCGTGAGCTGCGTACGTTCAATATTAATTACGTCTTTGTCTCGTAAGATTTCTGCCACTTCCTTTCTCTCAATACCCGAAACGCGTTTCTTTTAACGGGCTAACAATTTTACGATCCCAGGTTTATCTAACATGAGAAAGACCATGATTCTAGGGCGGTATTCAGAGTCGTTGCTTAAGCATGTGCTTAAGAATGTCTTGACAAAGTCGACCTTATTCGAATAAGCTAAGCTTAAGAAGTCATGTATTCATAGTCCGAACTTAAGATTTGCTTAATCAAGAAAATGGTGCTTAAGCCGTTCTTAGTCAAGCAAATGCTTAAGCAATTCTTATATTGCGTTCGGCACACGTCGGAAACTTTCCTGTGTAGCCGAGCGGAATTACCCAATCAGGAATGATATTGAAAATGCATCTTGTGTTTCTTTTCCCGTGCCGCCACAAGGGGATTCTGTGCGTACTCTGTGTAGCGCGTCATTTTTTCAACCACGCGATCCCTATTGTACAGACGTAATAAAATTGAATAAAATAAAGATGAGCGCGAAAAAACATTATACAGATGTAGAAAAACGTCTCTTTTTAAATATTATAAAAGAATTCGCTCATATTATAGAGAAAAAAAAGAGTGATACGACTACTTTAAAAGATAAAGAAGAAGCCTGGCGAGAGATTGTCGAAAAATATAATACATCGAATTTAATTACTGGACGGGTAAGAAATTAGTTTCTTTGCATTATTATTAGTTTGTATTTGAAAATTGCGATGAAAGTCCAGCTGAAAATGAAGTATCGAAGCAAAGGAAAGTTATTAACTCACACAGCACAACGTCCGGCAAAGTCCCAAAGACGTCTAAAAGGCGTCCCAAAGACGTCTTGGGGCGTCTTTATACATTATTTTATTTAATCATTGCAGAGAAATGTACAACAGTTGAAAAAAATGTGGGCTAACCAGAAGAGCATACAAAGAAATGCTATTACCAAAGAGAAACAGGCATTAATGAGAACAGGGGGTGGTCCACCCGAAAAAACTGTTGAAATCGACCCCGATGTAGCCCAAATTACGCCACATTTAATGACTACGGCTCCTGTGCTCTTCTCCTCGGATATAAGGGACGAAGGAACAGTAAATAGTTAGTTACTGTAACTTTATATATTGATACAATGATGATGACATTAGCTTAAATATATCATAAATATTATGATGTTTCAAATTTACGAGAAGCAGTTTTCAATGGAGAACTATCAGAAAATGTAGGAAGTCTCGATGATACAACAAGAGTAGACAATAGTTTAGAATGGGAGAATGTTCCCAGATAGCCACGTCCGTATTTGCAGATTTTGCTCAACGCCTGAGTACAAATGTTTGTGGCAGAAAGACTACAGATTTGATACAGTATTTGTTATATTCGATGATGAAAGCAGACTGACAGCAGAAAGCCGACAGATTGTGCTGCCTTAACCTGAGAGCAGATTGGCGGCAGGGTCTGCTGATACAATTTAATGGCAAGAATCGAGCAGACCCTGCGCAGCGCGGTCTGATGGCAGATAGGCAGCAGAAATCGAGCAAATTCTGTTGACATAGCCTGCGGGCAGTTTGACGGCAGATACTGCGGCGAATCTGCTAATCCAATTTAATGTCAGAAATCGAGCAGACCCTGCGCAGCGCGATCTGATGTCAGATAGGCAGCAGAAATACAGCAGATTCTGCTTACATAGCCTGCGAGCAGTTTGGCGGCAGAATGTAAGGAGAGTCTGCTGGTACAATTTAATGGCAGAAATCGAACAGACCCTGCGCACCGCGATCTGACGTCAGATAGACAGCAGAAATGCAGCAGATTCTGTGTACACAGTCTGCGAGCTGTTTGGCGGCAGACACTGCAAAGAATCTGCTGATACAATTTAATGGCAGAAATCGAGCAGACCCTGCGCACCGCGATCTGACGTCAGATAGGCAGCAGAAATACAGCAGATTCTGCTGACATAGTTCACGACACGACCCCGCCAGGGCGCGATTGGGCGAGCGTTTCTCGCTTGCGAAATAGCACCGTGGCGGGAATAAGTGGCCGAGGGCTTGATCATTCAGGGCTCTCGAGTACGACTCGTATTTGCCGGCATTCCACTGCGGAGTATATATTTGGTATACCCGTCTGTAAGGGCGGTATTATCAGTCGTTGCTGAAGACGAAGATCGTCTTAAGCATCCGGCATCCTTTATTAATCTACTAGACTAGTAGAAGATGCCGCATGCCAAAAACTAAAAAACGATTGATGATAATACCGCCCTAAGACGACTGAATAAATAGTAGTTATCAATAATTCTTTTATATTTGGAAGAACTGTCTTTCAAAGTTTAAATCATTATTTTGAGCCGACCTGGCATTCAATTCACTAACAACTTGCTAAGTAAAACATTAAAAATGTTATAATACCCGTTTAAATACATGGTTTACCAAGTTTTCTTTCTTCCATAAAATATGGTAGGAATCAGACCTTTCAAGTCGGTCTTATAAACGTGTTCTATATATTATTTACGCTAAAGACTTTCGCACTGTTTTTAAATCTATACTATTATATAAAATTGCCTACTATGGCCGACTTCAGGATCTGCTTGATTTCTGCCGCCAATTTGCGGGCGGTTTTTGTCAGCAAGATCTGATCGAAATCTGACATCAATCTGCGGTCAGATCCTGATGTCAGGCTCTGACCGCAGAACCATAGTCAAATGCGGACGTAGTAGGCACCGAATCTGACGTCAGAATCTGCTCTGTATCTGACACCAATCTGCCGTCAGATCGCGCTGCGCAGGATCTGCTCGATTTCTGCTCTCAATCTGCGGTCAGCCACGGCAGCAAGATCTGATCGAAATCTGACATCAATCTGCGATCAGATCCTGATGTCATGCTCTGACCACAAAACCATAGTCAAATGCGGACATAGTAGGACCCGAATCTGACGTCAGAATATACTCGAATCTGACATCAATCTGCCGTCAGACTGCAGTCAGTTTGTTTACTGGGTTCCCAATGAACAGTCAACGAGTCAAGACACGGATCAAATAATTCAAAATGCAATCGACAACATTGGTAAAAACATTGAAATCAATGTTTTGTTTAATGAAAATACTTTCATTGTTCTTTAGTTCTGTTATTTTCAGATATTACACAGAATAATAGGAAACACAGAAGGGGCGAATTAGAAGAATTGAAAATAAAAAGAATTAAAGACATTATAGAAGAAGAACAACGTTTCAATAGAGTTAAGTTGGAACACGAACAATTGAAACAAAAGTTAGAAATAGAATTTCTAAAAGAAAAATACAAATTAGAGCTAGAGGCAATACAGAAAGGCAATACGCACTTTTAATTTGTACTTATTATTATATTTACGTTCATTATATCTATTTTTTTATTATAGTTTTATTATTTAAGGGGGGTGTACATATGTATATGCGATTATTACGACCACGCAGTTGCAATTGTGGAAAAAGTGAGAGATATATATATATATATATATATATATATATACTGTCAATAATGACGTTGCGTTAAATAGAGTACGCGAGGAACACGTAGTGCCTATACGACTTCTTCTACGTCTCTGCGTGGTGCGTTTGAAATAACAATTAAGGAAGTACAAGTGCATTGGTTTGTTTTTTTTTGTATGGAATCGCAAACTTATTTCTTTTCATGTATATTCTTCTGAACAATCTGCATATACATATAACTGTGAGTATACGGCGTTAGAGACATGTAAATTGTGCAAGATATTTCACGTTTTTATCATTTACCTACTTATAAAAATGTTCAACAGTATTCTACGCGAGTAGCGTGTTAAATATTATACCAAATATAATTTTATGTAATTTATTCTGCATAAGAGATATCATATTTAATATAAATCTGTCATAATTATTTTGAATAAAACACCGTTAATTTATTTAAATCATTTACTCGATTTTCAATGCAACTCCATTCAGATTCCCACGTATAGCAAAAACTCGTGTTTTCTCATTAATATACATATTTTGCATTTATGCGTAATTTATTGGTAACATTATTACATATGTATACATGGATCAATGTACACGTATGTTTCCTTTGCAACATATGCTGTGATGAGTGCACATAATCTAACGATAACAATAGGAGAATGGCAAAAGATGTAAGAGTCTTGTATTATTATAAAATTGTGTACAATACAATATTACATTTACTTTTTTTATCTGCAACGTTTTATTATGTACATATATTATACAAAAACACAGTAAAAATATGGTTACTGAAACAACCGGTTAATGAGTGCCTCGCGAGCGACAAATCCATTTATATCCTGTACACCTTGCGCTGCATGTAGAGGTACTTCTGCATCATCCACAAACTCGTCATCATCCTCAAGCAATACATCCTTAAAAATTAGGGACATATTGTGTAATACTGCACAAGCAACAATAATTGAAGTGGAGCAGAGAAGTTTTGTTCCTAATCCTCGAGATAGACATGCAAATCTTCGCTTCCATATACCAAATGTCCGTTCCACAATTTGCCTGGTTCGACTTTGGATATTGTTATACCTGCAATAATGTAATTTTCAATTAATATAACTTGTTTTTGTAGTAAAAAACTTGATAATTCTAGAAAAGATACTTACGTCAATTCCTCATCAGTTTGGGGATTTACAAGAGGCGTCATTAAAAATGGTAGACACGGATATCCTCTGTCACCAACTAGCATACCGTCCAATTCCCCTTCTGTGTATCGCATGTAAAGTGCAGAATTCTGAAAAATTCGGCTGTCATGGGCACTACCTGGCCATTGTGGCACAATATCCAAAATTTCCATTTGTGGGCCCACAACAACCTACAACGAAGATCATAATTAAAAAAAAATAAAGCGTGAAATTTGTAGACTACAAAATGGCGTATTCACTCACTTCATCGATTAACTGGAATATATTTCAATTATGATATAAAACAATGAATGCAAACTTACCTGTACATTCAGTGAAAAATATCCTTTCCTATTTCTAAATATTTCATTAATGTTTTGTAGTCTTGTCGAGACTAGTCGAATATGTGTAGGGGAAGTAGGGGCATGACGGGGTAGCGAGGTAAGATGGGGTATCTCCCTAAACCCTAATTAAAAGATGCTAGGCACGTGACAAATATATCATTAGGAAGCCACTGTGTTATAATAGTGTGGTCGCTGGCAAAAGCGAGTGGGGGAGCACGCGTTTTTTGTTTATAGCTGTGAAACGTTCGCGGGCTGCGACGATGTTATTTCGCGTGATAAAAAGATTTGAAATAAATATGTATTTAAGAACGGTTAGTCTATTATTTTTCTTCTATGATAATCTCCATTTCATCTATTTTAATGTGACATATTCGAAATTTCAATATTTCATTATTTGTTGTACAAATATATTAATCTTTGAAAAACGATGCTTTGAGGCAAGATGGGGTCCTTGATGGGATACCTCGACATAACCCCTAACCTCATTCCCCGCATGGTGGTTGTTCATGTGAGATTAAGCAACGTCATCCTTCTCTATTATAATTTAATTCAAATAAATCTCATTATTTTTAGTTCGAATTTATATAATGGTTAGAACATATACAAAAAAAAGCAGAAGAGGAGACTGCGAATGTTTATATTGTCAGGATTCATACTTGCAATCCACAGAGGGTTGGGTTGCCTGCAGTGATGCCAGAGTCGTGGGACGCGGGACTGAACGCTTACCCCCACTATGACCTACCGTCGTCCCCCACTTTCTTCCCATCGCACAGCACACAAGCATATCCCTACCCCTGTTCGTGTGCTCGGCAGCCCAACAGGCAACTCACACGGACAGGAGTAAAAATATGCTTGTGTGCAGTGTGGTGCGAAGAAAGTGGGGGACGCCGGTAGGTCGTAGTGGGGGTAAGCGTTTGGTCCCGCGTCCCACGATTCTGGCATCACTGGTTGCCTGTCAACTCTGTCGACGGTGGTCCCACAATTATTCCTGCGCAGGGTTTGATGAAAATAATTGCGAAGAATTTCACATTTGTATCGAGTGCGAAAATACTTAGGTAAATCATTTCGATACCCCATTTTACCTCATTTTCGGTACCCCACTTTACTCCATTTTCGGTACCCCATTTTACCCCGCGGTAGGGGCAAGACGGTTTTTTTCCATCTGTTTTATAAAGTTTAATAACTTAGACGCCTGACCTCAGATAGTCCAAAGTGTGTAACAAATGTTAAATCATTAACTTATAGTTGTATTTGGAGTAATAAAGACTTAATTAATAGGTACAATCATCACTTTATTTGCATTTTTCCTTAGCTTCCCCATCATGCCCCTACTTCCCCTACAATCGATGGCCCCATCAATGCCGGGTAAACCAATTGCACCATTTCCTTTGCCGACTTCACAAAATAATCTATGATTTTCCTCACGTGCCCGAGGATTCCTTGGGAATTTTATGTATTCGAACATTAAACTTGCCAGCAAACAGCTGACTCTAAACACAATGCGAGAAATTGTCGCTTGCGACACTTGCACGGTGTCACCAACTACAGTCTGTAAATTTCTAAAAAGTAATTATCAATATTTCAGATAGTAAACATAGGATATCGTATTTTTAAAATCACCTGAAAACTTGCACTCGCATAGTACCGTAGAGCGACAAGTAGCTGGAAATGGGGCACAATGGGCAGGCCACGTTTATTTATTTTTGCGAGACCTTCTTCTATTTTTGGCAAAATCCCATGAAGTACTGAGTCTTTATTAAATCTATAACGTTTTTTAAACTCGTCTTCATTATAAAATTCAAAGGGATTTTGCCAATCACGAATATAACGTTTAGGAAGTCTCACAGTCCACACACGATCATATTCATCTTCATTGTCGCTCAGACTTTCTATACTTTCAATGTCCGTGTCGACATTCATTAATTCCATGGTAACTGTTTTAGAATTTGTCACGTTTCGTAGGCCACGTGGATGGCGCAATTGATTGGGACAAGCAGGAAGATTGATTCCAAGATTAAACGTTCCTTTAGTAGTACTATAATATTTGAAAAAAAAACACAGAAATAGTATATACAGGGTGTCCCAAAAATGTTGCGTTTCCTTAAAGGGGGTGATTCTGGGGGTGATTTCAAACAACTTTTTCCTTTGCGAAAATGCTGTCCGATGTTTCGTTAACGAGATATTAATAAAAAGCACCGACCAATCACAGCGCGAGTCTGACGGCCGAGTTCCCGCGGTAGCGTGGCTACGAGCCGCGCTGCGACTGCGACGAGCAAGCAACTCGGCATGCATCGAAGAAACTTGCGTAGAATGGCAAATGAAGAAGACGTAACAAATAAAATCGAACATGTTGTCATGGTTTGTTCGTTATTTAAAGTGAATAATGAATAAAGGATAAATGGATGAAAATCACGTGTAACGTAAAAAGACGAATACGCAGTTTTTTTTAGAAGATTCGAAAATAATAATTATTTGAAGTGGGAGGATAAGGAATACGTAAATTTCCTTGTGTTAATAACGTAGCCACGAAAAGGTAATGTAACAGGAAATTAACGAAAGGTGATAGGCGTTAGTAACTAAAACTCACCCTTGTTGGAAATTCACCTGCAGCTTGAAAATCTGTGTCACAGGGTCACCGAACCGATCCTGGTCATCGATGGACGTGCTCCGTGCACAGCTGGTCCCAGGTATCCTTACATTCCCACTACCCAAAGTTAAGGGTCGCAATGTCAGGTGCGTCCAGGTCAACGTACCGAATATTCACTTCACTGCACGGCTACTAACACTGATCACTTTATTTATCCTGAAGTATTCTTGGGCCGTGTACATTTCTGCGACGCGATTGCTAGCTGACTGACAGGATTTTTTCCAAGCAACTTCCGCTACCCCCAAGTAGCTTCTCTGATTCCATTATGAGTTAACTCCCACCAGGGCAAGAGGCTTTAGGTAAAAAGAAGCCAACACATTTTCGGAACACGTGTTTTGCAGAAGTGCAACGAACACTTTCACAAAAGCCCGCGCTCCGTCCTTCTACTGCCAATGTACCCATTGCTTCGAGATAGAAAACAGACACCACGTGTATCGGTTCGAAAGGGTCCGAAGAGAAGAGACAGTCTTCGAGTTACTATAAAGAAGAAAATGCATACCATTCCTGTTTCCCCTTTCCGACACCCTGAGTTCACGACTGCTACGAGGCGGAACCAATTAAGTCATAAATTATCCGAAACTGTAGGAAACCGTTCTCTACCGCCGACTCGCCGGACAATAAACCGCGACCCTGGCGAAATGCTCTGACTGATCAGCCTGATTAATTTTGAAGAACTAGAAATTACAAAGAGGTAGTCCGCTGACTGCGCGTAGTCCCGCCTGCTTCGTCCTACCTTCAAATTAAAGACGGATCCCTTATCTCTCGAGTATAAACACGCGCTCGAATTTCAAAACAAAAGCACGCGTCGACGTATTCCGTGCTAGAGATAGTGGGCCTTGAGGTCCGATTGGTCCCAAACTAACCAATCTGCCCTGCAGCCCTCCCAAACGGCCACTGTCCTGAAGAGGCCCTCTTCACAGCAGTATCTCCTCCCCAAGGTCCACCATCGCTCGCACGGAATACGTCGACGCGTGCTTTTGTTTTGAAATTCGAGCGCGTGTTTATACTCGAGAGATAAGGGATCCGTCTTTAATTTGAAGGTAGGACGAAGCAGGCGGGACTACGCGCAGTCAGCGGACTACCTCTTTGTAATTTCTAGTTCTTCAAAATTAATCAGGCTGATCAGTCAGAGCATTTCGCCAGGATCGCGGTTTATTGTCCGGCGAGTCGGCGGTAGAGAACGGTTTCCTACAGTTTCGGATAATTTATGACTTAATTGGTTCCGCCTCGTAGCAGTCGTGAACTCAGGGTGTCGGAAAGGGGAAACAGGAATGGTATGCATTTTCTTCTTTATAGTAACTCGAAGACTGTCTCTTCTCTTCGGACCCTTTCGAACCGATACACGTGGTGTCTGTTTTCTATCTCGAAGCAATGGGTACATTGGCAGTAGAAGGACGGAGCGCGGGCTTTTGTGAAAGTGTTCGTTGCACTTCTGCAAAACACGTGTTCCGAAAATGTGTTGGCTTCTTTTTACCTAAAGCCTCTTGCCCTGGTGGGAGTTAACTCATAATGGAACCAGAGAAGCTACTTGGGGGTAGCGGAAGTTGCTTGGAAAAAATCCTGTCAGTCAGCTAGCAATCGCGTCGCAGAAATGTACACGGCCCAAGAATACTTCAGGATAAATAAAGTGATCAGTGTTAGTAGCCGTGCAGTGAAGTGAATATTCGGTACGTTGACCTGGACGCACCTGACATTGCGACCCTTAACTTTGGGTAGTGGGAATGTAAGGATACCTGGGACCAGCTGTGCACGGAGCACGTCCATCGATGACCAGGATCGGTTCGGTGACCCTGTGACACAGATTTTCAAGCTGCAGGTGAATTTCCAACAAGGGTGAGTTTTAGTTACTAACGCCTATCACCTTTCGTTAATTTCCTGTTACATTACCTTTTCGTGGCTACGTTATTAACACAAGGAAATTTACGTATTCCTTATCCTCCCACTTCAAATAATTATTATTTTCGAATCTTCTAAAAAAAACTGCGTATTCGTCTTTTTACGTTACACGTGATTTTCATCCATTTATCCTTTATTCATTATTCACTTTAAATGACGAACAAACCATGACAACATGTTCGATTTTATTTGTTACGTCTTCTTTATTTGCCATTCTACGCAAGTTTCTTCGATGCATGCCGAGTTGCTTGCTCGTCGCAGTCGCAGCGCGGCTCGTAGCCACGCTACCGCGGGAACTCGGCCGTCAGACTCGCGCTGTGATTGGTCGGTGCTTTTTATTAATATCTCGTTAACGAAACATCGGAGAGCATTTTCGCAAAGGAAAAAGTTGTTTGAAATCACCCCCAGAATCACCCCCTTTAAGGAAACGCAACATTTTTGGGACACCCTGTAGATGATTACCCTTATGATTGTAAGGTACAAAATAAACTTCTTTAAAATGATACGCTTTTCCTTTTCAAAGCTCTTTCTTACTAACCTGCTGCCTGCTGATTTCTCGCAGTGACCGTTCTGCCGTCACGGTTTGAAAAATAACAACCGACGCGTTCCCAACCTGTGAGGAAAGTAACACACGTCCCCCACCGTCTTCTGTCCTAATAACATGTTCTTAAGTCAACTAAAACCTTGACTTGAAAATCTAACCTCACTTTGCGAGAATAAGATCGCTTTATCCTCCAATAAGAAGTTCTTACTCGACTATGAACACTTACATTCTTAAGATCATCTTAACAGCTGACTATGAAACATGATTCCACAAGGATTGCTTGACAAAGTAAATACTTGAGTAAATGCTTACGGCGATGCTTATTTGCCGACTATGAAACTAGACGGTGACTTAAGCAAATGCTTAAGACGATCTTAGTCTTAAGCAACGACTCTGAATACCGCCTCTAGTGTTCATTGATAAAATATCTACAATGTAGCATACGGATTTTAAAAGAAAAAAATTTATCGTACAAATGAGAGCAAGGTGAATATCACTATTAATTTTTTACCTAACAAGGCAATCACGTCACAATGAACAGTTACAGAATCGGTGATTTCCGTTTCAGGTAAGTGAGCCGCCCGCTCCGCTATTGCGGTCGGCTTACCACTCGCACCCCGGATTACTGTAATGAGGTTTGAAAACAATATCGACGGGTCTCGTACCCGTTGGAACGATCAGCCCCGCTAGTTTTTCGGAAACAACTAGTTCCATTAGGCCTAACATGTAATAAAATTTTACATCCTTTACGACAATGTATACCTGAGGTTCCTGTTCGCTACGCGCAGCGAGTTGAATATAGTGTATTCATATTTAACATTCAAAGTTATACAAGTGCCGGTTGTATTACACGTAAGTTCTATATCCATTCTCTTCCGTTACGCTAAGGGTAGAGTCGGTGAGGAGAACTGTAGTAGTGTAGGTGCGGGCTCGTAGGCGCGTGGCGTGAGTAAATATGGCTGGGTCCCTTGTGGGGCCCCAGTGCAGAGCAGGTCCCGTAATATATTTCGGCGAGGTCATGAAATTTCCAAAACATTTGCTACTGCCGTCATTTCGTATGACTTGACAGTTCGATTTTACTGATAATAAAACAATTATTGCTAATAATAGTTATCTTTTCAGCGTCACATACAATAATTAGAAAGTTAATAATATAGAAATAAATAACTCGGACACAAAGAAAACAAAATTTTAAGTAACGATATACCTATATCATTTATAAAAGCTGGAACATGATATATGAATAAATATATACATATATACAGTACGCATCTGGTGCTCGTGATTGCACTTAGTGATATTTACAAGCAGAAAGTTGCATAACTAATAAATTTGAGCACGTAACAATATACGCGGGAGTTAAGCAATATGCAGTATGGTCAGCTAATAATAATAATATACATATACATATGTACTGTACGCATCTGGTGTCTATCATTGCACATAGTAATAGTCTTATAGTTGCAATATTATAAACATAATAGTATGTATATACACTGAACAATACACGCAAAATTCATGAAGAATACGAGATGGAGTATGCACATATCATTTATAAAAGCTAGAACATGATATATGAATAAATATATACATATCTACAGTACGCATCTGGTGCTCATGATTGCACTTAGTAATATTTACAAGCACTTACGCGGGAGTTAAGCAATATGCAGTATGGTCAGCTAATAATAATAATATACATATACATATGTACCGTACGCATCTGGTGTCTATCATTGCGCATAGTAATAGTCTTATAGCTGCAATATTATGAACATAATAGTATGCACATACACTGAACAATACACGCAAAATTCATGAAGAGTACAAGATGGAGTATGTATGTGAAATCACATTGACAACATATAACTATAAATAAATTATAATAAAAAAATAAATTTAAAGACAAGCTTTTATTAAAATGCACTAAAAAGAAAAAAATAATTTTGACACTTGTTGCACGTTTTTTTCCACTCGATTGCAAGCAGTCTAATTTCTCAATTCAAAGTCTGTCCTGAGATCTGACCAGATTAAAAGCCAATACAAAATCATGCTGTTTAGCATTTAGTTTTTGCATAAGTTTTAATATTCAATTTTGCGCCCCGCGATATTTTTTGGTCATATGAGGGAATTCTTTACCTCGTCACGGGGTACCAGACGGCATGTCATTGACAGGCATCGCGACACAATCACCACGTGTATCACTTATAATCCGGTCGTAGACATGAAAATATTGTATTGTCATCGGAACTACGTAAGTGTGCAAAATTTCAATTCGATCGGACATGTGGAAGTGGGACAAAATTAGCTTACCAGATTTCATTCTCACAAAATTACTAACAAATGAACTTACAAGTGAAGCTAATAATAAAAGCTTGAAAATAAAAATAAAAGCTTGTAAAATTGATCTACTTTTTCCAATTGCATAACAGCTTCTCCATCGCTAAGTATTGAATCCTTGGTGTTAAAGTACGACTGCTTTTTAAAAGCATACAGCATTTTAAATTCTGGTCTGTCAGATTTGTCCGTTGTGGTGATTTTGCCGTCTTCATCGAAGAGAATAATTTTTCGCAGCAGTACGTGGACCCGAACATTGCCAATACATTAAGAAATGTGCGGTATAAATGTGGATACATGGTTCGATTAATGTTTTTGTAAAAATCTAAAATGTTTTCTGTGTCAAAAAATCTTTTCCGCATTATTGGATCGGATCTTAAATTTGACAAATCGGACTGCAATTGAGGTGTTGTCGTTTCCAAATCTACTAAAAATGGGGAAATTACCGTATTCAACACATTTTCTATTTCCTGCAGGTCCTGGTACCGCTTCGTAAACTCGGCACCCAAATTTCGTAACGCAGATTGATACCGATCAAATTCGGTATCCTGTGTGACTAGGGATTTTAATTTTGGGAAGTGGCTTAGGTCCTTTGCGGCTAATTCTGATTTCCACATTTCAATTTTTAACTTAAATTCCTGAATGGAAGTATAATATTGGTAAATAGCTCGGTTTCCCCTTGTAGCTGTTTATTCAATTTGTTTAAGTGGTCTGCCACATCTGAAAAAAATCCAAAGTCACACAGCCAATCTGCATTACATAATTCGGGTGCGGAATATCCTTCCATGTCCAGAAAAAGAGAAATGGCTTCTCGGACTTGGAAAAATCTATCTAACGTATTTCCACGGCTAAGCCATCGCACATCCGTATATAGTGGTATTTCACCATAATCGGACTGCAAATCTTTTAAGAATGACTTGAACTGGCGTCGTCTCAAACTATTCATTCGAATATGGTTAGTAATTTTTAAAACTACCGACATTACATTCTCCATCTCGATACTATTTCCACATAAATTCTGCTGGTGTATTGCACAGTGTATTGCGGTAATTTCCTGAGGAACTGCTAGATTTTTTAATTTTCTTCGGAGGCGACCAATGAAACCAACGTTTTTTCCAGTCATTGATGGAGCACCATCTGTGGTGACAGACACTAATTTATTCCAATCTAAATTTAAATTATTTACCGCCTCCTCCACACACGAAAAAATATCCTCCCCTGTCGTGGTTCCTTTTAGCGAAGAAAAATCTAGCAGTTCCTCAGTTACGAGTAAATTTTCATCGACCCCACGAATAAAAATTGACATTTGCGCGGTTCCGGATATATCCGTCGACTCATCTAAGGCCAAACTATACGCAACGAAAGTTGCTGCCAACTCCCGTAACTGGCGCGTTACATCTATCGCCATTTCGTTTATCCGCCGCATAACCGTCATCCGCGATAAGTGAATATTTTCATTTCTCTGCTGGTTCTCCGCATTTGCATCGGTTGTCGACACTAAACATTTCTTGACGAATTCCCCAACTTTAAATGGGCGAGATGTTTGGGCTATCTGGAGGGCGATTCTATATGAGGACTCAAGCCCTTTTATAGTGGTGGCCGTATTGTTAAATGTATTTTCCTACGATCAAAACAATAAATTATTATAATGAATCTTAAAACAATGATTGATGATCGAAAAAAATTTAATGCGGCTACATTGCTACAAACTTCATTGTTTTAATGAGATTTTCAAAGTCACCTTATCTTTTTAAAACTCTTATTTTACTCACATGAAAGAATTCAGAAAATCGACTGGTACTTTTTCGAATCAATCCAGAGATGGGAACAGCATTAAACAAATTAACCGGTTAACTGGCAATGTATTATACATGATCAAAAAAATCTGGCCAATTCTGCTTACGTAACATATATGATCAAACGGAATAACTTTTCTGATTTTCAAACGATTTGAATGAAACTTGGTATGTAATAGTTTTTGGGGTCGCTGAATCTGAATTTGGCATTGGAATTTAAAATTTCAATATGGCAGACTCAATATGGCCGAACCAAAATGACTAGCGAATTGTTGGGATTTTTATAAATTATTCGTACTGTATTAAATTTCATAAGTAAGCTCTTACTTCACAAATAGAAAGCTTTTAAATAAAAAAAAGGTTTAGCAAAGAATTGAAAAAACTCACCCCTATATCTAATATTTTAGGGGTTGGGGTGTCAGATGAAAAAAATAAACCCCGGAATCGATTCAGCGACTCAAAAAACCCCTGTATACCAAATTTTGTGTGATTCACTTAATTTTTCGATGTTGCCAGTTTGGGTACGAATAGTAAAAAAAGCCGTGCCAGTTAACCGGTTAAGTACCGTAAATTGAACTTCGAATATTGGCTTTTACCTTGAAAGTAAAGAAATTGTATTGCTCATATTTAAAGAATGGATGCCATCAGGTTTAAAATTATTGTAAACACCAGATAATACCTTGAAACAGAGCGTAAATATTGGACAGAATGATCCTTAGATTGTAAAATAACTTACTTTATCCGGGATGTCTTCCTCCTCCTGTATTGCTCGTTCTCTTAAAAGATGAATTTTTTGAAGACGTTGCTCACGTGTGAAATGTTTGTAGGCAATATCATGACTTCGAGTGTAGTGCCGCTTCAAATTGAATTGTTTTGCACGCGTTAATGTCGTGCCACAAACAAGACATTTTGCACCACCTCTATGCTCTGTGAATAGCCAAGCTTCCTCCCACTTCCTGTTAAAAACGACCGCCGCACCTACAGCCTCTCGTCTCGATGTGGATGCCATTTACACTATAGTTTTCACACTTATTATTTTGTACTTTACACAATGTACTTAGGACCGATTATCCAGTGACAGCTAAGTATTTTGACTTTGTAAGCGCGAGTTTGGCATACCATGCAGCACTGAAAGAAAAGCGGGACTGTTCCGTCTTCTAGGCGAAAAGTCGCCTCGGAGGGAAGGGAAAATACATTTTTTCGTTTACAGCCGGCAATTTCATATTTTTCGAAACACAATTCATTTATTCGTTTACAACTAGATAATTGGCGGTTTTCGACGCGTTCGTCGGGAAACATTTGGCTGCCAGATGTTGAAAAGGGCCAATAGACAACGTGCCGATTTTTTCACGGATTTCTACTACCTTCGCTTCGAGTTAATCTGTACCTACATTGCTCTGTCGGCTGGTGGTACCTTGTCCACTGCCCATCCGCGAGGTAAGGCAATAAACCGCGGAGCGGAAAAAGGCTCCCTGTGCGTCCCTGCCTTAAGGCTTTCTCTGCCGCGGCCTCCCTCCGAGCCTTTGCGCCCATGACCGTGAACGCAAATTCTTGGAGGTGCCCCCACTTCGCGTCCGTCCCCATAGCGAGGCGGACCAGTGTATTCGGGTCCAACGGGGCCCCCAGGGCCTCGGCCAATGCCCGGCGCTCTTCCTCGAACGCCGGGCATGCCATGAGGACGTGCTCGGCGTCGTCTATCGGCGCCCCGCACTCCTCGCACACCCCATTGGGGGCTTTCCCGATTCTTGCCCTAAAGGCCCCGAAAGATCCGTGTCCGGTCAGGAGCTGGGTCAGCCAGTAATCCGGCTGCCATGCAAGCCCAGCTCCCACCGCGAAGGTGCTCGCCTCAGGCACCAGCCGCCTGGTCCAGTGTTCCGGAGCCATCTCCTCTCAGGCCTCCTGCCATTTCGCGAGGGCAGTCGCCAGAGCCCTTCTCCTGTGCTCCCCAGCTCTCACCTTTCTCCCGTTAGCATCATTCTTTAGTATGGGGTCCACCCTGTCCGCCGCCCTTAGGTCATATACCTCCCTCCACATCGCCACCTTCAATTCGAGGGGCGTCGTTCCTGCGAGGACGCAAAGCGCCTGACGGGATACCGTCCGATACGACGTAGTTGTCCTTATCAGGGCTGACCTCTGCGCCCTGCGGAGGGAGGTGAGGTTCACGCCCACCCCCAGAGCTGCCGACCATACCGGGGCGGCATACGTCAGCACTGACTCCCAAACATTATAGTAGAGACGCCTCGAGGCAACCGAGGGGCCCCTCACGTTTGGGAGGAGCGCCGAGAGGGCACCCACCACCTAAACGGCCCGCATGACCGCCCCATCCAGGTGGGTCCTGAACCTCCGGCGGCAGTCCAGGGTGACCCCCAGGTACTTGGCGGACTGTACGGCCGCCACCACCGATCCCAACACCGGGAATTCTCTCCCTTTGTCCGCGCGGAGGCCCGCCAAGACGATGACCTCGTTTTTGTCCGAGGCCATCTCAAGGCCAGAGGCCTCGAACCAGGCCCCCACCCTCCCGAGCGTTTCGGTCATCATTTCCTCGACCTGGGTCACGTCCCTTGCAGAGAACATGACTGCCAGGTCGTCGGCGTAAGCGATGGCCTTAACAAAACGCCCGGTACCAACGGCCTTAATAACCCCGTCATAGACGAGGTTCCAGAGGAACGGGCCTAGGACCGAGCCCTGAGCGACCCCCCCGTAGACTCCGGTCGTGACCTCGCCGTGCTGCGTGTGCACTGTAACATAGCGGCCCGTGAAGTAGTCCCCAAGGACCCTCCTAACCGCTGGATGCACACGCCTCACGACGAGCTCCCGTGCGATGAGTTCCCAGCGGATGGCATTGAAAGCGTTACGAACGTCTATCAACACCATCACGCAGAGCCTCGGCTTGGTGGTGGCCACACAGCCCTCGGCAAACGCCATGACCTCCCGGGCAGCCTCCACTGTCCCGACCCCTCTCCTGAAACCGAACTGGTTCGGGGAGAAGGGGTCCCGGTCAATCTGCCTCTCGATCAGCTCCTTGATAGCGTACTCCCACACTTTACTAAGTGCTGGGAGCACGCTGATCGGCCGGTACGCGTTGGGCTCGGTGGGCTGCTTACCGGGCTTGGGAACAAGGACCACCCGCGCTCTCTTCCACGCCGCGGGGATGGATCCCCTCCTCAGGGTGTCCGCAATCACCTCCACGAGGTCCTGTCGGAACGCCCTCGACACGGCGACCACGACCTCCGCCGGGATCGCGTCTAAACCCGGGGCCTTGTTCGGCTTGAGGCGGGATATGGCCTCCTCGACCGTCTCCATATCCACCTCAGTGGTCGCCATCAAAGCCCTTAGGGCTCCGTCTTCAGGAGCAGCACCATATCGGGGGGGGGGGGGGGGGGGGGGGAGGTACCGTTACAAAGAGCCGGTCCAGTATCTTCCGGACCTGGGCCAGGGTCATCGTCATCCTCCACGCCTGGGGATTCCACGGCCAGTCCGGTTCGACAGCCAGATGGCCTCCGTCTTGCCGACGGCCACCCTTAACCCAAGCGTCCCTATCTCGGCCAGAATCCGCCGCAGTGCCTCCTCTGCGAGGCAGACTGCGGCTTTCCAGTGTGGCCCGGCAGCAACCACTAGCGTGTCGTCCGCGTAGCAGACCATCGACACGTCCGGAGAGGGCATCGCCACCCGCAGCACCGTATCGAAGGCGAGGTTCCACAGTAAGGGTCCCAGAACCGATCCCTGCGGAACCCCACGCTGCACAGGGGCCTCCCCGTCCCCCTCTCGAGTGGAATATCGCACTACCCGTCCGCGCAGATAACTCCGGATCAGACGGCAGAGGTAAAAAGGGACCGTGTGATAATTCAATGCCCTCTCAATCGCCTCCCACGAGACGGAATTAAAGGCGTTTGCGATGTCCAGTGATACCGCAACGCAGATACCGCCTCTCCTCGTCGACGCTTCCGACAGCTCTCTTACTTTACGGACCGCGTCTATGGTGGAGCGTTGTCGCCTGAATCCGTACTGGCGGCTCGACAGGTCCGGGCCAGCGCCGGACTCCAGGTGCTCAACCACGCGGGCGGCAACGATCCTTTCGAGCAGCTTTCCAGCCTCGTCCAGGAGGCAGATCGGCCTGTAAGCCGCCGGCGACTCCGGGGGCTTGCCAGGTTTGCGCAACAGGATTAACCTCGCCTCCTTCCATACCGAGGGGAAACTTCCGGTCCTCAGCACGGAGTTGAACAACTGGACGAGGCCGCTACCCAGAGCACTCAGCGCTAGCACCAAAACCCTGCCGGGGACCCCGTCGGGCCCCGGGGCTCCCCGCTTGGCGCGGCATCGTGCGACGGCGGAGGCGAACTCCTCGTCACCAATCTCCAGGTCGCTCGACCAGCCCGTTGGCTGGCCCAACCATGGATCTTCGGCACGAGCCCCACCGCCTCCCCTCTCCAGGGGAGCAGGGGGGAAAAGCGTCGCCATGATCTCGCCGAGGAATTGGGGATCCAGGCCCTCGGTGACCGGGGGCGTCCAGGGCCCCATCTTAGACGCGATGGCTCTGTAGGGACGCCCCCAGGGATTCTCATCGAGGATCGCGAGAAACTCCTCCCGAGACCTGGATTTGGCCCTCGCGATGGCCCGTCGCACCTCCAAGCGCGCATGCGAGAACGCGGCGCGCAGTTCCTGGAGCCGTTCCTCCGCCACCCGACCTCGACCCGTCCGACGGCGGGCGTTCGTGTACCGGCGACGCGCCCTTACGCTGGCATTACGCAGGTCGGCGACCTCGGCGCACCACCAATACACGCTCCTCCGACCCCCGCCCCTGGCACCGGCTCGAGGCATCGTGGCGTCGCAGATCTTTTGCAAGACCTTGCGGAACCATTCCGCCCCGGCCTCTGGGTCATCGAGGGTATCGCCCGGTAGTCCCGGCCATGACACGACGGCGGCGGCCATCTGGGCCGCGTCCGGATCCAAGCTCCCGAGCCTCCAACGTGGAGTAGGGCGTCCCAGGGAGGCTGGCCGAGCGGGAGTAACAGATGTCTCTATGAAGACATAGAGATGATCTGATACAGGGTGATTGTGCCGAAACGCCTGATTTGCCTCGCAACCGTGACGAGTTAACCCAAACCCCCGTGGTGTCTCTCCGAAGGCTTTCGACCCTCGGACGGGGTTGGAGTACCTATTAGGAAGTGAGAAATCTTCGAATTCCTCATTTCTCATCAGATCTGTGCGAAAGTGACGCCAATGAATTCCTGGCGTTCCGCCGATTAAAATCATACCAAACATCATGCAAATCGAACTACATTGACACAAGCTATTTGTGTTCCTTATGTAAAAGTAGTCCGATTTGCACGACATTTGGCATGATTTTCATCGGAAAACCCCAAGGAATCCATCGGCGACACTTCCATATCCATACGATGAAGAATAAAGAATTATTTTATTTCTGAAACAGAAACAGGGTAATTCTGCATTTACGCCCGTCACCCCGTGGAAGGAGCGACAACACCCCGCAGTGCCCATCGAATTTTATGGCTTTTTCCGGAAAAAGGTAAGAATCCTGGGCCGAACGTAGCGAATTGAGGTCGACCCTCCGCTGTCGAGGGTGAAATTGTGAAATATTCATTTAAGCGGATTAAGATATTCTTTATTCTTTATCATATGGATATGGAAGTGGCGCCAATGGATACCCTATGTTTTTCTGATGAAAATCATGCCAAATATCATGCAAATCGGACAACTTTTACACAGGGAATACAAATAGCTTGTGTCAAAGTAGTCCGATTTGCATGATATTTGGTATGATTTTCAACAGAAAAACATAGGAAATCCATTGGCGCCACTTCCATCTCGATACGATGAAGAAAAGAAACATTTGAAATCCTGAACATTTCTCAATTTTTAATGATATTCCAAACCCTTCGAGGGTCGAAAGCCATAAAATTCGATGGGCACTGCGGGGTGTTGTCGCTCCTTCCACGGGGTGACGGGCGTAAATGCAGAATTACCCTGTTTCTGTTTCAGAAATAAAATAATTCTTTATTCTTCATCGTATGGATATGGAAGTGTCGCCGATGGATTCCTTGGGGTTTTCCGATGAAAATCATGCCAAATGTCGTGCAAATCGGACTACTTTTACATAAGGAACACAAATAGCTTGTGTCAATGTAGTTCGATTTGCATGATGTTTGGTATGATTTTAATCGGCGGAACGCCAGGAATTCATTGGCGTCACTTTCGCACAGATCTGATGAGAAATGAGGAATTCGAAGATTTCTCACTTCCTAATAGGTACTCCAACCCCGTCCGAGGGTCGAAAGCCTTCGGAGAGACACCACGGGGGTTTGGGTTAACTCGTCACGGTTGCGAGGCAAATCAGGCGTTTCGGCACAATCACCCTGTAGTGTCGCCACCTCTTCTGCCACTCGCCATCCAGTCACGCGATTCGCGGCAGCGGGGTTTGTCCACGAGATGTCGATCGTCGACTCCCCGCGCGCGCCGCGATATGTCGTGATCCCTGGTTCGTTAAGAAACGAGAGCCCCAGGCTCGCTGCCCACTCCGACAGCATCTCGCCTCTCGGTCCCGTCCGGGGGGAGCCCCACTCGGTCGCGTGGGCATTAAAGTCCCCCAGGACGAGAATCGGGCGGTTCCCGGCCGAGGCGACGAACGCTGCCACCTGGTCGAGGATCACCTCGAAATCCCGAAGGACCCAGGAAGGAGGGGCGTAGCACCCGACCACTGTGTATTCCCCCCATTCCACCGCCACCCACCCGTGTCCCTGCCCGGAGACTCGGCCCGAAGGGGAACCCCCCTCCTGCCGCCACGTGATGGCCACAAGGCCGTTCAGGTCACCGACCCAATTCGGCCGGACAGGGACCCAATACGGCTCAGCGATCACCGCTAAACTAATTTCCCACTCCGCGCGCGTTTGTTCAAACAGACTCTGTGCCGCACTGCAATGATTCAGGTTTCCCTGGAGGATCCTCAGTCCGCGCGACATTGAAGAACCGATTTGGTGACCTCCTCCTGGTCCATCTCTGAGAACCGCACTGTGGCTTCCTCCTGAGAGCCGGAGGGCTCGTTCTCATCTGTACTATGGCTCGGTCCGGGGGGCTCCCTGGGTTCAGTGCCTATCCTAGCAGTGGTAGGGGGCGAGCTCTCCGGTGTTGACTGCTTATTCCCCTCGGGCCCGTGTACGAATGTTTTTAGAAAAAACTTTCTTTTTGAGGATGGCGACGTTCCTGATGTAGATGGAACTTCGTTTCCCTTCACGCGAGAAGTCTTCGGGGATCCGATTGGGGAAGCGCCATGGTTCCGCTTTCTTCTCTCTTCGCGTCTCTGCGTCTTAGATTTGCGAGGAGGTCCTACTTCCGTGTTGGTCAACACCTCCACCACCATTTCCGTCGAGGCTGAATCGCCCGTCGCGCCACTCTCGCCTGATCCACTCGGCTCCGACGCGTTAGTCGTCGTAGGTGGGGCTGCTGAGGTATTCTCCTGTGCCTTTCCCTCAGCGCAAGCCCGCTTCCCTCCCCGCGCAGGAGGGTGGCACGCAGCGCTGCCCAATCTATGGTCCGCGGGTCCATCCCCGTCCGAGCAGAGCGGACAACGAGGGGACGCAGCACACTCACGCGCCTTGTGACCTGTCGAGCCACATCTGTAGCATAGCTGGGTGCGGTCCACCGTGCTAGTGCATTTCGCACGGACATGGCCAGGCTCCAGGCACCGGTAGCACTGAAGTCGCCGTTGTGCCAAAGCTCGCACCCGAGCCTGCATGCCGTTCACACATATGCGGCCAGTCCCCGTTAGTCGATTCGCCGCAGCCAGGGGGCAACGCACCCACATCGAGAACAATCCCGAAGCGTCGCGACGGAGCACCCCTGTGGCAACATCTACCGTGTCGCACGCGCCCTGGGCGGCTATGGCCTCCCGCACGCCCTCCTCCGAAGCCATCTCCGTCAGGCCGACGACTCTCAGCTCTGCTCGGCGCTGAGGGCAGTGCACGCGCACCCCGGAACCAGCAAAGGCCTCCTCTAACCTGGACTTCAACGCAGCGGCCTTCGCCGCGCTCTCGGCTCCCGGAAGCTCCACTACAAGTCCCCCCGTGACGGCTCGGCGAGGCCTCATCGCCGTTATCCCTAAGGACGCCACCTCGATGGAGGCCATGGCTGCGGCCATTTGCCTTCCGAACTCCTGTTCCTGTCCAGTGGGGGCTGTGATCGCGACCGCCGCTGATCTAGGGGGGCGCGGAAGAGAGACCCTCATGGTAGCAGAGGCCTTCGTTCCCCCGCCGCCACCTTTCTTTTGCTGCTGTGGGACAGTTTTCCCACCCTCCGGTGTCGCGCCCGGCATCTTGCCGCTCCTGCTCTTGCGCCCCACGACCTGCGCCCAACTCTGAGGAGCAGGACCCCGAGCCGCTTCCTTGGAACGCACCGCGTCGTCCGATTTCCCCTTCGCACCCACAATCCTGGGTCTTAAGGGCGCTGTCGTCGTCGTAGTTTTCGTCACGCGACGCTCGCGAGGCGAAGCTGAAGTTGCCGGCGCGAGTGACGCTTCCCCCCATGCTGCCGCGACGTCGGCGGGCGCGACCCCACCGGAGGGGCCACCCTTCTTTGCCCTCCCCGGTTTCGAAGATTTCGAAGACTTCGAAGATTTCGCGGATATCGTAGGCTTACTCGCTACCCCGCCCCTCCCTGACTTACCTTTGGAGGATCCTACAGACACAGGGGGCCCTTCGTTCCTGTCCCCCCCCCCCCCCCCCCGCCGCAGCCGGAATCAGCGAGACAGCGGGCAGTGCACCAGGTCGGGCGATGACTTTTCCCAGCGCGAAAAACCTCGACTCGACACTTCTCTCTAGAGCCTCCATCCGCTCCACCACTGCCCCGACGGCGGCGACAACGTCAAAGATCCCCTCCACTGTGGTCCCGCACCCGTCCCTCTCGAGCCGCCCCAGTGTCGGGCTGCCCCGCGCAGGCGACGAGGGGCCTGAGGCCGTCGGTGGTTCCATGACGCCTGCAATTTTCGAGGGACTTGTCCTCGACTCCAGGGTAGGACTCTCAATGGCCTCCAGGCGCTGTCGCTCCGCTTCGGCCGCGGCAGCTGCCCCCCTTTTAAAGGTTTCCACCGTCTCGCGTTCATCCGCGAGCTCTCTCTTGAGGCGAGCCACCTCACACTTGAGGTCCTCCCACAGCCCCTCGCTGTGCTTAGTCGGTTGGTTCCTGGCCAGCTCCCGTCTCAGCTCTTTCAGCTCTGTCGCGTAGCGGTCGTTCTCCTCCATCAGCTGGATCTCCAGGTCGCAGGATCTATCGCCACTGCCCAGCGCGGCGCTATCGTCCGTCGGCGTCGTCCCTCTACCCCACGACGGGTTCCTTGAACGCTTCAGCCTATCCAGCTCAATGCCAAGCCGGTAGGCTTTCTTCTCCAGGTCGCCGCGGGAGACTGACGCGAAAAGTCTCTTCCTCTCCCTTAATTCCCTGGTCCGCCGCGCGCTTGGGCACAGGTTTGCCTCCGAGCACTCCCGAGGGCGACCGCCACTGTGCCGCGGTCTCGGCTTCTCCGAGAGTCTGAACTCCTCTTCAGCCGAAACAGCCCGCGACCCTCCGGCCGATCCCGAATCGCTGCCCTCCATCGCCGACGCGATATCGCTGTCGCCCGAGGGGATATGGGCGAAATCCTCCAGTCGCAAGGGGCTGTTGCTGCGACGCATAACCGAGTCCCCGACTGCCAGGTCGAGCCCAGGAAACTCATCCCCCTCCACCAGGGCTCCGGACCGCGATCCGGAGCAATCCCCCTCCCCGGAAACCCCCCGTCGTGAACCCGGTGCCAACGATGATCGGGAGGGTGCAGCCGGGTATTTCTTGGGAGACCGTCTCACCGCGAGCTGGATTCCAGATCCCCAGCTTTTCAGCTTGCCCCGGAGACTCGCGAGGACGCCGGTACCGTCCACGGAGACATCGCTGATGACCCTCGGCCCGGTCCTGGTCTTCCAGGTTCTAGCTTTGGGAGCCTTCATGTTCTGGGCATGGGCTCCCTCCACAGTCTGCCTCGTCGGTTCCGATAAAGTCGGGGTCGAGACGCCCGACGACCTCGGAGCGCGGGGCGCACCTCCCCTCGCTGTGCTCTCTGCAGTTCCGGACATATTATTCCGTCGCGACGAGGAGGAATCAACTCCTTCTGTCGCGCCCACATTTTCTTCTCGCAGAGGACGTGTTTCTCCGTTTCCACGTTTCCCCTTCAAGGCCCTGCGTTTCGGGCTCGACCCGGAAACTTGTCCAGAGATCGCGTCCGTCTCCTCTTCAAAATAGCTGTCATCGCTGCTAAGCAGCGAGCAGCTGTCGTTCTCTCGGCGAGTCTCGTACTTCTTCGGGGAGGAAGAAGTACCCTTGAAACACTCCGAGTCCAATTCAGGACCTGATGCCTGGTCCGTTGTTGCCCAATCGTAGTCCGTATCGTGAAATGCCATGTCGTCGTCGTAGTTCCTGTCCCGTGGAAGTTCCCCCATGTCGATCCCCTAGATATGCACTTGTCTCGCGGGCCCCCCAGATAGGTTATCCAGGCGCGCGGGAAATCCCGCGAGCGCCGGATGGGAGGTTAGGACACTTCGTTCCTATCTCACGCTGGCAGTACTCGTCGGGGAACGATTTTGGATGGACACTTCGATTCACCGCACCCACTGAAACTCCCTGACCACAAAAATCATGCACATGCACACCAAATTCACACCAAAAACCTATGATTTTTGTATACGCGGCAAAACCTCAACGTCGTGAAGCGAGAGCCACGCCACCTAGTCCACCTCTACACCTGCCGCCTGTTTCAAACTCTCGCTCCAAACAAATCTATCAACATTTCAATCCATTTTAGAGTAGTTCTTGAATTAGACGCTATCCATAAGCAGAGGGCACTACGTCCAGTCTTCAAATGAGAAGTCGGTAATACACTTTCGCTGAAATACCCTTTGAGACTGAAATGCACCTCATAGTATAGACGACGTTCTATACATGGCGCCTATATAGCAGGTAGCACTCGACGTCTTACGGCCGATTTCTTCATCTTCAGTAATCTTCCAGTTAAAGTTATGTTCCACATAACTGCCAAATGATAGGATCCTATTGGTTTAGAGCATCTAAATGCTCTACGCCAATTTATCGTTCACTGACCAGAAGATTACTGAAGATGAAGAAATCAGCCGTTAAACGTCCCAAGCCCGTCCCAAATACGTCCCAAGCCCGTCCCAAACACGTCCCAAGCTCGTCCCAAGCGCATCCCACAGACGTATTTAGGACTTTGTACAGATGGCGCCACTGTAGTTACACGACGTCCCAAAATCGTCCCAAAATCGTCTATAGACGTACCACAGCCAAAGAGAAGGTATACCAAGAGGCGACACTCCTAGGCGGTATCTTTGAAGTTCTTCCGTTGGCTTGTCCCTTTAAATTGGTTGTATAGGCAGCTGTACAGGGTTATCCACTGAAGACTGGCGGCGCTCGCGCGAGTAGAAATGAGAACGGCAACAACGTCACACGCATAATTACTACTACAATCATATGTCGATACATCCGCCATCTGTGGGCTATTGCTAAAAGTATAGGTTCGTGTAGATGCCAGTAGAGAGCACAAGGCGCTTTTGGCTGTCTCCCCAGATAACTTTACATTTGACGTAACCGACGGAGAAGAAAACGACAGTCGTTTTACCACAGACCAGGTATAGAATAGACCTCTCATCCTTTTGTCTTCAGTGTCACAGGTCTGAAGTACCGATATTCTGAAATAACCACTGGTTTTCGAGCGCCCTCTCGAATTTTCGAGCGGTGGGTGCCGGAAACATAATGTGTTTCTAGTATTGATACAGGTAAAGCTGCCGGTACCGCCGAGGAAACTATAGAAGCTATGTTATACAGGGTGTCCCACTAAATCGGTTCACTTCAAATATCTATTATTTCAAGTTATTACTTAAGCGAAACACGGTGAAACTAGTTTCTTTACAGACATAGATTAGATGTGGAGGTCAATTTTATTTTTCAAATGGACTGTCAAATTCAATAGAATAGCGAATTCTGAGTATGAAAGTACTAAATTTCGTGCATTAATCCTAAAACTTATTGTTTCTGAGATATTCAACATTCTCCATCCTATGACTTTGATTAAGAAATTTGAAGCTATGCTCAGTTCATTTCGGATAGCCGGCCGTTGAATGCGAAAATAATAAAATAAAACAATAAATACGAACGCCAAAGTGGGCTTTTTGATTCTTGAAAGTACATATACACATGCCATGTGACGCGTGTGTAATAAACCAAATGAACGACACTTAATATAAATTCAAACATATTGATATATTTATTAAAACATGATACAGAAATTAAACAACTAATTAAATTTATGACGCAGCAGAATATAATGAATATTCCAACCAGTTGAAACAATTTTTTAGAAGTATGTGAAGCATTTGGAGAGTACATATTATATCGAACTTGATGCGGCTTTGTTTTTCAGCTACCTGTCTTGCTTCTTTTAACTATTTCACAGCTTCAAGGTGAAGGGCGACAGCAAGTCATAGTTGTGTAAGTGGTAGGGATGCACCACTACAGTGGTTCGCGCTATGTCGGTGTGCCAGCCTTTCAATGGGACGATTAAAGACCATCATCGACTCGAACCAGCGCAAGTGCAGCTAGCCTAAATTTTCTCTGTCGGGGGTCCCGTCTCGAGTTCTGAGGTCTCTTCTTCGAGAAATGCCCACAATTTTCGTTTAAGCTGGTAAACTCTGTAAAATGGATTAACGAAGAGCAAAGAACCTTTTGTTTCCTTTCATGAATGCAGATTTCGTTACTCTTTTATCCAATAATGTAATACGTGTTATTTATGATGTAAGATTACGGGTTGAGGACTCCGTAATGAGCATCGTGACGGGCCGAAAAAAGATAGGCTCAGTCGGGAATCGGATTAACCGTTCTTTTAATAATCTTTGATTTCTGAGAAACTATAATATAATGTAAAATATAATATAAATATAATATTAACCCTCCGTATCCAGAACCTGTGTCTTTTTAGACCCATCATTTCAGAGCTCACGCACACAGTGACAGAGCGGTTAATATTATTCGAGCTTGAGCGACCATCCCTACCTGAGTTATACTGTATCGGTGAAGGTCTCGAGCGACCGTGGATTTTTTATTAGTGAACTATCGGTGTGGGTCCGTCAAGTCCCAGGCACACGACTCGACGTCCCGTACTCGGAGGGTTAAATATATACAGGGTGTCCCAAAAATGTTGCGTTTCCTTAAAGGGGGTGATTCTGGGGGTGATTTCAAACAACTTTTTCCTTTGCGAAAATGCTCTCCGATGTTTCGTTAACGAGATATTAATAAAAAGCACCGACCAATCACAGCGCGAGTCTGACGGCCGAGTTCCCGCGGCAGCGTGGCTACGAGCCGCGCTGCGACTGCGACGAGCAAGCAACTCGGCATGCATCGAAGAAACTTGCGTAGAATGGCAAATGAAAAAGACGTAACAAATAAAATCGAACATGTTGTCATGGTTTGTTCGTTATTTAAAGTGAATAATGAATAAAGGATAAATGGATGAAAATCACGTGTAACGTAAAAAGACGAATACGCATTTTTTTTTTTAGAAGATTCGAAAATAATAATTATTTGAAGTGGGAGGATAAGGAATACGTAAATTTCCTTGTGTTAAGGGGGTAGACACGTCACGTGACACGGGCGATGCACCGCGCTGTAATACCGACAATCTAACCTGAAACATGGATTTAGTAGGATACGTTTAACGTCATTATATGAGCGAATTTTGGGCTGGGCGAGGTCTCATTCGAAAGAGGAAGGTTCAATGCAATACGCTCTGGACATCGTTTGAGTCACAAAACTCTTTTAGTGACCTAAAAGTACTTAAGGAGGTAAACACGCCACGTGACACGGGCGATGTACCGCGCTGTAATACCGACAATCTAACCTGAAACATGGGTTTAGTAGGATACGTTGTTTGTCATTATACGAGCGAATTTTGGGCTGGGCGAGGTCTCATTCGAACGAGGAAGGTTCAATGCAACACGCTCTACTCATCGTTTGAGTCACAAAACTCTTATAGTGACCTAAAAATACTTGGAATCTGCGAGTGTATTTTGTCCATTTTTTCTCTACTTTGGTCACTCATATTATTACATATCAACAAAATCTCGTCGAACCATGGCCAGAGCGTGTTGTACTGAACCTTCCTCTTTCGAATAAGACCTCGCCCAGCCCAAAATTCGCTCATATAATGACAAACAACGTATCCTACTAAACCCATGTTTTGGGCCAGATTGTGTCGGTATACAGCGCGCTGCATTACCCGTGTCTACCCCCTTAATAACGTAGTCACGAAAAGGTAATGTAACAGGAAATTAACGAAAGGTGATAGTTGTTCGTTATTGTGATAAAAATCCGTAATTCAATAACGGCCAGCACTGTTGGTGGTAACGAATAAGTCTGTTTAAAAGGCCCGAATAAATGTTTTCGTACGGGAATTTAGAGAATTATCGCCGGAAATAAGCCATCGCTTGGGTTAAATTTAAAAATGAATTATCAGCAATAAAGTAACTAAAACTCACCCTTGTTGGAAATTCACCTGCAGCTTGAAAATCTGTGCCACAGGGTCACTGAACCGATCCTGGTCATCGATGGACGAGCTCCGTGCACAGCTGGTCCCAGGTATCCTTACATTCCCACTACCCAAAGTTAAGGGTCGCAATGTCAGGTGCATCCAGGTCAACGTACGGAATATTCACTTCACTGCACGGCTACTAACACTGATCACTTTGCTTTTAATGGAACATGTTGTTCCTACGTTTCAAATATTGGTGGCCGGAAGGGGCCGATTGTTTTTAATTGAGGAACTGCTCGACATGGCCACCGTCATTATCGACGCATTTTTGAGCGCGGAGAGTGAGCTGCCTTTGAACACCTTGTAATGTTTCCGGCGTTATGGTGGCCACCGCTGCGTGGATAAGCGCGACCGCTTCTTCAGGAGTGTCCACCGGCTGACGATACACCTCATTCTGAAATGATTGTTGTACAACAAATACAAAACGTAAGTAAAAAAAAAAGAATATCTACAACAGGAATAAGTAAAGAGTAACAGCAATAATCAAATTACCTTCAGGTAGCCCCAGAAGAAAAAATCCAGCGGATTCATATCCGGTGACCGTGGGGGCCACGCAACGTGGGCCTCTTGGCCGCCGCGGCCGATCCACCTGTCCTGAAAGGTTTCACCTAAATAGGCGCGGACATTATCGGCGTAATGTGGCCCAGCTCCGTCATGCTGGTAGTACATGTTCTGTCGGATCTCATATGGAATATCGTCCATAAGATCCGGCAGAACATGTTCTAAAAAACGTTTATACGCTTGGCCGTCCAGCCTGTTTGGCATAATGTACGGCCCAACGATAAACTCGCCACAAATGCCGGCCCATAGGTTGATCGACCAACGGACTTGTGCTGCACATGGACGAAGCGCTAGGGGATTTTCGTCGTTCCACACATGCAGATTGTGGGAATTGAAGCAACCTTCTCTGTTGAAAATTGCTTCATCCGTCCACAATATGTATTTGGTGAACGACGGATTCCTTAGCACTTCTCCCAACAGCCACCTGGAATATTCAATCCGCTGGATGTAATCCCCGGCGTGCAAATGTTGCACCCGTACATATTTGTACGGATGCAACTTGCGATCCTGGAGGATTCGATGTATCGTCGTCCTGCTGACACTAGAACAAAATGCAAGAACATCCACTATTAGATAACATTTTTTTCTTAATTAATAATTGCTGCAGTTATTTTGAACTGTCACTTACTCTAGGCGACGGCTCAAGACGCGCACACTGATTGTTGGTTCGGCTTCAACGGCGTCGAGGATTCGCTCGATGGTGCCCAGATTTCGCGCTGTTGCGGGTCTGCCCACCTCGCTACCTCGCGGCATCATGGATCCCGTCGAGTATAGCCGCGACGCTACCCGGCGAAATGTATCCTTGCTTGGAGTTTCTATTTCAGGATATTCTAACGCAAATGCTCGCACAGCAGCACTTGCGTTCCCGTTGTTCCGGGCGTACACCCAGATCATCCTGTAGTATTCTTGGGCCGTGTACATTTCTGCCACGCGATTGCTAGCTGACTGACAGGATTTTTTCCAAGCAACTTCCGCTACCCCCAAGTAGCTTCTCTGGTTCCATTATGAGTTAACTCCCACCAGGGCAAGAGGCTTTAGGTAAAAAGAAGTCAGCACATTTTCGGAACACACGTGTTTTGCAGAAGTGCAACGAACACTTTCACAAAAGCCCGCGCTCCGTCCTTCTACTGCCAATGTACCCATTGCTTCGAGATAGAAAACAGACACCACGTGTATCGGTTCGAAAGGGTCCGAACGGAAGAGACAGTCTTCGAGTTGCTATAAAGAAGAAAATGCATACCATTCCTGTTTCCCCTTTCCGAGACCCTGAGTTCACGGCTGCTACGAGGCGGAACCAATTAGGGTAACTGTACCTAATATCGCCAGGCAAAAATTAAATCGCTGCCAATTGAATAATAATTGATATTTTTACATGCAGTTTGTTTCAAAGTAAAGAGAAATTATTCATCTTTCATGTAGCATAAGTTAGAATCGTTGAAACCTACAAAATTTTAATTAGGACTCAAGAAACGTAAGACATGCAAAAATCGGGTCCTGAAAAAAGTGTACCTAATATCGCCAACTCAAGAAATATTGATTAATTCATGTATATATGAGTTTTTAAGTCATTTTCACAGGTGATTTTATTATTTCGTGCACTATAAATGTATTTTTATCTATCTTTGATTTTATTTATATTAGAAAAACAGAAATTTACAAATATAGATTTTTAAAATATTTTATTTTCCACATTCCGATGTACATATTGGACAAATAAAATTTATTTCGGTCGCTCCGCAAATTTTGTGATCCCACCTGTAACAAACATTACATCGAAACCATTGTTCTCCGGTAGGCGGTATTCGGAACACCCATACTGCTAAAAGAAAAACAGTATTTTCATCACGGAACATATTTGAATCGATTTCATACCTTAAGTACATTATTAATCAGGTATTTCTAGTAGATAGTCTTATATTCATGGAATTATTAGACTTTTCTCCTTCGAATAGGATTTAAAATTGTGGCAGTCCAATAAATTTTTCCACTATCAAGATTCTCCAAAATCCTTCCCCTTTTGTAATCGGTGATCACATGACGCTGCAATTACAGCATGTCTTCCTACATATGGTTAGGCACTAATTTAGTGCATAACCGATAAATTTTACTGCTTACTTTGCAAGATACAGGGGATGGCGATATTAGGAACAGTGGCGATATTAGGTACAGTTACCCTAAGTCATAAATTATCCGAAACTGTAGGAAACCGTTCTCTACCGCCGACTCGCCGGACAATAAACCGCGACCCTGGCGAAATGCTCTGGCTGATCAGCCTGATTAATTTTGAAGAACTAGAAATTACAGAGTATTATCCAACATCAATCCGCCTCGCGGAAAGACACAGGAACAGAAGGGGTAGTCCGCTGACTGCGCGTAGTCCCGCCTGCTTCGTCCTACCTTCAAATTAAAGACGGATCCCTTATCTCTCGAGTATAAACACGCGCTCGAATTTCAAAACAAAAGCACGCGTCGACGTATTCTGTGCGAGGGAAGGTAGGCTTGAAATTCGATTGGTCCCAAACTAACCAATCGGGCCTGCTTATCTCAAGTGTCTAAGCACGCGCTCGAATTTCAAAACAAAAGCACGCGTCGACGTATTCCGTGCGAGGGAAGGTGGACCTTGGGGTCCAATTGGCCCCAAACTAACCAATCTGTCCTGCAGCCCTCCCAAACGGCCACTGTCCTGAAGAGGCCCTCTTCGCAGCAGTATCTCCTCCCCAAGGTCCACCATCGCTCGCACGGAATATCTTCTTGATGCTTGATGCTTTTCAATCTTTTGTGATTGACATTCCTAATACTTTAATTAATAAAATCCACAGTAGTTGCCACGCTATTCATTAATTCGTTAATTTTTTAGATTGACACTTTTTCAATTCACCAATAAACATACTAAATTTTATTCCAACACCAATAAATTGTGCGTTAAAAATATAAATCTCGTTTATTTTCGCTGAATTATTACCATTAGCATTCAAATTTCCTGCGACATTTTCTGATACATTAAGGTCTGCGCACACATTTCCGTTCCGTCTCCATTCCGCCTCCGTATGGTGTCCGTTCCGTCTCCCTGCGGTGTCCCTAACTTCACTGACAACTGTGTAGGGGGCCTGCTCTGATCCGGTAAGTCCCAATTCAGCCATTTCTGCAAGCCTGCTGTACAATTCTCTCAGTCAGTAGCGTGATACCTGTCGTATTGGAAACACCACTTTGTGTCTAATCGCGACAAATCGCGGATATGGACAGCCGTTAAGAACCGAAAACTAGGATTTCGTGGAGGGGATAGGGTGAAGCGAACGGGCGATTCCCCTTGCCCCTGTGACATTTCAGCTAGTGAGTAGTCTGCTTTTTTCTCATCTCCCAATAGTATGTGTATCGAGATTTCGAATGCGCATACCAGTCCACACTTACCAGCCTATTTCACAAATGCGAATTAGTGAAAGAAAATGTGTATTATGTACTTACATATGTACATACAGTGGAGACAAAAGTATTCGGACACCCTTTAAAACAGAATAACAACATTAAATTTGGTCCAAACGACGTGATTTTTTTAGAAGCTAGAAGGATTAGTTTACTAAGTAGGTGGCGTGTTTCGTCCCTTTGAAAGAAAAACAATCTTTTCATTACAATCATTAATAATAATCAGAATTATATCATGTTTGGTATAATTTTCATTGTAAAAACTCCAGCAATGCATTGGTGGTATTTTTATGGAGTTTTAATATTAATTATAGAAATTACCATTTCCATTACTGAGTGGCCTATTGCTGTCCTTGTCTTTATGACTCTAGGCTCTAGGACCCCAGAAGCGCGTGGTGCGAGAGCTTCGACCCGAGAACCTTTCATGGTCATAAAAAAAGGTCGACCTTTCCGTGATTTCCGGACTCCATCAGTCCAAATGCCCAAATATCGTTGGCAACCGAATTTTAGTTTCACCGAACGGATAGGGGTTCTACACGGACACCGGCTGACATCCTTGACACGGACAAGTGTGCGCTGTTCCATTGTAAAGCACGCAAACGATATTTTTTAACACGTATCTGGACGGCCCAGACCTGACGGATACGGAGAGGCCATCGAATTTCACGGAACTGACAAGTGTGCGCTGCTCCATTCCAAAACAAGCAACTGATACCTTGTACGTCCACGGAATGGAGACGGAACGGAGACGGAACGGAAATGTGTGCGCAGTAGAGCTGTTCGAGTACTCGAATATTCGAGTAGCTCGATATTCGAGTCGAGCCAGGACTCGGTTTCCGAACCGAGCCGAGCTCTCGATTAAAGCGAGCGGCTGGAAACAATTGTTTTGTTCGTCAATCGCTACCTTCATTGTGCTATCTACTCTAAATTTATAACCTGACGTTCCCGACGAGTGTCAAATGAGCTCGATTTTTAATCGAGCCGCTCGCTTTTTGATCGAGCCGCTCGCTTTTTAATCGAGCCGCCCGATTCATTCGAGCCAGTGATACCAGATCGAGGACGGGTGCCCTCGAGAATTTCCCCCACCTCGCGCATACTACGCCGGAGCAGCGTGTCCGTGAGCTCGGCGCTTCGGAGTCCAACTCACGGACGCGCTGCTCCGGCGTAGTGTGCGCGAGGTGGGGGAAATTCTCGAGGGCACCCGTCCTCGATCTGGCATCACTGATTCGAGCCGCTCGCTTTTTTCGAGCGCTCGGCTCGAATCGGTTATTCGAACCGAGTATATCCCGGCTCGCTTGTTTCGAGTCCTCGAACAGCTCTAGTGCGCAGACCTTTATGTAGTCTCTACACTCACTATAGCAAAAGGCCACTCTATTTCTATAAATAATAAGTTCTATGTCAAGTTGTATATAACTAAAATGTGGCTTTTATATTTATTTACAGATAATCGAAGCAGAAGATGATGCAGTGCGATCTACGTCAGAAAAAAAAATTTATTGAAACACGGCATTATTATTATTATATTAATTAAATGAGTTTATTCAGCTTCAATCCTCTGTTTCCTTCTTGTATGCTTGCTTTATATCTGAATATTCAAATTTAAATAAACCAATTCCACCAATCTCAAATATCCAAAGTTTATTACATAACTATTACTCTAGATTACATAGTCTGGGCCACCGCCGCCACGGCCACGGCCACGGTACTCCGACGTTACTATGTCGCGCAGAGTCACAGCCTGCGCCTGCAGGCTGTTCGCGCGCAAGCGAACAGCCCGCAGGATGGCCCATTGCTTTTGATTGGCCCGCACTGACGTGCCGCTCCTCGCGTGACGACGGGTCACATACTCTCCTGTAATTAGTAAAAAAAAAATTATTAGTAATGTAGGCGCTTTGGCGCTCGGAGATGAGAAGACGGCCTATGGTGCGGTGTGGCCAGTGATGCCAGAATCGTGGGACGCGGGACCAACCGCTTACCCCCACTATGACCCACCGTCGTCCCCCATTTTCTTCCCATCGCACTGCACACAAGCATATCCCTACCCCTGTCCGTGTGCTCGGCAGCCCAACAGGCAGCTCACACGGACAGGAGTAAAAATATGCTTGTGTGCAGTACGGTGGGAAGAAAGTGGGGGACGCCGGTAGGTCATAGTGGGGGTAAACGTTTGGTCCCGCGTCCCACGACTCTGGCATCACTGGGTGTGGCCCATAGGTGGCGTCCGTTAAGTAGGAGTTCGGTTCTAATGCCGGGTTTACACCAAGGCGAACACGAACAAAAACATTGTTCGCGAACGTTTTCGTCTGTTCTTGTCGTGTCCACACCGCCGCAAATAGAACAAAACGTTCACATACGATGCGTACACTGAGTTTTGTTCATGTTTGCGGCGGTGTGGACACGGCAAGAACAGACGAACACGTTCGCGAACAATGTTTTTGTTCGTGTTCGCCTTGGTGTAAACCCGGCATAAGAGAACCGGGGAAGTCGGCGTGGGGGAATCGGTTAGGCGGCTGGCCAGCACGCGGACGGCCCGGGTTCGAATCCCGGCACCGCGGCTTTCCCTTTTTTCCAGCTCCTACAGTTCAGAAGTGGGATTGACAGCGCTCTGCGGCGAGGTCACACTTGGTGTCAAGATTCGAGATGGTTGAATCCTCGATCTTGCCGTTGAGCACCAAGTGACGCTCCTGCGATTGTGGGGTGCCTCTCGTGCTGACGTTTCCGGTTCCGTTTGGTGAGGAATTTTGAGGAACGCGGCCGAAGACGGCCGCAGTTGTCAGGATGGCCGAGCTGTAGGCGCTTTGGCGCTCGGAGATGAGAAGACGGCCTATGGTGCGGTGTGGCCCATAGGTGGCGTCGGTTAAGTAGGAGTTCGGGACTAAGAGAACCGGGGAAGACGGCGTGGGGGTATCGGTTAGGCGGCTGGCCAGCACGCGGACGGCCGGGGTTCGAATCCCGGCACCGCGGCTTTCCCTTTTTTCCGGCTCCTACAGTAAAGTGTTTTATAATTCAAAAACCTTTGGAACGTTTAGATATATGCTAAAATGAATACTTTTTACAGTGTTCAAAGATAAAAAGATCGGAATTAATATCTTTTCTCCAGAAAATGTCCAAAAATTTTGTTAAAACACTGCGGTACAAGATATATATACTATCTAATGTTATGCATAATAAAAAAATTGTTCATTTAGATCTATTTCCAAGCATTCGAAATGTATGTAATTCCTTAAAATGTGTATGTATTGTATTTACCGTTTGCCGTAGCCGGCCTCCCTCTAGACTCTGGAGGTGGTGGTGGCGGTAGTGGTGGTGATGGTGGTGGTGGTGACCGTGATGGTGGCCGTGATGGTGGCGGCGGTGATAGATGTGGCGTCAGAATTTCCATTGAAATGTCATCATCTAAGTCTGGAAAAATAAATTGGAATAAGTGTATATAAATTTGTATTATTTTTTATTTTAACTTTTCTATAAGTTAATATAAAACTTACCACATAAAAGTTGTTCCTCCTCGTTTCTCTACAAAAATTAATATAAACAATTAATTAGCAAAAAAAAATCAAAAGTTCATAAAAGCGGCGTATGATAGAAGATATACATGTAGCGCAAGGATACGCATTGTTCAGTTGCAAATTATAACTAGCAGTAAAAGAAGAAGATATTAGACACGTCGAAGCATATTCTATAACTTATAACACCAACGATTATAAATATCAAACATATCTGAGTTGAACGTAAATCTAACTTTATTATGTGAACGATTCGCACTTATAACTAGTAGTAAAACAAGAAGATATTAGACACGTTGAAGCATATTCTAATAACTTATAACGCCAACGATTATAAATATCAGACATATCTGATTTTCACAAATTATTAGAAGCTAAAGCCAGGAATCCACCGGGAAGCTAAGGTAAGCTATGCGATGCTATGCTATGCGATGCTATGCCATGCTATGTTTTAAGAAAATTAGCTTCAATACATTCTTATGGAACCGTTTCCACCAAAAGCTAAGCTAACTAGGAACACTATTCAATTGATGATGGAGTCGTGCAGATTTTTTTATATAGATCGAAAGTATATGTCAAAACGGTCACAAAAATGTAAATTAAAGATGCTCCCAAAAGCTGGTCTGACCTTGAAAAAATAGGGAAGGTAGAATAGGGGAAAGAAAAGAAATGAATGAAAGACAACGACAAAACCGTGTGTTGAAATTTAATTATCTCTATTATATGAAAATACATTATATTAAATGAATGATAATGGATTAATGATAGATAACAATTAGAAAAAGTTAATGATAATTTTTAATGAAAAAATTTTATTGTACATTTTCGATTTATTTCTACATACCCTCTCATATTACGCCATCTGTGTGAGGACACCTTGCACAATAACAAAGGAATATAATATACAGTAAAGTCTCGTTAGCCGCTCGCTGGTCGGGACCGGCGTTGAGCCCGTATCGTGAACGGAGCCTTAATTCCGAGTGTGAGTTTCTCGCTTCTTTCTGGCTGAAGGGGGGAGCGAGATGAAAAGCTTTACATGCGCGGCGGGCGTGCACGATGGTCGCAAGCGGTTACGGTGAGTACGGGAACCGCTTCGCAAAATCTTGATGCTGGTCCGGCTGTTCCCGTGCTCACCGTAACCGCGCACGCCCGTCGCGCACGCAAAGGACGGATTGTCACGGGGTCTGAAAGACAGTGCGAGACAAAACATCAATGCGTCGTCTGCCTCGTACTGTCCTCGTTCGCTTTCAGTGCCTTCGCTCGATCTTGTTCCATCTCGCACTCGCCTTCGCCGGACAAGAGCGAGACAGAAGTGGTGGGGATAGCGAAAAGTCCATATCGTGTACACCGAACCGAGCCCGTAACGAGACTTTACTGTACTTCGAAATTCTGTCAGAATAATTAATTGTGGGCTTGATAGACGAAGAGATGTTGTGCACATAAGTTGATAAAATTCTGTAACTGCGTTTATACTGCTTACTATAATGTATAATAACATTTTTGGAGCACATTTTCCAGAGTTAGGTAATAATTCAAGAATATATAAAGCGAGAAAGTATTTTGAAAGTGTCCAAGTGTATTTAACACTTTATGCACTCGTTATGTAAAATACCTTATTCCCTTGCATATACGAATAAAAGTAGTTTTATGTATTTGTATTTGTACATTGTATAGAAGATGAAATACGATTTACATACTTTTTCTAATGGCGCTTTCGGACGGTCGCACTTACAAACAGTGCGCCCCGGTGCGACCGTCCGAAAGCGCCATAAAATTTGAATTAGTAGTGATATTCTTTTATATTAAGACACATTATTTTATATTTTTTCCAGGGATAAATTTATGTAGTTTAAAGGAGATTTAGAAATATGTCACAGATACTAGGTTGCCCCTTTTAATAGGGGTGTGGAACAATTGCTGCTGGTAAAAATGCTTTCAAATTAATGTCTCCTTTCGCCTTTCTCGGCGGCTCGTTCTTTGTAACGACAGCGTTGAATCCATTATGATCATCTGCTGTATAAGTAACTGTTCTAATTGAGCCATCTGCTTCAACTACGGAGTATTCACCCTTGACAGCATCGCCATCCCTTTCTTCCCAAGCTGATTTCGAATCACCTGTGTATCCGTCTAGGACACCGTAATTGAATGAATATTTTGGATATGCCTGTAAACATATATAGTTTTTATATTCACATCTATCTCTAAATCTTCTATATATATTGTTGGGATGTCCATGTGGAAGGTTCGTAAAAGAAGGTACACATGGCGTGACGACAAACACTAATTATATTCTAACAACTAAGGTATGCGAAATGGTGTAATACAGAAACTCCCGACTTGCTCGATCCGCCATGACAGACTGATCCTCCGCGCCGCCGCCCGGCGCGCACTCTCGTGGCGCTTTTCCAAGGCTCGTGTGGTCCCCAACATATATAAAATTCACATCAAATACCACTGACAATCACGATTTCTTTAGAACGACTGATTCAATGACCATGAAATTTGGAAGGTGAGTTCCTCTGGACCCCTAGGTGTTCGCGAAGAAATCTTTTTAGAAAACTCCCTCCACTTCACCGAAGAAATATAGATACCCCCAAATCCCCCACCTTTATTACTACGCTTCTGTAAAGGATTTAATAAGTTTATTAAAAAAGCTTAATGTGCAGATTATTAGATTAATAACTGAGTATACAAACTGCATAGTCAAGTTAGTCACAACTATGCGGGGGGGGGGGGGGGGGGGTTGGCATTACAGCACGTGCCGCGGATCGCAGGCGTCACTCACAAGAGAACACCGCGAACCCGGACTCACCGATTGGAACGCAACTTTGTGGGTTTTTAAAGTGACTCAAAACATGAACAACGGTGTTTTTCATTTGGGCCCTATCGCCCTTTAAGGGGATGAAAAGTAACCCCAAAGTCAAATTAGCACTTCCACTTTTTTGTGTGTAACTCTTAAAGTACAAGATACAGAAAAAATGTTTCAAACAAAAGTATAATGGTGCAATAAGCGCTGCAAACTCGTGTTAACAAAATTTTGAAAAACGTTTAAAAAATACCTGAAGGAAAAAAAAACTTTTGTAACTTGTATGAATGCTGCATGAGCCCGCGCGATTATTTGATTAAAGAAATAGGTACATGAAGTTATTATTAAGTTAGTATTAATTTTATGAGAGTTTGTGAATGAATATTTATTACTTGTTATAGTTTTATCCGTGGGTATACGTTTGTTTAATTTTACATTGAACTGTTAAAACGCGTTTTTCTTGCGCTCTTTAAATTCGTATTTGCCTTAACCATATCAATCTCCCCCACAGTATTGTAGGGTTTTGTGTATTGTGCGTGTTTGGTGTGCACTTATTTAAAGAGTTTTTGGCATGTATGAATTTAGTTGTTAATGCTTTTACCTGCCAGAATGTTTCTTCTCTTAATAATTTTGTGTTCGTTAATATCATTAGATATTATGTAAATATTTAATGCTTGTCATGGATTTATTTTGTTACTAAATGATTATCAACTATTTATCAGAATATATTTTGCCGTCATACAGTACAGACGTGTTTTCTTTGTGTTCCTCTCCAATCCTTGATCATTCCAGTATTTGGATTCCCCAACAGTATATATATATAGCTATACGTACAACTTGTTAGCCTTGTTCGTTCATGAACAAAACGTATCGATATTTGTTTTGACATTTATTTTTAAATAAAAGATTCCAATTATTTGATTGCGATGATACATGAGAAGGTAAAAGGACATTTGGCATGTTTCAATAAGAACTTCTTTTAATTACATCTTACGAATATTTATTAATGAAATAATAGTAGCAATAGTGATTTTAAAATTGTAAAAAAAGAAATCAATGTAAAATCAATTTTGTACGTATCTCTATAGAAAACTTTTATAGATTCCAAATTACATACCGTATTCTGTGTTCCTTTTTGGCTTCTTGTGTCAGTAGCGACAACAGCTGACGATGTTTTAAAAATCGGCGGAGCTATGTATACCAGGGACGACGTCCTCGGCAGTGGTCTGTATAAAATTGGTGACGAGACCCTCACGTATGTTGGCAACGTTGGCTCCACTCTACTTCCGATTGATTTAAGAGCGCAAGCTATTGGCACTGATACACCATCCACGGAAATCGCATCGATTGGTACGCAAGGAAATCTCCTGAAGATGGAATATTAAGTTATATTCACTTTTTATTATCTATGAGTCATTGGAAGTTTGCCACACTATTTTTCCTCCTTATCTATACTGAATTCATCCTAAGAAAAATCCTACGCCCAGACCGTTTAGTGACCGTTCTGCGCAGCCCTCACTACCGCCTACGGGTCCGACGCAGGCGAATGACAGAAAGGTAACTGGCGATAAGACGGAGAAAATCGTAGGCGGTTAAGTGGGGGTCGGACCAACCAGCGCCTCCTCAGAATCATCCCTGCGCCGAACAGGATTTTTCTTAGGATGAATTCGTATAGCAGCAGCGGTCCAAGAGAGGGGTGACGCAATGTGTGGTTCAAGTCCGGAGGGGGTTTCTTGTACCCCCTTCAGGATAAGTCCCCTCTATTGCGGGGGGCTTGGCGGGAGAGGTTCCAGAGCACCGAGGTGTGGGGGGGGGGGGGAGAGAACGCATCGTTTTGTTTGGATCTCACCCAAGTCCTCCCCCTCCACCGTGCCGACCTCTCCAGTCAGGAGGCCACTCTGGAGTTTTTAGTGGGTGCAAATCCCACATAACCCTGGCCTCCCCCCGGAAGACGGGAAACCATCAAGAGGAAAAAAACTCGTCTGTGATTCCATACCTCGTCTGTGGAAGAATGCTTGATTTTCTCAACCGAAAACATTGAAATCTACTTTACCACCAGGAAAACTACAGATGGTTGTTAACAAAAGGTAAATATAAACAGGCAATAGACTTTTACGCACTTTTAAACTGAGAGTTAAAGGGTTAATGTATTTCGAAAATAAATAGGGCTGTACTTCCGAAAACCCTCATGCTCCGAATTGGTTGAAAATTTGGGAAACAGTTTCATTGTGCATAGAAATAATGTTTGCGAGAAGAATTTTTGGCGACTGGAAATATTTTTTTATAATTTAAGCGGAACACGTCAGCTTCCAGTAGGACGTTCCACTCACCTCCTCGTGCCCTTCAAGCGCCTACGATGCACGCGTATTTAGGTGAAATTCAAAGTCAATTTTCTCGAAAACGAAGCGTTTACCGCAATTTCGTCACTCTTGATTTTCGTCTTATTTTCGCCGGTATAATCAATCCTTAGAGTATTGACCACAGGTAGAGAAACACCTTGTACTATATTGCGTCGGTAAGGTAGGGAATGACATAAAAATGATAAAAACAAATTTGAAGTCGCCAAAAATACTTCTCGCAAACATTATTTCTATGCAAAATGAAACTGTTTTCAAAGTTTCAGCCAATTTGGAGCATGGGGGTTTTCGGAAGTTTGGCCCAGAAATCTTTAAAAATCTAAGTTTACGAAAGTGCGATAGTACTTATATAATCTTACTGTTGAAGAACACCGGCGATGGACAACTTCAAAAAACAGCATAAAATCATAATCTGAAAGAAAAAAGCATATTAAACATTTAACTCGTAATATATTTTAATCTACTAATTTTAAAAGTACAAAGCAAATCTATGCTAGTCGTATTTGTTTCGTTACAAATAATACACACGTATTTTCTTGTAAAAAGAAACATCGCTTTGCTTTAAGGGGGTAGACACGGGTAATGCAGCGCGCTGTATACCGACACAATCTGGCCCGAAACATGGGTCTGGGAAGGTACGTTGTTTGTCCTTATATGAGGAGATTTTGGGCTGGGCGAGGTCTCATTCGAAAGAGGAAGCTTCAATGCAGTCCGCTCTGGTCATGATTCGACGAGATTGTGTTGATATCTAATAATATGAGTGATCAAAGTAGAGCAAAAGTCGACAAAATACACCCGCAAGAATCCAAGTATTTTTAGGTCACTAAAAGAGTTTTGTGACTCAAACGATGACCAGAGCGGACTGCATTGAAGCTTCCTCTTTCGAATGAGACGTCACTCAGCCCGAAATCTGATCATATAAGGACAAACAACGTACCTTCCCAGACCCATGTTTCGGGCCAGATTGTGTCGGTATACAGCGCGCTGCATTACCCATGTCACGTGGCGTGTTTACGTCCTTAAGTATTTTTAGGTCATTAAAAGAGTTTTGTGACTCAAACGGTTATCCCAGTGCTCCGCATTGAACCTTCCTCTTTCGAATGAGACCTCGCCCAGCCCAAAATCTGCTTATATAAGGACGAAAAAGGAAAAATTCCAAACCCATGTTTCAGGTTAGATTGTTGGTATTACAGCGCGGTGCATCGCCCGTGTCACGTGACGTGTCTACCCCCTTAAAGTATAAGGACTAACAAGGGAACATCGCGAACCCGGACTCACTGATTGGAACGCAACTTTGTATGTTTTTAGAGTAATTCAAAACAAGAACAACGGTGTGTTACATTTGGGCCCTATTGCCCTTTAAAGGGGTGAAATCTAACCTCAAAGTCAAATTAGCACTCCCACTTAAAATGATCATTGCATCATTACCCATGCAAAACTGAGTAAAAACAGGTAGAAAAATAACTTGAAAGGACCAATAGATTCCATAATGGTTTGGATCTGGATTTCCAAATTCAACCAGCTTAAAAAATGAACGTGTATTAGATCCGACGACAAATTGTGATAGAAAATACAGATAGATACCATCGAGGTTTTACATGCATATCTGGATTGAAACTGATAGAAAATATTTTTCGTCCGATTCAATCCGTATTTTACAGGAAGAAAACCGACCTAAACCGGGTTGAAAAATTTTCAATGCGGTTCTAACTGGCAGTTGCAGCAGGGGAGAACGACATATTTAATTCAACGTTAATAGTAATATTATAAAATACAACGAAAATAAAAAGTATCACATACAAAGATAATCGAATTTCTAAATTGTTATCATAGATATAAATATATCTTACTACATATTAAACACTAGTAGGTATTATAACAAAGTATATACATATTATAACAAATTGCAATGAATAAAAATTAAGGCCATTCAAAAGTACGTTCAGAAATCATTTACATTCAGATGTAACTTATTGAAATAGTAACAGTTAACGCTAGATCTCACAAGAACTGAACGATCTACTGCGCATGCGTGCACCAGATTCTCATTGCACAACGTATCTGCCAGCTCTCATAAGGAGTGCCCGTGCAAATTCTTAACTAGCATATACATATGTATGCGTAGGTGCTTCAGTCAGCGGTTCTCGAGCAAAATTTCCGAAAACGAAATTTAAATTCTCATATTTGTATTAATATATTTACTATGCAATGACCTGCTAACATTTCTAAAGACAAACAATAAGTTTAGTGAAAGAGGAATGAAAGCACTTTATAGACAAAAATGAAAATAGAAAATCATAAATTATTTTTAATAAATTAGGAAGAACGTTAATATTTTTACAAAATCATATGAAATTTAAGCTGAAGTTTCTGTCTATTTATTAATTAAATTCAAGTAGTCGAGTACAATTAAAGTACAGGCATATTAGATCAAAATCGCAATATAGAAGAACAACTAGTTTCTTAATAATTACATTATAGTTTAAGAACTATGGTGTAATTACACAGTACAACAGCCACCTGGACTTGTAACATTCAATAGCCGTTTCTTATAGGTATTCGTGCCCTGAAAACGAATCCGCAAACCGTTTGTCGCCATCACCCTCAGTTTTTGAAAAAATCGATTTTGAAAAAAACTTCAAATTTTCAACTTTGAAAATTTTTTGTGGCGAAACGGTAATAGTTATTCGATTGCTCGTTGCGTCAAATTATTCTATGAACCCTCACGAATACAATGATATAGATTATTATTGCATTAAGAACATTTAAATATGTTTAAATAACGATCATAGGGAAAAGGGCACCCGAAATTCACCAATTTTTGCAGATATCTTTCACTTTATTTCCAAAACTAAGGGTCTGGGAGAAAATCTGACCATCCGACACGATGCAGCAGACAGTTTTCCTTCGAAAAATGTCAACAGAAGTGGTAAATCTTGTTTTGTTTTCAATACAGAAGCGAAATACTTTGGCAAAACGCGCGGTGCCGACAGTGGTAGTCAACGGCGGCGCGCGATCCACTGCCGCTCAGCGTAACACATTACACAATCGCTTAACACGCGTGACTACCACTGTCGGCACCGCGAGTTTTGCCAAACTATTTCGCTACTGTATTGAGAACAAAACTGTCTGCTGCATCGTGTAGGATGGTCAGATTATATTCCAGACCCTTAGTTTTGAAAATAAAGTGAAAGATATCTGCAAAAATTGGTGAATTTCGGGTGTCCTTTTCCATACGATCGGTATTTAAACATATTTAAATGTTCATAACGCAATAATAATCTATATCATTTTATTCGTGAGGGTTCATATAATAATTTGACGCAACGAGCAACCGAATAACTATTACCGTTTCGCCACAAAAAATTTTCAAAGTTGAAAATTTGCAGTTTTTTTCAAAATCGATTTTCTCTAAAACTAAGGGTGATGGCGACAAACGGTTTGCGGATTCATTTTCAGGGCACGAAAACCTATAGGAAATTTCTATTGAATGTTACAAGTCTGAAAAAAGTCAAAATTTGTTGTACTGTGTTATGTGATAAGTCACAATACTCTTTTTTATTTGAAGTATATTAAATAAAATTTTGAAAGCATTCTGGAGCTGGTATTTACGTTCCCCACTGATTGCAAACCACTACATATGTATATTGAGCAATCTTACTTTCAACGAGTAATCACAAATGGAAACACGAAATACGAACTATAAGAAGTTACTGGTACATTTACAGTTTCATTAAGTTCTGCGTCTGTTGCTTTCCAAAAATGCAAATCACATAATCATTAAGTGTCGATTATGAATATTGCAAAGTATCAATATCACTCGAGGTTTAAAATTTTTATCATATCTTTACTTTTTTGTTAACATAAAATTCAAGTAACAAGAATATCTACGTAACTGTCAACTATGTGGCCATATGTATTCTTACGATTGAATTCTTTAAGTTTTATCGTGGAAAAATGCAAAATAAAATTTTTACAGATGTAGGTACTGCTAAAAAGTGTCTTGGACGGTGATGAAAATCCGTTTGAATGAACTGCTTTTTGAATGTCATTATGCATAGTAAAATTAATAGAAATGTTTTAAAAAAGTTAAAATTTTTAGAGTTTGGGGTACCTATAGATAATTATGATTTATAATAAAAGTAATTTTTCTGTTTTTTGTTTGTAACATTATTTTCCCAACTTTTTCCTTTCTTCCTTGTTTTTCTATCTTTGTGCAATAAAGACGCTTAATAATCATAATAATAATAATAATATAAGGTTTTTTGAAATTGTGTATTTCAGTTACATTCTTTTTTTAAAATAACTGGATTTTTTAGAAATGCCCTTCATTTGAATAAACGAAGTAAATTTTTGAAATTCTTTATTACATATACCAACAGTCGAAATATTAAAATAAAGAATTATAGCATTTTGAGTATGGTATCTTTTAACTGTAAATCTTTATTCTTTAATAATTTCAACAATTTCGACAAAATAAATTATTTTCTACTAGTAATCATATATGAAATTAGTGATACGAGAATTATCTGTTTTTGTTTAAATTCTTAATTTTCTATTTAAAGACATGTTACTGTAATAGATCGAAATACGACAAGAATGAAAAGTTATAGAAATAAGGCCTAAGGCCTAAGGTATATTTATACACGTTATTTAAAAAACACCGAACATGTTATCCGAAATTAATAAAAACATATATAAAAAACAAATACATATTCTCCACCCACTGCTTTGGAATCACAAAGGTTTTAATTTTTATACATAAGTTTCGTTTCTATAAACTTAAAAGTATTAAAAATGACTCAAGCACAGTAGGTATGTATTAGAAATTGAATACACGTTTTAGAAATATAATTTTTACGTTTTAGAACTTTAAGGTTTTTTGAATTAAAAATATGTTGAAAATAAGATACAGGTATTAGAAATATATTAGAAATTGGATACACATTTAGGTTTTAGAACAACTGTCATACTAACCCTGTCGACCACAGATTTTGAAATCTGCGACTTCATTTTGTGACGAGTGGAAAAATCAGAAATGATTTAAGATCTACCAAAGATCCTTCAAAATTCCTATTGATTTCACACTCATGAATGGTCCTTACAAAGGATAAATCACATTTTCTGCTTCACACAAAAAGTGTCATTACTGTTTGATTGGGGACCAATAACGATCACATAACTTGAAAATACTCGTCACAATTATATCCACATGCACACTTATGAACGGAACTTAAACGATTGTTTAAGAAGATCTAGCGAAACTTTCACGGCGGCCCTCTTAAGAATAGGACATCAGCATCCAGCTCATCTTTATATACGACCTATACAGGGTGGTCCTAATAGTGATTAAATCTCTCTTTATGTGGTTAGTTTCTTGATTAAGGAACTATTAGCAAACAATATTTAACGAATAATATTTATTGTTCAATTATATTATAAAATTTTGTAAAATATTCAATTCTATAATGTATATAAACAATATAATGAATGCCTGTATATTTTTATGCTGAATAAATTACTGACCTTTTATCAATAAATAGTTTATTGATCCGTAATATTGATTTATTCTACGTAAATAATTATACAGTTTTAGGGGTTCTGTTTATTTAAATTATTGAACGACTTTGGTGTAATTAAGAAATTAAGCAGGTAGTCGATAATATGATTAAGAACAAAATAAATCCATAAAATGGGTCCTAATTTTCCAATTTTTTTTTTTAATTTATGTAAAATACTTACAGATTGCAAATTCATAAACGGATGACGCCTGCGACTTCGTAATTGAAAGTGATACGATAACGGAAAGAAAAGAAAATTACGCCCCACATTCCTCGAATAAGGCCACTTATATATTATTAATAACAATATGGTTCTAGTTTTTGTCTCATTCTTTTTTATCTGTTTGCAAATTGATGTCTTCACGACATTTGAATTCAAATTTATCATATCATGAGAATAATACCATATAGGCATCATATATCATATGATAATACCATATAAGTATAATATACCATATGATATATATATATGTCATAATATATACTTTTCTTAAAATAATTAACTTTTTTTAATCCATTCGATGCGAATTTCATAGTAAATATTTTGTAGTAACCGTTAGATTATCATTTCCGATAGAGTTTATGATTTCTTGCACATACATATGATTTTCAATTGCCTTTCAGTTTGATCTATGTATTATGTTATATTATTAGAATTAGAACAATCGATTATATCAGCAAATATCCTCTCATTTTCTATGTATATATATCAGTCTTGTCTATACCAATTAATATGTTGATTCAATTTACTGATAGGTCTACAGATTATTTTTAGACTAAATGTTATCAACTTTACTTGATGTAATAAGATAAATATATTATATGTGGTAAAGTATGCAACTGTTACGAATAAATGCATAATGCAACTTATTTTCTTTATTATTATTACCACGAGTGTTTTGCGATATTCTGCTTAATATTTTTTCTGTTACATATACTTTTTGTAGTAGGACCAGTGTGCGAAAATATGACGAGAGAAAGGACAGAAATGCACACTTTCCTTGTTTCATGAATTAAATTTCTTGTATCGCGTAAGAATTGAACGTTCTCAATTTTCATCACCCGTTATATAAAGGAACATTCACTTACATTTTTTGGGCCTTTCTTGGTACAACGAGGGATGCGTGATGCGCAGCCGTGGGAACGTCATCGCTAGTTGAACCTAACTACATATGGAGGATTCAGAAGCCAATCAGTGTCCATTAGCATTAAAACCGAAATAAAAGAGGTTTTTACAAATTACTTGTAGAAAATGATAATGCTAGTAAAGATGCAAAAAACAATTTTTATCGTACGATAACATACAAATGAATTTAACTGCAAGAGAAACAAAACAAAATCGCCATTGTTTTTGAAAAGAAATTAGATTGACTCAAAGAATTGAGACTTATGTTAAATGCCCATTGAAAAAATTAAATAAGTTCTCGTTATTCCTTAATTCGAGTTCACCATTTACAGCAAGTTTCGAAGTACACATCTTAAAAATATTGTCACAAATTTAATATTTATAATCAAAATAGGGTAGATGTCCCAATTACTGCCAGTGTCCCAATTACTGCCACTTTATTTATTTGATGTAATAAAAACTTAAATTTTAAAACAGTGTAAAAAATATGTTATTATTAAACGGAGATTCTGATTTACATAAAAATAAAACAAATAAAAAGTGAAGAAATCATACGGACAAGACGATTTATGAGATGACAGTTATAGGTACACTAGGATCGCTCGCGAATTTTAATTAATTATTACTAAATTCTTCATATTTAATTCATAAAACTATTTTTTTTTAATAAAAGAGATGCTAAATAATATTATGTTTCAAACTGAGACGATTTGTAGGTTAAACAACACGTGAAATGATTAAATGAAGTTTAGTTATAATCTTAAGGTGGCACTAATTGGAACATCTACCCTACATGGTAATAAACATGCGCATAAAATTATAAAAAAAAATTCAAGTTTTAATTTCACGTTTCAGGGTTTCATCTCCATAACCACATCAATTTTGTTCATTATCAGGTAAATATTCGGATGTCGTATCAGAAAAGGGTGATTTTCTGATAACAAAGAACGCGTGTTTATAACTTTCATTCCTACTGCTTGTAGCGCTGCACTCTTATTTCATGCTTAGCCGTTAACATTGGATGCGACAAGGAAATGGTAACAGGGCTCTAGAGCCCCAAAATCGAGGGACACAGAAGACAATAGGGTGAAAGGTCTATTCTATACCCGGTCTGTGGTAAAACCATCAAAGAAAGGCAAGACACCCACGGCCGGTATCCACCACCAGGAGGAGATGTACCAACAAAAGGTACGTACCAACGGAAGATAACACCGTGACCAAAGAAACTGAAACAAATTATTTATGTCAATTAGTATTGAAGTATACAAGGCTATCCATTTAAGACTGGCGGCGCTGGCGCGAGTAGAAACGTGAACGGCAACAGCGTCACACGCATTTTTTTTTTTTTTTTTTTTTTTTTTTTTTTTTTAACCTAGAGAAAATCCCTAACGGATACCCTGTCCTCCGGGGGGAGGCCAGGGTTATGTGGAACTTGCACCCACTAAAAACTCCAGGGTGGCCTCCGGGCTGGAGAGGTTCGCACGGTGGAAGGGGGAGGACTTGGGCGAGATCCAAACGAAACGATGCGTTCGCCACCCCCCCCCCCCCCTTCCGTGCACTGGAACCTCTCCCGCCAAGCCCCTCGCAATAAGAGGGGATACATCCTGAAGGGGGATACCAGAAACCCCCCTCCGGACTTAACTCAATTCTGAGTTATGTTGTGGAGGCGCAATGGAACCACGCATTGCGTCACCACTCTCTCGGACCGCTGCTGCCAGAGGCCGACGAGCCCCCGCTCGTCGGGTCTCCGCGGTCCCGCGGGCCTGAAAGCTGAAACAGAAACAGAAACAGAAACGGAAGGCTCGCCACTCGGTTGCCGAAAGTCACGGCCCCCCGGCGCACGCTCCTATGGTCGTAGGTGCGCGGGAGAGCGGCCACCCCGGCCCCTACATCCGCGCGGAGCAGCTCCTCCTCGTCTCCCGGGAGCACCACTCCCGACTGTTCCCCCGCATGCACCCAGCCTGTCGGGGCGCCCCTCACGCTCCCGCATCCGCTCTGCCTCCTCCTTCACGGACATAATTACTTCCGCGAAGGAGGCCACGACGGTCCAATCCTCCCGACTCCTGAGCATACGCTGAACCAGGGCACCCACCTCGAGGTCCGGCCCCACGAAAGACCTGAGAATCCGGCGCTCCGCTTCCCACTCCGAGCAATTCTCCATCGTGTGGGCGGCCGAGTCCACGTCGCCAGAGTCGCAGTGGAGCGTCAGACGCATGTTTACTACTACAATCATATGTCGATATCTATGCTGCCATCTATGGGCTGTTGCGGAAAATATAGGTTAGTATAGATGACCTACCTTCAGCCCATAGATGGTGGATGTATCGACATATGATTGTAGAAATAAGTATGCGTGTGGCGCTGTTGTCGTTCTCATTTGTACTCACGCCAGCGCCGCCAGTCTTAAGGGGGTAGACACGCCACGGGACACGGGTAATGCAGCGCGCTGCATACCGACACAATCTGGCCCGAAACATGGGTCTGGGAAATTACGTTGTTTGTCCTTATATGATCAGATTTCGGGCTGAGTGAGGTCTCATTCGAAAGAGGAAGGTTCAATGCAGCTCGCTCTGGTCATCGTTTGAGTCACAAAACTCTTTTAGCGACCTAAAAGTACTTGGATTCTTGCGGGTGTATTTTGTCGACTTTTGCTCTACTTTGAACACTCATATTATTAGATATCAACACAATCTCGTCGAACCATGACCAGAGCACGCTGCACTGAACCTTCATCTTTCGAGTGAGACTTCGCCCAGCCCAAAATCTCCTCATATAAGGACAAACAACGTAATTTCCCAGACCCATGTTTCGGGCCAGATTGTGTCGGTATACAGCGCGCTGCATTACCCGTGTTTACCCTCTTAAGGGGGTAGACGCGTCACGTGACCTGACCGAATTGGTCGGTCGGTATTACTGTGACGTCCCACAAAATTTCGCGCGCAGATAAAATAACATTCCTTCATAAACCACTATACAACTCCACTTAAAACTCCTCAAACCTCAATTCTTACCCCTTCTCCATGACCTCGACCGCCTTGGCGATGTACCTTAGCGGTCCCCATCTCAAGACGGTCAATCAGTGAATCTCCCCCACCTATTCGCCCAACGCGGCACAAAATCTTCCCTCCTATCAAATCTAAACAAGTCCCTCGCCTCTTATATCTCTTAAATCGAGACCCCGTCTCATACCCTCTAAATGACCAAAGCAGTCAACGCCACTATCACCCCTTTCCTATCAAAACACCCAAAATCCACTCGAGGAGTTGAGCAGTACGAAACTACGTGTAGAAAAACCCCTAAAGGATAATCGCGAGGATTATTTGGCGTACGTGCCGAAAATGCGAGTCCAAATATAGACCAACCTTTGGTCCTTACAAAAACCCCGGAAATGTTACTGCGACGCATATGCGTAAATATGCCAAGGTGCGTACTGCGCACCCCCCTTCAAGCCGAAAAGATTGTAATTAGTATAAATACGAGGAACCGCGAGAGCTCGCTCTCGTTCTACGGAAATCTATTAACGTTCCTGTTCTAAGAAGCCTAAAGTTTTATTCAACCTTATAAGATATAATTCAAAGTGTTCAATTACGAACATAAATTCAGTGTTCAACGGCAACTACCGTAAGAAATTATATTACCATTTAAAATATTGCATATCATCTCCATACATATTATTGTGTATTACTATTCTTATTGCAATTCATATTATTTTGCATTACTATTCTTATTGCTATTCATATTATTTTGCATTACTATTCTTATTGCTATTCATATTATTTTGCATTACTATTCTTATTGCTATTCATATTATTTTGTCTTGCTATTTTTATTGCTATTCGTATTATTTTGTCTCGTTACGCTTAAGTGCTTTTCATATTATATTGTGTTATTAACGCTCATTGCGACCATATTCCATGTTCTTATCAACGTTTACTGCTTATATTATTCCATCTTAAAACATATACTGTATGTCACGCTCATAATCACACTATATATATATATATTACCATTTATATAAATGTTCTGTGCCAATGATTAATGTTTAAACGCATTCTATGTTTAACAAAGCACTTTCACAAACAGTGCACATATATTTTTGCCTAAACTAATAAACCGCTTTGCTTAACTAACGTTTCGAGTCATTGTGTTAATCCTTCGGCTGCGAAGATCCCTAAATCCACACGAGCTGCCGGAACAGCTGATTACGGGCAACGACCGCGGAAAGCATCGCGGTGTTTACTAACTTACTTTTACATAGCTCGCGTACAACCATATGACTAACAGATTTCGGGGAATCATTACAAGAGTCTTTTACCTCGATGCAACGGTAAATCTGATTAGCAAAGCCAAACCACAATAAGTGCTCTAGCGGGTGTCTCCACAAAAGGTACCAGTTATTAAACCTTCCCTGGTCGATCAGTGTGCTGGATTATAGATTCGCGCCTGATATTCCCTCAAAATCTTCAGTGTGCTGGATTATAGATTCGCGCCTGACATTCCCTCGAAATCCTCAGTGTGCTGGATTATAGATTCGCGCCTGATATTCCCTCAAAATCCTCAGTGTGCTGGATTTTAGATTCGTGCCTGACTCTCCCTTCAAAACCCTCAGAGTGTTGGATTATAGATTCGCGCCTGATTTTATTCCCCATGTCATTGTCCCCAAAGACCTCCACCCGGGACGTGACATTACAGCAGATTTTTTCTGCACAGAAATGGTAATACCTATAGATACGCGGCTGCCTGTGCACGCGAGAGGGAGCTGTTTGCTATTTCCGTATTTTATTTTGAATGTGGAAAGAAATTGTTAGCTGTTGCGTTGAACTTGTAAAAATTTAAACAGAAAGTCTGCTGGCACTGCAAACGTAGAAAATTCATTGTACATTTACTTGAAATGTGCTCCCTAGTAGCATTTGTTGTTGGCATACAGTTGGGCCACGCACATAATTTTAGTTGGCCAACAGTTAGATTTGGCACTTTTTTTCAGGTTGGGCCAACAACAGAGGGCCAAGGTAGGCTTTCCTACTCTTGCCCTACTATTTATAGGGCTTACCGTAAAAGCCCCATTGAAAGTTTCTTTCCAGAAGGCGTCTTAAACAACTTCAAAAGACGTTGTAAAGACGTCTTCTTCAGGTCTGAATTAGGAAAAAAAAATTTCGCGTTGAGGAGGGGAATTGAACTCAGACTTTCCGCTTAGAAAGCAACCGCTGTTTGCAACTATCCAATACACTTACTTGTAAATAGTTCTAATTTTTAGGTACATAACAAGTATGAAGTGTTTCTAAAAACTATGCAGTGACGCGAAATATTCTACAAAATATCATTCGACCTTTAGACTCGTTCCTTAAGATTTCACATTCGTCTTAAGACAGACGTCCTCTTTACGTATTTATAAATAAGGAAAGAAAAACCACAACTTGGAATATAATAACAGGTTTTTGGATGTAGCAAATTTTCTGACGTTTGTAAGACGACATTTAATCATCGTTGTATATTGTTTGTTAATTAACCAACCATGGTTGGCATTACTACGCATAGTAATTATAGGCCCAACATTGAATATTCGTAGGCAAACTGTCGTAACTCTTTGTTAATTAACCAACCATAATAATTGTAGGCCCAACATTGAATATTCGTTGGCAAACTGTCGTAAGTTTTTTGCCGTAGGCCCTATGTTGGGAATTTGTAGGCAAAACTCTAACTATATCCCAACTAATTCCCAACTGTTGGCTACCGTTGGCCAACCGAAAATGCTACTAGGGCTTATGCTACAATATTTTACGCTGGCAGGAAGGAATTATAAGTGAAAAGGAAAAATAGATGAGGGCATGTCCTCAGAAAATGAAGTTTGTTAGGATAGACATTTTTTAATTAACAAAACACTGAAACAGAAAATGAAATACACGTCCTATGCAGAAAGCAGTTATGAACAAACATATATAAACTTATGTTTGACGTTGAATCCAACGCGTGATTATTATGCGGTCCCTCCTCGAAGTGACAGAAAATATAACCTATGTACAGGGTCATCGTTTAATCCTGCAACCCGCGCGCGCGCGAACCTGTAAAATGGCAACACCGCCTCACGGACGCATTCCACTACAACGATGCACCGTCCCGGCGTTCGGAGAGCTGCTAGCGACCGCTAGACAGCAGTGATGCCCGAGCTTCGAGAATTTTGGGCTGGTCTCTTTCAAATTAACGTTGCGAAGAACTATTCAGAATTTTCCGGCCGGGGTTGAAAAATTTGGGGCCTTTTTCGTATAACTTTTGAACTATAAGAGATATCGGAATGCAATTTACGCTGGTAAATGAGGAAAAATTATTCCCTCTTAATGATGGATAATTTAACATATTTTACGTTTACTTAATTTTTCTTTTATCATTTTTTTAACCATAATTGCTTAAAAAGCTTTTGCAAACTGTTTATTTGATAATGTATTTAACGCTGTTTTTAAAATTCGTGGTGTTGATAAACAATAGGCTTGTTGTTTCTGTATCATTACTTTCATAAATTGAGAAATTAAATTTTTATTCAATTATGTGTTAGTTCTGCAGACCTCAGAATCTATTGTTCTGGTTTTCTTTTTTATGATTTTATCCTTAATGCGGTGCATACCTAGATCAGACGTAAGGGGTAACTAATGGGACGTGTCTTTGATTGTAGCAGTGTTTGAATTTTTTCTCTAGAATTTTTGTGTTTTAATGTTTTAGCTACTCAATGCCACGCCTATACCGGCTTCCGACAATGTCATTTTTTTAATGATGTGCCATTATTGTGGCTTTTACAAGCTGGTGGCGAAAAATCTCTCCCTACAAGGGTATAGCGCCGTGGTCAACCGTGTCGTAGCTAAAATTTTTGAAATTGAGACGAGTACAAGATCAGTTAACATTATTTTCAAACCTCATTATAGTAATCTGGGGTGCGAGTGGTAAACTGATCATAAAAGCGGAGCGCGCGGCTCGAATACCTGGGGCGGGAAATTCCCAATACCTAGCTCTTTGCGACGCTAAAATTTTCGAAGCTCGGGCATCACTCTCTCCGCTGGGCCGGTGCATGATTGTAGTGGAATGCGTCCGTGAGGCGGTGTTGGCATTTTACAAGTTCGCGCGCGCGCGGGTTGCAGGATTAAACGATGATCCTGTATATGCTATACGACAATAAATGTTTAGCGGCTATTTCTTTCTATTTCGCTACATTTGTGAACTTTTCATCATCCTTCCGAAACATTATTATTACGCCGCAACAGTATCTTTAGAAAATCGGGTATAGCATATAGGTTATATTTTCTGTCACTTCGAGGACAGAAAATCTGCACCTCCAGCTGATTCGATGACCTCCAGCGGATTCGATTCCAGCTGATTCGATGAAGAAACTGAAAAAAGAAACAATGTGTGCCGTGACGAGCTTTGCAACACCATATTTTTTAAAATCCGGTTTACCAAAATTTAATTTTCCAAATTTTTTTAACGTTAGGACAATACTTTTTCGTATTTTCGAGCGCTAGTCCCCTGATTGTATCCGAGCCTTCAATTACAGATATTTTGAAACTTGATAACCTCCCTGATAACCAGAACTGGCAGCAGAATCTGACGTCAGATCCGTAGTCGTCTGTGTCCGCATTTGGCTGCGTTCTGAGGTACAGAATCTGATGTCAGATTCTGATGTCAGATCGGCAGCAGATGGACAGCAGATTCTGCCGTCTGCTAGGCACAGCCAACAGCGCCATCTGTGGGCCAGAATTTTCAAACAATTCCCTACCCGTGACGTCACATGCCCGTCCCTACCCTTACATAACCATCAAGCGGATTCTACAGTATATTAAATAATTCATTCTAGTTATTTAAAAAAGTATTTATTTGTTAATAATATACAGGATCGGAGATTACAATTGTTACAAAATAAGTTGCACATATAAATAGGAAGAGCGACTTTCCACATTTAAATTTACAAATCCACGTCCCGTAACCACTGGTACCTAGTAGGGGCGATATCAGAAAATTTCATTCCATATTTTGGACTCCTTTTTTGTGGAAAAGCATCATATTTCCTGTTGTGTTAGCGCTGAAAACAAACACAAAATTAGTATAAAATTAAACGTAACGTATGAATAAACAGGATACATGCGATACTTACATCAGCTCCATCTCCGCACAGTACACATCCTAGGCGATCATGCATGCTCCTGCGAACATTAACATTTAAAAGAAAACATGTGTTAAATTATTATCTACTAAACAAGTCGCTAAACATTCGCACTTCGCGCATAACCATACTTTTCTGTCTTGCAGATGATGTGAATGTCGATTTCCGCGACGTAGATAATTGGAAATTATTCAATTTCATGATTACCTTTGCCTTCTGGATAAGTCGAGATGATTTGTCTGGATATTGATGTTTGAAATTACTTGGAATATTCTTCGAACGTACGTCTTCAAGCAGAACGGATACCAGTTTGAACAAAGGGTATGTAAGTAGGTAGATGTACCACGGTAGAGGATAACTAAATGTGGTATAATGGGCTACGCTCGGATTGGCTGCGCCATAGTGCCGAAACTCGTGATTGGTCAAGACTCTACGACCAGTTTGCGTTCCTTTTCGACGTCTGAGATGGCAGTCATTGGTAGTGGCAATCAGTGACAGCAAAATCAAATAATATTCCACGCGATTCTATGCATCAATATCCAGACAAATCATCTCGACTTATCCAGAAGGAAAAGGTAATCATGAAATTGAATAATTTCCAATTATCTACGTCGCGGAAATCGATATTCACATCATCTGCAAGATAGAAAAGTATGGTTATGCACGAAGTGCGAATGTTTAGCGACTTGTTTAGTAGATAATAATTTAACACATGTTTTCTTATAAATGTTAATGTTCGCAGGAGCATGCATGATCGCCTAGAATGTGTACTGTGCGGAGATGGAGCTGATGTAAGTATCGCATGAATCCTGTTTATTCATACGTTACGTTTAATTTTATACTAATTTTGTGTTTGTTTTCAGCGCTAACACAACAGGAAATATGATGCTTTTCCACAAAAAGGAAGTCCAAAATATGGAATGAAATTTTCTGATATCGCCCCTACTAGGTACCAGTGGTTACGGGACGTGGATTTGTAAATTTAAATGTGGAAAGTCGCTCTTCCTATTTATATGTGCAACTTATTTTGTAACAATTGTAATCTCCGATCCTGTATATTATTAACAAATAAATACTTTTTTAAATAACTAGAATGAATTATTTAATATACTGTAGAATCCGCTTGATGGTTATGTAAGGGTAGGGACGGGCATGTGACGTCACGGGTAGGGAATTGTTTGAAAATTCTGGCCCACAGATGGCGCTGTTGGCTGTGCCTAGCAGACGGCAGAATCTGCTGTCCATCTGCTGCCGATCTGACATCAGAATCTGACATCAGATTCTGTACCTCAGAACGCAGCCAAATGCGGACACAGACGACTACGGATCTGACGTCAGATTCTGCGCTCTCATGCCAGACTCTGCTACCAATCTGATGTCAGATTGGCGTCAGATGGTTATCAGGGCTCATAATTACAAATTTTGGAAATGTTTGAATTTCAACGCTTTCGAAATTGGAAATTCAAGCATTTAGAAATATGAAGATTTCCCTCCTGCGCTAAATTTTGGCTAAAGAAAGCCTATATTGTACCCGAATGTACCAAATTGATAAACGTTTATTCTTCTACTGCACTTTCAAATCTATTTCAATAGTTTCACTGTTTCTTCGATTCGCTTTTAGATGGCAAGCAATGCAGCAGAAAATAACGTGGAGGGAGAGAGGGAACGAACTCCGTCGGGGGACGGAGGCCGTCTCAACGACGGAGTCCGCGAAGAGAGAGGACTCCGTCCTCACGGAGAGCGGCCACGTCGCGGCCGTCCTTACGGCCGTCCTCGCGACGGAGTCCGCCTAGGGAAGAAGAGATTAACTGTATGGAAATGGCCATCCAGTATAGGAGACAGGTATGTAGATACGTAGGCGATCTCACGCAAACATTTCTGACATTGTCATGAAAGCATGAAAACGTCTAGACATTATTGCAGTAATTGACATAAGATTTATGTTTATTTTTCATATTACAGTACGCTGAGATGAGGAGGCAGCTGAGGCGGCTGCGTTATGAAGGAGAAAGAGGAGGCAGAGGAGGAAGAGGAGGCAGAGGAGGCAAAGGAGGCAGAGGAGGAAGAGGAGGATGAGGAGGAAGAGGAGGAAGAGGAGGAAGAGAAGGCATAGGAGGCAGAGGAGGAAGAGGAGGAAGAGAAGGAAGTGGAGGACAATATGTTGTACACTTTCACTAATTTTTTTTGCTAATAAATAAGTGTATATTATATATGTAGTCAATAATTTTTTTATTCGAAGGCCTTGCATCCGTCGGCCATGAATGATTTTCTCGTATTTATTCGTACTTTAGTCGAGAATCATATATTTAGTCGAGGAAATACGAATAAATACAAGAAAATGATTCATGGCCAACAATTGAATTCCCCATGGTTAAATTAATTCAATCATAGCGCTTCAAATAAAAATTGGCTCGGGTTATTTAACTCTTTAGCGCCCACTGTGACGTATACGTCAAATCATTTTCAGACGTATAAAAAAATCGATAGGCGATAATTTTGGGTCTCAAAACGGTTCAGTTCTCTAAATGGCTCCGATATGCAAGCCACTGATACGTTTACCGCTGTAAATAATGTTTACAGTAAACATGAAAACGTTTCTGGTGAATGCAGGTTGGACATTTTTCATTTCATTTCATTTCATTTATTTATAAACGGGGGAACCCTTTAGAACAAACAGATAAATAACAATAATTTTAGATAACCTGAAACGTTGCTCTTGTGTTCTTTAAAAAGTTGAGAGTAAGATTATTTTTCTTACATTTTATTTGGTAGATACGTGTAAATTGATTGTTATACTTATTAGTATAACAATCAATTTACACAATATTCTATTGAATATTACTTATACAGTTTGATTTGATCAATTTTTAGTTTGTAAATACCAGAGATGGGTTAAAATGGGTTGAAATTTCGTTAGAATAGAAGTGTGAAATTCAAAGGAATCGCGACTAGGGTAGATGTCCCAATTACCGTGTCCTGTCCCTATTACCGTGCCTTTATATTTAAAGAAGCCGTACAAAAAAACTCGCATATATAAATAAGGAAATAAATATTTTTAATTAAGTTGAAGTATTAATGTATGTGTTACGAATGAGAAGGTTGCATTTTTAAACAATTAAAGCACAGTAAAAAAATTTCAAAAATGCATATGAAAGTTTCGATGGATTTAACTAAATCCTTACCGGAAACGGTAAGGAACACGTACTTTACACAACTGAATAAATTGATAATTTTCATGATTTGCACTTATGTAAAGTGTTTATTATATCATAAAAGGTTAAAATTTTAAGAAAAAATAGCAAAATGACCGCTTTTTAAACGTTTTCGTATTTTTAAAGTGAATCCGGTAATTGGGACAGAAATTTAAGGGGTTAGACACGGGTAATGCAGCGCGCTTTATACCGACACAATCTGGCCCGAAACATGGGTCTGGGAAATTACGTTGTTTGTCCTTATATGAGGAGATTTTGGGCTGGGCGAGATCTCATTCGAAAGATGAAGGTTTAGTGCAGCGCGCTCTGGTCATGGTTCGACGAGATTCTGTTGATATCTAATAATATGAGTGTTCAAAGTAGAGCAAAAGTCGACAAAATACACCCGCAAGAATCCAAGTATTTTTAGGTCACTATAAGAGTTTTGTGACTCAAACGATGACCAGAGCGCGCTGCATTGAACCTTCCTCTTTCGAATGAGACCTCGCCCAGCCCAAAATCTCCTCATATAAGGACAAACAACGTAATTTCCCAGACCAATGTTTCGAGCCAGATTGTGTCGGTATCCAGCGCGCTGCATTACCCGTGTCACGTGGTGTGTCTACCCCCTTAACGCTTGTCTCTTTACCGTGCTGGTAGAAAACCCACTGGCTCCCTCTGTAACTGCTAATCCAAACCTGACTTTTGTTTCTCAGAATGGGTGAACAGAAATTTATATTTGCATATTTTGCTTTTGTAATGAAAAGGTCATATTAAACTTACATAAACCTCTCGTAGAGTAAAAAAATGTTTTGAACAGTTGAAAGAATAAAGACATAACCTAACCGCGGGAACGCTATTAAAAAAAGGCCACGGTACATAATTGCGTGCACGGGAATAGGGACAACGCATTTTTCAGGGCACGGCAATTGGAATAAAAACATGTATTTTTATTTCAATTAACAAAATATGAAAAATGAACATTTTCAACCCGCAAAAAATGCCTTAATAAAGAGAAAAGTTCAAAATATCAATATAAATTTTCACCAAGCAAAATTAAAATGAGAGAAGTCGGTAATTAATTTCGTCGTGAGCAATTCGGCGCGGTGTCAAAGCACGGTAATTGGGACATCTACCCTACCGACAGATCGGTCACGGCCACCGCCACCGCCACATGATGCTCGATGGCGCTGAGGTCTGTGGCGAATAGGGGTAGAAAGGAACATTTGACCGTAAAATTAACTTTCTCCTATCGAAATTCACTAAATTTATACTACTTCCTAATAGTCCGGGAGCCAGCGACACTTTTTGATGTCTCATCTGTTTAAAGTTGCTTGACCTTTTTTGTACTATATTTGTGCTACATATCCGCAAAACAACCTCCAGCCATCACGATAGCAGAACAACGCTTAAAGGGGGATACTGGTGTAGCGGGACGAAGAAACCGATTTTTTTGCATAAATCAATAGTTAAACATCAAGATAATATGCTCCCAAAGCCGCAAAACTAAATTCGAAAAATTAAAGCGGATATAGCAGATTTTGCAACGGAACGCCAGGTTACCATAAAATTTGAAATGTGTTTTTCTCGAAACGACAATTTTACAAATGGCGGACAATGTAACTCCAAAAATATTCAACCGATCGACTTGGCCTTGTGCACGGATATTTGTGAACACTTTCTTCACAGAGCTTAGCTATTGGTGTAATGATATTGTTTAAACAAATAAATTTTTTTACACATTTAAGGCAAAATTTCGTTGGGAAAAGTGGTCTTTTTCAAGAGGCTGCCATTTGTTCATTTTTGCATCTTTTAAGATATGAATTTATACGATTTGTGCCTGCACTCATAAACTAATAAAGAATTGTTCGATTTTTGGTTTCAAATGAATAGAGTAGACGCTACGTTGCCGGCAGTGAAACAATTGCGTCCCCAGCGGACTGGGCATAAGCCCATATAACTCTGTGATTTGCCACTCTTTTTTAATAAATTTTTTTACCTGACTTAATCTGATAATACAATATCCTCAAAGTTTCTTAAAGATTGATTAAATACTTTCTTTAAAAAAATCCCGAAAAGTGCCTCTATTTTCAGCTGGTTACACCCGGTTTCCTTCTTAAACACGTCTTTCACGAAACAAATTTTTTAGATCAGGCGTACATTTTTCTCAAAAACTACTGGACCGATTGAGCTACAATTTTACACATATTCAAAGTGAATGTGTACCTATAGCCCGTAGCAGAATTATATCAATAGTTTCAATACAACCCCCCCCCCCCCCACCTTGTTTTAGTTAAAAAAAAAGTAAAAAACATCAAATGTCAATTTGTAAGCAGCTGCAATTTCGTTAACAATGTCCGAACTTGGTTACGGCTGCTAGGGTGGATAACTACACTCATATAGGGTAAAAAATCTTTGGATTTTCATTTCAGATGACTAGGACGGCCGCAATTCGTGCGCCCGAGGGGGCCGGTGTTTGATGGCATGACCCGCGCCTCGACGTGTAACTTGTACAATTTTCAATATAATGCATTGCAAAAATTTGTGTTGATAGTTCAAGCAGTACTAAATATGAGTGCAAAACCCCTGCCCTGTAGGTGCGATAGATTTTTCAGAATTAATTTCCAAATATCACCTTCAAAAACGAGTGTCTAGGGTGTAATACCCCCTTAAAGAGCATCAATTAACGGGGTTACCTTTAACTCATCGACATTCATTTCACCGACATTGTTTTCATCGACACGATTTCACCGACAATGTTTATTTACCGACACCTTGAATTCACCGACACTCAGTTCATCGACATCAACCCCGACTTCTGTTGTTGTTTATAAGGCTTATCGTTCTTTCAGTCAATATACGCTTCGCTTTCTTACGTGCAGTAGTTGTTTAATAATTTTGGCATAATTTTTATCATTCACCCCTTTATTTTTTTATGCGCGAAAATAAATGTGTAGATAAGTTGCATTTACAACGATAACAAATGACGGTAAGTGTAATAATTTTCGGCCAAAATCGATGTCGATGAACTGAGTGTCGGTGATTTCAAGGTGTCGGTAAATAAACATTGTCGGTGAAATCGTGTCGGTGAAATGAATGTCGATGAGTTAAAGGTAACCCCAATTAACGTACCTCATAACCAGAATTAAATTTTTTTATCACAAATAAGTTAAAAAACTTGAAAGAAATAAATAAATAAAATTCCTGTTTTTTGGCGCAAATTTCATTCCGATATCTTTAATACACTCCTCACACTAATTAAAGGATCACCTATACTCTAAAGGAACCCGAAAATAGAAGCAAGTTCACATAGTCATTGCTCCGACAAAAATAGTCGTATCGATATTTTGAAAATATGGTTTGAAAACGCGGAATCCCTACTTTTTACTGCTTTTAAAATTTTAGCTGCATTGCTGTTCGACAACGTTATAACAATATAAAGAGCACTTGGTCAATTTTAAAAAAATTTCTTCAACTTGTGTAAGTTCCACGGAGAGTATGAAAATTTTCAAACAAATTCCATTTATACCAGTCGAAAGCGGCTACTTTCCTGTGTAAAAAGAAAGTAACAAATTTTTAATGCGATTTTTTTTGGCCGAGTTATTCAACTTTGAAGCAACAACCGTTTTTTTTTAATTTAGTTGCTTCTAACAAACGAAGGAATCATCCTCGAACGTTCATGAAAAAATCAATAGAAAGATCAGTCTTTCCTCCTTAAGACGCACCTTTGACTTTCCCAATTCGGTTAAAATTTTGGTCTACGATATGTTATACACGAAAGTCGTACCGTTTTCCATAGCGTGTCCCGAGAGGCAAGAGTAGTTGGGTCGTCAAGAGGAATCGCCTTTTGTACTTTTTTATAAACTATTTAAAATGTCAATCGTGACTAGGGTAGATGTACCGTTTGTGGTCTTTGCGCTGATTTGGGCTTTGTACATAGGGTAAAGGACCCAGTTACTGACACCTGACCAATTACTGTCACCTTAAGCTATTTTAGTTAAAATAACGAATAAACAAACTATAGAATACAATCTATAGTATAAATTATAGGTTGAAATACATAATTTTTTTGTGTATCACTTTACAACGTTTATTTATTCGTTGTTTTAAGTAAAATAACTTAAGGTGACAGTAATTGGTCAGGTGTCAGTAACTGGGTCCTTTACCCTAATTATCTTATTTTTAAATTGCTTGCAGATCATTATTATGTGAAGAATTTCGCGTCATAAATATTTTGTTTAATAAGTTTACATTTTTTGCTTACACGGAAAAATAGTATATTTTTTAAGAAGTGACCAAAACTGGTACAATACCTTAAAGTGACCACAACTGGTGCATCTACCCTACTGTCCAATTATACCGAAGAAGTGACACACTGCATTTTCAATGTGTAAAGGTCCGCGCACACATATCCGTACCGTATCAGTTCCGTTCCGGCGTGCCAGTGGTAAGAAGAAGAGGGGCGTAGAGGCTCTCTTCTTCTTAGATCAGTTCCTCTTCCGTATCAGTTCCGTTCCGGCGTGCCAGTGGTAAGAAGAAGAGGGGCGTAGAGGGTCTCTTCTTCTTACCACTGGCACGCCGGAACGGAACTGATACGGAACTGATACGGTACGGATATGTGTGCGCGGACCTTAAGAAGAAAGGAGATAAGAATAAAATGTAGTGTCGCATAATTCCATATGTACATGTGTGTTTATATTGACCGATGTCTAAGTACATTGAATAAGGAATTCGAATCTGAGCGTAGCAATTACGGTAAGTTAGGTGAAAATCCCGATTCGTCTAGATTCTAGAACATGAACAACTGTCTCCTTTACAAATACATTCGCTATAGATTCGCTCGCACTCGCGTCAATATCTCTACACTATTTCGTACGCATATACACCTAGTTAACATCAAAATAAATCTATACTCGGCATTGGTTGTAATTCCGATCGGGGCTATGTACACGACGGCGGAGAAAAGTAGACAACACACTATGCGCGAAACTCTCTGGCTGCTCGTATTTCACAATAAGGTGAAGGCTAGCTCCTTATCATACACGTACAGTGTACGTACATCGTTATGTTTTAACGTTTAAAACGCGTCATCGGGATAATAATCACCACTGTTGCCACCTAGCCCACCTTCTCTTCCTTCACGGTGATAATTTCGTTCGAACGTTCCTTGCACTGCGAGGGAAAGATACCGGTGCATGAAGAATTTATTATTACGCTGCTCCGAGGGGGAAAAGGAATACAAGTTTTAACACACTGACCGTTCCAGCTATTAATTCCACCAACTGATTAATTCAAGTATCAATTCATTAAAAGAACGAAACTAAAGTGTTGGCCCGGCGGATTGGCAGGATCCTCATCCGAACGATCAGTCGGTCTCGATAATCCTCCAAGGACAAGCAAAGTAAATCCAAATAATTGATTATCGGCATTCAAGTCAACCATGTGTTTGAATGTCTCTGGAAAGTACCTATCTATCGTTCAGCGAGACACGTTCAAAGGTATTCTGCCGTACAGTGACCGCGTGTAACACGCACGTATACACCTTTCAGTGAACACTGGCGTGGAAGAATTGTTCGCGCGTCCACACTGTCATCGGATCACTCAACCTACCAAGGCCTCCACATCCCTTCCTCGTCTTTCACAGATTGGTGCGGAATAGGAGACGGCGAGCGGATTCCAGAAACAAATTCGCCGCTCGCGTGGCTGGACGGTCTGTCTTCTGTAACGTGCGTGATCGACCCCTCCGCGGATAGACGAGCCACAAACTGTTGCTGTTGCGCGTGATGATCGACGTTGCTGAGAGCTACGGGTATCGAGGTTCTCGAGCTAGTTTTCAGTTTCTTCGAGGTAGTGGTGAAATCGAGCGGTTGTTCCGGTTGTTCTAGCCTTGGACTCTTGCTAGGCTTTGGGCCGGACATCATAACGTTAGTAGAGAAGTTGGTAATGGCGGGAGCGGAAGCGGAAGCGGAAACAGAAGCGGAGACGGAAGCGTTGGCGGACGTGGCGACGGCGGCGACGGCAGCGGCGGCAGCGGCAGCAGCGTTAACGGCAACAGAGGCCGCCGCATCCTGCCAATCCTGTATACTATCGTCGTGCGGCCGTTTCGCGAGTTTATCCGTCGCCTTCAGGAGGGACATATTGGTGGCAGCCCAAATGGCGGTGGGTGGATTCGGACCGATACTGATGCCGTTGGCCGCTGCGGCAGCTGCCAGCTGAACGTAGTGGCTGGGCAGTAGAAATACAACTTGACCGTCCGGTAATCTCGACGGTATCACTTGCACGACCGACAACATGTTTGGATTTTGCTGTGAACTCGACGTGTGGTCGATGACCGCTGGTATACCGACGGTCGACGGATGGGCAGAGGGCGGAGGTGGTGGAAGGGTTGGGTGCGAATGATGATGAGATTCGAGGCTGGCGGTATTAAGCTGGCCGAAGGCAGAAGTCGGCCGGCTGTTGCCACTGCCACTACTGCTGCTGTTATTATTGTTCTCGTCGCCCGCGATAGTACTGCTGTCCGGTCTGGCTGACTCGATTTCCGGGATCTCCGCTTTTACCAAGCCGGCCGCCGCCGCCGAGTTCAAAGTTGTACTGCAATGCGCGGTCGGTGCCACGTGATGCTCCAACGGACCGGGACTTGCCGCGCCCGTCACTCGATCCGTCACGCTTCCGGGACTGCTGCCTAATCCGCTATCCGGCCTCGAACCCAGATCCAAATCCAATTCCGACACGCAACTGTCCAAGTGCCGTAGTAACCTCTGCTTCACCGCAGGGTCCATCGGCGACGTATTCCCGGTGATTATGTCCGGGGCATCGAGGTATCGGCTCACCTGTAACATCGCCGCAATTCGAATGAATTTGATTCGTCGCGTGACATCCCACTGAGGTGCGTACACGTGCGATCGCTACGTGCTGTTTTACGATTGTAACTACTTAGGGTAACACCACCCAATTCTTTCAAACTCAACGGCAGGTCAACTCACCTCCCTGGAGCAATCTTGATAGCCAGCCTTGTACCTCGACAAGCCAGGCTGAGCAAGAGATCTCTGCCTCTGCAGGTGTCGAACTGTTAATTCTAAAATGTCAGCTTTCTCAAGCTTGCTGTGCTTCGTGTTCTCCAGCCGGGCGCTGTCAAGGATAAGCGCCTTCAGCGCCGCCAACGACTGATTGATCCTCGCTCGCCGTCGCTTTTCCATTAGTGGTTTGTTAGCCTGAAAACGACGATTATTAGGTATTAGCTGTATTAGATACGTCCGTGTGATGCAAAACTATCGCGTCACGATTACACACACACTGTCACAAGCAACAAGCAACTGGACATTCGTTCGTTCCCTGTCATTGGATACCTACGCCGCGCGCAGAGATACATCTTAATAGCTCTAGGAGTAGCAGACTTTTGAGCGAAAAGATGGATGGGGAACAGTGAAAAGACGATAGGAAGATAAAAACCCAACACATTGATTGTTTATAAGGTAGTTGACCCAGTCGCCGATCGGTTTAGGCCTAGTCGTTGATCACTTAAGTATTGAGATTTTATAAGGTTTTTCAACAATATTGTGATGATATATGTAGGTAAAGACTCTTAAGTATTAACTTACAGTTTTGTCCTTTACACAATATTGTTCAAAAACCTTATCAAATCTCAATATTAATTCAAATGATCGACGACTGGGTCAACTACCTTAGCAACGGATAGGAACAGTCACGCTGTAGATCTCCTCGATACGTTAATAGGTTTCTGTACTCGTACCTACTAGTACCTATCATCGAAGGTCGAGGCAGAGCGATAAGTTACAAGAGACAGTCGTAGCGATTTGCTACCAACTACCATGCGTCAGAATGTCGCCCGGTCCTAGCTCAAATTCTTTCCAATTCTTACAAGTAGCTATCCGCAAACGTACGCGTGCACGTTGCAATCTATCTTACATGAAGCAGATCGTACGACAGGTTTCATGGAAGCGCCATGCGACTGTTCTACGTATAGGCACGGCTGGGTTAGGCCCTATGACCTGGGGGACACGATACGATTGTCGTTCGGATAAGCTGCGTACCTATCACCCAAATAAGTCCTAAGTAGTCGTACGACAAATTCTACCAAAAACCCTAAGGTTTTTTGGGTTCTTTAAGCAACCACGATGTCCTTAATTGCGTGCAAATTCGTACGACTAGTTACAAGGAGAGTATTTTAGGTGTCCCCCTCCTATCATTTTGATTTTTAGATTTGTTATAGAGGACCGAAAAATAAGAAATACGTGTTTTTTTATTTTTCCCCGTTTTCATATTTGGGGGGGGGGTGAAAACTGCGTTCAAACTAAGGGTTGAAAAATCATTTTTGTGGAATATCTCGAGAACTATTAGATATAGGGGAATAGTGTCAATGGACGAATTTTGTGTCTTTGAATGCGAAATATGACTGACTCACCAGATTTTCAAAATCTTGAGAAATTCCACAAAATTGATTTTTCAACCCTAACTTTGAACGCAGTTTACACCCCCTAAATATGAAAACGGAGAAAAATAAAAAAACACATATTTCTTATTTTTCGGTCCTCTATAACATATCCAAAAATCAAAATCATCGGAGGCGGACACCTAAAATACTCTCCTTGTTAGCTAAAAAAGTTTCCCCCCATCTTTGCGACCAATTATTCTAACTTTCAAAGTGTTGAGTGCACATTACCGTGCGAATTACCATCATATAGGTAACGCATTCTTGCACGCGGTTCCACATTCCAACACCCCGATGTAACCGACTGCGTCGGTTAAAAGAACAACGACGAAATAATAATAACACCGAATGCTTCTACTACGAAGCAAATAATGAACTGTGGAGGGTAAAATAACTTTACTCACACGACGACCGTCCGAGTGTTTAGGGCTCGGGCTAAGACTAGGACTGGGGCTGGCTGTCAGGCTCGGACCCTGATGCACGCTCTGTTGATGGTTGTGATGGTGATGGTTATGATGTTGTCTATGATTGTTGCCGGCCGATTTCTTCTCCTGATGCCTCGACGAATGAAGACGAGCGGTCATCTTAATAGGCCGCGCGGGCCCTTGCCTGTTGCGACAGCAATGGGAATGATGACGACAACGACGAGGATAACAGTGACAATAACAATAGCAAGAATGGTAACAATAACGCTGATGACGACCCCGACGACGACAACGACGGCGCCGACGACGTCGTCGACGACGGCGACGACGACGACCACCCCGGTGACGGTGACGGCGACGTCGACGACGACGACGACGTCGACGACGACGACGGCGGCGGCGGCGAAAACGGCGTCGACCCCGACGACGACAACGGCGACGACGACAACGACGACGGTGGTAACGAGGGTGGCGGTGGCAAATTGGATTTTAGCGCCCAGAGTAATCGGCCTAAAGCAGTTGAGACACTCAGCATTTCGCGTCTGAGAAAGCTACGAGATCGCACTACTTCGATAAATCAACTGCGCTCCTTTGATTTCCGATCTGTTAACACTCGCGTGACACACGCACAATGTGTTATTTTATACTTGTTGTTGGTCCTGCGTATAGCCCACGATGCAAAGTTAATAGCCTGCTCGAAGCTTTTTTATTATCACTATTTAAGTATCATTCGTTTCCGAGGCGACACATGGAGCGTGTCAGCTAAAACTCCCTCGCAGCGTCTCATTCTGTTCCATGTGTGCTCGCTCCGACTCGCACTACACAACACCCTCGAGATGGAGCCGCGCGTTTTCCATGCGGCTGCTATGCACGCGACTCGATCACCAGAAAGTTTCAAAGTTTCCACTCCGCGGTGACGTCGAAGCACGTCTAGGTATAAAGCCCGACGCCACGTGGTTCGTCACATATTACGTTCACGCACAGCCGAGCAATTCGTTGCCTACCGAGATCACTCGACACACTGCTGTTTACTCCGGTTGCACTCACTGTTCTACTTCACCACGGACTTTCTTCGTATCACTCTTTGGTTCTGATACACTTTACGAGAAAGGTACGTAAGTTTTGATCATTCCTTCGGTAAACTTCCCAAAGAAACATTCACTCGTGTACTCGTCCCGTGCCAAGACTGCCAAGTGTCTCGAACAGGTCGCGAGTCAGAAATTTGTCTATCGAGCTTTGTAAGAATTGAACGTACGTAATTTCAATGTTTTCCAATTCTTTCTTGGCACCGCTTATAAATCGTTCACGTGCATCGGTAGAGAAATTGTCAAGAAAAGGATAAACCTAAAAATACGAATCTTCGCCGTGCATGTACGCGGAGAATGCGAAAACGGGCAACATTAATGATTGCTTTTGTCTCTCCGTTATCTCTGTTCTATTTTTTCCCCGTCTGGCAAAAAATTGTCCGCGTCCTCGTTGGACGAGCGACGGTGACGGACTGCGAGTCGACGAGCGGGAGCTGGCGGCTCTTCACAGAGATTCGCGCGTGTGTGAGTCGTGGGCGAGAAGCCGGGGGCCACACGAAGGATCGCGCCGCGGTTGGTCGTGCGTGAGGCGGGGGTCGGTTGGTGGCTGCCTGCCAGAGCTGTTGCCGCGAAGGGGTCGAGAGAGAGGATGAGGTTTGGTTGCCCGCTCACGCGCGCCCTTGCCTGTGGCTACGTGCCGCTCCTCACCCCCTTACTCTCCCTCTCGGCGTGCTCGTGCCCGCGCGCACGCGCGCGCGTGTGTTAGTGTGTATGTGTGACTCTGCCACTTCTAGAGAGTTGCTAGTTGCACGCGACCTACCTTGATCTCTTTTTTTTCTTATTCGCAATGTCGCTTTATCGCCTGACTACCGCGATGCGTACCGGTGTAAGGGGAACCGACTGGAATCCTCGTTATGCTTGCGTCTAAAGCAACAAATTATTACCATTAGGATTCATTGCTATTCGAAACAGACTTTACTTCAGCATCGATTCATGGTAGTTAGCACCAGGAAGACCGGCATTTCGCGTCGATTGCAGCGTGCGAATAATCGACTGGCGGATTAGTGCGTCTGACCGTTCGTGGAGCATCGGTGTCCCGCAAACATAAAAACATACAGATTCGAGAGAACGGTCGAGGAAGGTCTACGGTGTGTAGCCTGATAACAATTTGTGACGTATCGAATTTCGCAAATTGAATTTCCATTTGATCGAACATTTCATTCCGTAGAAGTAAATTGAGATGAAGGAGAAGCACTCCATCGCACCAATTGTAACAACGGTAGGCGATAGTTTTCAACAAAAACTTTAACCGACGTCGCGCGTTCTTGTCGTCCGTACGCATATCAGGGAGCGAATTCTTCTAAAAAATGGGACACAGGAAAATTCATATTAAATCGCGTCAAAGGACGGGAGCGTCGTCACCACTGTCCATGGCGGCCTTTCGTCACCCTCGTCATCTGTCCGTCTATATAGTCGCCTCTCGTTCTATATTATTGTTTTCTTGTTCGTTCCTTCGCTCATTCTTTCTCGCTCGCCGTCTCATGCCAAGAACGAAAAGGCGGCGATAGTAACGGCGGCAGGTAGTGTGCGTGCGACTGGATATGGACGAGGATAACGCCGCAGCGCAGGGAATTACCACGACTTGCCGAGGGATGGTTGGAGAGGGGAAGGGACGGGTGACGGTTCGTTGTCGGTGCTGGCACGGCACGAGCCAGCGCGGCGTGGCTGGAAGTGGCGCGACGTGGCGCGATACGGCCGTCGCGGCATAATGTGGCGTGGCGCGGGAGGGGGGCGGCGTGGCGCGGCGTGGCGCGACGCGGCACGGCCCGGCGTGGCCCGAGTCGACTCGGCTCCACGTAGCACGGTGGTCGAGGGAGCGAAGCAAGTGCCGTCACAGGGCAAGCTCGATCCATGCTGTTCGGCTCGTCGAGGCGATGAGCCCTCGAGGCGGGCGGCGGGATGCCGGCAAGGGGTGAGAGACGAGAGACGAGAGGCGAGCGACGGGAGACTGGCGGCGTGCAGCAAGCTGCGAGAGACGGGCGGGGGGGTTGACGGGTGGCGGCCGCTTCATAGCTGTTAGGGAAGGAGAAAGAGGGATGGGTAGAACGGATGGACCGTAGAGACCGGCCGTGAGGCGTACGGCAAGTGTGTTGGAGAGCGATGAGGCGACGGCGCTCGAGGGGAAACGAGAGAACCAGCGGCGAAGAAGTGATGAGAGAGCTGGAGAGCGAGGAAGCGTGTGAGTCGGTAAGGCGTCGTAGGGTGGGGTCAGAGGGGGTGGCTGTCGGCACGCGCGGCGCAAAGCGCTCTACCCACGCAAACGTACCACCGACGTGCGAACGAGCTTGTACATGAGAGAAGCGTGCGTGTCGGGCGGCGGGCGGCGGGCTGCCGGCTTGCTGCGTGCCAGCGTGCCAGCGTGCCGCCCCGTCGTTCGGCCGTCGAGGCGCGGCGACAGCGGCCGCGGCCGCGGCGTGCCGTTCCCTCTGCCTACGTTCCGCGTATTTCTGAGCGCGACAAACCGACGTCGCGTTGCAGGCGCCTATTCAATGACAGAGCTGGTCAATCGCTTCACCGTCTCGTCTCCCGAAATTCATCTTCACGGACGGCAATCAAAATGGGACCAACTCATTAGTTACAACTTTGTGGTTTCCGCATGAACCGAATAAATGAAAATGTCCACTTTTATTTACACTTCTGTACATCTTCGTAATATCTAAGGTAAATGTCCCCATTAACGACCGTTTAAGAGTGTGACTGGTTCAAAATAGTAATTGTTTTACTAATATACGACAACATTTGAATAAAGTATGGATCATCGTATTTGTTGAAGTCTCTAGTTTCTTAATCAAATTAGTTTTAGAGTGATATTTGACTATTTACACAAAGATTATGGTGAAAATTATATTGGACCTGATGTGCCCTTTAGTGACCATCTATTTTATACCACGATTTTCTGCTACAATAATGAAAGAAAATGGATATTTTCTTTTTATTTTATATTTCTGTTTATATTTCTCGTTAATTTGAGTAAGTTACTGCATGCATCCATGTATTTTTATTGTAAAATTTGCGAGTTTAATATCTGGAGTATAACCTCACGGTATTAGAATCTGTCAACTTTCATGTCAATGACCAAGTCTTAATTTACATGTGAATTTACTTAAAGATGAATGTACGACTACATAAATAACGTATGAAACAATAGCTGAAATATTTCGCTTATATTTCGCTTTCTGTGTTGCAATAAACAATAACAAAATGAAGTGGTCACTAATGGGGACATTTACCTTATATAGCTTCGATTTACCTCGTAATACCTTCCACGATTTCGTGGCAACCCGATCTCTAACGACGGAATAACATGGCCACCACTGCCAAAGAAGTACATAGAAATTACGGAGGAATGAGAGACGACGGATTATTGTCTCCAGCTACGAAGATACCCGCGTGCCTAACTTAGTCGTCGCAAGCGTTTTGTATGCCACAGAGAAGTAGCGAAACAACAAAGAAGCTCTCGCAGAACCTAGAACACATGGGTAAAAAGTAAAAAGCAAAATTTGCGGAGCGTTTTCACGGATGCAGGACATTACGCTGCGACCACCGTGTCGTAGCCACGGCATTGCCGTACACTGTTACCACGCCGTTATCGCGCTATTCCATACCATTCCGCGGTGCACCCTACCGCTCTGCAGTACGGCATATCGCATCGCACCAGGTCGCGGTACACTCAACATCGAGAGCTCTCCCTTCTTCTCCTATCTTTTAAAGTCCTTGGTTTCGTATCGTTTCGATTGCTCCAGGAACGTGGTTTAAAATTCCACCTTGTTCGCGTCTTGTTACACGCGTCTAAGCGTATCGTTGATGAGGCGCTGCCACGCGCTGGCGTATCCACAGATGTTTTAAAAGAGAAAGATGGCAAGAGAGACATCTAAGCGAGCACGAGTAAAAGAACAGGAGCATTGCTCCGTGCAGGGGCGAATGGTTCGTTATCGTGGACACGCTACGCCTTCTTCATATATCGTATAATATATCGTGTATATCGCAGTGCTAGGTGATATAAATGTTTAATTGGCTGGAGATCGTTTCTTCGACGACTCGGCTCGAAGCCTGCATCGCCACTCTGTGGAACTGTCGTCTCCATCGGGTACCACTCGATCGATCGACGGCAAACTCAACGTGCCACGTACTTTTCGCGATAAGGTGCAGGATAGACGAAGAGAAGGGCGGCGGGACGTTGATAGGGGTGGGAAAGAGCGAGTTTGCCCGGTGGCTTCAGCATTGATCGTTCCCAGAAGGAGAGAAGGAGGCGAGCGAAAGGAAGAAGAGGCGTACACGAGAAATTCGAGACGCCTGGCGTCGCCCGGCGGCGAAACGTTATCCGGTATGCAAGAAAGGACGTCCTCATTAGCGGGCCCCGACGTCGTTTCAGCTCAACAGGAGCGATCATGGCTTGGCTCGACGCAATACCGCGCGTCAACAAGACACTTGGGTTCTGTACAACTAATCACCTCGCGGATATTTATGGTATTCGCTGATGAGACCTATACCGAAATGCATCCAAATGGTGTCCGAACCATGCGAATCGCCCGTAACCGGCGGAAATCTGCTGGCCGCGCCGCCAGGGAACGGTATGAAGACTGAAGAGTAGATAAGGGAGACCGGGTATGGTTGGCTCATTTTCTTATTTTAATTTTTTACGGGTTATAGCCGTAAGGAAGTTCGTTCACGCTCAGATTAATATAAACTATGTAAGTCCGAGTTTAAAAAAAATGGTTCTGTGGATTTTGTCAATCAGATTAGGAGCTAATTCTCATTATTTGCAGCAACTATTTTGTGATAATATTCCTCGAGGCTGGGTTGGTTGTCACGAAGTTAGATAGGTAAGTTTATTAATAAAAAGCTGATTCGATTAAGGAAGTAATGTCATTTTTTATTGTAATTATAAATGGTATAGTCTTGGACACAAAATTGAACTTAGAAACATTATTACAATATTAATTTATCTGGATTTGCTTTGTGAATACAGAGACAAGCACACAAGGCAAAAGTCTTCTTCATTTTCATTTTCATATTTTTTAATTGATGATACTTTCGCCTTTATCGGATAAAATAACTCGTTTTAGTTTACTCTTCTTTTCAAATGTTCTGTGACAACTTGTGACCAAATGTTCTGTGACCCAACCCGCTAAAGAATCCCACCTGTCCACTGATGTATTAAAATGTTTAAAGGCTTATGCCTACCTTCAAGGTCTGAAAACGCAAGTATTTTCGGGATTTTTTGAGGGAAAAACTTGAAAACTTTTTTAAACAAACTTTTATGTATTCGAAAGTGTACATCTTATAGTAAGGTAAAAGACCCAATACGTGGACACGTCCTAGTAGCTGGACACTGGTGCAAAAGAACTATTTTATTCAATTATTAAAATATTTCGTCAAATATATATATGAATATATTTTACTAAATATTTGAATAATTTAATAAAATAGTTATTTTTTTAATAAAGCGGATATTAAATGTACTAATCAGTATTTTTGCACCAGTGTCCAGCTACTGGGACGTGTCCACGTATTGGGTCTTTTACCTTACTTGTAGTAATTATTCCAATGAAAAATATAAATAAATAAAAGAAATATCTAACTTTGATTCATCTGAAATGAAAAATTCGAAGGAATTTAGTTGGTATATTAAATTATCTTGTCCTTAACCGTGGCTTTTTCATTTTCGTTGGGTAGTTTTTATTTTACACATGAAAAATGACCGATTTTTGCGGTGAAAATCGATATTTTAATTTGAACAGCCGCCATTTTGTAGCAAATTAATTTTTCAGGATAATCAACGATTAAGGAGAAGATAATTTAATATACTAACTAAATTCCTTCGAATTTTTCATTTCAGATGAATCAGGTCAAAGTTAGAGTGGTCACCGCAATCTATTGAAAAAAATTGCTACCGGAAGAGCACTGATATTTCTTTTATTTTTTTATATTTTTCATTGGAATAATTACTACAAGTAGTATAAGATGTACATTTTCGAATACATAAAAGTTTGTTTAAAAAAGTCTTCAAGTTTTTCCCTCAAAAAATCCCGAATATATTTGCGTTTTCAGACCTTGCAGGTAGGCATAACCCCATAAGAAATGCAAAAAAATGATTACAGTAAGTTAGAAGAAACTCTAAACTACGAGAATAATGCACCAATATTATAGTCAATACTAACAAGGAGAGGTTCCCAGGTGTCCGCCTTCGATTGCTTTGAATTTTGGATATGTTTTAGAGGACCAAAAAATAACATATACGTGTTTTTTTTTATAGTGGCCCGTTTCCATATTTAGGGGGTGAAACCAACCCCCAAAGTTCATAAGAATAGTTGGTGTCCGCCTTTGGATACGTTTTAAAGGACCGAAAAATAAGATATAGGTGTTTTTTATAGCGGCTCACTTTCATATTTAGGGGGTGAAATTAACCCCCAAAGTTATAAGATTTTCAGGTGTTCATCTCCGATTGCTTTGGTTTTTGGATATGTTTTAGAGGACCGAAAAATAAGACACACGTGTCTTTTTATTTTAGCGTATTTGACTATTTAGGGGGTGAAACCACTCCTCAAAGTTATAAGATTTTTAGCTGTTCGTCTCCGATTCTTTTGGCTAAAAACCAAAGCAATCGAAAAATGGCACCACTTATTCTCAAAAAATTTGAGGGGTGGGTTTACCCCCTGAGCATGTAAGCAAGCCAAGATAAAAGGACACCTGTTTCTTATTTTTCAGTCCTCTAAAAGGTATCCAAAAACCAAAGCAATCGGAAACGAAAACCTGACAATCATATAACTTTGAGGGGTGGTTTCACCCCTAAACATTCAAGCAGGCTAAAATAAAAAGGCACGTATTTCTTATTTTTCGGCCCTCTAAAACATATCCAAAACCCAAAGCAATATGAGATGAACACCTCAAAATCTTATAACTTTGGGGGTTGGTTCCACCCCCTAAATATGAAAACGGGCCGGTATAAAAAACACGTATATCGTATTTTTCGGTCCTCTAAAACATATCCAAAATTGAAAGCAATCGGAGGCGGACACCTGACAATCATATAACTTTGAGGGGTGGTTTCACCCCTAAACATTCAAGCAGGCCAAAATAAAAAGACACGTATTTCCTATTTTTCGGCCCTCTAAAACATATCCAAAAACCAAAGCAATCGGAGATGAACACCTGCAAATCTTATAACTTTGGGGGTTGGTACCACCCCCTAAATATGAAAACGGGCCGCTATAAAAAACACATATACCGTATTTTTCGGTCTTCTAAAACATATCCAAAATTGAAAGCAATTGGAGGCGGACACCTGTGAACCTCTCCTTACGACGAGGGCATGGAAACAAACAATGACACGTCGCGTCGTGTCTTCATGCGAATCCGCAGCGAATTGAGTGATGGGGCAAGGAGGCGGGAATACGTTTACGCGTCGCCGTGGATTATTAGTACATTCCTATTGTTTATAGTTTCTTTGTTATAGCGGTTGTGACAAGCTACCCGTGTGACAACCATGCCCGGTCTGCTCTACCTATTCCTATTGTGAAATTTGAGCGATGATAAACGAGGACGAAGCGCCACGGTGAAACGCAAAGCACGTGGTTCTTTCGTCTGTCCTCTGTCTCGTCGGAGCCGAGTTCTCCACCTGATCCGCAGTCTAGTCGAGCCAGAAAGTTCTTTCGGTCCTCTTGCCCTTAGTCACTCTCTTTCTTTATTGCGCATCTTGCCTATTCCGATTCCGTTCCACGTTAGCTTGACATCGCTGTACGGTAAATAATTGAATTCGGAAGATCCAATAATTAAACTCGTTCGTACCCACACAGCACACCTCGTTGCAGCAGTATTGCAGCAACGTTGCTGCAATAGTGTGTTATTGCAGATTGCATTGCAATATTGCAGGAACGATGCAGGAATATTGTAGGATCCTGCAATATTGCAGGAATATTGCAAGTTCGTTGCCACTCCAATAATGAACAATAATGTTGCCGCAATTTTGCAAAAATACACTTCTGCAATATTGCAGGAATATTGCAACTTCGTTGCCACTCCAATAATGAACAATAATGTTGCCGCAATTTTGCAAAAATACACTTCTGCAATATTGCAGGAATATTGCAACTTCGTTGCCACTCCAATAATGAACAATAATGTTGCCGCAATTTTGCAAAAATACACTCCTGCAACATTGCAGGAATATTGCAACTTCGTTGCCACTCCAATAATGAACAATAATGTTGCCGCAATTTTGCAAAAATACACTTCTGCAATATTGCAGGAATATTGCAACTTCGTTGCCACTCCAATAATGAACAATAATGTTGCCGCAATTTTGCAAAAATACACTTCTGCAATATTGCAGGAATATTGCAACTTCGTTGCCACTCCAATAATGAACAATAATGTTGCCGCAATTTTGCAAAAATACACTTCTGCAATATTGCAGGAATATTGCAACTTCGTTGCCACTCCAATAATGAACAATAATGTTGCCGCAATTTTGCAAAAATACAGTTCTGCAATATTGCAGGAATATTGCAACTTCGTTGCACTCCAATAATGAACAATAATGTTGCCGCAATTTTGCAAAAATACACTTCTGCAATATTGCAGGAATATTGCAATTTCGTTGCCACTCCAATAATGAACAATAATGTTGCCGCAATTTTGCAAAAATACACTTCTGCAATATTGCAGGAATATTGCAACTTCGTTGCCACTCCAATAATGAACAATAATGTTGCCGCAATTTTGCAAAAATACACTCCTGCAATATTGCATAGGCGGACATAGGAGTGAACCTGCAACGTCTTTGCAATGTTACGGGGTAACATTGTAATCTTGCACCGCATCATTGCACAAACGTTGCTGCAATGTTGGTATTGGATCAGTCGAGTCCGTTTATTCTTCAAACCTACCCATTATTAACGATATTTAACAACAATTAAACCCATTCTTGCTTCGTTTCAGTTTCGATTTCTAACGAAATCTCCTTCAATTTTTTACCCGCAGTTTTATCTCTATACCTACTCCCTTTCTTCGCAGTATCTGCCCAGTCGTTCGGTCAAATAGGCGTCCTGCTAGGGCGTCTCCTCAGCGGAAGGTTGATATCTCCAGCCGCGATGTCTGACCACCAAACTACGGCCTCGGCTTCGAGTTGGCCGTTAATCCGTTTATCGCGTTACCGCCACCGCCGGCCTAGCAGCCCCCAACCAACTCACCTACCGCCCTCTGTTCCGCCGTTCAACCCTGTTATCCGTGCCAACGGCCACGGAGATGCACACCGACGCGGCCGCTACCCAGGCGTTATAGCGGTAGTATAAGTGGTCCTGCACACGCACAGTACTAATATCATTCGGACGCTGTAGACGTATTTTTCATTTGTAACTGAAAATTCAACCGCGTCGAACAACCGGTTCGGCGCGTGCGCTTTTATTGTGTTTTTGCGCGCAAACATTTCTGTTTCGTGCGTTTCAAGAAGAAGAAGAAAATGCTCGTTGAAACGGATGGTAAAATCGCCCCAGGCGCCAAGTAACGAGAAACGGTTCCAACACTTGAACGCGTTAGCTATAAGTACGCTAAGGTCTAGACTCCTAGATGGAAGATAGCTGTTCCTAGGCTAGGCTAGCCGTAATCGCCACTCGCCACACCCCCGGATTTACTGCCTCTACTTCTACTCCCGCTCTTTCCTTTCCACCCCCATCTTCATACCCGCACCCCTCAACGCCTGCCTCTCTCTCTCTCTCTCTCTCTCTCTCTCTCTCTCGCTCTATGCTTCATATTATTCACTTGTTCGACTGGCGGCCACTCTGTCTGCGGTGGTCATGATACGTACGAACTCGAACGCGCACGGCAGAGAGTAAGGTAGAAAGAGAAGAAGCGAGCGAAGGAGTCACCGCTCTGTCCCCATGGGAGTCCGCAATCCGGCGTCCAGGATCTCGTCATCCACCCTCTAGCTTCGCTTCGGTTCTTCTCCAGCCACATCGACCCTTGCTTCTAGAATCTAGGATCCTTCGGATTTTAACTGTGTACCTTGCACCAGCGAAAGAATCCTCCGGAAAATTTTACGCGCAACTTGCAAGTCGAAGATATGTTTTACATTTACGTTTTCATCAGACATTTCGACAGTCTCGACAGATTCTTTGCCTCGTTAATTCGGCTCGTACCGCCGTACGAATTACATATTGTATAAGGGAAACTTTGGAAATATCCATGTCCCACTTGGCTGGATAAAGGAATAGGAGTTGGGGATCTACAGTAGCAAATCGAAGAAAGTTTACAATGTTTAAAATCGTATCAGATGATTGCATAAGTTCGTGCCCGATTGGAAAATAAAATTCAATGGTTAAATTTTAAAGCGTACAGTTTTATTAGTCAAGTATGTAGTCACCATTCTTCTCTACAATTATTTTCTAACGATCTACAAGCTTGTCGATTCCAGTTTTGAAGAAAGAGCTTGGTTTTTCTCGAAAAAATGTCGCGAGGTAGTAGAAAATCGGGCACGAACTTATGCAATCATCTGATATAACTATTTTACAATTGGTCCAAACCAGAGATGGGCAAAAAATTATTTTAAATAAAAATTTCATACACAAATTTTTATTTAAAATAAGTTTTTGCCCATCTCTGGTCCAAACGATGTGAGGTTCTTTCGAGAAGCTGGAAAGATTAGTTTGTTTAGTGACGCGTTTCGTCGTTTTGAAAAATGCAATTGGTCGAAAACTCAGAATAGCAAAAAAAAATAGTAAATGACGTTTTTTAAATTTTTTTGTGTGCCTGTAATGAAAATTCAAAAAACCTGTTTGTAGATTGAAGTAAGTTGTAGGGGTGAGTAGGGTAAAGCGGAACAGAAATATTTCTCTTAGATAAGAGCTGTGAATCAGTTGGTATCACGTGACAGGGGACCAAACGGTCTTCGCAGTATTTCGTGACAAATCACAGATCCGTGTACACGTTACTTTTTGGTTAACAGTGTTGGAAAAAATTCTGGTATCGAAGTTTCAATATTGTGTTGTAGTTTCCACCACTTTTCGGCACTTAGATTTCAAAAATTTATAACGGCAAGAACACCGTTGGATTCTAAACTCCTTACCCTACATTTTGATGTTTTACCCAGTTCTTTACCTCATGCTGAAGTGTAAATATTAAATGTTTACTAAATTACCTAATGTGGGGCAAAGCGAAACACTTTTGCGTGGGGTAAAACGGAACACCTATATAACCCACTCCCACCAATCCCATTGTCTTGAAACTTTGCAGGTGTGTGTAATTCAAATGATAATACAAAATTATAAACAAAAAACCGGGAGGGGTGAAAAAATTACGCAGTCATCAATAAATGTAACCCATAATCACATATCCAAAGGACTAGTGTTCCTCGAAAGATTTCTTGAGAAATTTTATAATTTATAATTTCTTATTTCTCGAGAAATTACAGTGTCTCTTTGTTTTCAGACATAAATTTTCAGTTAGTTCAAATTGTGTGTTAATCGTGAACATATAAACACATGGTACAATCAGTGATAAATGTTAGCAATATATACGAAGAATTGCGCGATTGTTTATAAACTTTTCTCTTCTTATCGCCGATGCTCCATATACAATTAAACCAATATCCAGTCAAAATGAAAAAAAAATTTCTGCAGCCGCAGATTTTGTCACAAAAAAAGACGTAGATTGGCTGAGGCGACATTAGACGCATTGTGTTTTTGAAAAAATTATTTTAAACCAAAAAAGTAATGTTTCGTCTTGCTCACATTTTATACTAAATAAATAAATTTATCAATTATATTTAGTATCTTTTTTTTCATTTACACAAGTTTTGTCTAAGTTGGACACGAATAAAAATTTAGGTAAATATTATCAACATTATTCCAAAAATATAAACTTTGCAAATTTTTTTTAATTTCTTGAGAATTCTCGAGAAATATAATCTCATTTCTTGAGATCCGAAAAATATCGAGAAATCAGGAACACTACAAACGACTTAAAATCAGCCTGTAACCACAAATCAAATCAATTCAATCGACCTGAAATCAGCATATACCTAGGTAACTACAAATCAAAACTTAGGAACTAAAAAGTAAATAATAAATAAATATTCAACAAAAAAACTTGTAAGTTAAACCGATTTTGTTTAAAATGCACTAAAAACTAAAAAAATCTCCATGCACATGTTGATACTCATTATTCGTGTAAAAGTCCATATGTATTTGATTATTTTCAGTAATTGGTATGTCATCTGGTAAAATATTTTTTCTGATGTATATAATATATATTTTTGTTATATTTTATCTGTAACAGTTACACCTAAAACATATATTTATAGTTTTTTAAATAAACAAATACTTTTAAATCATAAAAATAAAGATTTTGTACATTTACATTTTGTTCAAGTGGGTGTTCCGCTTTACCCTACCACTTGAGCGAGGCGAAGGTTCCAATACCTCCGGTATATCTCATTTTCCTTTGTGGCCAAATATTGTTCTCCACAACCACTTTGATTTTCTTATACTTAGTCTAAGGTCCACTTAAGACTCCTGTTAAAATCCCGTGTCTTTTTTTCTTCCAATTTTATGTTATCCCCTTCCAAAGTTAAGTTCCATTTTATCCTTCCCTCCCCCTTATACATGTTCAAAAATCGCGAAGAAAGTTAAGAAAAATCTATACCTAGGTTTCGCAGAAATATACCAAGTTGCAATTCGGTGGTTGCAATTTCAGGAACTAGGATTCCCGATGTAGGCGGGTGTGGAAACGCGGGGGCGTACAAGCGTGTGGTCTTGCGGTCGTGCGGCCGTGTGGGCGTGCAGGCGTACGCGGCCCGGTTTGAAAGTGAGCCGTTAAATTATTCGTGGCGCTTTCGAGCGACAAATGGACCAGTGAGACGCTTTAAACAGTCTCAGGAGTCGGACGTCTATAAATAGGCAGGTTAAAGAAATCGTTTAAAATTAGTATTCAGCAGTGCGGTATAGGCACGCGCGCGCGCGCGCGCTCATCGATTCCAGGCAATACCTACGCAACGAAACCGGCAGGTTGCGAGAACCAGAAGTGTTATTTCGTTTTTGTCGATCGATATAGACAGACTGCCAAGAGATTTTTTACTCTACTTCCTTCGTTCAACTTTAAAGCTTGCACAGATGCGTGTTCTTTTTTACAGGTTCATAATAAAGAGAAAATATGAATAGCTACTCTCGGCGATCTCGATCGTTTAGCATTAATCGTTGGAAAGTCTGGCGCGAAACTATCTTAGACTGGAAGAGCCAGCAGTCCTAAACTTATCATTGTGTCGCGTGCGTAGCGTCGGATTCGAGCGGAGCAGAAGGCGACCTGGTATAGAGTATTAAAGTTCAACCCAAGGTTTCGTGGCCGTTGGACTTTGCCAGGCAACGAAACCTCCTCTGTTTCAGGACTCGAGGTTTTTCCCGATTTTTGCACGCGATACGCGTTTCCCTCGGTTTCAGAAGAAACGCGACCAGGCATTCGGTTCAAAGTCAGCGTCTTGAGCGGTTGTGCTTTTCGTCCGCTCGATATTTTCTCCAAAGAAGTTTTTGGTGTTACGTCCTCAAATAAACAATATTCTTTGTTGTTGAATTTTATTAAGACGTGTAATTAATTACTACCCTCGCGTCTTCCACCTCAATCGGAATACTATCATAGGTTGCATTGTACCTATACAGAAACAGAAAAGCGTGCAGCCTGCTTAGCAGCGTACCTGTGTGCTACGCGACCATGGAATATTGATATGTAAATATAGCAGCTCCGGTACCGTGGATGGTGGTAGCGGCCGTGCATCGGTGGTTATAGGGGCGCTAGCAGGTTAACGAGCGGCTCGCAGAGTGCCGCGACGGAGGGTAAAGAGATAGGATAGAAAAGGGAAGAGCGAAGTGGGGTTGGGAAGCTCGCGCCAAGTCGTAGGTGGGTTGATGGAGGTCGAGGGTGAGACAGATAGACGGATGGATGGATGGATAGATAGGTAGTGTGAGTGAGAGGGAGAGGAGAGAGAAAGGAAGAGAGAGAGAGAGAGAGCGTGGGAGAGAGGAAGCAGGAGTAGGAATGGTGGCAGTGGTGGAGAAGCGGTAGCAGGCAGGAGGTCGAGGTAGGGTGAGGCAGCGTTGGGATGGGGAAGCGAAGAGCCGGGGAAAGGGGAGTTGGGTCGCTGCCGGCAGTATAACAGAGACGGTCGGGCGCGCCGCGGAGCGTGCCACCAAAGGGGATGAGAATTTTCCACAGGCTGTGAAATTATTGTCGCGACTGATTCGCCAGAAAATATCTTGAAAAAATCAGACGTTTTACTCGTCGAGTCACGTATCGTTTGTAAACATACGGCATCATCGTTAGAAAGAAATTAGAGAGAAATTTTTTTTTTAACCTGCTTCGCTCGGCTAAGTAATCGCACGCATGAGCGACAACGCGGACAATAGCAGATCAGTGGTATATAGGGACATGCCCTGCGGGACACGGCATGGAACGGGGTGGTTGGAACGGGCCGCGGAAACACGGAGAGGGCGGGAACACGTCGGTCGAGCGAGGGTTGCGACGAGCTGCGAGCCAGAGAACGGGGGTGCAGAAGGGTGGCTACGGCTCTCTATGTATGCCTCTCTACGAACAGACTTTCGCGACGGTGGGCGCGCCCGCGCGCGTGCTCGCTCGCGGCGAAACCGCCAGTGGTACTATCTACGAGGGAACGGGGAGTCGAAGGGTATCTTCTATAGGCGAACACCTGGAAGGGTGGCTCGCCCGCATCACCGCGACGTGTAAAACCTCTCTACCTTTCTCCCTATCCCCGTGCCACCCACAACCTTTGCATCTTTTCACTTTATACTGCCAGTCTTGTACGCCCCGTGCGTTCTCGCAGCCGAAATTCCGCATGCTTCTGCTTCTGCTTCTGCGTCTGCTTCTGCTTCTCTTACTGCTCACGGTACTCTCACCTCGATGCACGTATGTTTGTCGAGTTTCCTCCACAACGTCATCGTCATCGTCATCGTCATCGTCATCGTCATCGTCGTCGTCATCGTCATCGTCATCGTCATCGTCATCGTCATCGTCAACGTTATGGTCATCGTCATCGGGCACCTTCATCTTCGGCGGCGTTATTCTTCTTCCCTCCGTTTACCTTGATCGCAGCGATAAGTTTTCTAAAGGGCAGGATCAATGTGTACTGAGAGAATTTTTGTGGCGTTTCGGTTTTTCTGTTTCTTTAGCGACAGAATAAGAGGAAATGTAGGCAACAAAAAGTGAGAGAAGAAATATTATCATATAGGTATATATGTACCTATATATTTCTTTAGGAGAAAAAGCGACATAGGGAGACGTACTAGGCCTAGGGTAAAGGACCCAATTACTGACACCTAACCAATTACTGCCACCTTAAGCTATTTTACTTAAAATAACGAATAAATAAACGTTGTAAAGTGATACACAAAAAGAATTATGTATTTCAACCTATAATCCATACTATAGATTATATACTATAGTTTATTTCTTTGTTATTTTAACTAAAATAGCTTAAGGGGTCATGCTCAGTCACAACTTTCAAAAATCGATTTTTCAATTTTTGTATTTTCTTTAAGTACAACATCTTAAAAATATTCTGTAAAAATTTTAAGGTAATCCGAATAAAATTGGCCGAGATATAGGCGTTCGAAGTGAACCATTTTATATAAGTATAAACTTGACTTGAAACTTCAAACGCGTTTTTCTCGAAACAGCATTTTCAAAATCGGTGACCAAGATATTTCAAAAACCATTCAACCGATTTACTTCAAATTTTACAAGCTTACTATAGGAACAATAAACTAGTCTTTGAACGAAGGATTTTTTTCCAATGCTTAGTTTTCTTTTAATTGACGAAAATCAGGCACGATTTATGATGAAAATTGAAACTTTTACTTTAAACATCCGCCATTTTTTCCCAAATCAATATTTCGAAAAATCCTTCGTTCAAAGACAAGATAATTTAATATAATAAGTAAATTCTTTGGAATTTTTTAATTTAGATGATCGACTTTCGAACAGCAGTGGTCACCGCAGAAGCCTTTTTTTTAGCGGACCTTTGAGAGATGGACAATAACTTTGTTATTAATAAATATTTTTAAATAAAAAAATTACGATACACAGTACTAGATGCAATCTTTAAAAGGAAAAAAGAATTTTTGAGAAATGTGTTATAGCTTTCGAGTAAAAAATTCCCAAAAATCGCCTTTTTTCGGCCTCCTGACTGAGCATGACCCCTTAAGGTGACAGTAATTGGTCAGGTGTCAGTAACTGGGTCCTTTACCCTATGTACGAAGCCCAAAACAGCGCAATGACCACAAACGGTACATCTACCCTATTCACGATTGACATTTTAAATAGTTTATAAAAAAGTACAAAAAGACGATTCTTCTTGGCCAGTTTAAGGTATTGTACCAGTTTTTGCCACTTAAAAATATACTATTTTTCCGTGTAAGCAATAAATGTAAACTTATTAAACAAAATATTTATGACGCGAAATTCTCCACATAATAATGATCTGCAAGCAATTTAAAAATAAGATAATTAGGGTAAAGGACCCAGTTACAGACACCTGACCAATTACTGTCACCTTAAGCTATTTTACTTAAAATAACGAATAAATAAACATTGTAAAGTGATACACAAAAAGAATTATGTATTTCGACCTATAATCTATAGGTACTATAGATTATATACTATAGTTTATTTATTCGTTATTTTAACTAAAATAGTATAAGCTGACAGTAATTGGTTACGTGTCAGTAATTGGGTCCTCTACCCTATTCTTCCATGGAATATTAAAAAGAATGCGAAAGAAACAGAAAGATTTGTACAACGATCTACATAGATCCAGTGGTATCGTTTTGTGTCTGTTTACGGATGTCGCGATGTCGAGAAGGAACGCACAGTCAGCCTCCCAGTCGTTAGGAGGCGAAGCATCCTTATGTTGGCGGGGTAATCATTCCAGCCAGTTACGAGGCTATTAAACGTCACTTCGTGAAACGGCGCGAGTCTCGCATCGAGCCCACGATCTTTTCTTTCGAATCGTCATTGGTATTAAATCAAGCAGAACACTATAGGTATTTCCAAAGGATAAGAGAATAGATTCCATTACAATTAAATGCAGAGGGAACGACTAAAAAGGCATTCGAAATGGCGAAATGTTCATTTATTACTCAAGCAGTGCGATTAATAAATTAATTCAGTTGTCACCATCGCATCGACGCATTCGTTGGAAATTTTACGTAGGGAATTTTTCCTGCCGTCTTCAGTCCAGAAAACCATTGGCGGACTTCTATCGGGCGCATCTTTGCAACCCTCACATCGATCTTTCCCCCTTAATATTCCCAATCAACTTGCCGTTTCTTTCCTTCGCTGTTAGTTCTGCGTTAGGGGCGTAGTAACGCTATACCTACATTCACATGAAATAATTAAAACGCCACATTAATAGCGAAAGTGGTGGCAAAGAAGTGTCCATCTCCTTCAAGATACGCGATTGGAAGAGGACTGAGAAGGGATATAACCATATTCGACGCGCGGTGGTAGTAGTGGTGTGCGAAAGGAAGCCTCGGTGGCTTAGGTGAAGGCTTGAAACGAGAAGGAGTCGGAACGGTCGAAAGACGGAGAAAAGCGAAAGAAAGTGTAGAGAAAGCAGCTAGGCGAGCATTAAATTGGAGAAAGATGGAGTGGGGAGTGCGAGGAGGGTGGCGGCGGAGGAGGATCGAGGAGGGACAGACGGGTGGAAAACGTTACGAGGGATCGGGGGAGAACGCAGTGGGTGTTGGCAGGAGAAGGGAGACGAGTGCGATAGCGGCGCTGCGGCGTAACGACGCTATAACGCGAGCCGCCGGGTGATTACCTACCACCTCCGTACCCCGTTTACCCTCGTGCGTCGAGTACTGCTGCGCTGTCGCGTCGCGTCGCGCCGCGCCGCGCCACGCCACCGCCACGCCAGGCCATGCCAAGCCATGCCATGCCATGCCGGGCCGTGGCGTGCCGTGCCCACGCCACTCTGCCTCGCCTCGCTTCACCTCTCTCCACCACGCCACGCCCCGCCCAGCCTCACCTCACCTCACCTCACCTCACCTCGGCACGCCTGGCCTCGCGACGCGACGCGAGGCGTCGTGCCGCGCCGCGCCAGGCTATCGCGTTGACCGTGCTATACCGCTACTACCACATCGGTAGCTCTGGATGCCACGCCGACGACCCGACATTGCGCCCTGCGAATTCTTCTCTCTCTCTCTCTCTCCCTCCACCTCTCTTTGCCTCTTTCGCCTCTTTCGCATCCTGTTCTTCTGAGCCAAGTCCGTGGCTCACCGATTGCGGCCTCAGGCTTGGTCTCGTGTCCTGATATCGTCCGTGTTGGCCACGACAGCCGTGTGCATGTCGTGGTAAGCTCAGCTAGCAGGGAACGTCGACGCCGTAAACGCGACGCCCTCGTAACGATGCCACCGGAGAGGTAAGAGGAGGCGAGTTTCAGAGTCGAGTGGCCCCTAGGCACGTACACGTACTCGGGTACCTGACTGTCTGTAATATAGCGGGAGCGAACGGAACGTGCGCGCAGACCTATTTCATCGTGTCCGTTGGCTATCTAGTTGGTCAGCTCAACTCCACCACTCCGCCAACTCGAGTTGCTCGATTCTCGTTAAATACTTTCGATGCGTGCCGTCCCAGCGATGCGACTTCTTTCCCATTCTTCTCCAACTCATTATGAGTTGATCGTCTGAAATTTACAGAAACTGCGAACCCCTCGTGCGTCCGAAAAATTTTCTTCACGAAGGATGTCTATTTTACATTGGTGGGAGAGTGATTGGGTGAGAAGAGTAGCCGATGATATCTTTCGAGTAAGAAAGCCTATATCTATGAATCTGGCCAGCACGAAAATGTTATTTTTTGGACCCCGTCCATTCCTTCAACTTCTTTCCTGCTTTCTCCACTGTTGCTCCGTATAACATTACTCTTGTCCTTTAACATATCTCGTAACATGGCTCGTGATTTTCATGTGCATTTGCATCAACAAGTGTAAGATAGCAAGAAAGTGAAGTTGACTATAACGTAACCGAATGAGATAGAATAAAAGGTGGTAACGTATAAAGCCGACGAGAAAGAGAAAAACAGAAACTTAACAGAGATTTTCGTCGAATTGAATTTGTTCCTATTTGATAAGACATTGCGGCTCTCCTCGCCCTCGCTCTGCGGGATAAAATGTTTGCGCTTTTGAATCAACGTCCTCGGCACTGCTCGAGATAGCCACGAGATGAAGAAAGTGGTTAGATTGACGACTAGAGAAGAATAAGCGTGCATAAATGGATCAATGTATCGAATCCATAAACGGTTAGTTACTTGCCAACAAGGGCTAATATAGACACATACATACATATACAAATATGTTATAAATAGAGGGGAGAATAAGCTAAACAAGGTAAAGGGAGGTGATTCGCGTGTCGTTCATTCCACTCCATAGCCAATCAATCTGCTGGGCGGTCGACGAGGTCACACCGAAAACAAAAGAGAAACGGGGCGAGATAACGGGAGATAGGTGGGAGTTGACCGCGCTAGTAAACGGATCGCGGTGCGCGACTCTCCAGGACTCGATTACTCGTACCACGGCACTTTAAACGCTCCACCGTCGCGTCGTCGCCGTCGCCGTCGCCGTCGCGTCGCGTCGTGTCGAAGGCGGAGATGAAAACAAAGACAGAGCGGAAGCGACGGAGGCCGCGATGGCAACGTTGCGACGGCACGTGTTACAGACAAAAGGCAAATACACGTTCGACTATGGTTGCCACGGTGCTATCCCACTTTGATTCCGTGGCGAACTATCACCCAGGGAACGTACGCTTTGCAATATCTTTAATTATTTTACAGTGCAATTACAAACGAACTCAACTCGTCTAACACACACATTATTTCTTTCCTACTCCGCGTTGAAACTTTTCGAAACTGTCGAAAGGTACAAGCGGCCACCACCGATTCTTGTCGCGCTTCTCTCTCGGTCCGCTCAATCTGTCTCTGTCTAGCTAGCTATCCCAGTGCAGTCACATGCAAACACGTACGTGGTAACTGAGGCGCACGTGCGAATACGCGGTCGGTCGTTTGGCATGGATATGTATGCGCGCTCGCGTAATAGCCTCGCTCCTCCCGTACTCGATGGTAGATACGTGCGACGTCGCGTACCTCCGTTCCAAGAGTTTGGCTCTGCGCGATAAACGATACCATGCCACGCCAGCCTGGGTCACGCTAGATGCGGTCTGGCGTGGCCTCGTGCCGCGAATTGGCAAGGATACGGTCAGAACGGCGGAGAGGTAGTGTGGTGTGGTGTGGTGTGGTGTAGTGCGGCGTGGCGTGGCTTGGCGTGGCTTGGCGTGGCGTGATAGTGATTCGCTCCGGTGGCGCTGTGGCGCGGTGGCGCGGCGATGCGGCGCTAACTTAACGGAGATAGCTTCGTAACACCGTCGAAACGGTACAACCCGTAGTAAAAGAAAAAGACAAACCAGTAGAGAGAACCTTGGTGATTCCGATCCAAGCCTCAGACCGCCTCTCGGCTCGGGATCGGGAAGAGATAGTTACGAATGGTCGCGTTAAAGGGTAACTCGATGTAATGAAAATTCGTTTTCTTAGTTTTATCAACGATTACGTTGCGCAAACATTACACCACCGATGGACATAGGCATATTGTATCATGTATGTTCGGGCAATGACCGTCTCTACTTACACGAAGTGCAGAAATGAAAGGCGTGTCGAACGATATTTTCGTCGTATAGCTCTCGGTTCTCGATAAACGATTATTGCATTCCAACTGAGGATAGAATTCATTCCGCTGCTCCTTGATGCCTCTGATGAGGACGGATGGGAATCGGAGAAGGAAAGGATAAAGAAAATGAAGATAGTGGGTGTTGACCGAGATGAGGGCGGCGTCCAACCTGATAATGTGAAAAGCGAGAGAATCTTTGTGCCTGGTGATAGGAATTGACGAACCTATCGATTATATTTTCATACTTTGAACTATTCTTGTTATTGTTTTTTCGCCTTTCTACGAAAGACACATTTTTTCATCCAACGCCACCTAATGTAATGCAAAATTCTTATAATGCTTCACTCCCATTTTATGAAAATAATTGCAAGGAAAATGACCTTAGAGAATGTAAAAGCACGAACTGTTAGGAGACTGTTGACCGCGAGTATACATAATATGTACATACCTACGTACGGTGTACCTTCGAGGCAGGAAGATGCTGAAACGAAGACGTGGCAGTTCGGATATCGGTTAATGAGTTTTCAAAAGACGATCTGAGGGCGGAGTCCAACATTTGCGTGGTTGAGCGGTTGAATAGCTGTGAGACTGGGACAGAATAAAAGTGTGTGCGCATCTACTGGAGAAGCGAGGAGAAAGAGCAGAATTGGGCGGAAAGTAAAAGGAATAAGGAAAAGGGGAGAGAGGAGGAAGAAAGAAGGAGAAATGATAGGAGAGGAGAGAGTGGAGTAGAGTGGCGACGGTATTGGATGGCGCGTCGTTAACGGTAACGACGGCCACCGATTGTCCCAACGACGCCGGTCTGCACCCCCGCGTTTCCCGCCCTCCTGTCGTTTCCCCCACGACCTCTAGCTCGACGACACTCGGCCTCGAGCCGCCTTATTGCCACGATAAATATAGAAACCTACCCCACGGAAGCGTCTACTCACTCCGTTTCGACTTTCTTCCTCCTTCTATCAGCGTCCTTCTCCTTTTTCAGCTCGATTTCGTTCCTCCACTTTCCTTCTTTTTAACTCAAAACATTATACTATATACATGTACATACATAATAGAGAAAACAAAATCATACACTGCGTTTCGTGCACTCTTCAGCGGGATCGTTGAGATATAGGGTAAAGGACCCAGTTACTGACACCTGACCAATTACTGTCACCTTAAGTTATTTTAGGTAAAATAACGGATAAACAAACTATAGAATATAATCTATAGTATAGATTATAGGTTGAAATACATCATTCTTTTTGCGTATCACTTTACAACGTTTATTTATTTGTTATTTTAAGTAAAATAGATTAGGGTGACAGTAATTGGTCAGGTGTCAGTAACTGGGTCCTTTACCCTAAATGAATGTGGAGGAGGTATGTATTCCATACGACCTTAAGGGGAGGTTCTGGTCTAAATGTCAATTTTTTTTTATTTCATTTTTCGAATGTTCAATCTTTTAGGAAAACGTGTTTAAAAGGATTTGTTGAAATTCATAAAATTCCCAAAGTTATAGGCATTTGAGTAGCGGTGAAATGCATTGGTAACACCCGGCTACTCGGTAAGGTAAAAGACCCAATACGTGGACACGTCCCAGTAGCTGGACACTGGTGCAAAAATACTGATTAGTACATTTAATATCCTCTTTATCCAAAAAAGAACTATTTTATTTAATTATTCAAATATTTAGTAAAATATATTCGTATATATATTTTACTAAATATTTGAATAATTGAATAAAATAGTTCTTTTGCACCAGTGTCCAGCTACTGGGACGCGTCCACGTATTGGGTCTTTTACCTTACTCACGTAAAACTTTAAATGCGTTTTTCTCGAAACAGTGTTCTCAAAAACGGTGGGACCTGTATCTTTAAAAGTTATTATCCGATTCGACTGAAACTTTTTTTATTTTGAAGAATATACTTCTGGCTAGGGGGGGGGGGGGGGACTAAAAGAAATTGCAAAAAGTTGAAAATTTATCATTTTCAAAGGCGATGAAAGGACGAAAAATATAAGGAAAATGTGATTTCACACTTGAAGTGTCGTTATTTTCTGAAAAAAAGCCATTTTTGTAATTTTTTTTAGCCCCCCCCCCCTCTAGCCAAATGAATAATCTTCAAAATAAAAAAGGTTCCAGTCGAATCGGATAACAACTTTTAGAGATACAGGTCCCACCGGTTTGGATCAATTTTTTGACGCCTTGACTTTAACGACTCCCCAGGACTGTCTGCAATTATTAATTATAAAACAAAAAATATATTTCTATAATTTAAGACATCCTTAATGCAATGCAAAAAGTCCCATTAAATTATATATAATAGTTTTCCTTGAATTAATTCCTAAATATCACCTATTTTTTGGGGCTTTAGACCAGAACCTCCCCTTAACTTTAACCTTTTAGCAAAAAGGTCCCACAAACGTTATGTCGCGTGATCCATGATCCATAGAAGCTGATTCACGGGCGATAGATTCGAACGTGTGTGAATATTGGACGACTAAAGATTGGAGACGATTTCAGCTCTGACAATGATATTCGCCGTGCGACAACCTCTTGCAACATATCGTTCGAAGGATCGTGACCCCGCGCGGCGATTAAGCGATGCTCGGTTGCTTATTTTCCCCCGTTTTTCCCACCTTTTCCCCGACGTTCTTGTCCCAACCCTCGAAATGTGTTCGCGTTAACGCCTGAATGATTTGACCCACTTCCCTATTCCTCTTCCAGTCGTGCAACTATTCGCTTCGAGTGCAAGGTCGGCGAATCAGAAAAGTCGGTTGAATCAGCCAGGCGGTACATAGGGTAAAGGACCCAATTACTGGCAGCCAACCCAATTACTGTCACCTTAAGCTATTTTACTTAAACGTTTATTTATTCGTTATTTTAAGTAAAATAGCTTAAGGCGACAGTAATTGGGTTCGCTGCCAGTAATTGGGTCCTTTAACCTAGTATTTTTTATTTTTTGAGATATGTTGAAATATTTGAAGTTCCACACGTCTTTTACCTTTTAAAGTTAGAAAACTCTACGTGCTTCGTAAATATTTATAAACAGTCTAATATATTTAACCGAACTTCTTTCAAACTGGTTAAAATATCTTATCTAAAACAATTAAATACTTGGTACGTTAATAATACATCGCCTACCGGTACACTCGTTACAAAAAATTATATTAGACTAGGGTAAAGGACCCAATTACTGACACCTAACCAATTACTGCCACCTTAAGCTATTTTACTTAAAATAACGAATAAATAAACGTTTAAGTAAAATAGCTTAAGGTGACAGTAATTGGGTTGGCTGCCAGTAATTGGGTCCTTTACCCTATACAAAGTACGACACGTTTCGAGTGCCTGTACAATGGGTTTAAAAAGAAACGTGGGAAAGCAAGGAGCCGGGCGTCAGTCACTCGAGGTCGTATAAAGTATCTTTACTTTCATTCATATCCCGCTGATCCCATTAATCTCATTGATCCCATTGACGGATATACGGAAGCATAAGGTGTCAAGTCGAAGACGTTTGTCGATAGGTACATATGTCCTTGCTGCCTCGCGATCCAACTACCGAATGTAGGGAATGTAGGGAATGTAGGGAGAATTTTTTTTTAAGAACAACGCCAAGGTGATGCTGATTGAAGGAGATGGGTGGTACACTAATTTCTTTGACAATTCTGCTTCTGTGTTTGAATAGACAGAGAACGTTGAGAAAGAGTTACCTAATTAGGAGAACGATGTAGTAACCTGATACGACGGTAGTTCCCAGCCAACAAATTCATCGATCGCGACTTGGATTGTTTTCTACGTATCTCGCGAGTTTCCACTTGTGAGTGTAAGTGCGCCAAGTCCCTCTTTGCCGGCCCCGACGCGGAGCGTCGTAATTTCAGCAAGAATAGAACGAGGTCGTGAACCAGACGTCCGACGGACGAACGTCAGAGGGAAAGAGAAATGGAGAAGGGGAGAAAAAGGGAAAAGCGGAGAACGAGAGAAGGAAGAGGGTAGCGGATGTATGTGTAGACGGATAGACAGACGGGGTGCGAGAGAGAGGAGAGAGGGAGAGCGCCTCGTTACGAAATCATTTCACCGGTCCATCACCGTGCGATGGATCGATCGCAGCCATTTTGCATCCAGCTTCGAAGCACCGCGCTCAATGATTAATGTCCATAGCCGACTGCTTTTCTCTTGGTGGTATCATCAGACACGACGCATTCAGCTTAAAATTCACCGCTCTACCTATCGGTTCAACGGGTTGTATTCACGTGCACGCGCGCACACGTCGAGTACACGTTATTATGGAATATTAACGGCAACAACTGATCCCCGGATAAACAATCCGACCTCTCCATTCGGTTCACCATGGAAAGCCAATGATCAGATGTGGCGGGTATTTCCGGACTAACAATAAGCTCCGGCACCTTACTCCGCATTCTGTCTTTGCTAATTGCTAAGTGACGTTTTGCGACAGGCGGGTCAAAGAAAATGTAGGGAGATTTTTTAATAATAATCAGTCAGTGCCGTCGAGGTGCTCTTCGATCGTGGCCGAATTATACAGCCCATACAGCACACATCGTTGCGGCAGTATTGCAGGAACCTTGCAGCAATATTGTGTTGCAGATTGCATTGAAATATTGCTGCAATATTGTTGTGCATTATTGGAGTGGCAACGATCCTGCAATATTGCAAGTTCGTTGCCGTGCAATGTTCCAGTGGCAACGATCTTACAGTATTACAGTAATATTGCAAGTTCGTTGCCAACGGAACATTGCACGGAAACGAACTTGCAATATTCCTGCAATATTGCGCGCACATCGACGTGCAATGTTCCATTGGCCACGATCCGCAACTTTGCAAAAATACACACCTGCAATATTGCGAAGGCGGACATAGGACTGAACCTGCAATATCTCTGCAATGTTATGGGGCAACGTTGCAATCTTGCACCGCAGACAGGCCCGGATTAAAGGGGGGCTAGGAGGGGCTGTAGCCCTGGGCCCCACTTCCCGGTGAGGGGCCCCGTTCAAAACGATTAGCTCACCACCCCCCCCCCCCCTCATGCTGTCGAACCTCGGGGGGCCCTCGAAGTTTTGATAGCCCTGGGCCCCAAAAATTTTAATCCGGGCCTGATTGCAGAGATGTTGCTGCAATGTTATGGTGCTGTGTGGGAGGGGGAATCCTGTTCGCCAATCCCCTCGAATATCATGGAAATATATGTACTTACTACTCAATTTCAGCAGTAAGTATGCCCTATAAGTAGATAAACGATTTTATTTAACTTCAATCCTCTGCCTGATTGTTTGTTTCTTGTCAGTTTGCTTGGGTCAAATCTTGCGTCACAATTTTAACGCATTTCCACAAATCCAATCGACTTGAAATTTTGCAGGCATAACAATGGTTTGTCGGTATAAATGAGGCAGTCAGAGCAAGAACGGACTAACCCACATTTTTTTCGAAATTGAATTAGTAGCAATAACGTATTCCAATAGGCTCTACTACCCATACAGCACACTTCGTTGCAGCTGTATTGCAGGAACGTTGCTGCAATATTGCGTTGTTGCAGGTTGCGTTGCAATATTGTAGGAACGTTCCTGCAATATTGCCGTGCATTATTGGAGTGGCAATGATCTTACAATATTGCAGCAAGATTGCAAGAACGTTACCGTGCAATGTTCCATTGGCAACGATCCTACAATATTTCTGCAATATTGCGCGCACATCGAAGTGCAATGTTCCAGTGGCAACTTTCCTACAATATTTCGGCAATATTGCGCGCACATCGACGTGTAATGTTCCACTGGCAACGATCCTACAATATTTAGGCAATATTGCGCGCAAATCGATGTGCAATGTTTCAATGGCAACGACCCAGCAAAATAGCCTACATATTGCCGTGCAATACTGTAGTGGAAATATTGTTGAAAAAGTACAGCAATATTCTGAAGCAACTATGACTTTGACGAAATTTGAAATATGACGTCGAGTAGCTGCTACAGCATATTTCATTTAACTGGATTTGCTAGAATTTCTCGTTGGCCGTTTTTATTGCCGTTTCGTTGCAGAATCGTTGCCGGAACATTGCAGGCCTACATGTTTGCAATGCTGCCGCAACATTGCAAAAATACACACCTGCAATATTGCGAAGGCGGACATAGGACTGAACCTGCAACGTCTCTGCAATGTTATGGTGCAATATTGCAATCTTGCACCGCAATATTGCAGAGACGTTGCTGCAATGTTATGGTGCTGTGTGGGTAAGCATATAAAATAGGGAAAACAATTTTTTTTTAATGTGGGTTGGTCCGTTCTTGCTCTGACTGCTTCAAATAGCCTAATTAATACTCTTTTGTAGGAAATGTGCGAGCCGGATCGATCGGTGTATGAAAAGATAGAATATGATGCCGTTTTAAAAACACAAACTTATCACAGAAAAAGCCTTATTACACCAAATTATTCCTCCCCTAGAAACCATACAACTTTCAACTGAAACATTTTTCTGTATAATCAAGAGTTTCGGAGATATTCCAGGGAATCGATTTAAATCACCCACCTTGTATGTACATAAGAAAATGTCATTCATAATTCGACGATAGGTTCGGCAATCGTGAGACTGGTTGAGCAGGTTGAGAGGAACAGTCGTGAAATTAGGAGTTTTAAACAATGGTTTACCGCGAACCAATTACATGTAAGTTTTTCTGCGCGAATGCCCGTTTACGTTACAATCCATTTTTCTTTCTTCCATGCCTGTTTTTCCTCATTACTCTAAACGCGCTGGAGAATCCTTGTTGTCCCTATCCACATAATTTCAACGATATAGTGTAGAGGACCCAGTTATTGACACCTGACCAATTACTGTCACCTTAAGCTATTTTACTTAAAATAACGAATAAATAAATATTGTAAAGTGATACACAAAAAGAATTATTTATTTCAACTAGAGCTCTCACTATCCGGATATCCGGATCCTCAGATCCGGATTTCGATTCGGATTTCGAGTTATAACGAGCAATCCGGATACTCGGATATCCGGATAGTAAGGCTAGAAACACACTATCGGTCCGGTCACGGTCCGGTCTCGATCAAATTCACATCCCTGAGCGTTCACACTCGCCCGGTTTGATAGTGTGGACGCTCACGGATGTGATTTTGATCGAGACCGGACCGTGACCGGACCGATAGTGTGAATCGGGCCTAAGAGGCCTACTACCTACTATAGTCGTGTTCAGATTTATTGGCCGGTGAGTTCGGTTTCTCGAGCAGCGCGCGAGGAGAAATTAGCCTCTACCACCTGACGATCGTGGATTGGCAGTCGAAGTTGCGGGACCCCCGAAGGGTATGGTGGGGTAAGGGGAACGGTGTCCGACTCCGCCTGAACGATGCCGTGTGGCTGTTGTTTATTCATAGCGTAATAGTAGCGTGCGTTACGAATCGTATTGGCTACGCATAGCCAATACGAGACGAAGCTACGGCAGAATCCCGTTAGCCACTGGCCAAGCCTTAATTCCGAGTATGAGTTTCTCGCTTCTTTCTGGCCGAAGGGGGGAGCGAGACGGAACGCTTTGCAAACCGGTTTTCCAGTGCTCCGGGCACCGTACCACGGCCAGACGTAGCCCGAGAGAGAGCGAGAACGTAGATAAAAGGAGCACCGAGGCAGGCAAGCGGTGTGGTGGGAGAATACCCCTCACGAAACTCACCGGCCAATAAATCTGAACACGACTATAGGTAGGTACTAAGTATCCGGGTTATCCGGAGTATCCGGATTGCTCGTTATAACTCGAAATCCGGATGGAAATCCGGATCTGAGTATCCGGACATCCGGATAGTGAGAGCCCTAATTTCAACCTATAATCAATACTATAGATTATATTCTATAGTTTGTTTATTCGTTATTTTAACTAAAATAGCTTAAAGTGACAGTAATTGGTCAGGTGTCAGTAACTGTGTCCTTTACCCTACAGACTATAGGGGTGGGTAAAACGGGAAGGGATTATAGAGTAGAATGAAAAGGCAGGGGGAGGTGAGGTGAGAGTGGAGTAGACTGACGGCTGGAAGGGACGACGCGCGACGTTTTCCCCGAGACTGGATGGATAGGCGAGTTCCGAGTTATCAGCGTCGGGCATGCTCGTGATTCTGGTGCACCGCGGGGTTAGAGGAATCGGGGAAGGGTGGGAAGGAAGAACGACGAGGCATTGAGAAGTTTAGGATTGGTACTGTCTATGCACGGATGGATTGGAGTTCGGGGTGGGGGGTGATCGATATGCCGTGCCGCTTCTAATACCACGACACCGCGGCCTCTGTCACACTACATCATTCTGCCATTCGATGCCACGTAAGAAGAATGCTGGTTAGAACCTTTCAGAGAGAGAAACTGTTGGTACGATCTTTGGTAATGTTCGACATTTTTAATCATTTCTGCTCGCGGCGATTTACACGCATTTTAACCCTTTTGCTAAGGCGTACATATACACGAAAGTGCTTTTTTTTTTTTTTTTTTTACTGTTGGAGATGCCGACTAAAGTCCGCGATAAGAACGACGGCTCATTCAGGTGCTCGAAGCGAAAGGGTTAAGAGATGCTATTAGAATCGGAAATTTCGCGAATATGAAGCATTGGGAGCATTCGATTTCTTAAGTAGTTAAACTTAAACAGAACCCTCCTACTGCAACCTACTTATTATATATGTGGCTAGGTACAAAGGCTTTCGCGGCGCTCCGCCATTTCGATTCTTACGCTATTCTCTGTGTCTACCCAAAATAAAAAACGTGGCTTTTTGATGGAGAAACGATTCATGAAGATGCTGCGATGGTCGCAGCATCGAAGCTCGAAGGAACGTGACACCAACTCTAATTTACAATTTTACAGTTTATTAAGTTGAAGAAACAATGGAGACCGTACATGTCGACGTTTGGCAAATCATGAAAAACCGCTAGCCTTGACACATTATTAGAGAGAAATTTGTATGTATGTACGTATCGCGGTAAGCTGATAGCGTCTGTCTGGTAGCGCGGAAATTTGGTCATTGTAAAGTGTAAAGGAAAGCGCACGCGCAGCAAGATCCCAATACGTAGGATAGATTGCTAATCGTAAGACATAGAGATATGGGATTTATTAAATATCAATCGATACGTTGACGTCGCGTGATATCATCCTACCGTATAAGCAGGTATAATGTTGTGCACTGCAGTTTCATAGAAAATGTTATGCATTTAGCTTAAGTCACTAGATGTATGGCTTGCCCCGGCACCATACCTTAGTCCAGTATGTATGTATGTATGTATGTTAGAATGTATCGCATTTTACCGACACGTCGAATCGGTAATTAGAACAAAGTTTCAAAATTATCACTGCCAGCTACATTTCGTCGGCATCTTCCCAAGAACTTCACCATACGTGTGAGCCGTAGGAAAGGGTTCGAGGGAAATGTCGTGTAAGTACGTCACCGTTCGCGCTTAGCGATGGCAGTGAATAAAGTGAGCTTCCCGTTATCGAGTAAACTAGACAACTTTTTACTCTTTTCCCCTTTTCCCTCGACACTCCTCCGCTCCAATTCCACGTTTTCTCTTTCCCTTTCTCTCTTTCTTCTTCTTCTTCGGCTTCTTCTTCTTCCCCCTCTTCTTCTTCTTTTTCATGTTCTTCATCATCATCATGAGCTTCTTTTTCTTCTTCTTCTTCTTCTTCTTCCTCTTGTTCTTCTTCTTTTTCTTCTTCTTCTATTCTCCAACTGTTTTGACCAAGTGTCCACGTTTCGTTGCTCTTCATAGTTTCTTGTACCAAAAGAGATAATGTTCCCCCTCACTGATCTGCAGATCATCGACGCCTGAAAGTTTTCCTCTTTAAAACATGTTAAGATGAGCGATCGAGACACGGTCGCACGTACCTCCGGGGGCAACCAGTTGATTGCCCGGTGGCGAGGATGGATCCGGCGGCAAAGGGAGTCGATACAGCAACCAGTAGTGATAGGACATCGGCTCCTCCTTGTAGCCGACTATCGTATGAACGTAGTGGCCGTTCGGCCATTCGGATGCGACGAACTGAAAATGCGGTGACATTTCTGCAGCAAGAAGCATCACTTCGTAAAACGTTTCGTTCTTTGGAGCGACCACGGTCAAATTGTACGTCTCGTTCACGTTACTGCCAACCCACAGTGTATAAGAGACGTTCACCATAACTGGCGCCGCGGTACCAACGATCATATTGTCCGTTGACTTGGTTGCATTGATCGCGTTTCCTGCATTGTTTCCCTTGCCCACGACATCTCCATTCCCGCCGTCACTGCCGGCATTTCCGTTACTCGAGTTGCTTCCAGAAACTGCCGATACAGTTTCGCTACGATTACTCGAAATCGTTGGTTCTGCGTAGACATATCCAGACGTTTCTAAAGTAACTATACAAGGCGTTAGGGAACCGAGAATCCGGTCGGGGCGCTGCGATCTGGGCACGTTACGTAGGTACATACGTGCGCATGCATATTGCACATACGCGTAACGCAAACACGACCAGACCCTCGATTTTAGTTAAATAGACGGGCGAAAGGAGAAAGGAGCGAGGAGCATCGGGCGATGCTTGGGGATTTCGAGGTACTGCCTATACAGCACACTTCGTTGCAGCTGTATTGCAGGAACGTTGCTGCAATATTGCGTTGTTGCAGGTTGCATTGTAATCAGGGACTCCTACCGGTATGTAAAATATCGGTATTTTTCGGTATTACATACCGAAAAATACGTTCGGTAGTATCTTCGTCTGAGACATAATACCGGTATAACGCTCATACCGATATTTCACCATTACAGCTATACCGATACCGATATCATACCGAAACAGATAAATACCGATATACCGATATCGTACCGAAACAGATAAATACCGAAACCGATATCGTACCGAAAACAATCGGTTACCGAAACCGATATCGTACCGAAAACAATCGGTTACCGAAATCGATATCGTACCGAAAACAATCGGTTACCGAAAACCGAAATAAATACCGGTATTTTTTCGGTAACATTTCCATAGACATATATAGACGGAGCGTCTATGGAAATGTTATCGAAAAGAATATCGAAAAAATACCGGTATTTATTTCGGTTTTCGGTAACCGATTGTTTTCGGTGCGATATCGGTTTCGGCATTTTTATTTTTCGGTACGATATCCGTTTCGGTATTTTTATTTTTCGGTACAATAACGATTTCGGTATTTATCTGTTTCAGTACGATATCGGTATCGTTATAGCTGTAATGGCGAAATACCGGTATGAACGTTATACCGATATTCAGTCCCTGATTGTAATATTGTAGGAACGTTCCTGCAATATTGCCGTGCATTATTGGAGTGGCAATGATCTTACAACATTGCAGCAATATTGCAAGAACGTTGCCGTGCAATGTTCCATTGACAAGGATCCTACAATATTTCTGCAATATTGCGCGCACATCGAAGTGCAATGTTCCACTGGCAACGATCCTACAATATTTTGGCAATATTGCGCGCAAATCGATGTGCAATGTTTCAGTGGCAACGACCCAGCAAAATTGCCTACATATTGCCGTGCAATACTGTAGTGGAAATATTGTAGAAACAGTACAGCAATATTCTGAAGCAACTATGACTTTGACGAAATTTGAAATATGACGTCGAGTAGATTCTACAGCATGTTTCATTTAACTGGATATGCTAGAATTTCTCGTTGGGCTCTTTTATTGCCGTTTCGTTGCAGAATCATTGCCGGAACGTTGCAGGACTACATGTTTGCAATACAGCCGCATCTTGCACCGCAATATTGCAGAGACGTTGCTGCAATGTTATGGTGCTGTGTGGGTGGGAGCGAGGAAGAGATGGAAACAGGGAGAGAGGGAGAGAAAGAGAGGGGAGAGAGAGAGAACAATAGAGAAGCTCACCACTATCGGTGGTAGTGAGCCGTGGCGGCAAAGTTTCGACGAGTCCTTGGCCGCAATCGAGAGTTCTGATGCTTGCCAAACCTCGCGGCGCCACCCCGAACAGAGCCTCGGCGGTCGCGCGGACGTCTCCGGCGAAAGAGCCGTCGGTTCGTTGCTGATTAGTCAGCCATGCCAAAGCGGCGGATCTGTTCCAGTTGTCGGCCGGCTCGTTCTCAGCTTCCTCGAGAGCTTGCATAGCCAAAGCCGTTGTTCGAAGATCCCCGAAGCTACCGTCGAGCCTTTGCTGTTGCGCCAGGCCAATCGACGGTTTGCGCACAAAGTGATGGAGGTTCCGGTGTTTGTGGTCTTGCACGATACACTTTAAGGCTAGGATGACCATCGCCACGGTGTCTAGATAAATAGAACAGTATTTACAAGAAGAAGAGACTTGTCCAAGCCGACTAATGCTGAGGATTATTAAAGCCTCACCAACATTGTGATCCTGAGCGGCGTTCGCAATGTCCAGCAATCGACGTATCTGTCTCTTTCGTACGTGAGCTTGCGCGTTGCAGGTAGCTAACGTTGTAAGAGCAAACTCGTAATCTGTAGGTGGCTCGTGATGCTGAAGAGTCCCTATCAGGTCGTGACCGTGAAATTGCCTTGGATCCGTGCACATGGCGTTTAAAGCAAGGGCATAGCGTGCCAATCGAACCGGACAGAGAGCGATTTCCCTATGCCTGAGAAAATGTAATCCTTTGCAAAATGCTTGCTTATTCGTTAGCAGATCTACGGTCATTTCCGGTATTCTTTTCTGCTTGCTTTCACTTCTCAATACGTACATGAACTACACAGTGTTAGATGTTAGGTATTAGATACTCGAAACGTTTACCTCCAAAGCAGCAACACTATTTCAAGCTCCATTTGTTTGCTGCTCAGCTGCAATTCGAGGGGTGCTGCTGGGGCGGCGTTGTCCTCCCGCGACAGGTTAGCTAGTCGCAGAACTAACAGAACCCGATCGGTATCGTTTCCCCAACCGGCATCCCTGTCGCGCTGACTCCACAGCCACGCAGTTGCGCGCTCCAGGATAGTTTCCGCTTCCATGTAGCCGGAACCAACCTCCGCAACGTTTTCTATCAGAATAAATACGTTATAAAATCCCACCTTCCTCTGCTTACCTTTTTCCTCGCATTGCTTCTCACTCGCAAAAATACGGTGGGAGCGTACCTTCACCGCGAGCCGCGTCCAGCATGTACAAGCATGTGAGGATGAGGACCATCACCGCTGGCATGCTTGCTCTTCCCCGCATTTTCACCCCAAACTGCCCGATTTGCATTAGCTCGTGGTCGATACTCGTCTGCAACAGAGCTGAGGAACTTATTCGCGTGTGCTAGATTTCTTTACCTTCTCATTTCTCCATCACCACCCAACCACCCTTTTCCTTTTCCTCCCCCTTCTAAACCTAGAAAGAATTGTTTCCTATCGCAATAACTTTGCGCTACGGATTAACGGGTGAATGTACTTGGCCAACGGTAATTTTCAGCGATACTTTGTCGAATTATAGCGCACGATTGGCCTGGTTGTGTGGCACCAAGACCGGCAGACGGGGAGGCACGAGGACGCTTAGCGTCGCTGCGCCCGCGGAAACACTACTGGGAACAACGCGATATTGCGTGGGATCGATATCGCGGCACCCGTCGTCCTCCGAGGCAACGTATACATATATACCCGTAGTTACTCCCCAACTATGTAGGTATATATGTATAGATACGTGTACCTGCGCTCTCTCTTTTCTCTGCTGTTGGCCTATGTAGTTGTTTGTCCTTTTCTTGCTACCTCTGGCTACCTAGTGCCTACCACCCTCTCAACCGTCGCTACCACCGCCACCACCGTTGCGACCACGATTGTCGTCGCCCCACCTCTATCCCAACACTCAACTCTGCCTCAGCTCTAGCCGATCCATCGCGCATTCGTTTCCATCAGCTGGTGTCAGGGAGATTCGACTTCTGACACTTGTTCAGCACTTTTGTCGCAATGCTAAAAACTTTGAACCCTCGTATCGAACGATACCCACTACTTGGGTGCAATATACATGTGTACACGACTATTTCATTACATCATTCGGGGTACTTATAAGTAACGCGTCTTGCGTTACAACTTCCCATATTCTATTTACTCGAAACAAATACCAGCGATTGTTTAACACGCGTGTAAACCTTTGCTTCCCGAATTAGATAATTTTGAATCTGAAATTAGTGAGATTTTACTTAGTTACTTACCTCGCTGTGTGCTTGTGGTTCGTTTCTTGGCGCACCTGTCGCAGTGAGTTGCTTGTAACTTGCTCACGGTTTGTTGCTAACGGGTAGAAAATTTTGAAACAGCACGTCCGGTCGAGCCCATCGTTGACACGACTGACGCGACTGATGAGAGACTCGCGAACAACGCGAGACCGATGCAAGGAGGAGTGTGAAGGGATGCGAAGGGCTTCGAGTTCGCCCTCTTTCACCCGTTATCAAGGGTAGCATGACACATCCCCCCTCTACGATTCTCTGTACAAATCGACCGAATCCCTTCTCCGTGGGGGGCACGAGTTTCGCAGGTTCGGTGCTCTCGGTCGGTACGGTAAAGGTGATCGTTTTATTATTATTATAATTATTATTATTATTATTATTATTCATAAACGGGTTACAACCTATTATATAACAGAAATACATAGCATTTTGTGTGTGTGTAGATTGAACAGGAAAATAAATTTACATAAATGCATGATGTATCGAGATATGTCTAACTATGAAAGAAAGATGGAAAATAGAGGTGAAGATTGAGTAATGGTAAATGAAAAATGCGCAATGAAGATGAGAATGAAAATAAGAATGAAAATAAGAACGAAAATAGAAAATACATGGAAAATAGAATAAAGATGAAAAGTGAAAGTAAAAATGTATATTATTTAGTTTTGAAATTCATAAGCTCCTGTTTCACCACGCAGCTTTTCACGGCGATGAAAATGCTTGAGCTTTGAGACCAATGCTATGTCAGAATTTTTAGCCAGCCGCGTAGTACCTAGGGTAAAGGACCCAATTACTGGCAGCCAACCCAATTACTGTCACCTTAAGTTATTTTATTTAAACGTTTATTTATTCGTTATTTTAATTAAAATACCTTAAGGTGACAGTAATTGGGTCCTTTACCCTATCTAACATTAAATGTTTATCCCGATGATTCGGGTACTGTTGAATCGTTTACTACTTTCGCGCCTATTCCAATCGATGATAATCGACTCAGAAGGGAATAAGATCGCAATGCTGTGAGCGGCAAGAACTGTGATTAAATATAATAGCGTTGGAAAGCAAGGAGAGCGATGCAATCGTATGTTTCTTTTTATCGACTGGCAGAAACTTGACTTCTGTGTACCACGGGGTGATGTACAGTAGGGGACGAAAGAAAGTTTACAACTTTTAAAATCGCATAACTTTTTTTAGGATTCGCTAGAAGGATTAGTTTACTAATTGTAAGTGACGTTTTTCGTCGTTTGAAAAAAAATGTATTTAATTGGTCGAAATAGCAAAAAAATAGTAAAGGTCGTATTTCTAATTTTTTTGTGAGCCTGTAATGAAAATTCAAAAAACCCGTTTGTAGATTGATATTGTGATCGATGTTTGTGAACTGCGAAATTCCTGAAATCAGCAATTTTCGACCTCGTTCGGCGATCTTTAAACGTTTATAGCTCAAAACAACGTTAACCGATTTTGATGAAATTTTAGGCAACTTACATCGATCTACAAACTTTTTTTTTAATTTTCATTGCATGCTCACAAAAAGTTCTACCATCTTAAAAAAAAAACTGTTACCATTTGGACCAATTCTAAAAAAGTTATGCGATTTTAAAAGTTGTAAACTTCTCTTCGTCCGCCACCGTATGTACTGGAAGGTATATTGTATATTATTATTGTATATAATTATTGGAATGTTTGAAATAGTTTAATGATTAAAATTACACAGCTTTAAATACATATATGTATACACTATACATTTACAAAGATTTGATGCGCTTGAAGGGTAGAGAGGATTTTTACGAAGTAGTATAAGTACTAGTTTCATCGAAATAATACAATTGTTCTGGAACGAAGCACAGCTTGAGTAAACTGCGGGGTGAATTACATATGAATGCAGTAGGGTGCGTCTCTACGTTTCTAAACGTTCTTATTCAATATTTATGTACATATTAAAAGGTAACTAATTGCGCGTGTAAAATCACAACACGGAGATTGATCAAAGAAACTGACACTGCCCCAGTGTGAGGACCAAGATACTGCCTACGGTCAGTAGAAGGCAAAGATATCTGCCTGTGATTGGAACTCTGAAGAGCCTGGCGCACATCTTTAGCGAGGATGTGTACAAAAGTATAGTGTCAAGATCCTCCCCTGGCGTGCATTGATAGACAAACGGTCGTATGCGCACTTCGTGTCCGATGCTTTGAATCATGGAGCATGCAGTAGTTAAGCGCGCTGCCTATTGGTAAAAGAAAACAATCAGCTGCGTGGCAACTCGCGTTAAGAGGTCATTCTGCTAATCACGCTGCAAAACTCAGGTTTTTTTTCTCAGTGAATGCATTATAACGTATACGGAACAACTTTTTAAATACACTTTTAATTGTGTTTTTCAATGTTATCTGGAGTTAAATATCGCGCCTTTGAAAAGACGGCGGGAGTGATTTCAGCTCACAGACTCATCTGAAACAAAAAAACAAACTGATTCTTAATCATTATGAGTAAATTTTCCATTTTTACTTGAAGTTTAAATGCGGGCGATTTTATTAAATTTTGTCTTACGTGGCTAATTCTGGCAGCTACGATTGCGGTACTCATAATGATTAAGAATAAGTTTGGATTTTTGTTTCAGATGAGGCTGTGAGCTGAAATCACTCCCGCCGTCTTTTCAAAGGCGCGATTTTTAACTCCAAATAACACTGAAAAACAGAATTAAAAATTGTTCCGTATACTTTATAAGTAACTTAATAAATGAGAAAAAAGTTTGACATTGTTATTCATTGCATTCACTGAGAAAAAAAACCTGAATTTTGCGGCGTGATTACCAGAATGACAGCTTAAACTGATTTTTATGGCTAAAATGTTCTTAGATATCAGCATGTTTGATCTGGAATCGAACGTACCTGAATAAAGGGAGCTATCGATATTAAAATCCACAAAATGACATTTACTATTCCAATCCAAGTGACGGGATTATTTTGCGCGTCACTGTTATCGTAACGCAGCAACCAAACCGTACCTGCGGCAGCCCACGATAAATTTACAATTGTATATATGCATACGGCCGGCCCCAGCTCGTCATTGAAATATTTTAACAGTTTTTTGAATTCATATAACTCCTATAAAAGTACGAGATAGCGTAAAGAATGTTGCGAGGCGAGTCCCCTGGTTTGTTAAGGGAAGGAATAATTAGTTATAAAATATTGAAAGAGTGACCCAAAAATGAGGCCTTTTTTAGCATGTTTTTGGTCCAACGATATTGGAACTGATTTTTGTGCCAAATGATACCTTATGATGAGACATCATCCACAACAAATTTTCAAGTTGAGGTGATAATTAGTTTTTGAGGTATGGGAGGTCAAAAAAGTGAAAATTTGTTAATCCTTAAATGCATGGCGTTGTAAAACTGCAACATACCGTCCAAACCACTTTTATTTTTCCTTGCATTAGCATATACTCAAATATACTAAATATACTAAATACATTTAGTATATTTAATATTCTAAATATACTAACTATATTTAGTATATTTAATATTCTAAATATACTAACTATATTTATTGCGGAAAAAAATGATACACTTAACGCCTTCTTTGGGGGGTGCCTTGGTCCCTCTGGATGCGCCACTGACCTGAAGGATATCCCCGTTAACCCTTAAATGCATCATTTTTTTCCGCAAAAAATATATTTAGTATATTTGAATATATGCTAATGCAAGGTAAAATAAAGGTGGTTTGAACGGTATGTTGCAGTTTTACAACGCCATGCATTTAAGGGTTAACGCGTCAGCTCATGCGCTTCGATGTACGAACTTCTATGTCAGTCCAATAATTTAAACAATTATTTCTAGGGCTTTTGAAAAAACCAAAATCGAGAAATATAAATGTCTGCGTAGTGGATGCTTCTTTTAATATATCGTCCACCGTATTGAATCGGTCATTGTGAATTTTGCTGACTGCTCACAGCGAATTTGAACTTAGATTTTCAACATTCGCAAAAAAAATTAAAATAAAAAATATAAATGTCCGTATAGTGGGTGCTTTTTAAGATATCGTCCATCACATTGATTTAGCCATTGTGAATTTTGATATATTAAAAAAAGCACTCACTACACAGACATTTATATTTTTGTATTTTTCCCATAAATTTTGAAAATCTAACAAGGGAACACCGCGAACCCGGACCCACCGATTAAAACGCAACTTTGTGGCTTTTTAGAGTGACTTAAAAGAAGAACAACGGTATGTTTCATTTGGGCCCTATCGCCCTTTAAAGGGGTGAAAACTAACCTCAAAGTCAAATTGGCATTTCCACGTTTTTACGTATAACTCTCAAAGTACAACAGACAGAAAAAAATGTTTCAAACAAAACTACAATCCTGCAATAAGCGCTACAAACTTGCGTTAACAAAATTTTGAAAACAGTTTAAAAAAAGTACCTGAACGAAAAAAAACTTTTTTCCAAATTTTGTTAACGCAAGTTTGCAGAGCTTATTGCGCCATTAAACTTTTGTTTAAAACATTTCTTTCTGTCTGTTGTACTTTGCGAATTATACGCGAAACAGTGGAAGTAGGGTTGCCACCCGTACTTTAAAAAGTATCTTACGTTATTATAGGTAAATGTACTATATACTTTTGAATAACAATAAACTACGCGAAAATACTTTATTTCACAATTAATGATATTATGGGGAAACGTAACGCAATATTACTATATTCTATCTGTTCCCGCCACTTCAGCATTTACTGAGAAAGTTTTCTCTGTCATAAATGTGAAGTGGCGCTATGAAAGAAACAAGGCCTCTCTCAATCTAATAAAAAACGAATGATTTATATATTTCAATATGAATATTGAGCGCAATGACGCCATTGAGATATTTCAAAATAATAAAAATTTACTCTGTAATGCTAAAAGCAATGGAAAATATGTTTCGAAGAAATAAAAACTAATAAGATTAAAATGTACTTTTAATTTGTTGAGCGTACTTTTTTGTACCCCTCACGAAAACAAATGTACGTTATTTTTCTGTAAAAAAGGTGGCAACCCTAAGTGGAAGTGCCAATTTAACTTTGAGGTTAGATTTCACCCCCTTAAAGAGCAATAGGGCCCAAATGAAACACACTATTGCTCTTCTTTTAAGTCACTCTAAAAACCCACAAAGTTGCGTTCCAATCGATGAATCCGAATTCGCGGTGTTCCCTTATAAGTTCAAATTCGTTGTTAGCAATCAGCAAAACCCGTGGAAATAATTGTTTAAATTACCGAACTAACAAAAAAGTCCGTACACCAAAGCGTATAGGCTGACGAATTAACAAATTCTCTCTCTTTGCCTCCCATATCTCAGAAACTAATTGTCACCTAAACTTAAAAATTTCGTATAATTGATGGCTCGTCACAAAGTATCATTTCCCACCAAATCCAGTCCCAAAATCGTGGGACCAAAAGATTCTACTTCCCAGGTCACTCTTCGTACGTTAAAGTGGATGTCGATTCACGAACCCTCATCCAGTCGATGGAAGGTAACGTATGATGGAGCAACTTGCCGCGAAGGAAATACAGATGTGCCAATAAAAGTTGTCCTTGCAAGCAGTAACTGGTTATAATCGTTCCTTGAACCATATCGTGCCACAACGTGCATACAATTAAAAATACCTTCAATGTTATTTTTACGTGATAGGGACTGTGCAGAAAATAAATACGAAAGTACAAAATAACGTAAGGCGCGCATTAATTTAAATAACCGCGTTACGTATCGAAACATAAGAAACTCGTCGAGATAATTTCATCGCGAAATAGGTTATAGGAAGCTCGTGCCTGCGATAATTACCTGCGTTCTAGCCACTGAAACACTATGCTTCCCTGGGCCATCAAAACGTTCACTGTAACCAGTGCCATGATCATCCACACCACGCTCAACGCTATGAACACCCACAGTATTTGCACGAGTTTCCGTTGATTTCCGCGATTTACAGGATTAGAGGAGAGAAGAAACGCTCTTTCCATTAAATTCTGTAGCTGCTCGTTCTCTTTAATACGGAACAGATATACCGTGTATAAATACGCCACCAAATGCAATATACTCGGAACAAAATAGCTAAATATAATATTCCCGAAGCAAGTAATCTCCTGTACGCGTTGCGTGCTGATATTCGGCGCGATCTCGAGTTGCAGCGGCGATGCTTTATAGCAGAACCCTCTGTCTCTTCTGAAAAGGCTGATTATTACACTTATAAACAGTCAGGAATCCGATTATAAAACCATAGTAGCGTACGTGCTACAGTCTTACCTGAAGCAGGCCATGTACTGCAAAACGTAGCCGATGCACATAAATACAGCGACTTGGGAAGTGTGGAGGCTCGTCAGAATACAATAACGAGAGCAGCGATCAGAATCATCGCCACTCATAGGCCTCAAGCCCATTACTCCTAATAATCTCAGATACGGCCTTAATATCTTATGCTTGCAGTAGTGGAGCACCGCAGATGTGCTCAGAGTTTCAAAATCTGGCATTTCTGTGATTTCGCCAACCTGTTGGTGAAACATGTATTTAATGCCTGAGTAATTACTTAGTTAATTAGGTAATTCTAACGGTAGATGATAATGGAACAAATCACTATGTCTTACTTCTGTACTTTGCATTTGCAAGTCCGATAATCCAGACGGAGTTGACGATTGTGTTGTCTGTTCGTGATTTGGCTGAGGAGGATCCTTCCCATTCTTTGATTCACTGTTCGAACTGGCCTGTAAAGAGTACAGATAACTTGGTTACGCCAGGTACTTGGGTAGCTGTGTGCTTGTACATAACTTAGGTACATATGTATCTATGTAAGTGTATAGGTATACACTAGAAGTTTGTAAAGAAAATTTACTACAACGATAATTATTTATACTACGTAATTACATAATCGCTAATGAGACTTTTAAAATCCATCAAAAATGAAGACAAGGAAAAGAGATTCATAGAGATACGTGGAAGAACGGGACTGGCCGGAGCAGTAGGCTTTAAAACTAATTTCAATGTAGGCAACCGGAGACCTTCAAAATCAAAATAAACAGTGATATCGGTACTAAATATGTACATGCGAGCAATGCGATCACCTTGAATCTCCGTTCAAATACGGTAAAGAAAGCTGCAGACCTCTAGATCGGATCGCGGTAAATGATCTATTGGGAAGAAAGCAAAGCGAGGAGAGAATTCGGAGGAAACATTGTAACACTCACCAATGTCATTTTTCTCGGCAGGCGAGCACGATGCTTTTGAACTTGAAAAGAAAACATTTGTATCGGTACCTCGTGTGATGCACCCTAACGTATGAATTTAATTATATCGCTCTTTTGAGATGGCACTTGACCCCTGGCAAGATATCCGTACGCATCACGTCCAAGCATATTATTTTATTCTTGCTATAGGCGGGCGACTTTTAGTGCACAGGATAATATTCGGGTGGAGGAGAATGAGGAGGTGGCTGTTGGCTAATAGTCTAACAAATACGACGATAATGGCGTAAAAATATAATGTGCTTTACAAAACAAAATTACTTAACAATAAGAGACGAACTAGGGTAGAGGACTCAATTACTGACAGCCAACCCAATTACTGTCACCTTAAGCTATTTTACTTAAAATAACGGATAAATAAACGTGTAAATAAAATAGCGTAAGGTGACAGTAATTGTGTTGGGAGCCAGTAATTGAGTCCTTTATCGTACATACAGTAATAAACATTAATATTTCTTTCTGTACAAATTTCCCGCTGGTCTCAAAAGATGCTTGTATTCTTTCCCGTGTCTCTTTACTTGCGCTTTTCCGCGATCCGCTTGCCGTTTCTGCAAATAAATGGTTACACGTGCCTGTATAATAACGCAAAGAATCGCACGATGTCTGAGTAGTAGGACGTAAGATTATACCTTTTCAATAGTAAAAGTCATTTCTTTGTTGCCACGAGCGCCGGAAGCTTTAACAGTATGATCTTGAGTTCTTAGTCTATCGCCCAAGCTGGCCCTGAAAGACGCAGGAATATTATTGTAGAAACACGCGGTAGTATGTTAGCTATTCTTTTTTTTAATACATACAGTGGTGGACGAAAGAAAGTTTACAACTTTTAAAATCGCTTAATCGATTTTTTTTTGAGGATGTAGGAGAATTGGTTTCCTAAATGACGTGTTTCGTCGTTTTGAAAAAAAATGCAATTGATTTGAATAGGAAAAAAAATAGTAAAGGTTGTTTTTAAACTTTTTTTTTTGAGCCTGTAATGAAAATTCAGAAAGCCCGTTTGTAGATTGAAGTGAGTTGTATACATGCTGAAAATTTCATTAAAATCGGTTAACGTTGCTCCGAGCTTAAACGTTTAAAGATCGCAAAATAAGGTCGAAAATCGCTGATTTCGGGAATTTCCGCGATTCTCGACCTTATTCTGCAATCTTTACAGGTTTGTAGTTCAGAGCAACATTAAACATTCAAATCGGTTAACGTTGCTCTGAGCTATAAGCGCTTAAAGATCGCAAAGTAAGGTCGAAAATCGCTGATTTCGGGAATTTCCGCGATTCTCGACCTTATTCTGCGATCTTTAAAGGTTTGCAGCTCAGAGCAACGTTAACCGATTTTAACGAAATTTTCAGCTTGTATACTTCAATCTACAAACGGGTTTTTTGAATTTCCATTACAGGCTCAAAAAAGAAGTTTAAAAAACCTTCACTATTTTTTTTGCTATTCCGACCAATTGCATTTTTTTTCAAAACGACGAAACACGTCACTCAGCAAACTAATCCTCCTAGATTCTAAAAAAAAAACTCATGTCGTTTGGACTAATTCCAAAAAAGTTTTGCGATTTTAAAAATTCTAAACTTTCTTTCGCCCGCCACTGTATGTGTAGTTAGATATAATTAGACTTCAGAGCGACATCGCGCGTACTTGATCTGTTTCTGCGCTACCGGCTTTGCGTCTCTGAATTCCACGTTCTCTTTGATTTCATACAACTTTGGTTCATTTCCACTTTCATCCCTCTCTTCACTTAGCCTTTCCTTTCTCTTTATCAACCGATACTGTTTCCTTACTTCTTTAACCCACGGTTTTTCATCCTCCGAGCTACTATCATCGTGAATAAAACTTTCATCCGAACTGTCATCTGAAAATTCACGTTTGAATGATCTGCCACGTATGTAATCGTAGGAAAATATAATATAGGGTAAAGGACCCAATTACTGACATCTAACCATTTACTGTCACCTTAATCTATTTTACTTATAATAACGAATAAATAAACGTTGTAAAGTCATACACAAAAAGAATTATTTCAACCTATAATCTATACTATAGATTATATACTATAGTTTATTTATTCGTTATTTTAACTAAAACAGTGTAAGGTGACAGTAATTGGTTGCGTGTCAGTAATTGGGTCCTTTACCCTACGCAATATGCGTGCCATTATTACCATGGTTATCCTCCTTTTCACGTTCCATCTCCATCTTTTCTTCCTTCTCTTCTTCAGCCATCATGGCTTTCAACTTTTTAGCCCTGCTCCTGTCCAGTTGAGAAACCACAGGATTTAGTAAGGCAAACTCCTCGGAGTTCATATCCACTTGAAAATCTGGATTACTGAACAATGCCTTGAAACGATCGTCTTTCAAGAGACTGGAAGAAGAGCTCTTCTTCCTCTTCTTTCCATTCACCTCATCGTCCATTAATTTTAACGCGAGATCTTTGTTTACGCTCGGCATTTTTTGTATCTATAAATATTAAATATTAAACGCACATAAATATTTTTCAGAGGTAATAGCTATGAAGTGTAAAAAAGTACCTGCACTCTGCTACCACAGGTCTCTTGTATTTTCTGCTGAATCCTCTTCTTCTTATATTCCTCAAATTCAAACGGCTTCATCACGTCCCTCGCTTTTTTGTACAATCGAATATCCATAAAGTAGCCGTGCATATAAGCTCTAAGAAGCACGGTGCCTTTCAGATGCGAAAGGCCTAATTCCTCCAATTCTTTCTCGGTGACAAATTTGTAATCATCATAAATAGTTTCGTAATCCAGTTCTTCTAATTCTTCCGTCAGATTGTCCAAGAAGCTGCACCAAGAGGGAGCCGGTCCGAGACTAGGTATATAATAGGTTTGCATTTTCGTGTTCTCGTTAGCGATCAGAATCATTCCACTGTTCGGCACAACACACATATCGTTGAAATCGTTTTGCGCTTCTATCGACGTGTACAGTTTGCCCTGAAAATCCCAACTGGCATTAGAAAAATTCAAACTATCTCATTCCTTTATACTTATCCTCCTCTCTGCTTACGTTATCTCTCTCCCATATCTTCACAATAGAGCTATCCATGGAATAAACCATATCCATTTTCAGGTGAAACTCTATATTTGTAATTGGCAATCCGTACATGTGATCTTTTACCAAGAACGGCTTGCTCGAACGAATGTCGTACAGCAGGATTTGTCCCGTCGATGTGCCTACGCCAAACGTTAAACCTCCTTGAAACTTTAAACTAGTAATTGCTGGAACCGCTTCTAGCCTACGGAGGTTTGAAACAAACGCGACGCGTGTAAAAGATTTTAATCTGTTTAAGGCATATTCTAGTAACACGCTGCCTTTTACCTGTTATTTTCTACGACGCAGTGCAGAGCGCAGTCCAAGCTCCCAGCTTTACTTTTCGTTCGAGGATCCCACGCCTCGATCTTCCCATCTTCCGTCCCAACGACCAACAGATGATGCGCTGGATTTATTTCGCACTTATTTATCGACGCCGCTTCCGTCGTCAAAGGCTGTAATAATTGTCCTCTCTCGAGATTGATTCTGTAAATCTCATTACTAAGGAAAATCAACGTCTCGTTAATACAGTTGCTTCGAATAATTACAATTAAGAACGAGCCGAGCTAACAGACCTGTCTCCCACGACGAACAGGTCGCACGACGGATAATGATATTTTAGGTCTCTTCCAAAACGAGGTACCCTCAGCCTGTAATATTTGCCGTGAGCAACGTGAAATTCAACGCTTCGATCGCAGTGCAGAAACACCAACTGAAACGTAAAGCGTTGACGGTATAGGGTGAAGGACCCAATTACTGGCGGCCGACCCAATTACTGTCACCTTCAGCTATTTTACTTATTTTATGTTTATTTTTTCGTTATTTTAAGTAAAATAGCTTAAGGTGACAGTAATTGGGTCGGCTGCCAGTAATTGGGTTCTTTACCCTACGTGCATTTATTATGGGAATGGAATGTAATCAAAAATAGAACCGAGCGTTACACCCACCTTACTGTAATCGTCTGACAAAATTTCAAACCCGACGACCTCGGAATCGAAGCATCTTTCGAATTTTAGCGACAAATTTTTTACATCGAAACACTTCACGCGCGGTTTATATATACCCGTAGCTAGGATATATTGTCCATCTCTGGAGACTTTAACACAAGTGCTAACTCCGGGCATGTCGAAATCCTGGATAAGTTCAATTCGCCGACGAATGTCTGTTAAAATATAAAGTTAGAATTTTACGGAGATTTCGAATTATCGGATTTGGCGAACAGACTAAAGAAGCTGTTCTCTTACCGACATTCTTCTTCAGTAAGCTTCGTCGTTTTCGTTCGGATAACCACTGCGGCAGAATGAAAACAACAGACGAGAATGAATAATAGTAAATAAAGCTTAAAAACCAAGGCAATGACAAATGCGACGAGTAGTTTTTACCTCTGGAAGGGACTTTCCGGAACTCAGATTATAAATCTTCACATTGTTCGGACAAGAAACTTGCATCGTGGCGACGATATACACGAAAACTTTAAAACCTCTCAAATCCTTCGTTCATACCGGTTTTAAGTTCGAAGAGATAAAGTCTATGTATTTAATTGGTGTAATTAAGTGTAATTGACAAAGCACGTGGAGCGCGTTTATTCCATAATAATACGCACATACGCATAGATAAATAGTAAAAAGGAAAGTACACAAATATTTGCTATCTCTGTTAAAAGGGGTCGCCATGCGCAGGGATTTTTTCGGATCCTGCTTGCAACCAGACGTAAAAACTCACCAGAAAAACTGATAGGTATGTTTGGATATGTAAGTACATTCACGTGTGTGAGTACATATCTTATTCCGGCTTTGGAGAAGGGAATGGAATCGGTGAGAGATAATGGAATTAAAAGTTTGGGACAATGAAAGAATGATAAGTTGAAGCAACAGTGTGAAAGTTAATTTTACTTTGAGAAAAGGAGAAGGAAACAGAAGAAAAGAAGGGAAAATATTTTGGAATTTAGGATTCCGAACGGTTGCAGGGTAGCCATCGATATCTCGCGATGTCTCGATCGTTGCAGCAAAGTGTTGGTAGACCTGAACGGTAGTCAATTACCATCCGGCGGCCGGCGCGGTGTGGCGCGGTGGCGATCCAGAGTGGGGTGAACGGAAAGTCGAGTTCGTGGGGGTTTCGAGGGACGAAGCGAGCCCAGGGGCAGGGAGGGAGGGTGTACGAACAGTACGAATAACCGTGGAGGGATAAGGAGGGGCGAAGGAGAAGTGCGACTGCGACCGGCGTTCAGAGCGCATATAGGTAGTCGTGAGAGGAGTCAGTCGGTGACGGGTTGTGTCTCTAGTGCCGTAGTGTGAACAGTTTGGTCAAGCCGCTTGTGTTAAAAAATGAGCTGGCAGGATTACGTTGACAAGCAGCTGCTCGCATCAAGGTGTGTTACCAAAGCTGCGATCGCGGGACACGATGGCAATCTCTGGGCAAAGTCTGAAGGCTTCGAAGTGAGTAATCGTGGTATCTCGATCGACTAACGCCTCGAGAGCTCGAGAGCTTAGCATTGTTACCAGTATTGCTAGCCGACAAGAGGGAAAGTGCGCGGTGAACGCGCGTCGAAAAGATGTAACGCATCCCGCAGCCTTTCGCGTTTTCTTGCCTCGTTTGCGACTCGTTTCTTTGTCGAGACCGTTGCAATCGGAGTTGCGATACTCGGTTTCTCTCTACATATGTACTCGTATGTGCATACTTGTGCGCTACGTTGTACATAGACGGGTGATATTCAGCCGGCAATAGCTCGGAGGAAATTCTCCTCGGCTCGGGCGATAGATGGGTCGAATACGCCGGACGAGTATACCACCACCCAGCTATGCGCATCTCCCGAGAAACTTTTCGCAAAATTTCCCCAAAATGGAAATGAACTTTACGGGAAACGAGGGGATACCCACTTGGACGGCTGGATCGACCGCAAGCATTCGCCCGCGAGAGCACGTAACCCAATCGCGTATTTTACTGGATCCATGCATCCATCGGACATCGAATTTCGTGAAACCTTCGTTGGGAAGGTTCCGCATGTTGATCCGGCATGATCGTGCCTCGTGCTACGTACGCCGGTTAGACCGGAAAGCATCGGAAATGCTCAACTGCTCGTTAGATTCCCGATTTGTCGCTGACCGCTCGAGCAGTCCGCCGATGGAGCGAGAAACCGCTGAAGCAAGTCTTCCTTTTCAAGGAATTCTGTCCACCGCCCAAACGCGTTCGCAGGACCGGCCATCGCTGATACGCCGCGTAAATTGCCTAGCCGGCTGAATCTTTTCAAACATCGCCGTGCGATAAACAAGCGGATCTCGCTGTTTCGCACGTTTCCCGAGAAATTCATCTCGGCGAGTAGCTTGTCCTGTCGCGAAAGCAGTCTCGCGCGATATAATAGGGTGTGGCTATTTTAGCCACGCAGGAAAGTTTGCCTGGTCGATCTTGAACGGTTTTCGACAAAGTTTAACATGGCTGCCTGCCGGGCACGTTGCCTTGCCGTCCCGGCTACTGCTCGTGGCAATGGTGGCGGCTCCTATTCCTCGACGAGCCCGGTGCGTTTGTCAAATTCGTGTAATGTATCCATTAAGCGGTGTATGAATCTGACGAAAATTACCAATTTCTTCGTAACGAAGCATGATTCATTCGTTCGGAATTGGTTCCTCGCTATTACCGAGGGAGAAATACGTTGTACAGATATCCACATAAATACTAGCGACGTATAAATTTTTCAATCGTTGGGTGTGATTCTGTCGTTGTTACGACGAAACGTAGATCTCGAAATTGAAATAAATTTCACCGTATATACCTATAATTGGGCGATCGAGCCAAGGCTTGGAATATTGATAGTTTGATAAATTAATACTTTCGAGCAGCCAATGTTTCACTTCATCTCCCAGCAAATGTCACACGGTCAACGGTGAAATCGTTCAAAATTGTAAAACCGACAGTTCGAGAAACATTGAATCCGATCGGCGCGCCATCCACGTTGCATTTCTATAAGCTTCTACGTATTGTGTCGGTAAATTCTGAGATATCAGAATTCCGATGACGGGGGATGCGATAGCGATTGAAGGAGAGGCGAAACGTTCAGCAGAAATCGAACGAAAGTGGATGTAGGATGGTTTTGATAGGCCTCGCGAATAAAACACGTAGCGCGTAAATTATCTAGAAATGCATATTTATATACAAACGTTATCACGCTAGGTTCGAGTTAATCTTTTCGCGGCTTAATAATAAGTCACCCGTGAACCGTGGACGATATTAATACGTTCCAAAAAATCTAAAGGTTACTTCGTATTAACATCTTCCTGGGGAACGACCGAGCGGACATTTATTATCGGATGCATTCGTGCGCGATGTTTTTGAGAAAGAACATCTCACGAGAGACAGGCGTGTTCGTGTGCGAGGCGAGCGTCGTTCTTTCTCGATTCGAAGAAAGCTTTTATGCGGACAGTGAAGTGTAGAAGAGATAAAGGTCGCCAGCTGCAGCGTGGCCTCGCGTTCGCCGTGCCACGCTGAGCCGAGCTGAGCCGAGTCGAGCCGAGCCAGGCCGAGCCGCTCGCGTCGTGCGCACACTTTCCGGTTACGAATGCCAAAATGGCGATACCGGCCGGCCGGTAGACCGGGCAGCAACCTCTCGCAGTAACGTGTCTCGAATATTAAAACGGGTGCCTCGGAGCCTGAACCAGTCGACAGAAAAAAAAAACACAATTTTTTCACTTTATTCTATGTGTTTGATTTATAATTTGGATTTCCATAACGAGAGTCAAAGACTCGGCTCGCAATCCTCTCCCCTTCGGTAAAGTCCCGTTAAATCTTTTGCATCCAAGTGTTTTTACGATCGTGACATCCGTCCTCGAGAACGACTGAGACTACGTTTTGTACCAAGCAGTCATGCACCCTTATATAGATCGCCTCTTCTCCAGCGGTATAGAAGACAAATTTGAATTCGATACGGGTTCTTTACTCGTGGTTCAGGAAGAGTCAGCAGGTGCACCGTGATTTCATTCATCGCGTCGTCGAGGCGATCAGTTAATTCGCTGCTGATATAAATTTCAGTCTGGTGGATGTTAGGAGTGTTTTTTCCTATTTTATCTTCGTAAATACATTTCCCCGATTTACTCGGAAAAGGAAGCGAGCTACATGCATACATGTGCATGTGCACGTGCGCCGGCAAATCTGGACGTGGGCGTTCGCTCGGCTCGTTAACGCGATTCGATATAATGCACGATAGTTTAACACAACCTTGAACCATGATAAACGTATCGGATTACAGTCGCTTATCGCGTCTCCCGTTGTCGTTCTTCTGTGTCAAAAGATAGAATCTCGATGCAGGAGGCTCTGCATCTTTGTATGTTTCGTTCATAGGTATTTTTGTGTGTTATTTACCGACCGAGTTGTCCCGCAAATTAGGTTTGCGAACAAGGTTTTGGTGTATTTGATCGAAGAGGTGTAGGTATTCTTATATCGTACGCCGCGCCGCACGGGTTTCGACACTCTCGGCACGGCAAACTGGCAGACTTGCTGCCGCGAATCCCAGAGCAAAGGCTACCGATCTTTTCTTGTTCTTCCTCCGTCCGACCGCTATACCATTGTAAGTAGAAAGGAGGTCAAGTCGTCGGCGCTATCTTCGCAAGGATTCGTTTTAAACGCGAACCGCATACAAACCTCGTAATCGGTAAGACCACAACCCCCCTCCCCTCTCGTCCGAAATCAGTAGGTGCACGCTAAATGTACTCGCTAGACCTTGATCAATTGACGAGGCCATATGCGCGCAACAAATCGCGCTTTAAGCGGACTAGGTAGTCGTTTTCCGTGATAAAGAAAAACATTTTCTTTTTAATGTATTTGTAAAAAATTAAAGTAAATCCAAATGCATCGTTTTAACCAATGTTTATTATGATCGTAGAGATTGAAAAAAGTTGGTATGAAAGATACACGTGGTTTAAAAATGGCGGAGCTGACTAGTAAACATTTTAACGTTCTTCTGTGGTTTTCAGGTAATATTGGTCTTGATAAAAAAATTTAAAAAAAATTAAAACCGACTTCAAAAAATAAAATTGCACTAAAAAGTAAAAAATAATTTTTTCCCTTATTTAATCTACTACTCTCATATTTTTTAAGTCGGTGTCTCATCATTTGCACTGTGTAAATCTGGCACCGACTTAAAAAATATGAAAGTAGTAGATTAAATAAGGGAAAAAATTATTTTTTACTTTTTAGTGCAATTTTATTTTTTTGAAGTCGGTTTTAATTTTTTTTAAATTTTTTTATTTTCAACTTTTTAGTTTTTAACTATAATTGGTATAAATATAAATAATAAAACAAAGATCATCAAAATCGGTCTATATCTTGAGATGTTATGCGGAGACAAACATATAAATTACTATTATTAACTATAACTGGTAAAATATTGGGCCAATATTGATTCCGTGTAGGATGGGACCACCGGGGCACCATCCTCTTTCGAGTAAAACAAAGATCATCAAAATCGGTCCATATGATGAGGAGTTACGAGGGGACAAACATTTCAATTATTATTAACTATAACTGGTAAAATATTGGGCCAATATTGATTCCGCGTAGTATGGGACCAACGGGGCACCATCCTCTTTCGAGTAAAAAAAAGATCATCAAAATCGGTCTATATGCTGAGGAGTTATGAGGGGACAAACATAAAAAAAAATACACACGGGTCGAATACATAACCTCCTCCTTTTTTTGAAGTCGGTTAAAAAGTGATGAAATTCAATTTAACGGTGTGATTTTTGTTTTTTACATCCCTAATTTTCCGCTGAACCAATAAATAGTAAAATTAAAACGGAATTATTAAATTGGTGGCCGAAACACGGCGATTATTTGTGCGATTATGTGTTTGTGCGCTATTAAAAATTTGTGACTTAATTTTTTTTATAAAAATCTCGAATTTTCACGGAGTGTATCTGAGGTTTGGCGGGGAATGGCACAGGTTTTACACATCCTGTAATTTTTTCAAGTCGACCTGAACCTCCGTTCATTCTCAACTAGCCGGAAACCACCAGAAAGAAAAATTCGAGAAGAACGCGTTTAAAGTTTCTGGGCAAAGACGACGCTATAGGTTGCCGCTTGACCCTTTTAGCTGGCAAATCCACAATTTTGCGAATTTTAATATAAACCAAGCGGCATTTTATTCAGAAAGTACTAGGGTAAAGGACCCAATTACTGTCACCTTAAGCTATTTTACTTAAAACAACGAATAAATAAACGTTTAAGTAAAATAGCTTAAGGTGACAGTAATTGGGTCCTTTACCCTAGTACTTTCGGAGAATGCAATAAAAAAATCGAATATTCGACTGCCTAGTCCCCTTACGAACCAACTCGGTCAAATCGGAGGCCACAGGATTTCTTCTTTTATTAAAAAAAAAACGTTCAGAATGCATTCTTCTGCACGAACTATATATACCTATATAATATATTACAGCAAAATTCCCATTAGCTTCTCGGACTGCCAAACGTTTTAGGAATGAAAATGAGAGGCGATAGGAATGTCAGCTGCATCGGCTATGCTTCGCGTAGTGAGTCGCCATTCACAAGGGTTTCGAAGGAGATCTTGTGGCCGGGTCGGTCAAACGTATAAGAGAATTATTCGCTTGGAACAAGGACCGAGGAGAGGAGCAGCCGTGTTTACGCGCGTACTCGATGTTTGCCGGTTCACGCTCTACTAATTCTATTTTCCCGTTTCGTTCTCATGGTCTGCTGTTTGTACGAAAGCGAACGTGTCACGATTTCTGTGCGCAGGTAAGTAAAGAGGAGCTGGCGAAATTGGCCCAGGGATTCGACGAGCAGGACATCCTGACGTCATCTGGTGTCACCTTGGCCGGTAACAGGTACATTTACCTGTCGGGCACGGATCGAGTGATAAGGGCAAAGCTCGGCAAGGTCGGTGTCCACTGCATGAAGACGACGCAAGCCGTGGTCGTCTCCCTCTACGAAGATCCTATACAACCACAGCAAGCCGCCTCGGTCGTTGAAAAACTCGGCGACTACCTCGTGTCCTGCGGCTATTAGGTTGGTATAAGCCTACAGATACCTACGCACCGTTTAATTTAATCCCTGCCACGACGAAAATACGAAAACGTACGTTACGCTTATTCCCCGTTTTCGTCGCCGAGAAACACGTCGAATCGAGCATGTCTCGCGCGTACGAAGAGTCGCGTACGAGTGACTCACTCGTGCATAGTTTCCGTCGACCGCTTTGGCCCGATACATCGACTCACCACGATGACTAATCGCGCGATACGGCTAACGTTTTTCTTCGGTTATAGTCCCCACGCTAGGCGGCGCGCTTCCTTTCCTTTCCGTATCTCTTACTAAGGGACTGCATTTTTATTTTTTAAACGCGTCGTAGAGATCCATCGCACGAGAAAACTAACGGGGGTTGTATTCCGTTTTTCTTTGTGTTTCAGTAACCTCTGGGACCCAACACAAATATCTAATATTAATACTAAACGATACGATCGATTATTTTAATGAACAGCGAATGGAATGCGTCATGCCGCACGAGTCGCGCCGCCGGAACTGCCGCAAGCTTGCCGCGCGACACTTGATGAGAAGCAACAACCACCGCAACCACAACAGGAACAGCTATCACACTCCAGTCGTCCTTCTCTCCTCTTCGATTTGACACGATATTTGAGATAGATACAAGAACTCTAAAAAAAGAAAAAAAAATCAAACACGTTACGTACACGGCCGGTGGATTTTTGCGTGACGGCCGAGCGAAGCGGTACGCAGTCGTGATCGATGAGGACCGGACCGGATCGGATCGGCCCGCTCAATTATTTCTTTTCGCCTCGATGAAGCGTCCGTATCTTCTTTCGTTCTTTCATTTGCGTGTTCGCGACCGAGACACTATCTGGCGTTGGAGCAAAATTTAGAAACAACGGAAATCCAAGAGATAAAGAGAGATCGATCCCTTTAAGACTCAACGAATAGCAAGAAGATCTCGCTACCAGCGATCATGGCGATCACGCTTCCGCGCACACGCGACACACGCGACACACACACACACGCGCACGTGCGCACAGCAGATGTACAAGCACACAGGGCGCGTTATGATACACGCGACCACATTATGTACGCGAGATACGTGCCGTAACAATACGGGAGAACCATACCGACGGTCGAACCAAACGAAACGTTGCTCTTTTTTTTTTTAACGAGCGGTCGAGCGAGCATCGATTCGTCGATGAAGAGACATACATACAAACATGCATTAAACGTAAGAAATAACGATAATAAATAATAGTAAACTATTGCGTTAGGTTTACGGTCTTTTGTAGAGAACGAAAGGTTGCGAGAGAGGGAGAGAGAGAAAGGAAGGGTGAAAGAGACCGAGCGCTTGTGGAAGCAAGAAAGGGAGAGAATGAAAGTCGAAGACGGAAACGGTGTAAAAGACGAGAAGGGACTTGAGAAGTAACCGGCGAGTTTTTAAGAGCGGGGAAGAAAGCAAGTGGTAGAACTGCGACGGGGTAGGGGCAGTCGGGAGGAAATAATGTATACCGGAGCGAGGAAACAAGTCGAATGCGACAAGGAAGCGTCGATTTTGGTACCGATGTCGGTAGAAGTGAATAATAGATGTGGCAGGGTTTGAGGATGTAAAAGAGAACGCAGCAAAAGAGAGGATGTTTGCGAACGAGATCTCGTCGATGAGTGCGTGATAACGGCGGTGACCAACCACGATACGATGCGGTAGCGTGTGAAACGACACGAATTGGCCACGGCCCCTGCCCCCTCCTCCCGAAATCGATACAGTCCTTTTAGCTATTTACTGTCTCTGCTATTACTATGTGTAAGAAAAAATGTAACAAAAGGACGAACGATGTGTCATAATTGCTGAGACTTTGATCGATGACGGGGAGAAGTAGAAAGCAAGGGGAGCGTGATAAGAAGGGCGAGAGTCGCGAGGCGTACATCAGGATGGTATACATAAATCTATATATATATAGATACGAAAAATCTATAAATATATAGATACATTATATATATATAGTGCGCGCGCATGTGTATGTGTGTGTGTGCGTGGCGTGTGTGTCCGCGTGTGTAGGTGTGTGCGTGTGTATGATGTGTGTCTGTATAAATATGACATACGCCAGTGCGCGCGCGAGACACGCATTACAGGAAAACATACACGATCGCGTAAATTGAAAGGTGAAACTATACACGGTGTAATAATGGTTCTTATCTTTTCCTTTCGATCGGGCGAGAATCGCTGCTTGACAGATCTTTTTCGAATGTTTCGTTTGGGTTATCTTGGTCCGTTTGCTCTTTATAATCCAGCCTCCCGTTTCATCCTGCTGATACGTTTGCATAATTCGACGCGACAGCCAACTAGGAGTAGAAATTTGTTACTGGCGGCCTCGGGATTCTCGGCATCGATTCGTTCTCCAGTCAGTTTGCGAAGAATAAACTTATCGCGCTGTGCGAAAACAATCTGAAGCGAAGTTTGAGAAAGAAAAAAGAAGCGCGGGGGATTGTTCGTGCCGTGTAGACGTTTTTCGTTCGATTTGCGCAGCCTCGTACACGTTACATACCGAGAGACAACCCTTAGCCACACAACCGTACATGACACGACACGACACGACACGATACTGCTACCACTTATTATTAATATGATACTATTGCTACTACTATTACTATAACTGGTTGCTTGGCGATTCGTCTGGCGCCAAGCAGCAACCCAAACTACTATGTAACAATTTTTATTGATAACAGAAAAGGAATAAACATTGAAGTAATAATTGTAATTAAAGGTATCTCCCAGACGTTATCCATGTATTCGCATCAGTATGGATTTTTCTTTTTTTAAATTTTTCTTTTATTTCGAAGAGGAAGCTAGCGATGTTCGCCTTTCGATTATTTTCACGAGCTATCGCGCGGGCATAATGAAAGGAGAGAAACTTGAGAAAGAGACGGGGGAGCGAAGGAAAAGTAGTTGGGACGATAGATATGTAGAAAGCGTATGAGTTTATACGTACTCGTAAGTGGTATTGTTAAACGCGACGAGGAGACCAAGAGACGCGGTAAGCTGCCCAAAAGAAGAAACTTGCGAAAGAGGAAAAGCTGATGAGAAAACGAGCGAGATGGAGAGAAAGAAGGGGAAAAAGTGCATGAATCGGTGGAGATATTGGATACAACATTGTAAAGCTGATATACCTACACTATATAATATCTTTCTCTTAAGGTTCTTTTGCATATTTCGAAAAAACTTTTCAAACCGTCATATAAGATTGGTGTCTAAGTAAACAATAAATTTGTATAAAGCGGTGTACCAGGGGCGTTTTCTTCGTTTCTATCCGAATACATGCGTTCAAACGTGGCTCCCGAGGCGGTGGATAAGAAGTACTTACAAACTGGAATGCCGGACGTTGCGGTCTCCAACTCTCCACGGACGCGATTAGGCCGCAGCTCGTGCCTGTTTCTTTCGGTGATGCAAGTGTTATATTTTCGGCCGCGGCCATTCTTGACTCGCTAACATTTCGTCTTTCCTAGATTCTTTCGAGTCCACGCGATACAACCATCGAACAGATTCGATCCGTGAAGCGTGCATAATCGGGCGATCGCTGATCCGTTTCCGACTGTGATTACACAATTTGGTTTTCACTTACCTCGCGCGTATCCTCTAAGGTAGCACAGAAGACGACCACCGGAGACAGGCTTCCTTTCCAGGACCGATACAGTCTACGTTTTTTAATACAATTCCTAGGGTAAAGGACCCAATTACTGTCAGCCAACCCAATTACTGTCACCTGAAGCTATTTTACTTAAACGTTTATTTATTCGTTATTTTAAGTAAAATAGCTTAAGGTGACAGTAATTGGGTTGGCTGCTAGTAATTGGTAAAGGACCCAATTACTGACAGCCAACGAACCCAATTACTGTCACCTTAAGGGGAGGTTCTGGTCTAGAGCCCCAAAAAATAGGTGATATTTAGGAATTAATTAAAGGAAAACTATTATATATAATTTAATGGGACTTTTCGCATTGTATTAAGGATGTCTTAAATTATAGAAATATATTTTTTGTTTTACAATGAATCATTGCAGACATCCCTGGGGAGTCGTTAAAGTCAAGGCGTCAAAAAATTGATCCAAATCGGTGGGACCTGTATCTCTAAAAGTTATTATCCGATTCGACTGAAACCTTTTTTATTTTGAAGATTATTCATTTGGCTAGGCGAGGAACTAAAAAAATTTCAAAAATGACATTTTTTTTAGAAAATAACGACACTTGAAGTGTGAAATCACATTTTCCTTATATTTTGAAAATTATAAATTTTCAACTTTTTGCAATTTTTTTAGTCCCCCCCCCCCCCCCCCTAGCCAGAAGTATATTCTTCAAAATAAGAAAAGTTTCAATCGAATCGGATATAAACTTTTGAAGATACAGGTCCCACCGTTTTGAGAACACTGTTTCGAGAAAAACGCATTTAAAGTTTTACGCGAGTACCGAGTAGCCGGGTGTTACCAATGCATTTGCCGCTACTCAAATGCCTATAACTTCGGGAATTTTACGAATTTCAACAAATCCTTTTAAACACGTTTTCCTAAAAGGTTGAACATTCGAAAAATTAAATAAAAAAAAATCGACATTTAGACCAGAACATCCCCTTAAGCTATTTTACTTAAACGTTTATTTATTCGTTATTTTAAGTAAAATACCTCAAGGTGACAGTAATTGGGTTGGGTGACAGTAATTGGGTCCTTTACCCTACATACTTATATCTTGGCGCAGTTTGTACACACAGAACATATAGTGCCGCGTGCAATGTATCTTAAAAACTTTCATTTAGTTTATTGGTAGATTGAAACATCAAACAAAATGTTTTACAAAATTCTGGAGAAAATTTACATAAAAATCGTTCTTGCTCAGTCTATCCTACATAAGAAATATTATCCGTAAAGATCACGAATGAAACGTTTCACCATTTTTCTTCGTATTTTCTCTCTCTCTCTCTCTCTCTCTCTATCTCTCGTCTAATCGCCCCCGCTTTTTCGTCCTACTCGATACGAATAGCCGAACGACTAGAAATCGCCGAAGCAGACCTCCAGCTTCGCGCGAGAAATGTAACGCTTTCAGAAAGGGGAGAACACGACACGGAGACATGGAGACATGGAGATGGCGCATACTCGTGCGAAAGATTTTCGTGTGCCAATTCTCGTTCAAGAATTGTTCGAGACAGTATCATCGTCGATGTTATATAGCACCGAGAAGGCAGAGGGCGCTTCGGTCGACTGACTTTGACTAATGCGGTAAACGAAACGTGATACCACTCGATACACGTCGCACAAGTTTGTCGCGTTAATGTTCGCCGTTTCCTCCCCCTACCCTACCCTTTCCTCCTCCCCCCCTTCCCTATCCTCTCCCCTTTTCATCATCCTCTCCTTCTTATTCTTCTTCATTTCTGAAATGGTAAAGCTATCGATTTTGTACTACATCTTTGTTGCTACTGTCGACTCACTTTGTTACCTATCGCTATCCAATACACTTAACCCTATTCATTAAATCGTACAACTTACGTAGCAAATTATTCTCATCCGACGCACATCTGTCTTTCACTTTAGCGGTGCCGCTTTTTCTTCTCGAACTAGTAACGAACAAATCGGAGAGAAAGAAAGAATACTCGAGGAAAGATGCGCCCAACGATCTGGCCTTGACGTCGCGGTCAGTTACATCGTGGCTTTCCACGTAGACAGCAGATATTTCCATGCTCGAAATACCTATGCTGGAATGCATCGGAGGATGAAACGTCACTTGCGTGAAAATGTCTGCAAAATTTACAGACCGACTGAGAATAAAAAAATAAATTACGCGTAGAGAAATGCGGAAGAACATGGAGCCTCTCATTTTGCGGTAATTTCGCCGTTGATGGTTAACATTAGTGATCCTCTAGGGAGTGATCGGTGTAACCGCAGCCATTTCGGGCAAAGCCGGAAATAACATAACCTAAACATTCATTAAATCGTCTGCTCTCCAAGTTGATTCTTTATCTCTCTCTTTTTATCCGCATTTCTGTCTCTTCCTTTTTTACAGTTTCTTTCTCTGTCTACTCCCGCTTTTGACCAAAATGGCGGCGACCAATCAGCGCCGATACACGTTGTTCCGATCGCTCTCCAGAGGATCACTAGTTAACATTATTATTCATTCTCCAATGAGAAAGGCATTTCGCCCCTCTTTCCGCCTTTGTCTCTCAATTATGCACTCGTTATTTGAAGTCACCTTTATCATAACACTCTCGAACATGCCAAAGTGCGCCGTTCACCGTTCGTATTCCGTTTTGTGTTTAATAATAACAACGGTAACAATGATGACGACGTTGTTGCTATTGCTGTTGCTGCCGATGATGACGACGATGATGGCTGAAGGATGGCGCTGACAATCTCGTGGATCCGCCGTATCGTTGCCAACAGCGATACTCCAGGTCACATCCCAGCTGCGGCGCATTCTTCTGTATAAGGCATACGGTTTGGTACTTAGATTCTATTTATCATTTATTTCCGACCCCTCTTTTTTATTCCTGTCCATGCTTGTCCTCCATACCTCTGTCACGCACGCAATCCAGTCGCTCTCGACGGTGGGACGCCAACAACGCTCGATGGTCGCCGAAGCATCGTTACAAGTTAATCGCTGGTTTTGCAGGACACAAGGCTTTTTCGCGAAGCACAATCCGCGGGCGACAAAGTGTCTCTGTTGACCCGACGCACTGCTAATTATCGTACCGACCGCAGCGTCTTCCTCGGTCGAGAAAGAAGGAAATCGGCGAGACCGTTTGCGGTAACAGGTGCGCGTTTGCGGTGGGTGTATGACGTAAAATGAGGTACCACCTTCGGTGAAGTTGCTTTAAAAACGTTCGTTTAATTGGCATTAAATGTTAGCAGCATTAACCTTTAATGGACTACCTTTAACTTAGAGCGTTAGGTACCACGTACACGTCTGTCGTCGTATGCGTGCCCGTAATCTACCACAAAGTGGCCAACGTCCGTAGCTCGGCGTGGCCGAAACACTTCTCGAATGCCCATTCTCGCTGTCCTAGCGCGATCTCTCGCGCGAACGGCTTCTTTACCCTTTCACGTCCTTTTGCGTATCGCCTCGCAATCGTTATATACAGGACCTACTGTACACTGCAGCAAGACCGCGCTTAACCATCCTAATGAAAGCTGCGTGTGGTGGTGGGGGGAAACAAACACCGACGCGCGTTTTCCGTTCGGTGATGACACTCGCATCGAACCGTGCCGAGCCGAAATTCGGGATGGCGCTCGGTTCGCGGAAGAAAAACAAATGGAAAGGAAGATCGTTCGATTGACCGCGTTGAGCGTGCGCTATTGTACATATGTATGCGCAACACATACGAAAGCCGGTGGTTAATCTCCTCGTCTTTCACTGTGTAGCGACAAGTGTAGGCAGTAGGACAGAGGTCTACATAGAGCCGGATACATACACCACGAGACAATCTTTGGCATTCAAGCGACTCTCGATACGATTGACTTTGTCACATAATCAAGCATCCGCGGCGAGCGTGCTACATCCGAAATTATACTAAATATAAGCTTGTAATTTAGCGTTATTATCGCCAGCTACATATGTATATATACACGCGCGCGTGCGCGCGCGAACACACGCACATTGTGCATGCATTAATATATGCACGCCTATGTATTAATAATGCTGTCAATACTGATGATCATAATACCGATTATCAATAATAATACTAATTAACTGATTCGTTCGTTTCCTCGTTAGTTGGTGTTAATAAATTTTTCATTTTTATCTGGCGCACTGTGTTGGCGTGCGACTGCGTCTCTGTATACGTATATAATCGTTCCGGTAGTAGTACTAGATATCGGTAATAATATAATAATAACGGCTGTGTAATAATGATAATAATAATAACAACAACAACGGCAATAACAACAACAATAATAATCTAAATAATAATAATAATGGTAATAAATATTAATAAATAGTAAGGATGGTGATGATGATGATGGTAATGATGGTGGGAATAGTGCGTGTAATAATTGGGGGGATTGCGATGATAGTGATTATAATGTTAGCGATAGATGTGGCACTGGTAATAGTAATTGCAATAATAATAACAATAGTAGAAATAGTAGAAATAGTAGTAGTGGTGATGTGGTGGTGGTGGTAATAGTAGTAATAGTAGTAGTAGTAATGATGATAATGATGATGATGATGACGTCGATGATGATGATGATGACGACGATGATGATGATAATCGGTGTGACGGGTGCGGTGACGAGGATGATAATAATAATAATAATAATAACCGAAAGAAGTAATGAATATAGGACGAGTATAGCCAAGCGTTTAAGCGCATTAACCTTGCCGGGAAATTACAATCGTATCGTTAATAATGCGTCATAAGATATCATTGTTCACCCGTAGCAATTATTTTCGCACTCTCTCTCTCACTCTCTCTCTCTCTCTCTCTCTCTCGCTCTCTCTCTCCCCTCTGTTGCTCTTATCATACGTAGTCTAACGTAAGCAGACATTAAATAGTCGAATACTTGGAATACAAGTAGATTTATACTTTATTACTCGTTCTCTATAACGTATCCGCGATTTGTAATACAAGTAGAAAAAGGAAGATGAAAGGTAAGGCCGAGAGCTCGGCGCACCTGATTTTGCTAACTGATCGATCGATCGGCCGCGCCACGACGATGCGGCGCGGCGCGACGCCCCGATAAGAAACTCGATTATATCGGATTTTCGTTAGCATTTCTAATCGAGTAGTTGCCCATTCCAATCGATTCATCTAACCATCCGTCCCACAATTACGACTTAATCGGCGAATCTCTGCAAAGTAAAAGTTCTGTTGAATCGAAAAGCATGGTTGGATGGAGCCGCACCGAGTGTCAGATTACCACTTGCTCGCGGAAACATTGGGCACGATGCGGAACACGCGTTGAAAGCCCGTTGGCTTTTAACGAGATGCGGCCGAGTTGAAAAGGTAAACGCGTCGGCAAAGTGTGAGCGCGCGCCCAGCCGCGTTTGCGTTCGTGTACAGTCGACAGGAGGGAACGAGTTGAGAATTGTTGAATGAAAAGAGGGAACGGGGGGACGCGTTTATTGAATATCGGAAAAGTGCGGATACCGAGAGTTAACGGTGGGCGTGGTGTTGCTGGTCAGAGCGAGCTGGCATCTGACGAGAACGGATTCAATGAACGCGGTGTCATGCTTGGCGGTAGTCGCGCGATAGGGTAGAGGACCCAATTACTGCCTCCCAACCCAATTACTGTCAGCTTAAGCTATTTTTTTACTTACACGTTTATTTATTTGTTATTTTAAGTAAAATAGCTTAAGGTGACAGTAATTGGGTTGACTGGTAAAGGACCTAATTACTGGCAGCCAACCCAATTACTGTCACCTTAAGCTATTTTTTTACTTACACGTTTATTTATTTGTTATTTTAAGTAAAATAGCTTAAGGTGACAGTAATTGGGTTGACTGGTAAAGGACCTAATTACTGGCAGCCAACCCAATTACTGTCACCTTAAGCTATTTCAGTTAAACGTTTATTTATTCGTTATTTTAAGTAAAATAGCTTAGGGTGACAGTAATTGGGGCGGGAGCCAGTAATTGGGTCCTTTACCCTAGATATTAGGTATGGAGCGAAGCCGAGACGATGGGAGTGAAATGAATGAGAAGAGGGTACAAACGTAAGATACGCAAAGAGATTTACCCACGAATTGTTGTAAGTAGTAGGTTGGAATTGGGTCCGGGGTTGGGCCAGGGCCGAGACTGTCGCCTTCGTCGCCATCATCGCCGTGACTGCTGTGACCGGCCGTCACCGCCGCGGATCAGACGGAGCAAACGGTCGACGAAACGGGCGAAACGGACGAGAACGGACGAAATGGACGAAGGTACGCGAACGCTGTTGATGGTTCTGTCGCAAAGCGGAACCACCGCTACTGAACGATACAGCAGCACGGGTTGTTGGCCAGAGCACTCGTAGCGACGTGTTGCTGCCGATAATGATGCTGTTGTGGTGGTCGCGACGCGTGCCTCTGTCGTTGGTGGCTCGTCACCCTACCGCACCTGGGCTATTGGTTCTCCAACGAGTAATGACGCGATCTTTTCCAGAAACCTTTGAAGAATCCTTTCTTCTTCGGCGCGTCCCCGCATTCGGCCGCTGAAACAGAAAGGTCCCAAGATTCTCTGGCTCGCGCCCACTTTATCCTCCTTGCTCTGCTTCTCTGCAGTCGCCAAACCACTCTCCTCAAATATTCCTTTACAGCAACCCATGCAGCACACTTCGTTGCAGGAGTATTGCAAGAACGTTGCTGCAATATTGCGTTAGTGCAGATTGCATTGCAATATTGCAGAAACGATGCTACAATATTGCCGTCAGGGGGCTGCCACTCTCATTTGCGATTTTGGGACAGCGATTCGACTGCCACCTAGGCAGTTCCAATTTTATCGAACTAAAATTCAATATGGCCGTGCACTAGTGTTTATGCTAAAAGGTATCGTATCGAACTGGAAACTCCCATTTGCTTATTATTTGAGGCAGTTAGAGCAACAACGGACCAACCTACATTAAGAAAATATTTTTTTACCTATTTTATATGGTTAGTAGAGCCTATTGAAATACATTATTGCTATTAATTCAATTTCGAAAAAAGTTAGGTTAGTCCGTTATTGCTCTGACGGCTTTATTCCACAAAATGCAAGACGTCCTCGAATCAGTTGATGCACTGCATCAAAACTGTTGTAAAAGCTGTCGAAGAAACAGGACTTATCATCCTCAGTATGGTTTGCGATCAAAATACAAAAAATGTTGCAGCAATTAATAGATTATTACTGGATTCGCAGACTATGTCGAACGGCCATATTGAATTTTAGTTCGAAAAAATTGGAACTGCCTAGGTGGCAGTTGAAACACTGTCCCAAAATCGCAAATGAGAGTGGCAGCCCCCTGATTGCCGTGCAATCTTTGAGTGGCAACGTTCTTGCAATGAGAATGTATTGGAAATAAAACTCGGTCCAGGTGGCGCTCTGATCGTAGGGCTCTGAGCATGCGCGTGATGACACCGTGACGTCAAACCAATCAACGCCAGCGCAGAGCCTGGATGGTGGCCAAAATTCAATTTCTCAACTTCAACTTTACAATGTCATTTTTTTTACGAATTGACAACCCTCCAGAGCTTCTAAATCCGCATAGCTTTCCCTTTTCAGATGATTCTTTGATTAGATATAATATTACAAAGACAAAATCATCAAATTTTATGGGAATCTAATTGTTTTAATTACTCATTATAGAACATCAAAATACGTGTTTATATCATACAGTTATATAGGTAAGGAAATATATTTCAGTTATTTATATGTGTCATAGGCATTTTTTAGTCTATGAACAAATAGTGCATTGTTTATATGAATTTAAACTTTGAGAAGGCTTATAAAAAAAAGATTAAGCGAGGTTAACATCGGAGTTTTTTTACATGAACGCTTACACAATTGTTAACAAGAGCATGTAAATTTCAAGTGCAATCTCCTGCAAGTTTCAATTTTATGCAGACTTTTAGAAATGACGCTCGAGGTATTTGGGCGTCCCGGACGCGTGTATTTTTCATATTTTATTTTTTTAAGTAAAAGATAATGTTAGAACTGATACTTTCCTCATTTTTTTCTCTAGTACGGCTATGATTTTTAATTTTGGCTATAAAATACCGCTCTCCAGACCACAATGCGCGCCACATTGATCCGCCATTTTGAATTTTAAATTTTTGATGCCAAATTCGTTATCAGCGACTTCAAAAACCCTTAATCACCAAGTTTCAGACAGATCAGAAATTTGGCCGCTAAATGTAGATATCCCCAGACCACTGTGCGTTGATTGGTTTGACGTCACGGTGTCATCACGCGCATGCTCAGAGCACTACGATCAGGGCGCCACCTCGACCGAGTTTCATTTACGATACATTCTCATATTGCGGGCACGTTGCCACTGTAATGTTCTAGTGGCAACGATCCTACAATATTTCTGCAATATTGCGCGCACATCAAAGTGCAATGTACCAGCGGCAACGATCCTACAATATTTCGGCAATATTGCGCACACGTTGCCTCTGCAATGTTCCAGTAGCAACGATCCTACAATATTTCAGCAATATTGCGCACACATCGACGTGCAATGTTCCAGTGCCAACGCCCAAAGTAGTGAAAATATTCTAGAAACATTACAGCAATATTCTGAAGCAATTATGACTTTAACAAAATTTGTCGAAATATGTACATGACGTTGAGTAGATTCCACAGCATGTTCCATTTAACTGGATATGAATTTCTAGAATTTCTCGTTGACCGTTAAATATATGAAAAAAGTGTTATCGTGAGACTTGTTTGTACATGAAATTATAGGGTAGATGTCCCAATTACTGCCACCTTAAGATTATAACTAAACTTCATTTAATCATTTCACGTGTTGTTTAACCTAAAAATCGTCTTAGTTTGAAACATAATATCATTTAACATCTCTTTTATTAAAAAAAATAGTTTTAAGAATTAAATACGAAGAATTTATTAATAATTAATTAATATTCCCGAGCGACCCTAGTGTACCTACAACTGTCATCTCAAAAATCGACTTGTCCGTATGATTTTTTTATTTTTTTATTTGTTTTATTTTTATGTAAATCAGAATATCCGTTTAAATATAACATATCTTGTACATTTTTTTATACTTTACGTTTTTATTACATAAAATAAATAAAGTGGCAGTAATTGGGACATCTACCCTAGAAGAGACTTGAAAATATTGCTAAGACGGGCTATAGGAGTGAACCTACAACTTCTCTGCAATGATGCGGTGCAACATTGCAATCTCGCACCGCAATATTGCCGAAGAGTTGCAGGATCATTGCCGGAACGTTACAGGACTACATACTTGTAATGCTGCCGCAACTTTGCAAAAGTACACTCCTGCAATATTGTTAAGGCGGACATAGCAGTGAACCTGCAACGTCTGTGCAATGATGCGGCGCAACATTACAATCTCGCACCGCAATATTGCAGAGGCATTGCTGCAATGTCATGGCGCTTTGTGGGAAGTGCGCGAAATGTTTTTAAAATCGCCTTGTTACCGCACGGGCTGTCACGAATTTCAACCACGTTTTTTACTCTCCCTATATGTTAATAGGGGAAGCGTTGGCAATTGTCTGCCGCCTGCATAATAATGGACAGTATTTCCGGCCTTTGCTTAGAATCGACCGACGGACGTAATTGTCGTCGTCGGCGTCGTCATGGATGGTCGATACGATAAAACTGCCCTCCCTCGGGTCAAATTATTATCTAACCACCTGTTTTGCAGTTCTTCGCTAAAGATGATCCACCGAGGAATCAAAGGCGAAAGTACACAGCGAAAGTACATCGCAAGTCAGGATGCGACTCAGGATGCGATCACATCCGAAACTGTTGGGAACTGAAAAAGTCTACCAGGCAACTGTCTGCCGAATCCAATGAACGGGCGAGGAAAAGAGGATAGAGATAAGACCGCGAAACGAACCAGAGGAGGACGAGAGAACGGTGCGTGCGGATCAATACGAATAGTGCGCGCGGCTGTGTAACACTTAGCAGAAGCATCACTGACTGTTGGGCGTGCCTGAATTAGAGATCTCGCCGCGGAGAATCTCGGCAACCGATACTTTTTTTGCAAGTTGGAAGAGCAGTGTTCCGGAACTATAATTCGTCCAGCTAATCGTATCGTCCTAGGTTGAGTGAGAAGATGGCAGACGCGAAGCTCGCAAACTCGAAACTACTGTATCAGGAAATCCATTTCGGAGGTCGAAACTATTCGTAAGAAAGCGTACGTTGTAAACCGTAAACACGGTTGGTCTCTTTCTCGGTAAGCGATAGTTGCCGAAAATAACAGGGCAATATTAATAGAGCCATTAGGTCCAGGCCGGGGGCGAGGCGAGGCGGGGCGAGGCGAACAAACCGGTGTTAAAACCTCCGTGTGGAGAGGGAGCGTATATTTTTGACCCCTATGACTCTATAGGCATGTTATGCGTAACGGTGCACGGGCCTATACTTACATGCTATGTAACTAAATTCGGTCGTGTACCCATATCTCGACTGACCACTACGCGCATACGTCTCGGTTATCGAACCGGTTCATTTCGAAGTGTCCGTTGTTCTACTGCGAGAGAAAACTATCGGAAGCCAAGGTCACGGATGGTATACTTCTCCAGCTAGCTAGCCGCAGCTCCGCGACCGAAACAAACCACTTCTACGGTCGCGACGATCCAGTTTATTTCGGTGCTGGGCCGTGGATCGTGGTTGACAATATTTCCACGGTTTCTTAACGCCAGCTCGACTCGAGGGAACTCTGCCACGGCGGCTTTATAAATAGCACCTCCTGCCACCCTCCTGGAAGCGATCGAGTCTTTCGAAACAGCGGAACAGTCCGATTTCACTGAACCCAACAACATCGAGGAGCCAGAGAGGGAAGCCAACGCAAAGCAATTTTCCATGTCGCGATTATTCGTTCCTCTCTATTCCTACCTACTCGAAATTCATTTTTCCTCTCCAGTCTAAATCTACAAATAAATATCACTCACCCGCGTAAGGGCCGCACGGCGACGCATTGTCCTTCCCGCTTTTGCTGTCCTTGCTTCCGCTTCCTGAAACAGTCAAGCCAACAGTTCTTCTTACGATTATTCGTCATCGGAATAATTTCCACGTGAAAGCCGCAACGTGCGTTTGGCGACAAAAGCCAGCGATTACATTGTACCAACAAACACAACGAATAAGATGAAAGGAAGAGCAGGAGGCGGCGCGAATAGTCGGCAGCACAGAACGATCAAGCACCGCGAAATCGACCGCAACGGTCAAGCTTACTTACGAGTGCGTTCGAGTTCCTCCTGGAATTTAGCCAAACAAGGTGGAGTGCTTGCCGCATACCGGGTAATCACCAGGTAACGCGATTCGCCCTAGTGAATTCAGCGCTCCTAGCTAAATTGTCCTGGTCAATGAATCGAGTGGCAAGACACGACAACAGATAGGGAAAGAGAGGCGGAGCCAATAAATATTCTTCTTTGCAACGGACGTATGTAGCTTCGAGTTTCCAGGGCGAATTTCACCGAGATCCTTTATTACGTTTCCGTAAAGTTCGGCTGGCCGCGTGGTGGTAGCAGGCGTGCCCTTCTATTCCCGTGCAGATGGTAATAAAGCCCATATCTCGTTCCGTAGAACTCGATCTCCTTGCGGGTAATATTTAAAACTTTGTAGGACCGCGTTTGATTTGGACGTTTTCCATTACTCATCGCATCGTTGCAGTATTTCGGGCAAAATTGACCCTGCGTTGGCGTTCCACCAACAGCATTTGCGAAAGTAATACGGACGTGGGCATGATGCTTCCTTGGATTGAGCAACGAACCGTGGATATTAATGGTGTGCGATAAATACTGTCTTATGGTGATGGAAAAAGTGGAAATGCGGGAAGGGAGGGGAGCACGTGTCGAATGTAGAGATATCAGTATACTGATAGCACACCTCGTCTTAGAGACGTCTAGTTTATGTCCATTTTAGGTCTGAAGTCTTGATTAATAACAAGACGTCTTTAAGACGTCTTTAAGACGCCTTGTGGAAGTCTTTAAGACTTTACCAGACGTTGTGCTATCTGGGTAATTGTAACAACAAGGTAATTGTAGGTAAGTAGATTCAGAGCCGGATTTACCTTTCAAGGGGCCCTAGGCTGAATATTTGGTGGGCCCTCGGTTAAATGTAAAAAATAAAATGACGATGATTTGACTTTTTTTTATAATAATATTCGTGTAATCTAAATAAGAATTTAATTTCAAAATTAACATTGAATGTCAAAATTAAACATGACATTAATATAAATAAACATTAAAGATACAAGTTAATAAAGATAATATAAAAAAATGCTAATTTTTCGAAGAAAATATTTAGGGTAAATCCAGCACTGAGTAGATTTTAGACCACCGAGAAGACAAGTCATAAACTGAGGAGAAACCAGAGGAAGACAGGTGTTTGCCGATTGCTGCTCGTTATGTGACAGATCTGAATATTTGCCCTCAATTTTTTTGCAATTCTATCTGTTGGGATTTGTGTTGGCGTCCGCCTGCACCACATTCTTCAATTATTTCACGAAATCGAGGAGTGCGAACTGCGAGGAACGCGAGCGTGAGAAAGAATGAAGGCCGGGGCAAGTTATGGTTGCGAGGTCACTGCCGTATCTAGGGTTTCGGTTAGGTGAAAGCTAGGGTTTGTCGGTTTTTGAAAACCGGGTTTAAAAACCGATTTTTTTAAATTTGTAAAATTCGAAAACCGGTTTTTATATATTAGCATTAATATATAGAAATTAATTAATTTTTTAATTAAAAATGTTAACATTTTGACTTGATATCGTCTTGGAGCCAAACATATTGTAGAATGTAGTAGATAACAGTTTACTGTAAAACTAATCTTCATAAGTTCATATTTTCGGACGAAAAATACTACCTAAATGAAATAGAGATTTATAATTTATATTTTATATGGATTTTAGTTATTTTAGTTTTTTCTTTTCATTTGGTTTTGCATTCAGTACATTCTATTGTGTTATATTTTTTGTAGATTCATAAATATTAAACGAACTCAAAAATGATTTTAATTTTTTTATATATTTGGTTTTATTATTATTATTATTATTATTATTATTATTATTAACGGGTATAACCCTGTAAATACACTGATAGAAACAATAATATTTGGTTTTGTATAGATAGAGTATATTTTATTTCGTTATATTTTTGTAATTCCATAAATATTAAAAAAACTGAAAAATTTCAAATAAGTACAGATATTGATTTTCTAATTGGGTTATATTTTTTGTGAAAATTCGAAAATCGGATTAACCATTGTTTTTTTTTAGGGAGGGGATAGTGGAATTCGAAAACCGGTTTTTCAAAATTTGGTTTTTGTATAAACCCTAGTGCCAGTGTGGAACCACCCCGCTATCATATTCCTGACAGCCATCTGACCGATATCTACGTTCTCTTTATCGAATTGTACGCGAAAAACTGGAAAACTGGAAAAACTGGAATCGAGCGTAGACGAAGACTGATCGGTAACAGCATTGTTTGCGATTTCCCAAAGCTGGATCGCGTGCACTATAACACTGCGGGTTGGAGATAGCGAGAGTGGCCGAGAACAATGACGCGTGTGCTCCAACGTTCGTTGCTGGGGGGGAGGACTATTCACCCTGAAATAAATCAATAAGTTCCCGGAACAACCGACGTATAGACATACGTTCTCTCTTTTCAACAGGAACCCCCCAGTCGCCGTCCACAAGTTGCATTTGCCATTTTCACTCCAGAGCAAATCATTTCTAATACATTGAACTGAATTACCAAAGCGTTCAACGTTTACCTGGAAACACGTATCTACGGAAAAGAATACGGGAGCAGGTAGCGACGAAGCGTAATAGTACACCGTCGTGTCTCGTTGGTATCGCGTTGGTATCGCGCCATTCCGCGCGCCACTGGAGTAAAGTGCAGGATGATATTGTATAATAGATAGCATCGCGACAAGCGCGCGATACTCTCATTCAATTTGTTATTTCAAATTAACAAATTCTGCCAATTTCAAAATTGGGCACGATATTTTTTTTACCATTAAGATCGTTTGAATTTGAGTTGGAAATTTTAATCAACTCAGCTGACTACTATCCTTGTTTTTAATGTTACTACAAACAAAAGAGGGCCAAGAGGGTTCGAGTTCAATAGAAGAAGGTACGAGGAAGAGGGGCGTAAAGAAAGCGGGCAGTAGTTGGGACAAAGGAATTTGAACAACACGGTAAAAGTATAGTGCCGTATTTGCCAACGGGTCAGCAGACTTTCATGGTGAATGCTCGACCGTGATGCAACAGACTTTGGTATGAGGGTGGTGTTCGATCGGTTGGAGGGTCGCTAGTTTGCTAGACGTTCCACCAGACGCGAGTAACGATTACCACCACCCCTGCGCGCGACGAGGTAGTCACCCCTTCCGTTCCCCTCCCTTCTAGCTTCCCGGGTCCCTACCCTGCTGCCAGTCAACCCATCGAGCCAGCCGACCGCTCTTCCGCCTACTAACCAGCCCGAAAACATATCCTCGATGGTCAATCGCCTTTGCCTCGCGACACTGCGATATGTACCCCCTCCCGCTTGCGCTTCGTTGCCTAGCATGTCGCGCTCGAACTTGGAAGGCATTCCTCTACAGTCGACACCCTACCAGCTACCTCCTGCTATTGTTTATCATTGTATGTATACTATACACCATACGACGTAAAACGATACGGACGTGCGTGCTTTTTTATATATACATGTAGGGTAAAGGACCCAATTACTGACAGTCAACCCAATTACTGTCACCTTAAGCTATTTTACTTAAAGTAAAGATTAAATAAATGTTTAAGTGAAATAGCTTAAGGTGACAGTAATTGGGTTGGCTGCCAGTAATTGGGTCCTTTACTTTATGAATTATAAATATTATAATACAGCAAAGCTTGATTGAAAATGTACCGAGATTGGGAGAAAAATAGATGCGAGTGATCCACGATTCTGTTCTGCTTCCTTTTTTGCACCGATAGGGTACTACGGCGTTCTATAAATAACCAACGACGATAAGACTTGATATACAGAATGACACACGCAGGACACACGTTCGCGTTGTGCTCATACACGATTTCGTTATATACTCGATTGGCCGCGTGAAGGAAAGCCCGGAAAGGATACTGAAGAAAACGGAACACGCTTAGTCCTAACGTAAACATAAAGAATCGTGTCGTCTGTAGACGGAAGGCGAAGCGGAATTCGAGTGCCTCTGTTTCTCCCATTTGTCGATCGATAGGGTAAAGGACCCAATTACTGTCACCTTAAGCTATTTTACTTAAACGTTTGTATATTTGTTATTTTAAGTAAAATAGCTTAAGGTGACAGTAATTGGGTCCTTTACCTAATTACTGTCACCTTAAGCTATTTTACTTAAATGTTTGTATATTCGTTATTTTAAGTAAAATAGCTTAAGGTGACAGTAATTGGGTCCTTTACCTAATTACTGTCACCTTAAGCTATTTTACTTAAATGTTTGTATATTCGTTATTTTAAGTAAAATAGCTTAAGGTGACAGTAATTGGGTCCTTTACCTAATTACTGTCACCTTAAGCTATTTTACTTAAATGTTTGTATATTCGTTATTTTAAGTAAAATAGCTTAAGGTGACAGTAATTGGGTCCTTTACCCTATCGGCGGCAAATTGCGTCTGCTTCTTGGTTTCACAATTAAGCTGTATTGAAGTTTGTCGAAGAGGAAGACGTCGCTGCAGAGTCGAAGAAAAAGTTGCTTCCTTGGTTGGAGTGTCTCGAGCGACGCTGTCTCCTTAGCGTGCATGAGTATTGATCGACGCGCGCGTGTATAGTGCGTCCCCGAGATACAGCGACTTCGTAAACGCAGCAGAGCCTCGGGTCCTTGACGCGTCCGAGCGTTTCGGTGGCAAGACTTACAAGGGAACACCGTGAACCCGCACTCATCGATTGGAACGCAACTTTGTGGGTTTATAGAGTGACTCGAGACGAGAACAACGGTGTGTTTCATTCGGGCCCTATCGCTCTTTAAGGGAGTGAAAACTAACCTCAAAATCAAATAAGCACTTCCACTTTTTCGTATAACTCCCAAACTACAACGGACAGAAAAAATGTTTCAAACAAAAGATTAATAGTGCAATGAGCACTGCAAACTTGCGTTAACAAAATTTTGAAAAGAGTTTAAAAAAAAATATCTGAACGAAAAAAAACTTTTTTCAAAATTTTGTTAACGCAAGTTTGCAGTGCTCATTGCATTATTGAACTTTTGTTTGAAACATTTTTTTCTGTCTGGTGTAGTTTGGGAGTTATACGTGAAAAAGTGGAACTTTGAGGTTAGTTTTCACCTCCTTAAATGGCGATAAGGCCCGAATGAAACACAGCGTTGTTCTTGTTTTGAGTCGCTCTATAAACCCACGAAATTGTGTTCCATTCGGTGAGTGCGGGTTAGTTGTCAAAGACCAGTTCAATAAATCACATGTAACCAAATAAGTACAGCCCTGTAATAAGTAGCAAAGGACTCAGCCTCAATGTATCCATTGCGTAGCACTTGAGTCACTTCAGTGAGTCTCCCCTGTGTCGCTATACCTATGTATGTACATACATACTCGGGGACCCGCTATACCCACCTCTGTCAGTCTTTTTCACTCTCCGGTGCAACTAAATTCGTGCTCATCGCAAATCTACTCGTTCAACCTGTTTTCTCAGTTTCAACGGCGTTTATTCCAATCTACCGATAAACGTACGTTTCTCGTTCACCCAAAGCGGTAGGGAAACTGACATTTATGAATGGGCAGATATTTCCCTTCGGTGGAATCGGTAACGAGAAAATATTACTCGTATCGAAAGTGCAGTATTCCGTCCGCAAAAATCTAATCGTCAAACGAACGTGTGTGTGCGCTCTCGCGTGTGTGCGAAGGGAGGGGTGGACACACACACGCGCAGAGAGAGATAAAGAGAGTGAGACTGGTCTTTTAGTCACAGCTAGTTTTCTTTCTAGCGAACGTTCAATGATTCAGGGCTAAATTCGGTGGATCGTTTATCCTGGTAGGAAATCCAAAAGTTAAACGATGCCTCGAAGGACAAGGCACAATGACGCTTGTTCGTTTTATCGTTTTAGAGAAGCAGCGGAAGTTAATGACGCATGGAAATTTACGGACGGAATAGCCTACTTCTTTCTGTCTCTGTCCTTCTCACCTCGTACGCGCACGTTTCTTCAAGGTCGATCACTTGTTCGGCAGATGTGCAACAACTAGTTGTGGAAACTCGGTTAGATGGAGCCCCTGCACGGGCAAAATATAACACGTGACTAGCCGGAAACTAACCTGTGTTCTCGCAACCGACCGACCAGCAATTCGGTCTCTCCGCATTTACCTAGCCCATCTTTTTTCCATGTCCTTGTGATCGTCTGTTTAAATCTTTAGTGAATGTACATCAAAAGGGCCATGCATGTCCAGAGTGATCGACATGTTCAAAATGCATCGTTATGTGTAGGCGGCAGCCGCCATCTAACCACGCTGTCACGAACTCAATCATCCGTAACGTTCAGATATTCAACTCCTCGCGTGGTAAACGATATTGAACTTCGCAAATTCTCGCCATCTTGACCAATTATTTTCCAATTTAACGCGACTTTATCAAACGTAATTTTACGTAAGTGTCGTGCGTAAGCACATAATTATGCAATTCTACAAGCTTATCGTTAAAGCGTTCGAAAATAGCAACGGGGGAATGTGGAATTCGGTGGAAACGCGAGAAAAGGCAGGGAAAAAGGGAACGTGTGCAAATCTCAATGGATGGGCGTCATATGCGAAAGAAACTGATTTTTATCGAGAAAGGCGATAGTGATAACTGATAGCCGGCGCGCTAATCAGTCTCTTTATCAATTTCTCGCTAATCAGAAGAAAAGCTAATGGATCTACCCAAGGAGTAAAATAGCTAGGTTTAAATTAGTGGCGGTCGAGTGCCACGAAAGGTCACGCAAGTACCAAGTCGAAGAAACTTGCCGGGTATTACGTTGCGAGAGAGATTATGGGTTCCGCAAAGGTCAAAGTCGCTCGAAAACGCGATGCAGATGATTTTCGAAATGACGATGATTGTGTTCTTTTAGCCGATTTATTTAGAGTCGGAGAACGGCGGACACCAAACGCGACTACATCAGTTGATCCAAATAGTTTTACGCTTTGTACTTATAAAAAGCTACTGTTTACGAGTTAAATGGCAGTATGAGCCCAATTGTGTACGTGTGTACGCATACAGAAAAAAGGCAAATGAATATGCATGTCGGACGTTGAAGAGGAAGTTGTCATCGTCATTTCTGAAAGCTCTTCTTGCGCCAACGTTCGGTTCGCTATCATTGTGTTTGTGTCGCGATATGCCGTTTTGTGGCCCGCTGTATGTAAATGATATGAAGCATGTGAGAATGTGAACTCCGTTGGAATATAAGTACGTATCATCCTATATAACGAGTGGCTTTGGCACCGTGACGATATCACTTTCATGCCGGGCAGGGCCATAAAACGTTGGCTGGTGAAACAAACAGAAATCATACGAAACCGTGTTCACTCAGCACTAGGACATCGCGTTTTCTAGATGCCCGCGATCGGGATCGGGATTGGGATGAGGATGAGGATCGGAATCGGGAGCGAGACCGGGACAGATGTCGCGATCACGATCGCGGGCTCTTGTAATAGCGCAAATTCCAGCGCTTACCTTTTTTGATGAGCAAGCTAGTGACCCTCCGTAGCGCCTCGCGAGTGCTGGAGGCGGAGCTGTGCTTACTTTGGCCGAAGTATTTGTTCGGTGTGATGTTCGTGGGCAAAGTTAGCGGTTTCCTCTGGTCTCCGGCGCCCGCCAGTCTCGCGTCGTATACGTTGTTCAACCGTTCCAGATGCTCGATCGACGCGGGCCGCGGTTGATTCACCTTCCTCGTCGGATACCATCCACGATTCGGTCCACCAGCCAGTCGCAGCAGCTCCGTGCCAATTATCGCCTGCTCCAAACCCGGATTGTTGCGCCGATACCTGCGCGCAACGAATATTCTTGAAATATTTCTCTGGACGATTTAGTTTGCTACACACGTGCGACTACTTTGCCTCGGAATGTCGTTTTTCGTGGGGAATATTTAACAGCGAGGATCGACTCCCGTACAGAATCGATCGGCCATGTTTAGGCGGGAAAATAGGCGGTTGCGGTTGCGCATGCGCTTATATCGCGTTGCATGCGAGTGGGTAAAAGAAAAGTATGCGGTTTGTTTGGCATTAATAGACTTCCCCTATCTGGCAATTGCAGATTTATGATATACAAACGTTAGATATATAGAATTGCCATTAAGCTGTGACGCATCAAGCGATTATTATGATTCGGAAGCAAAGTCTCGTCGCTCGTGACGCTTTGATCTGTTGGTGAGGAAAGTTTTACCCAGTGGTCGCCGTGGTTGGGGCGTACCAACCAGGTTGTCGACGCGTCTGCGTGGAATTGCTCGCGTGCTGCGGAGTTCTTGGAATGTCACTTCCTCTGGCGAAAACGGGAGTTTCCGGGAGCGAGCAAGAGGTCTGCATTCCGGAGCCGGTGGAGACATTAGTGATGATCCCGCCGCCAGTGCCGCTACTGCAACCACCGTTGCTAGTCTCGTGTCCCGCGACAATGCCACTGCTACTGCCGCTACCGCTGCCGCTGCCACCGCCGGACGGGCCTGGCTCCATTGACGGCGAATGTCTCTTCGTAAACGGCCGTCGTCGCGACGGGCCGGGTAGATCCGTGGGAAGAGTCCGCCGTTCCACGGGTATTTGCTGTAAACGACAGACTGGCGTTAACGACAGAGCTCTCGTCTGTTCGGTTAATCGATAGGTCGATTGGCGGATATTATCGGATTCTGAAGGCAGTGAGGATTATAGGAGTAATCAGCGCGATATGCATAGTGTACAGGTAATAGGTATTGTACGCAACGCGGAAGAGAAGCAGGGAAACGCGTTGGTGTACCTAGAGTTGCGAAGGTAAACGAGCTAGGAACCTACCTCGCGTCTGGAATTGCTGGTGATAGGCGTACGCCTACCCCTTGTGAAGCCGGCGTCCATGGATCTGGTGTTGAAAAGCGTCTGATGATCCTTAGAATCGGATGAAAGATTAGCCGGGCCCCGATGCGGAGGCACTCTAGGTCTGTACTCCATCGTTCGGTTGGTGTGGCTCTTAGGTTTCGACGCGACCACCGCACTCTGACCGACGTCCGAGCTTTCCTCATCCGCTTCTTCGACCGGTGAAGGAGGCAACGGAGGAAATTCGAGCACCTCTACGCTTACCTACAACCACCATTCACGCCCGTTTTCAACCGGTGGACAAATTCTACAAATGGACAAATGGACACGGCTGGCTCGACAGCAACACGCATGCTTTTATTATTACCTGAAAGTCAGGATTCTTGGATTCCTCGAGAATAGCGTCGATCACGTTCTCGATCTGCTTCTGATCGTTTTTGTGGCCCTCGACATCATTCTGCCGCTTTGTTCTTCCGGATGAATAGATAACGTCCGCCCCGCTAGGCTTCCTTCCGTTCAAGTCCGCCTGGGGACTGGTCTTGGAAGCGTCCGAGTCGACGTCCGAGTCGCGTCGCTTCCGCGAACGAACGTCCAGTAGGCCGTCGATTATGTTCCGGTCGTTGGGCTCGTTTTCAAGGCTGTTTCTCTTACTGGTCTGTTTCGCGTCCTCGTTCCTCGATCGTTTGCTCTCCGCAAAACATTCGCTGTTCTTTACGCTCTCGATCTCTTTAATAGCATCGCTAACCTTCTCGAGTTGCCGACGGTTCTCCTTCAAGGCTTTTCTCACGATCTGGTCCTCGATCAGCAAGTTCACCGGTATCTTGGAGACAGCTCGATGGTCGGTGGTACGCGGCTCGTGGCCGGCATTCGGAGATCTCCGAGAACCGGGCTCCTCGATAAAGGCCGCGTTCGCGGTTTTCGCGATCGAGTTGTTGGAAGGTGAGAATAGAGTACCGTCGCCTTCACTAGGCCCGTCGAGGTAGTCGTTCCCTCGATGTTGGTCGATCAACGCTGAGAAGGACGACGTCGCGGCTACTGGGATTCCGGTGGCTGACAATCGGATCAGGTGGATGGTTTCTAGCAGCTTATCTTTGTCCGATATATCGGACGGTGCTTCCTCTTCCTCCACCGTCACCTCCAACGCTCCTCGATTGACATTTTCGTCGTTGATGGCCGGCAGAGAGACCACCCTAACCAAATCCGGCGGTGGGACAGCCGGCCGAAATTCCTTCGGCTGATCCTCCATGGGTTCCAGTTTACTCTCTCTGAGCAGGCTCTTGATGTTGTCGAATGTGCTAGAGTAGCGTTTCACGGCCGAGAAACGATTCTCCTCCCCGTTCTCAAAGGAGAGGCTTCTGGTCTTGGTGGGGGCTTTCGGCAGAGCCTTTCGCTCCTTCTTCCGGCCACGGCGTATCACGTAGGTCCCATTTTTGGTCAATTCTCGCGGCCGTATTTGGTCGAGGTCGTTGGTGGAAGAGTCCGAGTATGGGGAGACCAGGTCGTCATCGGTGGTCGAGAGCCGTGGATCCTGCCAGTCGTCAAAGTCGCGAAGCTTCGACGCGGACCCGACACCTAAGAAACCGGCAAGGTGGCACGGTTAAGTTAAAGGCACCGCAGGAATATCAAACTGGGATGAGAAAAATGGAGAAACAACTTACTGGAAACATCGCTGCTCTTGCGTCGTCTTCTACCGATCACCTTGGTGCTTCCTGGCGCGTAGAGTGGGTCGTCCTCCAGAGAGACCTCCCAGGCGATCGAGTGTCTCTTGCTGATCGGAGGCGGAGGAGGTAGCAGCTCCTCCAACGAGTCGTCGGAGAATCGTTCCTCCTCGGACTGTGTCCTGAAGTCGGTGGAGTTTCTGGTAGAGAAGTCCGAGTTTCTGGTGGAGAACATGTCGGAGTAGCGCTCCTCGGAGCACCTGTCCGAGGTCGGGGCCGAGAATCTCTCGCTGGAGTCGGCCCGCGTTGGCAGGGAGAACGAGACGAAGTCTAAATGTCGGATGGAGAATGGATCGGAAGTGGGCATGGAGACGCGGTCGTTGGAGCTGGCGCTGGCGACCGCTATCGAGAAATCCGAGTGGAATCTTTCGTTGGAGGTGGAATTGGCCCTGGAGAAGTCGGACGAGTCGCATGTCGCCCGCATCGAGAACCTCTCGACGCTCACGGAACTCGAGCGGGGTATGGAGGATCTCTCAGACTCGGAGTTTCTCGAGAACCTGCCCTCGCTCGAGTCCGAGTCGGTCCTCCTCCGTCTGGCATTCTCCTCGGCCCCGTCATCCTGATCGTCATCGTGGTCGTGATTCATCAGCAGTCTATCCTCCACGCTGTTCGACTTGATGATCTCGTTCTGCCGTTGCTTCCGCAAATGCGAGGCTCCATCTTTCTCGAAGCTCTGCCGATGGTTATTGTTATTGTTGTTGTTGTTGTTATTCTTCTTCTTCTTCTCTCTCTCCGGAGCGTCCAGTCCCTCCTCGGAGGAGCGTCGACGTACCTCGCGGTGCTTCTCAACGGCCGATGGGTTGGTTCGCGGCGGGATCCAACCGAACGACACTTTGCCGTCGTACGGCAAGCTGGCGAATTTGCTCGGAGGACTTGGGGGCTCGGCCAGCTTCAACCCCTCCAGGCCGTTACCGTTCTCCCATCCGAACGGTCTCTGGTGCCGCGTTTTCGGCTGCGCGAAATTACCATTTACCTACGTGTGTATACAGTGGACGCTCGATAATGTGCCGCAGTCGGGGCTCTAGAGGCGGTGTTTTCTCAGAAGCGGCATATTAACGAGAGCCAATGTAACGCGCGCTCTCCCCATAACTCTCCTGTTTTCTTTTCCGTGATGGCTGCCCCCTACCAGAATACTCTTAAGGTGCGTCACACTGATGTTCGCGCAATTCACAAGCAGTATAGGTACAAATCGTACTTCTTTCACTAAAGCTTTTGCGAACATATTTAAATTTTATACAGATCCCTATTCACGAAGTGTTTACCGATGAAGACACACATTTTTACTATAAGCACGTTATACATGTACGATGAATAAAGAAAGCTTATATAGCAATGTAACTTTTATTTATAATCGTAATATTTTAGCATCTTTCAGTGTTTCAGTTTTTAGAATTAACGTTAAATATATTTTTTAACATTGTAATACATAAATCTGTAACTTCGGTACACCTTCTACCTGTCGTATATTTTTACAGTTTATCTTTCCCTTACCCATTTACATAACTATTTATGCCCAATATGAAATAAATGTGCCTAATACAAAATGTAACTGATCATAATTCAAAATATTTAAAAAAACATTTGAATAAAACGATATTATACGTACTTATACTTCTGTCATTAAAAAATGTATGAGTTAAGATGTGTCTTCATCGGCAAACAGTTCGCGAGAAAGTGTCTATGTGTATAAGACAAAAATATGTTCGCAAGAGTTTTATTATTAGTGAGAAAAAGAAAAAACACATTCACGTATATGTATTGCTTGCGAATTGCTTGCGAACTCCAGTGTGGAGGTACCATTAAGGGTTATAGTCGTGTTCAGATTTATTGGCCGGTGAGTTCGGTTTCTCGAGCAGCGCGCGAGGAGAAATTAGCCTCTACCACCTGACGATCGTGGATTGGCAATCGAAGTTGCGGGACCCCCGAAGGGTATGGTGGGGTAAGGGGAACGGTGTCCGACTCCGCCTGAACGATGCCGTGTGGCTGTTGTTTATTCATAGCGTAATAGTAGTGTGCGTTACGAATCGTATTGGCTACGCATAGCCAATACGAGACGAAGCTACGGCAGAATCCCGTTAGCCACTGGCCAAGCCTTAATTCCGAGTATGAGTTTCTCGCTTCTTTCTGGCCGAAGGGGGGAGCGAGATGGAACGCTTTGCAAACCGGTTTTCCAGTGCTCAGGGAACCGTACGACGGCCAGGCGTAGCCCGAGAGAGAGCGAGAACGTAGATAAAAGGAGCACCGAGGCAGGCAAGCGGTGTGGTGGGAGAATACCCCTCACGAAACTCACCGGCCAATAAATCTGAACACGACTATAGCATTCATTGGCTCGCTGAGCGTGAGAGAAAGGGAGGTGCACACACGCGTGCGAGAAATGCGTGTGAGCTGGGGCGTTCCTAACGGCACTTTAAACAGCGGCATATTATCCAGCGTCCACTGTACATATATGTATGGGGACCGAGCGAAAGACGACAAGTCGACTCGACTCGGCTCCAATCGAATACTTACGAGCGTCGTTTGAGTGGTGACCACGCTACCGTTTCCCTGCCGTATGCTGTCCTCCATTGCTATCATCCATTGTTGTCGGCTGGCGAGACGATCCGAGGAATGGCCGCTCCTTTTCGACGAGTTTCCTGGCGATACCCTGTCGACACGCGTTAACTGTCACCATCTATCCATGTAGCCGCTGTAATATCTTAATCCGAAAACCTGTCGCGGTGAGACGCGGCGCGCGGCCCACAGTGTTTCAAAAGTAGGGAATTCAATCCCGCGACCCGGCTGTTTTTTGGATTCTAAAACTTCCTCGATTTGATATATCAAGTTATAACTTATCCCGAGAATTTCAAAGATTTTTGGAAACGTAAATTACTTTATGAACTGAAAAATATAAAAATGGAATTCAAAAGGCAGCCGGGATCCCGGGATTGAATTTCCTATTCAAAAGTGACTTTTTGTATATCAATTCCGTATCTCCGTCAAATCTCAACCGATTTTTGGCTTTCTTTGCTCGTTTTGTCGGGAATTAAATTTACTAAAATATCGAATATCAGAATTGCGACCAAAACGGTATTTTTGTACTTTTTTTTTTTTGACAAAGTTTCATTAAAATTTTAGTAGAACAATCTTTGGGGATAATTTCAAAGGATTTAGCTTATCTAAGTAGTTTTTTTTACGTAGGGGAAAGTGGGGCATAACCGGGTACGCGGGTCAGACCGGGTACCACTGTTTCTCTAAGACAAGAGCTGCGATATGCAGCCAACGTATGGTGTTACATTCGGGTAGACCTCACGACGGAATGAGATCAATCGTAGAGCAAAGACCGTCGTAGTTTTTCATTTAGAGAAGTTTAAAAATTTCGAGTTGAAAAGTTCCAGCGTTGCGTCGGTGAATTGCCTTTTTTATGCCACTTGGATTTAAAGAATCGATTACGGTAAGTACTGCATTGTATTCTGTAGACTTTTCGCAGTATTTTGCCGTTTTACCCGGTTCTTTATCGCATGTTGAAGTGTAAATATTTAATGTTTAGTAAATCACCTCATTTGGGGCAAAACCGGGTATTTGATTATGGGGCAAAACCGGGTTCTATGTATTAGTCCAGTGACATTAGGATCCGTTTTCGGAATAAATCCCATCAAGCTAAATTTTGGTATGGGCCTTTATTTGGTCGTTTTAAACAATATGTCAAAAGTCCCCATCAATCCGACCGCCGCTAAAAATTTTACAGAGGGTTGAAAAAAACAACTGTTTTTTGCGAATATCTCGTTATATAGCAGTTTTGCGACAGAAACGGTTATTATACAATTTATAGCTTAGGAAATTCTCTACGAAAAAGGTGGTATGAGTTTTTTTCGTAGCAGTAATGAGAACGTCAGCATCAATATCTTAATAGGTACCCGGTATTACCCACACCTATGGGGTAAAACCGGGTATTTGCATACTGTCGAGAAAACTCGTTTTCCTGTGAGCCAAATACCTTTTTCATATAAGAATTCTCATTTTCTGATTCTGTAAGGTCCAATTAAGATTTCTAGCGGTGTCCAAAATTTATTTTGCCGTCTGACTTTATGCTAGCAGGAAAAATACATTAGGTACCCGGTTATGCCCTACTTTCCCCTAAACTCTTTAACTGGCACTTAGCAATAATGGAAAATATAAAATATGGGAATTTTTGACAGATCAGAATGTTTCAAAAACAACTTTACAACACCCAGAAACGTCTAAAATATCAATTTAATGTGTGATTATAGAACCTAATAGCGTTCAGAAATATTGGAAAAAGTCAAAACCGTGATTTATTATTTTACCGTTTTTATTTTTGTTTATTAGTAAATAAAAGTTTATCGAATCTTTCCGAATCACATCTTTTGCATTTGGATTGTAGGTAAGAATGTAATAAACAAATTCAGAAAGGAATTAGCTGCAACTATTTGCGATTTTGGTGTCAATCCGATTTTGTTTAGTTGGCGATAGCGCCCAAAGTGCCTTTTTGTGGACAAAATTCCATGCCTCGGGGAATTCTTAACCGATTTTTTTTCCTTTTTGCTCGTTTCGTAGGAGATTAAATTTGCTAAAATTTCACACAGTAGTATTCCAAAATTTTCTTTAAGGATTAAAAAAACAAATTCTGAATTCTTGATTCCGAAACAACGAATTTATTAACCAGTTTTTTCATACATCATTAAAGGGAGGTAAAATAAAAAATAAATATAGATTAAACAATGCTAATTTAAACAAGAAAACTAATATTAGCATTCTTCCATGTATTCCATCCCATCTGTGTCTTCTTCATAATTGGACCAACGATATTTTGCGTCTTTTTCAAGTTCGACAGACGGAGTTGGCCATTGTGATCTCAAATTCAAAATTAAACGATCCGATGATATTAACAAATTATGCATCACATCTTCATTTTCCGAACTTGAAAAGGACGCAAAATATCTTTTCTTCAATTATGAAGAAGACACAAAAAATGTAGAATATATTGAAAGAAGTCTAATATTAAATATCTTGTTTAAATTTCAATTTTTTAATCTATATTTACTTTATATTTCATCTCCCTTTAATGACGTATAAAAAAACTGGTTAATAAACTCGTTGTTTCAGAACCAAGAATTCAGAATTGTTTTTTTTAAATCCTTAAAGAATTTTTTGGAAAACTACTGCGTGACATTCTAGAAAATTTAATGCCCGACAAAACGAGCAAAGGAAGACAAAAATCAGTTGAGACTTGACGGAGATACGGGATTTTGTCCACAAAAAGTTACTTTGAAACCACTGTGCGGCGGTGAGAGCACACTTACATTGGCAATAGAGTAGAAATGATTCGCTCGGCTTCTTCTGGTGGCGGAGGAAACCCTTGCGTAGACATGCCCGCGGGATCTTGCGGTTCTGGACAGTCTGGAACTGGACGAAGCGCTATCAAGGCCATCTTTGCTTTTCGCCCATTCATGCTCATGTAACCGTCGTCTTCTGACTGGTGTCCTGCACACACATAACCCGGTAAAAATCAATTCCCAATCCCAAAATCATTGCTTATTAATTAACCGTCGACTAATCCTCTCTTCTAATTAGTTAATCCGTTTTGTTTGACAACAAGTGAAGTAAACCAGCTCGCGTGCCATTCAGTCTTCTTCGAGCTCTGATGATTTTATGTCGCATTTGTGTTTTATGTAAAAGAAAGTGATTGTGATCCCCATGTGCCATATGTACATTTCGCTGAAGAGGAATTCGTTAGAATTATTCGGTAAGTTGGTCAGTCGTCATCGACAAATCTGTGGCATCTGAATGCGTAGGGTAAATGACCCAATTACTGGCAGCCAACCCAATTGAGGGCTCGGATGCAATAAGGGGACTAGCGCTCGAAAATGGGGAAAATTATTGTCCAAACGCTAAGAAATATTGGAAAATTAAATGTTGTTAAACTGTATTTTAAAAAATATAGTGTTGTACAGCTCGTCGCGCCACACATTTTTTCTATTTACAGTTCGTTTATCGAATTATTACTATTCGAGCTAAAAATTATAAACAAAAATTTTTCATCGTCCAAAATCATTATTTTTTTAAACATAAATTGCGATAACTTTAGTAAATATTAAGTGATCGTTATGAGACTTGAAACATAAAACTCAGAAAATTCTAGCGAAGCCGTAAAATGTATGCACAAAACCTTTATGTTAAAAAATGTAATAATTTTAATTAAATAGTAATACTGGATATAATCCATGTTTTTGAACGTTCGCCGTTAAAAAGTATCGAGGCAATTTTGAGGTACATATAACTTGCAGCGACAAAATTTTTCCTTAATATACAAGGAAGATTTTCAACAATTTTCATACTGATAAATGAATAATTGTAGAATATATGATGATACATATAAATCTTGCGCGCCACCAATAGTCAACAGCCGCGTATAATGCGCTATTTAGCAGTTTTAGCACTCGCGTTGACAGTTGGCCCCGTGCGAGAATGATATATATCGTCATATCTTTTACAATTATTTATTAATCAATGTGAAAATTGTTGAAAATCTTCCTTGTATATTAAGGAAAAACTTTGTCGCTGCAAGTTATATGTACCTCAAAATTGCCTCGATACTTTTTAACGACGAACGCTGAAAAACATGGGTTATATCCAGTATTACTTTTTAATTGAAATTATTACATTTTTTAACATCAGGGTTTTGTGCATACATTTTACGGCTTCGCTAGAATTTTCTGAGTTTTATGTTTCAAGTCTCATAAGGATCCCTTAATATTTACTAAAGTTATCGCAATTTATGTTTAAAAAAATAATGATTTTGGACGAAGAAAAATTTTTTGTTTATAATTTTTAGCTGGAATAGTAATAATTCGATAAACGAACTGTAAATAGAAAAAATGTGTGGCGCGACGAGCTGTACAACACTATATTTTTTAAAATACAGTTTAACAACATTTAATTTTCCAATATTTCTTAGCGTTTGGACAATAATTTTCCCCATTTTCGAGCGCTAGTCCCCTTGTTGCATCCGAGCCCTCAATTACTGTCACCTTAAGGTATTTTACTTAAAATAACGAATAAATAAACGTTTAATAAAATAGCTTAAGGTGACAGTAATTGGGTCCTTTACCCTAGATCGGATGGGCCAGTGGACCGCTGAGAAAGGTGAGAGACAGAACTAGACGGATGGAAGGGGGAGGAAAAGTAGATACCTAAAGACGGACTCTCGTCGTCGGGCGTGAGACCAATGCTCGGTTCCGTGCTGCTTTCACAATCCCCGACGCCTTCGCCGCTTCCGACGCCCCCGACGACACCCCCGCCACCCCCGCCGCCACTGACGCCAATGCTGACTCCGTCGACGCCACCTCCACCGCCTTCACCCTCTGCTGCCTCGTGCTCGTCGTACTCTGAGAGTACTTTGTCCAGCAGCTCGATCGATCGTTGCACATCGTCACCTCTGGAACAGACGTACCGTTCGATTCTATAGAGATTACGGCAAAGATTCAAGTACAGTCGGCTCTCCCCGCGTACGTGTTGCATTCCGCGGCGCGACCCGACGCGACCCACTCGTCACAATCGTGATGTAATGCCGCGCGAGGTGCTGGTGATGGTGATGATGAAGATAGCGGCAGAAGGTGAATGGTGGTAATGGTATTGCTGATGGAGGAGGGCGCAGGTAATGTTCGCCAAGGTGAAGGAGGATGGGTGCGAGTTGGTTGGTCAGGGAAAGCAAGAAGAGGTAGGAGATGGATATGGGAACCAAAGTTGTGATGTTGTAAACTCCAATAGACGAACCATCGCCTCATGCGTAGGTGACGAAATAATCGCATTTGGTAATTTGGCGACCTGGTCATCGAGACTAGGGTTGGGACTGGGGTAAAGGACCCAATTACTGGCAGCTAACCCAATTACTGTCACCTTAAGTTATTTTACTTAAATGTTTGTTTATTCGTTATTTTAAGTAAAATAGCTTAAGGTGACAGTAATTGGGTTGGATGGCAGTATTTGGGTCCTTTACCTTAATTGTCGAATTTTTCGGCATTCGAATATTCGAATACTTCAGTTGCTCAATTATTTGTCGAATATAATTCGAATATCCAAGTATTCGAATACTATTCGAATATTTGAGTATTCGAATACTATTCGAATATTTGAGTATTCGAATACTATTCGACTATTTGAGTATTCGAATACTATTCGAATATATGAGTATTCGAGTATCTACTATTCGAATATTTAAGTATTCGAATACTATTCGAATATTTGAGTATTCGAATATTTGAGCATTCGAATATTTGAGTATTCGAATATTTGAGCATTCGAATATTTGAGTATTCGAATATTTGAGCATTCGAATATTTGAGTATTCGAATATTTGAGCATTCGAATATTTGAGTATTCGAATATTTGAGCATTCGAATATTTGAGTATTCGAATACTATTCGAATATTTGAGTATTCGAATACTATTCGAATATTTGAGTATTCGAATACTATTCGAATATTTGAGTATTCGAATACTATTCGAATATTTGAGTATTCGAATACTATTCGAATATTTGAGTATTCGAATACTATTCGAATATTTGAGTATTCGAATATTTGAGTATTCGAATATTTGAGCATTCGAATATTTGAGCATTCGAATATTTGAGTATTCGAATATTTGAGTATTCGAATATTTAAGTATTCGAATATTTGAGTATTCGAATAGTATGGAGTGAATTATAAATCAAGTTCTTTGGGTTCATTTGTCAGGTGAAATCTTATAAGATAATTTTGACCCACTTCACACCAAATAGTATTCAAATTCTATTCGAATACATCGATATTCGAATAGTATTCGAATAATAACATTCAAATAGTATTCGAATAATAACATTCGAATACTCAAATATTCGAAGTTTATTTGTAGCATTCGAATACTTGTAAAATATTCAAATATTAAGGGGGTAGACACGGGTAATGCAGCGCGCTGTATACCGACACAATCTGGCCCGAAACATGGGTCTGGGCGGGCATGTTGTTTGTCCTTATATGATCAGATTTCGGACTGAGTGACGTCTCATTCGAAAGAGGAAGCTTCAATGCAGACCGCTCTGGTCATGATTCGACGAGATTGTGTTGATATGTAATAATATGAGTGATCAAAGTAGAGCAAAAGTCGAGAAAATACACCCGCAAGAATCCAAGTATTTTTAGGTCACTAAAAGAATTTTGTGACTCAAACGATGACCAGAGCGGTCTGCATTGAAGCTTTCTCTTTCGAATGAGACGTCACTCAGCCCGAAATCTGATCATATAAGGACAAACAACGTGCCCGCCCAGACCCATGTTTCGGGCCAGATTGTGTCGGTATACAGTGCGCTGCATTACCCATGTCACGTGGCGTGTTTACGTCCTTAAGTATTTTTAGGTCATTAAAAGAGTTTTGTGACTCAAACGGTTATCCCAGCGCTCCGCATTGAACCTTCCTCTTTCGAATGAGACCTCGCCAAGCCCAAAATCTGCTCATATAAGGACGAAAAAGGAAAAATTCCAAACCCATGTTTCAGGTTAGATTGTCGGTATTACAGCGCGGTGCATCGCCCGTGTCACGTGACGTGTCTACCCCCTTAAATTATTCGAATAGTCCCAGTCCTAATCGAGACCGGTTGCAAGAGAAGCATGTTTGTCATTCGAAACGATCATCGATCCGGTCCCTCTTTCACCGAGGACCGCACCGCACTTCGCTGCACAGTGGTACATAGTGTTCCCGATTTCTCGATATTCTTTGCATCTCGAGAAATGAGAAATCAGATTATATTTCTCGAGAATTCCCAAGAAATTAAAAAATATTGCAAAATTTATATGTTTGGAATAATGTTGATAATATTTATCTAAATTTTTATTCGTGTCCAACTTACACAAAACTTGTGTAAATAAAAAAAACAGATATTAAATACAATTGATAAAAAGATTTATTTAATATAAAATGTGAGCAAGGTGAAACATTACTTTTTGTTTAAAATAGTTTTTTCACAAGTTCAATGTGTCTAACGTCGTATCAGCCAATCTACTTCTTTTTTTTGTGACAAAATCTGCGGCTACAGAAAAATTTCTCTCATTTTGAGTGGATGTTGGTTTAATTGTATATAGAGCATCGGCGATACGAAGAGAAAAGTTTATAAACAATCGCGTAATTCTTCGTATATATGGCTAACATTTATTACTGATTGTAATTATATGTATTTATATGTTCACGACTAACACACAATGTGAACTAACTGAAAACTCATTTCTGAAAACAAAAGGGATTTATAATAATTTTCTCACACTGAAGATTCGCGGGGAACACTGTAATTTACTGAGAAATGAGAAATAAGAAATTATAACATTTCTCGAGAAATTCTCGAGAAGGAACACTAGGTAGTGGTACATATGGTGCGTTCCGATTCACGCAGTGAGTGCAGAGATCGCAGTGCAGTCGCTGCGCGCCTTCATATCGTTCCGTTTCATTACTGCGGTTCATGCGTTCTTAAAATTTGAAAATGCTACTATGGAGAAAGAAACGTTGTTTACAATAACCTCGATACTATTAAATAATAGTGATAATGAAATCAGCAGTGATTCATCTGATGAAAACGAAAATAAAGATGATATTAACTTGCCATTTAGAATCGGAATTAAGATACATATATTTAATTGTAGACTAAACACTCGGACAGATTATGTCTGTCTAAAAATTGACAGATTATGGAGAACGTGTCATTCCGGGACATTCGAGAACAATATTCGGAGAATATTTTCGGTAGATAATAAGTATGTAATTATACATTTGTATTAAAAAAAAAACATCAGATGAAGTTTCTTCGAAATAGAAATGTGGCATTGCAATCATTAGAGAATTAATTGGTTTTATTACTTTTCATTGAATTGTATCAGCTGAATTTCTTTATTGGAAATAGAGAAATTCGAATAATCAAAGATTGTAGAAACAAACACGCTTGCGCGCGCGCGCAGTGACTGTTTCGCCTCTGAAATTTCTGCGTTTGCTGCACGCTCGCTGCACCGGAAGTAACATCGTATTGGTGGAAAGTGAGAGAAATTCTAGCCACCAATTTTCTGCACTCACTGCGGTAAATCGGAACGCATCCATAATGACATTTTTTGTTCAAATCACCCTACAGGTCGTAAATTTTCAGTAAATTTAACGATTGTTTTTTTTTTAAATTCTTCGTGATTAAATTCTTTATCGATCTGTCTGGCCGAAATTTTAAATTTCGTTGCTGATTTTTTTATAATTAGCGAAATATACAGCACTTTTAGATGATCATTATCTGTGGGCTTTTTTGGCCGCCGGTTCCAAATTTAAAGTCAGATTTTCAAAATTGAAGATGGCGAATCGAAATATGTTGAAGTGAAATTTCAGAAAATGGGTTTATTCGGAAGAAACTTAGTGCGTATAGATTTTCGGAGACGCTGAGTACGTATATAAGGTAATTATGATAAAGATAAAATATTAATTTGTACCACAAATCTAATACTGTAGATCAAATTGTAAAATTTAAAATGCCGGATCGACATTCGTATTTTTACAAATTTTTTTCCATGATTTTCCAGATTTAAGCGTGTTCGGCTGTGTTTATACTCGTTCTGAGAGTTGACTTTTCTGATTCAATGTTGATGAGCAAGATTTGTAACCTTTGATACCTTTAGAAGACCTGATTTACTTAACGTTTTATCCTAATTACCTTTAGAAATCTGATTTTATTAGGTGCAATTTTGTTTGAGACGCAAGATTTGTGCTTCTGGAAGCAAATTTTTCATTTTATGTTTGTGTACGTGTCTAAAAATTTTAAACCTTAAAAATCTTGCTCGTCAATATTGAATAAAAAAAAAGTCAACTATATTCGACACATTGGATTCGCCATTTTCAATTTCAAAAATCTGACTTCAAATTCGGAACCAGCGGCCAAAAAAGCCCACAGATACTGATCTCCTAAAAATGCTATATATTTCACCAAATATAAAAAAATCAGCAATGAAATTGAAAATTCCGGCCAGACAGATCGATAAAGAATTTAATAACGAAGAATTAAAAAAAAGTCGTCAAGTGTACTGAAAAATTCCAACCTGTAGGTTGATTTGAACAAAAAATGTCATTATGTACCACTGTGCGCCGTTCCACAATCAAAAGGAAGGAAACCGTGCGAGCATTCCTTCGCCGCAGTAGGTATGTACAAGTCAACGCTTGGTCTTTGAATCGCGTAGCTACTTTCACAGAACAGACTGCTACATCGTTTTCAATCGATAATTCGTAATCGTCATCGAGAACCAACTGGTGGCCAAGGGCGAAAGGACAAACTACATAAACAGCGAATTCTACTCGGCTGGTGGACGCGAGCCGAAAAACTGAGGCTGCTGAATAAATAAGGACGATTCGCCGACAAAGGCAGAAGGGGGGATTTGACAACGGACGCTTTCGGGAGTTTGCCCAAAGCAAAATACTCTAGCCGCGGAACAATGCACGGAAATTCATCTCTCGTTTCGTTCTTACTCTTAGTTCCCTGTTCGCTTTCCTGTCGCTCTCCTGTCCTCGTCGCGCGTTGGTCTGCGTCTTTTCAACGACGCACGTTACAGTACGATACTGTACAGTGTACGGAACGGTTCGTTGTCAGGCTCGTTAACGTTTGATTCATTATTCACGGTCATAATTGGCCGAAAGCGGCGACGGGAACAAAGATCGCGAATATGTTTTTCCCTTTCTGCTTGTGTGTCGCCAGACCCTTCCAACCCTTTCGTTCCTCCAGACCAATCATCTTGCCTTCACCTGCACCCCCTTCTTCTCCTGCCCCCTCTTCCATCACACTCGTCTGTTTTCTCTGCTTGAAATATTTGGTAGATGTATATACTTCCATCTAATTTTAGCCATATCTCATTCCCAGTATACACATCATACCGATTTCCGATCTCTGTACGCTGGTTGAAAAATTCAACGACCAAAGTTGCATCAAACTATCTGAAATAACTTTAATGGATAAGCTACAGGCGTGCTCCCCTTGCTAGCGAATGCCAATATCGACTGTGATATCCGTGACCCTGTTCGAAAGGAATATCCAACTTCCGTATATTCCTCTACTCATACAGCACACTTCGTTGCAGCTGTATTCCAGGAACGTTGCTGCAATATTGCGTTGTTGCAGGTTGCGTTGCAATATTGTAGGAACGTTCCTGCAATATTGCCGTGCATTATTGGAGTGGCAATGATCCTACAATATTGCAGCGATATTGCAAGAACGTTGCCGTGCAATGTTTCATTGGCAACGACCCAGCAAAATTGCCTACACATTGCCGTGCAATACTGTAGTGGAAATATTGTAGAAACAGTACAGCAATATTCTGAAGCAACTATGACTTTGAAGAAATTTGAAATATGATGTCAAGTATATCCTATATTAGCATATCCAGTTCATTTAAGGGGGGTGGGGCACTCAGGTGAAAATGAACTACCAGTAATTTTACAGATAAAAATTTGAAAATATTTAAATTCGTTTTATTTTTTACGCTGAAATGAATTATGTAAGAGTTAAGGAGGTAGACACGTCACGTGACACGGGCGATGCACCGCGTTGTAATACCGACAATCTAACCTGAAACATGGGTTTGGGATTTTTCGTTTTTCGTCCTTATATGAGCAGATTTTGGGCTGGGCGAGGCCTCATTCGAAAGAGGAAGGTTCAAAGCAGTGCGCTCTGGTCATGGTTTGAGTCACAAAACTCTTATAGTGACCTAAAAATACTTGGATTCTTGCGGGTGTATTTTGTCGACTTTTGCTCTATTTTGAACACTCATATTATTAGATATCAACAGAATCTCGTCGAACCATGACCAGAGCGCGCTGCACTCAACCTTTATCTTTCGAATGAGACCTCGCCAAGCCCAAAATCTCCTCATATAAGGGGACAAACAACGTAATTTCCCAGACCCATGTTTCGGGCCAGATTGTGTCGGTATACAGCGCGCTGCATTACCCGTGTTTACCCCCTTAATATAGTGACAATTTTTTCGAAATTTTATTTTTAAATTTTGAAAAAAAAAATTGTCACTATATTAACTCTTACATAATTCATTTCAGCGTAAAAAATAATATGGATATATATATAATAATATGGATATATATTTAAATTTTTCTCTATAAAATTACAGGTAGTTCATTTTGGACGGTCCAACATACGAAGCAGGAGCGTTTTAGTTACTACGCTAAAACAAAAAACTTTGTAACTCGGACAAAAACGAAATTTTCGAGCTGAATTTTTTTTGCAGTCTTTGTATACAATTCTACAGAAATAAGGGTATGAATTTTACAATCGAATAATTTTTCGAAATTTTATTTTTAAATTTTGAGAAAAAAAAATTGTCACAATATTAACACTTACATAATTCATTTCAGCGTAAAAATTAATATGGATATAAATATTTTCAAATTTTTATCTGTAAAATTACTGGTAGTTCATTTTCACCTGAGAAGGAAACATATCCAACCCGAAAATTCTGATTTTAATGGAACTCCGTACGATTGTAGAGCATGTCGGAGTATGTAAGAAACGATTTTTTTTTCTGCGGAAAAACACTCTGAGGGGGTGAAATTAACCCCTGAAAATCCGGTTATTAACCCGATTTTGTGTTATAACTCGCGAATTGTAAGAGATAGAAAAAAATTTTCAAGACAAAAGTTATTCTTTTAATTAAATCTATCATTTGGTAAAAAAATTATTTTACAGTTCACGAATTATAACACAAAATCGGGTTAATAACCGGATTTTCAGGGGTTAATTTCACCCCCTCAGAGTGTTTTTCCCCAGAAAAAAAATCGTTTCTTACATACTCCGACATGGTCTACAATCGTACGGAGTTTCATTAAAATCAGAATTTTTGGTTTCGATATGTTTCCTTGTGAATGACCCTCCTTAACTGGATATGCTAGAACTTCTCGTTGGCCGTTGAAGATATGAAAAAGTGTTATTGTGAGAGTTGTTTGTACTTACATGAATTTAAATTATAGAAGAGGGGTAAAAATATTTTCTATGAGAAAAAGACACACGGGCGTTATACTATAACTGCGATTCTGCACACATTCATGTCGTCGCGTCCCTCACTGCCCGAAACGTTGCGGTGGGACCATTGCTGTAAAATTTTCGAAACATTGCGGGAATATACTCCTGCAATATTGCAAAGGCGGACATAGGAGTGAACCTGCAAATTCCCTGCAATGATACGGTGCAACATTGCAATCTCGCACCGCAATATTTCCGAAGAGTCACAGTATCATTGCCACAATATTGCCATTTCGTTGCAGAATCATGGCCGGAACGTTGCAAAAATACACACCTGCAATATTGCGAAGGCGGACATAGGACTGAACCTGCAACGTCTCTGCAATGTTATAGTGCAAAATTGCAATCTCGCACCGCAATATTTCCGACGAGTCGCAGTATCATTGCCACAATTTTGCCATTTCGTTGCAGAATCATTGCCGGAACGTTGCAAAAATACACACCTGCAATATTGCTAAGGCGGACATAGGACTGAACCTGCAACGTCTCTGCAATGTTATAGTGCAACATTACAATCTTGCACCGCAATATTGCAAAGACGTTGCTGCAATGTTATGGTGCTGTGTCCATGGACAAAAACCTTTCTCTTTCGCTGCTGATCCGAAGGCGATCATCACGCCTATGCACAGGTATCTATAGACATTTGGTTTTGCAAAAGAACAAAACAGGGGAGAAAAGAAGATTGTTACCAGACACCGGCGACTTGAATGCAAAGAAACCGAAGGAGAAATTCGTGTGAAACGAGGCTGCTTCTCCACAATCTCCAACGGTTTTGTTCAACAACGACAACGACAACGGCGCGGCGGGAAGAAGAACGGGAACAATGCCGGCAAACGAGCACGTTTACTTCCGTGAAAAGCCGTGTGTCGGTTGTCTGCGCGGATGCAAACAGAGGACTCGTCATCGACGTTAGTTAGCATACCGTGGAAACTCGGCACGATAATTCAATGAAGCTAGATACGTACCTATTCCAATGTGCGACACGTGTTCACGTACACGCTTCGCCGCATTGTCAACTAGATACATACAGGCAACTACAAATACATACAATCCACCTTGCAGCTATTTTTGAGCTCTCAGCGAAATTAATAGAAATTCTGTTTCCCTCGCTTGAAATCCACTGCGCAGAAAAGTGAATTCCTCTGCAATTAGAAACCTTTGGACACGGGCGCTCTTTTAACTCTTTTTCGTTAATCAAGCCCAAGTTGATGGGTGCAAATGCAAACACATTCTTTCTCTGGATTCTCTGGACCGTCCAATCGTCCTTCGCCATCCACCGATTGCTCCCTAATTTAATTTCGCTAGTTAGACGTTACGCACAAGCGGTGGCGCGGAAGGGAAATGTGTTTGAATTTTCGTCTGCTACTTTTCGCTCCGAGGCACAGTGGGGAAATTTTGCGATTTTATGGCCAAAACCACCAAAATTAATTTTTGAATTTGACAAAATAAATGCAAATGTCAATTGAAGAACTGATATCAGCATCAAATGACTCCAATTTTACTGTTAAATGTTTTAATACAAAGCTCGTATAGACTCCCAAATGTTTATGTTCATGTGAGGTTAGGCAGATCGCAAAGAATTATTCCAGATTTTCAAGTTGCTTGAAACACTTATATTGTGTTATCTAAAGTTCAGAAAATAATTTGAAGGCATGGATTCAATTCCTGGTGGTGCGTAAGATATCTTTTTGTTCTCAAAATCATTATGTTTCGATTTTTAATATGTAATTTATACAATTTTGAAAGTAGTGTTTTAGAAATAACCTTTTCATATAAGAATCAATTTTCAATGCATAAAATAGTTATAAATCCCATAATATCCCGCAATGATTTATCATTCCTATTTTACGTTGAACTGTTTTGATTCTATAAATGCAATTATTAATTGCTAATAGTTGCTAATCTTGTAATTATATGCATTTTTAAAACACAATCCAGTGTGTCTTGTATAACACACGACATAACTGTGACCGAGACTGGTTCACATGTTATACATTACAAACCTTTTTATTCTTTTTTAAACGATTTTAATCAGCTTTGATCCTCTGTTTGATTATTTGTATTATGCATGTTTATTTGTATGTCCAGCTGCACTATAGCAGAGACATGCTCTGACAAAGAAAAAAGCGATTCCGACTGGGACTACTAGTTTTAAGGGAATATAATTTCATAGGTTTAAGTGTATAAATGTAAAAAATAAAATATCTTTATCCTTCGTAATTTTTGTAAGTGCTGTTTTTCAGATAATTTAGTTTCTCATATAAAAGTGCTGAATTTTATATATTAAAAATAAGTTTTGAGGTTTTGACCACGAAAATGAATATAGTTCTTCAACTGACATTAGTATTAAATTTATAAAATTCAAAAATTTCACTTCTTTGGTTTTGGCCATAAAATCACAAAATTTCCCCACTGTGCGAGGATCCATTCCTCCTGCCAGTCCAGCCGACTCGATCGATAGTTCCCCTCGGCTTCTATCTAGCAGCGAAGTCAGACTGCGGAAGACTGCGAGATTACCCTTGCTTGGCAAACCAAAGTAGCTTCTCCTGGACCGTGCCAGCGCTCTCTCTCTCTCCCCCCCTCTCTCTCTCTCAGCAAAGAAGAAGGGTGAAGATCGAAAAGTTAGTTTTCACGGCTTATCGACTTGGCTCCGAGTCGGCTTTTTCTCCTCCTCTCCTCCGTTTCGCACGCTTACTTCTGCAATTCGTTGACCTCTAAGACCCTTAAGACGAGATGGTTACCGTGTGTACGAATCCACCTGGCGAGATGGTATCTGATTGGATCACGTCGTACCATATTTACGAGAAAAAGAAAAAAAACCGAGCGAGGATAGATTGGTAGTTGGAGAAGGCGAATTCGCGTATCGCAACCTGTAACAGAATATCCGGGGCTCGAGGAAAAACCGGGAGAGATTGAAAAGGTCGTTGCTATGCCATCAAACAGGATTACAGCGAGGTTGAATTTCGCTCGAACGTCGCTATCGTTGCCAATATTCGCAAGAGCGACTTGTGGCTGGAAAGCGCCTACTTAGGTCACGGCGTCGATAATCTGTTGGAGCCACTAATTTCCCCAGCCTCGAACCGCGCGAAATTGTTCTCCCAGACGGGAAGTTTACGTGGTGAAGCGTCTGCGCGCTTATCGACTTATCAATCGCGGCTACTTCGAGGCGAACGGTAATGCGCCTTCGAGATACGATCAGCCAGGTTAAGCAAAATCTTGCGCCTGCTTTCGCGGGGAACAAAGGCGCGCGCTTGAGTTTTGCTGCAACAATTAAAAGGGAAGCTGGCGCGGTTTATATCAATCATCTGTCAGTTGATGACGCGCGCTTCAGATAGCTACTATAGTCGTGTTCAGATTTATTGGCCGGTGAGTTTCGTGAGGGGTATTCTCCCACCACACCGCTTGCCTGCCTCGGTGCTCCTTTTATCTACGTTCTCGCTCTCTCTCGGGCTACGCCTGGCCGTCGTACGGTGCCCTGAGCACTGGAAAACCGGTTTGCAAAGCGTTCCATCTCGCTCCCCCCTTCGGCCAGAAAGAAGCGATAAACTCATACTCGGAATTAAGGCTTGGCCAGTGGCTAACGGGATTCTGCCGTAGCTTCGTCTCGTATTGTCTATGCGTAGCCAATACGATTCGTAACGCACACTACTATTACGCTATGAATAAACAACAGCCACACGGCATCGTTCAGGCGGAGTCGGACACCGTTCCCCTTACCCCACCATACCCTTCGGGGGTCCCGCAACTTCGACTGCCAATCCACGATCGTCAGGTGGTAGAGGCTAATTTCTCCTCGCGCGCTGCTCGAGAAACCGAACTCACCGGCCAATAAATCTGAACACGACTATAGACAAAGCAGAGCGCGGAGAACCCGATGCGGCTTTAGGGTCTTCAGACTCTTTACAGGGAACGAGTCGAACTGTTTGAGAGATTGTGGAAGAATGAAAGGGCAGAGGAGGAAGGACCGTGACCAGCAACGACCTTGAGCTTCCCAGACGTCGACTAATCGAGGGCCGAGGGGTGGATCGATTCTCCTCCGGCCGCTCATCGGAAAAGAAAATGGCCTTTGAACGAGGGAACAAGGCCAAATATATGACTGCGAGACGCGTAAAGGTCGATTTACACTATACAGCACGGACCGGCACGTACCGGCAACGGCGCGGTCCGTCACCGGCGCGTAATATTGAGCCTGATGAATAAAAACTAAGCGATTCCTTACAAGCAATACCTTATTAGGAAAATCAATTGCTTAAAAAGCAATTACTTAAACAAAAAAGGAATTTCTTATTTTCATATGAATAAAAATCATAAGGAATTACTGGCTTTGTTAGACCGTATAAGTAAATGGTAACTGTGACTGCCGGTAACAGGCATATTATAACATAATCATGCCGAACAGTAGTGGCATTAATGACAGCGAGGAATCTGATAAGCAGTTAATTGTTATACAAAAGTTGAAAGAACATAAAGTACTGTTTCATAAGTCCGAAATACCTCAAACAACAAAAAGAAAAAGAAATGGCTTTACAAACTGTAACAGAGCATGGAAAATTTTTTCGTATTTCGGTAACCAAAAAACAAGTTGTCAAAAAAATTAGTAACATTAGAACCGCAGCTCGCAATCGTTTGCAATCACTCCACAAATCACCCCTTTTAAGGAACGGAAACATTTTTGTTACACCCTGTATAATACGTACATGAATTCAAAACGGGTGCAATTAATTATCGTTTAAAAAGCTTCATGTATCATTTATTCATACGGTTTCTCTTTAATACTTACATACTGATCAAATAAATGCCCCCTTAAGCAAATGTTAGCATGGGGTACAGCAGTCTTAAAAATTCTTAAGGAATTACTTATTTAGCATAAGCAAATGCTTCTTTTATTCATTCAATTGTAAGCAATTCCTTAAAAAATTAAGGAAATGCAATTCCTTTAAGCAATTCCTCGGCAGTTTAGGAATTCCTACAAGATAAAGCAAATGGTTGTGTTTTTATTCACATGAATTTAAGCAATTCCTAGTAAAATATTAAGAAAAAGCAATTGCTCACACTTTATTCATTAGGGTCATTATGCATGCATCTACACTGCTCCGGCAACAGTCCGGCAGTTCACGTTTAACAGTCGAAATGAGCGGATCAGACAATGACGAGGAATAGGTTCTTCTAGCCTTACTTTTAGACGAAGAGGACGCCGCAGCAAAAAGAGCAAAAATGCGAGATAGAATTTGGGTACATCCAATACTAAAAAAGAGAAATGTTGAAGGAGAGTATTGAACATTATTTAAAGATTTACTAAAATGCGACGATGAGTTTTATCAATACTTTAGAATGTTCCAATGCAAATTTTTTGAATTACTAAAATGGATTGAACCCACTATCGCTGTATTTACGATGATCCGTTGCATACAACGGCACACATAACTTAACATGCTCTATCAATTTTTCGCAATCCATCCTCTGTTGCATGCGGTCTCTGCCGTTTATTGATTTACACTGGCAGAACAGCGACGACACGTTTCGGCAGGGACCGTCACGAATCGGCAAAACATTCTTCGCGACAATGTCAACCGGCGTCGGTTCGTGGCGTAGACGGAACGTTGGAGGTCGGTGCCGGATAGTGTAAACAGTCCCATTTAAAACGCATATTACAATGTTTTGTTGTGCCGGCGACGGACCACGGCGTGCCGGTACGTGTCGGCCCGTGCTGTATAATGTAAATCGACCTTAACTCGAATAGGTATCCGTTGGACGTTAACCGCCGGTTTGCGCTCACGCATCGAGCGTGAAAAGCGGAAAGCGAGGACAAAGGAGAGTAAGAGTAAGGGGGAAATTGTGTGAGAGCGAGAGTTGCGTTAGTAGTTAGTAGCCTATTATCTAATTCGGAGTGAATCGGCGAGGAGGTAGTATCGAAGAGCGGCGCGCAGCCGTTTCCGTATATGGGTCAGTGGTCGATACGCGTGTCCCTGCGACGCGGCGCGTCGCGTCGCACGCCTCGGCTGCGTTCCGCCGCATCCCGCATAGGGTAGATGTCCCTATTACTGCCAGTTTATTCATTTTGATTTATAAAAATGTAACGTATAAGGAATAGTGTACAACAATAATATTAATAATAATCAGAACAGTCCCAATTTAATAATAATATTTCGCTGCACAGTGGTACATAGTGTTCCCGATTTCTCGATATTCTTTGCATCTCGAGAAATGAGAAATCAGATTATATTTCTCGAGAATTCCCAAGAAATTAAAAAATATTGCAAAATTTATATGTTTGGAATAATGTTCATAATATTTATCTAAATTTTTATTCGTGTCCAACTTACACAAAGCTTGTGTAAATAAAAAAACAGATATTAAATACAATTGATAAAAAGATTTATTTAATATAAAATGTGAGCAAGGCGAAACATTACTTTTTGTTTAAAATAGTTTTTTCACAAGTCCCTATTACTGCCAGTTTATTCATTTTGATTTATAAAAATGTAACGTATAAGGAATAGTGTACAACAATAATATTAATAATAATCAGAACAGTCCCAATTTAATAATAATATTATTGTTGTGCATTGTTCTTTACACGTTACATTCTTATTAAGCAAAATAAATGAAGCGACAGTAATAGGGACACTGACAGTAATAGGGACATCTACCCTATGTAGGCAAGTACCTAGGATAAAGGACCCAATTACTGGCAGCCAACCCAATTACTGTCAGCTTAAGCTATTTTACTTAAATGTTTGTTTATTCGTTATTTTAAGTAAAATACCTTAAGGGGTCATTCTGGTTAGCGCGCCGATAAATTCAGCGATATTCAGGAATTTATTGCGAAGACTGGAATTATAGTGATTGAGTGAAACTTTTTTCTGTCGATTAAACTATATTTCTACAGTAAATAAAAAATATAAAAGTAATAAAATTATTGCTTTTAAGATGGTTTTGAAGGCGATTTTGATGACATGTTTAAAAATTCATGCCTCGCTTGTGCAGGTGATTTCAGCAGTTGGACTTCTTTGAAACCAGAAATACAAACAGATTCTTGATCAGTATGTCTGTCGCTATGGCCCGTACTAGAATAAATGATTTATCCTTAAAATTAACAAAATGGCGGGCAAAATACAAAAATAAATGTATTTCGGCTGTGTTTTCTCTGCTATTTTCGATTTTAAAAATAGGTTAGACTCAACAGAAATACTTGGTTGTAGTACCGGCCAGAGGCATAGATGCGCAGAATAAGCAGTTCAATTTATAAAGCAATCGGTTCGATAGATTTTCAGATTTTACCTGCACCATGTGCAAAAATGACGTTTCGAGAAAGACGCGTTCAAAGCAGGGCTTGAAACGGTTATTATATAGATTTAGGTTCTTGAAAGAGTTATGAAGAACCTTTATTCTGAATAACCGTTATAAAGAACCTAAATATCAGACTATATAAGTTTAAGTTACGGTTCCTATATAGCTCTATAACTTTTATTTTTTAGGTTCTATATAAGTTCCAAAGCGGTTATAGAACCGATTTAATAACTATTATTTTTTAGGTTCTATATAAGTTCCAAAGCGGTTATAGAACCAATTCTTGTAACGATTGTACAGAATTTTATAAAAAATTAAATTACAACATATTACAACTATAGACTACTGTGTATAACCAAATTATTTAAAAATTATTATAAATAAGTAAATATATATTATGTACATATTTGTACATACATATACATTTATTTTATAATATGAAGTGTTCGTTAATATAAATGTCTGGTTGGTATACCGATGAGGGTATAGCTCCCCGATTTGAATGATTTTTTAATATGTTGTCAGAATCATGGTCCTGATGCTGTGGTGGCCCCTAATTGAAAAAATGAACTTGCCAAATAAAAGTTTCAATCTATGGTATTAAATATTTATTACACTTTTTGCAATAATAATAAACAGAATGGATATTACTAATTATAATTTGTCAAGTGCCTGCTTGTGGTAGCTTTGGCATATTTAAGCGGAGTAAGAAATTGTCTTCTATAATGTCTGGCTTCATTGACGAACGGTGGAGGGACGAGATAAACTTTAACGCCGAAAATAAGCGTTCCACACTTACTTGTGCTGGCGGAATTGCTAAACTTATTTCGGACAGTTCAAACAGTTTCGGCATTAATTATTTCTGTTTGCGGTATCATAGCTATGAAACTACAGAAGGCTTTGTCGTCAGATAACGAAAGTGGTCGGCCATGTATAAATAGAAGAAACCGTTCAAACCTCACACCCCTGACGTATTCGATAGTCTACCATAAACATCCTCTTTCGATCCCAATCGCTCTGTTCCAAACATACTTTGTCAATCGGACAGTCTTCGCACTCACGCAATACTAGTATAAACAATTGTGCCATACATATCGTCGAATGCAGAACGTCGAAGTCTGACAACATATTAAAAAATCATTCAAATCGGGGAGCTAGACCCTCATCGGTATAATAACCAGACATTTATATTAACATGTGTATATAATATATATTTATATACTTATGTATTATAATCTTTAAACAAGTTTTGTAATACACAGTAGTCTATAATTGTAATATGTTGTAATTTCATTTTCTATAAAATTCTGTACAATCGTTACAAGAATCGATTCTAAAACCGCTTTGGAACTTATATAGAACCTAAAAAATAAAAGTTATAGAGCTATATTGGAACCTTAACTTTAACTTATATAGTTTGATATTTAGGTACTTTATAACGGTTATTCAGAATAAAGGTTCTTCATAACTCTTTCAGTCAGAACCTTTATATAACAGTTTGAAACAGTTATTTTTCGAACCTATTCAAGCCCTGGTTCAAAGTTTTCATCTATGATGGTCGAATCTCTGCGGTCCCTACAAAATGCCTATGTAGAAGGTAAAATAATTGGAATTTTTCAATGAAAATTTAACAGTACATTCTTGAGGATATGTACTTTCGAAAAATGTTATAAAAAAAATCGATTTTTTCAAACCGTCTAACCAGAATGGCCTCTTAAGGTGGCAGTAATTGGGTTGGCTGCCAGTAATTGGGTCCTTTACCCTATGTGGGTCATAATCACCGCGGTCAAAAAAAGTAATTCTTTCAACTGTTCTCTCGTATAGGTATCCATGACTAGAAGCTTTCAGCTACCAAAGTGTGCGCCAGTTAAACTTCTTCTATCGGCCGGCGCCCTTTTAGAATTAGTAAGGTTAGATCTCTCGAGACGGGAAGATCATCGAAAATTAGATTCCGTTTCATGAAAGGCGAGTAGAGTAGAATAATGGCGCTAGGCGATTTGATCGACCCAAATTGTAACGTGGATCGATTAAAAGGATGCACGATGGACGAGCAGCGTTAGGATGGGCGGGGTAGTTGGGTGTGCCGACGCCCTCGAGCGACGACCGAGTTATCTATTAAATAGCTACAGACAAACGTGTATGTATGTGTATAGGGGAGAGTTGGCAATATCGTGCTGGGCATCTAAATTGTATCTCATCAATTTTTCAGTAATTAAGGGGGGACCCATTCAGAAGTCACTAAAAAGTTTGGGATTTTTTGTTCGTATGAATATAAATATTTGGCTTTGATTTTTTATATAGATTTAAAACAATCTTTATTTTGATAGAAATTTTTTTTTTTATGAAAAATTGTACCAAAATATCTTCCCGGAGCATTGCAAAAAAACTGGCCCACACTCCTGGGAATGACTGAATCATCTGAGAAGGAAATGCAATAAAGATATATGAACAGGAATATATTCTCTCCAACCTAGCGTAGGGTTTTCTCAAAATTCGAATTATTTTGGAAAATGTAGCAATCTGAAGAATTGACTTTAATTTTTTACATAAAAATTTGCACTGAAATGCTTGTAAAAAGTCGAATAATTGAAATATCAATCAAATCCTGCGCTACATTAGAGAGAATATATTCCAGTTTATATATCTTTGTTGTATTTCCTTCGCAGATGTGTGGGCCAGTTTTTTTGCAGTGCTCCGGGAAGCCATTTTGTACAATATTCCATAAAAAAAAAATTTCTAGCGAAATAAAGATTGCTTTTAAAACTATGTAAAAAGTCCAAGCCCAATATTTTTATTTATACGAACAAAAAATCCCAAACTTTTTAGTGGCTTCTGGGTGGGGTCTCCCCTTAATGAATGTAAACAACATATGATAATACAAATATCAAGTAAATGCGAAATAACAAATAGAAACAAAACCTCTTGAGCTTACATCCTATTTTATGCGAGCTATAAATATTTAAAAAATCGAGTATGATTGATGTAATTTTTTACCAGTTTATTTTAGCTGATAATAATCAAAGAATGCAATTTTGTCCTGTATTTTTGTATTTTTCTAAAAGCGGGTTTAATTTGGAAGATTTTACATTCATTTTAAATACATATTGCATTCATTGTAAAGTTTAAATTGATATTTATAAATAAATTGATCACGTTTCCTAAATCGTACCACTACAATCGTACCAGTAGGCTAGTTTAGGACGCGCGGTACGCGATTCTGTGACACTGACAATGAGCGGCAGTGGACACGGCCACCGCAATTGACTACCATTGCTCATTGCTGGCGCCGCACGTTTAGCCAAACTCTTTCGTTTCTGTATTGAAAGCAAAAGGTGCTTTATCACTTCTATTTATGGTTTTCGAAGGAAAAATGTCTGCTGCCTCGCATGGAATAGCCAGATTTTCTCCTAGACACTTTGTTTTTTAAATATACAGAAAGATATCTGCGAAAATTGGTGAATTTCGGGTATACTTTTCCCTTTGATCGTTGTTTAAATATATTTAAATGTTTATAATTCAATAACATATATCGTTGTGTTCGCGAGGGTTCATAGAATAATTTGACGGAACAAGCAACCGAATAACTGTTACTGTTTGAACACAATTAATGTCCAAAGTTGAAAATTTACATATTTTTTCAAAATCGAATTTCTCGAAAACTGAGGGCGATGGCGACAAATGATTTTAGATGACTGTTGGGCAATGTAATAGAAGGTGATCAAGCTACAATATGTAATAGTCATTTACGTTCAAATTAGTACCAAATTTGAAATATAACGTAAAACGTCTTAAGGATGCATCGGACATACATATAATATCAGACAAAAGTATATGAATTTTGAAATACTTGAATATCTAAGTCTTACGCACAGTAAATCTAGATGTAAGGAATTCGAACGCCAGTTGGAGGCTTATTTTTAATCCTAGGAAGGTATTTTCACTTTGCAAATGCTTTCTCAAGCATTATTCACTAAACTTTTGGCAGTGAAAATGCCCAGAATTCACAATTCTCTCAAGTTATAATCTATTTCTTTAAAACGGTGTAGTGAAAACAATTGAAACTCGGCAGATATTTTCATCTACCCATATACTGCACGTACAAAAAAAATTCAAAACTTTGGCACTATTTCTTCAACATTTTTTCAGAAAGTTTATCCGTCAAGATCGTCTCTTTCCATAAGAGTACGTGTAAAATCTGTGTAAATTAAAATCGTTATAACTCAGTAACCGTTACTAAACTAGAATTCTCTAGAATTCGTTTAAAAATTTTGGAGCACATCAGAAAGATTAAAAAGAACAATTTCACAAATTCTCATCAACTTGGCACTACAGTAAAATCTCGTTACGGGCTCGGTTTGGTGTACAGTAAGTACTCGTTACCAGTCCGACGAACGGGGCTGGCGGCGGGCTCCTAACGCGTGCGGACACTATTCCGCGCGGCCACTCACGCGAGTGAGAAAACCCAATGAGCGAGAGAGAGGAAACGACAGAGCCTCTGGTTCGTTCCCGGGTTCCCCCACTCTCGTCCGAAGGATTTCAAGAAGTGGTGGGGATAGTCGCCGGGCTTCTAACGCGTGGTAGAAACGGGCTGCTACCGAGGATTTACTGTACACGATACGGACTTTTCGCTATCCCCACCACTTCTTTCTCACTTTTATCCGGTGAAAGCAAGAGCGAGATGGAACGAGAGCGAGGACAGTACGAGACAGACGACGCGTTGATATTTTGTCTCGCTCCGTCTTTCAGACACCTGACACTCGGTCCTTTGTGTGCGCGATGGTCGCAATCGCTTACGGCAAGTACGGGAACCGCTTCGCAAATTCGGAAGCGGTTTCCGTGCTCGCCGTAAGCGCTTGCGATCATCGCGCACGCCCACGCACACGCAAAGCGGTGCATCTCGTTCCCACCTTCGGCCAGAAAGAAGCGAGAAACTCACACTCGGAATTATGGCTCCGTTCACGATACGGGCTCAACGCCGGTCCCTACCAGCGAACGGCTAACGAGACTTTACTGTATTTTGAAAATAGGTCCAATACATCCTTAAGCGATACGATATAGGCAACCCTCCCCTACGTAAGTATCCGAGCGTGACCCGAGTGGGAGTCGACTCCGAAACAACGTCGATTCGATCCGCAAGAATCGCAGGTTGAGTAACGTTTCTCGAGCAAGTAGCCTCCGGTTAGAACGGCGCGGCGCGCCGTGTAACAAGGTTCCCGCCCTTCCGGCAGCCAAGCAAATCGCGTTTACGCGTCAGCTAATGGCCTAATCGTATCCAGACCAACCTCCGAAACTCTTTATCGAATTATCCGTTGGCTAGACTCGGTAATAAATGTATATCGCACCCCGATGTCATCTACAGAGTCCACTTTCCGCCATCTTTACACCCTCTTCCTCTTTGCAACCTATACCTCGTATAAGTACTACCAAATCTATATCTATACTATTATTATATAAATTTGAAGTTGCATACTTTGAAATACAGTTTCTCAGTAAATATGAACTGTAATCACAACTGTGTTACATCACTTTGTTCATCTTGGCGAGAGGAAGGTTCTAACGTTTTTATTTTTTTTAAATAATAATTTTTAAATAATATGTCGCGCCGCCACTGCCGGGAGGTGCCCGGGCGAGCACTTCTCTCTTGCGAAATAGTAGGGCGGTGGGAATAAGTGTCCGAGGGCTCGATCCGTACGCACCCACTAAGATTTTTGGAAATTCCACCCTCCAAGGGGTGAAAGGGGGTGAAATTTATTTTCACGGATTCCTCAAAATCTCTTAGGCCCGAAGCGAAGCGCGGGGGTATTTTGCTAGTAATCTGATAAGAATGAAATCCGATGGATCGGAACGTATCGAAACTGAAAGGATAGGGTAAAGGACCCAATTACTGTCACCCAACCCAATTACTGTCACCTTAAGCTATTTTACTTAAACGTTTATTTATTCTTTATTTTAAGTAAAATAGCTTAAGGGGGTAGACACGGGTAATGCAGCGCGCTGTATACCGACCCAATCTGGCCCAAAACATGGGTTTAGTAGGATACGCTTAAGGGGGTAGACACGTCACGTGACACGGGCGATGCACCGCGCTGTAATACCGACAATCTAACCTGAAACATGGGTTTGGAATTTTTCCTTTTTCGTCCTTATATGAACAGATTTTGGGCTGGACGAGGTCTCATTCGAAAGAGGAAGGTTCAATGTGGAGCGCTCTGCTCACCGTTTGAGTCACAAAACTCTTTTAATGACCTAAAAATACTTAAGGAGGTAAGCACGCCACGTGACATGGGTAATGCAGCGCGCTGCATACCGACACAATCTGGCCCGAAACATGGGTCTGGGAAATTACGTTGTTTGTCCTTATATGATCAGATTTCGGGCTGATTGAGGTCTTATTCGAAAGAGGAAGGTTCAATGCAACGCGCTCTGGTCATCGTTTGAGTCACAAAACTCTTATAGTGATCTAAAAATACTTGAATTCTTGCGGGTGTATTTTGTCGACTTTTGCTCTACTTTGATCACTCATATTATTAGATATCAACACAATCTCGTCGAACCATGACCATAGCGCGCTGCACTGAACCTTCCTCTTTCGAATGAGACCTCGCCCAGCCCAAAATCTGCTCATATAAGGACGAAAAACGAAAAATCCCAAATCCATGTTTTAGGTTAGATTGTCGGTATTACAGCGCGGTGCATCGCCCGTGTCACGTGACGTGTCTACCCCCTTAAGGTGACAGTAATTGGGTCGGCTGCCAGTAATTGGGTCCTTTACCCTATATGTAGAAGAGATCTGGTTATTCTTTCTGCTTTTCCCATTTGCATTGACATTAATCAAACTATGGAAGCTCAAAATTGAAGGTGTTATGTTTCATCGAAGTAAAGAGGTTCCACCTAATGTGCCGTGCCGCGCCCGCGCCACTGCGAAGGATGCACTCTCTACGAGGATGGACGTAATGGTAGCGGCAAAGCTTTCTCAGATAATGCAATTGCCAGCGTCTGGCAGGATTTTCGGCGCTGTCAATTACCGAATAAAGCGACATCGTACCTGCAGAGGACGATAGGACGACCTCCGGAGGACGTTGAACTTGCTCGATATACGCCAGCTCCGCTTCCGACAAGCTGCGCCGTCTCTAACCCCTCTCGTCAGGCTATACTTTTTCATTTCGACCCAATTGGATTGAATTTGCCGGATCGGCATGCGATAAGCAATAATTTCCGATCGATAGTAGAATTTCTAATCGAGCTTATGTAGGTAGGAATGTCCGGAGCGTACGTATTCTGGTGAATCGATCCCGACCGTCCCCTCGCTCCTCCCCCGAACCACGCAATCGCGCAGCTCCAATTTCGACGGAGGATATTAGCTGTTGGTCGGTCGATGCGTTTCCTCCGTCACAGACGGATCGATCGTCCAATTAACCCAGGCGGTTCCACGCGATCCTCGGAGTATTAAAGAAAAATCGATACTCGTCGAATCATCGATCGATTAAATGAAAATCTACTATCCACGGGGAGGAAGGTTGGCTTTCCTGCGAGATAACGCTTCCTCCAGTCGGAAAACAGATCGAATAGACTTGGAATTAAAAAGCCGCCGAGTTCTCCAATTCCCCTCTTTCGCGCTCGCATTCTCCTTGCCCATCCGGATTCAACAAGACCTCTGTGTATCAATAGACTACAGGGCCGATTCGCATGGTCGACTAACAACTGATCGAGCCTGAAAAGAGTCTAACGAGCGGAAGCAGATGCGCGTATCTTTCTCGGTTTGAGATTCTGTGCGCGGTATCGGTACGCAGCGCGACTAGAAAAGTTATTCACCTCGAATCGATCCGTCCGATTGTCGAGCCGATGAAAGCCGCCCTAAGTAGTTAATTGGTCTGCTGCCTGATACAGCTACGCACCACTACTCTCTCACTCGCCTCCCATCCCCGTTGCAAGCTCCCACTTCCACTTCTACTCCGACTCCCATTCTCGTTTTCTCTCCCTGAGGAGCAATAACTGATAATTAATCCGCGTCGCTGCGTCGCATATTAATCGGATCGTGGAAACGGAAAGACGTTTCCCCTTTCATCTATGCATGCGCGTAGGTATATACTCGTCTCCTTGGAAGTTCAACCACCCCGCACGAAATACCGGCCGAAATGTTCGGTTGGCGGTATCTCGAGAAATAACGGATCGAGAGTAACGTAATGCGACGTAATGTTTCGTCTTATCTGATGTAGGGAGACACGGAGAATCGATAGAGTGCATTTCAGCGCCGCTCGTGTAATAGTGCTTACAACGCAATTTCCTCGGACCTGGTCCTCGATTATTCATAATTAGAATCGCGACAGAGCATCCAATCGAGAACGCTGCTTTGATCAAAGATGCCAGGTTCTGACAAGACTCGAGCCTTCCGCCTTGCACGTTTCACCTTTCACCTTCCACCTTCCGTACCTACTCGGTCGAAAGGTGGGAATGGAGGAGTGGAGGAGAACAGTGGAGCCAGCGATCTCGCAATCGCAAACAACTCGCTTTCTACAGCTCTTCTTTTTTCCTATACACTTGGATTTGTTGGAATGAACGTATGACGAAATGATGGGATGAGAGAAGCAACTGCTTTCGGACCCGTGATACGATTTAGGGGGAGCTAGTGGGAATCCTTCGAGACCAGATAGAGCGTCTGGACAGGTCTGTGAAGTTGGCACCCCCAAATTCGAATTTTTAAAAAAACTCGACGGCATTCGTTTGTCTATCGTTTGTCCACGTTTGTCCAACAAAAATTTTCGTTTGTCCACAGTTCAAAAAAAAGTTATGAACAAAATAAAAATTTTCACCAGCACCCCCATGAAAACTTTTTAATAATTTGATGGGGGGAAATGATTGTTCATCGTTTGTCCACGTTTGTCCAACAAAAATTTTCGTTTCTCCACCCTTCAAAAAAAAGTTATAAACAAATTAAGAAAATTTGTCATTAGCACTCGCCATGAAAACTTTTCAACTTTTTCAAAGAGAGATACGATTGTCCACAATTTAGCATCGTTTTTTCTAGGAAAATTTTTATTTTGTTCATAACTTTTTTTTGAAGGGTGGACAAACGTGGACAAACGATGGACAATTATTTCCCCCCATCAAATTATTAAAATGTTTTCATGGGGGTGCTGGTGAAAATTTTTATTTTGTTCATAACTTTTTTTTGAAGGGTGGACAAACGAAAATTTTTGTTGGACAAACGTGGACAAACGATGGACAATTATTTCCCCCCATCAAATTATTAAAATGTTTTCATGGGGGTGCTGGTGAAAATTTTTATTTTGTTCATAACTTTTTTTTGAAGGGTGGACAAACGAAAATTTTTGTTGGACAAACGTGGACAAACGATGGACAATTATTTCCCCCCATCAAATTATTAAAATGTTTTCATGGGGGTGCTGGTGAAAATTTTTATTTTGTTCATAACTTTTTTTTGAAGGGTGGACAAACGAAAATTTTTATTGGACGAACGTGGACAAACGATGAACAATCATTTCCCCCCATCAAATTATTAAAAAGTTTTCATGGCGGGTGCTAATGACAAATTTTCTTAATTTGGTCATAACTTTTTTTTGAAGGGTGGACAAACGAAAATTTTTGTTGGACAAACGTGGACAAACGATGGACAATCATTTCCCCCCATCAAATTATTAAAAAGTTTTCATTGCGGGTGCTAATGACAAATTTTCTTAATTTGGTCATAACTTTTTTTTGAAAGGTGGACAAACGAAAATTTTTGTTAGACAAACGTGGACAAACGATGGACAAACGAATGCCGTCGAGTTTTTTTAAAAATTCGAATTTGGGGGTGCCAACTTCACAGACCTCGTCTGGACGCGTTGTTCCAGGGAATCTACTTACTCTGGAGCAGGATTTCTCCAGCGTTGAGTTCCAAACCACGCCATCAGGCATCGATCGCCTCTGGCCTGAAACAAGCGAAGCACTCTGTGAATTTCGGACTTGGGCTGTAGGCGCGCGGCGCGCAAACGGGGAATCGGGCGGGCGTGAAACAACAGCACAGTTTGCGGAAGCATAGCCGAATACGCAAAGCCATTTGCAACGTTCCGGGGATTCGATCGCGACTCTCGAGACCGACGTTTACACTTATTATGTAAGCAACGAGATAGTACCGCTAACTCTGCCTAGATCGTGCATATTTCAGCAAAGTGCTGCCACTCGAGACTCGCTCGCGTTTTTCCCAGCTGAGTCCCTTCAACCACGCTTGCCCGGCGCTCAAGAGTCGCCGAGCCCACCACCTCACCCCATTCCGTTCCATTTCATTCCATAGGTACGCCATACGCCCCGATCTTCTAGCCTTACTTGCTCAGCACAAAACGACCAGCCTACCCGGGCCGAAATGCCTTCTACGTTTTTCTTCACTTTCACTTGACCATGTCGTCGAAATTCTCGATGGAGCGTGTGATTCGACAGATTCGGGAGATTGAAATTTTGGGTCGTTGCGCGCGTAAATGTTAGGCATTTTTTTGCAAGATTTTCTTCGGTGCACACACTAGAATAGTTTCGAATAATAAAGAAGAAGTCTGTGTAAAGTTTGAGTACGATTGGGTAATGGGAAAAGTGACTCTGGGTCTTTGAACGTTTAAATAATTATTTGACAGCTCACAAAGACGGTTTTATATATATAATATCCCCCAAGTTATTGATTATATAAAAAATAGTGTCGAACAAAAGTTGTAGATCCAGACAAGGGGCATCTTTTACGTTCTATTACTTTTTTTCGTGCGACAAACGGTTTTCGAAAAAAGTCCGAAAAACTAAACAATAAACTTTTATTTTTCAAGCTTTGAAAGTTTGAATTTTTCTCACTCACTTTTTATTTATAAAGGCGAAGAAAAAATAATAATCTTTTAAATATTTCAGGCGGGGCATATACCGAGATATGGCAAAAAGATAAAAATTATAGGTATGTCATGAATGAGTCCTGAAAATTTGAAGCTGAAATTCGAAACAAAAAATGACGATATAGACATCAGTAATGGGGTAGGTATTTAAATGCATTTTTGTTGAAAACACGATTTTCAAACGTTATCCAGGATTACTCAAAAACTATTCAACCGATTTACTTCAAATTTTGCATGGCTATGACACACTATTACTCAGTTTTTTGACAGCGCGAATTTTTTATTTGATTCATAGTTTTGTTTTTATTGCCTAAAAAGGGCAAGATCACATGTCCGTTTTTTTAACTTTGAAAATTTAAATGCGTCTTGAACGTTTCTTATTTATGAAGACTGAAAGAAATGTGTAATTTTTATTTTCAACTCTAAAGGTTAATGCTGTTACCACTCTGTCAACAATGAGCATGCTTCACTTCTGATGTATATATCTTCGATATTTTTGTAAATTTCGATTCCAAAGAGTGACCCAAGTAATAGCCCCTTTTTGGGCCCACGTATTTGGAACATAATTTTGTGCCAAATGATAGCTTATGATGAGACATCAATCACAACAAATTTTCTAGTTGAGGTGACAATTTGTTTCTAAGATATGGGAGGTGAAAGAAGGGAAAATTCATTAAGGCGTCAGCCCATACGCTTCAATATATAGACTATTATGTCATTCCGACAATTTAAAAAATTATTTCCAGGGGTTTTGCTGATTGCTAACAACGAATTTGATTTAGATTTTCAAAATTCACGAGAAAAAAAAATAAAAATCAAGAAATATAAATGTTTGTATAGTAGGTGCTATTTTAATATAAGTATCGTCCACAATGTTGAATCGGCCATTTGATTTTTTTTTTCGTGAATTTTGAAAATCTAAGTTCAAATTCGTTGTTAGCAGTCAGCAAAAGCAGTGGGAACAATTCTTTAAATCATCGGACTGAAATAAAACTCCATACATCGAAGCGTATCGGCTGACACCTTAATGAATTTTCACTTCTTTCACCTCCCATATCTCAGAAACTAATTATCACCTCAACTTGAAAATTTCATATTTCACATGAAATTCAGTGTCAAAACTGTGGGCCCAAAAAGGGACTAAAAAGGCCTCGTTTTTGCGCCATTCTCTTCATGAAACATTCATGACATATCAAACACTGAAATTATGGAAAAAATTATCTTTTTGACATATCTTGGTATATGACCCCCTCCCCTAAATGTTTCAAACAGTCCTCGAAAATAAAAATTACAATTTTTTCACCTTCATAAATAAAAAGTGTGCGAGAAGGATTTATACTTTCAAAATTTGAAAAATAAAATATTTTTTTAGTTTTTCGGATTTTTTTCGAAAATCGTTTATCGCACGAGAAAAGTAATACAACATAAAAGATGCTCCTTATCTGGATCTACAACTTTTGTAGAAAATATTTTTTATGTCATCAGTAACTTGGAAGGTATTATATAAAATTGACTTTGTGAGCTGTTAAACAATTATATAATTTGTCAAGGGCCCAGGGGCACCTTTCCCGTTATCCGATCGGGCTGAAACTTTACACACATTTTTTTATTATTATTTGGAATTATTCTGCAGAATACCGCGAAGAAAATCTTGAAAAAAAATTTCACCACGAGTAAATAAGAGCCACTCTAACATACATACAATAGACTTAGTACGCCAACACATCGCGGCATTTCGTTACGAAATGACGGAGGTAGATCGGTTAGTTATTCAAGTTTTTTGCGAACGCAGCGGAACGAATCTGAGAGAGACTCGCAGTTTCAGCAGTAATACGGGAGGAGGGCCAAGTTTTTCCTTTTCCATTTCACGTCTTTCCGTCTCTTCTTCACGGCCATCCCCGTATTTCCCCCGTATTCCCCTGGCCCTAGCTCATGTCCCAGGAATCCCTCAGCACCCACCGGTGTCTGGCTGTGTTGGTGCTTTTGCTGCTACTCTCAACGTCCCTATCATCCCCCACCCGGCATTCTCTCCCCTTTCCCTTTTCCAACGTTTCACTTCACAACCGCGCTCCCTTTCCCTCTCTGTCTGCCTGCAACTCTAATCCAACCCTTGCTGTCTATGGACCAAGCGTTCCTTCTCCTTTTCCCTCTCTCGGTTCCTGACCTTTTCTATTCAAGACACGTGATTGCAGCTTGCATATTTTACGAGACCAACCTCGAACCGTGCACTCGTCTCTCGTCTCTATCCAGCCATCCACGATGGATCCATCCGTCCGTCGACGTCGCCGTCGTCGGTACAACCTAACCTTGCACTTTCCGCTGCACTGCCAACATTTACCCTTTCGCACGCTCACTCTCTCTCTCTCTCTTTCTCCACCTCTTTCTTTGAGCGAGGCGTTTTCGTAGCGAAAGAAAAATTAGGACAAATCGTTTGGTAGAAGGAAGCAAAGTTTCTCGTTGTTATTAGGTATTGTAATTCACTCTGCTATATGTGCCTATAATAGAGCTTTCACAACAGCTACCGTCATAATCGGAGTATACAGACTTTCTCCGAAACTTTGCAGACACGTCAAGTAACCAACTGTTCCTAATTATTCCTAATCATACTTTGCCGAAAGTAAAAGGACGAGAGGGCATCTAGGGTAAACGACCCAATTACTGTCAGCCAACCTAATTACTGTCACCTTAAGCTATTTTATTTAAACGTTTATTTATTCGTTATTTTAAGGAAAATAGCTTGAGGTGACAGTAATTGGGTTGGTTGCCAGTAATTGGGTCCTTTACCCTACTGTCCGAAGATTTGTGAGTTAAATGCTGGTACCTGATCAATGGGATACGAATGAAACTGGAGATTAGGTATACCTAAGTACCTACATCCTTTTTTCAACCTCTTTGCCTCAACGCTCGAAACGTGTTTACTGTAACGCCTGAGTGATTTGACCCACTCCCCTATTTCTCGTTGTCCACTGGCGGCGTTACGTGCAAGGATAGCGAAATAGAGAAGTCGGTCGATCCAGTCAGCCGTTCAAGTTTGCAGTAGGTACCTCCTATCCATATAATCACGTCTCAAACGCCCACGCGTAAAGACAAGGGGACAAATAAAGTGTACGTGGGTATATACATATGTTACCTTTCGTTCGGTTCCCGTTCCCGTTCCCGTTACACAGGTATTCGTATTGAAGGATGGACAGAGTGTTACAGTTAAAGTGGCACGCCGTACACGGGTTTGTCGAGAAGCTCGCGATCCAACTAGGGTAAAGGACCCAATTACTGGCAGCCAACCCAATTACTGTCACCTTAAGTATTTTACTTAAAATAACGAATATATAAACGTTTAACCCGGGAGCAGGCGCGCGTTGGTCTTTTCGACCGATGATTTCGTATGTTTTGAAACATGATCCCTAGCGTTCGACTGTTTACTTTTTCCGTGGAGTTATTCTCATTTGAAGGATGTCTCGACTTGTTTATGTTGCGGGGCAACAGTTCGTGCACTGGTGTAGGTTTTAAAACATACATTGTTACACGTCGGTCTTTTCGACCATAGCGCGCCTGCTAACGTTAGTCTCATTTCTTCCGTCGTATACAACGCGTACTGTGTGGCAATCATGGCTAATTCTAATTTCCGAGATTTCTTATTGGATGAAAACATTGAAGATGAGGTCAGTGATTCCGCAGATGATTCTGATTATGTTATACAGTCCGATCATGATACAGATTCAGAATTTGATTGTGCGCATATAGAGATATCAGATGTAGAGGAGGCATGTACTTTGAGTGACGGAAACGTAAGTATATATTATTTATTTTCAAGATGCAGTTTCTAATCTGACGGAAATATAAAAATTTAATACGTTTATAAAATCATAAATTTATAAGTATATTTAAAAAAATATAATATAAAATATATTAGATAATTGCTATTATGAAAAAGTAAAAATTAAGTGATCAAATTAGATGTTATTTTTGTAGTACCAAACAAAATAGAAAAACGAAAAAACAGTGTACTAAATGTAACGCATTCATTTGTAATGAACATACACTATATTTTTGCAATGAATGTTGTAATAAAGTGAGCGAATCTAGTTTATCAAGCGAGGAATAATTAGTTATTTATTTCATTGACAGACAATTATATTTATTTGCTTTATATTTTATTTTATATTTTATATTGTATTTTCTTTCATTTATTGTTATTTAATTAGTTAACAGATTAATATTTATTTTACCATGAAGATGAAAATTACTTATGTATAACGATTCTGAAATAAGTAAAATACAATGTTATGCATTATTTATATTATTTTAGTCATTTTGTTAAGTTATTTCTCATTACATTATCATCGGTCGAAATGACCGACTAACGTAATCTAACGTAATTACTAACGTAAGTTATTTGGCGCGCCTACTCCGGGTTAAGTAAAATAGCTTAAGGTGACAGTAATTGGGCAAAGGACCCAATTACTGGCAGCCAACCCAATTACTGTCACCTTAAGCTATTTTACTTAAAATAACAAATATATAAACGTTTATGTAAAATAGCTTAAGGTGACAGTAATTGGGCAAAGGACCCAATTACTGGCAACCAACCCAATTACTGTCACGTTAAGCTATTTTACTTAAAGTAACGAATATATAAACGTTTATGTAAAATAGCTCAAGGTGACAGTAATTGGGCAAAGGACCCAATTACTGGCAGCCAACCCAATTACTGTCACCTTAAGTTATTTTACTTAAAATAACGAATATATAAACGTTTAAGTAAAATAGCTTAAGGTGACAGTAATTGGGTCCTTTACCCTATCGAATCTAAGAATAAGACATCGCTGAGTCTCTATCATCAAGCATCATGTACGTGGATACTTGTAGATCCTCTGCTAGGCTGCAGAACCTGACGAAAATCAGATCCAGACACGGAGCTACCTACGCAAATCGGATCTCGAACGGCCATCCATTCCGGACCATTGAAAATTCCCCTCCGGTTCGATCCAGAAATGATAAATTCCTACTTTTAAAGGTATTCCCAGGGGGAAATAATCTTGCCACGATTTGCTTCAACCCTGAGCCCGCTACCCAGCCCCACCCAGCCGTATTAGGATATAATATATTCATATTTCGTCGCCACTATCACTCCACATTTTCCACCAGCGAAATTCCCAACGTTTACTACATGCCGGAAATAGGTAGATGCGTTCGTTTCTCGCCAATATTTCTACGGAAAGTTTTCTCTGTTATTCTGTATAAAAGATTATAATGGGGAATGTTTGTGGTTCTCGCGCCAGTTAAGGGGTTATACCTAGTCAGGAAGCCGAAAAGAAGCGAAAGTTTGCGATTTTGTTTATTTTTTTTAAAGTGGCAGCATATATTTTTACAGAACTTTTTGCACTTTAAAGAGTAATATTTAAAGAACATTTGGTAATTTTTTGTAGAAATATATTTACGTTTATAATAAAAATACGACATCCAAGAAGCCTTTTTAAGAACGGTGAGTAAGATATCTCAACAACCACTGCACAAATCTTTCTAAAATTTTGTGGACTTATTTTTTATATAAAAATCTGCAGAATGTCGTTCGCATTTTTTTTCAATGTGTATTTTCAATAATAATATCGAAAATATACATGGAAAAAAAATGGGAACGACATTCTGTAGATTTTTATATAAAAAATAAGCCCACAAAATTTTAGAAAGATTGGTGCAGTGGTTGTTGAGATATCTTACTCACCGTTCTTAAAAAGGCTTCTTGGATGTCGTATTTTTATTATAAACGTAAATATATTTCTACAAAGAAATTACCAAATGTTCTTTAAATGTTACTCTTTAACGTGCAAAAATTCTCTAAAAATAAAGGCTTCAGCTTTTTAAAAAAAAAAATCGCAAACATTCGCTTCTTTTCGGTCTCCTGACTAGGTATTATAATCCCTTAAACGTTTTTTGAGAACCTAATCCCAGAGCATCAATTTGACTTTAGGGAAAAGCACTCTATCATATAACAATGCCGTAGAGTTGCTGATAAAATTATGGACAGCCTTGAAAACAAGGCAATGTGTGCTGCAGTATTTCTGGATGTTCAACAAGCCTCCGAGAAAGTATGGCACAATAGGCTTCTTTACAAATTAAAAAGAAACTTTCCTAACGGTTATTATCTCTTACTGAAATCATACCTCTCTGATAAAGTAAATCCGGGAGACGCGGTCGCGCCGGAGAGTTGGTCGAGTCGCTATATTTCAGACTCTCTACGGAAAAATGCGTTAAAGTGCAGACCAATTACTTCTATAGAAGCCGAACAGTTGAATGAATAGCGCCATTTCGCTTCCTTCTGTGTTTTCCTGGATTTATAGGCTTTAAAAGGTAAATTGAGGTTACATTTAACCTCTTTTGTCAAACAGCGGTGTACAGAATCGTATTTAAAATATACTTCTAAGTTTATTTTCGTTTAATATTTGGGATAATAAGATAGTAGAGATATTAAGGGAGAGTGCAGCCAAAGTATTTGGACAAATATTAACCCTTCCTCTCAAAGCTAACGAGAAGGCCATCTTTCTCTGTAGAAAGTAGAGATGGTCGAGTTGTAATTTTTTTATTATTTTTATTTATTTTTTATTATTATTTTTGTATATTTAGTTTGCTTATTCACTTTTGTATTCATTTGCCTAGCTAATCAACACCAGGTAATTCACTTTTTCTTTGATGCGTTCTTTACTTGTTTAGCGTAAACAAATATAATATCAATGAATCTGTAGTTGTATTCACTCACAAATAATTTCACTTTATCATTTGTTAATTTTCTATGAATAATTATGTGAGTGGTCTCTGCCAACGACTTCGGGAGAGGTGGTCAGATTCTATGACTTCAGTTTTCAACTCGGTTTTCAGTGAATATTGTCTTAAAGCAAATATCGACCAGATTGTCTGAATCAACATAACATTCTGAACATATAGGTTTGTTCTGATAAAGTAAGTAGGGTAGATGTCCCAATTACTGCCACCTTAAGATTATAACTGAACTTCATTTAATCATTTCACGTGTTGTTTAACCTAAAAATCGTCTCAGTTTGAAACATAATATTATTTAGCATCTCTTTTATTAAAAAAAAAATAGTTTTATGAATTAAATACGAAGAATTTAGTAATAATTAATTAAAATTCGCGAGCGATCCTAGTGTACCTATAAGGCTAGAAACACACTATCGGTCCGGTTACGGTCCGGTCTCGATCAAATTCACATCCCTGAGCGTGCACACTCGCCCGGTTTGATAGTGTGGACGCTCACGGATGTGATTTTGATCGAGACCGGACCGTGACCGGACCGATAGTGTGAATCGGGCCTAACTGTCACCTCATAAATCGTCTTGTCCGTATGATTTCTTCATTTTTTTATTTGTTTTATTTTTATGTAAATCAGAATCTCCGTTTAATAATAACATATTTTTTACACTTTTTTTATACTTTACGTTTTTATTACATCAAATAAATAAAGTGGCAGTAATTGGGACACTCGCAGTAATTGGGACACTCGCAGTAATTGGGACATCTACCCTAATTTCTAAAACTAATAAGTTTTAATAGCCATTTTATATTAGGTCGACCGCGTCTCCCGGATTTACCCTAGATACGTTCGAGTGAAACAGAACAATTCTCTCTCAAACTATTGTCAAATAAAGTCTGCAGTACCTCAAAGTAGCGTTTTAGAAGCATACTTACCGTAAACTGGGGTGACTTTGCCCTCCGGGGTAACATTGCCCACTTTTTTACTTTGGCTGAAAAATTACTATATGATTGAATTCGTTATTGTTTTTTTTCGTTTGACCTTGGAGAAATTATTGTTATCGATTACAAAATACCATATGTTCTAATTACTTCACAATTAAATAAGATAAAGTTCTTCCAAAAAGTTGGCAATGTCACCCCGGGCGGGCAAAGTCACCCCAGTTTACGGTATATCTAATTTACACAGCTGATACCCCAGTCTCGGAAGAGACTGTTATTGCAACTTTTGCAGACGCCACTGCCATATTCTCTCCACACAAAAATCCAGTCACTGCGTCAGAAAATCTTCAAAACCACATAAACGGTCTTCAATCATGGCTCAGGAAATGGAGAATCAAAATTAACAGCGACAAACCCACCCAAATCACAGTTATCTTAAGCAGATGTGTGTGACAATAAACAACTCTCCCATTCCCGTTAAAACCGAAATTAAACACCTCAGACTTCACCTAGATAAAAAACTAAGGCTAAAAAGCAGCAGCTGGCACTAAAAATACAACAAATGAATTGGCTAATAGGTGGGAAATCACAGCTCTCAATCGAAAACAAAGTACATAAGGTAGTTGACCCAGTCGCCGATAGGTTAGGCAGATAGGCCTGGTCGTCGATAATTTGAATTAATATTGAGATTTTATAAGGCTTTTGATGATATATGTAGATAAAGATTTAAATATTAACTTGCAATTTTATTTTTTACACAATATTGTTCAAAAACCTTATAAAATATCAATATTAATTCAAATTATCGACGAATGGGTCAACTACCTTACTGCCATACAAGACAATATCTAATAGTTCCAATCTGGACATACGGAATCGAATTATGGGGTGCGCCAAGCCATCCAATACAAAAATCCTGCAGACATTTCAATCAAAGACTCTCCGAATAATAATAAATGTACATCTGGTATATCTCAAATCAAATATTACACAACGATTTATGTGTAGCTCTGGTCCAAGACGTAATCAAATCACACGCAACAAAATACAGAAACCGAAACTTAAACCACCAAAATCATCTAGTCAATGAATTATCAATCCAGCATGTCTAAAGAAGACTCAAGAAGACCTGGCCAGAAGACCTCTCTAGATAAGATCGGTTAAACCAGCGCTGCACAAGGAGCAGTTTTCGGCGCCTAGCGGCGAGCAACCCACCTTTCCTGTTGCTAAGGTTAGAATCGGTGAGGAGAACTGCAGTAGTGTATGTGCGTGTTCGTAGGCTCGTAGCATAGGGATATATGACTGGGTTCCTTGTAGGGGCACCAGTGCAGAACAGGTCCCGTAATAAAATTCGGGGGTGTCATGAAATTTCCAAAATATTTGCTACTGCCGGCATTTGGTATGACTTGAAGGTTCAATTTTACTGATAATGACACATTTATTGCTAATATTACTTATTTTTTCATCCGACACGTAATATATTTATAAAGTTAATACTGTACAAATAAATAGCTCGGACTCGAAGAAAACCAAATTTTAATGAAGGATATATATTATATATCCTTCATTAAAATTTGGATATATAGAAGGATATATAGAAATTTGGATATATAGAATATTTGAATATATCCTTCATTAAAATTTGGATATATGTGACGCCCCAAGATTTTTCGCGCGCGGTTATTTCAACTCATTTATAAATCTATCTACAAATACGCTCAAATCTTCCACAAACCTCAATTCTTACCCCTTTTCCAACGACCACGGCCGCCTTGGCGATGTACCTTAGCGGTCCCCATCTCAAGACGGTCAATCATTAAATCTCCTTCCCCTATTCGCCCCCCGCGGCACAAATTCCTCTCTCACGTCAAATCTAAACAAGTCCCTCGCCCCACAAATATCTTAAATCGAGACCACGTCTCACACCCTCCCAATGACCAAAGCAGTCAAACCCTCCGACGTCCCTTTCCTATTAAAACACCCAAAATCCATTCGAGGAGTTGAGCAATTCAAAATCCTATGTATAAAAACCCTAGTAGAAAAACTGCGAGTCCCAATATAGATCAACCTTTGCTCCCTGCAAAAACCCCAAAAGTTATCATGACACATGTTTATAATTAGCCCAAGGTGCATACTGCGCACCCCCCTTCATACTGTAAAATATTATATAAGCAGGGCAAAGTCCATACCGCGCGTACACCCCACAACCCCTTGCAAAATCATATAAATACAAGGGCCCGGAGACAGAAGTCCTCTTTCGCCGAAATACCAGGATCGAAGGGACACGTTCTCTTTCGCCGAAATACCAGGATCGAAGGGACACGTTCTCTTTCGACGAAATACCTTTGCCGAAGGAAAGCTATTTACTCGAAACCATTTAAGGTCTCGCTGATCAAAGTATCATTTAAAATAAATTCAATCACCATCAACCATCAAGTATCGTAAGAGATTATAACTACAATTAATACCACGGTATATCACCATCATCTATAACAATTATTCACATTCTTATTGTTTCATATTGTTTCACATTATAACGCTTATTGCGCTTATATTATCTTGTATTGCTATTCACATGATTTCGTATTGCAAAGCTTATTGCGCTCATATTATCGTGTATTGCTGTTTGCATTGCTTATTAACGCCTATTGCGTAAATCATACTAGCTTATTAATATATATATCTTGTATTTCATGTTCATATTCATAACTTATAACCATTATATACATGCTATGTTCATCGCCAATCCATTATTATAAAACGTAACTATCTGCACAACGATAGTGCATTACCTAGTATCTAAACTTATAAAGTGAATAAACAGTTTTACTTTAACTCAGTTACGAATCATTGTGTCAATCCTTCGGCTACGAAGATCCCGAAATCCAAACAGGCTGCCGGAACAGCTGATTCCGGGCAACGACCGCAGAAAGCGTCACGGTGTTTACTAAACTTACTTACGCATAGGTTTCGCTTAACCGTATGACTAGTCGAATCTCGCGAAGTATTACACGTGTCTTTTACAATAATGCAGCGGTAAATCCGATTACCTAAGCAAACCAAAACAAGTGCTCCAACGGGTGTCTCCCCAATACAAACCAGTTCATTTAAACCTTCCCTGGTCGATTAGTGTGCAGAATTAAACATTACTCGCCTGACGTTCAAAAAACGGTTAGTGTGCAGAATTAAACATTTCTCGCCTGTCAGTCCCTAATCCGTTAGTGCGTAGAATTTCGCATTTCTCTCCCGCCTTCTACTTAAATCCTCAGTGTGCAGAATTAAACATTACTCGCCTGCCGTTCGATACGATTAGTGTGCAGAATTTCACATTTCTCGCCTGACGTTCGAAATGGTTAGTGTGCAGAATTGAACATTGCTCGCCTGACTCTCCTTGAATTCTCAGTGTGCAGAATTAAACATTACTCGCCTGCCGTTCGATACGATTAGTGTGCAGAATTTCACATTTCTCGCCTGACGTTCGAAATGGTTAGTGTGCAGAATTGAACATTACTCGCCTGACCTTCCCTAAATCTTCAATCCCCTGAATCTAACATTCTCCCGGCCGTTCGAGACGATTAGCGTGCAGAATTTCACATTTCTCGCCTGACAATCGAAAAGGCTGGTGTACAGAATTACGTCGTCAAATACCTGATTTCCTCGCCTCCCAGTGCGCTGAACTATAGATTCGCGCCTGGAATTTATGTAAAAACCCCTTTGTCATTTGTCCCATTAAATCCTTAACCCGGGACGTGACATATATAATATATATCCTTCATTAAAATTTGGTTTTCTTCGAGTCCGAGCTATTTATTTGTATAGTATTAACTTTATAAATATATTACGTGTCGGATGAAAAAATAAGTAATATTAGCAATAAATGTGTCATTATCAGTAAAATTGAACCTTCAAGTCATACCAAATGCCGGCAGTAGCAAATATTTTGGAAATTTCATGACCCCCCCGAATTTTATTACGGGACCTGTTCTGCACTGGTGCCCCTACAAGGAACCCAGTCATATATCCCTATGCTACGAGCCTACGAACACGCACATACACTACTGCAGTTCTCCTCACCGATTCTAACCTTAGCAACAGGAAAGGTGGGTTGCTCGCCGCTAGGCGCCGAAAACTGCTCCTTGTGCAGCGCTGGGTTAAACCATCAACGGATGGTTTCCGACTCGAGCCACATAACATTCAAATCATTTGAGGCAGTCAGAGCAAGAACGGACTAACCCACATTTTTTTCGAAATTGAATTAGTAGCAATAACGTATTCCAATAGACTCTACTAACCATATAAAATAAGAAAAAAAAAAATTTTAATGTGGGTTGGTCCGTTCTTGCTCTGACTGCCTCATTTACTCATTACTCTTATTAATAAATAATGTAGAGTAGATTGTAAATTTGCAGTAATAATAAAAAAATTAAGCGTTTCATGCAACGTCAAGCCCGACCATACAAAAACGAAAAGCAAAACCAACTAAACTAATTGTAAGTAGTAGCAGGGTAAAGGACCCAATTACTGGCAGCCAACCCAATTACTGTCACCTTAAGCTATTTTACTTAAACGTTTATTTATTCGTTATTTTAAGTAAAATAACTTAAGGTGACAGTAATTGGGTTGGCTGCCAGTAATTGGGTCCCTTACCCTACCTACAAATTATTATACCTGTGTATAATTGTACATCTACTCCCAACCGTCACGCGTCTGTGCGTAACGATTTGTCCTATGAAAGCTGCTCCAGCTGTCTTTCACCACGAACCTCAACGCATGCGCATCCTCGTTGACTACAAATTCATTTCCACGATGAAAGCTGGACGATCCACACTACACAAGCCGAATCAAATGAAATCGACTCGCCTCAAGTCCAGTCGAGTCTCTCACCGCCCAGATAGGACATGGGTGAAGCGTAACGTTACGTAACAGCACCGATAGAGGCGATAGAGAAAGTACGAGATGAAAATAGCAACGAGCAAGACCAATTCTTTTCGAGAGTCGGCACGAAAGTAAGCCCCACTGGCAATGTTGTATTCCGTACCTTAGTATATCTTTTATTTTATTAAATAACAACACAATACAAATAACGGAAACTAGACGAATTACAGAATTACTTATAGTACACTCAGAACTAGATTATCGTGTCAAGACTGTTCGAACTAAAGTGCTCCTTTAGGGAAGAATTGCGTGTAATATATAGGCATGGTTTTCAGTAAACTGGAAAGTGGGGGTTATCCTAAGTTTAACGGTTGGTAAGGGATGAGACAGAGAGATTAAGGTTCAAGGATGAGTAATAAGGAATAGATGAGGTCATAGAAGAAAGAATTTGGACGTTTACTATTGCTATCTGGAAAAGTAACGCGATGACTAATAATATGTATACAGAAAGAAATTTGAATAACGTTGGCATACAACAGCAATCTATTGCCGTTTCGGTGTGTGGCAGTTTCAATTTGAACGCCTGAAAAAGAAGAAGAAGAAGGCGAGAGAACGTAAGAGGACAGGCAGATGTCGCGTAAGCTTGCGTCATCGCTTTACATATCGCGTACCTAGCCCGCAGCCTAGCCGTGTCACGGCCTCGCGCGCTAACCCACGCTAAATTCGACTTTTACGTAGACGAGGCGGAAAGAATAGGTGTATCTGATCGGTTAATGATCCGAATGGAAGCTTTCTCTTCTATACACTTTCCTCTTCGTAGCCGAATTGAGAGCGAAGTTGTAAGACAAAAGTTAAACGGATCGAACGATGTATCTGGCGCAAAAACGGCAAGCATCGAAAAGAAGAGGGGCGCGGCTGCAAGAAATACAGGACACAGCGTTCCCACATCTTGCATCGGTTGCGCCGAGGCCAGTACACTCGCGCGAGAGCGTGGCAATATCCGCGTTTCACCGTTTCATTCACCACCAACCGTTCGGCTGTTACTTATTACAGTTTATGTATTTACTATTTAAGTAGGTAGTAAGTAATAAACGTATTTCGATAGATATCAGGAATGTTTGATTACCTTTTATCTATAAAAAGAAACGCGGCCAGTGAAATTGGAAATAAACAGCTCACCATTCAGGTGTAAACAAAACACGGCGGCGCGGCTTTCTCTGTAGACTGCGCATGCAAACTGCGCTACATACTTGATAGATATATATATATATATATGTAACGTATGTCACATATGCTCACATATCAAAAAGCTCGCGTTCCTTTCTACGCACCGCGCGCATTAACTCGTCGCAAACGCGAGTCTATTCGTTAAACGTGCAAACAGATCCTTTCTGCCTTAGACATCAAGCTAATGCGGCTGTCCCCTTCGTTAAAGAATAGTATGTATGTACAGTGGGGGACGAAAGAATCTTTAAAATCGCATAACTTTTTTTGGAATTGGTCCAAACGATTTTTTTAAGCTAGAAGGATTAGTTTGCTAAGTGACGTGTTTCGTCGTTTTGAGAAAAAATGCAATTGGAATAGCAAAAAAATAGTACCTACATGTCGTTTTCTGAACTTTTTTTGTGAGCCTGTAATGGAAATTCAAAAAACCCGTTTGTAGATCGAAGTAAGTTTGATACATGCCTCAAAATTTCATCAAAATCGGTTAACATTGCTCTGAGCTATAAACGCTTAAAGAAAAGCTCACAAGGAGAGTATTTTAGGTATCCGCCTCCGATCATTTTGATTTTTGGATATGTTATAGAGGACCGAAAAATAAGAAATACGTGTTTTTTTCCACGTTTTCATATTTGGGGGGTGAAAACTGCGTTCAAAGTTAGGGTTGAAAAATCATTTTTGTTGAATATCTGGAGAACTATTAGAGATAGGGGAATAGTGACAATGGACGAATTTTGTCTTTGAATGCGAAATATGACTGACTCACCAGATTTTCAAAATCTCCAGATATTCCACAAAATGATTTTTCAACCCTAACTTTGAACGCAATTCCCCCCCCCCCCCCCCCCCTCAAATATGAAAACAGGGAAAAATAAAAAAACACGTATTTCTTATTTTTCGGTCTTCTATAACATATCCAAAAATCAAAATGATCGGAGGTTATAAACGCTTAAAGAAACGGGTTTTTTGAATTTTCATTACAGGCTCATAAAAAAGTTCAAAAAACGACATTTACTACTTTTTTTTGCTATTCCAACCACTTGCATTTTTTTTCAACACGACGAAACACGTCACTTAGCAAAGTAATCCTTTTAGCTTCTAAAAAAAATCATGTCGTTTGGACCAATTCGAAAAAAGTTGTGCGATTTTAAAAGTTGTAAGCGTTCTTTCGTCCGCCACTGTATATACGTGGCACACGCGCTCCCTTCTGCGCTCACTTTCCTCTCCCCATCCATCTTTGCCCATCAACGGCAAACCGATTTGAACATTTTGTTACTTCGCTACTCCCATTGGAGTAAAAACTTTGCAGGCTGTAGAAAATTCGGTCCAGGTTGTTTGTCCGAATTTTAGACATGCTCGTGCTGCAGTATAGATTAACCTACACGATCTACACTGGCCTGCAGGATATTTATAATTTCTATAAAGAGCGGACGAGGCGTTGGATGTTTTTAAAGCCGTCGGCAGTTATATATAGTAGATTATAGTTATTACCTTATAGTCCTAAGGTAAATGGCCCAGTGGTGAAACAGTTAAGAAAGCAGTTGAGATAATTGCAATTTTTTTTATATTTAAATAGTATAAAATTATAACTACATATAATTACTGTAGTTCCCCGTTATGAGTCTGTTTTTTCCTCCCGTTGAGAGTACGACGACTATCCCCACCATTTTATGGAAGCCTGCGGATGAGAGTGAGAGAACCGGACAACGAGCGAGAGGAAACGAAAGAGTCAGACACGAAACAGCCGTCGGGTAGGAAAGAGAAAATCATGTCCTCAACCCACTATGAGCCCGCCGCCAGCCCCGTTCGCCGAACTCATAACGGGAAACTACTGTATTCGAAAGCAAAAAATTTCTACTTTCATATAACGTAACAAGAATCTATATTTGTAGAAGAAAAAGTTGTAAATTAATTAAAACAGGAAACTGTTCATATCGCCAAGTAATTAAATGAAATTTTATAGCGTGTCCCAGTCATTAATTATCAGTGTCACAATTATTGAATATATATTTAATTAAGTATTTCTATCAGTTAGTGAAAATAAATCAATGTGGAAATATTTTGGGGTAATAAAAACATTTTATTTATAATAAATTTGTGTTAAATTCTCGGCATGAAAAAATGATTAATAGTTTATTATAAAATTTTAGGTTATGTTAATATTGTGACGAGTTTAAGATTAATTATCCTAACAATTCTTAAACAGTATTATATTTCTGTCTAGTTATTATTAACGTAAATATGTAGGATACACAAAAATATTTCGATACAATAAATGTTAATAATTTTAAAACTTCACTGAATACCGGCGTCTGTACCAGTGTTTACATAACCAATAAACACGCGTTTAATAACTGGTCCGTGTCATGGTATCGTGTACTAGTGGATAAACGCAACAATTTCAATATTAAAAACAAAAAATTATTAAGAGATTCAATTAATTTTCAATTCTTCAATATATAATAAATCCAAAACAACTATACTATCTCAAATATTATAAAATAATAATTAATTACAACCTTACCAAAAATATTCTCTCGCTTGCTTGAGCCCATTAGGTAAGAAGCGAGATTGAAACTGTTGAAGCTTTACTGTACAATAATATTTTTGCATCATATAACTATTCAGTTATGTAAGCTTATAATTGTATCTATATAAAACTAATACATTTTGCAATTACAGTATTGTCTCCGCATGTGCTCGCTGGTCGGGACCGGCGTTGAGCTCCTATCGTGCACAGATCCCTAATTCCGAGTGCACCAAACTGAGCACATACGGAGATAATACTGTATACTTCGAACAGTTTAAACGTTGTAAATTAGTAAAACTGTTATTATTAATAAAATTTCCTCTCAATTTTTAATTATTGGGCCTTGTTTAAGGACTGGGCCATTTACCTTAGGTGGTCTCTAGAGTCTAGACGAAGTGGTGTACACATACCTATTATTATGTACACATTCTGCTGATTGAAACAAGCTGTGGTTATGTATAATATTATATGCTTCCAAATAAGGCTACTGTATTTATCTTTCGACTGTATTTTTGGCCTCTAATTGAACCGCTTTTAACAATAGCAAGTACCAACCAGGCAGAGGAATATACGAGGGCGCGCGAGAGTGTGTATTTGTGTAATGAAGCGAGAGGACACGCACACACAGAGAGAGAAAGGAAATATTTTCGGGAAGGGGAGACTGATCCTAATAATAACTACTCACTACTTGGTGCTCGAAATCTACGTTTATCGTTCCACATGTACGAGCTGATTCGTCGTTGAGTCGACCCGATGACCTAATGACATGCGACGAAGCTTAACCGACCACACAAATTGTACGACACAACTTACTGCGCGCGTCCAAAGCAAAGCAAAGCAAATTGGAACGAGACGAAACGAAATAAATGAAATGCGTTGTACCTTAGCTGATCCACGTGGCGGCTTTGGCTGTAGGATCCATAGTTGCACCCGGTAAAGGGTCGTTCTGAAACAAAAAGAAAATGTTCCGATTAAACGTCGTGTCGTTTCAACGGAATAGGGAATGCTGCAGACTGTTGGTTAAAACGTTTATAGAGAATGAAAAGGAGAAATGGCCTTTCTACCGATTCTACCGATAGTGCAATAACAGTGGCTGACAATGAGCAGCGTTGCCGGGGGAACATCCATGCGCAGTTATGGGAGTTTTTGTATTCGCTGTACCTAACACGCTTGCACCCAACCGGTTCTATTAAACGAGTGTCGAGCAGCCACCGTTTCGAACCGATTGTTCAAACCACCTATCTTCGAACCAGTGCTGGGACATTGACAACAAGCATCTCCTCGAATACGAATCGCTTTTCACCTCCATATGCCCTCCGCAGTACAGATAAGTACACATAGGCGCGCAACACGGGAGAAACGTGACGATACCACTGAGAGAACACGTTAAAGAATCAAGCTTTTTGCAACATTTATTTTGTCCGCTTTTCTTCGTAACTGTATAGGTACATACGATACAGTTACCTATGTATCATATTACCTATGTATATAATACGAGTCCTTGTTGATATAACTTGCAACACGAATCGGTCGAGACGAGAACGAAGAAAAGTAGGTACAAAAGAGTACATAGAAAAGGCTTGGAGCTGAAGATGCACTCCTAAAAATGTTTATTAATAAACCGTAGGATATAAATAGAAGGATGAGTGAGCTTCAAAACATAAGAAATGGCTCAAACGCGTAAAGAACATTGTAGGAATTGCTTATTGAATTTTAGGAATGCAGTCGTAACTTTTGGATATTTTAGACTCGATATAAATACAAATAAAAAAATATATATGGATATAATAGACTATATGTTAATAAAATATGGAAAATTAATACACTAATTTGCATTATCTGTTTCGTCGAAACTACCTATAAAGCCGGGAATCCACCGGGAAGTTAAGCTATGTTATGCGAAGCTATACCATGCTACATTTTAAAAAAAATTAGCTTCGATACATTTCTTATGGAACCGTTTCCACCAAAAAATACGTTAAAACAGAGCATCATATAGCATAGCTTAGCTGCCCGGTGGATTCCTAGCTTTACTCACATAGGGAAAAGTAGACGGCTACTAAAAAAAACCTGAATCGTTTTGAGTCGATACCTTAACAAGCAAATTATTTAATTAAGAAAAACCCGACTGCGAGTATGTTTTAAAATACTAATTAATTTAAAAATAAGCTATAGTAAATTTGCACAGTGCTAAAATCGTTGTCGTCCGACACACCGACAAACTTTATACAATCACAGCTCTAAGGAGAAGTTAAGCACAATATTTTTGGCGATAGCCAAAAATATTTCTCAAAATTAAGTCTATGAAGATGCGGAAAATCTCGTTTAGGTAAATCAGTGAAGAATTTAAAATTACTAAAGTTAGTATCGTACGCATCATGGTCCAGCGCAATTTAAGGGGGAACACCACTGTGACGGCCGGAAGAGTAAGCCATTTTTAAGATTTTTTTTCAGGAATCATTTACAGTTTTCTTAGAAAAATTTTATTACCTACCTTTAGTACCCTGTCTGAAGAGACTATACAAAAATAAATGGAAAAACAGCCATCAATTTTAATATATTAATTAATCTTCTAGACACCCCACGCGAGTTGGTCGAATGTGTAACTATGGAACAGCAGATCCGAAAACCAATTTCTTTGATTGAAAATAAATTTTTTGAAATACCTACGCTCGAAAAACTGCCCATCTTATTCGCGGATTTTCGAAACTTTTCTTCTAAATCGCACTATTTCTACAAAAATAATTTGTTTAAGAAATGGGTACGTAATTTTATAAAAAAAAAATTTGATTTCGGACCTACTGTTTCATAGTTACACATTCGACCAGCTCACGTGGTCTAGAAGATAAATTAATATATTAAGATTTATGCATGTTTTCCTACTTATTTTTGCTTTTATAATGTCTTAAGACAGCGTATTAAAGGTAAGTAATAAAAATTATCTAAGAAAACTGTAAGATGCACACTAGGGTGGTTTTTATTTTCAACTTTTGAATTTTCTTTGCGGCACCCCCCAGAATAGTTACAAATAATAAAAAATCCAATCGGATAACGGGAAAGGTGCCCCTGACCGCTTGACAAATTAAATAATTATTTAACAGCTTACAAATTCGATTTTATATAACATCCTCCAAGTTACTGATTACATAAAAAATGTCAAACAAAAGTTGCAGATCCAGACAAGGTGCATGTTTTATGTTGTTACCTTTTATCGTGCCTCAAACGGTTTTCGAGACAAATCTGAGGTCATGGAAAAAGAGTTATCAAAATCGATCAAGTAGTTTTGAAGTTACACAAAAAAATATGAAAATTTTACATTATCCAAAAAACAGAGCGAGACAAAATATCAACGCATCTTCTGTCTCGTATATACAGTTCCTTGCTCGCTTTCAGCCCCTCCGATTCGGTCTCGTTCCATCTCGCTCGGTAATCGTGTCACCTCTACGTTATAGTATTATATATATTATAAACCTTAATTCAAGCAGCAGCTTTGAGAGCAAAAAATTGACCGGGCTAACCCGGAAGCAGAGGAAGCTCTGTTGCAACAGATGCATAGTAACCACATGGTCGTAAGTGAAAATGATAACTTAACTAAAAAGCAAAAATAAAAAGAATTTAAAAAATAAAAACCGACTTAAAAAATAATTAAAATTCACTAAAAAGTAACATTTTTTTAAGTCGGCGCGTGATTTATATAGTGCAAGTGATGAGGTGTCGACATAAAAAAAATGCGAGTCGTAGATTAAATAAGGGAAAAAATTATTTCTTACTTTCCAATGCATTTTTTATTTTTTAAAATTTTTTATTATTTAAATATTCAAGGACCCGGAGGCACCTTTTCCCGTTATCCGATTGAATTTTTTATTATTCGGAACTATTCTGGGGGGCGGGTGGCGGAGAAAATCTTGAAAAAATTTTACTAACAATAAGAGTAAATAAGAGCCACTCTAATGCACACCTAACGGCCTAGCAACCTGGCGACCGCGACGCCGACTGCAGGTAATTCATATCGCGCACCACAAAATTCCGTTTGGTACACGTATATTCTCATAATTTTCTCCACCGGATTGATTACAACAGAAAGTTAATTAGATCGAGCTAAGAGACGAAATTCTGAGGCTGGAGACGTCTCTAACTAAATTCAAGAGCGCTTATCCTGCGAGAAGTTGATCCTTTCTCGCACCTGCCATTAAACTCGTTAATTAAGAAGAAATCATTTTCGTGTCCGAGTTTCAGGAATATCCGAAGACCTCCTCGAGACACAAAGTACACGTTTGGGTTTGGGTTTCCGATTGTTCGCTACTTAACTACCTACACTTAATCGTATCTAGAGTAATTTCAAGACACAGCAGGCAGACTTGCAACGAAGGAAAACCACTGATACGATTTTGGCTATGAGACGTGCACGCCGAACGCGTTACGAAACACAGGGATAGGTACAACTAAGAATAGCCTGAGCGAATCGGGTCACGTTCAATGTTTGCCTCTTCTTTTTCCCCGTTCTACATAGGTTCCTACACGCGACACGTTCGAGAAGCAAATAAATATACCTACCTCCTATTTTCGATTCTCGCGACTATACTATTTACATATATGATTCGCGTACTTCGTAGTTGCTACTTTACGTTTACGTTTGTGTTAGCTGGAAACGAAAATGGGAAGGCAGAATGCATTGAATCGTGTCCCTGAGAATTCTATTAGTTTTGCCTTTACGTTCGCTTTTTTCCGCAACATCGATGTAAACACAACCGTCAAACTGACGTGTCCTCGCCAATATCTCAAGCACGTTATTACGATGCGGGGGCATAGTGACACAATGTACGCTACTATAAAAGTGAACCGCGCCTGTAGATGACAGCTGACAACAATCGTTGAAGAAATTCTCCTCTCTCGCTGCTCGCTACCCCCCACTCCCCGCAAATCCCATCAAAACATAGGACATGTATGTATAAGTACGCACGCTCCCCCTTCGCGGACCATATGCTAACCTCCCCTCCACTACCACCCACCCACCAACAGAACACCAGCCCATTAAGGTACTACGAAATCAAGATGTCCAATTCATCGAGGAGTCGCGATCGAACATTCAAAATCGCGTGGAGTTTTATAAAAATAAAGGAAACTTTTCACACAACTGACACAACACCACGATTCATAAATTCATTACGATCCCTAGTGGCGTGTGTCATATGCCTACCGTAAGAAAGGTGCGAGCTTACAATAAAACAAGTTTCAAACTAGAAGAAAATAAAGGAAAAAAAGACGGTTGATGACATAGTATACAATACACTGATTTCGATCGTCGCTCTTCAGCGGACGGTTCACTGAAACGCAGTTATGTATTCACCAAAATCCCCGTCGCGAACCTTGACACGAATCGACATGTATAATGCGTTATGTACTACATGGTACCGATCTCTTAGCGGTCCTTCCATCCGTTCGTTTTGCAATCGAATCGACTGAATCGAGCCAATGAAAGGACGAATGAAAGGCGACAGCCATTTCTCGACATCGCCTCCAAAAGCTTTGGCGGATATCGAGCGACTGCGATTCTCCTATATAAAACGGACGAACCATTCCTATGAACCAGTCTGCGATTCATCGACGCTTATTCAGCGATGACGCGACTGAATAGTTCTATACCCGGATGGGCAAGTGTGTTGACTCTTGCGATGTAAGTACTGCGCGCAGCTGAGAAGAGAAATAGAAATGAAAAGTAGACACGCACCTTTTCAACGTGAAACTCGCGCCTGCATAGCTCGTAGAACACGATGCGATAATCCAATATGGCAGAACACACACATGTCAAAACAAATCACCGAGTGGCGCGGAATGACGCGGCGTCGACGTCGGCGTCGGCGTCGCTGGCGAGGGCCGCCGCGGCGACAGCGATAGTAACGACGACAATGACGGCGACGGTGACGACGACGACGACGACAACGGCGGCGGTAACGACACGACAACGGCTACGACGCTACACAACTCTCTACACAGGCACACGTTCGCATTCACTTCACCTAAACGCCGGATCGATAAAGTTACCGAGTGATTTTCGACATGCCCGGACGTGGAGTGTTTAAATGCACGTACTTGACGCGCAATCGTTTTTTCAATACTTTTTCCTAAGCTGCATCGAAACTACGATTGCTTTCTCACGTAACGTTCAATCAAGACAATCCCGCAACTAAGCTCCGTGAGTGACTGGCAACGCGAGCCGACGTACCGCGTCCCATCGCGTTGCGTCGCGTCGCCTCGCGTCGCGTCGCGCCACTCGACGGTAACTTCTTCGCGGCGGAGAGAACCGAAGGCGGCCGAACGACCTAACCGGCGCGGCAGCCAGCTTTCCGAGGGGGGGCGCTGCTTCGCCCGACGTCGTTTATCGAAGCTTCAGTGACGCTCAATTCGAACACGATTCTCTCCTTTTTCCATACTTTCCTTTCGCTTTTTTCGCGAGTTTTCCTTTTCTTTACTTTTCCTTGCTTTTCGCCTCGTTCTAACGATAGAACCAGTCCACTTGAAAGCGATTCCGGGGGGAAGAGATGGGGCGGAAAAACGGGTAGGTAGAGACTGCACTCGCTAAGTACAGGCCTCGACAATTTCCAGCAGAAAAGTGTCCATCAATAAAGCTGCAAAACCTCGGAGTGCGCGAGTGCTCCACTAAAATAGCTCACTTATGATTTGATTTTGATTCAGGTAATTTTGAAAAAAAACATTCCCGTTTTTTACTGCATAATTTGTAAACACTGAAGTTTGCACGCTTACTGTTGTATGAATAAACAAATTATGAATTACCTATGTATATATTTCTGATCCGCGCAATCGATCGATATGAATCATCGACTTTCGAGATCGTCTAAGAAGTGAATAAAACCGCCATGGTCAGAAATGAGTCACACAGGTAAAACGCGCAATTTAAGTTTGCTCGCGCGTTTCGAATACAGTAGGTACACACACATACCACCAACCACTATGTCACCAGGTAATTGATGCAGCTGATTCAGACGTTACCGATACTGATTTCTTCTATAACAGCGCATCTTTGAGAATGGTCGCCGAACAATAAGGTTCGTTGGTTTTTAAAAACCGTTTTTTTTTAATAAATTTGTAAAATTTGAAAACTTAGTTTAAATTTAAAAAAAACGGTTTTATATACTAGGATTAATATGCGGAAATGAATTAATTATTTAATTAAAAACGTTAACATTTTGACTTGAAATAGCCTCGGACAAAAGTAGTTACCGATTGTAGTAGGTAACAGTTTACTGTAAAACTAATCTTCACGAGTTCATATTTTCGGAAGAAAAATACTAAATGAAATAAAGATTTATAATTTACATTTTGTACGGATTTAAGTTATTTTAGTATTTTTTTCATTTGGTTTTATATGCAGTGTATTTAATTGTGTTATATTTTTGTAAATCCATAAATATTAAATGGACTAAAAAATTGCACGGATTTGTACGGAACTTAGTTATTTTAATTCTTGTTATTTATTTGGTTTTGTATAGAGTATATTTTATTTTGATATACTTTTGTATTCCACAAATATTAAAAAAAAATGAAAAATTTTAAAATAATTACAGATATTTAGTTTCTATTTTAATAATATTTTAGTTGAAAATTCGAAAACCGGTTCTTTGGGAATACTGAAATTCCAAAACCAGTTTTTTCAAAAGTCGGTTTTTGTATAAACCCAACCGAGCACTTAATAAAGCGTAGACCATCATCCGGTTGGACAGAGTCCAACGTTTCCTTCGTCTGCCTACGCACCAGACCAGTCATGCTTCCGCGTAATCTAGCGAAACGACTTTCGTCCTTTTTCGTAGGGCGATGACTTTTCTTGATTCGAAACTCTATACGAGCGAGAATCGTATGCGGAGTGTAGACTGCAGTGTGCGGTGAAGAAATTATGAAATCACTGCTGAAAAGTAATACCGAATTCGCTATATTTCTACGTGGAGGAGAAAGCTTGTTACTCGTTACAACGTGGGGATGCAAGTTGCTAGGGGGAAACGATCCGTACACAGTTGGAATCGCGCAACCTCGTACTCGATCGTCCGCCCTCAGCTCTGTCCCTTCCACTTTCCCTTGTCTCTTCCTTGAGAACCCGTACGTGACTGTCATTCTGATACGTCAACAAAATTTGCCCCCTATCGTAGGTCGCCCGGTGCCTTCTGACGTATCGCGCGCGTAACTCTCGCTTCGCTGCGGAGACTCTCGCATTGTATTACATGCACATAGGTACGTGTGCGGATGATATTTTCATCCTTGATCAACCAACGCAACTGGGAAACGGAGAAAAGGGAGAACGGAGGATGATGTCAGATTAGTGAACGTACCTTACCAGCCAGACCTTTGCAATATTTCCGTACAATGCGCCTTCGGCTATAGACAAAAAGAGTCATTGTCTAGCGTTTTTATACGGTACACCGAGCTCGTTGCGTGTTGTAGGTACAACAAGGAACGGAATAACGAACCAGCAGTCTGCATTCTGCAGTGAACACAGTGTTCGCGCGTACTTACAAGTCACAAGCTGCAAGCAATAAGGATAGGGAAAAGTTTTTATTCGTTGCAGAGAAAGATTTTAGAGATGCGGAAGATATGTTGTAGTAGAATTTATTTGTTGGGAGTTTGTTGAGCCAATGACGTGTTTTCCGTTGGCCAACTGTTGAACTGTCTCGCTATTTTTAAATGGGCCAAAGATTGTTTCTTTCGATAGGCTCAACTGAAGGTTTCTTTCCAAAAGACGACTTAAAGTCGTCCAGAAGGCGTGTTAAAGAACTTCAAAAGACGTCGTAAAGACGTCTTCTTCAGGTCTGGTTTAGGAAAAAAATTTCAACTGCTTTTTTTTAAATATGTTTATTATCAAAGCTTCTACACTTTTAGCAATGTAAATCTGGTAATAACAACATTTGAAAAAAGAACCAAATAATCTTATTAACATAAAGAACTAAAAACTAATTATTCCAAATTTTGAAATTTCTTAGTTATACAGTCTCGGGGAGCAAATCTTTGGTGATACTATTTGGTATTGATAATACTAAAACGGATTGCACAATCTACATCTCAGGATAATACTGTGATCATAACCTAGGGGAAAAAAATACGGCAGAAGGAGGGTAAAAACCCCTTACCCAATCTTATAACTGAACTAAACTATAACTAATTGTAAGTACCTACTATACTACTTAGGTTTATACATAACCTTAAAAAGTACTATGTACATCGGAGCGCGAGACCTGTGCAAGCCAGGGAATAGTGCCCCTTAAGTACCTTATAATATTAAAAACTAAGCTGTCCGAAGCAACCGCTCTGCCCAACTACCCACTTCCTTGTAAACACTTCTACTTTCTAGTTGCATACCGTAAAATGGGGGAACGTTGGCATGTTTTTGGTACATTTTGCTATATGATATAAAAATTAACATTTTTAGATTTGCTTTAAGTATCCTATCATAACATTGCATCTTTTGTGAATGCACTACAACTATAAAAATGCGTAAAATTTTTGTCCTTAACCTTCTTTAATACACGTATAAATATATACAGTTAATCACAAAATTGAGTGTACACATAGGTTGGTAATGAAAATTGGAAGAAAAAATGAATACAAACACACATATTCAAAACTGAAAACACAATATATATTTTATTCGTATATTTTACTAAATAATTCGTAAAACATTTTTAAATAAAATGGATTATTGGTCTATATTTAACAGAAATCGTAAAAGTACAGGTATTTCAGTGACACAAAATTGAGCGTACACGTAGGAATTTTCATATTACGCAGGTCTGTATTAGTTAAATGTTGGTACTACTGAAGAGGATGTCCCGCGAAATGTCTTCCAAAGTTCGGTTGCTCAGAAACCAGAAGCAAAAAATTATCTGTTATCCGTAGATTACCGATTATAGTAGTAACATCGCTAATAAAAGGAAGCAGACTGACATTTCAATACGAAATCTTATTGTAAAGTTATATTCGCAAGGTAAATCCTTTCGTCATGTAGGGAAAATAGTCGGCAGAACACATTCTACCATACAAAAAATTATAAACAAACTTTGGTACGATGGAACAGTCCGAAATATATCTGGCCGAGGAAGAAAGAAAATATTGTCGAACACTGATGAACGATTCATTTGTCGATAAATTAATATAAATCCGAGTACAAGTGTGCGGAAGTTAACGTTACATGTTTCCTCACGTATAAATCAAGACATCTCGGTTGAAACAGTTCGCAGAACATTAAGAAAAGAGGGATATAATGACCGAGTCGCACGAAAGAAACCGTATATCTCCAAAGCAAATAGACAGAAACGCATAGAATTTGCAAAAACGTTTGTAAATTTTGACGAAAGTTTTTGGGAAAATGTTATAGTTTCTGACGAGACTAAAATCAATTTTTTTGGACTGGATGGAAGGAAGCAAATCGTATGGCGACAGCCATATACTGGGCACCACCATAGAAATACATGTCCAACGGTTAAACACGGAGGAGGATCCGTTATGATATGGGGATGTATAGGTGCAAATGGTACCGGAAGTATCGAATATATAGATGGCATAATGGACAAAATTAAATACTTAAATATCTTAAAAAAGAATCTAAAAGATTCAGCAGAAAAATTAAAAATGCTGCGGGTGTATTACTTTCAACAAGATAATGACCCAAAGCATTCATCACATATAGTTCAATTATGGTTGCTGTATAATATCCCAAAGATGCTAAAAACACCTCCCCAGTCACCTGATCTCAATCCCATCGAGAATTTCTGGGGAGAAATAAAATCCAGGAAAGCAAATAATAATTTTACGAATATAGAAGATTTCAAACGAAAGTTGAGGGAAGAATGGGAAAACACTCCCCTTTCTTTAATAAAACACTTAATTTATTCTATGTCACATTGCTTACAAGCTGTAAATTGATGTAAGGCAATATGCGACGAAGTATTAATAGATGAAACGATATAGTATAAGTTTCTAAATAGTATTTTAACAAGGTGTACGCTCACTTTTGTGTTACTAAAATACCTGTACTTTTACAATTTCTGTTAAATATACACCAATAGTCCATTTTATATAGAATTTCTTTTACGTATTATTTCGTAAAATATACGAATAAAATATATATTGTGTTTTCATTTTTGAATATGTGTGTTTGTATTCACTTTTCCGCCAATTTTCGTTACTGACCTAGGTGTACGCTCAATTTTGTGAGTAACTGTAAATATATATCATATATAAAAAACACTAAAAAGTTAAAGTTTTACGACATCTGAACTTACATTATCAGTTTTTTTTTTTATTTTCAATACACTCTATTTTATATTTTTTAATTTTTTTATTTTTTTACTTTTTTTAATTAACATTTTTAAATTTGGTTTAGGTATCCTATTATAACATTGCATCGTTTATGATTGTACTGCAAGTGTGAAAGTGCATAAAATTTTTTCCTTTTCCTTTTAATAGATGTTAAGTAGATGCCAATGTTACCACGTACTGCCAATGTTCCCCTAGTTTCCGGTACCTAATATTAATTGTTTATAAAAACTGCGTAGTGAATTATTCTACAAAATATCATCAATCGACCTTTAGTCTCATTCCTTAAAATTTCACATTCGTCTTAAGACAGACGTCCTCATTACGTATTTAAAAATAGGAAAAGAAAAATCACAACTTGAAATATAATAACAATTCTGAGACGTTTGCAAGACGACATTTAATCATCATTGTAAATTTTTTGTTAATTAAAAATCAACCAACCACAGTAATTGTAGGCCCAACATTGAATATTCGTTGGCAAACTATCACAGCTTTTTGTCGTAGGCCCTAGGGTAAAGGACCCAATTACTGGCAGTCAACCTTTCATTTCCCCGTTGGAGAATTAGCTAGGATCTGCAAACGATCTATTGGCGTTTGAAGACATTTTTTAATTAAGGTGGCGTAGGAAAAACCGCAAATTTAGTTGAAGCAAACATTCTTTATTAAATAAAAGAACTTGTAAAATAAATATTCTTTCCACTAGGCCCGTAGCTTAATCCCTGGATTTATTTCGAATAAGGGAATATTTTCCCTGAGAATCCCTTGAAAATCATTCATTTCCGACGGATTGATATTAATAGGGTAAAGGACCCAATTACTGTCACCTTAAGCTATTTTACTTAAACATTCATTTATTCGTTATTTTAAGTAAAATAACTTAACCCTCTGGGCCCTAGGGACTAGTGGGACTCCAGAGTCCCATTCAGACTAACACATTTTTATTTACGTTCTATCAATAAGATCGAGATTTGATAGGTATAGTGACCTTTAGAAGGCCGGGAAGAAACTATTTGTACGATCAGAACCAGAAATTAAACTTTTTACTGTTATAACCAATTAAATGTAGTCGACGCTATTGATCGTGATTTGTGCCTGCTGCAATTTGTCGACTATTTTTATAAATTAAAGTAAGTAAATGAACTTTTTATAGTAAAATAAGCATATATATATATATAGTAAAAGAGAGTTCTAATTGATAAAATACTGTATGGGCACTGCACTCTATTTACGTTATATATAGGGGCTTTCGGGTTAAACTTATTTAAGGACTTACGAGTAAATATTTATGAAAATTGTGGAGTACTTATATGTCATTCCTATTTTTTTAAATATTCGTACTATTCTATATTATTTGTTAAATCGTACATAATTACATATTTTTATTAGTGTTTATGTCATTTATCGTTACTACAGCAACAAGATGTCGGGGCGTCGATAAGAATAATGCTCTTGTGAGTCTTTCTATAAATCATGTTTCAAGAGTAGACGGTGGTACCTATCTATTTGTTTTCTATTTGCTTAAAAAGCCAAATAAAGTAAACCATCACTTTGTTGTCCATAAATCTAAAAAAAATATTAAAAATAAAAGATTTCAGAAAAGAAATTATTAAAAGTTTATTTTATTCTGGCAAAAAAGGACGTGGACGCCGAAGTGGCCATCTTTTCGAATAGGACTACCAAAATTTCCAAAACTCGCAAGCAGGTACCCACGAAAGACATAAGATTTGATTTGACATTATTTTCCAATATTTAGCGAATTTAGACAAAGATGCACTCTTTGCATTATAAATAAACCGTTTTCATTTTGTGTAAAGTGTTATCTATATCTATGTTCTAATAAAAGCAATAGTTGTTTTTACAATTACCATAAAAAAAAACAGAATACGCAGATATTTAAAATTATAACATTATTTCTCATTAGGTACTACTTAGTGTTCAAATATGATATCCCATATTAAAAAAAATCATTTAAGTACATATTTATGTTGTTTTCAATATTTTCGATCAATGTTCGAAAAATTACCCGTAAGTCCGGGTGGGACTCCTACGTCCCATACCATAAATCAATGATTTTCACATTCTCAGCATTCCAACCGTGTAGCTTCCAAATCCGAAGTACAAAATAGAACATTTTAACGCTCAAAAAAATTCAACTGCAAGTTTAAAACATCCCCGAACCTAGAGGGTTAAGATGATAGTAATTGGGTTGACTGCCAGTAATTGGGTCCTTTACCCTACGTCGGGAATTTGCAGAAAAAAGCTCTAACTATATCCCAACAAATTCCCAACTGTTGGCTACTGTTACCCAACCAAAAATGCTACTAGCATCTAAGAAGCCACGTGAATCGTGCATAATCTTAGGTACCTAGGTACCTACATAATTTCAAGAACCAGGAGGGGAAGGAGGTGCAACGAAAGCTCTAGTCAGTTTGGCTCGAAAACACGTCGCCAGGAATATCGACCGAACTGACACGACCCGATCCAACCTGATCCGACCCGATCCAATCTCTTGCGGGCGCCGGGCCGCGCCGCTCCGCAAACTCCTTTCGATCGAGTGTCTAGACAACGAGTCCGTGCCTACCTCTCGCTCTCACGCCAGTTCCCAAGTTTTTACCACTCTTCTGCTTTATTCCCGCTCAATGCTCGTGCTCCAAGCTTGCTGACGGTTCAAGGTAAAAAGCACGCAACCTTCACCACACAAGCAGAACCTATCGGAGCTTCTCTACCGATTGTGAGCCGATCGACATCGCCAGCACCCTTACCTTTCCCAATCCTTCTCGCTTTAATTGATGTATGTAGGAGAATCGGGAATCAGATAATTCTATGGCAAAGAGAGGCTAAGAGCTAGGAAGACGTGGGGTGGGGGACGGAGAAGAAAGGGGCAAGCTCTATGTGCAAGTGCGGAGGGTAGGGGGGCATCCGTCGCAGGGATGACGAGTGCAAGGAAACTCTTCAGTTACAATACAGCCACGTCACACCGTACTCGTGGACATCGCTCGTGTTACCCCTTCATGGTTTCGCGACTCTTCAACCCCTTTGCACAGCCTCTTGTTACACGGTTACCCTTCCCCTCCACGCCCCTCCCTCTTTAAGGCTTCGTTTAGGATGGGGTTACCGGTCGTTACGGCCAGTTTCGAGGGTGCTTTTTCTACGCGCGCGATACGAAACGACGCGACTCGACGCGAACTTGCGCGCTAAGTAGGCGCATCAAAAGAAGAAAACCCTCTCCGTCCCTTCTTTGCTTTCTAACTTAGCCTCTCCCTCCTGCCCTGGTGGGACTGCACTGATGGCAGCTCCGACACGTCAATGCGTTTCACTTGGGAAAAGATTTGCTGAAGCAACACCTAGGTCACCTGGGTTCCAGCTAGGCTCGCTTCACGGAACACCAGATGAGGAAAAATTCGTACCAACATTGCAGCAACGTCTCTGCAATATTGCGGTGCAAGATTGCAATGTTGCACCATAACATTGCAGGTTCAGTCCTATGTCCGCCTTCGCAATATTGCAGGAGTGTATTTTTGCAATGTTGCGGCAGCATTGCAAACATGTAGGGTAGATGTCCCAATTACTGCCAGTGTCCCAATTACTGCCACTTTATTTATTTTATGTAATAAAAACGTAACGTATAATAAAAATGTACAAAAAAAGGTATTATTAAATGGAGGTTCTGATTTACATAAAAATAAAACAAATATATGTATTTATATGTATCTAGTGTTTAAAAAATAATATTGAAAAATGAAAGTGCCATTTAAGCGTCAAAAACGCGAAGACGTTAGTAGGAAGTGATGGCGAAATCATACTAAAGAAAGAGCCACAATTTTACTATTCAACCTCTATCTTTCGCATAAAATGAATTATTCCTGTCTAGAAGAATTACTTTAATGATGTAACGAATAAAATACATAATATTTATTGTTAAATTATAATAATTAACGGTGACATCATTAGGGACAAAATTTTTGGGCTTGTCCCTATTACTGCTGGCATTATTCGGGACAAAAGAACGTGGAGTACGTATAACTGTCATATATCAAAGTTCCAATTCCTAACCCGAAAATCACGTGTAGCGTGTGATGCATGTAATGTCATTTTATAAAACTTTCACATATATTTTATGAACAATTACAGTATACGACAAATAAATTAATAATTCCAAAACTATGCGTTCGATAATTCTGGCTATTAATCGGTAAAAAGGACTGGCAGTACCTAATCGAGTCTTAGTAAAAAGGACTGACTGTAATCGGGTCTCATTGTCAATAATAGGGACCGTCAGTTATGTGGTCACAGTTATTAGGACCGACAGTTATTGGGTGGCAGTCATACGGACAAGACAATTTTTTAGGTGACAGTTATAGGTACAGTAGGATCGCTCGCGAATTTTAATTAATTATTAATAAATTCTTCATATTTAATTCATAAAACTATTTTTTGTTAATGAAAGAGATGTTAAATAATATTATGTTTCAAACTGAGACGATTTTTAGGTTAAACAACACGTCAAATGATTAAATAAAGTTCAGTTATAATCTTAAGGTGGCAGTAATTGGGACATCTACCCTAGTCCTGCAACGTTCCGGCAATGATTCTGCAACGAAACGGCAAAATTGTGGCAATGATACTGTGACTCTTCGGAAATATTGCGGTGCGAGATTGCAATGTTGCACCGTATCATTGCACAGTGGTCTGGATGGTGGCCAAAATTCAATTTCTCAACTTCAACTTTACAATGTCATTTTTTTTTACGAATTGACAACCCTCCAGAGCTTCTAAATCCGCATAGCTTTCCCTGTTCAGATGCAGGGCCGGCGCGAGGACGGTTGGCGCCCTTATGCAAGATGATTTTTAGCGCCCTTACGCAAAAAATTTTTGGCGTCCTTATGCAAGAAAATTTTTGGCGCCCCCAAATTTTTGCACCTGTTTTCTATTTAATACGTTTTGCCTTTACGAGGTAGAATTAAAAAAAATTACATTTATATTTTGTTTATATGGGAGTTGGGTTTCTTTATTATTAAGTCTGCGATATTGTTTTTAGCGCCCCCTTCGGCTGGCGCCCTGATGCGGCGCATTACTTGCATAATGGGTTCCGCCGGCCCTGTTCAGATGATTCTTTAATTAGATATAATATTACAAAGACAAGATCATCAAATTTTATGGGAATCTAATTGTTTTAATTACTCATTATAGGACATCAAAATACGTGTTTATATCATACAGTTATATAGGTAAAGAAGTATATTTCAGATATTTATATGTGTCATAGGCATTTTTTAGTCCACGAACAAATAGTGCATTGTTTATATGAATTTAAACTTTGAGAAGGCTTATAAAAAAAAGGATTAAGCGAGATTAACATCGGAGTTTTTTTACATGAACGCTTACACAATTGTTAACAAGAGCATGTAAATTTCAAGTGCAATCTCCTGCAAGTTTCAATTTTATGCAGACTTTTAGAAATGACGCTCGAGGTATTTGGGCGTCCCGGACGCGTGTATTTTTAATATTTTATTTTTTTTAAGTCCAAGATAATGTTAGAACTGATACTTTTCCTCATTTTTTTCTCTAGTACGGCTATGATTTTTAATTTTGGCTATAAAATACCGCTCTCCAGACCACAATGCGCGCCACATTGATCCGCCATTTTGAATTTTAAATTTTTGGTGCCAAATTCGTTATCAGCGACCTCAAAAACCCTTAATCACCAAGTTTCAGAGAGATCAGAATTTTGGCCGCTAAATGTAGATATCCCCAGACCACTGTGCATTGCAGGGAAGTTGCAGGTTCACTCCTATGTCCGCCTTAGCAATATTGCAGGAGTATATTCTCTTGCTCGATTGTATATACGTGTTTGTGTAATAAAGACGTTTAATAATAATAATAATAATAATAATAATAATAATAATTTCACACATTAAAATATATAGTATCTACTCTATCTAAACAAATTAAATTCATTTTTAAATCTCTTCTATAATTTAAATTCATGTACAAACAACTCTTACAATAACACTATTTTCAGATCTTCAACGGCCAACGAGAAATTCCAGCATATCCAGTTAAATGAAACATGCTGTAGAATCTACTCGAAGTCATATTTCAAATTTCGTCAAAGTCATAGTTTCATCAGAATATTGCTGTACTGTTTCTACAATATTTCCACTACAGTATTGCACGGCAATATATAGGCAATTTTGCTGGGTCGTTGCCACTGGAACATTGCACGTCGATTTGCGCGCAATATTGTCGAAATATTGTAGCATCGTTGCCAGTGGAACATTGCACGTCGATGTGCGCGCAATATTGTCGAAATATTGTAGGATCGTTGCCACTGGAAGTAGGATTTATACAAAAACCGACTTTTGAAAAAACCGGTTTTCGAATTTCACTATTCCCAAAAAACCGGTTAAACCGGTTTTCGAATTTTCACAGAGAATATATAATTAAAATAGTAAATAAATATTCGTACTCACTTTAATAATCTTCAGTTTCCTTAATATTTATGGAATTGCAAAAATATAGTAAAATAAAATATACTCTATCTATACAAAACCAAATAAATAAATAAAAATTAAACTAACTAAAATCCGTACAAATCCGTACAATTTTTGAGTTCATTTAATATTTATGGATGTATAAAAATATAATACCTAAAAAATATAAACCAAATGAAAATAAAACTAAACTAAAATCCGACAAAATATCAATCTTTTACAATGGTACGAAATTATAAATCTTTATTCCATTTAGTATTATTCTTCAGAAAATATGAATTCATGAAGATTAGTTTTACAGTAATAACTAAACTGTTACCTACTACAATATATTACAATAATTAAATAATTAATTCACTTCTGCATATTAATTCTAAGTAGTATATAAAACCGGTTTTTTAAATTTTACAACCGGTCTCCGAATTTTACAAATTCATAAATAAAAACCGGTTTTTAAACCCGGTTTTTAAAAACCGACAAACCCTAACTGGAACATTGCACGTCGATGTGCGCGCAATATTGCAGAAATGTTGCCAATGGAACATTGCACGGCAACGTTCTTGCAATATTGCTGCAATATTGTAGGATCATTGCCACTCCAATAATGCACGGCAATATTGCAGGAACGTTCCTACAATATCGCAATGCAACCTGCAACAACGCAATATTGCAGCAACGTTCTTGCAATAGGGGAGACCGGGGCAAAGTGAACCCCGGGTAAAATGAGCTTCCTTAATTTATTCTTTAACAATAGAATATATTTGCAAAATTTCGGTGACGTAATAAATGTGTGCAATACCACAATGATAATTATGCACATTCAGGTACCGAAAAATGGAAATTCATTTAAAAAATTAAAAATGAAGTTTTACAGCCTTCCAATTGGTTTTCTTTTCAATTTAGCTTTTTGGATAAATGAGTCTCAAATGTGTTATTTTGACTCCAATTTTTTCTGCGTGTTTATAACACGCTTATTATCATACATGTACACGTGTTTGAGAAAACATTAATCCTAACATTATTAAATAATTAATTTCCCACTGAGTACACATTCGGGGCAAAGTGGCCGGGGTAAACTGAGCTGGAAAGGAAACATGTATTAATGAAATATATTTTTAAAAAAAATAGTTTAAATAGTTTAAAATAAATATTATCCAATAAGAACGACAAGAAGTGAAAACGAAGTTTGTAAAAACAGAAAGAAATGCAGAAGATTGTTCATGTCTAGTATGCCAAAAATTTTATAGTCAATTCATCTCGAACGAGCAATGGATTCAATGTCAGGAGTGCAATTTATGGCTCATGAAGAGTGCGTTACGCATCTTATTAAAACATCATTATTTTTATGTGAAACCTGTCTGCCAAATATTATTGAAGCCCAAACCTAACCCCAAAAATTTATTTAGAAAGTATAAGTACGTATTTTATTAATAATTATGTATGACTTTCTTTTAGTAATAATATGTCAGACTTAATAAAGTTAAATTTATAATTATATCTTTCATTAAAACGCGTATTTTATTCCTGCTCACTTTACCCCAGATAGTAGCTCTCTTTACCAAATATATGGGATAAAGTAGTCGATTTTGCATTTTCTTATCAAGTTGAATTTTAATACACTTTAAGTTTATTTTAAGTATTGCTAAGGTAAATGTCCCCATTAGCGACCGTTTAAGAGTGTGACTGGTTTGAAATAGTATATTTTTCACTAACATACGACAATATTTGAGTAAAGTATGGATCATTGTATTTTTTGAAGTCTCTAGTTTATTAATCAAATTAGTTTTACAGTGATATTTGACTATTTACACAAAAATTATGGCGAAAATTATATTGGACCTGATGTCCCCTTTAGTGACCATCTATTTTATACCACGATTTTCTGCTACAATAATGAAAGAAAATGGACATTTTCTTTTTATTTTATAATTCTGTTTATATTTCTCGTTAATTTGAGTAAGTTACTGCATGGATCCATGTATTTTTATTGTAAAATTTGCGAGTTTAATGATATCTGGAGTGTAACCTCACGGTATTAGAATCTGTCAACTTTCATGTCAATGACCAAGTCTTAATTTACATGTGAATTTACTTCAAGATGAATGTACGACTACATAAATAACGTATGAAACAATAACTGAAATATTTAGCTTATACTTCGCTTTCTGTGTTGCAATAAACAATAACAAAATGAAGTGGTCACTAATGGGGACGTGGTCAATAATGGGGACATTTACCTTATTCGTCATTTATCAATAGCAATATTCAAATTATATTATATAAACCTATTTCGACACATTTTTATTGAAAGGAAAAAATTTTATTCGACTTCAAACTTTTTCCGTCCCACTTTGCCCCGGCCTCCCCTACAGCTGCAACGAAGTGTGCTGTATGGTCACCTATAGGTCACCTAAGTTCCAGCTAGGCTCGCTACACGGAAAACGAGACAAGGAAAAACTCGCACCGCGACGATGGATGATTAATAATTAACGAAAGCTAGTTAGCCACGCAAAATAGTTTAGCAAGACGGTGTTTGCACACCGTGATTATTTGATGGCAGTCTCGTGGCAGGAGTGCACAGCGAATTGACCGGCGGGGCGCGGCGCATTGCGACAGTTTGCCGTGAACCAGCTGGCAGATGTACATATGTAAATTGCCGAGAAATAACGCGCGCGTAACCGGCTACCGAGCTTTTCCCTGAAATCCGATAAAGCGCGATGTCGATGTAATTAGCCTGCTCCTGATCGTTACCGAGCATCTCTGTCCTTAATAACAGTGGAATAAAAGCAGCGTGAATTAGCGGTGAGTTAGTCGCGAGAGCCGAGAGCGACTGCATTGCGTGGGGCACGTGGACGAGGTAAAGGTGTTGGTGGTAGACGCTGGTTGCGGTAACGACGCTATACGCGTCGGTATATGTATACGGAAAAGGATCAATGAGCAGGTTCAATAACCTGAAATCCACTTGACGTCCGACTACACCTATCATACATATTGGCACGAGTGACTGCGTCGCTTCAACAACCAAAATAGATATTCATTTTCCAAGAGCGCTATTTTCCCAGCCAGACACAAATCCAATATCACTGATTTAAGTGGCTCGCCCGGGTCAAAGACCTCACACCTACGTATGTGGATAATATGGATGTACATATTGTACCGCGACCGAATTGCTCGCGCCTTTTTCCGAAAGATGGCTCAAGTCTAGGGTGAATTGACCAGTGAATGAACAGGGAGCAGTGAATGAACAAATTGACTTTTTTCGTGTATAACAAGAATACTATTTCATTGAAAACAATGGTGTTATATTTAGAATGAAGGAAAATTTATTGAGATAACGGCGATATAAATATTTTTTGAATCTATAAATGAAATTATTAGTCGCTTATTAATTTTTTTGATTTGTGGTTTCGGGTTTGCCATTCACGGCGAGAAACCTAGTAAGAAAACACGTACGATGACAGTTAGCCATTATATTGTGTAAACTGTGTTCTGATATAAATAAATTTTTTCAAGTTCGTATGATTATAATATGTAGATTATATTTTTATATTCTTATGTTAGGTCCCTAACTTAAGGGGAGGTTCTGGTCTAAATGTCGATTTTTTTTTTATTTAATTTTTCGAATGTTCAACCTTTTAGTAAAACGTGTTTAAAGGGATTTATTGAAATTCGCAAAATTCCCGAAGTTATAGGCATTTGAGTAGCGGCAAATGCATGGGTGACAACCGGCCACTCGGCGCTCACGTAAAACTTTAAACGCGTTTTTCTCGAAACAGTGTTCTCAAAACGGTGGGAGCTGTATCTTCAAAAGTTATTATCCGATTCGACTGAAACTTTTTTTATTTTGAAGATTATTCTTTTTTCTAGGGGGGAACTAAAAAAAATTACAAAAAGTTGAAAATTTATAATTTTCAAAGGCGATGAAAGGACGAAAAATACAGGGAAAAGTGATTTCAAACGTGAAGTGTCGTTATTTTCTAAAAAAATGTAATTTTTGTAATTTTTTTTAGCTCCCCCCCTAGAAAAAAGAATAATCTTCAAAATAAAAAAGGTTTCAGTCGAATCGGATAATAACTTTTAGAGATACAGGTCCCACCGATTTGGATCAATTTTTTGACGCTTTAACTTTAACGACTCCCCAGGGCTGTCTGCACTGATTAATTATAAAACAAAAAATATATTTCTATAATTTAAGACATCCTTAATACAATGCAAAAAGTCCCATTAAATTATACACACTAGTTTTCCTTTAATTAATTCCTAAAAATCACCTATTTTTTGGGGCTCTAGACCAGAACCTCCCCTTAACTTCCCTTCTACTTTTGTAGCGTTTTCAGCGATTTCTCGTCGGAAAATAAATTATTATTCTTTGTGTTCATTCACTGGGTACAAGATGTTCATTTATTGGGTATTTTGTTGATTCACTAGTATATTGGGCATTGATTACATTTTTATGATTTATATCAGACACCGTTCAAGTAAAAAAGCACAAACAATTTTTTTAGACATTTTTAAAGCCTATTCTGTTACAAATTCTTGTTCCATTAATAAATTAGGACGTTATTTAATTTTTATCGTTATTTGAAACTGAAAAAAAACGTTTAGCTGTTCATTCACTGGTCAATTCACCCTATGTACCTTCCCGTGCATATATTCGCAAAAAACAATTGCATTAAAAAGTTGTCGATCCAGGTGTTTGATCGGTGGGCAAAACGAAAACCAAAGCGAAAGGGATTAGGGTTAGGGTGAGGTGGCTGGTATGTATGTAAAATAGAATGGTAATAAGAAAAGATAACGGATTCTATTTGGTCTGTTGGCAAAAAGACATTATGTGGTAGTAGGGTTTGTTGGTTTTTAAAAAACAGTTTTTATTTATAAATTTGTGAAATTCGAAAACCGGGGTTTAAAGTTAAAATTCCGGTTTTATATGCTAGAATTAATGTGTAGAAATGAACTAATTACACTAGTTTACTTACAGTCATTTTGTAGACTGCGCTATGAAATTCTTATGTAAGCTGGTCCCCGAAACTCAAAAATCGACATGAGACAAAATCCTGTGGATTCGTTTTTAAGATATCGTCCGATGAATATTTTGGTAATTTTTTAAAAAGACGACACGACGTTTTTGCCCATATATAACACTTGGAGTTGACCAATTTGATCGCGACAACTCTTAAATTAAAGGTAATTAAATTATATACAATTCTTTTCTATAGTATTTTCCGGTCGGACCAATAGTTTAGGCGGAATCGAGCGAAATTTAAGAAAAATGTAATGTTTTGGGGCCAAAATTGTAATCGAAAATTCAGTACATAGCCTGGAACACACAGAAATTATCATGTGACGTGCAGTTTCTTATTTTTTACGTAGAGTGAACACCTTTTCGAAGAAAACAAGCCTAACTTGAGCAAAATTCATGCACAAATAAGGAAGGTATGAGCGATAGAGTGGGACTGCCTATTTTCAACGTTTTCCCTATTTTTGCATTTCTTGCTGAACATAGGCGCTCCCACTGTATCGCCCATAACTTCCTTATTTGTGCACTGTTTTTACTCAAGTTGAGCTTGTTTTCTTCGTACAGGTGCGCACTCTACGTAAAAAATAAGAAACTGAACGTCACATAATAATTTCTATGTCTTCCAGGCTATGTAGTGAATTTTCGATTCTAATTTCGGCCCCAAAACATCACATTTTTCTTAAGTTTCGCTACATTCCGCCTAAACTATTGGTCCTATTCGAAAACACTGTAGGAAAGAATTGTATGTAATTTAATTACCTTTAATTTAAAAGTTGTCGCGATCAAATCGGTCAACTTTAACTCGATATATGGCCAAAAACATCGGATCGTCTTTTTAAAAAATTACCTAAGTATACAATATTCATGGGGCGATATCTTAAAAAAAAGTATCCATAGGATTTTGTCTCATGTCGATTTTTGAGTTTAGAGGACCACCTTACATAAAAATTTCATAGCGAAGTCTGCATTAAAAATAATTTTTTGGATTTTGTAAACTATAAGTGTTACTTAATTAAAAATGTTAACATTTTGACTTGAAATCGCCTCGGACAAAAGCATATTGCAGTAGGTAACAGTTTACTGTAAAATAAATCTTCATGAGTTCATACTTTCAGAAAAAAAATACTAATGGAATAAAGATTTATACTTTGGTACCACCTTTTAAAAGATTTATATTTTGTACGGATTTTAGTTATGTTAGTATTTTTTATCTAGTTTTGTATGCAGTCTATTTTATTGTCTTATATCACTTCAAATCTAAATATTAAATGAACTCAAAAATGTTACGTATTTGTATAGGTAGAGTACATTATATTTTGTTGTATTTTGCAATTCCATAATATTAAGAAAACTGAAAATTTTTAAAATAAGTACAAATATTTATTTACTATTTTAATAACATTTTTGTGACAATTCGGAAACCGGTTCAACCGGTTTTTTAGAAATAGTAGAATTCGAAAACCGTTTTTTTGTGGGGAATAATGAAACTCGAAAACCGGTCTTTTCAAAATTCGGTTTTTATATAAACCCTATACACCAGCATTTCCACAACGACCGCGGCGAGCATTGCTCGCCAACTGAAACAACAGAACGAAAAGATAACCTGTAAACGAAAATGCAAACGAGCATAAGTAGACGAAAGTGAATTGACGCGTCTACGAAAGCCACTGACTTGCTATTCTAACACAACTATATCTAGCATAAACATGGAATAATATTCCTAGCCGCGCCAGCTAACGAGAATACGAGTTTGACCGCTGACGTTGGCAAAAAATGTCAGCAGCGAAAGCGGAAGCTGGGGTTGCTGACAATGATCTGACGTGTTGTCATCGAATGACCTTCTGCCATCCAAAAATACGTAACATCGTCGTAACGAAGCCTATTTCCCAGTACCTCGGGCGAAGTCTGACATGGGCAAACTTGTTTTGGATGGCGACTAGCGCGGGAATGGGGTTAATCGGTTGGGCGGTTTTGTACTTCCTCATAGGTGACAGGATGCTCCCGTATAACGACGTTTTCGGTTTATACGTTCTGTGCATATTCTCTTATTGGCTCGGTTGGGGTTTATCGTACATCCCTTATCTGAACCTTCCCCCGACGTTTGGTATGCTGCTGGCTGGTCTGATTGTCCGCAACTCCGGCCTCTATGATATTCACGAGGAACTCGGCCGCCCCACGGTCTCCAAGATCAGAACGTTTTCCCTGACCTTTATCATGATACGCGCGGGACTTCAATTGTCTAGCACGAGCTTGACAAAACATCCGATGCTCCTAGCGATGTTGGCCATCATTCCTTGTTCGATCGAAATGTTCGTCTTGGCTATATGTTGCAAATACATTTTGCTGTATCCGTGGGATTGGTCCTTCATGGCCGGGTAAGTGAGAAGTGCGAACCGCGCGAGTCAAAAGCTTTACAATTGCCATCTTCTTTTATGTACATTTACAAGAGCAATACTCGCCTGCATGTCGCCGGTCGTCACCGTAAACTCCGTCCTAGCTCTGGCCGAAAATGGTTACGGCGAGGACAAGGGACTGGCTAGTTTACTAAGCACGGCTGCATGCGTGGACAACGTGCACATCGTTTCCCTCTTCGTCATCTCCTACTCGATCGTCTTCTCAAACGGTAAGCATGTGTCGTTTCGCTTAAGGGGAGGTTCTGGTCTAGAGCCCCAAAAAATAGGCGATTTTTAGGAATTGATTAAAGGAAAACTAGTGTGTATAATTTAATGGGACTTGTTGCATTGTATTAAGGATGTCTTAAATTATAGAAATATATTTTTTGTTTTATAATTAATCAGTGCAGACAGCCGTGGGAGTCGTTAAAGTTAAAGCGTCAAAAAATTGATCCAAATCGGTGGGACCTGTACCTCTAAAAGTTATTATCCGATTCGACTGAAACCTTTTTTATTTTGAAGATTATTCTTTTTTCTAGGGGGGGGGGGGACTAAAAAAATTGCAAAAATTACATTTTTTTAGAAAATAACGACACTTCACGTTTGAAATCACTTTTCCCTGTATTTTTCGTCCTTTCATCGCCTTTGAAAATTATGAATTTTCAACTTTTTGTAATTTTTTTTAGTTCCCCCCCCCCCTAGAAAAAAGAATAATCTTCAAAATAAAAAAAGTTTCAGTCGAATCGGATAATAACTTTTGAAGATACAGCTCCCACCGTTTTGAGAACACTGTTTCGAGAAAAACGCGTTTAAAGTTTTACGTGAGCGCCGAGTGGCCGGTTGTCATCCATGCATTTGCCGCTACTCAAATGCCTATAACTTCGGGAATTTTGCGAATTTCAATAAATCCTTTTAAACAGGTTTTCCTAAAAGGTTGAATATTCGAAAAATTAAATAAAAAAAAAATCGACATTTAGACCAGAACCTCCCCTTAAGGGGTCCATTCTATTATACTTTAAACCAGGGATCGAAAAAGTTCTGACACTTTTCAATAGGTTCCATTTAAAACAAATGCCGCGGAACTTTTTTAAAAATGTTCTCACATTATAAGTTCTCAGAAGAACCGATAAAATAAAAGTTCTTGAAAATAAAAATTCTAGTTGGAATGGAACTTATAAAATATAAGAATAAAAAATTTCTGTATAACAGGAACAGATATTTTGTTTAACGATATTAAAATAGTTCTCAATCGTTGTAACAAACACTAAATACTATTCAATGGATAGTACTACAAGAATATTAAATAATTCATACAGTTAAATTGATATTTTAAATGTGTTATTTATATGTAATACTTACCTACGTAGATGTTTTAGAATCGTTATAATAAAAGTTCCATGAAAACAAGTTATATTAGAACGTTTATTATATTATATTATATTATATATTATATTAGAACTTGTACCTAATAGTTGAGTACTTTTCTTTATCTTTTGAAAACTTTTTTAATAAATGTTCTAATGTAACTTTTTTTCCATGGAACTTTTATTATATAGGTTCTAAAATATCTGTTCCATGAGAACACTTTTTAAAGAAGTTCCTGAAGGTAGCATTTGTTTCATTAAAAATTCCACAGAAACATATATTTTCCGAATCGAAACAAATAAGTTCTAACAGAATTTTTAAAAAACGAGGGTCCGAGAACTTTTTCGATCCCTGCTTTAAACCGCCGAAGAATTAAGCTATTTTTAAAGATATTTGTTTCGGTAAATGCGGTATGTAATGGAATAAAGTTTTTTGGTATTTATTAAGCTATTTTTATATTATACAAAATATTAAAAAGAATTTTTGCAATTTGTTTTAATTGTTTTTTTTGCAGCCACAATATGGCAACTAAAAAAGAGGTACATTTTCACAGCGTAGGTGATTTCCCGGCTCAGGCTTATCCGAAACAAAAAATTGCAAAAGATTCTTCATTTGTGTGGGTGTCGCTATAGCCCCTAGCTCAATTAACAATTTTTGTCGAGAAATAACCGTGATTTTTCACATGGAACACCCGAGAATATATCATTTTGCGTGTTTTGTCAAATCTTTTTTCAAACCAGCGCTATTTTCTTAGTTTTCAATAAAAATTATTAATTCAGCTGGGGGCTATAGTGATACTCATATAGATTAAGAATCTTTTCGCATTTTTTATTTCAGATAAGCCTAAACCGGGGAATCACCTGCACCACGAACATACTGTTTTTGTTTAGGTATTATATATCGACGCGGTAAAAAAGGTAAAACAAATTAAAAATATTCTTTTTATTTTTGTTGGTATTAATATAAGAATAGCTTAATAAATACCAAAAAGATTTATTTCCCTATATGTTGTATTCACTGAGAAAAAATATTTTCAAATACAGTATTCCCCCGTTATGAGCCCGACATGATCATGCGAACATGATTCTCTCTTTCGTACCCGACAGCAACTTCGTGTCTGACTCCTTCGTTTCCTCTCGCTCGTTGTCTGGTTCTCTCACTCTCGTCCGTAGGCTTCCAAGAAATGGTGGGGATAGTCGTCGGGCTGTCAACGGGGGAGAAAAACGAGCTCATAACGGGGCATTACTGTAGCTTAATTTTTCGGCCGATCAAAGTAGAATGACCCCTAAACCGGCTTAAAGTGACGTTAAATGATTCGACCAATCGGACCAATTGTTTTCAGACAAAAACAACTCTGAATGGTGGTCTTACATTCCCTCTGGAATCCGAGACTTTGCACTAGGGATCTTAGCGGGAGCAATGTTGGGAATTTGCTTCGTCTTTTTCCCTCATCGTAGTTACGTGAGTATTTAAGTATTTGTTGAATGGCCACTTTCCCATTCCATCTCGGCATCATTGGATCAAATCACTAAATAGAAATACGTCACCTGGCACCGCATGACCTGTTTGATGCTGGGATCTTTGATGTGCACCACGGCCACTGCAAAATTAACCATCTCGGGCGGAGGGTACCTGGCCTGTCTCGTTATGACGTTCGTCGCGATCACCGGTTGGAAGATCTTGTCAATTTCCTTCGACGTAAGTCTTGGAACAAAAACTTCCATTCGACATATCTATGCACAGCGTTGGGCATTATTCGACTAAATTGTTATTCGACCAACCTTCGAAAGAAATTTTCGAATAAAATGGAGTTATTCGCGACTAACGAATAAATTTTTAGTCGACTAAATTTTTATTCGATGAACTCGAATACAAATTTCGAATAAAGTGAAATTATTCGAAAATAACGAATAAGTTCTTAGTCGAATAAATTTTTAGTCGTTATTCGTTATTCGAAGGATTTCCGTGGCAACTGTTGTCACGAATAAGCCGCTTCGGCTCGAGTCCCGTGGCCCTCCGCCCGACCGGAGGGCTTCCGGCGGAGGCCGAGCGCCTCCGGCAGTGGCCGAGGGCCTCCGGCAGTAGCCGAGGGCCTCGGGTTCGGACCAATCCTTATTCGTGTCCCTTAGTCGCCACGGAGGTCCTTCGAATAACGAATAACGACTAAAAATGTATTCGTTATTCTCGAATAACTACACTTTATTCGAAATTTTTATTCGAGTTCGTTCGAATAAAAATTTATTCGACTAATGCCCAACTCTGTCTATGCACGTATGTATGTATGTATGTATGTAGTTATGTACTTACTTATGTATGAGTATTAGGATGGCTCTTATTTGCGACTTTTTAATTTCCTTCGCGCCGCCCTCCCCTCAGAATAGTTCAAAATAATAAAACAAAGTGTGTAACGTTTGAGCCCGATCAAATAACGGGAAAACGCGTCCCTGGGGGCAGTGATGCCAGAATCGTGGGACGCGGGACCAAACGCTTACCCCCACTGTGACCTACCGTCCTCTCCCACTATGGCCTACCGTCGTCTCCCACTTTCTTCCCATCGCACTGCACACAAGCATATCCCTACCCCTGTCCGTGTGCTCGGCAGTTCGACAGGCAGCTCACACGGACAGAAGTAAAAATATGCTTGTGTGCAGTGCGGTGGGAAGATAGTGGGGGACGCCGGTAGGGCATAGTGGGAGACGACGGTAGGTGATAGTGGGGGTAAGCGTTTGCTCCCGCGTCCCACGAATCTGGCATCACTGCCTGGGGGCCCTTGGACGTTGAAATAATTATTTAACGATTCACAAATTCGATTTTATATAATATGTAATTACAATTTTTATTTTCAAGGGCTAAAAAATTGTTTCCATATTTTCAGTGCTTGATATGTCATGAATGTTTCCTGATTTGTGACAGATATTCACAATATTATCGGAGATATTGACATCAGAGGTGAGGTATTCAAATGCATTTTTTCGAAATCACGATGTTCAAACATGTTACCCACGATTACTCAAAAACTATTCAACCGATTTACTTCAATTTTTGCATGACTATATGATACACTATTACTCAGTTTTTTGACAGCGCGAAATTTTTATTTGATTCATAGTTTCTTTTTTATTGCCTAAAAAGGGCAAGATTACATTCTTCATTCTTCAGTCCGATTTTTCTTTTAAACTTTGAAAATTTAAATATGTCTCGAACATTTCTTATTTATGAAGACCATGGGCGGTGGTATTCTCAGTCGTTGCTTATTCTTAAGATCGTCTTGAGTAAGCATGCGGCATCCTCTACTAACCTCTTAGCCTAGATCTTAAAAATAAGCAACGACGCATAATACAGCCCTAAAAGAAATGTGTATTTTTATTTTCAGCCCTAAAGCTTAATGGTGTATTGCGTCTCTGTTACCAATAAGCATCCTTTTGCGAATTTCAGTCCCAAATTTTCAGGGAACATTCATGACATATCAAACACTGAAAATATGGAATTACAATTTTTTCGCTTTAAACTTTCAAAATTTAAAAAAAAAGTTTTTTCCAGTTTTTCGGACTTTTTTCGAAAACCGTTTGTCGCACGAGAAAAAGTAATACAATATAAAAGATGTCCTTTGTCTGGATCTACAACTTTTGTTGGACATATTTTTTTATAAAATCAATAACTTGGGGGATATTACATAATGTCGACTTTGTGAGCAGTCAAATAATTATTTAAATGTTCAAGGGCTCAGAGTCACTTTTTCCGTTATCCGATCAGACTCAAACTTTACACAGATTCTTTTTTAATTCTTCTAAATGGTCTGGGTTGTACGGCGAAGAAAATTTTGAAAAAGAATTTCACCAAGAGTAAATAAGAGCCACCCTAATGAGTATACAATATACAGTACGCACTCATTATAAGCCCGACGAACAGGGCTGGCCGTGGGTGTACAGCGCGTTGCTGACACTATTCCACACAGCCAATGGCGCGAGTGAGAAAACCCAAGAGCGAGCGAGAGGAAATGAAAGGAGCCTCTCTCGCTTGTTCTCGGATTCTCTCACTCTCTTCCGAAGGATTCCAAGAAATGGTGGGGATAGTCGCCGGCATGGCCGTCCAGAGGGGGGGCAAAAGGAGGCAGTCGCCCCCCCCCCTGGCTTTTAAGAAAAATCGCTTATATTTAAACACTGATCTTTATTAAGTTCATACTGAAAAAGGGAATATTTTTAAATTTTGGTTTTAAATTTTCAATTAATTTGGCACTATAAAATGGGTTAAAAAATCAAGAGGGGTATATTTTTCTTAAAAAAACGTCTGAAAACCCCCCCCTGAAAAAACGTCTGCAGACGCCCCTGGTCGCCAGGCGTACAACGCATGGTAGAAACGTACTTATAACGAGTGAGTACTGTACATAGTTGCATGTAGTCGATGCTTGATCATGTTTTCACTTATCAACATCGATTCTACTCTCAAGACGACTCCTCTCCGAAACACGTCCCATATCCTCTGGCACCTGGTACAACCAATCTTGATCGGAGTTATCGGCGCCGATATTGACTTCACCGATTTCCCTTTATCCAGATTCGCACTTTACATGTTCTGCATACTCGTAGGCATAACGGTAATTTACTTACTCCTTCCACTTTCTCCAACTACGTACCTACTCTCTTCGCGAGTACGAACTCAAGCCCTACAATTCTGGTTACCATCAATCACTCAATCCTCTTTTCATTGTACAAAACAGACACGATGTATCGCTACCTATTTATCGACTTTCCGGGCACAATTCACATGGAAAGAACGACTGTTCGTTGTCGTGGCTTGGTTACCAAAGGGCACCATACAGGTGACACGTTAATGTTTAACTGTACCACGAGTCGCTACCGACAGTAGCGAAGGTTTATATATAGTCATATAACCATCCGCGAGATATTCATCGGTATTAAAACGCTCCTCAGGCCGCTCTGGGACCGATGGCGTACGAGCGTGAGTGCAGCGGGAATGACGTGGAAAGGAAACAGCTCGCTCTGGACGTTGTCAGACTATCTATGCTTACCATATTATTTCTATCGCCGATCGGTGCCTTCGCCATCACCACTTCTGGACCATATCTCCTCAACAAGATAACCGACGAAGAATACCAAAGAGATCGCGAGTTGAGCTATCTCCGTATCCTTAGCCTGCAACCTACCCTAACAGGCGGCAAGTCGTACCCGTATGAGGACACAAACAAACGGATACAATATACAGGGTCGTCGTTTAATCCTGCAACCCGCACGCGCGTGAACTTGTAAAATGGCAACATCGGCTCTCGGACGCATTCCACTACAACCATGCACCGTCCCGGCGCACAGTGTGTGTTTTTGGACAAAAATCGCTAGACAGCGCAAATCTTGACCGATTTCAATATTTTTTTTTTAAAATACTCGGAGAGGACGCAGCAATTGCGGAAAGCTGCGGTAAATCCTGTATTTTTTGGTCTAATCTATAAAAAAAACATTATTTAGCATAACATGACATAAAAACGTAAACTTTGAAATTTAAAGATATTAAAAATTAATTTTTTGTAGATTTAATATTAGCTATAAAATAAAAAATTTAATTCAAATTTACAACATTTATGTGTTGAATAAACTATTAGTGTAGCTAATTTAAATCTAATATTTTTACATTATGTTTTATTTTTATTAGTTTTGATTTTATTTCTAGTATATATATGTATTATTTTTAATTTTTTAAATTTTTTTAAATTTTTTTAAAAAGAAAATAAAAATTAAAAAATAATATATATACTAGAAATAAAATAAAAATTAATAAAAATAAAACATAATTTAAAAATATTAGATTTAAATTAGCTACACTAATAGTTTATTTAACACATAAATGTTGTAAATTTGAATTAATTTTTTTATTTTATTGCTAATATTAAATTTACAAAAAATTAATTTTTAATATCTTTAAATTTCAAAGTTTACGTTTTTATGTCATGTTATGCTAAATAATGTTTTTTATAGATTAGACCAAAAAATACAGGATTTACCGTAGCTCTCCGCAATTGCTGAGCCCTTTACGAGTATTTTAAAAAAAAAATATTGAAATCGGTCAAGATTTGCGCTGTTTAGCGATTTTTGTCCAAAAACGCACACTGTGCGGCGTTCAGAGAGCTGCTAGCGACCGCTAGACAGCTGTGATGCCCGAGCTTCGAGAATTTTGGGCCGGTCTCTTTCAAATTAACGTTGCGAAGAACTATTCAGAATTTGGGCCTTTTTTGTATAACTTTTGAACTACAGTGACTCGCAGCCATAATCGTACACTCTTTAAAATCGCATAACTTTTTTAGAATTGGTCCAAACGACTTGAATTTTTTTTAAAAGCTAGAAGGATTAGTTTGCCAACTGATGTGTTTCGTCGTTTTCAACAAAAATGCAATTGGTCGGAACAGTGAAAAAAATAGTAAATGTTTTTTAATTTTTTTTTATGAGCCTGTAATGAAAATTCAAAAAACCTGTTTGTAGATTGAAGTAAGTTGTATACATGCTGAAAATTTCATCAAAATCGGTTAACGTTGCTCTGACAAGGGAACATCCCGAACCCGAAAATTCAAAAAATTCTGAAACTTTGTGGATATGGAGGGGATTTCCTTCTGATTACAACGCACATTTTTTTGCTGCCCAAAATCACTCTAAAGGGGTGAAATTAACCCCTGAAAATTCAGCTATTCTCCGATTTTGTGTTATAAATCGCGAATTGTAAAATATTTTTTCATCAAATGATAGATCTAAGTGAAAGAAGTAACTTTTGTCTGGAAACTTTTTTTCTATCTCTTACAGTTCGCGAGTTATAACACAAAATCGAAAAATAGTCGAATCTTCAGGGGTTAATTTCACCCCCTTAGAGTGATTTTGGGCAGTAAAAAAAATTGCATTGTAATCAGAAGGAAATCCCCTACAAATCCATAAAGTTTCAGAATTTTTTGAATTTTCGGGTTCGGGATGTTCCCTTGTGAGCTACAAACGTTTAAAGATCGCAGAATAAGGTCGACAATCGCAGAAATTCCCGAAATCAACGATTCTTGTCCAGCGGTCGCTGGAAGCTCTCCGCTGGGCCAGTGCGTGGTTGTAGTGGAATACGTTTGTGAGGCGGTGTTGCCATTTTACAAGTTCGCGCGCGCACGGGTTGCAGGATTAAACGATGACCCTGTACATGTTATTTCTTCACAGTGTTCAAGCATGCAATGTTATGTAATACATATGTACGCATGCATGTATAGGCCAACCAACGTGCAGCAACACCTATGAAGCAGAAAGCGAACAAAGCCGGTTCATCCCATTTCTTCCTTACCGACTACTTATCCGTTGGTTGTGTAATCAGTTACGCTTTTAAAACTAAGCATTACATAGTTTCTCTCGTGTACACAGCTGATCAGATATATAGAATAAACGTAACATTGAATATGCCATAATATTTCGTAAGTCGAGGCGGGGACGGGAAAGCCCCGTTATCGTATATATGCAGGACATAAGTACCGTCGATTACATATATTTATTAAAAATGTAATAAGGGAAAGTATGCGGTGGTATCTTTATTGCTTTCGCCGACTATTTATTTATAATGAACATTCAAGGAGTCTTGCTGGGGAACGAATTTTTATTACCACTTAACACTTAACGCTTAAAAATATTGCAACTTAAGAAGCATTCTAAAAGCGGTTACAATGCAGCTGCAATGCAAGTACATAAAATCTTTAATGGTGATGCTGAAAGATTCACGAATAATCTTCCTGCTCGCTGTCAGCTTGTTGCATCGAAGCCATTTGCGCGACTGCTTGTAATTGTTGCCACTGTTGTTGCTCGGCCACTGCCTGCTCCTCCCTTGCTTTTGCGAACAGTTCTTGCTGCTGTCGGAGAAGCTCCTCCTCCGGGATTCCCAGATTTTCTAATCTAGTACTTTGACGTCTTCGTTTCGCTGCGACAGCTTTGCAATCTCGTAAAACTGCTTCCGCCTCTGCACTGTAGTCCCCAAATCCGAGCTTCTCCAGTGCTTGGAGGACATGCTCAGCGTTTATAGTTTTCTTTTGTTGCTGATTGCAGATCTCGTTCGCTTCGGAGGACAGTAAATGAATGAACTCGGTGCAACAATTCAATATCAATTCCCGCGATTCATTGGCCACGCGCACGTGTGGCAAAATCTCTTTGATCATTTTATTGATTGATGCGCGAGGTAGGGTTAACTCATCGTCTTCCGTCGGTGATATAGCAGCCGAGGCCATTTCCCTTCTGCAACATTCAAACCAAACCAAACCACATCATCACCTCTTTCTTTCTTTTTTCTTTGACCCTAGCGGGAAGAGGAAATAGCTTCTCTTCCCAAATTATCTATTTATAGATACAAGTCACATAAACTGTGATTAACACCATCCCCTCTACCTGTACATGCGCATACACGCGTACAGATATATATACACACAACGTACGTTTTTACGAAAAATGGTGAGGCTTTGAAACTCAAATAAACACTGTCTCAATATTAAAGATTTCAATGCCTGAAACCCTGTCTCTTCATTTCTTACCCCCGCGATCACATTCCGAAATCATCTTCGAACCATCTAAACTAATCTCTTGCAGTTCACAACCATGCAACTCGCCCGTAGCCTTAACTTTAAAGCGTCATGCTTATCGTTTTATCGCATACTTGAGCATGTCTTGGGTGTTTTCGAACGACGATTATCAGATAAAGTGTGCACGAACGCTGTACTATGGGAAAAAGAAACCACGCATCGTTTAAACTTATTACCCACTTAATTCACCGATGTAATTATTTCCGACTCAACACAGTGTAATATCGCTATTACTAAACATTCTAACAAAAACATGAAATGTTTACGAGAATTCGGACATCACTGATACTGATACACGGTGTGCTGATTTTCCTCTATTTACTCGATCAAACTCGTGTGCAAGGTGGAACTGGATTTATCAGCCCTGTTCAGAATTTAAGTGTAAAAGCTTTCCGAGATGACAAACACGCAGAAACTAACGACACGTATAAATTTTTAAAGCTAAATATCTCTTGGCTAGCTCCAAACAGCGACAGACAACCTTCCTCCTATAGGTAAACATTCCCAAGAAAGTATAGAACAGCATAGACTGCGAATCTTTCCTTAAGACGATTAACATATTTCTTTCATTTAATGCCTTTGTGCATCGTAGCGTAATGGTCACGAGCACACAAACAGGGAATGAAACAAATATCCCAGATTGCCCAGAAGGATCAATCTTATATACATCGAACAACGTCTGGCAACGAACCGTACTATTGCCTGAAAACAGCATGTCGGGCGACATGCCTGACCTCTATATTCGACCAAATTGCTCTTACAAAGTACAAGTTATCACCAATCCAAGAACAAAATTTATGGCAAAACCACCCGAAGTGAGTTGCTATTGTTGTAAATGTTACGCACAAATTACTCGTTGCAGCTGCCTTACAAAAAGATACTCTTACGTTGTACAGATTGTTTATACAGTCCCAGACTGTATAGGTGAAAAATGTACCTGCGCTAATGCCAAATCGATATTACCGATCCCCAATGTCAATGTTATTTACAGAGACGACCAACTTGTCGTTAGCTGGAGCAGCGCGTTTAACAATCTCAACATTCGTTTTTACTCGATCAGGTGATATTATAGAAAATTATAGAAAAGAGTTACTAATCTACGGCGCAAAAATTTGTAAGCTTCAATATTTAATGAGAATCCATGTCTGTGCGCAATTTTACAGTATTGGTGTGCCTCTGTTCGTTTCGAAAGGTGGACTGCCTGTGTATAATATGACAAAGATAGGACAAGTACCCTCTGGGAAGACTGTCTTCTCGTGGAAATTAAAGTCCAACGACCACTCGGCTATAAAAGAAATAAAAGATGGTTATAAAATAGCAGTTAACGCCATTAACGACCATGGTTGCGAAGGAATAGAAGGAAATTTCATCGTACATCTTGCATTGCCGATTAAAAATACTAAAACTGTGAACCATGGCATAGTAAGCTATTAATTATTAATAAGATTAGAAAAATTGAAAGTTGAAACATGTTTTACTTTATGTTTCAGTGGTTCACAGTTATTGGAGTGACGATTTGCTGCATTCTACTGTTTGGAATATTAAGTTTTATATTGTTTCGTAATAACAGTTTCTTTATATTGTATTATAGGAATACTTCTCGGTAAATATTCCAATGGCAAATCTATTAACAGTTCAAACAGGGAACAAAAAATGATATTTCTTCTCTCGTTACTGTAGGATACATAGAATTTCCAAATATAGATCTCAGTGGACCGAAGCAGTTCTCCAAGAACAGAATATTTTGTACGTCGAAGCAGAATCTGAAGTGAGAAAACAGTCTTACACTCGCGATGTGGTAGGGTACAGGACCCAATTACTGACACCTGACCAATTACTGTCACCTTAAGCTATTTTAGTTAAAATAACGAATAAACAAGGTATAGAATATAATCTATAGTATAGATTATAGGTTGAAATACATAATTCTTTTTGTGTATCATTTTGCAACGTTTATTTATTCGTTATTTTAAGTAAAATAGCTTAAGGGGTTATACCTAGTCAGGAGGCCGAAAAGAGACGAATGTTTGTGAATTTTTTTTGGAAAAACTGAAGCATCTATTTTTACAGAACTTTTTGCGCTTAAAAGAGCAACATCTAAAGAAGATTTGAATTTTTTCGTAAAAAAATATTTACGTTTATAATAAAATTACAATCGATATCCAAGCCTTTTATAAAAAGTTGTTTTGCGGTGAGCACTGCAATTCGGAATCGGATTATCTAAAATAAAAAACAAAAAAGATTTCATTAGTATATTAATGTATCTTTCGACTGACCCCCGCGATTTTCGAAATATTAATTTAAAATAAAATGGCGGCCATTTAAAGTTTAAAGGACCTGATTTTCGCGCGAAAAACGGCCATATTTCGTTGATAAAATCGAAAATATACATAAAAAAAAAATGCGAACGATAGTCGATAGATTTTTATATAAAAAATAATCCCACAAAGTATGAGAAACATTGGTGCAGTAGTTTTTGAGATATCGTGCTCACAGTTTTTAAAAAGGCTTCTTGGATGTCGTTGTATTTTTATTATAAACGTTAAATATTTTTCTACAAAAAAATTACCAAATGTTCTTTAAATGTTACTCTTTAAAGTGCAAAAAGTTCTGTGAAAATATATGCTTCCACTTTTTCAAAAAAAATTCGCAAACATTCGCTTCTTTTCGGCCTCCTGACTAGGCCGAAAAGAATCCCCCTTAAGCTATTTTAGTTAAAATAACGAATAAACAAACTATAGAATATAATCTATAGTATAGATTATAGGTTGAAATACATAATTCTTTTTGTGTATCATTTTGCAACGTTTATTTATTCGTTATTTTAAGTAAAATAGCTTAAGGTGACAGTAATTGGTCAGGTGTCAGTAACTGGGTCCTTTACCCTATATAGCGAATACTATGAATACAATTTTCATTACCGTAGGACAATTACAAGGACGAAGCGGGTAGTCTACAAGTACCATTCAAGAGTGTAAAATTGACGCGCGAGTTGGGTGGCGGACACTTTGGGAAAGTGTACCTCGGCCACTTGGACGACACAGATAATACTCTGGTCGCCGTGAAGATGTCTCGACGTGTTGGCGTGCCAACTGAGTCAGAAATACGGCAGCAGTTTATGGAAGAAATCGAGATGATGAAATTGGCGGGGAGTCATCCACATTTAGTGGGCCTCGTAGGCTACTGCGTTCAACCAGACAAACCGATATGTATTTTGCTGGAGTATATGCAAGGCGGAGATCTATTAGCTTACTTACATTTCAGAAAGAGTAATCGAAACGGCAAAGAATGTAAGTGCGTATTGAATTTAAGTACATATTACGTAGTTTATAAGTTCGATTAACACATTCATAGATATTATCGTAATTTCCAGCCGCATATACCAATATTAGTTCTACCACGTCTGATAAACAGAACGCTTACAGATTTAAACAGTTTCTGCCCAAGTACGTAAACATTAGCAATAATAGCAAGGAGAGAGAAAGAGAAAATATCAAAGAAAATTGGATCGGTGGAATCGCGAGGGACCAGTATTTGAAATTCGTAATAGAGATAGCGATGGGTATGGAACATTTGGAAGCTAAGGGAATCACTCATAGAGATCTAGCAGCAAGAAACATTCTAGTTGGCACGGACTTGACTCTTAAGGTAAATAATTTACAGCGGTAAGATAACTGTCCCATGTAACTTTGAGTTTTAATTACAACGATATTCAGATCTCCGACTTTGGACTCTCACGCAACGGCGTGTACGTGATAAAGAACAGCAAAGGAAAGACACACCATCTTCCAATAAGGTGGATGTCGCCGGAGGCTCTACGTGACCGAGCGTTCTCCGCGAAGAGCGACGTGTGGTCTTTCGGAGTGCTGCTCTGGGAAATCGGCACTTTAGGCTCTTTCCCTTATTCAGAGGTGCCGGACGATAATTTAGCGCGTTTCGTCATCTGCGAGAATGGTCGTTTGGAACAACCAGACGGTGTGCCTTTAGACGTTTACAAAATAATGTGCTCCTGCTGGGCAGCAGAGCCTGGGAACAGGCCGGATTTTACGCAACTCCTTTCGAAATTCCGGAGGCTAATTGGGCCCTTCGATCCTGACCCGGTGGCGGCTTCTAATCCCTGTTACTCACTGGCGTTTTCCAACGGAGATTTTTAACGCGAAATTGTCAATAATTAACAGCGATTGGATTGGCAGTGATTGACACCGCTCGCAGAGCTGGATTTACCTTTCAAGGGGCCCTAGGCTGAATATTGGCCCTCGGTTAAATGTAAAAAATAAAATGACGCTGATTTGATTTTTTTTATTAATAATGCTCGTATAATCTAAATAAGAATTTAATTTCAAAATTAACATTGAATATTAAAACTAAACATAACATTAAAAATACAAGTTAATAAAGATAATATAAAAATTGCTAATTTTTCGAAGAAAATATTTAGAATAAAGGCCCCTAGCTAAACGGGGCCCTAAGCCTTGTTAGCCTATAAGGTAAATCCAGCACTGACCGCTCGAAAAAATTCGGAGCCGCTCGGTTTTTACGAGTACTCGACTTTTTTGGAGCTCGACTTTTTGGAGCTTAATTGACAAACAATAACGGACGAACGATTAAAGAAGCAAACGATCGCACAATATTAAATTTTAATATTTGTAGGTTTACGCGGCGCGAATAAAGCTTTTATCGAAACCTAACTAAAGGAAATGTCAGTTGCAACTTACAACTTTCTTCGGATATCGATGTTCGGATTCCTAACCAAACTATGATCAATCCAACTGCACTTGCAAAGCTCTAGGTCTCTACGTTTGGTAATAAATTAGCGAGCTTGGCTAACGTATGCTTCTAACAAAATAAAAAAATGCACTTTCATCCCCGTCGGTATTTTTCACTCGGAAAAATAGGTGCACTCACACTTCGAACGTCAACGTACTTTCCGACGTACATATACGTGTGTTCGATTAGGCGCAGTTGTAAGTATTACATACTTACATATACATGCATACGTGCAGCGATAAGTGCGTTTTTACGTAGTACCTATTTGCAAATCATAAACAAATGATGTGAACTTGTCAATAAAAAACCCTATTTACTTTGGGAATGAAGCGCAGGCCACAACCGCAAGAAATAAGTTGCCTTATAACCAGACAAACACCATGTTGGAAGCATTAGAGGTGGATATTTGAAATTTCAACGATTGCTCGTGCGTTGTGTAGGTAGTTTTATCGCACGCGCGCGCACGCATGTGCGAGTGGCCACTGGCCAGTGCCTAACTTGCACTATCTTGCCTAATATACATTATACATATTACGTACGTATACATAATATAGATAATAGATAGCTGCACGCGGCCGCGCATCAGCATTCTGACTGATAAGCCATCTTTTGAGGTTCACGGGCAACAAACTGATGACGAGCAGACGAGTACGCGGATTATTTCGGGGAAATTAGGAAAAGGCAACGTTGTTGGAGGATCGTATTGTTCAGTATTGTTGGTTAGCATACTCGGTGACAACTCGGTTTATGATGCTCGCGCATCGTTTTTTACTTTTTTCTAATTCCTTCTCTTCCTCGCGATCGTGTTTTGGTGGATAATCGACGGTTGTTCATCGCGGGGACGAAATTTTCACGAGAAAGCATTCTGATGCGGTCGCGGTAAGCTAGCAGTAATCCAAGTGCGAGGAGAGAAGTGCGGCTTCTTATAGGTTATGTAGGAAATTTTGACAATCAGTTTTGTTGTAACGATCAACGCGAGTGTGGTATATATTGTAAGAGGACGTAGCCGGGGCCCGGGACTTGGATGATTCGTGATTGAAATCGAAAGAAAGCAAGAGTATGGGGGAAGAAACGGACACTATAGGTTACGACACAATCGTAGATGGTAAGTTATTTTATTAAGTTGTTTGTTCGTTGAGAAACGTCGTTTCGCATTGTTGACGAATTTGGCGGTTACGTCTCGTGAAGTCGACTGGCAGTGACCGCTCGTTTTTCATGTCACATTGATTTGATCGATACGCATTGAATTGCAAGTGGAGCCAGGGGACGCTTTCCGTTGGCTTCGGTCGCTTCAGGTTGCCTGAGGTCGGGTCGGTTTAAGTGCCCAATCAGGAAACTCGGACAAATTGAATACGTAAGTGCCCCAAGTGGAAAATGCGAGGGTCGTGACCAGGAGCGTAATAGCGCTGGGTCCTATTCCAGCAATCGCGAAATCCCTAGTTTTTATATGCCCCGCCGCAGTGGCTATCGCATTCGGCGGTGTACCCACCGGCAAGTGAAACGAAAAGGAGCAACAGAGAGAAGCCGGCAGCATCAAATACAAAGGATGTATTCGCATAGCGATGCACTGAAATCATAGATACATACATAACCATTCTCGTGGAAACTGGAAAGTTCTCCCGAATCTCCGCGAATTTCTCACCATTTCCGCCAGAACTGGTAGGATGATATTCGCGACCGCAACGTTAGATGTCAGTTCCGTAACGGTTTCCGCAAACAGACATACGATAAGAAGTATCGTGAGTGGATCGATGGATTTCAAAGCGGTGAGTGCGTTTCCTAGGATAGAGGAGAGATTGGAATTGGTGCTGCCGGCCGAAATGGCGAATCCGCCGCCCAGCACTAAGATCAAGCTCCAGTGCATCTTTTGATGTATCATCTTCCACGTGATCATGCTAGCGGACGGCTTTGTCGGCCGGTTAGCAGGATTCGTGTCGAAGGAGCGAAGGAAGTCGAGTTTGGACGGCAAGAGGAAGAACAGAATGGTGACACCGGCAGCCGCCGTCGAGTCTTTCACGTGCCTGGAATGAAAGACAGTAGTGTTACTTCTAATACCTACCGTTCCTTTCACGGTCCTCCGTAAGAGTGAAAGGAGCTTATTCATTGTCAGGTTATTCGTATGCGCGATACGTACAAATTGGTGATGTATGTTGGCCAACCGCGCACGAATCCGGGACTCCTGAAGAACCAAAGCAGGACGACCGTGACGAAGAGGACGCCAACGGAGGATTCGTGCCACGTAATCGGGCCAAGTTCTTTGTACTTCTTCTGGATCACGGCCGCGGCGACCTTCTCGCCTTGCGCGCCAATATCAATGGCGCGGGCGTCCTTGCTCCCCGGCCGGAACATTCCCATGTACATTATTTGAAGCCACAGCCACGTGAGAAGTCCCATCAGGAGCATTGCGGGAACCGCGTATAGCATCCAGGATGTTAGGCTGATGCCCGGGCTATGTGGGAACCGTCTGCAATAGGAAGGAAGCGTCTACGTCTATGTTTACGTCTACGTCCGACAATCATAGCAGACTTGCTGAGTTAGCGATTACTTTTCGAAGAATCCCTTGAACGTCAAATTGGTCCCGGTCCCGACCAACGTGCCCACCCCTCCGATACTAGAAGCGTACGCTGCCACAAGGTAATACACCATGGTGACGCGCGTCGGTTTTTTCGCCCTGTAAAAGTCGAACGGCTGAATGATAGGAGGTGGTAATTTCTAACGGAGGGTATGCTCCTACGTACGGCTCTGCAGCATCTTCTCCGCCACAGCTATTCTCCTCGCAAACGAACATGCTACCCAAGTCTTGCTGTAACACGGGAATACAGAATTCTTACGAGCTCGCGCGCACCGTAGGGCCAACCGGGGCTATAGTCGTGTTCAAATTTATTGGCCGGTGAGTTCGGTTTCTCGAGCAGCGCGCGAGGAGAAATCAGCCACTACCACCTGACGATCGTGGATTGGCAGTTGAAGTTCCTTAGGATCTTGGTGAGAAGCTAGAGAAAAGTAGCACCGAGGCAAGCAGCAGGTGGTGGGAGAATACCCTTCACGAAACTCACCGGCCAATAAATCTGAACACGACCTTAGTTGACTAATTTTTAACATTTCGTGCAAAACCTCCGCGCGCCGGATAAAATAATATATCGTAAATTATAGTCAATGTATCACGTTTCCACAAAATATTCGTGAAGAAACATCAAGGAGTATTTAGTGGACAAAAATTCATAAATAGTAGAAACAAAAATATTATTTTCTGTCGATCTTTTTAGATTTTTCATTCTCACTAATAGAACACCTAAGTGTTTGTCATAGAATTTATTCCATAATACAACAATTAAAGGGAATTAATGGGTAAAGGACCCAATTACTGGCAGCCAACCCAATTACTGTCACCAGTTATTTTACTTAAACGTTTATTTATTCGTTATTTTAAGTAAAATAAGGTGACAGTAATTGGGTTGACTGCCAGTAATTGGGTCCTTTACCCTATAGTCAACTAGTCCTGTCTCCCCCACCGTGTCGTATCGCTTACCGCTTCGAGTTCCAGAAGAACGGTCTCGACGATGGGTAACATCATGGCGGTAGCGGCGGTATTGGAGATCCACATCGATAGGAACATGGTCACGCAAAACAGCCCCAGCGTCAATCTGCGAGTTATGCGCAACTTGTTTATAACGGCTAGCCGTGTGCTGGGTATACAAATTACCTTCGATGACTGCAGCCGATCGTTTTAATGATTAACAGTGCCACCCGCATGTGTAGGCCAGAGCTTTCGATGGCGATCGCTATGACCATGCTACCGATAAACATCATCGTGGTATCGTTCATGTAGCAAGCGCAAGTCTCGCTGGTGCTCATTATACCCATTAACGGGTAGAGGAACACAGGAATCAAACCTGTGATCGGCAGGGGTAGCACCTCGGTCATCCAGAACATTGCCATCAAACCGACCACGTAGAGACACCGCATCGCTACCACCTGTACGCCGAATCGAGACGTTTCCTTCTTTTTCCTTTGCGAAACGAAGATAGGTACAAACGGAAGAAAGAACCGAAAAGAAGAAGTAGAAGAAGAAGAAGGAAACGAGCAAGATGAACCAAAGAGAAAGAATGAAATGTGGTGTACCATGCCGTGGACAAACCTCGGTGGTCGCGAAGATCAGGATAGGCAACAGAATCACCGGCCATAATACGATCACGAACGATTTCCAATAAATGAAGAGGAAACGGACCATCAGACTGCCGGTCTTTCTGAAACGGATAACATATAGATAGAGTCAGATTTATACAGGGTCAGCATTAGGGTGGTCCTTATAGGGTAAAGGACCCAATTACTGTCTCCTTAAGCTATTTTACTTAAAATAACGAATAAATAAACGTTTAAGTAAAATAGTTTAAGGTGACAGTAATTGGGTCCTTTACCCTATGTATGGTAAAAAATTAAATTTTTTAAAAATTGCTTCTGACCCTCTAAGAAGCTTCCAAATAGTTTAAAAGAATTTCGTCTAAAATTTTATTAAAATATATTAAGGATTAAAGGTCGCTCAATGGCAATGGAATATTACTATTTTGGTATAAATTTAAAAAAAAAATGTTTTCTTTTACAGCTTGTTCTAACTGGTTTGGGGACTGAAGAATTGGATGAGTTTCGTTGTTATAGGTGCTAGGGCCAGTATCTAGTATGGTACCCAGTTTTACCCAGGCCACGGTGTAAAATCGTAAAAACGGATCATATTTTAAATCATTATTTTTTGTATTTTTCCTGCTATTAAACAAATTTGATATGTACTATTATTTAAAACAGAGTTTATTCTAATGAATCCCAATTTATTTTTTACTTAATAATGTCAAAGTTACGAGATTTTATTCTTAACGTCCCAATTTTGCCCCGGTCTCTTCTACATGCGAACTATAAAGAGTCCTTAAGGGACCTTTATATATGAAAATATACAAATAAAAAACACGGAGATATTTTTTTGGTCAAATCAAAGATTTTAAGGGGGTCAGACAATATATATTTTAAAGTTGAAAATAAGGACCACCCTCGTCAGCATTTTATCTTGCAACCCGCGCTCGCGCGAACAGGTAAAATGGCAACAGCGCCTCACGGGCGCATTCCACTGCAACCATGCATCGGCCCGGGGATTGGAAGGTTGCCAGCGACCGCTGGGCAGCAGTGTTGCCCGAGTTTGGAAAATTTTAGGATGGTCTCTTTCAAATTATCGTCGCAAAGAGCTATTTATAATTTCACGAATTTCGCACCCCAGAGTACTCAAATGAGGTTTGAAAACAATGTCGACTGGTCTCGTACCCACCTCAATTTAAAAAATTTTAGCTACGACAGGGATGACCGCGGTACTATACCCCTGTACAGAGAGATTTTTCGCCACCTGCGTGGAAAAGCCTTAATAATGGCACAACGTTTCAAAAAATGACATTGAAGGAAGCCGGTATAGGCGTGGCGTTGAACAGCTAAAAGGTCAAAACATTCAGACACAAAAATTCTAGAAAAATATTCAAACACCGCTACAATCAAAGACACATCCTATTAGTTACCCCTTATGTCCGATCTATGTGTGCACTGCATTAAGGATAAAATTATAAAACAGAAAACCAGAACTATAGACTCTGAGGTCTGCCTAACTAAACCATAATTGAACAAAAATTTAATTTTTTAGTTTAGGAAAGTAATGATACAGAAACAACTAGCCTATTGTTTACCAACACCATGAATTTTAAAAAACGCATTAAATACAGTATCAAATAGGGTAAAGGACCCAATTACTGACACCTAACCAAATACTGTCACCTTAAGCTATTTTACTTAAAATATCGAATAAATAAACTAGAGTATATAATCTTTCTTCATTTATTTATTCGTTATTTTAAGTAAAATAGCTTAAGGTGACAGTAATTGGTTAGGTGTCAATAATTGGGTCCTTTACCCTAAACAGTTTGAAACAGCTTTTCACAACAGTTATGGTTAAAAAATTGATAAAAGAAAAATTAAGTAAACGTAAAATATGATAAATTATCCATTATTAAGAAGGTTAAAAAATTATACGAAAAAAAAAACAAATTCTTCAACTCGGGCCGAAAAATTCCGAATAACTCTGCGACGTTAATTTGAAAAAAACCATCCTAAAATTTTCGAACCTCGGGCATTAGTGCTGTCCAGCGGTCGCTGGCAGCTCTCCGATCGCCGGGCCGGTGCATGGTTGTAGCGGGATGCATCCGTGACGCGCTGTGGCCATTTCACCTGTTCGCGCGAGCGCGGGTTGCAAGATAAATTACTGACCCTGTACTTGTACAATATATCTCTAGAGTAAACTTGTTAGATGGAAAACAGCTGATTTCAGGAATTTCGTGATTTTCCACCTTATTCTGCGATCTTTAATTATCCGCGTTTATAGCTCAGAGCAACGTTAACCGATTTTCATGAAATTTTACACATGTATACAAGTTACTTCAATCTACAAACAGGTTTTTTGAATTTTCATTATAGGCTCACAAAAAAAGTTTAAAAAACGACGTTTACAATTTTTTTTCCTATTCCAACCAATTCCATTTTTTTTCAAAACGCCGAAACACGCCACTTACAAGGAAATATATCGAATCCGAAAATTCTGATTTTAATGAAACTCCGTACGATTGTAGAGCATGTCGGAGTATGTAAGAAACGATTTTTTTTTTCTGCGGAAAAAAACACTCTGAGGGGGTGAAATTAACCCCTGAAAATCCGGTTATTAACCCGATTTTGTGTTATAACTCGCGAATTGTAAGAGATAGAAAAAAGTTTCAAGACAAAAGTTACTTCTTTTAATTAAATCTATCATTTGGTAAAAAAATTATTTTACAGTTCACGAGTTATAACACAAAATCGGGTTAATAACCGGATTTTCAGGGGTTAATTTCACCCCCTCAGAGTAATTTTCCCCAGAAAAAAAAATCGTTTCTTACATACTCCGACATGCTCTAAAATCGTACGGAGTTTCATTAAAATCAGAATTTTCGGTTTCGATCAAAAAAAAAACTCAATTCAGTCTATCCAACAGCTCTCCGAGTCGAATGAAATTCAAAAGATGATACATACCTTCTGTTTGCGGAATCCACGATTTCCGGGTATGGATCATCGGGCTTTGCGTCCATTGCTCCCTACCGAGCGAAAAGCATCATTATTTTCACCAACTTATAAATCGAAAAGGAGTAGTTTCTTTAATTACGTTAACTCAACTCTCCCGCTACATACGCGCCGCGCGCTCTCCGTAGCCTACAGTCTTCATTTTTTTGTACAACATGCTTTCACGGATTACAAGCTAAATAATTTTGATAAGCGACATAAAACCAGATTGAGGTCATCTGACTCGGACGCGGTTCACGAATGGGTCGTTTAATTTATTCTTCGGCCAACTTTATGGACGTGTATCGTTCGCTATTGTTAGCTACGACTACGCTGGACATAAAAAACCGAGATAACATCTTAAGCCCGAAATCGTGATTTCACGGTTTCGTTATTCCGGTATGGGCTTCCGGTACGCTTTTCTACCTTTTCCATTTGTTTTTCTACCGTTATCAACAAAATCGAAATAAACTGGTGAAAGCAAAGGACCGCTATCGCGGCAGAAATTGCCCGCCGATCGACGAGTTTCTTCCTGTACCCCACACTTGACAACTCTGCGCTACATATATGCACGTGGACACATTGAATCACGAACGAGTTCAGCGGAGGAAAACTGCTACGGAACAAATCGAATCGGGCGACAATGGTTTATCATAATGTCGAAAGGGATCGCGACAGTAATAATTGACAAGGGCAACGTATCCACCTGGCTGTATGCCTTTACACGAACTTCCTTCACGATTGATGAACTCGATACAACGACACGGCATCGGCTCTGATTGAAACCGATCGATTCGATATCGCGTATTGGATCGATATAGCTATGTATATGCATGGAGGTTTGAAAGAATGCATGCTGTCGAGTCACCGAATAATCATCCGATTACCGTTGATCAAACGGCAAATTCTTATTCTCCGCACGTTGCCGTATGTACGTATACTGTCTCGAGAGTGGAATCAAATTCTCTGTTTCGAAAAGCAGGTCCACTTTCGATAGCTGCACGCACGCTGCTGCACCACTGCCCGTTCTGCTCAAAGGCACGCACAGGCCACAGTCGAACCTCTTGCGATTAAGCTATCACCCCTCTCTTCTAGTTTGCGCTCTCTCTCTCTCTCTCTCTCCCCCCGCCCCCCTCGTTTCCTTCTTCTTTCTCTTCTCCCTCCTCGCCTCCTTCGTCCTCCTACTCTTATTCCTGCTTTATTTTTTGTTTACCCCTACCTTAAGGTTCGTTGCTGTCTTGTTGGTTGGTTCTTAAACGACTGGTAAGTGAACCCAATGGAGCACTGGCTCACGATCGCGACACAAACCGTTGTCATATCTGATCGGTCAACCTTGGTGCGCTACCGATTATAAGTCTATCGACAGCTTATCGAATCCAATACAGGAAGTGTGCAGTATATTTGGAATTGCAGTTTGTTAAGGACGAATAAAAAATTACGACGGAGGATGGGAAGAAATAAAAATGCTTAATATCGTAGGGGAACTAGTAAATTTTTATGTTTCAAACTCTCAGTAATAATAGTGTAATTAGAATTTCGACCGCATTTGTAGAATAAATAAACGAGAGTGATTTCGGAAAATCAATCTCGTTTATTTATACTCGGTAATAATAAAAACCAAAAAGTAACTGAAATTTTGGTTGGAATTAAAAATTGACAGCTAGTACCGATTTCGTTAAGGTGCTGGTAATTTGGAATACCGGTATTTACCTGTACTTTATAAATTTAAAAAAACATATAGATAATATAATTATTTTTATTTTAGGATTAAATCAGGCTGAAAAACCATAATATAGGGAGAATCTTGGGATAATTTAAATGGAGAGCGTTGGCCCAAACCGACGCGAGGTGACGTGGCGGAAGCCGTTACGCGTGAAACAAAAGCATCGCTAAGCTTTGGAATATTCCAAATTACCTTCACTTTCGGTATTCCGAATTAGCAGCGTGGCATTGTAATCTACAATTTCATGTCACACTTTGTACTCGCGAAATTATCGTAAAACTCACACGGAACCATACAAGGAACATGCACATGAGTAAATTAAGTGTTTAACTCTAAAATTTTGACATCTTTTAACAAGATTGACGTTTTCGTAGTTTGCAGATTAAGTGGAAAATGTTAAAATGGTGGTTCATCCACAAATTAGGGCTGGAGTATTTGTCGAATTTTTCGGTATTCGAATATCCGAATATTTCAGTTGCTCAATTATTTGGCGAAAATAATTCGAATACTATTCGAATATTTAATTATTTAAATACTATAGTGTGAATTATAAATCAAGTTCTTTAGGTTCATTTTTTTACAAGCTTTTATTTAGTTTCAGTTGTGAGTTCGTTAGTTTGTCAGGGTGAAATTTTGTAAGCTAATAACTTGATTTCTAATTCACATCATACTATTCGAATACATAAATATTCGAATACTAACATTCGAATACTTGTAAAATATTCGAATATTAAATTACACTAGTTTACAGTCATTTTGTTATGTAGACTCCGCTATGAAATTCTTATGTAAGATGGTCCCCTAAACTCAAAAATCGACATGAGAAAAAATCCTATGAATACGTTTTTAAGATATCGTTCGATGAATATTTTTCGTAATTTTTTAAAAAGACGACCCGACGTTTTTGTCCATATAGAACACTTGGAGTTGACCAATTTGATCGCGACAGTTCTTAAATTAAAGGTAATTGAATTCCATACAATTCTTTCCTGTAATTTTTTCCAATCGGACCAATAATTTAGGCGGAATCGAGCGAAACTTAAGAAACATGTAATGTTTTGGGGTCGAAATTAAAATCGAAAATCCACTACATGGCCTGAAAGACAGAAATTATCATGTGACGTCCAGTTTCTTATTTTTTATGTAGAGTGCACACCCTTACGAAGAAAACAAGCCCAAGTTGAGTAAAATTCATGCACAAATAAGGAAGTTATGGGCGATAGAGTGGGAGTGCATATTTTTAACATTTTCCCTCTTTTTGGATTTCCTCCTGTTTCTTGGCGAATTACGTAATTGTCTCCAATGAAAACAAATTTAAATGTATTTTATTTTATTTTTAAAAAGCAATTCTGGTTCTTTCTGTTTCTTTTGCCTACATTAAGATCAGTTTCTTTTACAAGGAAAAAGTCGTAATCACCCACCATTGATTTATCACAGAATCCTGGGTAGCGTCTCTCAATATTTTTCATCTGCTCAAGATAGGGAATAGGGAAAAAGTTGAAAATAGGCACTCCCACTCTATCGCCCATAACTTCCTCATTTATGCATAGATTTTGCTCAAGTTGGGCTTGTTTTCTTCGTAAAGGTGCGCACTCTACGCAAAAAATAAGAAACTGGACGTTACATGATAATTTCTATGATTTTCAGGCTATGTAGTGAATTTTCGATTTTAATTTTTGCCCCAAAACATTAAATTTTTCTTAAGTATCGCTCGATTATGCCTAAACTATTGGTCCGATTGGAAAAAATTGCAGGAAAGAATTGTATGCAATTTAATTACCTTTAATTTAAGAGTTGTCGCGATCAAGTTGGTCAACTCTAACGCGAGATATGGCCAAAAACGTCGGACCGTCTTTTTAAATAAAAATTTACCAAAATATTCATCGGGCGATATCTCAAAAACGTATCTATAGGATTTTATCACATGTCGATTTTTGAGTTTAGGGGACCACCTTACATAAGACCTTCATAGTGGAGTCTGCTTCAAAAATAATTTTTTGGATTTTGTAAACAATGTAAACTAGTGTTATTCGAATAGTCCCAGTCCTTCAACAAATGCGATTAGTTAACAAGTCATTAACCCCCTTTTTGTCTAAGATGGTGCAAATTACATAGACAGCGTTAGCAGTTTAATACTTGGGTATTCAAAATATGCTGCGTCTCCTCTACGCAGTCAGGAACTGTTGCTAATTTTGCAAACTATGTTTATTCTCCATGCGAGCAGAAAGATACAGTTGCCCTTTTCAGATGATACGCTCGTTAGAACATTCAAAGAGCCTGAGATCAGTAACGATTAAACCCAATTAAAAGCGTAGAACTAAATGCGCTTGATTCGAGTCTCGTATTTCGAACCGCGTTGAATTTCATGCGTAGGCTCGTACAGCAAGTGCTTGATTTTAATTTTGAATCGATTACACCACCACCATCCGCCATTATCTTGATCGTACGGAGAGCAACTGCAAAAATATTACCAGAACGGTTTACCTCTGTAAGCTGCTGTGATGATCCGGAACAATTAAAAAATCCGAAGCACGCGTACTGTCTAAATTAATTTAATTGGGTAAATAAAAGTTAAACCCCCCTCCTGTGTGTGTGTACCTATTATGTAAACGCATCGTGCGCTAAAAATCAAGAATCTGAATATCAACATCAACACAGTTGTTTCCTGCTCGCAACTTTGGTGGAAAAGGAATTTCCAAGGTTCGAAGGGACGAGCGGACAGAGGTCCGCAGGTAATGCAGGTATAAGGGAATTAGGGAACCTAATGGGTCGAAAGCAACCATTCCGTCGCGTCGCGGTCGTAGCTATAGCCCATGCCTCATGGGGTGGTTTAGCTTCGGAACTGTATAAGTATGTATACAGGGTCAGCATTTTATCTTGCAACCCGCGCTCACGCGAACACGTAAAATGGCAACAGCGCCTCACGGACGCATTCCACTATAACCGCACCGGCCCACAGTGTTCCGCGTATATGGGCGTTTGGGACAAAACTCATAACTTCCGAACTAATCAGTTTTCGCCCTAAGTACCCTAATACTTTTTTAAAGAGAATATAAAAATGCATCGATTGGTGTATACAAATATATACAGTTACGTTAAAAAAATTAAGGCGATCTTGATTTTTTAGTGAATAAAAAGTTTTTTATTAATATTTACTTTCGCAATTTGTTGTCAACTGTATACTGACTAACTTTTGTTCGAGACATTTTTTTATCAAATTATTTTTTTCGCGTGTATCGCGTTTAACTGCTATTTTAAAACTGAAGACAGCATCCAGAATGGAAAATTCATGGTAGATATTGTATAAACAATTGGAAAAAGCATATCGGATGTGTAGATTCACATAAGTGTCTTATGCTTTCGCGGGACACACGAGAGGAGCTCCGGCGACTACGCTAAAGGCCGGAGCGGTGAGCGTCTTAATAATGATTTTGGCTATATTTCGGTTTTGTGCAAATATGTGCAGCTGAAATTGACGTTAATATAAAGTTTAATGACCCCTGAATCAATATTCGAAAACATCACGGAGGTATTTTTCGGTGTTTTTTTTTTAAAAGTCCAATTGAAATTGGAATTGTTGGTAAACATTTAACATAAAAAATTAGTACAAATTGTTAGTATTGTAAAAAGCTGACTCGGCAGTTTTGAAGGTATGACAATATTAAACACAACTTATAAACATCAAATGAAAAGCATAAATATTCTGTGAATGGCACGTGTTTGAAAAAATGTAACGAAATTTGTAATGAATTTCTAGTATCACTTTTGACAACAAAATAAAAACTTCAGCAGCAGTTATGGGTAACATTGAAATCTACGTTCCTTTCTTAACATTTTAAGATAAATGAATTTGTGGATCAAACATTTCGGATTCTTGACTTTTGTCCATTACGCGAAACACTGTGTGGCCGGGCGATCGAAGAACTGCTAGCGACCGCTGGACAGCAATGATGTCCGAGCTTCGAGAATTTTAGGATGGTCTCTTTCGGATTAACGTGGCAAAGAGCTATTCGGAATTTCTCGGCCCAGGTAAGCAAGTCGCGCGGTCCGCTTTAAGGATTAGTTTACCATTCGCATTTCAGAGTACGGTAATGAGGTTTGAAAATAATGTCGACGGGTTTTGTACCCGACTCAATTTAAAAAATTTTAGCTACGACAGGGTTGACCGCGGCGCTATAGGGGAGACCGGGGCAAAGTGAACCTCGGGTAAAATGAGCTTCCTTAATTTATTCTTTAACAATAGAATATATTTACAAATTTTGGTGACGTAATAAATGTTGTAATACCACAATGATAATTATGCACATTCAGATATCGAGAAATGAAAATTCAGTTAAAAAATTAAAAATGAAGTTTTAGAGACTTCCAATGAGGAAGATGACTGCAAATTTTTCCCACCCGTGACGCCACCAGCACACAGTCCCATTTACCAGGGCTGCGGAGTCGGAGTCGGAGTTCAGAAGAATTTCTGATTACCGGAGTCGGAGTCGGAGTCGGAGTCGAAAAAGTATATACCGACTCCATATTAGTAAATTTTATAAAAATCCGAGTCTGTTGAGCTCTACGTGTTTATACACGCTCGCGATATATTTTTGTTTGACACTCGTACGACGAATGCAAGGTCATTTTGGCATGTCATATATATAAATGCAAGAGTCGCAGTCGGTGGTAAAAAAAAAGAGGAGTCGAGGTCGGAGTCGGGAGTTTTGACTGCCGACTCCGCAGCCCTGCCATTTACACAATACACAAATAAAAATTTCACGCGCAAACAATGGGGAAGATGACGCAAAGCTCGACGCAGATGGCGCCACTAGCGCATGTACTATGGATGTGCCTGAGTGCGTATGTGTGAATTGTTTGCGCGCGAAATTTTCATTTGTGTATTGTATAAATGGGACTGTGTGCTGGTGGCGTCACGGGTGGGTAAAAGTTGCAGTCATCTTCCTCATTCACACATACGCGCCTTAGACACATCCACAGTACACGCGCTAGTGGCGCCATCTGCGCCGAGCTTTGCGTCATCTTCCCCATTGGTTTTCTGCCGATTTAGCTTTTTGGATAAATGAGTCTTAAATGTGTTATTTTAACTCCAAATTTTTTCTGTGCGTTTATAACAAGCTTATAAGCATATATGTACACGCGTTTGAGAAAACATTAATACTAACAATATTAAATAATTAATTTTCCATTGAGTACACATTCGGTGTAAAGTGACCGGGGTAAACTGATCTGCAAATGGCTGCTAAGAACCAATGCGCAAGTGAATGTGCGCAATATCCTAACCTGTCAGTTGGCTAGAAAACCACGCGGCGTGATGGAACAGAATCTAACCTCAAAAAAAATGAAAAATCTGCTACAGTTTTTGACAACCACGGTACAAAAAAGCCAGAAGCTGCCGTGCTGCACACGTCATTCCAGCGCAAGGGGTTAATATTTATCTATATCCTTAATTAAAGTTCTTATTTTGTTGCGCCTCACTTTGCCCCGGATAGTAACTCACTTTAGACAGTTTTGGCATTTTCTGTTCAAATTGAATTTTAATATACTTTAAGTTTATTTTAAGTATTGATATTCGTCATTTATCACTAGTAATGTTAAAATTATATTATAAATCTATTCCCACACATTTTTATTGAAAGGGAAAAATTGTATTCGACTTCAAACTTTTTCGTCCCACTTTGCCCCGGTCTCTCTTACCCCTGTAGGGAGAGATTTTTCGCCATCTTCCTGTAAAAGCGATAATAATGGCGCAACGTTCCAAAAAAATGACATTGAAGGAAGCCGGTATAGGCGCGGCGTTGAGCAGCTAAAAGGTTAAAATATTCAGAAACAAAAATTTTAGAAAAAAATTCAAACACCGCTACAATCAAAGACACGTCCCATTAGTTACCGATCTATATATGCACTGCATTAAGGATAAAATTATAAAACAGAAAACCAGAACTATAGATTCTGAGGTCTGCAGAACTAAACCATAATTGAATAAAAATTTAATTTCTCAGTTGAGGAAAGTAATGATACAGAAACAACTAGCCTATTGTTTATCTACACCATGAATTTTAAAAAGCGCATTAAATACAGTATCAAATAAACAACTTGCAAAAGCTTTTCTCAACAATTATGGTTAAAAATTGATAAAAGAAAAATTAAGTAAAAGTAAAATATGTTAAATTATCCATCATTAAGAGGGTTAAAAAATTATATGAAAAAGTCCCCAAATTCCTCAACCCGGGCTGGGAAATTCCGAATAACTCTTTGCAACGTCAATCCTTATCTCAATACCCGAAATGTACGACATTGTTCAATACCCAGGGTACCCGGCTGCCCACCTACTGAATTCCTTGATTAAATGCTTTGTATTGTTGGGAAATCGTTTCTTTGGTATTATATTCGACAAATGCGAGATAGAAGTACAAACAGGGGACCTATACGTGTTACCTAGCCTATTATAACTTACACAAAATGGGCCTGGAAACGGATTTACCATGTCGCCACACGGTCGATTTCGGGCCCCAACGAACTGTGGCTGTTTGAAATTTGGAATTCGACGATTAGCAGAGGCTATAACGCAACTATTTAGGGCTATTCCATAGCTTCAAATAATGCAAATTCTTCTGAGCAGTGGGAGCAAGGCGATGTGACAAACAAGCTTGTGACCAGAGTTGGGCATTATTCAACTAACCTTCGAATAAAAATTTCGAATAAAATGGAGTTAGTCGACTAAGTTTTTATTCGATGAACTCGAATACAAATTTCGAATAAAGTGAAGTTATTCGAGAATAACGAATAAGTTCTTAGTCGAATCAATTTTTAGTCGTTATTCGTTATTCGAAGGAACTCTGTGGCGACTGTTGTCACGAATAAGCTGCTTCGGCTCCAGTCCCGTGGCCCTCGACCCGACCGTAGGGCTTCCGGCGGAGGCCGAGTGCTTCCGGCAGTGGCCGAGGTCCTCGGGTTCTGACCCATGCTTATTCGTGTCGCTTAGCCGCCACGGGGGTCCTTCGAATAACGACTAAAAATTTATTCGACTAAGAATTACTTATTTATTTAAAGTTATTCATTGAATAAAAAAGCATGTCAAACAAAAGTTCTAAATCCGGACAAGGAGCATCTTTTATGTTGTATACCTTTTTTAGTGCGACAAATGGTTCTCGAAAAACTTAAAAAAAAACATTTTTATTTATCAAATTTTGAAAGTTTCAATCCTTCTCAAACACTTTTTATTTATTGAAGCGAAAAAAAATTGTAACTTTTATTTTTGAGGTCTATATTTACAAACATTTAAGGTCGGGCATATACCGAGATATGCCAAAAGATACAAATTTTTTTCCTCATTTCCAGTGTTTGATATGTCATGAATGTTCCCTGAAAATTTGGAACCGAAATTCGCAAAAGTATCATTGGTAACAGAGACGCAATGCACCATTAAGCTTTAGGGTTGAAAATAAAAAATACACATTTCTTTTAGGGCTGTATAGTCAGTCGTTGCGTATTTTTAAGATCTAGGCTAAGAGGTTAGTAGAGGATGCCGCATGCTTACTCAAGACGATCTTAAGAATAAGCAACGACTGAGAATACCACCGCCCATGGTCTTCATAAATAAGAAATGTTCGAGACATATTTAAATTTTCAAAGTTTAAAAGAAAAATCGGACTGAAGAATGAAGAATATAATCTTGCCCTTTTTAGGCAATAAAAAGGACACTATGAATCAAATAAAAAAATCCGCGCTGTCAAAAAGCTGAGTAATAGTGTATCATATAGCCATGCAAAATTTAATGTAAATCGGTTGAATAGTTTTTGACTCATCGTGGATAATATGTTTGAAAATCGTGTTTTCAAGAAAAATGCATTTGAATACCTCACTTCTGATGTCTATATCTTCGATATTTTTGCGAATTTCGGTCTCAAATTTTCAGGAAACATTCATGACATATCAAACACTAGAAATATAGAAAAAGAATTTTGTTATCTTTTTTCATATCTCGGTAGGTATATGCCCCGCCCCTTTAAAAAATAGTCCTAGAAAATAAAAATTACAATTTCTTTCGCCTTCATAAATAACAAGTGTTTGACAAGGATACAATCTATCAAAATTTGAGAAAACAAAGTTTTTTTTAGATTTTCGGATTTCGTGCGAAAACCATTTGTCACCGGAGTAAAAATAATAAAACATAAAAACTAGTCCTTGTCTGGATCTACAACTTTTGTTTCACACATTTTTTTATTCAATCAATAACTTGGAGGATATTATATAAAATCGACTTTGAGACCGTGACCTGTTAAATAATTATTTAAATGTTTAAGCGCCCAGGGGCAGTTTTCCCGTTATCCGATCGGACTCAAACTTTACACAGATTTTTTTTATTATTTGGAACTATTCTGGAGGGTGCCCCGAAGAAAATTCAAAAGTCGAAAATAAGAGCCACACTAGTATACATATGAGTCGTTATTTTTGAAAGTGGTATAAGTCCATTTATTAAAAAAATGAGTTAATGGTAGTTTTTATTTATATTTATAATATTACAGTCAATAGTGTACAATGTCCTCATTAATTAATCAAAAAAGTTATACTGTATAATGCTATTGCAGGAATGTTTTCTTTTTTTGAAAGTGATAGAAGTCCATGTTTTGGAAAAATCACTATTCTAAGTGTAAAGGAGAAATAAAATTGAAATATGAATAAGTTTGTTATTATTAGTTCTCTTAACGAAATAATTTATTTTTCATAATTGTTTATTTATAAATTCATTATAATATAAGGAAGTAAGTAATGAAGACACGTATATCTTCATTTTAATTATTATTTTTTACATTAAAAAATACATTTCACAAAAGCCAACTACAATTAAAATAAAAATTTAAAATTACTATTGTTTACACATATTTTTCATAATATGTTATTATTGACAGTGGTATAAGTCAATTTGCAGCTAAAAAGTCTTTTATATTCTATAACATTTTTATTAATTATTATTGCATAATAAAATTTCATAAATTTATAATTCTAAAAACATTACCCGATTTGATTAGCGTATGCGAATATTTTTAAATTGATTGAAACGCAAACCCTTATACAGTAAATCCTCGTTATCAGCCCGATTCTACCACGCGTTAGGAGCCCGGCGACCATCCCCACCATTTCTGTGAATCCTTCGGACGAGAGTGGGGGAACCCAGGAATAAGGGAGAGGCTCTTTTATTTCCTCTCGCTCGCTCATTGGGTTATCTCACTCGCGCCAGTGGCCGTGCGGAATAGTGTCCAGTCGCGTTAGGAGCTCGCCGTCAGCCCCGTTCGTCGGGCTGTTAACGAGTATTTACTGTATATCTCAATATTCGAATAAATAGACTCATACCACTTTAAAATACAACGTCTCACATGCACTGCTAGAGTCTAGAGTATCGTTCAATTACTGTTAATCCAACAACTCCCATTGATAAATTCTTTCAGAAAAATACAGGATTTACGCCAGCATATCTTTCGCGGTACTACTGCTGGGTATCGGAGTTCCCCTCTGGTGGCACACGACCGCGGTGCCGCGCGTTCCGCTCCCTTACGCTGGTATCGAGCGCCTCACCGATCTAGATGTCACCATCAAGACCAAAATCATCGTCGCTGCCTTGTCTCAGGACCGAGCCGAATCCTTGACTCGCGATATAATGGAAAGTTTCAAGAGCGCCGGTAAGTCTGCGCTGGAAATCTCTTAAGGGGAGGTTCTGATCCAAATGTCGATTTTTTTTTATTTCATTTTTCGAATGTTCAACCTTTTAGGAAAACGTGTTTAATTTGAGTTAACGTGATTTGTTGAAATTCGTAAAATTCCCTAAGTTATAGGCATTTGAGTAGCGGCAAATGCATGGATAACACCCAGCGACTCGGCACTTACGTAAAACTTCAAACGCGTTTTCCTCGGAACAGCGTTCTCAAATCGGTGGGACCTGTATCTCCAAAAGTTATTATCCGATTCGACTGAAACTTTTTTTATTTTGAAGAATATACTTCTGGCTAGGGGGGGGGCTAAAAAAATATAAAAAGTTGAAAATTATAATTTTCAAACGCGATGAAAGGACGAAAAATACAGAGAAAAGTGATTTCAAACTTGAAGTGTCGTTATTTTCTAAAAAAATGTAATTTTTGTAATTTTTTTAGCCCCCCCCCCCCCCCTAGCCAAAAGAATAATCTACAAAATAAAAAAGGTGTCAGTCGAATTGGATATTAACTTTTGGAGGTACAGGTCCCACCGATTTGGATCAATTTTTTGACGCCTTGACTTTAACGACTCCCCAGGGCTGTCTGCAATGATTAATTATAAAACAAAAAATATATTTCTATAATTTAAGACATCCTGAATACAATGCAAAAAGTCCCATTAAATTATATATAATAGTTTTCCTTTAATTAATTCTTAAATATCACCTATTTTTTTGGGCTCTAGACCAGAACCTCCCCTTAAGTTAGACTGTTAGAGAAACCACTGTTGCACCAGTTTGTTGTCTTTCCAGACATTTACCGAGTAGAGGTGGTGTACCAAGTGTTATCGAGTAACTTGGCGTTTCCCGTGTCCACGCATCGCGAATTCGAGAAGCTAGCCGCGTCCGGGTTCGAGCTCGATGTCGGTGAAATGTTGCTGTTCGAGACCAGGGCTCTGTACAACACGGTTCTCGTCGGTCCCAAACGAATGCTTTTCTTCTCCATGGAGACCAGTGAGTACAAGTACCAGCGTGCGCAGCAATTATGCTTAACAATGGAGGGGAGAAACACCGACATGGGGTAGTGGCTATGTGTGCTTCGTTGGGGCCACTCGGCTGGCTTGGCGCTGGCGTCAATTCACGCCAGTGTTGCCAACTCTACGGATTTTCCCGTATATCTACGGATTTTGTACTGTATCTACGGATTTACGGATTGTAAGCTGAAATTTTTAAAGAAATCATTTTTAAAGAAATCATTTACTGTTTAATTTGACCCATTGATTTTACAATCCAAACCGCCGATTTACCGCGGGTCGCTAAATTCCACTTCACTACAAGAGCTTTTCATCACAATTAATCCTTGGAATTCAAGCTATTATTTTCTAGTTCTACTACCCTCCATTTTGAACGAGTACAATAGGAATTAAAAAAGTTGATTTCAGAATCTTTGCATGTGAACTTTTTTCGTAATTTGTGAATTTTTGTTGTGACAATAATTTTTTTGAGGATGTTAGGGGAGGGTCGAAATATAAGATTTCTAGAAAGAATTTGGGAAAGGACGGTTTCCATGAGCAAGGGAATTAGCTTCTTTCATACATGTAATAATTAACACTTATGAAGAAAATCCGTAGATCAACGGATTTTTCAAAGGAGGATCTACGGAATTCTACGAAAAGTTTTACTCATCTCTACGGATTTTCAAAAATCTAAGTTGGCAACACTGGTTCACGCACACATTACTACAGCCCCCTGTCGGCGTTTCCCCCCTCCATTGTTAAGGGGGCCGTCTCACCGGGGGCTTGAATGTGTGCGGACGCTCACACAAGCTAAGTTAAGCGTGTACGTATACGCGTGTAGTAAACAAACCGTTTCAACCGTCTTTCGGCTTGGAATCGGCTAGAAGAAAGTTTTTGCGGGTACAGTTACCTTCAGTAAACAGCCGTGCAGGGTGGTCTGGTGCGTTTGAACGCTAATAAGCACTGTATGTTGAAATAATAATGAATTTATACGTCACGTTGGTGCTACGTAGCTACAGTATACCATTAGCGCCACCAACGGAGAAGCCTTGAAGCTTCATTCTGTCAGTTTTCGATTCATAAATTCATTATTATTTCAATGTACAGCGCTTATTAGCGTTCAAACACACCAGACCACCCTGCACAGATGTTTACTGAAGGTAACTGTACCCGCAAAAACTTCCTTCTGGCTGATTCCAGGACGAAAGACGGTTGAAACGGTTTGTTTACTACACGCGTATACGTACACGCTTAACTTAGCTTGTGTGACCGTCCGCACACATTCAAGGCCCGGTGAGACGGACAATAACAAAAATGAGACGGCCCCCTTAAGCATAATTGCTCCGCAAGCTGACATGTACAAACCACATACTTACTACAACCGCCTCACAAATCTTCTTATTCCAGCCAGCTTCACCTTGATCCGGGTATTGTCCGAGTGGATGTTGCGCGACCAGTCTCTGGCTCTGACGAAAAACGCGCTCGCCGAGCCGACCCTGTACAGCCTGGACGAGGAAAACAGAAGGAGATTCCCAGCCAGCCCGGCTTACGATATATTGATCACGGTAGTGAACCCCGACCCGGAAAAACTCACCGTCAGCTGGGATCTGCGTGCGATGACCGAGCGTACGTAAAAGAAACGTCCTCTTTCCTTAGTGGAACAACGGACTAGGTCTCCTTTTGCCACCTTTCCAGAATACGTCGAGCCGTTCCTCGCCGAGCTTCCAGTTCTCAGCAATTTCTCCGTAAAGTCCCAGTGGCTGTACTTACTACCGTTGGAAGTTAATCCGAAACGAGTGCCGGATAGCGGACCGTTAGGTAGACACTTCGCGCTACCGGAGGACGTTCTACCGCAGCTAGTCACGCCATTGGAGAAGAAACTAGGTAAGTATCCACACAGCACCATAACATTGCAGCAACGTCTCTGCAATATTGCGGTGCAAGATTGCAATGTTGCACCATAACATTGCAGAGACGTTGCAGGTTCAGTCATATGTCCGCCTTCGCAATATTGCAGGTGTGTATTTTTGCAATGTTGCGGCAGCATTGCAAACATGTAGTACTGCAACGTTCCGGCAATGATTCTGCAACGAAACGGCAAAATTGTGGCAATAATCCTGCAACTCTTCGGAAATATTGCGGTGCGAGATTGCAATCTTTCCACTACAATATTGCACGGCAATGTGTAGGCAATTTTGCTGGGTCGTTGCCACTGAAACATAGCTCGGGGTTGACTAACTGGCGACTCAGGAGCAGTGATACCAGATCGGGGACGGGTGCCCTCGAGAATTTCCCCCACCTCGCGCATACTACGCCGGAGCTGCGTGTCCGTGAGCTCGGCGCTTCGGAGTCCAACTCACGGACGCGCTGCTCCGGCGTAGTGTGCGCGAGGTGGGGGAAATTCTCGAGGCCACCCGTCCTCGATCTGGCATCACTGCTCAGGAGCTGCCGGGGGCCCCTCCGCCTTGCTGCCACGCTGAACGTCCCCCTCCATACCTACTAGACTCTGACGATCGCAGTCGAAAAGAGAAGGAAACAGTGATGCCAGAATCGTGGGACACGGGACGGGACGCTTACCCCCACTATGACCTACCGTCCTCTCCCACTATGGCCTACCGTCGTCTCCCACTTTCTTCCCATCGCACTGCACACAAGCATATCCCTACCCCTGTCCGTGTGCTCGGCAGTTCGACAGGCAGCTCACACGGACAGGAGTAAAAATATGCTTGTGTGCAGTGCGGTGGGAAGAAAGTGGGGGACGCCGGTAGGGCATAGTGGGAGAGGACGGTAGGTCATAGTGGGGGTAAGCGTCCCGTCCCGTGTCCCACGATTCTGGCATCACTGGAAGGAAAGGAGGAGGAATCGACTGCGATCGTCAGAGTCTGGTCGGTATGGAGGGGGGCCGTTCAGCGTGGCAACAAGGCAGAATGGTCCCCGGCGCACAGTGTGCGATTTTGGACAAAAATCGCTAGACAGCGCAAATCTTGACCGATTTCAATAATTTTTTTTTTAAATACTCGTAAAGGACTTAGCAATTGCGGAGAGCTGCGGTAAATCCAGTATTTTTGGTCTAATCTATAAAAAACATTATTTAGCATAACATGACATAAAAACGTAAACTTTGAAATTTAAAGATATAAAAATTAATTTTTTGTAAATTTAATATTAGCTATAAAATAAAAAATTTAATTCAAATTTACAACATTTATGTGTTAAATAAACTATTAGTGTAGCTGATTTAATTATTTTTAATTTTTTTTTAAAAATTTTTAAAAAATTTAAAAAAAATAAAAAATTACAAAATAATATATATACTATACTCGAGCTCATTTTAGAAGTAATTTGCCGACCGACGAGTTTAGATCGGTTCTGCGCATGTTGGCGCTCATTGGTGTCGAAACAAGCTACTATTGGTTATACCCCAAACAAACGCTTTCTCAGAGCCAATGAGCTCATTCTACATGCGCGAACTCAGTTCCTTCTAAAATGAGCTCGAGTATAGAAATAAAATCAAAACTAATAAAAATAAAACATAATTTAAAAATATTAGATTTAAATAAGCTACACTAATAGTTTATTTAACACATAAATGTTGTAAATTTGAATTAAATTTTTATTTTATAGCTAATATTAAATTTACAAAAATTAATTTTTAATATCTTTAATATCTTTACCGCAGCTCTCCGCAATTGCCGAGTCCTTTACGAGTATTTAAAAAAAAAAAATTATTGAAATCGGTCAAGATTTGCGCTGTCTAGCGATTTTTGTCCAAAATCGCACACTGTGCGGCGGCTCATGAGTCGCCAGTTAGTCAACCCTGACATAGCTCATCGATTTGCGCACAATATTGCCGAAATATTGTAGGATCGTTGCCACTGGAACATTGTACACCTACGTTCTTGTAATATTGCTGCAATATTGTAGGATCGTTGCCAATGGAATATTGCACGGCAACATTCTTGCAATCTTGCTGCAATATTGTAGGATCATTGCCACTCCAATAATGCATGGCAATATTCCAGGAACGTTCCTACAATATCGCAATGCAACCTGCAACAACGCAATATTGCAGCAACGTTCCTGCAATACACCTGCAACGAAGTGTGCTGTGTAGTTGGTCTAGTACTCTAGTAAGCTTCTAGGCCAAAACCGAGCCCGCGTCCATGTTTCAGCGTCGCAAGTCAGCCTTCACCCGACCATCAACTTCGTAATTTATGCCGTTCCCTGCGACACTGCTCCGCTGCACATTTACACGCGTTCCGGGCACAGATCGAAGACCAATGCCAACGTCGAGGCATTCCTTTCGCCGAGGTAACGGACTCTTTTCTTCTAACGTCAACTCAACTTCGTTAAGTAGGCTTAACAGTAATCACTGTTATTATTATTGCTAGGTGGGGCGGCGTGGTCTTGATCAATCCATCATCAGAGGCCTGCGCGGCCGCAAAGCCGACCGGGCCACCGGTCACCGTGATTCCCGAGGAGTCTACTATCGTTGGCACTTTCCTCGCCCAGCTGAAGCTTCTGCTAGGTGTTCCTGAGCCGGTAAACCCAACATTTTCCAGCCGTAGCAGTCCAATCCTGAGGCAGTAACGCCACTAGCTTCTTCTTCTTTGCTCTGTAGAGATTCTTGAACGGTGTCGGCACTGTCCCCTCGGTGGGCTTGAAATTGCGCGATTGGGAAGTCGACGCGTTACTACGTGTCCGCACGATCGAGCAACTAACATCGGCTAAACTGACTCTACAATCGCTCGCTCGACTGCTCAAAGAAATCGGCAACATCGTCATCACGGACGTTGTAGGGAACAGGATAAAGACTGCTTTACGTCTGGTCGAGGATTCGGCGGAACAACTAGCTCACGGCAATCTCACGCAGGGCTTCCAGCTGAGCAAAGAAGCGTTCGTTACCGCGGAAGCGGCATTCTCAGACCCGACGCTTTTAGCTTTGTTATATTTCCCAGAGGATCAAAAGTAAGCCACCGCGGTCCCCCATTCAACGATCCCAGCTAATCTCCTCTTCTCTCGTTTCAGATACGCCGTTTATATTCCCCTTTTTCTACCAGCTATGATACCGGTGCTGCTCTCTTTGAAAAATATATATAGATACTATTCGAGAAGATGACGAAGCGACGCTGAGTAAACGAGAGCAAGTATACTTGTACGATAAAGGACAGGTGCAGTGAGAAGACGGGAAACTTGATTAGTCAGAGCTTCAAAACTGCCAGCAAGTTTGTACCCGAATTATTCGGTAAACAGTAGAACAAGTAATATGAGTAAAAATAATATTTTTATTGTACAAAGAAAATGGTTGCAAAGTTAATTTAAAAAAACAAGGAAGGAAGAAAGAACGAAAGAGAAAAATGTATTGAGCCAGTCAGAGTGTTCCAACGATGAGTTTGCGAATGACATTGAGACGTCACGAATAGCTACACTTAGTTTTCCTTTGTCGCGCATCGAAACGAACACATACGCATTTTCAGAGTTCTATGTTTCTTGTAATATTTGTTGCTTACGGATAACAGGCGTCCGTATCACGCGTCACAGCGCACATATACAACGTTGTAAGTTAGCTCTAAATAAGATGCCTGCCCGTACAGGTACGTCTCTGTACACACATTCACGCGCGCGCGCACATTTACACGCTCTCTCTCCCTCACTCACTCATTCACTGCGACTGAGCGCCTCCCGCCGAGTCCCATACGTTCTTCCTAGTAAAATTTGAAATTAATTGCCGTTAGGTCGTTAGAAAGTACTAATAATCTATATACAATACACGTGTATCAATCCTCAACCAGTTACCAAATGGTTATAAAATTATCAAGTTGAATCGCTCTAAAAAGTATGTTCAAGTACCGTGAGGCGTCTCATTAAAAGTCGGAAAAGTGAATCGCGATCCGATAAATTAGATTAGCTTTTCAATGCCTTTCGAACCAAGTATCACGTAACAATATTTACCGATTTTTTCACTTGGCATATTTATACACGCGTGTGCGTATTAAAAATGCGTACGCACGTACGCAGAAAGGCAGTAATGCGTCTTCTAAAATTGTACAGGGTGCTAGGGTTGAGGTGAAAGACTACCTCGGTTGGAAAATCGTAATTCGTGTAGGTTGCTTTTTGCGCGGAATAATGAGAACTGACGGTAGTTGAACGATACTAATTGTAAGAATAAAAATAAATTAATCGGTGAATCGAAAAGCTTACTCGTATGAAAAAGAAATAGAAAAGAAGGACAAGGAGAAAGTCAACGGAGGCTTTCAACTAGCTGTATCGCGTGTTGCAGAGCATCTGCGACATTCTGAAAAACAGGTACACCTTCACGCGTCGCGTAGTCTGACAGGTACATTCTTCCCCGGTTGTAGTCTTTTGTGGCTTGTTCCGTTAGCTAAATGAAAACAAATGGCGATTAATGTATAGAGTAGAGCTGTAATTATTTGAATATTGGAATAATTCGAATAATTTCGAATACGAATAATTTCGAATACGAGTAATTTCTTCCAATATTCGAATATTCGAATCTTCGAACCTTCAAATTTTCGAACTTCAAACCTTCGAATATTCGGATCTATCGAATTTCTGATTGTATCGAATATTTATTTATTTATTTATTTAAATAATTATACGGGGAATACCCATGGTTTACAAGAGAATAGGAATCTGAACATGAAATATTTGTTCACAGTTTATCGTGAAATTCCAATATGAAGGCCAAATGAAAAGAATTTCACGATAAACTGTGAACAAATATTTCATGTTCAGATTCCTATTCGGTACAATCAGAAATTCGATAGATCCGAATATTCGAAAGTTCGAAGTTCGAATATTCGAAAGTTCGAAGTTCGAATATTCGAAGGTTTGAAGTTCGAAGGTTCGAAGGTTCAAATGTTCGAATATTGGAAGAAATTATTCTGTGGTATTCGAATATTCGAAGAAATTATTCGAATTCTGTGGTATTCGAATATTCGAAGAAATTATTCGAATTCAATGGTATTCGAATATTTGAAGAAATTATTCGAATTCTGAGGTATTCGAATATTCGAAGAAATTATTCGAATTGTGTGGTATTCGAATATTTGAAGAAATTATTCGAATTCTGTGGTATTCGAATATTCGACTATTCGAATACTTAGATTATTCGAATATTCGGCTATTCGAATACTTAGATTATTCGAATATTCGGCTATTCGAATACTTAGATTATTCGAATATTCGGCTATTCGAATACTTACATTATTCGAATATTCGGCTATTCGAATACTTAGATTATTCGAATATTCGAATATTGGAAGAAATTATTCGAATTCTATGGCATTCGAATATTCGACTATTCGAATACTTAGATGATTCGAATATTCATTACAGCCCCAGTATAGAGGGTGGAAGAGGGTTGAGCGAATGAGATACGAACACATTCGCCACGTATCCTCATCGAAAGTCGAGACTGACCTTTTCGCCAGCCACTACGCAACCATCGGGAAGCGTTTGGACACACAGGACCAGTTTAGCGCGCAGTCCAATCAGATGAGCTGCCAATGCCATCACGGTAATGGCACGAGAGTGCTGCGGGACGATCAGCAATATCAGCCGCGAATTCTTCATTCGTTGCAATTCTTGCGGCAACAGCTTCGCGCTGTAATCGTTCAGGCTTGGTCGGTACAGAGATAATCCGAGAGATCTAGAAACCAAAAGAATTTACACGTAGACTCAACGACACTGCCGCAATGTGGAGAATCGAAAGAACGTTACATCTCGAATGCTCACTCGATGGAGGGTGCTGCGGAAGTTTCTAACCAGAACTGATCTTTACCGATCACTCCGACGTACAAGTCCCTGGTCTCGGATTCTGGCACGATGGAGTTGGTCCAATCTAAAAAGTTGAACGGTCGAACGGATTGCACATCAACTGACAACTGTTCGGGCGCTATCAAGTCTGTTCGAACAAGAAATCGGGCCGCGAGCGTCTCGCGACGACCTATTCGCTTTCTTTCTTTCATACACCCGCTCTCTACAGATCATGGAGAATTGTTGAGAATAAAAAATACCTAGAATACGGCTAAAAGGTTGCACGATAGCTCTGCGAAGAAATTTCGAAGCCTTCCTACATAATATACTCCAAACTGAAGGTATCTCACTTTCACAAGAAACGCCGTTGCTCTTGGTCCTCCAAGCCGATTCCGTAGCTAGTGCGCAGAACTGTTCGAAGTTTATCCGTAATTCCATCGGATCTCTCTTAGCTGGAAACCCATTGTCTATCAATGTCCTATACGTTTCTAAAAGCATACGCAGACACGAAGAACAGAAAATATGGGCAAGCTTCGCTTCGACTGCATCGCGCACACGCGGTCAGTGGCCTAGTTGTTAAGCCTAATTATTAATATTACTATCAGCACTACTATTATTAAGCCGACTAATTATCAAGGGCATGTGAAAGTTTATTACCCGATTTATTTACTACATTAAGGAGATCCGAAACGGACACGTTGCATCTGACGTTGGATTGTAACGCTACCCAAGCCTGAAAAAGAAAGAAAGAAAGCGACACATAGGTAATATGCTGTAAGAATTTCAACCTTTCGGTAGAAGAGACCGATGATTATTAACGGAGCAACTTACTTCTCCTAAATTAACGCTTCCGCTGTCATTCACATCCATGGACTTGAAAATCTCCCGAAGCGTGCTAGAAATTAGCAAATCGGAATCAGCGGTTAAATAAAAGATAAGAGGCTCGGGTTCCCGGCCCTCGGGACGGGTCGGAATATTTCGGGCGGGATCTCGATACTTTCGTATTGCTCGAAATCCCGAAGTTTTCGAGACTCATTTCGGGCTACAAGCATGACCGCCGTGAGCGGGCAATTTGATTTCAGGTCGGCTCGGCAAAACTCGGACGCGATCGGCTCGAAAGCCAGCTATTACGAGGGGACCAAGACAGAACGGGCTATGCTTGTAGCCCGAATCGAGTCTCGGGATCTCGAGCAATTGGCATTTTCTTATTTCCGCTACGCAATCTGGTGGCGAAAATTAAAGCAGTACAATCGGGTTAGCTGTTACATGTAATTGGGAGTATTGTGAATTTTGACTGTTTGATGATTGATTTTGTAAAATTTAACAGACTATTTAATGACAAAAACATTATTGCATTATTTCAATACTTGTGTAACGCGATTGACCCGATTGCAGAGCTTAAGCCGGGAATCCACCGCGAAGATAAGCTAAGCTATGCCATGCGATGCTATGTTTTAGCATAGCTTTCGGTGGAAACAGTTCCATAAGAATGTATTGAAGCTAATTCTTTTAAAACGTAGCATGGCATAGCATAGCATCGCTTAGCATAGCTTAGCTTCCCGGTCGATTCCCGGCTTTACTTTAGTAGATGGCGCTCTCATAGTATTTCCCAATACGAAAGTATCGGGATCCCGTCCGATCTCGCCCGAAAGTTTCCGGCCCGTCCCGAGCCCGAAAAGTCGGGTACCCGCACACCCCTGGTAACTAGTTACTTCTAACTAATATCGAAAAAGCCTTACATCATGTCCATTCCATTTTGACTGGGTGAAACTTTGATCGGTCTTATGCCACCTTCAGAATGCAGATCTTGCACGTTGATCTGCTCGCGGAGCACCTGCGACAAAAGCCATGTACCGTTCAAGTCGAATGCACGGATATCAGCCTCTGTATTTTCTAAGCGATTCATTACCTTAGACGTACAAGTAAGGGCAACCGATACGCTCTCGAATATCGGTATCCTCTGTCTCTCCATAAGGTACTGAAGCACCAACAGTCCATTCATCAAGTCATAGTACTCTCTAAACAGGAGAAACATTGATCAGCGATGCGTGGAGCGACGCAAGAGAAACAAGGCGGCAAGCAAACACCCCAGCAGCATTTATTGTTGGCATTTTGATGGCCAACTAATTCCCAACTTGGGGATACCGCGGGCCAACCAGAAATGCTACTAGGGGAGGCCTGATGGAGAACTTACTGAGAGGATACAGTCTCGCCGAGGATCGTTTGACCGTGACGATACGGGTAAACAACGAGAATCAAAGACTCGCGGCGCGTAGCTGCCAACTGAGCTGCTTCAATGATACCTGCACTGTTGCGCGTCTGGTTATCGATCACGAAGAGCAACACCTTCGCCGTCTGTTTCGCCTCGTACTCTTGAGCTATCAGTTCCGGGCCCCATTGTGATACTTGCTGGAACGTACAACCTCCAATTATAATAACGGTCAACAGCTATCGGCTGAATCACTTACTCGTAAATGAGAAATTTCGATACACGTACAGGATTGTAGTAAGTAATTCCGAGGCTCTGAAGTGTCGGTATTGCTATTTCTGACCTCCATGTGGTTGGATTACAAGATCCACCCAGAAATACCTCATACGCCATTCTCTCTATAGAAACGCACGCGAGTGGCAGCGTAAAGCATAAATGTACGATAGGGATTGGTTTACAGGGACATTATACATACGTACGCTAACGATAAATAATATATTGGGTTGGTAGAATAAGTTCGTAGCGTTTTATGTTTTCTTTTATACTAGAACGACTTGTTCGCTGTTTGGCAAAGTGTTTATATGCATTCGAAAGAGCTCTTTCTGCTGTACAAAACTGTGATAATCGTTGTTTTTAGTGTTCCTTCTCGAGAAATTTTCTAATTTCTAATTTCTTATTTTTCGAGAAATTAGTGTTTCTCGAAAATCTTCAGTGTAGGAAAATTATTATTAAAATTAGTTATCTATTTATCGGCTAAGTCATTTAATTGTTCAGACTCTGTTACTTGTATCTGTCTTGTTTTGAAAACCATGGGGACTCCCCGTAAAATTAATAATAATAATAATTATAAATCCCCTTTGTTTGAGACATGAATTTTCAGTTAGTTCAAATTGTGTATTAATCGTGAACATACCTATAAACACATGGTACAATCAGTGATAAATGTTAGCAATATATACGAAGAATTGCGTGATTGTTTATAAACTTTCCTCTTCGTATCGTCAATGCTCCATATACAATAAAATTATCTGCAGCCGCAGATTTTGTCACAAAAAAAGACGTAGATTGGTTGACGCGACATTAAACAGCATTGTGCTTTTGAAAAATTATTTTAAAACAAACAAGTAATGTTTCGTCTTGCTTACATTTTATACTAAATAAATAAATTTATCAATTATATTTAGTATCTTTTTTCATTTACACAAGTTTTGTCTAAGTTGGACACGAATAAAAATTCAGATAAATATTATCAACATTATCCCAAAAATATAAATTTTGCAAAATTTTTTTAATTTCTTGAGAATTCTCGAGAAATATAATCTGATTTCTCATTTCTCGAGAAGCGAAAAATATCGAGAAATCAGGAACACTAGTTGTTTTGAATAATTTAATTTTTTACTATTTTCCAAACTTAGAAATGGAATTTCCAGGAGGCAAAAATCAACATTTCCGACATCTGCTTTTCTTCGAGGTCAAAAAGCTGCCGCAACCGCTCGGGAGATTTGCGACGTGCACGGAAAAGCTGTCATAGGCTCGAAAATGTTGATTTTTGCCTCCTAGAAATTCCATTTCTAAGCTTGAAAAATAATAAAAAATTAAATTATTCAAAACAACAATAATCACAGTTTTGTAAAGCAGAAAGAACTCAAAACAAATCGTTCTAGGATAAAAGAAAACATAAAACGCTACGAACTTAAGCCCAATAAACTAATTCTACGACTATACTGAATATCCAAACTCACTGGAACCACTTTTGCTGTTAGTATCCTTTCCATCACAGTGCAACGGACGAGAGGCGCTCATAGAAACGGCCGTTCTGCAACCAGGCACAAACAAATCAATTTTAATAATCCCCATATTATTCAATAAATCTAACAATAAGCGGTATTATCACACTCGATTCCTACAGTCTACTCTTCGATCTGTTTGCAAGAGGATTCGATATACTCTACTCATTCTCTGCCTCTCGTCGCTCGCTTAAAAACTATCGGTCAATACAGCCGCAGTATCGAACCGGGAATAAATACAGATATTGGTTAGAGTGTGCTAATAAAACTATCGCCGCTACGAGTTAGCCAAAGCGTATGATACTGCATTGTCGGACATACTTCCAAATATCAAATCCTTTTGCAACAAGGAAAAGCACGCTACGCTGCATCGTCGATAAACTCTCTCTCTCTCTGATTAATTACAACCAGACGTTTCTCGCTTCAGGCCTGCAACATATGTACGTAGTGTTCTTTCGCTGCTCGCTTCGAGTCGATCGATAACGTCTACGACGTAGAGCATCGCCTCTACGCTCCCAACAACCATTCATCAACCCCTAAACGTGAAACCTCTGCCATTCGTATTACCCTTTCTTGCACAGACGTGCCAATTCAACGACGAACACGTAATACTCTTGGAGCATTATACGAGCATTGAAACTGTCGACCGGCAAGTCTTCAGTGCGTCGCCACTCTTTGCACGTTTGCCACCAGCTCGCAAACGACAGCATCACGTACGCGTCCTTCACCTGGAAGAAGATTACAGTTAAGTTCGTTGATTTTTGTGTCCTTTTTCCAGGGATTATACTTACGCAGGTCCCGAGGAATATTATTAATATTGTTAATCGAAGTATAGCAAGACCTCATTGTATAAAAGGATGTTCGTCACGAAAGAAGCCTATGTCCATTAGATGTATCTACCCTTTAATCGTCCAACAGAGGAGAATTTCGAATTTTCCTGCGCGAGAAGAGCGTATCTTTAGGCATCGCGTAACGAGTATCATTGTGTTCGGGAAAAATAAGTTAAATCTGAAGAAGCAGAGATAAGATGCGCGGAGGGAAGGGTTCGATAAGAAATGGTAAATACGGGAAAACGGGGATTTGGGATTCGGGATTCGGGAGAAAAAATAACGCGGAGCGTTGCTACTTAGTAGCTTGAGTAGGTGTATTAATGTTGCAGCGTATTTATTAATTAGGTATATATTTATCGCATCCACTCGATGCTGTTAACGGGCATGCGGAGCAATAGAGAGCCTGTCAGACACACTAACCTTGACGATAGTTCGGTGCTGCATGCCCACGCACGAAAAACATATGCGTTAAATTTCAAGCAGAAAATCATCGATTCCGACTGCATTTCACGTGCATTCATCTATTAGTCCCCAGTGCGAATAAAGAGCGCGTCGAGTCGACGTAAATCCTTCGGAAAAATGAACCGTGAGTGCTCCGCTTGTGCACTCCCGCTATTGCTCATACTTATTTATACACCGTTATATTTAAAATGTAAGAACGCGTCGCCGAAGTGGAAGAGCCACTGCCACTGCCACGAGCGGATCACAAATAAATTACATATTCGTGAAAACTCCCCCCAACATTAGGTTGTGACACAGCCGCGCGCGGGTTCGTCCGCGCGAAAAGTAGGTAGGTAATCCCCTCGTTCGAAATCACACCCGATTCGCGTTCAGTTGGTCGTTCCTTGTCGCCCGTGGTTCCCTCCCCCCGCGTTCCCTGTTCCCACGAAATCGGTGTGATCGGTGATCAGTAACGGTCGATGAAATCACAAATCAGCGCTGCCACCGTTGAACGTCGCGCTTCGTGTAAGTCTCCTTGTCCACCTCTTGTCTTCTCTTGGTCTCTCCCTTCTTTCTCACTCCCCTCCCGTTCGCCTCCTTCTTCTATCCCCTACCTGCGTCCGCGTGGTATCGCTACCTAGCCTTTCTCTTTTCTTTTCCCTTCTTTTCTTTCTTCTCGCCGAGTTTCGTTTCTTCCTCGAACCACCGGGGATTTAATTATTGCCCTATACGCGGCGGTCGCGCGAGTTGTATGTATATATGTATAATAAATATATATGTGGATACTGATTTGCGTGGGTAATTGTACAAAGAAATTTCGGCTGGAGGACAATGGTTTTGTTTATTCAAGACGAGATATATTCAATATGTTTCACGCATTCGCAATTCGCAACGGTGATTCGGCTGTTTTTCACCTCTCTCGGCTTTACACTTGCCGCCCCTCGTCGATACGGGCATACGCTTGTGTGGGTTTTACTATAGATCGCGTGTATCGACTCAACACCAGACTTGAGAATGACGTAAACCTCCAACAATGAAGCGTGATGTCACACACATTCAAGTTTGCTGAGGTTTACTCTCACCGTCGCCATTGTCACTGTCATTGTCATTGTCATCGCCATCGCTATCCCCATCCCCATCGTCATCCCCATCGTCATCGTCATAACCGTCAGCGACCCTGATCTAAGGTCCATTTATTCGTACGTGTCGTGGCGTCATTACGCGAAACAATCAAATGACGATGCAACTAAATGCAATTAAATGCCGTGGATAAAGGGAAATTTTTCGCGGCTAAAAAAGGCAAGAATAAAAGGACCACGAGGAATGGATATGACATCGTTTTATTATTTCTGATACATTAATGACAATTGTCATCTTTTTGAATGATATATCTCCTTAATATTTTAATATTGATAATCTTCGACATCAATCATGTGTCGTATATATGTACGAAACTCGCTGTTTGTGCCAAGAAAATGACCCGAAGACCGATAACGCATGATGGTGTTGGGTAGTGCACGGAAGATGATTGTGGAACATATCATGAACATAAATTGTAAATAATACTGGATATCTGTAAAAATACGATTTCTTCCATAGCTTAAAACCGGGCGTAGTACATACACTACAAATACATAGCGCTACGCAATTCCTTTTTCAGTCAGAATGAATAACCAACACAAAACCTAACGCCTCATATGCTCAGGGCCGTCCAAAGAAATTTGAGCGCCCTGAGCTAAAAGATCTGGCGCCCTAACCTTTTGCGTAATAAACTCTATACACCGTACAGAGTACAGTTTCTTCCCAATCTGTGCAAGAGGGTACATCGCATGAACTTAACGATTGTCGTGTTTCTTCTCTCATAAAAATTTAAAATATAGGATTTTAACATAGGAACTTGATTCTTAAGCGCTCCTAAATCACCGGCGTCCCTGGGCCACCCTTGGGCTATGGCCCATTCGGCCCACTAATTAAGGATGCCCTGCATATGCTACATAAACCAATCAATCATTGCGATATTGCGTGTTTCGATCGGTTTGGATCCTTTGCAACATGTGCCGAAGAATTGAAAATAAAAATCAAGTTACTGAGATTCACTCCATGTCAAGTTACATGCGTGTATATACACAGTAATACCAGTGCTGGATTTATCCTATAGGCTAACAAGGCTGAAGCCAAGGGCCCCGTTTAGCTGGGGGCCCCTTATTCTAAATATTTTCTTCGAAAATTAGCATTTTTTATATTATCTTTATTTAACTTGTATCTTTGATATTCAATGTTAATTTTGAAATTAAATTCTTATTTAGATTATACGAGTATTATTATAAAAAAAATCAAATCAGCGTCATTTTATTTTTTACATTTAACCGAGGGCCCACCAAATTTTCAGCCTAGGGCCCCTTGAAAGGCAAATCCGGCTCTGAGTAATACACATGGGCGTCCGCAGGGAGGGACAAAAAGGGTACTTGCCCCCCCGGCTTTAGAAAAAATCCGTTATTTTTCAGAACTGTTCTTCATTAAGTTTATACTAAAAAAGGGAATACTTTGAAATTTCGGTTTTAAATTTTTAATTAAATTGGCACTATAAAATGGATTAAAAAAGCAAGAGGTGTATATTTTTCTTTACCATCATCCCAAAATTGCCCCCCTGGAAAAAAGTCTCCGGACGCCCCTGGTAACACATTCATGCTTTTATAAGCATTTCCTTATAGAAATGCAAAAGGTAATACCAATTTATAATATTTGTTTAATTGCAATAAACTGAATTACTATACTTTAAATCAACATTATTTACATTACTTATTTTAATATTAATTTACAAGAAAAGTAGCGTAACTTATAGCGAATTCAGGATCTCGCACTGACTCTGCACTGGTGCTAAAAAATGACTTGGATTGGTTGATTCTTATAGAGCTACCTTTGTTTCTATTAGAAACAACCAATCCAAATCATTTTCTGGCACCAGTGCAGAGTCAGTGCGAGGTGCCGAATTCGCTATTAACAACAATATACTCTGTGGAGAACAGTGGTGGGTTTACTACGTTACATCGAATTTACTACGTGACACGCGTAAAAAATGTAAATAATTGTATAAAATGTAGAGAATGTATTCGATGTGAAAAATTCAAATACAAACTATTAACCTCTACTTATTGCATTGAATTTTACTGCACAATATTTGAAATTCCTTTAAAAAGAAAGATTAGAATGTAATTGTAAAAATTATAAATAAGTTGAAATTTTTTAGTAAATTTCATATCTTTGGTGTGCAAAAGATACTCGAATTTTTAGATATATCAACATGGATTCTAAAAAAATTGACAATGTTTTAGCAGATTGTTTATTTGGAACTTTAGGAACCTTGTTCATAAATTGAATCCAGCTTATAAAATTCTAACTCGAAAGACGTTGTTGAATAATTTATTTAACACAAAATTTCAAGATTACAAAAATCATTAATGATTAATCAGTGTGGAATCCAATGAAGCGGTTCTACTTTTTGATAGTTGGAGATAGTCATCATCCAACGTTAAGTATGTTGTTGCAATTCTGTATTTAATGATCTACGATGTGTCCATGCAGGTTATGGCGTTCTACAGACGGTTTTTTTTCAAACAATATGATTTTATACATAAAATACATGATGTAGTAAAGTTAAGCTATTTACTACGTTTTATTCTACGCGTAGAAAATTCACTTTTCTACGTTAGGTAAAATACGGACCCACCACCAGTGGTGGGTCGGTATTTTATGTCACGTCGTAAATGAATTTCCGACATGTCGGATATGTATGTATAATATGTCGTTTTCAAGTCCATTTTATACGTGTCATTTGTCGCAAATATAGTAAATAGAAATATTCATTATTTTAACGTTTCAACAATTAAAGTGTAGGAAAAATATAGTTCTTTCTGCCTCGCTTGTTGGTTGCATGAAAATACTATAGAATACTGTATATGGAATACGTTGATTACGTCAAAACTGTCACTTTCCTAACCCCAAAAAAGTGTTGCAAAGCGTGTGAAAGCGTGGTCTTAGTACTTTTAATACTAATACTTAGTACTTTAATACTTTTCACATTTGTCTGGGTTTTGTTTGTAAAAGCTAGGTATTGTTTAGCTTACACAATTTTTTAGATTCATATTGTGGGAATTCTAAAAATGTTTTAGAATTATAGTACTAGAATTTAGAATATTTCAATCTTTTTGTGTACATTATATTTGTACGAAATGTTAATTTTGAATAAATTTTATTTTAATTCTATGTAAAAATGTGTTATTAACGTTATTACCATGTTTTGTAATTTTAATTTTAACACACTAACTTTAAAAATTATTTTTTGTAAGATTACAATTTTTAAAAATTTTATTATAATGCAAATAACTTCAGCCTTCATCAGTAGACAAATGTAACAGAGTCATCTAGTTTCAGTGAATCATAAAATCCCACTAATTTTGCCAATTTGAGGTCTTTTAACCGATTTCTCGTTTTACAACGAACCTATGCGCATTGAGACAATAGCTAATCCATATGCAAGAAAATGACTTTCGTTAAACGTTGCTGTAGCGTTATTTTGAATTCTGTAAGACAACAGTTTTAATGCCAGCTATTGAATTTTTCCAACCATCAGTTAATAGTACTCCTTCTTGTGGTTCATCTTTCCTTATAGAATTAACAAGTTCTATTCTGTATCTAAAATTGTTGTGGATAATGTTTTCCTTGTACAAGCTTTAAACTGATGGATGATGGTCCAATTTATTGATAAACGCTTTAAGATGTGTTGATTCTACTATGTTAAGAAGTATATTGCAGCCAAAAATAAAATTGACTAGTAATTGATCCAACTTTCTTTTCCTACAATAAAAATAGTCTTTATTAACATTATTTTTAATTCAAACAAATTATATTTATTATTCTATATGCATTTCTTTTACTAACCTATCAATATCCATTTTTCGTCAGTGTAACTTAATTTAATTTAATTTTTTTAATCAGAATTATAATTATTAATAAATTGGCACTCTTAATAACCTATGCGAAAAATGTTTTATAGGTTAGTTATTTTTATTCCAGCGCTATACGACGTTCACGACATACACGACATAAACGACGTATACGACGTATAAGACACGAGTCGTGTATAAAACAGAAATTTCGTGTCTTTACCCATCACTGCCCACCACTGGTGGAGAAGCTTCAGGAACTATTAAAACGAGAAAAGACGCTACAACGCGTGCGTCGCGCGCACGAGAATTCACCTTTACGTTCTTTCAACGACGGTGTTATCGGTCTTTTACGCGTTATCCATAGCGGGATTCCAATCTACGGATCTACGATTCGTGATAAACGTCAGTGTTGCCTTGCGGTGCGAAGATTCCCGAACAGTTGTTGCCAAGTTGTGCGAAACGCTGATGCTGTGAATGCTCGGATGTTGTCGCGGACTCGCATGTATATCTTCTGACATATCGCGATAAGCTAAAGGCAATGGAATGATCTAGATTCTGCGCAAAAATGCTCGGTATAATTGTATCTGGTCGGCTCGTGAGTATTAATTTCTCTCATAGCGTAAACACCATCGCATTGTTGCATCGCATTCAAATTTCCTGAGCAAACGGTTAGGTTTCGGCAAATCAACAAATTATCTCGAAATGCTCTGTTACCGTATTTTAACGAACAGTATTAAAATACTAATTTCTCACGTGGATATCTAGATTTTTACGTTTCTTTTAGGTACAAACGGATTTCCAGCAGATAGGGGAGAACCAATTTCTGATAACAGTACCTGATGCGGATAACATAAATCACATTGTAGTATTCCTTACGGGTTCTGTATCATTTCCCGATGGAACAGGTGGCGCAGGTACACATTTTATTATAATTATTAATTATTAAGATGTGTCTGTAGAATCAATGAAATTTAATTCCCCATGTTTTCCACAGTGTATTTCACTTGGCCAGACCCAACCGCCCTACCAAACTGGCAATTTCTTGGATACATCTCGAACATTAAACCATCGGCTATATTCAAGATATCGACGTTGAGGAAAAACCACGAATTCGAGAACAGCAATTTAGGAATTTTCGGGGTGGGGAAGATTTCACACGTCGCCCAAATAGGGATTTCCATCGAGCCTCTCGGAGCTATAGAACAGCAAGCGGCCACGGTGACCGAAGCCACGTCAAACTCTTTCTTAGAATTTGTTCAAAAGATGCTGACGAGCTTCTTGAATTATGTATCGAGTTTCTCCGTGACTCAGGCGCAAATGACGCCGAACCCAAGCGAAAACTTTGTCCCGTTGTCCACTATCCAAGGATGGTACGAAACTTTCGAGAGAAGGTTACAGCAGAACCCAAACTTCTGGAAAACATGATGCGCGAGTAACCGACTCTCTCAACAGTATATGTTTCGTTCTGCATAGCGACGCATCGATCTTCGGCGTTCGCATGTTTCATCCATGAAATACGAGGCATAGGAGCGCCTTGTTTTGCTCGTGCAAACTAAAATTCTTTTATATAATGATCGAGGAACAAGATGGTAATAATATGAGTAATCACAATGCTATCGCGTACTTAATTCGAAATGAAAAATTTGCTACCTATGTCTATGTAATGTGTTTAATGTGTTCACCGTGTTCTTGTCGTAACGACTAACTTTGCGTACGTTTTCTATCTGTTGTTTGAAATTCTACAACCGTTTGATTTGAATTGAATGATTGAGTGATTGAGGGATGAAAGTTTATATGTATTTTCAACATATTCGTAACTTGCAAGAGGAGAATAAGTAGCTGTAATCGGAAATTTGGAAAGCGCGTGCGTCAATATTCATTTTATTCGTGTCTCTCGATGTTTCGACCACGAACAAAGTTGAAGTCAGAGGGCTATGCTATGAGGAAAACTGAGCGAGTGAGTGAATAAAAGGAAAAGGGAGTGGGGGAGAAAGCTTGCGCAATAAACTTCTCTCTGGCAATGGGTTGTGTTATATATGTGCATAAGTTGATGGCCGAGGAACGTTTTATTACCTACACTGCATTCTACTTTGAAGCGGACTCGTTTCGCGCACTGTTGATTGGTAGTAAACCGGAGGGAAAGTGCTACGACCAATCGCGTGTGTCGGATCCGTGGCAGCTGCGCAGATTGGTCGCAAACAGAGTTCACAGGGATTAAGAGCAGTGAGTGGAGGGGGAAACACCTACAGGAGGAATGGTATTGTGTGCGTGAACTGACGCCAGCGCCAAGTCAGCCAAGTGGCCCCAACGCCAAGCTAACCACGGCCAATCAACGTCGCCGGGAAACAAATTGTCGACGCTGATTGGCCGTGGTTGGCTTCGCGTTGACGCCACTTGGCTGGCATGGCGCTGGTGTCAGTTCACGCACACATTATCACTACTCCTGTAGATGTATCCCCCTCCACTCACTGCGATTAATCCCTGTGAACTCTGATCGCAAATCGGTAGGTAGGGGCGTTGGTATGCTCTTATATGGAATACAGTGTGCCCTCCATATTTTTCGTTTGAGTAACGGCCGATTTCTTCACCTTCAGTAATCTTCCAGTTAAAGTTATGTTCCACATAACTGCCAAATGATAGGATCCTATTGATTTAGAGCGGTATTCTCAGTTGTTGCTTCCCACACAGCACAACGTTCGGCAAAGTCCCAAAGCCGTCTACAGGACGTCCTGCGGACGTCTTGTTACAGACCGGGACATTCAGACCGTCTGAACGTCCTGGTTTGTAACGAGCCGTCCCCAGGACGTCCTGTTGACGGCTTTGGGACTTTGCCGGACGTTGTGCTGTATGGGTTATTCTTAAGATCGTCTTAAGCATGCGATATCCTCTACTAGTCTACGAGGTTAGTAGAGGATGCCGCATGCTTAAGACGATCTTAAGAATAAGCAACGACTGAGAATACCGCCTTTAGAGCTTTTAAATGCTCTACGCCAATTGGTCGTTCACTGACCGGAAGATTACTGAAGATGAAAAAATCAGCCGTAAATAATAAACCATTCTTTTCTTTGTTCCTTTGAAGGTTATTACACATGTTGATATGTTACAAGAGGCTATGTTGCGAGTTGCGGTCCTCGCTCTAGCGGCCTTTAGCGTAAGCTCTTAAAGCGCGAAGTTCGAACAGGAAGGAGTTAAGAATGAAGTCTATTACATTAAAAATTTGTCGTCGCCTCCTTCCTTATCGCTCGAAAAACAATGTATTTGTACAATCAACGCACGAAGAAACTTGTTTCTTCGCCAATTCTGATTGTTGCGAGTTGCGATCCTCGCTCTAGCGGTGTTTAACATAAGCTCTTAAAGCGCGAAGTTTAAACTGAGTTAAGAATGAACTCCACCGCATTATGAATCGATCTACGCCTCCTGCCTTATCACTCGAAAAAACAGTCTGTTGATAAAAAAGGGGAAACAAACGTAAGAAGAAGCCTGTTTCTTCTCCTCGCATATGATTTTCAACATTGTAACGCTCCAGACGTATCTCAATAAATTAATCCATTCCTGCTCACCAATCTAAAAATATCCTTTTCTTGTTTCTCGTTCTTAATTAGCAGTTTTAATCGTTTAAATCGTTTAAAAAATTAATTCAGTTCAGTTCTATAAGTTTTATTGAGTTCTAAGTTATTTGTTTACAAACATTTTGTAATCTTCACGGCTCCAAGGACGCCGAACCACGCAGAAGTCCCTTTGAATTACCAGAATTCCCAGCCGGCCCCGCAACATGATCAGTCTTAAAATATCCTCGTCTTGTTTCTTGTTCTTAAATAGTTCAAAATCATTTGACAATTTAATTCAGTTCAGTTCCATAAGTTTTATTGAATTCTAAGTATTTCTTACAAAACATTTCGTTCATTTAACTTCACGCGCTCGCGAGCCGAGTCCTTCAGGCTCCTTTAAGCCACAAGATTTCCCAGCCAGCCCCGCAACAGCTAATATTGTGATCAATAACAGAACGGTATTGAAATCATTTATAACAAGACGTCTTTAAGACGCCTTGTGGACGTCTTTAAGACTTTACCAGACGTTGTGCTCAGAGGTGCAAGGATGCGAAGATTTCCGACTGCATCGCCGCCTGCGGTGGAGTAAGGAATCTCAGCTTGTGACATCTCCGCTCTATAGAATAATATTCCTTGGTAGTTTCGTGCTATGCAATTCCTTGGTAGTTTCGTGCTACCTACCAGAGAATATTATTCTATAGAGCGGAGATGTCACAAGCTGAGATTCCTTACTCCACCGCAGGCGGCGATGCAGTCGGAAATCTTCGCATCTTGCACCTCTGGTTGCGGCTCGTTGGAAACCGTCACAAACGAAAGAATCCCGCAATGAAAAGCCAGCTTGTTGTGTGTTATATGTGTCACTATGTGTCAGTTGGTGTCAGTGTAACCACTTTCACGTCAGACCAGAGGAAAGTTTTTTTTGTCGTAAAAATTAATTGGAAATTGAATTGCTCGTGATATTATTGTCTGATGGAAAGAAGGAATCGGGGCGGTTGATGGGTATCGTCTGTCGCGATGCTAGCCATTTTCGCGAGCCACCGTAACGAGAAGTAATCGCGTTCGGATCGGAATCGCACGAGATTAGTTACGGAGTGGTTTTATCCTGTGCGTAAGATATCTGCGTACCTGCCAGTACCTACCAAACAATCTAGACGATCTACGTCTCTGCGTAGGCTACCTGTCAAGATCGAATATCAAAGCATTCTCTCGTTTCACGAGGAAATGGTTTCTCTGGCGAATACTGCCCTGATTCTGTTTCTCGTGTAAACAATTGTTTATGGATCTTGAATGAAGTATCAAAACGGTCGGACGTCGTCCATCGCGGAGAAGCTTGGGAGTCCAAGGTAAGACATCCGTTGCTCGTTGCACGCAACTCCCCACTGTTACTACACACATATTCCTCTCCCCCAAAAAATCCACGGGGTTCGTGAGTGCCCCGTAGCTACAAAACTGTCCCAACAATCTTTAAACGTTTCTGCTTCACCCCGATGTTACGTACACACAACGTCGCTTAGTTTGGTAATGGTTTCTAACCGAGCGACTCGGTCGCTAAAAGTACGTCCCGCATAACTCTACGTCCATTTAAAATCAAAAGCCCATTTTATCCTACGCCTGATTCGCGGACTTTGATAGTTTGCCGTCTAGGACGAATTTCACTCGCGTGCAACGGCCGAAAATCGTGCTGTTGCCGAAAGTTGCAGCGAAATATGCGATCCTTGGTGATCCTTGGTTCGCAATGCATTCAAAGCTGGGAAACGATTATGTAGCCTATATTTCCAAAATTCCCTGGCATTCTTTACGTGGCAATTTTCTTTACGGCATAACTTTCGAAGAATACGAATCTGTAAGCGGTGACAAATGTCGAATTAAGTACCGATCGCATGTTTCCTTGTTCCGACGCATTCGAACTTAAGACAGTCTCTGTCGCGCTGTTTGTCCCGCGAAGACGCTTTCGCATCATTTCGCATGATTTCGCGTGAACCGGCAGGACGCTCGACACTGTAATTATTCGCAAATTTGCGGTGACGTGTACTTACGATCCCGCGAATCTATTAAAACGGCCTCGAATAGAACTGCACATATACTACGATATAGGGTAAAGGACCCAATTACTGTCACCTCGAGCTATTTTACTTAAACGTTTATTTATTCGTTATTTTAAGTAAAATAGCTTAAGGTGACAGTAATTGAGATTCTACGTAAAGGACCCAATTACTGTCACCCAACCCAATTACTGTCACCTCAAGCTATTTTACTTAAACATTTATTTATTCGTTATTTTAAGTAAAATAGCTTAAGGTGACAGTAATTGGGATTCTACGTAAAGGACCCAATTACTGTCACCCAACCCAATTACTGCCACCTCAAGCTATTTCACTTAAACGTTTATTTATTCGTTATTTTAAGTCAAATACCTTAAGGCGACAGTAATTGGCTCAACTGCCAGTAATTGGCTCCTTTACGTAGAATCTCTAATATTAAAAAAACTTCCCCCATGTCTCCCATGTTGAAAGAGAAGAATGAAGTTTCTAAATGGTGTGTCGCAGAGAGGAGATGGAGAGTTCCGAAGAGCTAACAAGCTTGCAATCTATTTGTCACTTACGTGCTTCTGAATTATTCCCAAAGCACGAACATTTTGAATGCGACGACGAAACGCTCACCATCCCGTTTACACCTCTGAGCGGAGAGTACATTGTAGCGCTCGGACGTACGTCGGACGGCGTGTTGGCACTTTCTAATTACAGACTTTACTTTCAATTGAGTCAAGCTTGTTACAACATCCCGCTGGGTTTAATAGAGCAGCTAGAAGTTAAAGAGATCTTTTTCTTACATATCAGTTGCAAGGACGCACGTTCCCTGAGGTAGGAAATTAAAAAGGATATCTAGAAAGCAGTCGCTCCTTTGACGTTATTATAAACTGTAAAGATTCTCACGTTTCAGTTGTGCCTTTTCCACAAACGACCATTGCCTGGACTGGTTCAAGCGATTGCATAAAGTCAGTTACCCACGGAAGAGTATAGAGGACATATTTGCGTTCGCGTGTTACGCATGGTCCGTCGAGGAGAGCAAGGATTGCTCCAAGCTTGGGAAAGATAGCGCTTCGTACATTGCTACCTTTAACTCGGAGGTGAATAAATTGTCTATGGAAGAAATCGCAAGAAATTCTAGATTACTTAACTTTCTTTCCTTTGTTCTCAGGTCGAACGGCTGAAATTTAATTTGCACGGCACATGGCGCATAAGCGAAATCAACAAAGACTACCGCATGTGTCCGTCGTATCCACCATTGATTCTGGTCCCTGCTTGCATTTCGGACGAGAAACTCGAGGTGGCAGCCAAGTTCCGCAGCTCTCGTCGAATTCCTGCGGTTGTTTGGAGGTATTGTCGCCAAGAGTAATGGAAATTTTGGTATAGATGGGTAATAATCTATGCGTGTTGCTTGAATTTCGCCTGGTTTCTTTGAAAGGCATGTGAACAATGGGGCGGTGATAGCGCGAAGTAGTCAACCAGAAGTTGGTTGGCTTGGTTGGCGAAGCCCGGAGGACGAGGATCTGCTGAAGGCGCTTTCGGATGCTTGCTCCTTCGATAAAGGTGAATCGACGATGCTGGATTCCTCTGGAGTTTATGTGGATGGTGGTGAGGACGGTGGCGTGGGAAATAGCAAAGTGGGTAGCAATGGATATTTAAACGAGGATCTATTATGTCGTACGAAGGTTTTTTAACGAGCTAATATTGTTGAATTTTAACGCATTACTTGCAGAAGGTTTTAATCGTCGACGCCAGGTCGTACACAACCGCTGTGGCGAACAGAGCGCGCGGTGGTGGCTGCGAATGCCCCGAGTATTACCCCAGTTGCGACATACAGTTTATGAATTTACCGAATATACACTCGATACGGAAGAGCTTTCACGCGGTCAGACAGCTGTACGCCTCGGACGCGGATCAGTATAAGTAAATTTTCCGTTTCTTATCCGTTTCGGATTTGTCGCCGAGCTCACCGAGGCATCTTTCACGCAGCTGGCTGAGCCTGGTTGAGGGGACGCGATGGTTGCAGCATATGTCCGGATTGCTACGTGCGGCGGTCACTGTGGCCTCAGCGATAGAACGGGACGGCCGACCGGTGCTGGTACATTGCAGCGACGGCTGGGATAGAACGCCTCAGATAGTTGCTTTAGCGCAAATTCTTCTCGATCCGTATTACCGAACTATGGAGGTATGCCGAAGGTACTCCCATTTTCTCTTCCCGTTTATCGTCGGACAGCCCTTCCGTTATTCTGCTTTCGTGTCGCCAGGGATTCCAAATATTATGCGAGAGAGAGTGGTTAGACTTTGGGCACAAGTTCGCGGATCGTTGTGGACAAACGGTTGGCTGCGAAGATCCGAACGAACGGTGTCCGGTATTTTTGCAGTGGCTCGACTGTGTGCATCAGTTAACTCTACAATTTAAATGTAGCTTTCAGATGTCTCCGGCGTATCTTGTGAGTACATATCTACAACGAAATATCTTGTTACTGTGTTATTGATACACGTGTATGTGTGCGTATTAGGGTGGCTTTTATTTTCGACTTTTGAGTTTCTTTGGGGTAGCCTCTAGAATAGTTTCGAATAATTAAAAAAAATCTGTGGAGTTTGAGCTCGATCGGATAACGGGAAAAGGTGCCCCTGGGCTCTTAAATATTTAAATCATTATTTAATAGCTCGCGAAGGGCGATTTTATATAATATCCTCCAAGGTACAGTAATTCCTCGTTATTGTCCCGTTTTTACCACGCGTAATAGTCCTGCTCACTATCCCCACCATTTCTTGGAATCTTTCGTGTCAACTGTTCCGTCCCCTCTCGTTCGGCTCTTGGTTTTTCTCACTCGCGGCATCGGCCGCACGGAATAGTCTCGGAGCATATAGTACTCTAAGGGAATAGTGTCCGCATCGCGTTGTTGTCCCGCCGCCAGCCCCGTTCGTCGGGACTATAACGAGGCATTACTGTATTGATCAAATAAAAAAATACGTCAAACAAAAGTTGTAGATCTGGACAGGGAGCATTTTTTATGTTATATTACTTTTTCTCGTGCGACAAAGGGTTTTCGAAAGAAGTCCGAAAAACTAAAAAAGCTTTCTTTTAAATTTTGAAAGTTTAAATGCTACTGGAACACTTTTTATTTATGAAGACGTATAAAAGAATGGAATTTTTACTTTTTCGAGGACTATTTTTTAATCATTCAGGCATATACCGAAATATGCAAAAAAGATAAAAAAATGTTTTCCTTATTTTCGGTGTTTGATAGGGTAAAGGACCCAGTTACTAACACCTGATCAATTACTGTTACCTTAAGTTATTTTAGTTAAAATAACGGATAAGCAAACAATAGATTATAGGTTGAAATATATAATTTTTTTGCGTATCACTTTACAACGTTTATTTATTCGTTATTTTAAGTAAAATAGCTTAAGCTGACAGTAATTGATCAGGTATCAGTAACTGGGTCCTTTACCCCATGTCGAATGTTTCCAAAAATTTATAGAATCTATATCTTCGATATTTTTGCGAATTTCGGTCCCAAATTTTCAGGAAACATTCATGACATATCAAACACTAAAAATAAGGATTTTTCGGTATATGCCTCCTCCTAAATGTTTAAAAAATAGGCATCGAAAATAAAGAATTCATTTTTGCTTCGCTTTTATAAATAAAAACTGTTCGAGAATCATTTAAACCTTCAAAATTTGAGAAAAACAAGTTTTTTTAGTTCTTCGAACTTTTGACGAAAACCGTTTGCAGCACGAGAAAAAGAAATACAACATTAAATATGCTCCTTGTCCTTATCTACAACTTTTGTTTGACATATTTTTTTATTCAATCAATAACTTGGAAGATATTACATAAAATCGACTTCGCGAGCTCTTAAATAATTCTTCTCCCGTTATCCGATCGAGCTCAAACTTTACACATTTTTTTTAATTATTTGTAACTATTCTGGAGGGTGTCCCGAAGAAAATCTGAAAAAAATTTCACCAAGAGTAAATAAGAGCCACCATTAATGCGTACAAATGGTAACTAACAAACAACCGCCACTGACACGCTTTATTTCAGGTGAAGTTGGCGCAGCACACGTATTCGCAGCTTTTCGGCACGTTTCTTTGTAACACGAGGCAAGAAAGGCTACAATTGAGAATACGGGAGCGTACATTTTCAGTCTGGCGCTTCCTTAATTCCAGTTCGTTCGTAAATCATTTGTACTCACCCTTAAAGAATCAAGTAGGATATCTTTCATCTAGTATTCCAGCCTTAGTAGAGTCGTTCTTCTTATTTTGTCAATTTTATTTGGTTCAACGATATTTCAAACTGCGCTCTCGTCTATGTCACAACGTATCCACACCATTTCTTCTTATCTAGGTATTATGGCCGAGTTGTATCGTGCGAGACCTTGTTTTATGGCCCGAAGTATATCTGTGTTCCATGGAATCGTCCCTCGGCGTGAGTGACAGTGATAAGCATAACAGAGTAACAATGATCGATATCGAGGGTGGCGACAGCGAAGAACCTCAAGGGCAGATGACTAAAACTCGATCGCACGGGGACCTCATGCACGCTCCCCCCGATCACGCGGCCTATCGTCATCGTAGACTCAGTGACCCAAGTATTTCTATGGAGAAGTAATTACCGCTATCCTTTCTTTTACTCCCCGCTTTGTCATTAAATCGGGTATCATCGTTGGTGAAATGTGATTAAAGGAAATTTGACTGTTTGACGCTCGACACGGAAACGGAAACGGACGAAAAGGCACCAAGCCGTGTGGAGGATTGCAAGACTGAAACTATCGAAAGGGACGCGTTAGAAAGCGAAGACAAAGCGAAGCGATGCGACGCAACGGTTCAAGCCTCGAGCGAATCGCCGGCGAATCCATCGGTAGACAGTTCAACGGACACGTTAATACCTAGCAACGATACTTTACTGTTCGGTACAGACAAGGTCGCTTCCGACAAGGAAGCGTAAGTATCAGAGGCCGTGAGACAGGATCGTTTCACCCTATAAATAACACTAAAAGGCATTTGTCCTCGCAGCAGGTCGCAGAAAAGTTCGCCACAGGACATGGTTTCGCCATGGATCGAGACGAACGCGAGCGGCCGAAGCGCCGCTTGTCCTTGCAATCGCAACTACAATCATAACCATACCACCCATACCCATAACCATAACCAGAATCAGAATCTGAATCTGAATCTGAACCAGAACGAGGGCAGCGACGTGAGCGACACCAGCGCCCCGCTGATCTCGAGGACACCTAGCAGCGTCTGTCCGGCTTCCCCGACTCACCAGGACGGGATGATGCCAGACAACCCCGACAGGCTGGACGACGTCGACGGTCTTCCCGTTATACATTGCGACGTTCAGATGCGTTTGCAACAGATTATCATAGAGCACAAGGTAGGAAGCATTTCGGTGGACATGCTTGAGATTTCAGAACCGATGCGAGTCGACGAGCGCGCGCGGTAATTGATTCGCCCGATCGATTCACCCACAAATCTCCTTTGCTGCCTTTCAGCTCAGAGAAGAAGCGTTAAGGAAGGAATTGCATACGACAAGGCTGGCTCTGATCAAGCAAGTTTGCAATCATAACGCAGATACTGATCGCATCGACGACATCGTGAGTGTGTCGAGATGTTGCCGGAAGTTTGTCGAAAGGCGGATTCCGGCTGACTGTAGCTGTGCCTCCGTTCTGTTTCAGGGATCGTTGCCGGATTCGGTGGGGAGCGCCGGCGATCACGGAGAATCATTACCGTCGGATATGTCTTGGGAGGCGATCGAGGAATTGGGCCCGGCTCCGACTCTCTGGGTTCCCGATCACGCGGTCAATCGATGTATGGGTTGCGACACGGAATTCTGGCTCGGGAGGCGCAAACATCATTGCAGGTAAACGATCGCTGGTCACGCGACAATCGCGCGAAGTTCTTCTATCTTATCGGCTGGTATCCGGCTCTATCGTAGATGCTGCGGCAAGATCTTCTGCGCGGATTGCTCGGAGAACTCGACACCGTTACCTAGCGAACAGCTCTACAACCCAGTGAGAGTTTGTAGCGACTGTTTCTCCCGGCTCCATCGACACACGAGCCCTTGCAAGTGCAACAGCGCTGCTCGCCACTCGGGCAAAGGGGAGAACGACGCGGACCTCTCATCGAATTCCGAAAGCTTGACTACTTGCCAGAGACCAAAGGGCTTGAATGCGACAAAAGACGGCTGTTGCGAGAACTTGTTGCAGGCAACGCATCAGAAACCACAGCCACCCGCCACAGCGGCCACGGTAAATTGAAACATTTGCGAGAACGCACGGCAAGGATCAGCGCAGCTTTCGGGTTTCGATTTGTCTCAGGACGACGCGCGGCGGGCTGTCTGTAACGTTTAGTTCCGAATGCGCGACTGCCGCCTGTTCAATGTGCAGGCGTGAGTTGAGTCGTATGTCGATACGATACGATACGATATTGAATATCTTATCATATCATATAGCATACCGTAACATAACATACCGCACCGTACCACACCGTACTACCATACAGCCGTTCGATACCGCGCGCGAATGTTACAATCGCTACGGTCGATTCGCTTCGGGCAATCCGATATTTATTGCTAGATAAAGTAATGATTTGTACAAGAAAATGTATAGCGTCAGAGAGAAAGCAAGTCCAGTATACGAGGATTGTACACCGGAAGACACACGCGGACACGTTAACAGAGCTTAGGAGTAACTTGATCCAACGAGATACCTGGCTTCTTCGAGACTATTCAAGTTTGCCCGTTTTTAGAAAATCTTATCTGTCCTCACGAGATACAGCGAGACGTGGCCGAGGAACGTTTTGGATAGGCTGTGACTGACGTCTAGTTTTAGACAACGTCGGAGTCGCACTCTTAATTAATCGTCGATCGATCGATGGAACGACTCGTTGTTTAGTAGTTGGATTACGATACGAGTAACCTGTATTTGTATATTACCGAGAATTGGAATATTAAATGTCACTATCGTATCCGATCGTCTCTCTCCACCTCAACCCTCCCGCACCCTCCACGCCCGCTCTCCGACGCAGACGCATAATCTCGATAAGGATTCGGCGGTCGCGAGCACGATCACGTGGGGATCTTCAGTACTGTGAGATTCTGGAGCGGCGACACGTTCTTCAGTATTTGCGTCGCGTTTCTTATTATGTCGACGTCGCCCTTCGTCTCGTCCGCGTTCTGAAACTGTATCAGTATAACCAGATATGTTGTTACCGCCCCCGCGATCTAAAACACACGCACACAGATCCGATAAGGCATTGCTTATGAATATGTACTTGTGGTATGTTGCAACTTCGTCTACCCTTACCGAGGTGATCAAGGTTCTGTCCAAAGAGAAGAGTCCGCAGGCTGAGAATTCCAGGGGTCGGTGCAATAATTGGAGAGAGAATATTTCCAACTCCCGTCTGGCGTCGCCCTTGAAGTTCGTGGATAGTAATTGACTGACGAGAACCGTGGTTCTCTTCCCCTACGAGAGAAACCGCATATCAGGTTCGACGCACGTACCCTGTGCTTGCTATTTCTTCACTTCAGTCTTTACCTCCGCGACGGTGAAGTAGCTAGGTTGAACGATTATCAGCATCCTAGTCAGGTGGAAGATACACCACATGCCCTCTACAACTAGATATATCCATTCGTGATTTTCGCCAGCTTGTAGAATTAAAAAGTACGGCGTGATAACTAGATGTAGCAGACACGTTACGGTAACGGCCAATATCACCAAGCCGAATGCGCTGTTTATCAGGGAGACCGTGTCGCAAAGCGAAGAATGCAACGCTATCAATTCTGATATGTCGTTTACATACGTATCGGTTTCTGTAAATAGACGATACGCGAGATTAGACAGAGGTGCTGGGCGAATTCTACTGGAGTACACACACTTACCGGTCAACTTCCGATAGCTAAACATTCGGTAATTGTCCAGCTGGTATTGGCCGTGCGCTGTAACGCTCAACACTTGGTCGCCAACATCGCCGCCGGCTGTACGTTATTAGAACATGGGAAAGAAACGGACGGAAATTGCAGTGAAAGCGACGCAAAACGGGATTGAAGAGAGTGGTGCTCGAGAAGGCTCGACAGGATTCTATTATTGGATTCCAGAGTTGGGCATTAGTCGAATCAATTTTTACTCGACTAGGGTAAAGGACCCAATTACTGTCACCTTAAGATATTTTACTTGAACGTTTATTTATTCGTTATTTTAAGTAAAATAGTTTAAGGTGACAGTAATTGAGTTGACTGTCAGTAATTGGGTCCTTTACCCTACATTTTTATTCGAATGAACTCGAATAAAGTGAAGTTATTCGAGAATAACGAATAAATTTTTAGTCGTTATTCGTTCCTCGTTATTTGTTATTCGAAGAACTGCTGTCGCGACTAACAATAAGAGACAAGAACAAGTGGGGTCAGAACCCGAGCCGCTCCGGCTCGGTCAGAGATGGGCAAGAAATTATTTGAAATAAAAATCTGTGTACGAATTTTTATTTCAAATAATTTCTTGCCCATCTCTGGGCTCGGGTCCCACGGCCTCCGGCTGGGAAGACGGAAGGTTGTCATGACTAATGAGTCACTCGGACTCACTGATTGGAACGTAACTTTGTGCCCTATCGCCCTTCAAGGCGGTGAAAACTAACCTCAAAGTTGAATTGGCACTTCCACTTTTTCGTGTATAACTCTCAAAGTACAGCAGACAGAAAAAAATGTTTCAAACAAAAGTATAATGGTGGAATAAGCGCTGCAAACTTGCGTTAACAAAATTTTTAAAACGTTTTTTTTTGGTTCAGGTATTTTTTTTAAAACTATTTTCAAAATTTTGTTAACCCAAGTTTGTAGCGCTTATTGCACCATTAAACTTTTGTTTCAAACATTTATTTCTGTCTGTTGTACTTTGAGAGTTATACGCGAAAAAGTGGAAGTGCCAATTTGATTTTGAGGTTAGTTTTCACCTCCTTAAAGGGCGATACGGCACAAATCAAGAACATCGTTGTTCTTGTCTTGAGACACTCTATAAACCCACAAAGTTGCATTCCAATCGGTGAGTCTGGATCAGCGGTATTCCCTTGTTAGTTGCCACGGAAGTGTTTCGAATAACGAATAACGAGGAACGAATAACTACTAAAAATGTAGTCAACTAAAAATTTATTCGAGTTCATCGAATAAAAATTCGTTAGTCACGAATAAAAATTTAGTCGAATAAAAATTTATTCAAGTTCATCGAATAAAAACTTAATCGACTAAAAATTTATTCGTTAGTCACGAATAAATAGTCGACTAAAAATTTATTCGTTAGTCACGAATAAATAGTCGACTAAAAATTTATTCGTTAGTCACGAATAAATAGTCGACTAAAAATTTATTCGTTAGTCACGAATAAATAGTCGACTAAAAATTTATTCGTTAGTCACGAATAAATAGTCGACTAAAAATTTATTCGTTAGTCACGAATAAATAGTCGACTAAAAATTTATTCGTTAGTCACGAATAACTTCACTTTATTCGAAATTTTATTCGAAGATTAGTCGAAGAACAATTTAGTCGAATAACGCCCAACTCTGCTGTTTTCTTACCGCGTTCTACGGCGAATTTGCCAAAGTAATCGTTCGCGCCCCTTTTATCGTAGCTTCTATCCACCAGATTCTTCAGTCTGTCGTTCAACCTGACGAATCTTTGTCCCACATTGTACGTCGACACGGTATATTGAATTTCCGTCGAAATAATCACGATATACATAACGTATAGAGGCGCATAATTAATGGGTCCTTTGTCCGTGAACATTTTGTTATCTCTCATCTTACGGGTCCAAGCATAAAAGTCAACACTTGAGTTGACCCAGAGATACGCGAGACTACAGACTGTTATCCCGATCGTAAATCTCCGACATCTTTTCGCCGACGACATGCCGATTTTTTCATCCACCTGAAATCGTAATCATACTCGTACTCGGAATCACGATCGCCAGGCGGCTGCGAACACTTCACCTCGATTAACTTATTTATGACGACTTGCAGGTATTTCCAGCGGAAAGGTGAGCCACCGATGCAGACCATGGTTAAGCTCATCACTCCAAGAATGTCGCTACACGTCGCAATCACCGCTGTTCGGGATTTCAGTCTGGTGCTATATTCCCATCCGTCTTTCAAATCTCGCCACAGGCCCCAAATTTCCGAACCGAGTAGTAATACCAGCACGAGCAAGCTACGGGAACGAGCGAGCGATGAGACGCGTGCGTTACCCATCAATGTATACATAGACACTCTTATTCTTATCCCGAGAAACAGTTTTTTCACCAGCTTCATTTCTGTCGAGTTACTCCAGTTACCTGTAGAACAGGTCGACGATATTTAGGCAAGCCTGATATCTTCCAGCGGTGTGCGAAATAAATTTCACTGGAATCAAGCCGCACAGTTTACCAAGATAATATATGGGAGAGATGGCGCGGCAGAGATCGCTGCGCGACGCAGTCCCAACCTCACTTTTGTCCAGCTTCGCCTTGCTTCGATTCCCTACAGTTGATCAGTTTACTTAAGTTCACTTAATTACAGCGGATACTCGATGAATTAAAACCAAGAGACGTTTTACTATTATTACTCGATCTCCTCGCAGCAACTTGTCCCCTGACGTCTGTCCACCGGACGTGCATGTTGGTCGGACAGACCCGGACCGTTCTTATTTTTTCCAAGCGTGGTAATGCTAGTCTCCTTCAACTTGAACGGCTAAATTTAAAACGATATCTGACAGTTGGAGTTTTCTCCGTGGATATTCACGCGAGCACTCGGGGATGTTTCTTTTGTGCCAGATACTGACGTCAGCATGTACAACTAGATACATTCATCCTTGTCAGGTCGTCGACAGGTAATTATCGATGATTGTCACGTTCCTGACACGTTGTTTATTCACGCGGAGAAAACATGTTCCTAAGTTGAGTATATCGCATGCCCGCAAAATAGTCCGCAGGACTGGCGGTGGCTAGGTTAGAGGACCCAATTACTGCCACCTTAAGGGGTTATACTTAGTCAGGAAGCCGAAAAAAAGCGAATGTTTGCGAATTTTTTTTGAAGAAGTGGAAGCATATATTTTCACAGAACTTTTTGCACTTTAAAGAGTAACGTTTAAAGAACATTTGGTAATTTTTTTGTAGAAAAATATTTAAGGTTTATAATAAAAATACAACGACATCCAAGAAGCCGTTTTCAAAACGGTGAGCACGATATCTCAAAAACTACTGCACCAATGTTTCTCATACTTTGTGGGATTATTTTTTTATATAAAAATCTGTCGACTATCGTTCGCATTTTTTTTTATGTATATTTTCGATTTTATTAACGAAAATTGGCCGTTTTTCGCGCGAAAATCAGGTCTTTTAAACTTTAAATAGCCTCCATTTTATTTTAAATTAATATTTAGAAAATCCCCCGACGTCAGTCCAAAGATACTTTAATATACTAACGAAATCTTTTTTGTTTTTTTATTTTAGATAATCTGATTCCGAATTGCAGTGCTCACCGCAAAACAACTTTTTATAAAAGGCTTCTTGGATATCGATTGCAATTTTATTATAAATGTAAATATTTTTTTACGAAAAAATTACCAAATCTTCTTTAGATGTTGCTCTTTTAAACGCAAAAAGTTCTGTAAAAATAGATGCTTCAGTTTTTCCAAAAAAAATTCACAAACATTCGTCTCTTTTCGGCCTCCTGACTAGGTATAACCCCTTAAGCTATTTTACTTAAAATAACGAATAAATAAACGTTGCAAAATGATACAAAAAAGAATTATGTATTTCAACCTATAATCTATACTATAGATTATATTCTATAGCTTGTTTATTCGTTATTTTAACTAAAATAGCTTAAGGTGACAGTAATTGGTTAGGTGTCAGTAATTGGCTCCTTTACCCTAACCTAGACTCCGCGCTATAGAGCAAAGGGAATTACGAGGGAATTAGGAAAAAATGAGAATAGATTGTGTAAGCCTTGAATTGCAAATGGTAAGAAGGGACGAGAAAAACAAGATTGAATCTCTCTTGCTCAAGTTTCCCTGACATATTCCACTTGCAATTTGCAATCACCGCGGCGTCCCACTCGATGAAGCGTTGCGATAGTCTGTCGCGATGATATCGCGATGTTTGCTACGATTTTCGATCAAGCTATTCGACTCATGGCAACCGTTGGAAAGAATATTTCAAGCGTTGGAAAAGTAAGTCAGTTTCTGCTTTTTTTCTTCACTGCGTTCTTTGGAAAACGAATGCACGATCATGGAGCAGAGTGTGTATTAAGTATCGGGTGTTTGGTATATTCGATTTGAGCTGCAGAATTTTAATTAAATCGTAAAAGATCATTTAAGGCGATTTTGGACTGGCGCGTGATCGAAGATACCATCGGCAAAGTATTGGGATTGACTAAACGGCGATACACTACTCCTGGTAACGAAAATCAGAATCTGAAAGAGTAGATCGCTGGCTGCGGTTGCATATAGAAAGTGTGTAAATGATTAATTTAAAATTTAAATTCATTTTATCTTGTTTGTGGTAAAATTTTTAACTACACATTTTTTGCTATAATCAATTTACTTTCAGGGGCTGTAAAAATTTTGTGCCGGACTTTTTTCTCCTAAGGCAGCCTCTATTTTATTATTATTATTTATTTATAAATTATTATTCTCTTCGGAAATTAAAGGTTTATGCCTCCCACATTTAATAAATTCATTTAAAACTGGTTACAGAATTCTAATTTCACTATATACGATAATTTAATTAAATTAAATAATTTAAATAATGTAATTAAATAAATTAAATAATTTAATTAAATTATCGTATATAGCGTTCTTTACGAGTATTCAAGTAAATAAATTTCTTTTCAAAAATCAAAATAATTGTATATAAAAATAAATTGTAAAAATCTTATAATTCATTTGTACAAATCAATTGTACAAAATTAACACAGTGTTTAAGAATTAATTGTAAAAAATGTGTAAATATTAAAAAATCAATTATAAAAATTCTGTACATAATAATTCTATCAATTAATTCTTAAAGTATTAATTCTCTGTTATAAAAAAAATATCAATTTAATTGATTAAACATTACTATTTAAAAAAGGTAACATCAAAATCATCATATGCTTGTACAGAGCTAAACTCTTGTTTCCAGTGATAACAACTTTATTTATTTCTTCTCTTGTTAGGTGCAAGAAAACAGCCCAGCGACGAAACTAGGGTAGGGTGGCGGGTATTTTTGCCCCGGGTGCCGATTTACGGGGGCGTCAAATAAGAAATCTTTTATAGAAAAAAGACATAATTTAGAAAAGCAACATCAATGGCTTTATTTAAATTCCATTAGGAACAAAGGAGACACACATTTTATGGAAAAGTAATGAAAAACATAGTAGTCAAAATATATTTATCTGTTATCAAACAGCAGACAAATTAGGGTACTTGCAATGTGTTTGAAACCAGTCAATCAACACGTTTATTATGTCTTTTTTATGGAAAGTGTGGACTCAACCACCTAAGGTGGGTAATATAAAGGGGTAAAATGTTGGAGGGGGGGGGGGGGGGCACAGAATCGTTGCTCTAGGCGCTTAAAACCTACAGGGAACATCCCGAAAAATTCTTAAACTTTGTGAACATGTAGGGAATTTCCTCCTGATTACAATGAAATTTTTGTTTGCTGCCCAAATTGACTCTAAGTGGGTGTGATTGACCGCTGAAAATCCGGTTATTTTCTGATTTTGTATTATAACTCGAGAACTGTAAAATAATTTTTCACCCAATGATAGATGTAATTAAAAGAAGTAACTTTTGTCTTGAAACTTTTTTTCTATCTCTTACAGTTCGCGAGTTATAACACAAAATCGGAATATAGCCGAATTTTCAGGGGTTAATTTCACCCTCATCGAGTGAATTTAGGCAGCAAACAAAAATTGCGTTGTAATCAGGAGAAATTCCCCTACATATTCACAAAGTTCCAGAATTTTTTGAATTTTCGGGTCCGAGATCTTCCCTTGCTGGTTTCGTCCCTAAAACAGCCACACTGTGTTTACATTTCTAACTTAATCCAGCTTTGCAAGAACATTTTACATGTAAGATTTTCCCAAGAGCAGAAATCGATCCAGTAATCTCATGAGGATTACTTTTTAAATTCGACGTTTGCAAATAAATTGCAATGAATTAAATGCAGTCATTGCTGACACTTCTGCCGCAAAATATTATACGATCTGCATTTAAAACTCTTTCACCTTCAACAAAATTGCGGCATGAAGGTGTTGAATTTGTATAACCACACATGTCATTTATAGAAAGCTTCATTATTATCACTTTAATAAAAAATAAGTACTCTTTAAACTTAAAATGCACGTATTGCAGACTAAAACCGACCTACTCTCTGCGGCCATCTTTGTTTGGTGACGTCACGACCAGCAATCGCAAACCTGGTCTGTGAAAATACCTTAAAGCGGGCCCTACACGATGAGACTTGCCTTGAGACATGTCTCGAGACAGGTCTCTTTGTCGCGTGCTGGCAAGGTGGAAAGAAGAAGACAGAGAGACCTGTCTCGAGACATGTCTCTCTCTCCTTCTCTCCACTAGCACGAGACATGAGACAAAGAGGAGATATAATAAGAGGCGTCACTCGACAAGGACAGAAATACCCTAGGGAAATCACTAGACAACCAATTTAAATGCCCATTCGGCAATGATCGGTAAACTTCGGCAATAATCAGCCAATTGCGGTAAGGTACATTTAGTCGATTTGAATATCCCGCTCAAATATACAACCAATTTAAATGCCAAGGTCAAGTAAGGACTTCAAAGGTTCCGCCTGGAGTGACGCCTCTTATTATACCTACTCTTTGCATGAGACCTCGTCTCAAGGCACGTCTCATCGTGTAGGGCAGACTTTCAGGTTGGAACAGACACGTCGAGTAATTTAGTCGAGTAGCGAGTAATTTAGTAATTTACCATTGTTTTACTAAACTACTTGACTAAATTTTAGTGTCCAGTGGACACTGTCCACACACAAAAAATTACTAAATTACTCGCTACTCGACTAAATTACTCGATGTGTCTGAATCAGCCTTTAGAGCATGTATACATGGAGGTCTCATTCAGAGCTCGAAACTGTCGCCAACACCCTAGTAGCATTTATTTGCTGGGAATTTGTTGGGCCAATGACGTGTTATCCGTTGGCCAACTGTTGAAGTGTCGCGCTATTTTTAAATGGGCCAATGATTGTAATCAAGGCAGGCCCAACTGAAGGTTTCTTTCCATAGGCCCAACTGAAGGTTTATTTCCATAAGCCCAACAGTTTCTTTCAAAAAGACATCTTAAAAACGTCCTGAAGGCGCCTTAAAGAACTTCAAAAGACGTTGTAAACACGTCTTTTTCAGGTCTGATTTAAGAAAAAAAAAAAAAAAAAATTGCCGGTGAGGAGAATCGAATCCAAACTCTCCACTTACGAAGCAACCGTCATTCGCACTTACCCAATACATTTCCTTGTAAATACTTCTAATTTCTCCGTACATAACTAGTGTTAATTGTTTATAAAAAGTACACAGTGACGCGAAATATTCTACAAAATATCATCATTCGACCTTTAGACTCATTCCATAAAATTTCACATTCGTCTCAAGACAGACGTCCGCATTACGTATTTATAATAATAGGTTTTTGGATGTACAAAATTTTCTGACATGTGTAAGACAACATTTAATCATCGTTGTAAATTTTTTGTTAATTAACCAACCATAGTAATTGTAGGCCCAACATTGAATATTCGTAGGCAAACTGTCGTAATTTTTTGTAAATTAACCAACCATAATATTTGTAGGCCCAACATTGAATAGTCGTAGGCAAACTGTCGTAATTTTTTGTTACATAACCAACCATAATAATTGTAGGCCCAACATTGAATATTCGTTGGCAAACTGTCGTAACTTTTTGTTAATGAACCAACCATAATAATTGTAGGCCCAACATTGAATATTCGTTGGCAAACTGTCGTAAGTTTTTTGCCGTAGGCCCTATGTTGGGAATTTGTAGGCAAAACTCTAACTATATCCCAACTAATTCCCAACTGTTGGCTACCGTTGGCCAACCAAAAATGCTACTAGGGCATGGTAGAGAAAGGGCGGTATTCTCAGTCGCTACTTATTCTTAAGCAAATGCTTAAGCATGCGGCATCCTCTACTAACCTACTAGCTAGTAAAGGATGCCGAATGCTTAAGCATTTGCTTAAGAATAAGCAACGACTGAGAATACCGCCCAAAGAGATACTTTCTCGATGGTGCGAGCGAGAGAGGTATAACGAAGAATCACAATCGCTCGCAATGGGCATGCGCCGGCGTACATCTCTCACTCGACCAGCTCGCACATGTCTTTCTTTCTCGCATAATGTTTGCCGCCAACTGGCTCGACAGAAGACATAGGGTAGATGTCCCAATTACCGTGCCCTGTACCTATTACCGTGCCTTTATACTTAAAGAAGCTGTACAAAAAAATTTGCACACATAACGAAGGAAAGAAATATTTTTAATTAAGTTATACTATTAATGTATGTATAACTGATTTCGTTTCATGAATTCATTTGAAATAAAATTGGGAATGATCCCATTACTTCTGCATTTGAGTAAAAATAGTTTTTTATTACTTATCTTAGTTAAATGGGATCTACTGCTGGATAAATCCTTCAGTAATTTCGAGGCTTCAAGTCCATACAATCTTGATATAAACGAAAAGAAACTTTCCTTAACATCCCAGACAGCACCACCTCGTCTTAGAGACGTCTGGTTTATGTCTATTTTAGGTCTGAACGTCTTGATTCGTGACATGACGTCTTTAAGATGCCTTTTGGACGTATTTAAGACTTTACCAGACGTTGGGCGCAATGTCTGGTAAAGTCTTAAATACGTCCAAAAGGCATCTTAAAGACGTCTTAAAGACGTCATGTCACGAATCAAGACGTTCAGACCTAAAATAGACATAAACCAGACATCTCTAAGACGAGGTGTGCTATCTGGGATTGGGTGTATATGTTTCGCCATTAATTTTTAAAAATTTTTTTTTAAAAAAAAATTTTTATTAATGTATGTGTTACAAATGAGTAGGGTAAATATACCATTAAATAGACACTACCAGTGAATGGACATTTTTTACTAAAACGAGTAAAATAAGTTACTAAAATAAGCAACTAATTAATTATAGACTTCTTCTAATTTCTCGCTTCATATCCAAACAATTTTCGCAACACGTGGAATCAATCGCGCTGCAAACATAATTTTATAAAAGTGTCCATTCACTAGCCTTAAGTGTTCATTTACTGGTGCGTTTACCCTAGGTTGCATTTTTAAACAATTAAAGCAAGCTTCTTTAAGTGTATTGTATTGTATATTGTTTTTCCTGTTACACAGGATGGCGTTCAATCAAGCTTATCCTGCTTATATTGCCCAACGAACTATAGTCATCTTTTTTTTATCTCCTCTCTCACTCCTTCGGTTCCCAGCAGCAGCGGCGCACCAGAAGAAAGGTGGTTGGTTTTTGGTCTCCCCCATCTTTCTCCAGTACCCGCCCCGTGATGATGCTTAACTTCGGTGATCTAACGAGAACCGGTGTTTTCCATCACGGCTACGGCCGCTGGTTTCTTTGGGTGCGTTCCAGTTGGGCCCAAATCGCCCGCAACACCCATGATTTCCATTACATATCGCGACCGTGCGGGCGATTTGAGCCCAACTGGAACGCACCCCTTAAGTTTAAAGGCACGGCAATTGGAACATCTACCCTAAGACCTCCAGTAGTATATGCTCTAAAGAAAATACTGATTAGTGGCGCCCGCTGGCGGACAGTACCAGAAACTGCATCTCCTACGAGAGAAACAAGATGGAACGCAACGAAGAGGAATGGATGGTAGAATGTTCCGACGACGAGAAATATGAATCCCACGGAAAAGTAAGGAATTACTCAACTCCCTCGTATCGATCACATATCACAACTCTTATCTGTATTTCCTTCCGTTCGTATAGAATGAGTGGGCATTGAAGCCCAGCGATGTATTGTCACTGATCGAATCCCTCGAAGTTAAGAACAGAGTTTTGGAACTAGAATGGAAGTGTCCCGGTAGAAGAGGACCGTCTCCTATACTGTCGGGCAATCGACAGCAAGACAGCGGCTCGCAGGAATACAAGTAACCGTCGATTCTCCAATCTCTACGCTGCTTTCTCCTCTCTTCTTACAATCTTAATATTTCCAGGACAGAAGAGAAGTCAGACTTCGATTTCATGGACGAAATGTCGTCGCCGAGACTGCCGGTTCGCCGAATAGGCGAAAGCACTCCGAAGGGCAGCGCCAAGAAGAAAACCGCAAGCTTCAACGGCGTCCTATCCACCATGTTGAGGCACCGCAGATTAGAGCAGCAGGAAATTAATTCGAATCCGAAAAAGATTGACTCAGCCGTGTCGAAAATGCAGCCAACCTAGCCACGCAGAGATCTGGCTTTACCACCCGCCACGACAGTGTCAATCGACGAGAATAGTAACGAGAATAGTACAATTGATCCGAGATTTTATATTTCTGGATATCGATCGACAGTTTCTAGATTGTTACAATAGAAGATTCTGTTGATGCGTAATGTATGAAATAAACGAATACATCCGTATTCAGTCGCATCTACTGTCGGTAGTGTTCGACTGAATGTCTCTAGCCCATGCCGGAAATTCGTCGAGATTGTACACGTATCTGCCCCAAGTGAGGAAGCAGACGTTTTGCACTATGAGAGCGTAAGTGGAAGGGCCGCATCCTCCGATCATTAGCCATTTGGTGGGGATCTTGCCGACGATCGTTATGATCGCGTTCGGCGGTGTGCCAACTGGTAGTCGGAAGGAGTAGGAGCACATTAAGGCGGATGGTATCATCAAGTACAGTGGATGCATCTCCATGGCTACGCACTGTAAGAAATAGAGAAGCCGTTAAGAAACGCGGCGATGAGGGTGAAATTAGGCACGTCAGTCGAATTAATTCTTACCATTTGAGCAATAATGGGTAGAGTTATGTTCGCGATGCCCACGTTCGAAGTGAATTCCGTGATGGAGCCGATGAAAACGGAGATAAGGAGCAGAACCACAATAGGGTTTAAATTTCGTAGGGGCACCATGGCGCCGCCGACCCGTTTCGCTAAACAAGAAGCGACGCTGCCTCTGGATATCGCGAATCCACCGCCGAGTAGGAACATGAGGCTCCAAGGCATCTTACTCTGGATTACGTTCCACGTGATCAAACCCTCCGAAGATACCGCTGGCCTTTTGCTGGCTACGTAAAACGCGGTACAAGTATTTTATTTAAGTGCGAGATGGCTTGAATGGAAAAAGAAAGAAGGCCACGCTGATCTACTTACGATCTTTGCTGCAACTGTAAATAAAATTCGGATCTTTCGGAATGAAAAACATCAGGATGCAGATGAATATAACAGGCGTGGAATCCCGAACGTCTCTGTTAATCGACCAAGTGGAATGGATTAAATGGTAGAAATAGAATTGTATTTAGATTGAAATTGGGAATCACGTGGAAAGATATTTAACATGTCCGTTAACACTTCGGACCATCCGGGCATGAAGCCGGGCTTTCGGAGTATCCATAACAATACACAGATGATGAAGAGGCAAGCAGTCGCAGTTTCGTGAAACGTAATATCACCCAGCTCCTTGTACCGCTGTTGTATCACCTGGACAAATCGAGCAAATGCAGCGAATGGAGCGAACGGATGTGTTATGGTAGATATCTACTATGTACCCGATTCGTAATTGCTTCTCCCTCGGCACCAATGCTCGCTAGCTGCGCGTCCTTGCTGTTCGGCCGGAATAATCCCAAAAAGATTATTTGGAGGTAAAGCCAGGTGAGGGAGGCATTGATGATCATCTGCGGGAACGTGGCAACCATCCATTGCGTGAAATTAAGGCCGCCGGCGCCGGGGAAAGTGGTTTCGAAGATACCCTTGAAGGTGAGGTTGGTGCCTGTGCCGACGAAAGTTCCTGTGCCGCCAAACGTTGCGCAATACGCCGCCGCCATTAAGTAAGCCTTGGTCACTTTCGTCGGTTTTACTTCGCTAACATTTCCCACAACAATGTGACATATATGAAATAACATCGTACCGGTCATTCGATTCTACTACTTACGGCTCTTCGTTTGGAATCTCCGGGTTCACTGGCATCTTGTCAAAGACACGGCTCAGACCAGCCTGTAAAACCGATTGCGTCAACGAACTAGAGACTTCCACCAGGAGAGTTAAGTAAATATTGACATAGCAAACCTGCTCCAGTTCCTCCAACACCGCAAATATGATTGGTACCATCATGGCGGTGGCCGCGGTATTGGACACCCACATCGATATTAACGTGGTCACTGTGCAGAACCCGGCGAGTAATTTGCCATGGGTGCAGCCGACAGTCTTCATCACTCCAAGGGCGATTCTGTGGTGGAGTTTCGAGTGCTCGATAGTTATCGCGAGAACCAGACCGCCTATGAAAACCATTATAGTATCGTTCATGTAGCAGCTGACAGTCTCCGATGTGCTTAGTATTCCAAACGCTGGGAACAGCACCACTGGGAGAAGCGACGTAATCGCCATAGGAAAACATTCTGTGATCCAGTAGCCAGCCATCATCAGCACCACATACCCGCACCTCGTTTCCTACGGATATCGCGCTCTTAAGTTACATTTATTTAAGAAAAACTTTGTTAAAAAAATCTGTGTATCTATTTTTCCACGTACCGTAACATTGTTAGTCACGATTAATGGTATCAGAATTATTGGCCATACTATCGCGAATATTATTTTCCAATAAAGTTTTAAGAACCTCCCTGTCAGCGCCAATTTATTTTGCGATCCTCCACCCTCTGGATCCGCGCTTTCTGGATTCATATCTTTATTTATCACCGATTACGCGATATGTACGATGCGATATGCCATTCGTTCTTTCTACATAAGTACATATACATCCACTGCTTTCAACTGCTTTTTATGCGGATTTGCGATCCGAAGCAAAAGCGAGGGGCAGGGGGCGGCTTGTATTTTTTGTGTCTAAGCAACCATTTCTATATATATCGATTGTAACGTTGATATGTTCGCGTGATTTTGGATTTGGTGGCCACTTTACCAGAGAAATTGAGCGTCAAAACGCGCCAAGCCTGGGCTTTAGAATCATTTAAACATAAAAGAATATTACATTTCCCAACATTTTATTACTGAAACTTCTCATTGCACATTATACATTATTCTTAAAAATTACTCTGCTGCATCTACACGAATGTTACATTAATGATATCGTATAGAAATATTACAAACAGGTACAAAAACTACTCTACGTTCTTATCGTACGTTGCCTTAATGTAACTTTATTACGGATTACAATAAAATCATCAATCATTTGCGGATTATCTTCTATCGTCGTGAAGCTACACACGCATTACGCAATTTCTTGAGCCTCGGACCGTTAACCCTTCATTCATAAACAGTCTCACACATCGACATTGGAATTCTTTTACAATATCCTTGTAAAAAATTAAAGGAAATTTCTCGGATTCTTAAAAGCAACAGTCGAATTTTATAATAGCTTCAAGGTCTCCTCCGCTCTCCTTCCTTTATACAAAATAAAGGGTTAATCTTTGTTCGAATGGAATGCAGATCCTGCAAACTTGATTGTTCCATTAATTAAATTAATTGGGTCAATATTCATCACAATCCACACTATTCGTGGCTATGTACACACAGTATTCGCCTCGTTTCTTCGTTTCTAAAGTAATTCTTAGATCATTATTCTTCGTATTTCTTCAGAGGACCCCTTTAGTTCCTTTTAAACGACAAAATCATTAACTTCGCGGAGAAGTATTCGTACTGAAATGTGGAGTCCTGCGCGTACAATTAGATTCTAATCTTCCATTACGTCTGTAATACTTTTTTCCGTTACGAGGGTAAAATTCTGTCACGTAAAATTCGCATTAAGCATAAAAGAGATGTTTAAAGCAGTGGCTGTGACGTTCGAAAGTGATTTGCATCACAAGCCAAGACTCCTAAGCACAGTTCGTACGAGTATTGTTTCGCATCCTATTTACGTACAATTTCAAAGTGCTCGCACAACTTTCCCTCTGATTTTCCGTAATTTTCATTATCGCTAAGAATTTCATCTGAAATGAGGCAGTGGTAGAATTGATCTCGAACGAGAGATTAAATGCGTTTGCTACTACTTAGTCGGTAGTAATTCGCATGTACGTGCACCACTGTGCGGCTTACGATACAATTGCGAATACCCTTACTGTAATACTAAGCTCCGCTAATCAGGACTCGGTTGCTCGACATTGCTCGGTGCCCAATCGCATTCCTGGTACAAATTTTCCAATTACAAAATCTCCTCGCAGCACCCCTTGCTTAAAACGTGTTAAAAAAATATGTCCGCATCGTTATTATTATTATTATGGCATTGTTCAAGGTGTACGCAAGCTAAGCTACTGAAACCAGAGGTCTTTCGAAGAGCAACAAAGTCTGAAGTTCAGAGATCAGGCAAGGCGACCACTTGCTGGCTACCCGAATTAATTCGCAGTATTAAACTAACAAAGTAACTCTACGATTGTCTCGAGGCAAAGTATCGAGTCCACCAAGTCGTTTGCTAGGGTTCGCAGCTTTCATGGATCGCGTAGCTCTGCGGAAAGCCATCGGGTGTTTATTTCAGAATGAAAAGGAGGACGTATGTACAGTGTCTATACAGATAAAAAAATAAAAGAAAATGCATCCTTTAAAATTAAAATCTTACAGACAACCAACTAAAGAGGAAACTTACAGATTAACAAAGTTAAGAGAGACTCTGAATGTGATTGGTCCCACGTCTCGATTCCCTGTTCTTTCTTTCTTTTGCCACCTTTTGCTTTTTCTAAAAAAAGTAAAGGAAGGGGTAATGCAGCCTTTGTACACCTTAAAGCAACATCCCACTACACGTCCACGCAAGACCAAAGCTACTGTAAGACTAGTCAGAACAAATCAATTGTCTATGCAGACCATCGAGTCACTCACTCCCGCCGCGTTCTCCCTTAATTCTATACCAGAGTAGGGCAAACTTCACAACACGTAAATCAATTTCCTTCCCCAGTTACAAGAACTACAAATTATCCACGATATTAAAGAAACCTCAGATCATTTTCACAAATTCATTATCGGCCAATATTGCCCAACTCTGCTACGCGGACGGAGAAGCGGCGGGAGTAGCTTTCGACAGTCAATTGAATTCATCCTAACTGTACTCTGTAAAAAGGCGATGCCTACTATCGCTTTATGTACAGCTTCCTATCGATCCTGCTCGAGACGACCTTCCCTATCTTTTAGATTTAGAATATGTTCCTGTTTCCCTCCCTTCTCTAACGCCCTCGCAACTCCCAGAAATATAAAAAAAAGAGGACCTCTGCACCCGCGGGACACACCCGAGACACAGGTGAAGGTGTCGCGATGCATCGGGATTTCCGAATACTGCTAAATATCTCCCCCGCAATTGTCCCCCAGCCAGAGACATCCAACTATTTACAATTTTACAGCCTAAGTATGCACAATGTATATGTATATGTGTATATCGTGAGTAAAAAAGAGAAGGTTTGAAAAAATCTCGACGCGCGAAAGCTTCGCACTCGACTCTTCCCTAATTCCCTCCCGCAGGATGTGACGCGTAATTAAAACCTACTATTGCCTCTCCACGGAGAGGACATTAGCGCGGAGAAAATTAAGTAGACTCCTCGGGACGCATGACTAAATACACATGTACATCTACATAGAGATATGTATACACACATAATCGTTGCTAAATTAAAAAAAAACGTACAGAAAAGGAAAACAAAAGAATGATAGTTACACGCTCGACGCGAAAGTTAGCGTAGTAGTTCTACTGGCCCAGAAACGTTTCAGCGCTACGCTTTAAATAGAAGCTAGAGAGAAGCAACGAACGAATCGAGACACGCAGAGAAATTAATAAAAAGAAGGACTATAGAGAAAAAATAGGCTTGAGAGACGGGGGAGGGAGAGAGAGAGAGAGAGATTTACTCGTTGGGAAGTTTGAAGAATATTCTGAATCAGGTATACGATATTATCTCCCCCCTCCCCAACAGTTCCTAGCGTTTCGATATGCTACAAAATTTTACAGATTCTTCTCGGATCCTCCCCCCCCCCTCTACGATTAGCTGTCGCGTTCCTTTGTACTCTCTACAAGTGTTCATTAATGCATAATGAGAATAATCTAAGTAACTTCGTATCATCTGTCAGGTATACAAAACGCGGAGACATTTACAATTATTATAGTCCAGCAATGTATAAAAAAGTATAATACATCAGTCTGGCCAGTCGTTGACCAAAATACTTATCCACCTAACTCGCGTGTGATTACCCTAAGCTCCCTTTTCTTCCTTCTACATTTTCACTCTTTTCCAGCTTCTTTTTTTTTGTTTCTTCATGCTTTTATGCGCTCCTAGTCGCCTCGTTTCCAAGCACGTTTGTATAAAACTCTGCTCCCTCCTCCTCGGCCGCGCCTAATTCTGGACAGTCGATTAAAAACCTTTGACGATCGGGGCGAAGGTAATTTCTACCGGCGGCTACTCGGTGGAGGAATATTTGATACCCCCAACGTGCTTCTTGCAATTAGTTAGCTAGATAAAATCAGAACGAGGATTAAAAAAACCGCGTTGGAATTGAACTAATCGTGAGTAAAACTATCGACACACTACTCCCAAAAGGACTCCCGTATCGTTGACCGAGAGAGTGATCCAGAAGCGAAGATTCCTGGTTTAGAAATCATAATTGGCCATTAGAAAAATAGAACGATTGCTCGCCTAGTCGTTATAAAATAAATTGTATGCGTCAGGAGGCTTCTGGATATTCTCTTCAACGATCATTCCTACGTTACACGAGTCCTTTACGAATCTAGCTGCTGCTGTGCTCTCTGTGCTATATATGTTTGTGTACACTCGATGCAGGCGCAGAGTTGATAGGGAAAACTGTTAGTCTTACTGCCCACGTTTCTTCGCGGTATCAAATGTTCCCCCTCGAGTTCTGCCGAGCTGATTACGAATGGATTCTACGCTCTAGCTGATACATAGAAAACTAGGAGTCCCTGGGAACGCCTACGCCTAATCTATCTTAAGAAAGGAGCCGCTCGCAGCGCCGGCGCGCAGTAGTAGCGGCGTTTTTCTTCGCGAGGTGGTGACAGGTTGGTACACGTAGTTCCCCTGTATCGCCCCTGTTAGCGTCTTCTGCCTCTTGGCGGTGGGGCTTAGCTGGTACTCGAACGCCTCCTGCTTGGAGATGTTGAGCTGCATGTGCAGGGCCTCCTTATTGTCCTCTATGTCTATCTCGTCGTACAAGTGCTCGGTGATGTCTATGTCGCAGTCCTGGCTGCTCTCGTCGTAGCTGTCCGTCACGGAGTTGGCGGCTATGTGGCTGTGAATCGACTCGTCGTACGTCGCGCTCTCCTCCACCGCCTCGTCCCCGGAGCTCTCGGTCTCCTCGGACATGTCCCCGCTGCCGGCGTACTTCATCTCGCCCCTCTCCAGCAGCTCCAAGTGGTCCGGGTATATCATGGCCTTCTTGATGGCCAGCGGATCCTTCCTGGACCACTTCTGCACCTCCTCGTCCATCTTCGCCACTTTGGCAGGGTTGATCGCCCAGAGACAGCCCTTCCTCTGGTTCCCGTTCCCAGCAGGCTTCTCTATCTTCTCGAAACACTTGTTCAGGGAGAGGTTGTGCCTCACGGAGTTCTTCCAGCCGTTCGGCGCGGTCTTGAAGTAGGGGAAGTGCTCGCTGAAAATTCAGGGTACTGTTAGGACGCGTTTGGGCTCTGCGGAGGGATGCGGATTATTTTTTTATAGAGTCGAGCTCTTCGTTTCTCTTTTGTTAAGAAATTAATATTAATTTTAGGTGTCGGAAGCACTCACATTTTCCAAGTGTTTCAACTATTGCATTAGAAACTTTTATTTCTATTTAATCTAACTGTTTAATAGTAATTTGAGTAGATGATTGGGAAATGACTATTTTTCTTTTGGGAGCTTCTTTGCTTTGAATGTTAAAGAATTCTAAGCGCGAGGAACGAAAGAATCTGTTTATTAATAGATTATAAATTTGAATTCTAAGTAAGTCCTCTTAAATAAATTAGATCACAGGGTTTTTGTAATATAGCAGGATTGAATTTGAAATTTTGAGTCGACTGTACTGCGAGGACAGTGGTGGCTAGCAGAGAGGGGAAGCTGCAACTATAAAAATTAAACAAAGGATCCAGGCCAGTGAATTTTCTACGGGGACTGTACGCCCCGGCATGCACCTGGTGTTCCAGGGGGCCCCATACAAAATGGCAGCGTTCCCCCTCATGAGAATAAAGAAGGGACAATACTTTCTCCCCTCGCCTCTGTGGCCCGAGGGCTTCGAGCAGCCCTTACCCTTCCGGCCAAATGGTCGAAAATAAGCGATCGCCGACACGTCGCTCGTGTCGTTTGTCAAATAGCAATCCCTGGGTCTATTGTATCGCTGCGTATGAATAAATTATTAAGCAGCCTTCACCCCTCGATCCATTCTCAGTGACGCGACAAATTCGCGTCCCTGGATTCTCCGATATATTTTAACAGCCCTTCGGGGCAATCTCAGTTTCTCTAAATCAGTATACCTTTAATTCCGAACACTCAGGGAATTATTGAAGCCTGATTAACACTTCCTTCTGTATTATTCTCCCAAAGACCCTCTCGAAACTCACCACATGAAATTGTAGATCTCAGAGACTGGCAGCGAGCCCGTCTGGCTGTTCTTCAGCGCCATGGCGATCAGGCAGGAGTAAGAGTAAGCTGGTTTGGGGTAGGGTTTCTCGTCGTAGTCAGAGAGATCGAAGTCCTTGTCCCTTTTCATAGCGGTGACGGTGGTGCCTCCCGGGCTGACGTGCACGTTGTTATTGTAAATCTGTTTACGCATGTGTTGCGCCGCGTGAGCGGGGCTCTGCAGCAGCTTGAAGTTCTGCACCCTGATACCGGACACCCCGTTCAGCTTCGGGGTGACGTGTGACCTGTTGAACTGGGGCGAGGTCGTCTTGGCCCGGGATATCGTGATCGTTTTCGACTTGGACGGTGTCATCGGCTTCAAGACCTCGTGCTCGTGCTCGTGCTCGTGCTCGTCGTCGGACTCGTCCTCTGTCTCGGTGATGTCGTTCTCGTACTGCTCTGTCTCGGTGTCGTTATCCATGTCATTCTCCTGGTCGTTGTCGTTCTCTATGTAGCTGCTGCCCTCGTTCTCCGCGTCGTCCTCCACGTCGATCTTCTCCTCCCGCATGTCCCTCATGTCCCTCAGGTCCCTCATGTCCCTCTTCGGTGAGAACGAGAAGTGCCTCTTGGCGTTGCTGGGAGTCGGACTGCGGACTGCCATGTGAGGCATCACTGAGTTGGGATTCACCATGATCGAGGCAGCGTCTCCGCCGCTCAGGTCCAGGTTGAAATTGCTGGAAGAAGAGGGTAGAGTTAGGAACTGGACCGCTAAGTGTCTGCGGAAGCTTGAGCAGTTTAATGGAAACTGTTTTCTATGTGATAGTGCAATGGTTTAGGGTAAAGGTTCCAATTACTGGCAGCTGACCCAATTACTGTCACCTTAAGCTATTTTACTTACAATAAGGAATAAATAAATGTTTAAGTGAAATAGCTTGAGGTGACAGTAATTGGGTCCTTTACCCTGGTTTCTAAAATAAAAGTAGATAGGACAGTAATTGGGTCCTTTACCCTAGTTTCTAAAATAAAAGTAGATAGGACAGTAATTGGGTCCTTTACCCTAGTTTGTAAAATAAAAGTAGATAGGGTAAAGGACCCAATTACTGACACCCAACCCAATTACTGTCACCTTAAGCTATTTTACTTAAAATAAGGAATAAATAAATGTTTAAGTGAAATAGCTTGAGGTGACAGTAATTGGGTCCTTTACCCTGGTTTCTAAAATAAAAGTAGATAGGACAGTAATTGGGTCCTTTACCCTAGTTTCTAAAATAAAAGTAGATAGGACAGTAATTGGGTCCTTTACCCTAGTTTCTAAAATAAAAGTAGATAGGGTAAAGGACCCAATTACTGACACCCAACCCAATTACTGTCACCTTAAGCTATTTTACTTAAAATAAGGAATAAATAAATGTTTAAGTGAAATAGCTTGAGGTGACAGTAATTGGGTCCTTTACCCTGGTTTCTAAAATAAAAGTAGATAGGACAGTAATTGGGTCCTTTACCCTAGTTTTTAAAATAAAAGTAGATAGGGTAAAGGACCCAATTACTGACACCCAACCCAATTACTGTCACCTTAAGCTATTTTACTTAAAATAAGGAACAAATAAAAGTTTAAGTTTTCAGAGGATTGCGTTCGTTGGGCTAAATAAGATATTGCCTTGAAGTGCCTTCTTTTAGTATGTCACATGTATGCTAGGAGAAAATAAAAACCCTTAACCCTTAACCCTTAAATGTTTAAGTAAAATAGCTTAAGGTGACAGTAATTGGGTTGGGTGACAGTAATTGGGTCCTTTACCCTAGTTTCTAAAATAAGGGGCCGTCCTTAAATTACATAAGGGTAATTTTGGCAATTTCTTACCCCCTCCCTCCCCCAGTATAAAAATTCGTAAGATTTGATATTGCAACCCCCATCTTACGTAATATTTTTTACATTGAATTTCTTCAGTTATTAAAATTCTTTTAAAATTCAAAGGTTTATATAATTCATTTAACTCGGTTTCAGGAAATTTAAACTAAAACAACTTTTCTGGAACATTAATGATAGATTATGTATTTATTGAAAATGAGGTTAAAAGTTATTACGTAAGACGCTATCTGACTCCCCCCTCCCCCTTGTAAGAAAACGTAAGAAATTCGCGACCCCCTCCCCCCCAAAAAACCTTACATAATTTAAGGACGACCCCTAAAAGTAGATAGGACAGTAATTGGGTCCTTCACCCTATTTTCTAAAATAAAAGTAGATAGGGTAAAGGACCCAATTACTGGCACCCAACCCAATTACTATCACCTTAAGTTATGTTACTTAAAATAACGAATAAATAAATGTTTAAGTAAAATAGCTTAAGGTGACAGTAATTGGGTTGGCTGACAGTAATTGGGTCCTTTACCCTATCTACTTTTATTGTAAAAACTTGATGGTGCGTGGGAGTAAATTATACAGTATTCTAATATGTGAAATACTGTCTGCGATGAATAATTTAAGTGAAATTTGTATCGTACAAGCGTAACGATCAACTACATCTCCATCGAACTACTCTTGCAAGGTTTACAGAACTGAAACCATTCAACGCAGAGGATTTAATAGTATTTCTCATATGAAGCGAAGGAGTAAGCACCTGTTTGAGCTGTTGCTGTTGCCATTTAGCAAACTTGTGGACCCAAACCATCCGCTGAGATCATTCTGGCAGCCAATTGGATCGTCATCCATCTCTAAGGCAGACATATCGGTGAAATTGAAGCCCAACTCTGGGTGCCCGCCAATAACGCCTTCGATCTCGCATTTGATGTCAACGTCGAGCATCTCCTGGAGCGATAGGCTGTCTGTTCCAAGGTAGTAGTCCATTGTGAGCCAAGGGTCCCTTGTCGGTCCCTGATCCAGCCCAGTACCGTGTCTACTCTCTGTATCCAACATCCACCTGACTGAAATTAAAAACAAAACAAGAATAAATTATAAATTCTAGCACATAATAATGTCTGATTTTGATGGGAATTTAAGGGAACGTAGAGAATACAAGGTACGGAGATCCTGTTCAGGATCTTTAAAGGGTTCTATGATTTTAACAATTTTTCATAAACACACAGGAATAGCTACAGAACAGAGATGGGCAAAAAATTATTTGAAATAAAAATTTGTGTCTGAATTTTTTATTTCAAATAATGGGCAAAAAATTATTTGAAATAAAAATTTTTGTACGAATTTTTATTTCAAATAATGGACAAACAATTTTTGTACGAATTTTTATATCAAATAATGGGCAAAAAATGATTTGAAATAAAAATTTTTGTATGAATTTTGTATTTCAAATAATGGGCAAAAAATTATTCGAAATAAAATTTTTGTACGAATTTTTATTTCAAATAATGGGCAAAAATTATTTGAAATAAAAATTTGTGTACGAATTTTTTATTTCAAATAATTGTATGCCCATCTCTGCTACAAGACAATAAAATTCAGGGATGAATTTTTTGAGTTTAGCTTCAAAATTTCTACTTATACCGGTGCCCATTGAACGCGTTAAAATGCTAAATTATTTAACATTTAATATTTCACCGTCGTACTAAACAAATATTAAATAATATTGGATTTTTAATTAATTAGAATTGAATGTAAATCTTGTTATATAATAATTGGAAAACAATGAATAATCAATTGATGAATTTGATAATGTTAATCCTCCTACTGTAAAAACAAATCTAAATCCTACAAAGAAAGAAAATCGGAAAATTGAAAATTATCGAAAAATCTGGGAAACAGAAAACAAGCAATTCTGAATTAATAATCCCAAGAGAAGTCAGTAAACAAAGAGATTAATATGCAGAAAGTTTGATGTAAGTACCACGACAAAGCCCCGATCTCTACGAAACAACAAGCAATCCTCGGCAAAGGATCCATTACAATCATCTACCCGCCGCGCCGCCCGCGAGCGCTCCTTCCCATAGGCGTAGACACGAAAAAAACAACCCAAGAACAATCCAACAACGATGCACCTACTACCGAGTCACCTAACTCTACCACCTTAAATTAAAATTACTCTTAAAGAATTTATTATATGGTAAAACAGGGGTGTATTATATAATAATTATGTTTATCTTATTTTACTGTTTCATCAACATTTGAACTGAGATATAACTTGACTGGAATGTTGATAAAAGTTATAATTTTATTTGAAAGATTTACAAGTAATTTTAATTTAATTTTGGCGGAGTTATCCGACTCACCCTGAACAGCCGTTCGCGAATTTCGATGGATTCGGACGGATCTGGGGATCATCCTCACGATATATCTCGCTCCCTTTTACGCGGCAAGGCCAATAGATTCTCGACCGCGTCCGTGCGCGTGTGTGCACGTATAAACAGCGCGTGCACGAGCGTGCAACTGAGGGTCTTGAACCCACAACCGGCTTGTGGGTGTGACTGACTCATAGTACTATAGTCGATTTACTATAGAACCCGCGTGGACTCGTAGTATCTTCTCCCCTCCCAAGCCACTCACGTAAGCCCCCCACTACAGGCCCACTTAACTATTCCGCTCATCCTCTCTCTTTCTGTTTCGTTCCGCGCCACTGGTCTCTCCTCTCCCTTCTTCGTTCTTTCTCATCCCTAAAGCATCGTTCACATTAGTCGAGTCACTTGACTCCTACCTCGTGTTCTCGGTGCATTGCAAGTTCACTTCAACTGAATTTTAAGTAGACATCTAAGAGGGCGTGGAATTTTAAGAAATAAGATTAAAAGGAAACACTGAATTTGGGGACGAAAGTGGATTAGCAGAAAGAATGAAATACTTGGAAAATTTGAGAAAAAGCCTGAGCATTTTTTGGGGAAGAATAATTGATACTTCAAGCAAAGCAAATAACGGGCTCGCATTGGCAAAGTAGTTCGAAATTACTCGACTAATGTGAACGTGGCTTTATACTCGGTCCTTGTCCCATTCAAGGCTCGCGAAGGGAACAACCACCGTGTTTGTGTCCTATGTTTTGCGCTCTTTGATCGTCGTCCTCATCCATTCCACAGTCTCCGCGTGCGTCTGTCTCGTTTCTTCCCCGTGTTTTTCACCCGCCAAGCCTTTTTCTATGCCGGTTTCTTCGGCCGTTTGATGTCCTGCTTGGGTTTTCTGGCGCCTTTGAAACGATTCCGTGAAGCCAGATTTACTGCCGCCGTACGTACGCTACCTTTCTCCCCACTCCCCGCCCTTTCCTCGTTGGTTGGACGGCGACGGTTTCTGGTTGTGTGGTGAACTTTCCATTCCACTCGGAGGTGCTTTAAAACCGGGCTGCGATGCTATACTGTATTAATTGTGGCTAGCGAGTTTCTGGTCTTCCGATGCTCTTCGGAGAAAGGGGAGGGGAGTGGAGTTCTCTGTATTATTAGAGGTCTCGATGTTTCTTCCTTCTCCTTTGTGTCCTTGGCGCGATTCCTCGCTGCATCATTCTCTACAGGTATACATACCATTCTTCTTGTCTCCCTTGTACCCTGTCCTTCCTTTTCCCATTCGATATTTCTCTGCCACGAGGAGCCCCTCCTCCTCTCTTCTTTCTAGCTGGCGCGTTTGTCCCTGTCCCCGCCTCTGTCCCTCGGGGGCTCGGTATGCACACATGTTGCACCGGATGCGCTTGCTTGCAGCGCACTACTAGGGCCACCGAATTACCAGCTGGCAGGGAAAGAAGCCTACCGATGGGTCTACGTTGTACGATATCTACTCGGGGTTTTTATGTCGCACCTGTACGGGGTATCGAGTGAAAGAAACAGGCGGCTGTACATATATATTGCCGTTGGTATAGGATCGTGGAGGGGAAAGACAAACAGAGAACTGACCCTGCTCTACGTAACTCGCGCGGTGGAGTGGCCTTTACGCGCACGGGACATTCAAGTCTACGTGACTGAAGGATATTTTTAGACGTAGAGGAGCGTAATGGAACTTGGCCCAACCGACTTCCACCTGGGCTAAGGGCTGAATAACATTCTTTCGCGAGTAGGAATTGTTACCTACTTCTAGCTTGTTAATATAAAATTATAAAATCTTGATACAATTAAAAATAAATAAATAAATACGTAAATCAATTAAGCGTTGGAGAGTTTTTAAATTAATATTCCTTTCGACTAACGCCAGTCTCGCCGGAGATGATTTGATCTCTGAATGGAGATTCTTGCCAGAGAAAAAAGCAAAGAAAGCGTGGGAGGGGAGACAGGAAGGAAAAACAGGGCAGCAGACTCGTTTGACGCAACCAGACGTTGCGTCGTGGGCGCACCAGACGACGAATGCACCGCGCAGCAAGCATTTTAGGCGGCAGACTCGAAAACAGACGAAAATAAAGCGGCCAAGGACCCAAGGTTGTTGTTCGCCGAGGTCTCGCGGGTGAAAGACCGATTACCAGCGGTGCAGTGGAACGGTACTGGCACATGTGCACGATCTTGTGCATAAGTCTTAATATATTTCAGTCGTTCGTCCCTCTTTGTTCCCGCCACTTCCGTTCTCTTTTTGCCTCCACGAACGATTCCATTGCTCGCGCAAGGCTCGAACCACCAATTTCCCCGAGTGCCCATTCAAACTTCGCCAGGCGAGGCCATCGATAATTATTTACAAATATACAGCGGCAATTTCTAATCACAGAAATAATTAAAAGGTAAAGAAACTTTCCTACCGCCTCCAGAATTCTAACTCAGCAACGTTTCCCTACTTGTGCAATAAAACAGTACCTCGAATATTCTACGAATATTATGCGGACGGGATAAAATATCGACTGAAATAGGGACTGCGACAATGGACGAGTAATTCGAGTAAAAGGGACGATATTAAGTATCGTGGGGCGGCGCGTCCCGTCGCCTCGTTCGTTACGGCCACGGCCCTGAGCGCTGCTCAATGTCTTTGGCGAAAACTTGACCGAGGGGTACGGGCACGTCGAAGAAACAGCCTTGAAAAAGAATGCTCGCTTGCCCGTAATAATATCGGTGACCGAGTATCAAATGATCGTTAAGTATACACTCGGTCGTTCTCGCGCGGAGAACTGCAGAAAATGCCAGCATCAAAGGATATCGATTCTCCCTCCCCCACTCGTAGCACCTGATTTAGAAAATAAACATGCACGGAGCAGCCCGCTGACCTGCTGGCCAAGTGACCAGAAAGTTGGATAGAGCTGTGCAGTTACTATACACGTTTCAGTGGACTTTTGATAAACATTGCAACGACGTGGTTGTAAAATATTATTATACTGTAGAGTGTAGGTAGGGTAAGTCGGGGAGAGATGGCCCACTTTTTTTAAAACAATCAGTGTAATGCAAATTTAGTGGTTTTATAAAGGACAAAATATATTTGCAAGAGGATCGTGATCGAGCCATCTCACCCGGAATTACTGTATTAGAAGTTGTATGCTTACGATTAGTAGATTTTCAGACCGAAGTAGCGAGCGTGGAGATTCAGATATCTTTATCCTGTGCATGAATTAAGACAGACTTAGCCATTTAAGGTTCAGGGAAAGACTGAGGGTCCCCCGAAAATTCTATCTCGTTCATGCAACAGGATAATCTTTCTACCTCGTTGGCCGTTCGGCTCGAGTTCTCGGAAGGGTCTTCGAGAGATAGGCGATCCTAAGACCCTCGAGCTATTCAACCTGAAATCCTTCGCAGGTCATAAAGGGGACTCCTCTTTTCCTTGCTACCTCTATTCCATCCTAGTCGTTAAATACCTAGCCGAAAGTTTTGCAGCCAGTATTAACTGGACTTGGGCTTGTGCAAACTGCACATTTTCAATGCATGCCTCCTAATTATCCGGATTTTAGACAGAATGGGAAAAGTATCTGTGGTACTTTGCTTGAAAATATTCTTCAATTTTTCTTTAAGGGGTCATGCTTAGTCACAAACCTTCGAAAAACCGATTTTTCAATTTTTGTATTTTTAGAGGCTTCAACTAGTGCTGATGGTTTATAATACGGGCCTGGTATCGGTGATACCGTGTAAGTTGAAAAATTAACATTTTATGTAAGAATAGACTTGACTTGAAACTTCAAACGCGTTTTTCTTGAAACAGCATTTTCAAAATCGGTGACCAAAATATTTAAAAAACCATTTAACCGATTTACTTCAAATTTTACAAGCTTACTATAGGAACAATAAACTAGTCTTTGAACGAAAATTTTAATTGACGAAAATAAGGAACGATTTATGATAAAAATTGAAACTTCTACTTTAATCATCTGCCATTTTTTCCCAAATCAATATTTCGAAAAATCCTTCGTTCAAATAAAAGATAATATAATATAATAAGTAAATTCTTTTGAATTTTTTATTTAAGATGATCGACTTTCGAGCAGCAGTGGTCACCGCAGAAGCCTTTTTTTAAAAAACCTTCGAGTGATCTACAATAACTTAGTTATTAATAAATACTTTTAAATAAAAAAATTACGATGCACGGTACTAGATACAATCCTTAAAAGGAAAAAAGATTTTTTGAGAAATGTGTTATAGCTTTCGAGTAAAAAATTTCCAAAGACCACCCTTTTTCGGCCTTCTAAACTGGACACAATGAAGGGAACTTTCTAAAAATAATAGCACAAAATTTTTGCCTGTAAAATTATCACTATAACTAAACAAGATCTTCCTGACTGTCCCCATCTCCCCACCTGTTCACTTTCCCAAATATTAATATACCTTCGACTGCTCTATAAATTGCAATTCATCTGATAATAGTGATTTATCCATCCACGGCCTACGCAATGACTCCATACTCTATGCAAACCAGCCTCGGTGCAAAAAGTGTGCAACCATCTGTTGCTGCATCACGTAGCAGCGCATAACCAGCACTAACTTTAAGCCAGAATAAATAAAATCGGCGTAACGACCCACACAGCACTATAACATTGCAGCAACGTCTCTGCAATATTGCGGTGCAAGATTGCAGAGAGGTTCAGTCCTATGTCCGTCTTCGCAATATTGCAGGTGTGTATTTTTGCAATGTTGTGGCAACATTGCAGACATGTAGTCCTGCAACGTTCCGACAATGATTCTGCAACGAAACTGCAAAATTGTGGCAATGATCCTGCAACTCTTCGGAAATATTGCGGTGCGAGATTGCAATCTTTCCACTACAGTATTGCACGGCAATATATATGCAATTTTGCTGAGTCGTTGTCTCTGAAACATTGCACATCAATTTGCGCGCAATATTGCCGAAATATTGTAGGATCATTGTCACTTCAATAATGCACGGCAATATTGCAGGAACGTTCCTGCAATACAGCTGCAACGAAGTGTGCTGTATGGGGAGTAACCGAAGGAATCTTAAACCAGAGACATACCCTCCCCGTGTATTACAGTGTAATCTCTAGTAATTGTAGTATACGCTAGGGTGCATACATTTGCACTTCTACAAGCACAACATATATGTTCCAGTAGGGCGTAAAACCTGCATGCGTCGCCGGTTAAAGGGCTAAAAAGGTCGCGACGTTACGGCGCTATAAAACTGGAACCGAGCTCGATAACTCCTCCGCGTTACAACAACAACAACAATCAACGAGATTTCCCTTTCACCGAGCTTTCGTAACTGTGTGCGTTGGCCACGGGCAAGTAGCTGTGTGTTAGGAACACCTGACGAAACGTCTGCGCCAACAAACCCACAGATAAAATCGGATTACGATTGTGAATAAAAGAGGGGACAGTAGGGAGTAGTGTCGCAGGACAAAGGGCGCGAGAAAATATTATTGATGGCATGGCACTAATTTCCACTGCTCGGCGAATCACAGTTTATCCGTGTAAAATATTTCCCTTCCATACTAATGAGGCTGGCCCCCGTGCGGCTTTAACCGTTTTCCACGAGAAGGAAGGCGAGATATATGCGTTTAAGTCTTAAGGAAGGCGAGTCGAAGCGCTCAACCACCGCGCCTCAAGACCAATATTTGCTCGACGAGTTTCTCCCATTGCCAAGGAAACGGTTTTCAAGGGGAATCTCGTGAAAAGCTAGATGATACAAGATATTATATTCCCAAGCGATTTCCCTCAGCAGGAGGAATGGTAAATTTATGTGAAAGAGTGGAAGATTGAATAAGGCACAGTGTGGACAGGGAAAGGATTTTTATAGAAATCCAGAAGACAAAGTCGGCCAATGGGCAGAGGCTTCTCGCGTGAGCGCAAAGCGCCAGGGTTTCTTTGTGATCGCTGCCTGGCGAGAACCGGTTTGAATCGCGCCGAAGAGGGCTTATGAAGTGAGTCGAATGTGAATCGTGTTCGTGTCTAATAAATGGACTTTTGTCCCGGCTAGCTTGATAACCACGATCTACGAGGGATACCTACACCGCTGACACGGATCACGGAACACCTTTTATACTTTTATTTCTAAAGCTCTGTTGCAGGATAATTGTAGAGTTGAAGCACTGAAGAGACTAATTGTAAATTCCAAAACTAAATAGATTCAAAATTCTCTGTAATTAAATACTACAATAGATACTCTAGCAACTTTTTTGTGACTGAAACACTTTCATTTCGGGCACTTTAACGCTCGTAATTCCCTGAACACATTGTGCGTGTATATTATACCCAGCAATTTAGAAACTGAAACAGTATTTTTATCGCTTAACGAGGATTTTAGGACGGACAGTGGTGGCTCTTACAAGTCCTCTCAGGGGGGAGAAGTCGAGGAGGCAATTGAAGAGATAAGAGGACTACCGTTTTCCCTCCGAGAACGCTGCGAAACGATCTAGCGAACAGAAACAGCTAGAGACGTTTCGTGAATAGAGCGATCAACTAATTTACGATGCTCATCCCCGTGCGATTTACGCGCAGATCTATTTCCCTTAGATTTTTATAACTATTCTATTTTTATAAATCTGCTGAAAGTTTTACGCCGATTTGCAATTCCCGATGGAGTTTCGCTGTGTTTTTGTGGCCACGGTGCGCTACTCCGCTCGGAGTCGGGCAGCTGCCGCTGCCGCGGCCGGGGAGCAGTCAATTTCATTACGTGTCGTCGAACTCTGCAGCTGGATTTTCTTGCGGAGGGTCTCTGTCGCGCCCCACCACGGCGCCCCTTTTCCCCCTATTCTTCGGCGAAAATTCGGCCTTGAACGCGACTCTCGCCGCCCTCCTAATCTCTCTATCGATTCCAAACTCCCCTTACCATCCAGAGAACGGTAAACTCTGCAGCGTGGCAAAAACAGCTCCCTAAATTCCCTGTCCCCTAAAGTATCAAACAACAGACGGCAGAGGACTAAAGGTGTGCAACAAAGTTGGGAAGTTTAAAATAGAAGTAGAGGGCCACAGAAGGGGGAAAGGCAGAGGATTATCGGGGAAACTCCGCCCTCGAATTCGTGGAATTTTCCAACTGTCCCCCCATTGTTCTGGGCTCTGACCACTCGGAGGAGGGGAGCGTTACGGTTTACGTTACGTGGGCCTCGCGGCCAGCGAAGCAGGCAAGCGGGGAGGGATCCCGAAGGAAAGCGAACGTATTCGTGAGGCGGACGAGGGTTTCTGCGGCATTTTTCAGGTACAGGTGTAAACCTTGCTGTCCCTTTGTTCTCGAAACTACCATTACGGCCAGGTAAGAAGAGAGTCGAAGCGTGTCGGCCAGCTCGGCGCGGCGGAAGTCTTTCCTGGCAGGTAGCTACGAATTTTTAGCACCGGGTCAATTACTCCCCGGGGCCTTTCTCATGCTTCGATATACCTACGTAGTCCTTCCTCCCTCCCTCTTCGAATTGCTCGGCCCGAACCGTTGTCTCCGTAATTCCCCCAAACGCCAGCGAATACTCCGCCGACACGGATATATCAACTACGCTTTGTACTTCGAATTTTATTCCTATCGACGCGGCGGGGAGTGGCACAGTAAGCGTTAAATGTTCCACGAGAACAACTCAACCTTTCTATACACTCTTCTGGGTCTACCTACCTACTTACACGCGCGTCCAACCAGCGGTTTCACGGTCGTGAAAACCCAAGACATCTCACGGGCAGATCTTTTCCCATGGCCGCGGTGCTCGCCGGCTAACTTCCTCCACCGGGACACACTTCCGCCGATAATACCTTTGCAACACGGGCTCGTCAAGCCTCGACAATATTACACATATTTTTCCGCCAGCCCGTTGTATGGAAATTAGTCTGCGAAACGTTCGATGAAGTTTCCCTCACCTTTCCGCGAATCCCCGCGTCACGTAATTCCCATTATGTGGAAATCGTAATTCGCGAACTCTAGTGTGCTACCTCCCGCGTCGTTACGAAACGCTCGACGATCATCCGATTAATTATATCGACGAGGACGATAAGGATAAAAATACGCTGAATTCGATGGAATTTCGTAAATAATATAAGCGTCGTTTATTATTATCCAGCGGTCTCTTAGCGACATTTGCATAGATTTTATTGCGCCATCGTAGGAACAACGTGGAGTAGCTCTCGCGTGCTCGCGGGTTAATAGTATTCTACCGCGAATAAACGAGTGGGTAGGCGAAAGGATTCCCATCGTGACTCGATGGGAATAGGTATGTATATTTGGGATCGTTCTATCATACGTCCTGCTCTAATTGCCCAGGGTTTAGGTTTCATGGGAAAGTTCCGTTCGCGGCAGAACTTGCAAATTCGATAAGAGAAGTTCGGTAACCAGTGGTCTAATTTTAAAAACTATACAATTCTTGACTGACGAAACAGGATTACGGAACTTCCTCCTAGCTTCTAATCGTTGGCCAAATTCGTTGCCCGAGGTGCTCAGTTGCGAAAGAAATAGAGAATGATACGGTTGAGAAAGTGATGCTCTTCTCACCTGACTCTCTATTCGTTGCGCAAGAGATAAGATGAACCAAGGCCACGCGAAACATCGCCTAATGCCGCGAACAATATTTTACTATGAGGGTTGCCTCTATTCCAGGGCCTCTCGCATTAACCTTTCGTGGAAGGCAGGACTAGAGTCGCATACGGTGAAAGGATGCCGCGTACAAAAGCGCCCTGGAAGGCAGGTATCGAAATTTCGGGCCACCGAAATTGCCCGCTGGAATCCCTGCCGTTTTCCCTCGGGCGACTCGAATTCTTTTGTGCCAGCAACGGGAATGTGCACCGTAGAAAGCTAGAAGATTTTCACGGCTTAGAAATTAAGGAACCTGTCGATAATTCCAATACACTCGAAACTGACTGCTCCTCGGATTGCTTTAATTATCTCGACGTAGCCTTCGCGGGAATAAAAGTGTATCACAGCCCGGTTGAAAAAATAAAGCAGCGATCATCAAATTCGAGCTTGGAACGCGCAGCATTGCGACTGCTTTATGGAGAATTGTTATGATGATTTCGACACTTTCAGTGGCTCAAGGTTTTAAAAAATTTATATTAAACGATTTTATTAAAAATGCACTAAACGGTAATAAATAATTATTTTCTTGTAGCAGAATTTCGATGGTATTTTTTCACTTTAAATAAAATCGTGGAGAAGGATATGTCGCAATAAATTTATTCGACACTTCAATTTGTATTAAATTGATTCATATTTTGTTATGACGTATCCTGCTCCACGGTTTTATTTAAAGCGAAAAAATACCATCAAAATTGTAGTATAAGAAAACAATTTTTTTTTTACTTTTTAGTGTATTTTAATAAAATCGTTTAACATTAAAATCTTTTTATATATTTTTTATTTTCTAGTTTTTGGTGTTTGTGGATTTACATTTCACAGCTCAGACTACTTTACAAATATATTTTATAGCTGTAAAAAAAATTCAAAAAATTCTGAAACTGTGGATATGTAGGGGATTTCCTTCTGATTACAACGCAATTTTTTTGAAATTGACCCCTGAAGATTCGGCTATTTTTCGATTTTGTGTTATAACTCGCGAACTGTAAGAGCTGGAAAAAAAGTTTCGAGACAAAAGTTACTTCTTTTAATTAGAACACTTTTATAAAATTATGTTTGCAGCGCGATTGATTTTTCCTTTTTGCAAAAATTATTTCGATATGAAGCAAGAAACTAGAAGAAGTCTCTAATTAATTAGTTGCTTATTTTAATAACTTATTTTACTTATTTTAATAAAAAATGTTCATTCACTGGTACGTGTTCATTTATTGGTACATCTACCCCATCATTCGGTAAAAAAATTATTTTACAGCTCACGAATTATAACATAAAATCGGAAAATAATCCAATTATCGAGGGTCAATTCCACACCTTTAGAGTGATTTTGGGCAGTAAAAAAAATTGCGTTGTAATCAGAAGGAAATTCCCTACATATCCACAAAGTTTCAGAATTTTTTGAATTTTCGGGTTCGGGATTTTCCCTTGTAAGAAAGCCTGCAAAGTTTTAGTTTTTATATTCGCACATGCGTGACGAAATATTTCTCAATAAATTGTGTATTTTTGGCAATCGCGATGCGACTAGCGCAGAGATGGGCAAAAAATTATTTAAAATACAAATGGGCTTTTTGTAGTTTTCGTAAAGAACGCGAGTGGCTGATTTCCAGTTTGGATTCGTGGTTATGGTTTATATTTATTGATGACTGGGTACTTTTTTTACTACTTTTTGTACTACTTTTTTTAAGTATTGTACTGTCTACGCACGCCTGCAAAGTTTCAAGACTATTGAATAGTCGAAAGTGGGTTAAATTTGAGTTGCCAGATTTGAATACAAACAGAGGTTCGAGGCTGAATAAAATCGTTTATTGGGAAATACTGTGAGAGCGCCATCTACTAAAGTAAGCTCTGCAATCGGGTCAATCGCGTTACAGGACTAGTGTCACACAAGTATTGAAATAATGTAATAATTTTTTGTCATTAAATAGTCTGTTAAATTTTACAAAATCAATCACCAAACAGTCAAAATTCACAATACTCCCAATTACTTGTAACAGCTAACCCGATTGTACTGCTTCAATTTTCGCCACCAGATTGCGTAGCGGAAATAAGAAAATGCCAGTAAATACCGTCTGCAGAGAATCATCAAAAGTTCATCAGGGTGAAAACAGGCGCGTAACTATTTTAAAACGAGAACTTCGATAAGCCGAGAATTCCGGTTTTCTTAAAACTTTGCAAATTTGTAACTGAACCTTGACAGAAGTATCAGTCAATTTTGATTTCCTGCTATTTTTGCTTCTTCGGGACGAAAATACCGCGTAAAGTGCAGTGTAGGGTAGACGGGCCAGTAAATGAACACTTAAGGCTAGTGAATGGACACTTTTATAAAATTACGTTTGCAGCGCGATTGATTCCACGGGTTGCAAACATTATTTCGATATGAAGCAAGAAACTAGAAGAAGTCTATAATTAATTAGTTGCTTATTTTAGTACCTTACTTTACTCGTTTTAGTAAAAAAAATGCCTATTCACTGGTAGTGTCCATTTACTGGTATATTTACCCTACTCTAAATACTGTATTTCTAGCTCGCGAAACGCTTCAATCCGTGAAATATGTATCTAGCAAGCTACCAAGTATCCAATCCAAAGCCAAATATTATGAAAGATTTCCCACTTTCAAATGTTACGATTCAAGCCTGCGTATGTACCATTCCCCACAGCCTTCCCTCGCCAGAGAACACATGCAGTCGCCGTTGCGAGGGAGAGAGACGGGAAGAAAACACTCCTCGAAGCAGAGAAGAAAAAAAACGTTCGATAACGAGCGACCGTGGAAGCCCGATTTCCGGTGGCATCGCTGTTTTCATGGCTGCTAAATAAACACCATGTGACGCGTGCTTCACAGCCCGTATCGAGTTACAGCGACGTGAAAGCGCTATATGTACAGGCACAATGAGTCGACTGTGCCTCTAACCACGTGTTCCCTACGATTTTCGCGCCGCGCCGTGAAACTGCAAGGACCGAGCGCAGCTGCCGTCTTTTTCCCCCGATTAACCAGGTCAATCAGGCTCGACGAGCTTGATAACACTTCCTCCCACGCCTAAACTTGCCTCTAACAAGGAAACCGCGTCGAGTTTCAAGCGCACCGATTTTTATAAAAGATTATGGCACTGTGGGGAATTGAAAAATATTTTACTGATGCAAGGAACGCGTAACAGACTCAGCGTTATAATTATCAGCGCCCAAAGAGATAAGCACGATTGTTATTATTAAATATCTAGACTACTGTTTCTAGACTAACTCCCCATAATTTAATAATCTACCTCGATTTTTTCCAGTGAAATGTAGCCCGCAAAATCCCAGACTATATTACACTGGTTTCAAGGTAAAGGGAAAAAAGCTGCGGAATAAATAAGGGTAGATGGGGAATCGGGCGAATTTCGCTGGCGTCAAAAGAGGGGAGGGGCAGTCTGGATGTTGCGATGGACCAACCGTGGATACGTGTAACCGCGCCTCTCCTACCCGCGCTTTTCGCTCGAGTATCGATCTGATGCCCCCTCCGCGACTCTGAAAGCCTGGCAGAGCGGTGTTGCTACGAAAGTGAGTGTGCCCGCGCCGCGCCGCGCCGCCCCGTGTACCTACACTACCTATGCAACGCACACGACAGACGCGGGGCCACGACTCGACTCCACTCGGCTCGGTTCTTGCCTGCCGCAAGACCGTTTGAAAATTCAGCCGGCCTGTCTTCCTTCCTGATGCGACTTTCTGTCCTCTACAGGGTGTTAAAAAAATTATGGCCACTGCTTTCGGGGGTGAATTTAAAAATACTTTTTTTTTGCTTTCGAGAAAATTGATTTTCTAAAAAAAAAAAACACAACTAGGGTAAAAGACCCAATTACTGTCACCTTAAGCTATTTTACTTAAACGTTTACTTATTCGTTATTTTAAATAAATATAGCTCGAGGTGACAGTAATTGGGTTCACTGTCAGTAATTGGGTCCTTTACCCTACGTCCGAAAAAACTTATTCTACTATTTCGACTGTTTCTTTGAGCAAGGATTCTCGAGGAAATTGAGCCCCGTATTAAAGAAATTTAAATCTGTATTTGCGACGATTTCGGAAACACCCTGTATATTCGTACTGTGCAAGTGGCTGCACTCGGAGTTTCGTAACGGGATGATTTCAATTGAAACGCAGGCTATTGACGGAGGAGGGGGTGCCTAGCCTCTCCCACGCAATCTTGATTCGCGGGTATGACTAACGCGTTGATTAAACGCGGATGGACTTACTTTCCCGCCGTCCGCCGCGATGAATCGCCCCATCGACGTTAATTGAGGAGACGCGCGTATGGGAATTCGAATTCTGCATAGGAGGCTCACACATCGACGCGCAGGGAGAGCGAGATATCGAGCGCGGGAACGTCGCGTCACGTCGCGCCGCTCGTCGCGTACACGTGGACGTGTGCCACTGGCAAATTGGCGCGAAAAAAGTTGCTCCCGTTTGGTAACGATTGCGAAGAGTCGTACAAAATTAAAAAAAATTAAAAAAAAAAGATTATTCAATTCAACTATATTTTTCGTTAATTTACAAAAGTGAATAAAATAAATTAATTTGAAGCATTGAGTCGCCAATGAATTGGGCGGACCGCGTTTCCCGCCATTTTGCTTTCACCCAGGGGGAAGCGATTGAGTTTCTTGAAAAATTTCGCGTGCCGCGCTGAATGGCACGCAATCCACGTTCGGCAAAGCGTGTTTCCCTGCGCGTTCCGCGAGCTACAAGTTGTTGCATGTTCCAACAACGGTGCGGAACCGATTCCACGGAGCGGGATCGATCCACGATCTCGATTAGATTCGACCGCGATAGCGGACAGAGCCCGCTGAAAATTAAAACGCGGATCGTGCAAGGATAATTGCGCGCGCAGCTTCGCTGACGTTGTAAAACGCCCGCCTCTGAAATTCCGCTCTAGCGCATAAATCTCTGCTCCAGTTGCATTTATGCATTTGGTCGAATTTAAGGCTTCCGATTACAAAATCAGAAGAATTATGTGCCAGGCGGATATGTACGATTATATTTGCGACACTAATTAATTAATATAGCAAGATTAAAAAAACAACTGGCTCGGATGAAATATTGAAATTACGCGTGAAGAGAAAAGAACAGTTAAGAAGAGTTTGAATCGAATGGAATACTGAAATAGAAGCAGAGAGCAAGAATAATTAAAATAGAATACTAAATCCAAGAAATATATTAATATCGTGGAATAAAAGTTTAACTATAAAAATTGCTGAGAAAACTAAATTGCGATGTTTAATTATAGATAAATGTGTACTTGTTTGGAAACAGCTTTTTCTTTCGATCGTATTAAAATCAGAATGTTAAACTTGGAAACGTTGCTTTATTAAATACCTACATATCTTTTTAAAAGAAAATAATGCACAACTCTATTCAAGTCGCTTAACGAAATTTCAATTCACGCTGACCGTGCGCGCAGGCGAGAGCGAGCACCGTAAGCACCGCATGAAAGCGTAATTTACGGAACTTTTTTACGGCTATCTTTCCACATCTTTCAAAGCGACTTTCTAACCCGGCCGAGAGACACTCTCCGTCTGCCTCGCATTACGGAACAATTGTGTGAATTAAACGTCCCCCCTAACCGACCAACCTTTTGTAAACACACTAAAAAAGAAAAGAAGAACCGTACAATTATTATACCCATTCCGGAGTCACGCCATTCGGAGCGAAGAAAAAGCGGGCTCGACCGCAGAAGAATCTCAATAGTCTGGCGAGGCATCGATTCACGTCAGACAACTCTTCTTCACCAGTGTTGCGAGAAGAAAAAAAAAAGAGGAACGAGAAGAAGAAAAAACATCCGGCTGCGCGGAACGGGTGACAAGCAATCATTCGTGAACGCACAAATATGGCGTGCAAGTGAATTCTTCCGTGGGCATTTGAATAAATCGATACTCGAAAATTGCTTCCCAAAAGTGTAACTCGCCCAGCTCCGATTTCGTTTCAGCCTGCAGGATTATTTCCTGCGGCGGGCATATGGCGAGGGGTAGGCTTCCCAGAAAGTTCCCACGGTCAATAGCTTTGGCTTGGAAAGTGCTCGAGGGGCCTCCCCCTCGTCCCACTCCACTCCCCCTCCGCGGCTCGTTATTCGCGAGAATTTTCGAAAAACCTCCTTCTCCGTGAGACCCAAACGGAAAATCGACAAAGTCTCCTTTCAACGACGCACACCGTTACGAAACCTAACACCCATCCCCTTTCAACGATCACCCCCGTTATAATCGATAGACTATCTTCCCAGTGAAACGTAGATCCTAATCCCCCGGCTCTCGAAAACGGGCACCTTTAATTATTCCTCTCTCGCCCCAGCCCCCCTCCGCTATCGATTACTCGCCGTCCCGGCGACGAAGGTAATTTTAGGGAAAACACCGCTGTAAAATATGTATATAGCAGCGTTCTATTTCGATATTACCAGTATCAAATAATTGCACGTCCCACGAGTGCATTATTACCCTCGCAATCGACGAGTAAAACCTACACGCATACATACATATCCACGAACCAGCGCGTACCGCATAGAAAGATGGAAACAGGGATGATGTTTGATCGCGTAAATACTGACAGCGAGCGCAGCGCGGCAAAACAATGGCCCCCGGAAACACGTATTACATCTCCCACAGTTTCCCCCGGTAAATCGACTCTCTTCCCGCCGAAAGTTTGCGAGGCCTGCCATGTCCCAGTGAATCACACTCGTTCCATTCATTCATTCCTGCGTTCCGCGGCACGGCGATTGTTTATTCGCGCCTGCACAGGCATAATCGCCATGGTGACACGGGATCGGGAGCAGGATCGGGGATCGGTCCCGCGGCGGGACGCGGGGGAGAAAATAAATAATGGCCCGAAAGGAGTGACACTCGCAGCGCGTACGTAAACTCGAATAAACGAACAGACGAGCGTAGCCTCGCTGGTGGCGCGTACACAAACCTTGTAGACGAGAGCGAAAGGAAAAAAGCGAGAGAAAGAGACGGAGAAAAAGAAAGAATTGGCGTGGCGCGACCGCCCCCCTCGCGTACCTTGACACTCCGGAGGCTCGTTTTGAGCGGCGGGCCGGCGGACTCTAGCGAAATCCACGTTTCCTAACAGTGGGCCTGATAAATGCGTAGCAGGACTTACCGTGTATCCGACGATCCTTGAAGCACGTCGTCCTCGCGGCCAGCCACCACTTTCACACATATATTTACGAGGGAGTTGCGCGATTTTTGGCAGCGACCATGCATAAACGGACACCGACACAGGGCCCCCTTTACGGAACTGAAGTTGCAATATGACGGGCTGGCTCGTGAACAAAGACCACGCACGATTTCAAATCCCTCCGCGCCGATTGGCCGCTCGTGGTCACGTGGCTCGGCTAGGACCGCTGTTATTGGACGATGAGGACGGCCAGCGAGGACACTTTGAACGGTGCACTCATGCACATGGCTGACGAGAGGGATGCTTAGCGAGGGAATTTCCTTCCACGAATTATCATACGATTATCGTACGCTGTCGGCGATAAGGCTTTTCCGCCGTAAGACAGACGGCTGCCGCGTCACGACCGGTCACGACTGACGGAGACCGGAGTGTGCTTTCTCACTAACCTTCCCCACTTCAAAATGGCCGAGCCCAAACAACGATATTAATAATTCTCGATTAAGAAAGCCGGGGGATATATTTTGATGCCAAATGGGGTTTAAAAAATGCAGAATATTTTTCCAGATCACCTGGCGTTCGATTCTTTTATAAGTTAAATCGGGGACGCGGAATGTCGGTCGCCGTCGAGCAGCGAAAACATTGGACGAGTCCAATCGCGAGCTGGGGAGGGGAGTACGGCAGCGTTACGGAAGAATGAACCACCGCGATAATGGCGGGAATGCACACACGCGCGATGCTTTTAGCGACGCCGGTGGGAGAGATGACTTTATTGGCCACTAGTGGTTTCTTCTTACTGTCTCTTCCACTTTTCCGCGTGGATTCCGGAGAAATATCGGTTTCTCGCGGAATTTCGCAGGGATCGCGAACTTGGTATACCACTGAGGTCAATAGACATTTGCAATGTACAGAATTTCTTTGATTGTATTTAAAGAAGCATTGAGTGGACCTGTATAATCCCACTGGCGGATCTCTTACCCTGGTTTTCGTAAAGTTTCTACGATTTTTTTAGACAATGGTTTTTGTAGCAAGTTTCTACAGGCCCGCTGCTGACTTACAATTAGAAGATACGTTTTAATTTTCAGTTTATACCTACTCTGGCAAGAATTAATAAATCCATCTCCGCTATACCTTATTCATGTTTACTTATTCGGCCCCTTGATGAATTCTTCCCTGATTTCCAATACTCCAAGTTGCAGGCACTTTTACGTGGCTTCTGCTGGATCTTAGCGATTCATTATTCAGATATATACTTAATTGCACGTTGCTCTTCTCGCGAGAAGCTTAACAAAATCGGAGTCATGCATATAGATTACATTTTATCGGCTTTAACGATTATAAACTCTGAAGCTCGTATAACATTCTTAAATTCTACACGGTATTATCATCTTGTTTATTCAGTCTGCGACGTTCACCCTTCCAACGTCATATCAACTTATGCGTCTCCCGGTTGTTACACTCCTTCCTCCGCGTTATCTGTCGATGCCTCTAGCATTCTTTACTTCGTGACTTTGGTATTTTCTAGGCACTTTCATGCCCGAGGGCTTAATTCATTCGCTTATACATTGGCCACGGCTGGTATTATTTTCATGTATATATCGATGCCCTTTAAAAATGTGTCTTTGTTCAAATACTCGTCGTGGTCGTGAAGGAGTATCTCCGTTTTGTTCATGGGAGAGAAACCGATAGCAGGGATTCCGACCTGTAATAAAAAAGCGTGTAAAATACTTGAAATAACACATTTTTTTTTACAACACAACGAGTGGAAATGGTATCTACCTCTCTCACGTAGCGACTGTCGGTTCCACCAGGGAAGATTCCCTTTAACAAAGTTATTCCAAGATCGTCGCACGCCTTCTTGAACGCAATCCAGTACGGATTACTGTCGTCCAGCTTCGTGTTCTCGATTTTCGGGTTCTTCTGCTCGAACGAGTATGTGACGTCGGACCCAGCTTCCGCGCACCATTTTTTGATCATCGTTTCGAACTCTTCGTGGTCCACGGAGGGATCCAGGCGAAGGTCGAAGACCGCGGTCAGCGATGTGGGTACCACGTTCGTCTGCACGCCGCCCTGAAACAAATTGTCGCGGCGTTAGCTACTGTTAACACGTGAGACATGGGGTAAAGGACCCAAATACTGGTAGTCAACCCAAAATACTAGCACCTTAAGGGGGAACAACACCTTGAAGCCCGGAAAAAAATTCAACTTTATTTAATTTTGTGTTAGATATCCATACTTCGTAGGAAAGTCATTGATATGGGGTTTAAATGTGCATGTAGTGGACAGTATTTTAGAATTTTTGTGTGACAAAATAAACGAACTTATAACTTTAAACTCATTTTTCTCGAAACTATGTTTTTCACAATGGTTGAACGATTTTCTCCGCCAATTTTGCATGAATCAATCTCCGGTATTGCGTATTTATTCTACAGAAAAATTCCTTCAGTTAAGCGTACGGAAATTTAATTACAATAATTTTTGCAGAAATGGCGGAGATTAAAGGGCAAAGTTCTAAAATGTCGAGTCAGTTTAAGGAAAAATTCAATATATTTTGGGGTGGAAAAAATAGTAAAAATAATTTATTTTTAGTTTCCGTATGCTTAACTGAAGGCATTTTTCTGTAGAATAAATACGCAAAACCGGAGATTGATGCATGCAAAATTGGCGGAGAAAATTGTTCAACCAGTTTGGGAAACATAGTTTCGAGAAAAACGAGTTTAAAGTTATAAGATTGTTTATTTTGTCACATATCAATGACTTTCCTACGAAGTATGGATATCTAACACAAAATTAAAAAAAGTTGCATTTTTTTCCGGGCTTCAAGGTGTTGTTCCCCCTTAAGGGGGTATTCTAGTGTAAACGCCGTTATTTTCTGCGTTTTTGTGGAATTTATTACAAAAAACTCGCTAAAGTTATTGAATCCGGGTTTTGCCTACATATGTATCAGCACTTAGAGAGTATTTACAAATTTTTTCAGCATAAAAAAATTAAAATTGGCTGCAATATTTCGCGTTGAAGTGTTTCATGAAAAAAAAAATGTCTGCGCACGGTGATCATGATTTTGCTGATTGTGCTTATCTGAAACCAAAAGGAAAAGATTCCAAATTAGTATACCACCGGCTATCGCAGGTACCAGAATGAAGAAAGAATAGCGAAAATTATTAAAATAGCGACATTTTGAAGATAAGCTTGTGATTTTAGTAGAGTTTTTATATTTTTAAACGTATGTAACATTCATTCTGGTACCTGCGATAGCCGGTGGTGTACTAATTTGGAATCTTTTTCCTTTTTTTGTTTCAGATAAGCTCAATCAACAATTTGTTTTCATGGAACACTTCAACTCGAAATATTGCAGCCAATTTTAATTTTTTTATGCTGAAAAAATTTGTAAATACATATGTAGGCAAACCCGGTTTCAATAACTTTAGCGAGTTTTTTCTAAGAAATTCCACAAAAACGCAGAAAATAACGGCGTTTACACTAGAATACCCCTTAAGCTATTTTACTTAAAATAACGAATAAATAAACGTTTAAGTAAAACAGCTTAAAGTGCCAGTAATTGGGTCCTTTACCCTAGTTACCGAGTACACAGTCTCCGTAGAAGTTGCATCGACAACTGTGGGAATACTCACTGCGAAATTATTTCCTACGGCGCAGCATGAAACAATTATTAATAATTAAAAATTACAGCTTTAAACTACCTTCTATTCAAGTTACCCAAGTTCTCTATCTCAATTCGACTTACAATCTACAAAACCAGTCCGCCTCCCAGCGAACTCGAAACAAGTATCTACCTTCAGCTGCGTTAAGTTCACAGTCGTAATTTCCCCAAGCTGAATTATGCTCTTCAGTTTCTTCTTCTCCCTAGCCCTGAAGTCCATGAACCGGTTGATGATCACTTGTATCTTCTCCCCAGCCGTGTTGTCCAGCAGAAGAGACCCGTGCCCAGGAGTGCCCGAACACTCCACGATGATATGCCAAATAGACCTCTCCCCGTAGAACATGAAGAACTGTTCCTCGGGCGAGGCCACGCCCTCGTCCAGCGCGAAGCCAATGTTTAAAGCCTGAAAGTCTTTGGTGTGGACGAAATCCTTCATGCCAAGGATGCCGCCGATCTCTTCGTCCGGAACAAAGGACACGTGGATGGTTCTTTCGAAGCGTCGTCCAGCGAGCTTCAACCGACGAATCGCCTCGAGGTATTGTATCCCGACGCACTTCATGTCCTGGCTGCCTCGGGCGTAGATGTTCCCTTGCTCGTCCATGTGAGCGCTGAAGGGCGGATAGGTCCATTTGTCCTAGAAATTTGATTTTGCAGCTTACTGGCAATTCTTTTACAATATACATTATTAACGATGATATATACTCACTTCGAACACAGGCACAACATCCATGTGACTGTTCAGAAGAATCGTCGCCGCAGACGGACTCGTACCTGCCCACGTGATGACTACTATCGGTTTGTTTGCGTGAGGCTCGTAGACTTTGATAGGCAAGTCGAGGGACTTGGCTTGTTTGCGGAGGAAGGCAACGCACTCATCTGCGAAATAAGAAATTTGTGTAGATTTTTTGACTATTAAAATTTATGGAAATTAGGTGATAAGGGAATGCAGTCTAAAGGCAAATATTATTTAAAGATTCTCAGACAAGAGGAATATTTTGTTTAGCATAAAGTACTCCATATTATCTTATCGCTACCAAAGACCGCTATCTCAGTTTAATCAAAAAATTCCTCAGATTTCTGAGCAGAGATGAATTGCCATCGTAAAATAGATTCAAAGTGCTAGATACAAGGCACGGAATATTCCACGCTCCGCTGCCTACCGTTCCAGCTATTACCTCAATAACAGACGATTGCCAAGGACAATAAGGACAATTACTTATACAATTTCCGGATTATTAGCTTCCAGAAGACGCGTAGAAATCTCGGATTTAGAATTTTATTTAAATCGCTTTTAAGTGATTTAAAACGCGAGAGAATATTTGAAATCCCGACAGTGTCCCGGGGAAAATTCCGAGTGCAATGATCGAAACGCTTCCGTGACCCACTGTGGCCGCGATTTAGGTCAACCGCGAGTCGTCCTTGGGGAGCGATCGCGTGCGAAGCCGCTGCGGTTAAAAGTCCGGAAAAATCAATTACACCCCCGGGACCAAGTTGCTCATGCTTCCGGTGGCAAATTTCATCTTAAAGAGCCACGGAAATAGAAAGAATGTTCTAGGGACGCAGGGTGGGGCAATGGCTGGATAGCGTCTCCGACGCTGCGAAGCTCTGCGATGCTGAAAAGCTTCTATCAATAATTAACGTTTGAGGTTTGTAACGACTGTGCTCGAGGGTTTTGCGAGAGGGGAGAGCAATTTGTTTAACGAGGAAACGAGCGTGACCCCGTCCTCCTCGACAGTCAATATGCGCGCACGGCTTTCGCGTGTTGGAACCGACAGGGAATCTGTCGAACTCGCGGTTTCTCGGGGATCTTGTCCCGGTGGAGTTTGAACGGGCTTGGGGTTGCTCACCGTAATTGATGTTGGGCTGGACCGACGGTATACGCAGGTACTCGCGGAAATTCTCTACAGCTGTTGCGTCCAGCTGAGCCTGGGACAACGAGGACATTGTGCGCGCGTGGCGGCTGCGGCTTGATGATCGTCGCGTCTGACGCTTCTGAGGCGACTGTCACAGCAGACGCCTGCGGCGGCCAATTGCTGTTGATTATCAGCGATGACGTAGCTCGGGACGATCAATCGAAACGCGGGAAAGGGGAGCCGCGGGAGCCGCGGTTTCGTTTGAATTCGGAGGCCGCGGTGGCGGGGGATTTAAATGGGGAAGGAAGAGTTTTGTAAAAGGCGATTGAGATTGTTCTAGAGTTATAATTTTGTGGGTAGGATTATTGTGACTTCTGAAGAACTGAGGAAACTTAAGTTTTAGCATTTTCTTTTGCTGCTCTTTGTTCAAATTAAAATGTGTTATTAGTTTGTGATAGGGTAAAGGACCCAATTATTGACACCTAACCAATTACTGTCACCTTAAGATATTTTACTTAAAATAACGAATACATGAGCGTTGTAAAGTTATACACAAAAGAATTATGTAATTCAACCTATAATTTATACTATAGATTATATACTATAGTTTATTTATTCGTTATTTTATGTAAAATAGCTTAAGGTGACAGTAATTGGGTCCTTTACTCTAGTCTAATATAATTTTTTGTAACGAGTGTACCGGTAGGCGATGTATTATTAACGTACCAAGTATTTAATTGTTATAGATAAGATATTTTAACCAGTTTGAAAGAAGTTCGGTTAAATACATTAGACTGTTTATAAATATTTACGAAGCACGTATAGTTTTCTAACTTTAAAAGGTAAAAGACGTGTGGAACTTCAAATATTTCAACATATCTACCAAAATAAAAAAATACAAGGTAACTAAAGATAGTTTAACTAAATACGGCAGTTTTTTGCAATTTGCTTATTTTTCGGAATGAAGACTTGTAATTATGGAAAATTTAATCGTACGTTTTCTATCCGATTCTAAATATGTTTGGGTTCAAATAATTTGACGATGGGGATCGTAAAGAGCAGAAGTAGATTCAATTCGTTGAAAGTTTGGGATATAGTAATTGAGTTGCGGAGCTTGTTAATTCGTAAAATGTATTCCAATTTATTAAATTTCATGTATGCCTAAATATGAGCTCTTTACAGGTTACTACCAATGAGATCCATTACGACATACACACCCCAAGGGATCCTGTAAAATTCTTTCGCGAGTACATAAATACCACCCGAACTTACTCTCTCTTTTCCCGTTTACGTCTTATCCTCTAATCTCAGATCTCTAGATTCTTTGATATTAAACGCTTAAAAAGTTTCTCGAATTTAAAACGTAGTCAGAACGGTATAACATTGACTCTCTAAGCGCTCTAAAACTTTAAACCATTAGTCGATCGGAAAGTTCTTCTTGGATTTAACTGAAAGATCGGCAAACAGAAGCCTGCGAGATGATAAACGCGGTGATTTACTGGCGCGCCGAGACTCTTCGAGGAGCTACAGCTGTTTACGTCTGCTCCTCGTTTGCTCGAGATAATGTTATCGCCACTTTTGCAATTAAAATCTAAATTGTACAACCGTTCTGTAGTAGAAAATATTTTCGCCTCTGCCTCTTGTATCTTTCAGTCAACTGCTTACAAGCGACGTTCGGCAAGCCGGAAATTCAGAGAATTGTGAAACTCGGTGTGCAAGTAGAGTAGTTCATCCGTAACGCAACCCTATTTTTATTCTTGCCATGTGAGATATATCCTTTGAAAAAATGCAGAATCTTCTTTTTGATTGAATATCTCGAGAACCGTGAGAGATATCGGAAAGAAGTTTAAACAGTTTACTTCTGAAGACTTCGAAATCGGTGATAGAGTTTATTTTATTTCTTTGTAAAAAAAAATACAACGTAAATATGAATTTTTCGAAAATTATTTTTACGCAGTTTTGTAGATGTAAGAGAACAATGTACTTTCGGTTTAAACTTCTTTTCGATATCTCTCACCGTTCTCGAGGTATTCTAAAAAAAGAAAATTCTGCATTTTTTCAAAGGGCAATTTCCCCCCAAAAATTGAAAACTACTCTGCTTGCACACCGAGTTCCACATTTTTCTGAACCTCCAGGTCGCCGAACGTCCCTTGTTATTACCTCCAAGAATCCTTTCCGATTCTTTATACATAACATTCCCTCCAACATTGTAAGAGTTATAAATTAATTTGTTGCTTTTCGCTTTGCGCGTTTGATTCGACGATCGCTTGTACGACACTCTTTTTCTGATTAACTGTATTGTACTATTGTCTCTTAAACCCAATGAAAGCATCCGAATAAACTCACTGTACTTTTGCCGCTTGTACTGCTTTCTTCTCGCAAACCACCAGCCGATGTATACGCTTGCTAATAAACGCTGGGCTTAATAAAAGTAAATACAGTTTCGTAAAAATCACATGCAATTTTGTAAAATGTGCCTTCCCTTCTAAACCTCAACACTTTTAGCTTCCAACGTACTACGCATCGCATCGCTGTTCAATTTGCAATATCTACTTTTACGAGCCACAAGTAGCAAGCGCACACATCAACGTGGGTTAATACATACTGCGACCACCCACAACAGATACATCCAGCCGGAAATTACAGAAACTCGGGTGACGATTGCCAACAGTCCCCAGACTATTTCCCATCAGCGTGCCTGGGGAAACGTTTCCCACTCGTCTCCAGAGAGAAAATAGTTCGTTGTGTGCTTTCGTTTACAATTTACAAAAAACCGTGAGCTTAAAAGCTGCGAAATGTACAAGCGCCAAGCCAGCTCTCCCTAAGAAGTGTAAACAATAATCAATCAACGCGGTTAATAATAATAATATGTACATACGACGGAAAAATGCGCGCGAACTTACGAGACTTTGTACACCGTTTAAATTACACCGTACGCGTTACACTGGGTCGAACGTCCACTTATCCAAATAATGTATCCATTTACATTTCTCGTTCCTTCGCTTCGAGCAAAACAATCGAATATCAAAGAGATCGTGAGTCCCCTTCACGTTCCTATCGAGACACCGTCACACACTCACGCAATTTAACCTAATGGAATTGAACCTTTTCAACAAGAAAACAGCGCTACCGTTTTATGCGGGTTAAGATCTCGGCGCTGGATGATTGTAGAACTGCTTCTGGGAGCCACTGGCAGCGGCGTACATCTGGTTCCCGGGCGGCGGAGTCGCTGACGAGTACTTGGAGATGGCCACCGCGGTAGTGGACGGCGGAATGAACTGTGGCGGATAGGGGTTCGAGCCCGGCGGTGCCTGGGACGACGCCTGGGGGACCAGGAACTGCTGCGGCTGTTTGGTGGCGGTCGGCTGGGTCGTGGGATTAACGTAGGTCGGCTGCGAGGCGCTCTGCGGTACCGTGAAATTTGGATACTGTACGGGGCAGGTCTTGGCCTGGAACTGGGGGTAGTGGATGGACGCGGAGCCTGGGGGAGGGATGTAGGGTTGAGGGGGTAACTGAGGCAGAGGGTAGCCGGGTGGAGTGCTGGAGGCTGAGGGATGTGGCGGGGAGGATTTGCGCGCTTTCAGTATCGCCTCCGCTGTTAGACCTGCAATTCGTAGGGATTAGAATGCGCAATGAGAGAAATCGGACCGTAGATGCACAGGCTGGGGGCAGTGGAACCTGATCAGATTAATTGTTCTCATTATCGAGTAAACCTCTTGGGACGCTTCATGCGAACTCGGACAGATTTCGGAGTAGGTTTTAGTAGATTGCTGGAATTTGAATATGCTGTAGTCTTTAGTGATATTTAAATGTACGTCAAAGGATTTTTCAAAATTTTGAAAAATGTCGATTTTAGAGATGTTTGAAGTTAACCGGTTAACTGGCAATGTATCATGAGGTAAATGTCCCAATACCTGGACATTTAAGGTACGGCGGACACACGTTTGACAATTTTTCAGTTATTCAAATCCATTTATATAAAAACTATTTTGCGAACTTTAACTTTAATTTTCCAATATAAAAATAATACTACAAGGTACCCTTTTTCTAAAACTGTATTAGTTGTACCAATATACTAAACATTATTAATTATATTCGCTTAAGAAAATATAGAGACTGTTTAGCAAATCCGACAAGAGCAATATTAAAATGGTGCAAACTGGAAAGTTCAAGAAAATTTATTTTTATTATCGCTGCGTATGAATAAATTATTAAGCAGCCTTCACCCCTCGATCCAGTCTCAGTGACGCGAAAAATTCGCGTCCCTGGATTCTCCGATATATTTTAACAGCCCTTCGGGGCAATCTCAGTTTCTCTAAATCAGTATACCTTTAATTCCGAACACTCAGGGAATTATTGAAGCCTGATTAACATTTCCTTCTGTATTATTCTCCCAAAGACCCTCTCGAAACTCACCACATGAAATTGTAGATCTCCGAGACTGGCAGCGAGCCCGTCTGGCTGTTCTTCAGCGCCATGGCGATCAGGCAGGAGTAAGAGTAAGCTGGTTTGGGGTAGGGTTTCTCGTCGTAGTCAGAGAGATCGAAGTCCTTGTCCCTTTTCATAGCGGTGACGGTGGTGCCTCCCGGGCTGACGTGCACGTTGTTATTGTAAATCTGTTTACGCATGTGTTGCGCCGCGTGAGCGGGGCTCTGCAGCAGCTTGAAGTTCTGCACCCTGATGCCGGACACCCCGTTCAGCTTTGGGGTGACGTGTGACCTGTTGAACTGGGGCGAGGTCGTCTTGGCCCGGGATATCGTGATCGTTTTCGACTTGGACGGTGTCATCGGCTTCAAGACCTCGTGCTCGTGCTCGTGCTCGTGCTCGTCGTCGGACTCGTCCTCTGTCTCGGTGATGTCGTTCTCGTACTGCTCTGTCTCGGTGTCGTTATCCATGTCATTCTCCTGGTCGTTGTCGTTCTCTATGTAGCTGCTGCCCTCGTTCTCCGCGTCGTCCTCCACGTCGATCTTCTCCTCCCGCATGTCCCTCATGTCCCTCAGGTCCCTCATGTCCCTCTTCGGTGAGAACGAGAAGTGCCTCTTGGCGTTGCTGGGAGTCGGACTGCGGACTGCCATGTGAGGCATCACTGAGTTGGGATTCACCATGATCGAGGCAGCGTCCCCGCCGCTCAGGTCGAGGTTGAAATTGCTGGAAGAAGAGGGTAAAGTTAGGAACTGGACCGCTAAGTGTCTGAGGAAGCTTGAGCAGTTTAATGGAAACTGTTTCCTATGCGATAGTGCAATGGTTTAGGATAAAGGTTCCAATTACTGGCAGCCGACCCAATTACTGTCACCTTAAGCTATTTTACTTAAAATAAGGAATAAATAAATGTTTAAGTAAAATAGCTTAAGGTGACAGTAATTGGGTTGGCTGACAGTAATTGGGTCCTTTACCCTATCTACTTTTATTTTAGAAACTTGATGGTGCGTAAGAGTAAATTATACAGTATTCTAATATGTGAAATACTGTCTGCGATGAATAATTTAAATGAAATTTGTATCTCCATCGAGCTACTCTTGCAAGGTTTACAAAACTGAAACCATTCAACGCAGAGGATATAATAGGATTTCTCATATGAAGCAAAGGAGTAAGCACCTGTTTGAGCTGTTGCTGTTACGCCATTTAGCAAACTTGTGGACCCAAACCATCCGCTGAGATCATTCTGGCAGCCAATTGGATCGTCATCCATCTCTAAGACAGACGTATCAGTGAAATTGAAGCCCAACTCTGAGTGCCCGCCAATAACGCCTTCGATCTCGCATTTGATGTCAACGTCGAGCATCTCCTGGAGCGATAGGCTGTCTGTCCCAAGGTAGTAGTCCATTGTGAGCCAAGGGTCCCTTGTCGGTCCCTGATCCAGCCCAGTACCGTGTCTGCTCTCTGTATCCAACATCGACCTGACTGAAATTAAAAGAAACCAAGGATAAATTATAAATTCTAGCCCATGATAATGTCTGATTTTGATGGGACTTTAAGGGAACGTAGAGGATACAAGCTACGGAGATTCTGAGGATTTTCCAAGGGTTTTATGATTTCAACAAATTTTCATAAACACATAGGCATAGCAACAAGACAAAGATGGGTAAAACATTATTCGAAATAAAAATTTGTGTACGAATTTTTGATTTCAAATAATGGGCAAAAAATTATTTCAAATAAAAATTTTTGTACGAATTTTTATTTCAAATAATGGGCAAAAAATTATTCGAAATACAAATTTGTGTACGAATTTTTTATTTCAAATAATGGGCAAAAAATTATTTGAGATAAAAATTTGTGTATGAATTTTTTATTTCAAATAATAGACAAAAATTATTTGAAATAAATATTTGGGTATGAATTTTTTATTTGAAATAATTTTTGCCCATCTCTGCTACAAGACAATACAATTGAGGGATGAATTCTTGGAGTTTGGTTTGAGAATTCCTACTGATACCGGTGCCCAGTGAACGCGTTAAAATGCTAAATTATTTAACATTTAATATTTCACCGTCGTACTAAACAAATTTTAAATAATATTGGAGTTTTAATTAATTAGAATTTAATGTAAATCTTGGCGAGGGGTAAGCTTCCCAGAAAGTTCCCACGGTCAATAGCTTTGGCTTGGAAAGTGCTCGAGGGGCCTCCCCCTCGTCCCACTACACTTCCCCACCGTGGCTCGTTATTCGAGAGAATTTTCGAAAAACCTCCAAGTATTTTGAATCAAATATTTATTCGTATTAAAATATTTATTTGTATCAAAACATATCTGCTTAATATTATTGAATACATTTTGTTCTTTGTGTAAATAGCCAGTGTGATAATTGGCGCAACTGTTGTATATCATTACTTTTGTAAAGTTAAATATAGCACATTAATAAATTTATATTAATTTATGACAATGTTTTTAAATGGGATTCTTTTTTATGGAATTATATACTTGGCGCTCTTTTTGTACCTTTTTTTAAAAAAGGTAATTTTGTGGGGATTTCACACATTTTATACTGTTTATTATGGCTGGATAATTTTTTCACCCCCTCGGCTGAATTATTAATATTAAGTGAAATATTATATTGCCATCCAAACTACGCACGCCTGCAAAGCTACCAGACAATTGGATTGGTGAAATTGGTTTAAATTTGAGTTTTCAGACATGAAGCAAACATACAGGAAGCAAACAGAGGATCGAAGCTGAATAAAATCGTTTAATTAATATAATACTATGTCACAATAAATTTTTTTCTCTAACGTAGATTATCTGTAAATATATAAAATCCACATTTTAATTCCAACTTAACGTAGAACATATAGAAATAGAGTGGCCCTTTGTTATAGTAAATATAGAGACTACAAAATGTGCCCGAAGGAAGTGAGAGCGCAGAATGTCTTGTTGGAGGAAATTTAAATACTAATGGTAATTTATCGAAAATGAACAAAGAGATTCAATATTTTTAACATACAAATTATTGGTGCTGGAATAAAATTTATTAGTGAATTGAAATATTGTTCATGGGAAACTAATCAAATTAATGAATAGCGTAAGAACTACTGTGGATTTTAATAAAATATTATATTCATAATACTTCAGAGATTTCAAATCTTATGTGAAAATATGTTTCACAAAAGTTTGGAAAGTATCGAGGGAGATGCATATTCAGCGTACTTTCTTCACTAATGTGACTTACTCGACATTACAAGCAGTACGCCATAATTTTCTTAACCTTTAACTGGTATACTGTTTTTTTCAAACGTAACTGGTATACTGGGGTCGTGGCAGACCCCAAATAAAAAAGGGCACAGAAACTTGTAAAGTCGACACTAGAAGAACCTCTATGAATATTTTGTTCTTAGGTAATGTATAAAATAATAGAAACGTAGAAATTTAAAGTATTATTACAAAGTTAATTATAAATTCAGTTTACAAACTTAGACAACCAAAAGTTTCACAGCGAACTCTGCGTGCCGGGGTAATGAGTGACCCCAGGATACCAGTTAAGGGTTAAATATCAATGCTACGCTAATTTGAAAAATTTTGTCAATTTACCTTATTTGACAAATTTCAAGAAACTTGTGCGAAACAAGATGATTCTCTGTCTATGTAATAATCTTCTCTGGACAACCTCCAAGCCTGTGCACCCCCTTTATTTCTGTCCAAGCCCGTGCGTCCCTTTCATTTTTATCCGAGCCTGTGCGTGTCCTTTATTTCTATCCAAGCCCATGCATCTCCTTCATTTCTACAACTTTTACATAGAAACTCTAATGTAAAAATAGTCTGATGGTATAAAAACAATACATTATTTTGTAAAAACTTGTGTCAAAGAAGACGCTACTCTGTCGAACCTTCTCCGGACAACTTCCAAGTCTATGCGTCCCCTCTGTTTCTATAAGCTCTTTTTTTTTTGTTAAAAAATCGATTTTTTGAAGAATCGAATCGGAATCGAACATCCCTAGCACAGGTAAAGAGAAGGTATACCAAGAGGCGACACTCTGACGAAGAAACCAGTTTTAGAGAGAGACGAAATCCACACCCAATTTAAATGTCCATTCGGTAGTCGGAGAGAGACTTGATTAACAAGAGGCGATAGTAAGACGAAGATATACAGCTGCCTATACAACCAATTTAAAGGGATAAGCCAACGGAAGAACTTCAAAGATACCCCCTAGGAGTGTCGCCTCTTGGTATACCTTCTCTTTGGCACAGGCATAATCGCCATGGTGACAGTGATGCCAGATCGAGGACGGGTGCCCTCGAGAATTTCCCCCACCTCGCGCACACTACGCCGGAGAAGCGTGTCCGTGAGCTCGACGCTTCGGAGTCCAACTCACGGACGCGCTGCTCCGGCGTAGTGTGCGCGAGGTGGGGGAAATTCTCGAGGGCACCCGTCCTCGATCTGGCATCACTGCATGGTGACACGGGATCGGGAGCAGGATCGGGGATAGGTCCCGGAGCGGGACGCGGGGGAGAAAATAAATAATGACCCGAAAGGAGTGACACTCGCAGCGCGTATATAAACTCGAATAAACGAACAGACGAGCGTAGCCTCGCTGGTGGCGCGTACACAAACCTTGTAGACGAGAGCGAAAGGAAAAAAGCGAGAGAAAGAGACGGAGAAAAAGAAAGAATTGGCGTGGCGCGACCGCCCCCCTCGCGTACCTTGACACTCCGGAGTCTCGTTTTGAGCGGCGGGCCGGCGGACTCTACCGAAATCCACGTTTCCTAACAGTGGGCCTGATAAATGCGTAGCAGGACTTACCGTGTATCCGACGATCCTTGAAGCACGTCGTCCTCGCGGCCAGCCACCACTTTCACACATATATTTACGAGGGAGTTGCGCGATTTTTGGCAGCGACCATGCATAAACGGACACCGACACAGGGCCCCCTTTACGGAACTGAAGTTGCAATATGACGGGCTGGCTCGTGAACAAAGACCACGCACGATTTCAAATCCCTCCGCGCCGATTGGCCGCTGGTGGTCACGTGGCTCGGCTAGGACCGCTGTTATTGGATGATGGGGACGGCCAGCGAGGACACTTTGAACGGTGCACTCATGCACATGGCTGACGAGAGGGATGCTTAGCGAGGGAATTTCCTTCCACGAATTATCATACGATTATCGTACGCTGTCGGCGATAAGGCTTTTCCGCCGTAAGACAGACGGCTGCCGCGTCACGACCGGTCACGACTGACGGAGACCGGAGTGTGCTTTCTCACTAACCTTCCCCACTTCAAAATGGCCGAGCCCAAACAACGATATTAATAATTCTCGATTACGAAAGCCGGTGGATATATTTTGATACCAAATGGGGTTTAAAAAATGCAGAATATTTTTCCAGATCATCTGGCATTCGATTCTTTTATAAGTTCAATCGGGGACGCGGAATGTCGGTCGCCTTCGAGCAGCGAAAACATTGGACGAGTCCAATCGCGAGCTGGGGAGGGGAGTACGGCAGCATTGGTAGCAACTTACTTCATGGTAGCAACGTTTAAGAACGAATGAACCACCTCGATAATGGCGGGAATGCACACACGCGCGATGCTTTTAGCGACGCCGGTGGGAGAGATGACTTTATTGGCCACTAGTGGTTTCTTCTTACTGTCTCTTCCACTTTTCCTCGTGGATTCCGAAGAAATATCGGTTTCTCGCGAATTTTCGCAGGGATCGCGAACTTGGTATACCACTGAGGTCAATAGACATTTGCAATGTACAGAATTTCTTTGATTGAATTTAACGAAGCATTGAGTGGACCTGTATAATCCCACTAGCGGATCTCTTACCCTGGGTTTCGTAAAGTTTCTACGATTTTTTTTAGACAATGGTGTACGTAGCAAGTTTCTACAGGCCCGCTGCTGATTTACAATTAGAAGATACGTTTTAATTTTCAGTTTATACCCACTCTGGCAAGAATTAATAAATCCATCACCGCTATACCTTATTCATGTTTACTTATTCGGCCCCCTTGATGAATTCTTCCCGGATTTCCAATACTCGAAGTTGCAGGCACTTTTACGTGGCTTCTGCTGGATCTTAGCGATTCATTATTCAGATATATACTTCATTGCACGTTGCTCTTCTCGCGAGAAGCTTAACAAAATCGGAGTATTGCATATAGATTACATTTTATCGGCTTTAACGATTATAAACTCTGAAGCTCGTATAACATTCTGAAATTCTACACGGTATTATCATCTTGTTTATTCAGTCTGCGACGTTCACCCTTCCAAGGTCATATCAACTTATGCGTTTCCCGGTTGTTACACTCCTTCCTCCGCGTTATTAGTCGATGCCTCTAGCATTCTTTACTTCGTAAGTTTGGTATTTTCTAGAGACTTTCATGCCCGGGGGCTTAATTCATTCGCTTAAACATTGGCCACGGCTGGTATTATTTTCATGTATATATCGATCCCCTTCAAAAATATGTCTTTGTTCAAATACTCGTCGTGGTCGTGAAGGAGTATCTCCGTTTTGTTCATGGGAGAGAAACCGAAAGCAGGGATTCCGACCTGTAATAAAAAGGCGTGTAAAATACTTGAAATAACACATTATTTTATAATACCACCAGTGGAAATGGTATCTACCTCTCTCACGTAGCGACAGTCGGTTCCACCGGGGAAGACTCCCTTTAACAAAGTTATTCCAAGATCGTCACATGCCTTCTCGAACGCAATCCAGTACGGATTACTGTCGTCCAGCTTCGTGTTCTCGATTTTCGGGTTCTTCTGCGCGAACGAGTAAGTGACGTCGGACCCAGCTTCCGCGCACCATTGTTTGATCATCGTTTCGAACTCTTCGTGGTCCACGGAGGGATCCAGGCGAAGGTCGAAGACCGCGGTCAGCGATGTGGGTACCACGTTCGTCTGCACGCCGCCCTGAAACAAATTGTCGCGGCGTTAGCTACTGTTAACACGTGAGACATGGGGTAAAGGACCCAAATACTGGCAGTCAACCCAATTACTGCCACCTTATGGGGGTATTCTAGTGTAAACGCCGTTATTTTCTGCGTTTTTGTGGAATTTCTTACAAAAAACTCGATAAAGTTATTGAATCCGGGTTTTGCCTACATATGTATCAGCACTTAGAGAGTATTTACGAATTTTTTCAGCATAAAAGTTGGCTGCAATATTTCGCGTTGAAGTGTTTCATGAAGAAAATATCTGCGCACGGTGATCATGATTTTGCTGATTGTGCTTATCGGACACAAACAAGGAAAAAGATTCCAGATTAGTATACCACTGGCTATCGCAGGTACCAGAATGAAGAAAAAATAGCGAAAATTATTAAAATAGCGATATTTTGAAGATAAGGTTGTGATTTTAGTAGAATTTTTATACTTTTAAACGTATGTAACATTCATTCTGGTACCTGCGATAGCCGGTGGTATACTAATTTGTAATCTTTTTTCCTTTTTTGTTTCAGATAAGCACAATCAACAAAATCATGATCACCGTGCGCAGACATTTTTTTTCATGGAACACTTCAACGCGAAATATTGCAGCCAATTTTAATTTTTTTATGCTGAAAAAAATTCTATATACTCTCTAAGTGCTGATACATATGTAGGCAAAACCCGGATGCAATAACTTTAGCGAGTTTTTTCTAAGAAATTCCAAAAAAACGCAGAAAATAACGGCGTTTACACTAGAATACCCCTTAACCCGGGAGCAGGCGCGCATTGGTCTTTTTGATCGACGGTCGACGCGTATTGCGAGAGAATCATGGGTGACTATCATAAATATCGAGATTTTTTTTTGAAAGAAAGTTCTCAAGATAATATTATAATGCATTATTTATAGTATTTTAGTAATTTTATTAAGTTATTTCGCATTATATTCAATATCTGTCGAAATGACCGTCGCGCGTACTAATGTAAGTTATTTGGCGTGCCTGCTCCCGGGTTAAGGCAGCGATGCACAAGGAGCTGTTTTCGGCGCCTAGCGGCGAGCAACCCACCTTTCCTGTTGCTAAGGTAAGAATCGGTGAGGAGAACTGCAGTAGTGTATGTGCGTGTTCGTAGGCTCGTAGCATAGGTATATATGACTGGGTTCCTTGTGGGGCCCCAGTGCAGAACAGGTCCCGTAATAAAATCTCCCGTGTTACGGATTATATTTTTTTCAACACCTGCATGAAAGGTGTGTGTTTTGAAAGCCTGCTTAGCGATTCGCAAAAAATATGCATGTTCGATTGCTTTTTTCTTCTGTCAAAATGAATAAATACGTGTATTTATTTTCCAACAAATCGATAACGATTAGTCGAACAACTGCATCTTCATACCATAGGGTAACGTCAAACTCCAGTTTCTTTGGGAGGAAAGTAAAGTAAAGTCTTTTTCCCTTGGGAGATAGACATTAGACATTACGCGAATACGTCTGAAATTAGTCATTTTGCTCCCGCTCAGCAGGCGTAAAAAAATACACATTTTCATGCAGGCCCCATAAGGAACCCAGTCATATATCCCTATGCTACGAGCCTACGAACACGCACATACACTACTGCAGTTCTCCTCACCGATTCTGACCTTAGCAACAGGAAAGGTGGGTTGCTCGCCGCTAGGCGCCGAAAACAGCTCCTTGTGCAGCGCTGCCTTAAGGGGTATTTTTACTTAAAATAACGAATAAATAAACGTTTAAGTAAAATAGCTTGAGGTGCCAGTAATTCGGTCCTTTACCCTAGTTACCGAGTACGTGGTCTCCGTAGAAGTTGCATCGACAACTGTGGGAATACTCACTGCGAAATTATTTCCTACGGCGCAGCATGAAACAATTATTAATAATTAAAAATTACAGCTTTAAACTATCTTGTATTTAAGTTACCCGAGTTCTCTATCTCAATTCGACTTACAATCTACAAAACCAGTCCGCCTCCCAGCGAACTCGAAGCAATTATATACCTTCAGCTGTGTTAAGTTCACACTCGTAATTTCCCCAAGCTGCATTATGCTCTTCAGTTTCTTCTTCTCTTTAGCCCTGAAGTCCATGAACCGGTTGATGATCACTTGTATCTTCTCCCCAGCCGTGTTGTTCAGCAGAAGAGACCCGTGCCCAGGAGTGCCCGAACACTCCACGATGATATGCCAAACGGACCTCTCCCCATAGAACATCAAGAACTGTTCCCCGGGCCAGGCCGTGCCCTCGTCCAGCGCGAAGCCAATGTTTAAAGCCTGAAAGTCTTTGGTGTGGACGAAATCCTTCATGCCAAGGGTGCCGCCGATCTCTTCGTCCGGGACAAAGGAGACGTGGATGGTTCTTTCGAAGCGTCGTCCAGCGAGCTTCAACCGACGAATCGCCTCGAGGTATTGTATCCCGACGCACTTCATGTCCTGGCTGCCTCGGGCGTAGATGTTCCCTTGCTCGTCCATGTGAGCGCTGAAGGGCGGATAGGTCCATTTGTCCTAGAAATTTGATTTTGTAGCTTACTTGTAATTCTTTTACAACGTACATTATCAACTATGATATATATACTCACTTCGAACACAGGCACAACATCCATGTGACTGTTCAGAAGAATCGACGCCTCCGACGGACTCGTACCTGCCCACGTGATGACTACTATCGGTTTGTTTGCGTGCGGCTCGTAGACTTTGATAGGCAAGTCGAGGGACTTGGCTTGTTTGCGGAGGAAGGCAACGCACTCATCTGCGAAATAACAAACTCGTGTAGTTTTTTTGACTATTAAAATTTATGGAAACTAGGTGATAAGGGAATGCAGTCTAAAGGCAAATATCATTCAGAGATTGTCAGACAAGAGGAATATTTTGTTTAGATTAAAGTACCGTTAAGGAACTAGTTTCTGATCAGTTTAGAGGGCTTCCCGCTTTAATATTTATTTTTAACCTAATAAAACTTTCAACCATAGACATTTTTTTATACTAAAAGATTAATTAATGTTTACACTTTAAGGAAAAATTTTAAAAAGTTGAAAATAAGTATAATTTAATTATTTATAAGGTACGGAATAATAAGGTGACTAGGAACTAGTTTTTGATCATCTGAAAATACATGGGAACTAATTTTTGATCAGGTCAGGAACTATAGTCGTGTTCTGATTTATTAGCCGGTGAGTTTCCTGAAGAGTATTCTCCCACCACCTGCTGCTTGCCTCGGTGCTACTTTTCTCTAGCTTCTCACCAAGATCCTAAGGAACTTCAACTGCCAATCCACGATCGTCAGGTGGTGGTGGCTGATTTCTCTTTGCGCGCTGCTCGAGAAACCGAACTCACCGGCCAATAAATCTGAACACGACTATAGTTTTTGATCATCTAAGATACATGGGAACTAATTTCTTGTCAGGTAAGGAATTAATATTTGATCAGATACTAATACTAATTAAAAAGAAAGTACCAAATGAACTTATTTTTAGTATTAAACCATCTAAATTTAATTTTTTTTTTATAATATTATGATGCCCTAACCTAATTTTTATTCAGGTGATCAAAAATTGGTTCCATAAGAAAAAAGTGGAACTAAATGATGATCACTGACTGTTAACGCAAAATGATACATATAATACTAAAATTCATTCGCCACATTGTAAAGTACACTATTGTAAACAAAACGTATGAAAATAATCTTTAATACCGCAATAACCAGTAAAGAAATCGACTGTGGCGTCGATGGTGATCTCTTAGTTCGTACATTAAGGGGAGGTTCTGGTCTAAATGTCGATTTTTTTTTATTTCATTTTTCGAATGTTCAACATTTTAGGAAAACGTGTTTAAAAGGCTTTGTTGGAATTCGTAAAATTCCCGAAGTTATAGGCATTTGAGTAGCGGCAAATGCATGGGTGACAACCGGCCACTCGGCGCTCACGTAAAACTTTAAACGCGTTTTTCTCGAAACAGTGTTCTCAAAACGGTGGGAGCTGTATCTTCAAAAGTTATCCAATTCGACTGAAACTTTTTTATTTTGAAGATTATTCTTTTTTCTAGGGGGGGAACTAAAAAAATTACAAAAAGTTGAAAATTTACAATTTTCAAAGGCGATGAAAGGACGAAAAATGCAAGGAAAAGTGATTTCAAACGTGAAGTGTCGTTATTTTCTAAAAAAATGTAATTTTTGTAATTTTTTTTAGTTCCCCCCTAGAAAAAAGAATAATCTTCAAAATAAAAAAGGTTTCAGTCGAATCGGATAATAACTTTTAGAGATATAGGTCCCACCGATTTGGATCAATTTTTTGACGCTTTAACTTTAATGACTCCCCAGGGCTGTCTGCACTGATTAATTATAAAACAAAAAATATATTTCTATAATTTAAGACATCCTTAATACAATGCAACAAGTCCCATTAAATTATACATACTAGTTTTCCTTTAATTAATTCCTAAAAATCACCTATTTTTGGGGGCTCTAGACCAGAACCTCCCTTTAAAAGATGGCGTTCAACAGAGGCTTTTTGGTGGCAATCAGCGCTGTCCAGTGCAGGGGCCCCTCACGCGCCTGCTTCCCCTTCCAATCTTTCTCTCGCATAGCGTGCCTTCCGTCGTCAAGGAGACCGCGCGACGCTAAGAAGGCTGCCACGTCCGCGAGCCGTCTGTCACTTGGATATGGGTCATTTCAGGTTAATTCGTTGACTTTCGTACCTATATGTCGGGCTTGTTTATGATATTTGTAGTTTCAGAATTGTTTGAAAAGTACAGGTCACCAAGACTGACAACATATACCGGGAAGTAATAGCATTTGCTGGCTGCGACGCCGCGTGTCACTAATCACATGTCGTATCGGGCGTCCGAGCTCGCTCGGTGATGGACACGCTGGTCTGTCATGGTCGCCTCTTTAGCGTCGCGCGGTATCCCTGACAACGCGGACGAGAGTGGGAGAACCCCAATCTCCCGCGGGAGCGACCTTGAACAGGGCTGGTGGCCAGTGATGCCAGATCGAGGACGGGTGCCCTCGAGAATTTCCCCCACCTCGCGCACACTACGCCGGAGCAGCGTGTCCGTGAGCTCGACGCTTCGGAGTCCAACTCACGGACGCGCTGCTCCGGCGTAGTGTGCGCGAGGTGGGGGAAATTCTCGAGGGCACCCGTCCTCGATCTGGCATCACTGCTGGTGGCAATCATCCACAAGTATAATAGAGACACTATAATAAGAGTCTGGACACGAGAAGGCCACTTTTTGATTGGTCCGCCATGTTTGATCGAAATTACACGAGAGAGAAAGAGATATACGCCATTTCACTCTTAACAACTCTTACGTTTATGGCGGTATTTTACTATCTATTAATCTGAAAATGTGCATCGGGGTTTTTGATTGGCCCGTCATTTTTCATCTATTCCCGCTGATTTTTAAATCTGTCCATTATACCAAGATAATGAAGATGTAAAGTAAAAAACTAAATCGTGTGTTCGATTTGATATATATTTTTTTATTATACTTATTTAAATGCGCAATGCATTTCCGCCATAAACGTAAGAGTTGTTAAGAGTAGTCAAGAGTGAAATGGTGTATATCTCTTTCTCTCTCGTGGGATTTCGATCAAACATGGCGGACTGTCACTCGTGTCCAGACTCTTATTATAGTGTCTCTAAAGTATAACACACTGTCACGCCTCTACCGACGGACGGAGAAGACATTTTTCTCACCAACATTCATATAACCAGGTTGGCAGCACGGAAAAGATAACTATCTTCTTCTCCCCACTAAAAAACGGCTAAAAGAGTAGCCATTGTTCCTCTCGCAACCAAAGACTGATTTTGTTAAAATATGGAGCTTTCACGCTGTACAGTTTATTTTGTTAATAAATACATTTCATAAAATTACCACCATTTTCTGAACACAAATTATTATAGTTGAAAAAAGCTATACTTCCTTCAAGTAAGGAACCTTACACATTTATTTTCACAAAAACTAACAATACTAACTGCTTTTACAGACAACACGTATATTTGTGAATTATCCTTTTTTATGTTAGTAATTATTTGAAACAATTATTTAAGGACTTAAACTGAAAAGAACGATTTATTTCATGAACTGATAAAAAATTAGTGCCTGATCAAGAACTAGTTCCTTAACGGTACTCCATATTATTTTATCGCTATCAAAGACCGCTATCTCAGTTTAATAAAAAAATTCCTCAGATTTCTGAGTAGAGATAAATTGCCGCCGTAAAATAGGTTCAAAGTGCTAGATACAGGGCACGGAATATTCCACGCTCCGCTGCCTACCGTTCCAGCTATGACCTCAATAACAGACGATTGCCAAGGACAATAAGGACAATTACTTATACAATTTTCGGATTATTTGCTTCCAGAAGACCCGTAGATATCTCGGGTTTGGAATTTTATTTAAATCGCTTTTAAGTGATTTAATACGCGAGAGAATATTTGAAATTCCGACAGTGTCCCGGGGAAAATTCCGAGTACAATGATCGAAACGCTTCCGTGACCCACTGTGGCCGCGATTTAGGTCAACCGCGAGTCGTCCTTGGGGAGCGATCGCGTGCGAAGCCGCTGCGGTTAAAAGTCCGGAAAAATCAATTACACCCCCGGGACCAAGTTGCTCAAGCTTCCGGTGGCAAATTTCACCCTAAAGAGCCACGGAAATAGAAAGAATGTTCTAGGGACGCAGGGTGGGGCATTGGCTGGATAGCGTCTCCGACGCTGCGAACCTCTGCGATGCTGAAAAGCTTCTATCAATAATTAACGTTTGAGGTTTGTAACGACTGTGCTCGAGGGCGTCGTCAGAGGGGAGAGAGCAATTTGTTTAACGAGGAAACGAGCGTGACCCCGTCCTCCTCGACAGTCAATATGCGCGCACGGCTTTCGCGTGTTGGAACCGACAGGGAATCTGTCGAATTCGCGGTTTCTCGGGGATCTTGTCCCGGTGGAGTTTGAATGGGCTTGGGGTTGCTCACCGTAATTGATGTTGGGCTGGACCGACGGTATACGCAGGTACTCGCGGAAATTCTCTACAGCTGTTGCGTCCAGCTGAGCCTGGGACAACGAGGACATGGTGCGTGCGTGGCGATTGCGACTTGATGATCGTCACCGTCTGATGCTTCTGAGGTGACTGTCACAGGCGGCCAATTGCTATTGATTATCAGCGATGACGTAGCTCGGGATGATCAATCGAAACGCGGGAAAGGGGAGGGAAAGTTTTCTGCGTGGAAGGGAAAGTTTTGTAAAAGGCGATTGAGATTGTTCTAGAGTTATAATTACGTAGGTAGTGTAGGAGCCGGAAAAAAGGGAGAGCCGCGGTGCCGGGATTCGAACCCGGGCCGTCCGCGTGCTGGCCAGCCGCCTAACCGATTCCCCCACGCCGACTTCTTCCCCCGGGTTCCTTAGTCCCAAACTCCTACCTAACCCGACGCCACACCTATGGGCCACACCGCACCATAGGCCGTCTTCTCATCTCCGAGCGCCAAAGCGCCTACAGTAGGATTATTGTGTCCTCTAAACAACGGAGGAAACTTAAGTTTTAGCATTTTCTTCTGCTGTTCTTTGTTCAAATTAAAATATGTTATTATTTCGTAATAAGGTAAAGGACCCAATTATTGACACCTGACCAATTACTGTCACCTTAAGATATTTTACTTAAAATAACGAATACATGAGCGTTGTAAAGTCATTATTTAATTCAACCTATAATTTATACTACAGATTATATACTATAGTTTATTTATTCGTTATTTTACGTAAAATAGCTTAAGGTGGCAGTAATTGGTTAGGTGTCGGTAATTGGGTCCTTTACCCTAGTCTAATATAATTTTTTGTAACGAGTCTACCGGTAGGGAATGTATTATTAACGTATCAAGTATTTAATTGAAGTCGAGGGCGGAGGAGAGGGGCGGAGGCGAAAGCGGAAAAGGCGCAGGTTTAAGAGGCGAATGCGTTAGGATAAGTCTAAGATAAGGCCGGGGCCACACTGTGCGTTTTCGCCGCTGCGGTTATGACGGATGCGGTCACCCGATTTGTGACGTTGCATAGGTTCAAATGAGAGCTGCCACACTAAAGTCGTGTTCTGCTTTATTGGCCGGTGAGTGTCGTGAAGGGTATTCTCTCACCACCCGCTGCTTGCCTCGGTTCTACTTTTCTCTAGCTTCTCACCAAGAACCTAAGCAACTTCAACTGCCAATCCACGATCGTGAGGTGGTAGTGGCTGATTTCTCCTCGCGCGCTGCTCGAGAAACCGAACTCACCGGCCAATAAATCTGAACACGACTATAGTGCGTCGCTGCCGCATTCGCCGGACGTCGCCGCAGCATGCTGCGTCAGATTTGACGCACCGCATCGCCGGAGACGTTTCAGAACACGTTTAGTCTTGTGCCCGCTGTCACACTACGCAGTTTTGTCGCAGCGTTCTGTTGAATTTATTGAAAGAGAAAATCATCATGTTTGATATCGATAAATTTATTGAATGTGTCCACGAAAAGGTGGCACTTTGGGACAAAACTACGAAAGACTATAGTGGCAAAATAATTTGTGACAAATCCTGGAACGAAATTGGCGAGACATTTTACGATAATTGGTTGGAATTAGAGAAAAAATATAATAAAACATAAACCATTATAGGTATATATAAATAACGATAATGTGCATTATGAGATATATATTGTTCAAAAAACAAGTCTCAGAATTCTTATTTTATTTTTTCACTGCATTATTATAATAAATTAATTTTTTTTTTACCTGAGTGTTACTGTCAATCTTTCTTCTGCACTTACAGGTCTTCTGAACTGTGTGTTCTGCTTTGAAATATATGGTTTTAAAATTTCTAATAATTCATCGAATGAATTTTTTGACATTCGATAATATTGAAAAAACTTGTCCTCAAAATTGTGGATGTTTGCAAAAAACCTTTGAAATCGATTACTAGATTCTCGCTCCGAAAAATATGAATGAACCCAATAATTACGCACTAGCGGATCACCTAACAACCCTTCTGCTTCCATTGCACAAATTATTTTCAAAAATTTCTTCGTGCTCATGTTGACGCATTGGTTGTTCAAGCAAGAGTGACTGCGTTGAAACCGCAGCAGTGTGTCGCGTAGTAGCCCTCCAGTTAAATTCGCCGCAGCGGCGAAAACGCATAGTGTGGCGCCGGCCTAAGAAGGAAGTAACCGCAGCGGCGGGGAGGGGGTGGCGACGGGCGAGAGAGCGGAGAGGGAGAGCGAACAAGGAGAGAGAGAGGAAAGTAGATTAAGATTTTTAAGAATATAGGATAAGATTAGATAAGGATAGGTTAAGTTTAATTAAAAGGAAAATTGTAACCCTAAGGGGAATCAATAAAGCACATACAGTATTTAATTCTTTTAGATAAGATATTGTAACCAGTTTGAAAGAAGTTCGGTTAAATACATTAGACTGTTTATAAATATTTACGAAGCACGTAAAGTTTTCTAACTTTAAAAGGTAAAAGACGTGCGGAACTTCAAATATTTCAATATATCTACAAAAATAAAAAAATACTAGATAACTAAAGATAGTTTAACTAAATTCGGCAGTTTTTTGCAATTTGCTTATTTTTCGGAATGAAGATTTGTAAATATGTTGGGTTCAAATAATTTGACGATGGGGATCGTAAAGAGCAGAAGTAGATTCAATTCGTTGAAAGTTTGGGATATAGTAATTAAGTTGCGGAGCTTGTTAATTCGTAAAATGTATTCCGATTTATTAAATTTCATGTATGCCTAAATATGAGCTCTTTACACGTTACTTTATAATATATATATATATTTTTTTATGTGTGTGGATCATGTATATATATATTATTATTCATGTAGAGTTTGATATCGAAGAACTTGTTACATTCATTTAATCAGTAGTACGAATTTAAATTATTATACAATATGTAGATAATGCAACGTGGCTATAACTAGGCACATACATGTAACAGTGAATCGCAAATAAAAAAATTATGTGTTTCGATACTATTATAAAGACGATTTTCTCATATATATAACTATATATACCTATATATAATTATATATATATATTTACATATAATAATTATAATTAATAATAAGAATCACTATGATCTGTTTTATTTACAACATTGAAGCTATTGTACTAATGAGTTACTCGTTCCTCCCTTCTCTTTACCACGAAATCTTGTTATTTATTCCTTTGTGAGAACAGAACGCCTTTGTCACTTATCAGAATGTCATTATACAGATTACGGTACAGGGCAACGAGAGAATTGTACAACGAATAATTATATGTATATATATATATATATATGTATGTAGTGTGTATATATATATAACGTGTGTGTGTGTGTGTGTGTGTTTGTGTATGTAAGCTGAACTTGTAGTAGCCACAAAAAGCAATTGTATTACCGTTCTTTTCTCTTCATTCTCTCCTTCTCCGAGTTCTCTTTTATCTATCAAAGATTTCAAAGGAGACGTCGATGCTTAAATTTATCTTACAAAAATATTTACAAGTTTCACAGGTTGCACTCTGATGGTGGAACGTAATCTGTACACCCCTGTCCGACGTTTCCACCACCCGAAGGGGGTGCCATCTCAGAATAGCTTACACTAGTATACACGTTTATTACAAAACTAGCCCACCCGTTACCCAGTTTCACCGGGGAATTCTTTATGACGAAATAGAAAAAGCCTAAAAGAAGGAAATAAATAGCCTATCATCTAATCTAGGACGTATATAATATATATTCAACATTTCATTGAAATCCGTTCAGCCGTTTAGACGCGAAAGAAGGACAAACAAACAGACAACGTTTCACTTTTATATATTATAAGTTACAAAATATCGGCCAAAGTATACAAATGAATACCAAATGCCAAAAATATCCTTGCGTCCTCCCGGTTCGCTCTCTCTAATTTCGTGTAAGCAGCCAAACAAACGCAATGCAAAACGAGGCGGGGGGGCGGGGAGGGAGGTTTTGCTGTGAGCGTTCCTTATGCATTCACAATTATACTGTTTACCAATGAGATCCATTACGACATACACACCCCAAGGGATCCTGTAAAATTCTTTCGCGAGTACATAAATACCACCCGAATTTACTCTCTCTTTTCCCGTTTACGTCTTATCCTCTAATCACAGATCTCTAGATTCTTTGATATTAAACGCTTAAAAAGTTTCTCGAATTTAAAACGTAGTCAGAACGGTATAACATTGACTCTCTAAGCGCTCTAAAACTTTAAACCATTAGTCGATCGGAAAGTTCTTCTGGGATTTAACTGAAAGATCGGCAAACAGAAGCGTGCGAGATGATAAACGCGGTGATTTACTGGCGCGCCGAGACTCTTCGAGGAGCTACAGCTGTTTACGTCTGCTCCTCGTTTGCTCGAGATAATGTTATCGCCACTTTGCAATTAAAATCTAAATTGTACAACCGTTCTGTAGTAGAAAATATTTTCACCTCTGCCTCTTGTATCTTTCAGTCAACTGCTTACAAGCGACGTTCGGCAAGCCGGAAATTCAGAGAATTGTGAAACTCGGTGTGCAAGTAGAGTAGTTCATCCGTAACGCAACCCTATTTTTATTCTTGCCATGTGAAATAATTCTTTGAAAAATGCGGAATCTTCTTTTTGGTGGAATATCTCGAGAACCGTGAGAGATAACTTAAAGAAGTTTAAACAGTTTACTTCTGAAGACTTCGAAATCGGTAATAGAGTTTATTTTATTTCTTTGTAAAAAAAGACAACGTAAATATGAATTTTTCGAAAATTATTTTTACGCAGTTTTGTAGATGTAAGAGAACAATGTACTTTCTGTTTAAACTTCTTTTCGATATCTCTCAATGTTCTCGAGGTATTCAAAAAAAAGAAAATTCTGCATTTTTCAAAGGGCAATTTCCCCCCAAAAATTGAAGACTACTCTGCTTGCACACCGAGTTCCACATTTTTCTGAACCTCCAGGTCGCCGAACGTCCCTTAGTACCTCCAAGAATCCTTTCCGATTCTTTATACATAACATTCCCTCCAACATTGTAAGAGTTATAAATTAATTTGTTGCTTTTCGCTTTGCGCGTTTGATTCGACGATCGCTTGTACGACACTCTTTTTCTGATTAACTGTATTGTACTATTGGCTCTTAAACCCAATGAAAGCATCCGAATAAACTCACTGTACTTTTGCCGCTTGTACTGCTTCCTTCTCGCAAACCCCAGCCGATGTATACGCTTGCTAATAAACGCTGGGCTTAGTAAAAGTAAATACAGTTTCGTAAAAATCACATGCAATTTTGTAAAATGTGCCTTCCCTTCTAAAACTCAACACTTTTAGCTTCCAACGTACTACGCATCGCATCGCTGTTCAATTTGCAATATCTACTTTTACGAGCCACAAATAGCAAGCGCATACATCAACGTGGGTTAATACATACTGCGACCACCCACAACAGATACATCCAGCCGGAAATTACAGAAACTCGGGTGACGATTGCCAACAGTCCCCAGACTATTTCCCATCAGCGTGGCCCGGGGAAACGTTTCCCACTCGTCTCCAGAGAGAAAATAGTTCGTTGTGTGCTTTCGTTTACAATTTACAAAAAACCGTGAGCTTAAAAGCTGCGAAATGTACAAGCGCCAAGCCAGCTCTCCCTAAGAAGTGTAAACAATAATCAATCAACGCGGTTAATAATAATAATATGTACATACGACGGAAAAATGCGCGCGAACTTACGAGACTTTGTACACCGTTTAAATTACACCGTACGCGTTACACTGGGTCGAACGTCCACTTATCCAAATAATGTATCCATTTACATTTCTCGTTCCTTCGCTTCGAGCAAAACAATCGAATATCACCGGACTAAAAAAAGAAAAAAGAAAAAAGAAGAAATATGGATGAAAAGGAAATAAAGAAAACAAATTTACACCACTAGTAGCGCAATAAATAATCGAATAGCGTGTGCTTGGAATATTTAAGAACGACCGCAAGAAAATAAAGAGCGAGCGAACCTACTGCATTCGCTTACTCCAATTATATCATTTATCTCTTTACAAAAAATAGCATACGAACGTTTTGCCTGCTAGCCAAGTAATTACAGTCGCTACCACCAGTCTCTCTTAATACAATTTGTCTCTGCTATCTCTCTTAAAACGAGTTTCTTTTGTACTTGAATGAATGTTAAGTTTCAGGACTCGCGCGGATCGTAAAATAAAAATTTCGTCCTCGTCATCCCTCGACTAGCGATAGTAGTAATACGATAGTGATAATAAAATCCAAGAAAGAAACAAAGGAAAATTAAAAAAGAAATAAAAATAATAAAGGAAAGGGGAGAAAGATAGAGAGAGAGAGAGAGAAAATAGTAGAAAAGAGAATTTCAGAAGTTAAACGAGCTTTAAAGATTCTCAGACTTTCACATGGGGACAATATTTCGTTTCGTTTAATTTCGTTTCGTTTCTCAGTCTAGGGCCACCGAAACTTCGCGTTGTACAACAGTCTACCCTAAACAGGCCAGAGTTCTTCCATTGGTATTCGATGATCGTCATCGCGATGGAATCGAAAAAAGCCCGAGTGACGAGCTTGAAAAGGAAAGAGTTGGCCCACTGTGCCGGCCCTTGCGTTGATCGTTCGAGTCGAGCAACTGAAAGATTATAAAAATTCCGATTTGAAAAGCTTAATGTAACGGGGAGAGGGCGGCGAGGGAAGCACAGTGGTCCAAGGCTCCTTAATTTTCCATTGCAACTGATTCTTAGCTAACGATAAGATTAAATAGATAGTTACTATTATGCGTATATGCAAATGGTATTTACAGAAAGATCGGATAATGCAGTGTGCATTGTTTGTGTAACGTGTATACATATATGTATAATATATGTACAGACACCGACTGAAGCCGACGCGTACCACGTGTTCGTCGACTCGAGTCGACGTCGATACCTACTTATTAGCTTCATCGAAATTGGACTAATGCTATGTATAAACAGTTTTAGGGCACCGTTTCCACCGATCACACGTATAAAAAGTGCACGTGGTAAGATGCACTTCTGGGCCGTTGCGCTTAGGTGCCAAACAAGTCGTCTAAAATGCTCGTCCCTGCTGAATACTTAAGCTATCACTGGTTAGGCCACGCGGATTCCACCGAGGGCGTCTTCTTCGTTAGCGATGCCGTAGTAAACGATAATGCGCGCAACGTGCCTCCATAGTCGGAACGGTTAGCACCTGGTGACCAGCGATCTCCTCTCTTCTCGTTTAGCATCGCTGCCCCGCGAGGATCGACCTCTTTAATAATCTAAATACCCTTTAAACGCGACACACGGGGCGACGTGAATTCAAAGAGATCGTGAGTCCCCTTCACGTTCCTATCGAGACACCGTCACACACTCACGCAATTTAACCTAATGGAATTGAACCTTTTCAACAAGAAAACAGCGCTACCGTTTTATGCGGGTTAAGATCTCGGCGCTGGATGATTGTAGAACTGCTTCTGGGAGCCACTGGCCGCGGCGTACATCTGGTTCCCGGGCGGCGGAGTCGCTGACGAGTACTTGGAGATGGCCACCGCGGTAGTGGACGGCGGAATGAACTGTGGCGGATAGGGGTTCGAGCCCGGCGGTGCCTGGGACGACGCCTGGGGGACCAGGAACTGCTGCGGCTGTTTGGTGGCGGTCGGCTGGGTCGTGGGATTAACGTAGGTCGGCTGCGAGGCGCTCTGCGGTACCGTGAAATTTGGATACTGTACGGGGCAGGACTTGGCCTGGAACTGGGGGTAGTGGATGGACGCGGAGCCTGGGGGAGGGATGTAGGGTTGAGGGGGTAACTGGGGCAGAGGGTAGCCTGGTGGAGTGCTGGAGGCTGAGGGATGTGGCGGGGAGGATTTGCGCGCTTTCAGTATCGCCTCCGCTGTTAGACCTGCAATTCGTAGGGATTAGAATGCGCAATGAGAGAAATCGGACCGTAGATGCACAGGCTGGGGGCAGTGGGACCTGATCAGATTAATTGTTCTCATTACCGAGTAAGCCTCTTGGGACGCTTCATGCGAACTCCGACAGATTTCGGAGTGGGTTTTAGTAGATTGCAGGAATATGAATATGCTGTAGTGTTTAGTGATATTTAAATGTACGTCAAAGGATTTTTCAAAATTTTGAGAAATGTCGATTTTAGAGATGTTTGAAGTTAACCGGTTAACTGGCAATGTATCATAAGGTAAATGTCCCAATACCTGGACATTTAAGGTACGGCGGATACACGTTTGATAACTTTTCAGTTATGAAAATCCATTTATATAAAAACGATTTTGCGAACTTTAAGCTTAATTTTCCAGTCATTTGTTTCTAATCCACTGTATTAGTTGTACCAATATACTAAACATTATTAATTATATTCGCTTAAGAAAATATAGAGACTGTTTGGCAAATAAGACAAGAGCAATATTAAAATGGTGCAAACTGGAGAGTTCAAGAAAATTTATTTTTATTACGATTGTTACAAGTTTACTAAAAAAAATAGGTATATGAATATATGTAATTAAATATTTGAGTAATTGAATAAAATAATTCTTTTATGGATAAAGCGAATATTAAACGTAATAATCAGCATTATTTGCACTAGTGTCCAGGTATTGGGACATTTACCTTTTATGATAAAAAAAATCTGGCCAATTCTGCTTATACATCATATATGATCAAATGGAATAACTTTTTGATTTTCAAACGATTTGAATGAAACTTGGTATGTAATGGTTTTTGGGGTCGCTGAATCTGAAGAATTTGGCACTGGAATTGTAAAATTCAATATGGCAGACTCAAAATGACCGACCCAAAATGGCTGCCAAATATTAGAATATTATCGGGATTTAGAAAAATTGTATGTACGGGTTTTTGGGGATCGCTGAATCTGAATTTGGCATTGGAATTTTAACTACTAGCGAATTGTTGGGATTTGTATAAATTATTCGTACTGTATTCAATTATAGACTGCAATACTGCAATCGAATTATACACAAGAAAACTTCACAAATAATAAATTTTTAAAAAAAAAAGTTTAGTAAAGAATTGAAAAAACTCATCCCTAAATCCTATTTTTTAGGGGTTGGGGGTGTCAGATGAAAAAATAACCCCTGAATCGATTCAGCGACTCAAAAAACCCCTGTATTGGGATTGGCTAAGTTGCAATACGCTACCTGGTGGCGACCTACTCTCTTCGGCCATCTTTGTTTGGTGACGTCTCGACTACCAATCACAATAGAGCACGCACTATTGGGATTGGCTAAGCTGCGATTCGCTACCTGGTGGTGAAAATCAGAACCTGACAGAGTAGGTCGGTGACGTCACGACTGCCAATCCCAATACCAAATTTTGTGCGATTCATTTAATTTTTCGATGTTACCAGTTTGGGCAGGAACAGTAAAAAAGCCGTGCCAGTTAACCGGTTAAGTGCTAACTTTTTTTCAACACATTATAGCTATGGGAGTAGTAAACGGATGGAGATGAGCTTTACGGTGCTTATAGAGAAGACATTGAAGTTTTAAGAAAAAATTATTTCAGTTTAAAAAAAAACATGTGCAGCCTTGAAGGGCATAGTATACCATATGGTTGAATTTGTCTTGACAGTCGCTTTTATATTGGATAATCAAATATAGAGCAATCCATTTAAAAAAACTGAGGGTCACGTTCGTTTCAAGGAAAATATTGCGAACACCAAAAAATGAGTTACCGTATTATATTGTGTATAAAAAACGGTAAAAGTTTTCCTTCTTCAGTTTTTTATAAATACTTACCGTATTTGAGAACTCTGTATAAGAATAGCAGATATAGCCGCTTGGCCGCCGCGAGTACCGCACGGCTCAGACAATCGAGCCAATTTTTAAATGTCCATATTTTTGGAAATTTGTCCATCAAGGGGAAGGATAGAACTATATTCTCCTTGTTTTCTTTCAGATTTTTAACCCTTCGTTGACACACCTCTTTTTTCGATCAATTTTGACACACCTGGGTGGCTCACACCAAGAGTAATTTTTTAACGATTGCTATTCTCTTCCAAAGAATTCAATTATTATGAAAAAATCATAGGTCAATTTCAAGGTCTCTAAAATGTATTCCAATAATTTTTTGATTGAAATTTTGTCACAGCTTTTGTAAAATAATTCTAGATTACCATATGTCGAGAAAAGCAAAGAAAATCTTTAAAAAATTGTAACTTTTAAGTTGATGTTCGGCTATAATATTTTGAGTGAAAAAATAGTTTGTAAATCAATTTTGAAAAAAAGGTATTTATTTTGCATATAGAAGGTCTCACACCCAGAGAGTCAACGAAGGTTTTAAATTGCACCCGATGTTAAAAACCTGTTAAAATCCGTTCTAAAAACCATTTGTTTAAAATAATTGCACAAAAATGGTTCAATTTTTTTTAAACTGAAATAATTTTTTTATACAACTTCAATGTCTTCTCTATAAGCACCGCAAAACCCCATCCCCATCCGTTTACTACTTCCATAGCTATAATTTACCGAAAAAAGTTAGCACTTACCTTCACACAACTGTAAAACCAACATTTCTCAAAATTTCTCAAAATCCTTTGAGTCACGTTTAAATATCACTAAAGACAACAGCATATTCAAATTTCAGCAATCTACAAAAACTTACTCCGAAATCTGTCCGAGTTCGCATGGAATGTCCCTCTGGCTAGCAATGTACTTAAAAGAAGATCACATTGTCCCCTCCTGTAAGGGATGGAATACGAGTGTTTACCGTGCTTCCGAGCCCTCTCCTCCTCGTCATCGCTGAGGAACAATCCGAACTCCCGTTTCAATCTCTCCGTGAGGTTCTCCCGTTGACGTTCGACCAATGTCGGCGCGGCCGACCAGCCGATGGTCCCCTCCTCGCCACCTGAATGGACCACAGAACTTGAATCAAACACGATGCCACTCCGTCCCCTGGGTACAGGGTGTCCCACCTATCTTATTCACCTGGAATATGTCTTCTACTTTCAGTATTGCAAAAAAATAATGTCTACTACAAAGATGAAGGCGTGAAGTAGAAGTGAAGATCGTCTCAAGGTCATTCAAGGGTCATCTGAACGATGGCACACCCTTATATGCAAGCCAACTGCCTCCCCCTATTTCCTTGACGTCCAAAGACAGTGATCGTTACCTTTCTTTTCCTCGCTCTCAGCGTTGGTGAAGAGCGGTAACGTGGTAAGACCAGGTAGATCAAGGGAGAGCGATATTTTGGAACCTTCCTCGTCGGAGCTGAGCGACGAAGTGCCGCTGCTAGCGCTATCCGATCTACCCCTAGCCCCTCCCTTATCCCCTGAAGAAGCGTCGTTCGATGGTTCAGGCTCCGGAGGCGTCCCCGACGACTGTTGCTTTCGCTTCCGGTACTCTGATATGGACAACTGAAAGTACGGACGCAGCTTCGATTAATTAACAAAGTCCATCTCAGATAATCTGCAAAACAAAGTGTTTCCGATCCAACAAGATACTGCGAGCTACGTAATCGAATCTCATTGAACAGAGGGAACACTGACACGCTCCACGCTCTAACCTTTCTCTTAACCGGGGCAGTAGCTTCGGGTTTGAACGCTGGCGCAGGCATGTTGTTAGGGACAACGGTTCTGGGATCCTTGAGCCGCTTCACTTCCTTAGGCACAGCCTCGTCTTCCTTCGCGGTGGCCTCGTCGCTGTGAACCTCCTGCAAAGCCGTTCTGATAACAGTCTCTTGAATCTCCAAGTTCTGTTCCGAAGTCTCCGACTTCGGCTCCGTGTAAGGTGTGCTGTTGTCGTCGGTGGTGTCTTCCTTCACTTCCTCCGGCGTCAGGTCGTCCAGTTTAGCTTCCAGTAGCTCTCTCAAAGCCGTGGAGAGCATAGACTTCTGTTCGCCGTTCTTGGAACCATCCACGGAGTCGAGGTCGATGTCGATGTCGATGGTGGACTCGATGATCGCTGCTTCGAAGTTCAGCTGGCTCTTGGAGGAGTTGGTCACCTCTGTCTTCTTCCGGATACGCTCGCTGAGCGGTGGAATGGAATGGAATATCTTCGGAGGCTCTGCTATCGACTCTGTGTCCATGTTGGAGGACGCAGACTCGAATATGGACTCCTCCTCCGAGGCCACGAAGGCGGACGGTTGCTCTGCCTTCTCAGACTCCTCGCCCTGCTCAGTTTCTTTCATAGAATCCTCCGCGACGTCGTCCTCGTCCGGCTTGCTCTCGAACTCCTTGAACAACCTCTCCTCGTGCTCGATGCTGAACGGCTTGAACGATTCCTCGTACTTCAAGTCGTCCATCTCCTTGTCCTCCGATTCCGAATCCTCCTTCGAGCTCTCCATCAGACCTTCTATTCCATCCATGCTCTTGTCCTTCTCCGAGCTGGTGTCTACCTTCTCCTTGTAATCGTCCCCGTCGTCCCCCGTGATCTTCTTCATCTGCGCCTCCACGTCGAACTCGTCGATGGACATGTTGTCGTCGGACTTGGCCTCGCATTTCGGGGTGTCAGGCTTCCTCTCGTCGTCGGACCCGTCGTCCTCCATCTCGGCCATCCCTCCGCCGAATTCCAGCCTCATCTCGGCCACCCTTTGTTTCAGGATCGCGTCAGACTCCATCGCACCGATCGGGGAACTGAGATCCTCCATCTCCGTGTCTCCTTCGTGCTGATCCACGATCTCCACTGTACCCTTCTCCACCTCCACCTCCACCTCCACCTCCAGCTGCTCCTCCTTCTTCACCTTCTCCCTCGGCTCCTCTACTACCTCTTCTTTCACAGCTAACTCATCCTTCAGGTAAGCCTTCGACTCCAGGAGCACTGACGCGTCACACTCCATTTCCTCCTTGACTTCCTCCTTCACCTCTACATCCTCCTCCTTCATCGCCGACACTTCCACAGGCTTCTCATCCTTCAGAATTTTCGGATGGTAAATCTGAGGGATCTCTATAGACAGATTCTGCGTTACAGCCTCGCCCACGTTCACATGACCGATAATATTCACGACTGGCTTCACAGATTCTATCTCCACGTGTCGCTCGTCGTTCTGCTCCAGCAACGGCGACTGCAGGTGTTCGATGTAATCATCCTGGAAGAAAAAAGAGAATCAAACACTCGCTGAAAGAACAACGGCACTCTATAAACAGTAACGAAAGTAGAAACATACTTCAGCTGGGCACAGGGACCTGTTATTAGGCGCAGACTCTGGGATCAGCATCGTTGGCGTCGTAGGTGGAGTGTAGTTATCCGACGACAAGCTTTCCCTAGCTATCCTCCTCTTCTTAGGTGGCGCCACCATCTCGCTAGCCGGTGGGCTTTCAGGCCTACTGTTCGGCGAGTCACACTCCTCGGAAATGGCCTGCCTGAGCCACCTCTTTTTGGCCGAGCCACTTGACACCGGGCAGACGGTGCTCCCAGGGACCGTCTGCTTCCGCTGAGGAGGAGAGTCGCAGATCCCCGAGACAGAATTGGCCGCCTGCACCAGGGTGGCCAGGCTCTTCGCCGCGTAGCTCTGCGAGAGGAACTCCGCGGGCGAGTCGGTTGGCAGAGCGAGTTCCGTGGACCTGCAGAGTGGATTCACCGAGTTGGGCAAGGGCGCTGACGGCGGCAGGGCTGGTAGCGGGGAGACCTGGGGTACGTTCGCTTGAGGTGGATCGGGCGACTCCTTCAGCCACTCGTTCATCAGCACCTTCTTGGTCTTCGGAAACTTGAAGCCAGGCGCCAGGGGGCCAACAGCCGCTGCAACCAGCAAACAAGCTGAAGACAGAGGAGTGGATGGAGTGGAGCTTTGGGAGCTACTGCTAGCCCCGCTGTCGCAGGTTGGACTCTTCACCGGCGTAGGCTGCTGCAGCGGTGGCGAGCTAGGTCCCGGTGCGTTGGAATTAGCCAGAGCTAACAGCAAACCAGCGGCTGTCGGGATCCCTTGATGTGCCGGCCCCGCGGTCGCATTATCGCTAGCGTTCTTAGCCGGAGTGTGTAACTGCAACTGAGCCGAATACGGCGCGTCTCTGCTCTGCGAGTGGCTCTGGGTCAACAGAGGCGGTGACTGCATGGAGGTGCTCTCTTCTCCGGAGGAAAGATCCGAGTCCGCGGAATTCAGCCTCGTCCTTCGACTGCTACCATGCGACTGGGACGTACTGGTGGTCCTGGCTCGACCTTTCCTCCTCTTCCGCCTCAGAGGCCTGTCCGAGTTCTGCTGCTTCTGCTTCGACGGCATGGAAACGCTCTGATTGTCCTCGTTGTCGCTGTGCGTCCCTCCGGACTCCTTCCTCTGCGCGTTCCGCGCCTGGACCTCCTGCTTCCTCTGCTCAGCCTTCTCCAGCCTTTCGAATGCCTTCATGATAGCCTCCATCTTCCTCTCCTCCCTGGTCATCTTCTTCTTGTCCTTCTTGCTCTCGGACGCCGTTGGCAGACTCAATCCTGGTGACGTTAACGGCTGTTGAACCGTAGTGGTGGCTGGTACCTCCTCCTTAGGCGTCTGTCGAGTTATAGCCGCCACGGTGGTGGTGACGGTTCTCTTAGGAGGTACCGACACCGCCGACACTGTCGTCGAGGGCGGTGGGACAGGCGCCGCGGCGACGCTGGTGCTAGCAACCACTGTCGAGGAATCGCTGTCCTCGCATACTGTGTTCCTTCTACCCCTCCGCCTCCTTTCTCGGCCACTGAATAATAGAAAGAAAAATGTTACGTACCCAGTACGTTTGAGAAGTAGGAAACAATTTTTTTTCAATAATAAGAGAAAAATAACGTCCCCTCATTTCATATAGCCTAGATTTCAAGAAACTCACTCAGCGTTCTCAGCCAGCGACCCATTACTCCCCCGTCTGCTCAACTGACTCACTGGCGCGACCTGGCACTCCCTTGGATTGTTACACGCGCAGACGATCGGCACAATGGGGCCGTTCGGGTTAGGCGACAGCAGAAGGTCGTGCTGCTCGTGCCTGATGGTGATCTCCGCGTTCTTCTCGATCGCGGTGGTGGTCACAATGTACAAATGCAACGTCCCTTTCTCTATACAGTGCTTCACCTCTGCGTTCGGCTTACAACTACGTCTGACGAATCTAGCGTCGTTCCCGTACGTTCTCGTGTCCACGCAGACCTCCGTGCCGTCGCGTGGTAACCGGTAGAAGAAGACAAACGGCCCTGGCCTCTGGGTGTGCTGCCTCCCTTGGGGATTAGACGGTCTGTGCTGAGTGCTTAGCATGTACTTCCCTCTCAGCTCGACCACTGGGGTGTTTGGTGGGAGGTACATAGTTGCCACTAGGAACTATAAGAGATAGTGATGGTGTTAGAGATTTCGCAGAGCTTCTCTTAATTATTAGAGCTGTATAAGTAGTTGAGTGAGTTGATATTCGAGCACCGTTCGAACGGTGTAACTAGTGTTCCTTCTCGAGAAATAAGAAATAAGCAATTATAAAATTTTAGAATTAAATTATAGAATTATTTCTTATTTTCTCGAGAAACTGAAGTCTAGGAAATCGCGAACGTATAAACACATAATTACAATAGAAAATCTCAGTACAGAAGATTCGACATTATTAATTGGTAAAGGTGCTCTAAATTCCTATTTGACAGTTTAGAAAAATTGTATGCCTATTGAAGTAAGTAATGAGTTTCTTGTAGCTATTAAAGAAGAAATATCGAAAAGCAGAGAGAAAACTATTGTATCCTTTATACAATTTTTGCATGGGTAATCCAGAATCTCTTAAAAAAATTCAAAAGACGCGTTTTTGACATTTAATATCCATATTTATCACAAAAAAAAAAGAATTAGATTAAAAACTATTTTAAAACAAGAAAGTAATGTTTCGCTTTGCACAAATTTTGTATTAAGTAAATAATTTTATAAATTATATTTAATATCTGTTTTTTTTCATTTATACAAGTTTTGTGCAAATTAGACAGAAATGAACCATCAGTTAAAGTTTTCTTGTGTTTGTGATAAACATTGTTAACATTATTCCGAAAATATAAATTTTGTAATGTTTTCTTTAATTTCTCGAGAATTTTCAAGAAGTATGATCTGATTTCTGATATCTCGAAAAAGGAAAAATATCGAGAAATCAAAAATTGCTTTCTCCTAAGGTAGGTAATTAAATTTGTTTTAAAATCTAGTTTTGTGGTCAAAATTTCCCGATTTGCCGCTACTCGAAATTCAACCGGAGTGGAACTCGTTTCTTTTTCGAACCGAGCCGCGTAAATAATTAAACTGTTTCAACCGATTTCATCCAGCGTTCAGCTCAACTCGTATTTTCAAACTACTTAAACACCTCTATTAATTACAATTATTGGGAACCAGTTACACTCACCCTGACGCTATTACTGTGCACGTTGAGCCTGCACTTTCCGGTGGCAATCGCGTTCATGTTGCTCTGTCTGAGATCACTATGCGTCCCATTCACTTTAATCGACGATATCCTTGCCCTGAGTTCCGGGCTATAGTGATTCGTCACTGCCTCCTCGTATCGCTCGATCCACTGTCTCAGTGGCGCGACGTTCGAGCACCAGGAGTCTTGGGACTCCTCTTCCTTGTCTTCGAGGCTCATTCGACGTTTCACTTTGCGCTTACCTGGGCCCCGTTTCGTCGCCTCTTTCTTACGCACAGCGCTGGATTGTCTTGGATGAGAATCTCTCCTCTGCCGTTTCGCGACGTTATTATTGTTATTGTTATTGTTGTTCAGTCGTCTTACTTGCGGCGGCGGGTCGGACTTCCGTCGCGGGACCTGCTGCGGCGGCTGCTGTTGTTGTTGCTGCTGCTGCTGCTGTTGATGCTGCTGTTGTTGTTGATGGTGGTGTTGCTGTTGTTGCTGCTGTTGTTGTTGCTGCTGCTGCTGTTGCTGCAGCGTTCGTTTCTTTGGTACCGTGTTTAAACCGATGTCCGTGTCCGCTGAGCTAGTGGATGACGTGTCGGAGGAGGTGTCCGAGTTTAAGAGTTCCTCGCGCTTACGCATCTGCAGGCCCCGAGCCCTTTGCCTGTCGACCCGCCGAGGCCGACAGATCTCGCAGAGATACTCGTCAGGAATGTTGGAGCGGTCTATGCCCATGCAGTCGACGTGTTGCCAAACTCTGGTGTGGATATTGTGCGTTAAGCGTAAGATTTTAAGAGTTTAATGCGGTAAGAAGAGGTCACAGAGGAGAAATACACCTCGATTTTTATGTTACTATGATATTAAAGCGTTAAAATATAGACCGCTGTGATCTCTTCTTGAGAGTTTAAATGTTTGCGGTACTTACAGGCAGCGGTCGCAACAGATCATGTAACCATCGTCATGCTCGAAGTCACTGGAAATAAAATTTCAACGTTTTAGCTTTTAATCATAATATTTAGCAACTGAGCGTCGTGGATATAGTTGCAAGTGCTTACCATATGCACCTAGTAACACTGTCTTCGTCATCGCCCTCTCCTTCGGGAGCAGTCTCAGTCTCCTCGCCTTCTGGCTCTGCTTCCCTCCCTGGCTCGCTGCTTATTGCACTGGCTGCGTCGTCCTCCACGTTGGTGCCACTTACAACTGCAATTAATAACCGGAATGAAACACCTTGCGTGCTAAGAATACACTTGTCTTTTATCTCTGTGCCATAATTTGCAACTACCTTGCCCGTAAATGTAAGGATGCTGAGAAGCTACCGCGGAACTTCCAGCTCCATTGATAGGCTGCTGCTTGGGATGAGGTGGTGGCGATGGAGGTGGAGGTGTTCGTGGTGGCGGTGCACCGTAGTTGTGATCTTGTAGGACAAACTGGAGACACTATAACAAAGAAGGAATAGTTGAAGGGAATCGTGACTAATCTCGCGACGACAGAGACAATATAGCAAGGCTCTCTTCCAAGAGGCTGCGCATGATCTCGATACACGTGTGCCTACAGTAAGCTTTACCTCGTAAGGGAGGGGCATTCTTCTAATTGGAGACTTTGGGGCGGCTTGCTGATGTTCATCCTCTTTAGGTACGCGCAACTCAGGTTCGATTCTAGAAATATTACATTCCAGTTACGGGGTTATCAATGCACTCAAATGTGAAGCAACATTCTTCGCTACGCACGCAAACTTCAATCTTCTAATTCGAATACGAAAGTTCAAAAAATTCTGAATCTTTGTGGATATGTAACGGGGTTCCTCCTGATTACTACACAATTTTTTTGCTGCCCAAATTTACTCTAAAGGGGTAAAATTAACCCCTGAAGATTCGGCTATTTTTCGATTTTATTTTGTAACGAGCAATCTGTAAGAGATAGAAAAAAGTTTCGAGACAAAAGTTACTTTTTTAATTAGATCTATCTAATAAATGTTAGAAGAACATTGCTTGGAGTACGTTACAATGGGGTCCAAAAGTTCTTCGATTGTCGAGGAGCACAGTTCGGCAATACAACAAAAGTTGAAATTGTATGGGAAAAATATGGATTATGCTGTTTCATAATTATTTAAACATCCAGTTTAGATTTCATGTGAAAAAAAAACATTAATATTTCTGTTTATAATTTTCTATAATTGTTCAAAAAATTGATTAAACTTTTACGATTTGATGAATTTAATTCAGGGTTGACCAACTAGCGACTCACGGAGCTGCCGGGGCTCCTCCGCCTTACTGCCCCCCTCCATACCGACCAAACTCCGACGATCGCAGTCGATTCCTGCTTCTTTCCTTCTCTTTTCGACTGCGATCCTCAGAGTTTGTTTGGTCGGTATAGAGGGGGGACGTTCAGCGTAGCAGCAAGACAGAAAGGCTCCGACGGCTCTTGAGTCACCAGTTGGTCAAGTCTGATCCAGAGGTGCAAGATGCGAAGATTCCTTACTCCACCGCAGACGGCGATGCAGTCGGAAATCTTCGCATCTTGCACCTCTGCTCTGATCTAATTAAAAGAAGTAACTTTCGTCTCGAAACTATTTTGTAATCTCTTACAAATTGCGTGTTACAAAATAAATTAAAAAAATAGCGGAATCTGCAACAGTTAATTTCACCCTCTTAGAATGAATTTTGGCAGCAAAACAATTGCAAGTCAGAGTAATCTTATACAATGCAGACTAACACTCAACTCTGAACCTGTGCACACAGCTATATACTTCTAGTAGGACATTAAAGCAACGAAAGGAAATTGAATAGCGCGTTCAAAGGATACTAACTTGCTCTCAACATCCTTGCGAGGCTCCATGCTAGTCACGGGCAGCAGAGTTTTAATTTGCCCAGACTGTTGTCTGATCTGCTGGGGAAACTGTGGCGACGTCATGATCAGCTGTTTCTGTTGCAGCGTCTGTTGTTGCTGTATCTTAATCGGCTGACTCTTATGCATCAGCATGTTGGGTGTTACGGTCTGTTGTGGTATCAAGGTCTTGATGTTCGACTTCTGCGTAGCCACAGCAGGTCCCTGACTCTTCACCGCAGTCACATTTGTATTCAAGGAGGTCTTTATACCAGCTACTTTCTGCGCATGGTTCCTCTGCGCCGATTTCTGTGGGGGGATGGTTTTCACGCATCCTGGCTGCTTCTGCGTGGCCTGAGGCCCTACTGCATTCTGCTGTTGCTGTTGCTGTATTATCTTAACGGGCTGCGAGTTAGCGTTCCTGTGCAGGGTCTGTTGCACAGCGTTCTGCGAGTTCGGTGTCTTCGCAGCGTTGCCCATCTTCTGGGGAACGGTCTTCAGGCTCCCCTGTTGCAACCCTTGCGCCTGGCCCTTGGGCACTCCCACTCTCATCACCATCTGCTGCTGTTGGACCTTCGAGTTCACCACCTGGGCACGCTGACTGTTCGCCACCGTGGCGATCGCTGCGACCTTCTGATGAACGTTGCCGACACCGTGACTCCTCTGCTGAGTTGGATTCGTCTGCTGCTGCTTAGGCGCGATCTGCTGCTGCGTCTGAGGCTGCGGGGTCTGCTGAAGCAGCTGCTGCTGCAGCTGAGGCGAGTTCTGTACATGTAACTGCTGCGACTGGGGTGGCTGTATCACTTGCTGCTTGCCCACAGCGAGGAGATTGGCGGTCTGCTGCATCTTGTTGATGTTCGGCGCGCTGTTGCTCTTGCAGACGCTCGTTAACGATTGCACTCTACTGGAATTAACCGCGACAACAGTCTGGGACTTCTGCAGGGCGGTCTGCGGCTGAGACCGCTGGTGCTGCGACGACTGGACCTGCACCTTCTGTATACCAGCTACAGAATTGTTGCTAGGCTTCTGGACGTTGTTCACCGCGGTCGACGGCTGCTGCTGCCTGGGCACGGGCAGGCCCTTCAATTGCTGTTGGCCCTGCAACTTCTGCAATCCCTGCTGCTGGCTACCGACGATCTGCTGATGTTGCGCCTTGTGGTTCGGATGGCCACTCGCTACCTGCGACGATACCTTCTGACTATTGTACACCTGCGCCACCTTCTGCATCGCCGCGACATTCCCCTGCGGCTTCTGCAGCGTTGAGTTCCCTCCCTGCTGACCCCTCTGCACGCTGGCATTGTTCGCCACTTGGTTGACCGCAAACTGAGCGACCTGAGCACCCGCAGCAGTCACCTGACCCTTCTGCACGGTCTGTATCCTCGGCACGGAGTTCCTCTGAACAGTGACACCCGGGCCAGTGTTGGCCACAGCCTTCACCTTCTGCAGGTTCACCGTCTGGCCCTGCGCGACAAGATTCTGCGCCGCCTTCACGTGTATCCTCTGGATGTTGGGTATAGAGGTGGCACCGCTGATCACCTTCTGCTGCGAGGGTACCGGTTGTAGCTTCTGATGCAGCCCCTGTTGCTTGCCTTCGCAGCCCGCCGCCTGGCTCCTGGCCTGCTGTTTGCTCTGCGCAGCATGCTGCAGGGGATACACGTGCGCCACGCCGTTCCCAGGGGACGGCGAGGACTGAGAGTTGACTGGCGTGTGAGCCACGTGCGGGCAGGCGTTTAACGGGACCGGTGCGACCTGGGCCTGGTGGCCGGTGGATGGCAATTTCTGAGAGATCACTCGGGTGGCCAGCACCTGGGTGGTGTTGGTTTGGGAACCAGCGACCCTCTGCACCTCCCTGGCGGCTTTGGCCACCGGGTAGGTGACGCTGACGGACTTGACGGCGGGAAAGGAGATGACGTGACCTGGGATCTCCGACGTGCTTTCCAGACACTGGAGGATCTGCGATCTGACGGGATCCTCGCCTCCGGTCAGCACGGCGCTAGATGTCTCCTGCAGCAACGCGCTAGGCTGCTGGCTACCATTCTTCTTCTCCAGAGCCGGCTCTACCGTGCCCAGCTGCAGCACGAAGCTCATGGTGGCCTCCGGGGCCCGAGGATATCCATCCACGCATTTCGTCGCGGCGATGGCTGCCTCCTTGCTCTCGCTTGCATCGCCACGCTCGGCTGGGGACACCGGGGGAGGTGGGCCAGGCCCTGGGGACAGTTGCTCCCCACCCCCACCTGTTCCACCCCCCGATAACTTGATCACCGACGGGGTCGACGTTTTGGAGGCCTTTCGATCACGCCGGCTGGAAACACGAGCGAGTTAGGATCGAATGGCTATCCTCGCTCGGCACCTTTGCGGGATGGTACCGTCCTCTTCGATTCCGCTATTTGAGGGTCCTGAACCATAGGCTGTAACAGATAATGGGGGGATTAATAGGATTAATTGCCTGCCTCGTTAATCTTAGATTACTTTGTTAATCGCAGAATCAAGGTAGGGGAGAGTTGCCTATGTCGTACCACTTAAGACATTTTACGTTATATTTCATATTTGGTAGTAATTTGAACACAAATGACTATTGGATATTGTAGCTTGGTCTTTTAGGAGTCTACTATTATATGTTTAACCTTTTGTTGAGAACAATTTAATTTGTTATTAATCTTTTTACCACATACTGTAAAAGGTACGATTTAGGCAACCGGTCTTCTAAATCGTACCTCCACTAAAAATAGTATAAATAACAAATAGAGAAGAAAATATTCAACGTAAAGTAATGATTAATATATAGTTACGTATATATATATGTATATTGATCACAAACAGGCCGCAATAACCTATTTATATGATATATGTACATAACCTATATTATTATTATTCTTATTATTAAACGTCTTTATTACTTAAGTAAAAGGCGAGGTGCAGCCAATGTGTTGTTATTATACGTGACCTTAACTTATAACATACGAGTTGTCAAATCCTACTAGTAAAATTGTAGTGGTACGATTTAGGAAACATGATCAATTTACTTGTAAATATCAATTTACACTTTATAATGAATGTAATATGTACTTAAAATGAATGTAAAATATTCTACATTAAACCCGCTTTTAGAAAAATACAAAAACACAGGACAAAATTGCATTGTTTGATTATTATCAGCTAAAATAAACTGGTAAAAAGTTACATCAATCATACCAGATTTTTTTAAATGTTTATAGCACGCACAAAATAGAGTGTAAGCTCATAAGATTTTGTTTCTATTTCTTATTTCGCATTTACTTGATATTTTTATTATGAGATGTCGTTTACATTCATTAATTACTGAGAAATTGATTCGGTACGATTTAGGTGACCAGTACGATATTGGCAACTCTCCCCTACCTAGGGTAAAGGACCCAATTACTGGCAGCCAACCCAATTACTGTCACCTTAAGCTATTTTACTTAAAATAACGAATGAATAAACGTGTAAGTAAAAAAATAGCTTATTTTAAGTAAAATAGCTTAAGGTGACAGTAATTGGGTCGGGTGCCAGTAATTGGGTCCTTTACCCTATCTACTTTTATTTTAGAAACTAGGGTAAAGAACCCAATTACTGGCACCCAACCCAATTACTGTCCTATCTACTTTTATTTTAGAAACTAGGGTAAAGGACCCAATTACTGTCACCCAACCCAATTACTGTCACCTTTAGCTATTTTACTTAAACGTTTATTTATTCGTTATTTTAAGTAAAATAGCTTGAGGTGACAGTAATTGGGTCGGGTGCCAGTAATTGGGTCCTTTACCCTATCTACTTTTATTTTAGAAACTAGGGTAAAGAACCCAATTACTGGCACCCAACCAAATTACTGTCCTATCTACTTTTATTTTAGAAACTAGGGTAAAGGACCCAATTACTGTCACCCAACCCAATTACTGTCACTTTAAGCTATTTTACTTAAACGTTTATTTATTCGTTATTTTAAGTAAAATAGCTTAAGCTGACAGTAATTGGGTTGACTGCCAGTAAGGTAAATGTAACAGTGCCCGACCATGTCCCAGTACCTGAGCAGTAATGCGAATTTGATTTATTTTCAAGCTTAATTTTTAATATAATTAAAAATAAAACATAGTACCATAATGCACAACTATTTAGCAATATTAATTAAAATCATTATTATAGAAAATTAAAAATCGTTAGATAGAAATAATTATTTTGTAACACACTTCGTATGCATACCAGATTTCGAGAAATTTCTTAACCTTCTGTCAAGACACTTCTGACATTTAGTAAGAAATATTGACAGCATTTCTTATTTATATATTGTAATAATACATCATTATAATAGTAAATAGATGTAAATTTAGTTTAAGACAGTTAAATTTGCAAGAAAATTAATATTTTTTTAAACAAGTCTAAGGCCCGGTATTCATAGTCGCTACTTATTCTTAAGCAAATGCTTAAGCATTCGGCATCCTTTACTAGCTACTAGGTTAGTAGAGGATGACGCATGCTTAAGCATTTGCTTAAGAATAAGTAGCGACTATGAGTACCGGCCTAAGTTTATTTACTGGTACAAGAATTTCGTGAATGTAAGTTATTTAGACATGCATTTTTAGGTTGTCCACTTACTGGGACGATATAATTCAGGTATTGGGATATGCAGTTTTAGGTTGACCGGTTACATAGAACATCTGCATATTTTCGTATTTTTGTTAATGAATACCGTTAAGGAACTAGGGTAAACGCACCAGTAAATGAACACTTAAGGCTAGTGAATGGACACTTTTATAAAATTATGTTTGCAGCGCGATTGATTCCACGTGTTGCGAAACTTGTTTGGATATGAAGAGAGAAACTAGAAGAACTCTATAATTAATTAGTTGCTTATTTTAGTAACTTATTTTACTCGTTTTAGTAAAAAATGTCCATTCACTGGTAGTGTCCATTTACTGGTATATTTACCCTAGTTCTTGATCAGGCACTACGTTTTATCAGTTCATGAAATAAATCGTTCTTTTTAGTTTATGTCCTTAAATAATTGTTTGAAATAATTACTAACATAAAAAAGGATAATTCAAACTAGTTCCTGACCTGATCAACAATTAGTTCCCATGTATTTTCAGATGATCAGAAACTAGTTCCTAGTTATTTTCAACTTTTTAAAATTTTTCCTTAAAGTGTAAACATTAATTCATCTTGTAGTATAAAAAAAGTCTATGGTTGAAAGTTTTATTAGGTTAAAAATAAATATTAAAACGGGAAGCCACCTAAACTGATCAAAAACTAGTTCCTTAACGTACGTCTATTATAGTACATAAACTTTTTTTTTCAGTTTCCGATAATATAATATTGTGTTATCTTCCACATTTCAACATTTTTTATTTCATGACGGTTTTACAAATTAAATTAGGAGACCAACTTTGCCGCTTATTCTTAAGCCCCTTAAGCGTCCGGGTATTGGTACATTTACCTTAATTGGGTCCTTTACCCTAGCCCCCAAGAATTATTAATTACTCAGCGTTCGTGACGTAATACTGCAATATTCAAGGCAATCGATCTAGAACCGGCGTTGCGGCTCGCTACCTTCGCAATCAGAGGACAGTCGATTATCGCGCCAACACTGATCATCATGCCTTCCGATCTTATCTCTCTTAAATTTTAAACCTGTCGGGTTGATAATTCCCTGAGCCCTGATAAATAATGAGTGGCCACAGTGTCGATGGGAATTTCAAATTTCAAGTAGTCAATTACGGATACTTAAAGGTAGTAATACTGAAAGCATAATTCGAATATACCTCCACCACAGAACCGGCTCGATGATGCGTGATAACATTGATTCTGATCGAGGATCAAAGTGGGATTGCAAGTGGAACATACTTAATTGCACGTTCTCTGTCAACGATAATCAGTCTTATTAATCACTAATTATCTTCTGACAAGGAGAGTATTTTAGGTGTCCGCCTCCGATCATTTTGATTTTTGAATATGTTATAGAGGACCGAAAAATAAGAAATACGTGTTTTTTTTTATTTTTCCCTGTTTTCATATTTGGGGGGGGGGGGGTGAAAACTGCGTTCAAAGTTAGGGTTGAAAAATCATTTTTGTGGAACATTCATGACATATCAAACATTGAAAATAAGGACTTTTTTTAAACGAGTCCTTGAAAATAAAAAGTACAATTTTTTTCTTCGCCTTCATAAATAAAAAGTGTTCAAGAAAATTTAAACCAAAAATTTAAAAAATAAAAATGTTTTCTTTTTAATTTTTCGGACTCTTTTCGAATACCGTTTGGTACTCGAAAAAAAAACTCCTTGTCTGGATGTATGTACAACTTTTGTTGGACACATTTTTTTATGTAATCAATAATTTAAAGGATATTATATAAAATCGACTTTGTGAGCTGTTAAATAATTATTTAAACGTTCAAGAGCCCAGGGGCACCTTTTCCCGTTATATATTTCCCGATTTTTTTTTTATTGTTTGAAACTATTCTGGGCGGTGCCATGAAGAAAATCTTTATAAAAAAAGAAAAAAGTAAATAAAAGGCACCCTAGACTGACTATCGATAGTGGCGCTCTCTCCATGGACGCGCCGCAAGCAACACGACTCTGAAGCTAACCTGTATTTAAATAATACTATCTGTTGCATGAGAACGTTGTTTATAACTAATTTTTATTCTGAAACGAAATAGACACAATCTTTCTACTAGATAAGTGGGAAAAATGAACTCAACACGAACGCTTCATTGAACCGAGGTTAACTAACCGGATAAACAGTCCAGCCACATTTGCGATGTAAAAGAATTGTTACAAAGAAAATCGTAAACGCAAACCAGCTGAGACAATAACGATAAACAGCAAGTCAATGTTGCATTCTGTATAATGACTCCACTGTCCCATCGGATGTTGTCCGTTGTCTCTTGCTCCTATGCGATAACTTCAAGCAGTTCACGCGTAATCGCATCTTGTATTTCGCAACCTCGAGCACAAAGTCTTCATATCAATAAAATCGACCCGCAATCCCACAAATACCTACCCCACGTTTATTCTACTGTCTCTTTTAGTCCTTTAAAAATCTCTCCAAAATTAAAACAATCCAACTCCTTCAACAAATGGTAAAGGACCCAATTACTGTCACCTTAAGCTATTTTACTTACACGTTTATTTATTCGTTATTTTAAGTAAAATAACTTAAGGTGACAGTAATTGGGTTGGCTGCCAGTAATTGGGTCCTTCAACCATATTCTTTTCTGTACCTCGCCATGCATACCTAAATACAGTCTCAGTTTACGTCACTCCACCATTAACGCTCGTAGAATAAAACACAAAAAGCGAGAAACACATGAGCGAGACTAAAAGTCACAATCACGTGACCAGCGCGTGAATAGGAAGCAGTTGGTTCGATGCGCGGACTGCCTTTTCCACTGCACTCATTGTTCCCTGGCACGTGCCGCTGCTACTGAAAACCGTCACCCGTGGGATGGAAGGATGAAAGCAGGTTTTGTCAACAAATTCGCGGAGGTCTTCATAAACAATAACCTTGCTGCCTAATTACAATACCCGTCGCACAAGAAAATTAAAAAGAGAAAGCCATCTTTTCAAAGAGTTTCGAATAACCAGTCACATACTGAAAAAACATCGGAACAAATTGCAGAATTGTCGGTGAGATAAGGATTAATCCCTCGACTGGATTACGCAGCTGTACACGTCTGCAGGCATTAACGATTAACGGAACACGGGAAAGCAATTATCTCTGCTAAGATTTCTGTCAACTGATTTATTTACACAATTAAAATTGCGACTAAACTATGGTAATTCCTGGCACATATGGTTTCCTGTAATTAATTTAGTGACTTAACCTTCCGTTGATAACTGTCCGTTTCTAGAAAATTCAGTTACCATCTGGCACGATAGGTGTCTTTTTCGTTATCCATTAGAAGCATCTTTCTCAACTGCAAACGATTCATTCTATGGTAATTATTCTATCTTCAATTTTTATGGAACAGGTGAGGAAGGAATCTAGTGCAGTGGGAATTCCCTCTTATCGTCCAACGGTGTTACGGCTCACGTTGGTAAGCTAGTTATCGACTAATTGCGCGCGTCGATAATCGATGGTTTGCGACTCGCCAACTCGTCGCGTCGCGTCGTTTCGACGAAAGCTATCTGTTACACAACTGTAGCACCGTCACGTGACTGGTTGCACCGTAATAATGTTGTCGGGAGCGTCGGGACTGTCAAAACGCCAATGGCAGAGATTCCACTTTCATCGTATGTTAACCGAGGTTATGCGCTCTGCCTCTGCGTGCCCCGCCCTCTGGGCTTTATTTTATCCTGCATCGACAGTCTTTTTTCCACACTTTCCCTGGAAGGAAAAAGACCACCAGCGCATCGAAGGTTACGTGGTAGATGAGAACCACTATCACGCGTATTATTTCAGATGGCGAGGAATCAGGGAAACTGCCAAGAGCACAGTTACCTTATAACAGAAACAAACTATATCCCCGCGACTAAATATAACCTCGTTGCAATAGTTGCGCGTAGCAACGCTAACAGGCCAATAAACGAAACGTTCCGCGAAATCTTCTGACGCTATGGAATATTCAGCCCACCACTTAAGTCCACTTCATGTTTCCATATGAAGTAAAGGAACGTTTAATGACTCTAGAAAAAACGAGGAATATATCGCTTATGCGCGTCATACTCTGTAATTTCTTAGAATCCACATCGATAATCATATTTTTTTACTAGAAACTGCTTGTACAACTGTTCTAATCGAAGCAATTACGAAGTAGTGAATTATACAGCCCCGTATCTTCTAGCGATACATCCATTATTTTCATCCAACATTGACATTGTCGTTATTCCTATCGCGAACGATAATCAATTTCCGGAGGCAGATAACTGGCAGTATTTTAGTTTTTGAGCCTTGTATTCTGTGCTACGAGAGGAATTTTCTGGCATCCTCCGCGGAGGATGCTACGCAGAGCTGAATGGAAGAAGGGAGAAGGTCAGAGGTCGGCTTCTGCGCAAGCGCGGGCTCGATGCGCGCATAAAAAAGTAAATACATAGCGGAGTGACGTCATTTCTATATGCAAAAGAGAATTATTAGTATTCCGCGTGCTCGGCGGGGGAAACATCAATTGGCTGGTTTTAGCGTGACAGCTGTCGCGATGGAACCGAGTCCTGACCGAAGTTGGCCGCGGATTAATGAGCTTCGGTGGCCCGAGCACAGCCAGCGCACTTGATTCTGACTAAAAGATGAAAAGTCCAGGGCAAAAACGATCCGAAGTTTACGAAAAATTTACTTTCACTGACTGTGATCCTTTTCCTTGCACAAACGCACTTTTATCGCTGCTCTAAATTATACTGAGAAAATATTGTAGAAATGTTGAGCAAATGAGGGTCAATCATGTGAAGTGGGTCGCATATGTGCGGAGGAGGTGATCAGAATCAAACGAGCTGACTGTACATCGGTGCGCGACCGCGCAGCCTGGTTTGTCGCGTTGGCAGCAATGGGATTTGTGGCGACCTACTTGGCGTACCTCGACCCTTGCATTGATTCGATGCGAACCAAAATTATTCCCGAACGATTATCGCTCGACGCTGACCTCCTCCCCATCCCCCATCCCCCAACCGTCCTGTTGCCACACATCTACACCTGGACCCAATAAAGAAGCTACGGCAGTCCGACATACTGTGCGCTGTGCGCCATTGAGATTTTGAATGTCGTTTCTTCTTACGAAGGTGGTAGCAAAATTAGAAAATGGCTAGGGAGTGTTTTAAGATGCTGTGGAATATACATAGGATGTAAGTTTATTGATTGAGTACACGATAAAAATGGCGGACAGTCTGACTAGATGACGAAAATTATAGACCCTCCTGTGCGGTCCCACAACCCAACTTCATTCGCGGCCCTGTTCTTCTGTTTACAATGTTATCAATCGAGTATTGTTACACGGTGCCGGTCGATGCCGTCTGCAACGAGTTGTTTGACGCTTCCGCTGACCCCTTCGCCGCGGGGCTACTCGACTCGTTGCAGGAAAACGTTGTTGCTCTCGCTAGCGAGCTCGTGCGCAGCTCAAGCGCGCACTCTATTGCCGTGCAGATAGAGCCCGATTGCGAGGCGGACAACCGAGTGTACCTCGTAGCGATGATCGGGTGAATTTTGAAATTCCCAGCTTGACCGCCAGCGGAATTACAGATCAACCGTTCACGCTGGAATAATTAGATCACTCGCTCGATATGCCATCCAATTTCAACGCAGTTCGAGAATGACACATAATTTGGAAAAGTTTCTTCGAACTTGTCGCTGCCTTCACTTTATAGAAATGAACCTTCCACGATAATATCGATCTCCTCATCGCATGCTTAAGTAACATTTCGCTAGTTGCGCAGTTTAAATCGCCCCCATATTCCCATATGCTGACTTTCATACGCGGGCAAACGACGCTAATTTCGTTGATTTTTCCGTGGCCTGTATCCGCGAATACGGAGTTAAAGGGGAAAGGCAGCGAGTCGGACCATAACGCGATCTTCTAGGAATACTAACCATACCTACGACTAGTTTTCTACGCAGTTGAATTAACGTATAGCCTCTCTCCTTCCCTCGTTCCCTAGTTTGCGAGAGAGAGACAGAGAGAGAGAGAGAGAGAGCGTGTATAACATGCAGTAAGCCGTATGGCGTATACAAAGGCCTGATTGCCGGACACTCGGTGAAATATGCCAGTCCCCGCCAATAACCGGTATCGCGCTGTCCTCCCCTCACTTTTGCGCCGTCTTCGCTGCGCTTATGGCGGCGGAGGGGCTGAAGAGGGAGGCGAGGGAAGAGGGAGGGAGTAGAAGCGGACGAGAAACTATGGTGGAAGTGAACCGAGATACGAGACAATACTCTGTGCACTGGATAGAACGCCGCCGATGCCACCGTGCGAAAGCTTTTCATCCGCGATGCAATACGCTTCCACGATGAAATCTACTATGAGCTCTCGAGGCCTTTTCTACTTTTTCAGAATTTCGAATTCCCCCGAAGTGTTTAGAAAGGATTTGATTGATTTTGTGGGCGAAAGATGCTTCGAGTGTCATGCATGCAAGGGTCAGGGAACGACTAAGGATTTAAACGGCCCTCGTGAAGATGGTTGTCGCGCGAAGAACAACCACTCCATTCCGAGGCCTCTCCCGCTCGATCGTGCATGCAAATGAATGGGAGCGTCACGAGGCTGCCAGAGTGCACGCGCAGTTTTGTAATCCCTTTTCGTACTTTCGCGGCGGTCGATATGCAACGCTACGGACAATATCGCGGTCGTTCGACCAACTACTCGACGACGGCTTCGCATTTCTACGAACCCCATGGGGGATATTCAATTTTTTATACAAGTGGAACTATGCACGTTCGTCGCTGTTTTAAGGCTTGCACGCTTATACGAGTACATGTACATATGCAAAGTGCATCCTAGGCGATTAAAGATAAGATTCATCCGGGATACCTATCCTTTACTGACAACCGACAATTGTCCTATCAAAATAGAGGAAAGTGGGAAAATTTCTCCAATGATAATGTAGGGATTAGTGGTCGTATGCGAGCAGTGTCGAATGCGCTAGGCATCGAGTGCTGCCCCATTCGGCAGTGAACAGCTCCTCGCTGCGGTTCTGTGGATTAATCACTTAGGAATGCGACCGCACGGTGAAGAAAGACCGAACCGCGCTAAACTGATTGGAAGACATCCCACTCCCTACTAACCGGCGCGACGTCGAGTGGCTGAGATTCAGTACGCGGTTCAATGTACTCGTATCGAAAACAAAAATCGCGATACGATCGAATATCAACAGACGCCACTCTCCATCAAACATGAAAAATCAAACGAAAACTTTCTACTTCTACTGAAAGGCCGCGGTGTTTTATTAAAAAATAAATTCCGAAAATGATAAAAATTCACCGAGGAGCAACCACTCGCCACCCGCAATATCAAAATAAAATGTGGCTCTGTTATACGTTGGTGTTTCGGGAAGAACCGGGGCGAGGGCGGGGGGAGAGGCGAGGATACAGCACTGGGCACCTCCGCTATTACACCCAAGGTTACCAAGAAGCGCGCGTTTCTCTGTCTCTTCCATGCAACCCCCCACCCCGCCGCGAAACTAAATTTCATTGCGTTTCGTCGTGGATGTAGGGGAGGGTTGCCTATATCGTAACGCTTAAGACATTTTACGTTATATTTCATATTTGGTACTAATTTAAACGTAAATGACTATTGGATATTGTTGCTTGATCTTTTAGACACCTACTATTGTATACTTAACCTTTTGTTCAGAACAAATTAATTTGTTATTAATCTTTTTGCCATATACTGTAAACGGTACATAATGTAATATATATTTAAAATGAATGTAAAATATTTTACATTAAACCCGCTTTTAGAAAAATACAAAAATACAAAAAATAATAAAATTTAAAAAAATTAAAACCGACTTCAAAAAAATAAAATTGCACTAAAAAGTAAAACTTAATTTTTTCCCTTATTTAATCTACGACTCTCGTATTTTTTAAGTCGGCGCCAGATTTACACAATGCAAATGACGAGGCACCGACTTAAAAAATATGAGAGTCGTAGATTAAATAAGGGAAAAATTATTTTTTACATTTTAGTGCAATTTTATTTTTTTTAAATTTTTTATTTTCAAGTTTTGAGTTTGATATATATTGACACAACATGCCTAGGAGATATGCGCGCACGTACATTCAATAATAATAATTAGATGACAATAGTCTTTATTATTAACCATAACTGTTAAAATATTGGGCCAATGTTGATTTAGTGTAGGATGAAACCACCGGGGCGCTGAGGAGTTATGACGGAACAAACATAAAAAAAATACATACATACGGGTCGAATCTATAACCTCCTCCTTTTTGAAATCGGCTAAAAATTAGCTAAAAAGCTACAAAGTTACATCAATCGTACCTGCTTTTTTAAAATGTTTATAGCACCCACAAAATAGAGTGTGACCTCAAAAAGTTTTCTTCCTATTCCTTATTTTCCATTTACTTGATATTTTTATTATCAAATGTCGTTTATATTCATTAATTACTGAGAAATTCGTGAGGCACGATTTAGATGACAAGTAAGATATTGGCAACTCTCCCCTATCTCGAAAGTATTTATTTTTACTGTTTTAGGTTATGTGACCGGTCCTTTCACCTTGCACTGCAAAAGTGTTGCGACAAGGGCAGTAGCGGTCAAAAGAAAGTCTGCATAACTAACTTAACACTAGACTTTAAGTATGTATTTCTACCACTAGCCTATTCTGGCAATTTTCCAATCTATGAGATATAAATTTAACATAAGATTATGAATATAGAACGATTCGAGTGACGACACGGAAGTCGACGCCTGGATCAATTTCGACCTGCATTAATTACACCCGTGTTAATTCTTCTTCTCAGAGCAGTAGAGAAGTATTAAAATTTCTTGGGTCCAGAAAGACCCAAAGAGGTCTGTGGAAATTTCAGCTCCCTCGAAAAATTCTACGCTACTGTAGCAGTTTCTGTCGGTAAGCATGGAGCGCGGTACGCGTTTCTCTGAGCATCGCGAGTACGACGTACCCATAGTAACCCGCCAGTACCATTAATACGCTCTGACGTCATCCCGAAGAAATGCATCGGTTCTCTGCAACGTAAATCTTGCGAAATCGTCGCGCGTTCCCCCGATTCCCGATCGAAATCCTCTCTAACGTGTCTCGCGCGCTTCTATATTTACACGGGCGCGACTGGCTATTTCCAACGGATTAAGAAACGAATTTCAAAAGAATTTTGACACGTCCTCGCTCTATCGGTAAATCTGACAATGAATCTTACCAATTGAAAAGGGGGGAATAAAGAATCCTTTGTTTCCCAATGCGGATTACCTACCATCGCCATATAATCTGAAGAATCACAGGAGTTTCTGCGTACAGTTTCCTAATCGATTAACACACGGTTTTAGTTGCTCGCTGGCTCTCCAGTGGCTTTCAACCGCTGTAACTTTAGACGATGCGCTCTGTATAAACGGGAACGATCAAGCCGGAGGTAAATCGATCGCGATACCTTCTAAACGGTCGCCCTACGCTTGCCTGGCTGGGGCGAAAAGGAACGACAGAAACTGTAGTAGAGAGTATATCAACTCTGCGTGCAACTCTGATGGGTTTGAAGAGGAAAATCGAGCTACAGGGCCTGGGGGGAGGCAGTGACACTGTGTCTGGCGTGCTTTCACGTCCACACATATTTTTACGAAGCATCGAAGTATCGTTCCAGGGGTCACAAACGTTTATTTTAAATTTCCAAATGAAACAAAGCAAGGAGTTCACTTTCTACGCTGGGAAGGGTCTCACTGATTTACGGGGGTTACACCACCTCGACGGTTTCAAGATGGCGAAACAGTTTATACATACATGGTAAAATATCATTTCTTTTTTAGTTCAACGTAGCGCGTACATTTGCCTGTAGAAAAAATCGTGAAAACGGATTTTGCAAAACCTTGCGCCACCTCGTAATGTCCAATTAGAAAATACATCGTTATCGAACGGTTTTAACGCCAGTTGAGGTCTGCTGTTATCCTTCGATGATACGAATTCGCACGTCGATCGCGAATTCGCGACGAGCCACCAGTTCGCGAGTTACGCACCGTCCTATTGGACCTTTCGCGGTGACGTCAGTAGGGTAGACGCCAATGGTAATGGACACATGGAGACTGGGATCAGCAACCTGAACAAATCCGTGTGCCACGGTCCTTTACCAGTGCGCTAATAAAACGAACAATGGTAAAATGATTACACGGGCCGACCCAGTTCCGCGCACAATATGCTCTGCAGAAGAGAGAAAAAGACTGATTGACCTCATACACCTGGCGGGGGAAAATTTTCACCTCGTTGCAATTTCCACGCTGACAGTTTGAAAACCCAGCGTAGCTACGCGATGCGTGGTACTCTCCCAATCCCATTTCTTCGCATCCGCAGGATTAATCGATCATCCGAAAATTAGAAATGTGCAAGGAAGAGTATTTCTCGTACTAAATAACACCGCTACTTTTCAGCCACGGTGTGTAAATTTGTGGAATCTTATTTATTCCAAGCGCAAATGCAGTATTTAATTACTCTTTCGCATATTCCAAAACAAGATGTATCGCAATATTAATAAATAAAGTGAAGGACCCAATTATTGGCAGCCAACCTAATTACTGTCACCTTAAGCTATTTTACTTAAACGTTTATTTATTCGTTATTTTAACTAAAATAGCTTAAGGTGACAGTAATTGGTCAGGTGTCAGTAACTGGGTCCTTTACCCTACTCCCGATCGAGACGGCTCTACATTCTGGAAAAAACCGACGGATGCCCTTCGAACGTTTTCTTCTGCTTCCCCCCATGAATCGGCTGTGTGTCGCGCGTGCGGCGCGGCGCGGCTGGCCCGTCACTCCGCGCCAACTTCCCTTGCGGTCGATACGATTTCACCTCGTAGTCGGCAAATGCTACCAACCAGAGGCGTACCGCCAACCAAATTTCCAATCTAGCTTTTTAACCCCTCAAAATCTCTCAGAAATATATATTCACAAAAAACAGAAGCATATTATAGGTGCTCGGTATTTCATGTCGAAATACAGGTTGAAAAATTCACCAGATAGTATTTGCTTAATGAGTTTAACTGCATCTTAAGACACTTTAATTCCTCGTTAGCGTGCAACTGTCACGAGGCAGAAGTTAAACGACGATCGATTGATATTGGTAAGTGGCCAGGAAATTGGTGGCGACGCCTCTGGTTACCGCCAACCACCCACGAGCACCGTATCTGCGCCCGTGCCCCGTCACGAGCGCCCAGATTTGACTTTACAAGCACCTCCAGCGACTCCGCATGGAAGTGGCTTGATCTAACAAACAGAAACCGCTGTGGACTTATGTTTCCAAGATTTATGGTCGTCCGAGCCTCGATGGACGTTCATGAACCATAAATCTAGCACCAGCATATCAACAAGAGTCTAGTACGCACATGTTTCATTGGGAGAATGGTCAAAGTGTTTGCATAGGGGACACAATGCAGCTAAAAAGGTGGATAAAACAGGCAATGATTTCCACAAACCGCTCGATAATTATTCCCCCGTTCCGTTCTTCATTAATTTCCGTTCCTCAAAATTTAAAATAACTAGGGTAAAGGACCCAATTACTGACACCTAACCAATTACTGTCACCTTAAGCTATTTTACTTAAAATAACGAATAAATAAACATTTAAGTAAAATAGCTTAAGGTGACAGTAATTGGTTAGGTGTCAGTAATTGGGTCCTTTACCCTAGTGACTAACAAGGAAACATATCGAACCCGAAAATTCTGATTTTAATGTACGATTGTAGAGCATGTCGGAGTATGTAACAAACGATTTTTTTTCTGCGGAAAAACACTCTGAGGGGGTGAAATTAACCCCTGAAAATCCGGTTATTAACCAAATTTTTGTGTTATAACTCGCGAATTGTAAGAGATAGAAAAAAAGTTTCAAGACAAAAGTTACTTCTTTTAATTAAATCTATCATTTAGTAAAAAAATTATTTTACGGTTCACGAATTATAACACAAAATCGGGTTAATAACCAGATTTTCAGGGGTTAATTTCACCCCCTCAGAGTGTTTTTCCGCAGAAAAAAAATCGTTTCTTACATACTCCGACATGCTCTACAATCGTACGTAATTTCATTAAAATCAGAATTTTCGGGTTCGATATGTTTCCTCGTAAGTAGCTTTTAAATTTTCAATCTAACCTCACTGTAAGCAGCAAATTGTTCTACAATTAGTAAATGCGTAACGGAAATACGCGTGCTCCCGATTGGAGGAGACGAAGAACGCGCCAAAACGCACGTCATTCGAATTGCCAAGTGGAGCCTCGCGAAGACAGCGGATAGTCGAGCGCGCGCTGAGGACGAGAAACGCGGGAAACGAGAGTGCCGCGAGGGAATCGATAAATTTGGGATCTTCTGGGTGCAAGCTGTGCAAGATACGCGCAACAGAGAATTCAACGTGACAGTGGGAGAGGGGGGGAGGGAAAGAGGGCGGAGGAGGCGGGAAGAGAAAATAGGAGAGATACGAGTAGAATTGGAAGGGATCGCGAAAGGATCAAGAAAAAGGAGAACAAGGGTGCTCCAAGAAAGTAAACGCGAGGCGTGGAGGGGGGAGAGAGCCGGCAATATGGCGACTGGAGAAAGAAACCAGCGCCGCCTGGCAGATTTTTCTATTCCCGCCGTGTGAAATGGTCTTTAATCTTGCGAACTTCCTCGGCTAGGTTAAACACATTAATTCATTCTACAAATTATACATCGCGAAATATCATTGGAATGTTTACACTGCAAGCCTATGAACTTCCACAGATTTTAAATAGATTCTTTTAGACAGTATTCGAAATAAATACACATAGAAACCTTCCCGACGATAACATTTCAAAGAAAACTTTCCACTACTTCGCACTTATATAGAGCGTAGTTATTCTCACTGAACACATCTGGCTGGAAGAGACTGGCGCATCGTTGCGACTTCCTTAGAATAACTCATATATCGGATAGAATCTTTCTGAAAATGAGTTTACGCTCGGCGTTATTCCAACCCAGTTACTGTCACCTTAAGCTATTTTACTTAAAATAACGAATAAATAAACGTTTAAGTAAACTAGCTTAAGGTGACAGTAATTGGGTCTTTTACCCTATAGATATTAGTTTCTTAAGGAAACGTTAACAGTTTCCTAGCACGATTGCTTATTTCTATCATTCCAACTTCCACACCAACACTGCTCGCACTTTGGGTACCACAGAAGTGATCAAGCGCCAAGCAACAACGAGAATATTGTGCGAACAGATTGAATAGTAAACTTCAGTCGCTACACCAAGTAAAATGGTGATGAGATACAACCACATCTTATGCTCTACGCACTCGTACATCCCTCGCAAACATTATCAACAACATGACAACTCGCAGGAAAGACAATCGATGCTCGCACATTAACACAGCCATGTAAATAAAGCTGAAAGCAGCTTGTTCGGTAAAGAGCCATTAAAAGAGAGCAAAAACACTCCAACATTGCTGTGGAGACAAGATACAAGGAGAAACTCCAGTCACAAGGACCAACTAAAAGATGACAACCTATCACAGAGCAACAGGAAAGAAACTATTAAACATCGCGTGGAAATTAGCAACAACGTGAATTTTATAGCTAAAGTTGTGTGTGTACGATGTGGTTGACCTGTACTAGCTCACCATTTTACCAGCCATTGTTGCCACCACTAGGAAACGAAAATTGCGAACTAACAGATATTCTTCGAAGACGTTGGTTCGGTGGGAAAAATGTATCAACAACAACGTCGACGACGAAACGAAAGCTGCAGATCGATCCGAAACCCAATGATCACGATCCCTCTCGAAGCAGAGGGAAAAATTTTTTTTTTTTGGTTAAGTGAACTATCGGATTCACTCGCGATTCGCGGCGAAAAGTCGTGGAAACCGTGTGAAACGCACCGGGCACCAAGCTGCTGTGCGTTTCCACTGACAATTTGTGGAGAAAACAACAGTACACAAGCCCGTTTGAACGTCACAAACGATTCATAATACGAACGGAGTCTGCGACGTTGAAACTCTGCGGTATTAAGAGAATCCCGCTGGATTTCTATTACTCGTCGGCGTGGCCGACGTCCCCCGAGCGTCTCGCGCTACGAAAACCCGTAAAAGCCCATTGCTTACCTTAATATGACAGGAATACAGAGGCTCACTTTAAACTTGGATGTAAACACAAGCATTTTTCAACGGAACTGACAGCAGGGCAGCTTGATTAACAGACGGGAAAACACTCTTTACATCGCGAACAACGTTATTTCACTGTTCGATATTTAATTACGTTATTAAATACCACAATAAATACGGGGATTCGCGAACTCTTCGGAAAACATCCATCGAAAACTAAAGATGGCAGCCATTCTTCTGTACAAAACAAAGGTCCACATCCACGGACTCGCAAGCGACCAAGCCTCCAACCCAGATCACTTCCGGCGCTGCTGTCGAACCGCTACTTTCGATTATTCGAAACCGCAGCTTCCCTTATTAAGAGGATTTGCCGTTTGGATCGAATTAGAACCTGCGATCTACGATAATTATCACCGCGGAAGGCTTCTGGGAATTTTTTATCGAGAGATACGAGAGAGAATATTAGTTTTATGTGTTATTCATCTGACGGCGAGGTTGCTTCCCATTTTTGCCGACAGATGGCGCGGCGATCGCGCGGCTGCGCGCGCCACCTGGCGGGGAATATACACCGAGACTTCTGCTGCCAACTTAAGAGAGGCGAAACAACTGCTTTTCGTTCGCCTGTCTTGTGCGACTTTAGAAAAAATGTTGGGAATACGAATTATCCTGTGTTTCGAATTAGGTCGGTTGGGTTAAACGATGGACAGACGGGATTTTGGTTATTCTTCCGGGGTTTCCCCGAATGTCAGTCCCATATTGGACAGGTCGATCGGCTAGAGTGACGTTTAAATAATTATGCGCACGGAAACGTCATTGGATCGGTTGGCAGCACTTGCCGCGCTCGTAATTGGTACGCAAATTCTGCGATCGCTGTTTCTTAGGTTATTGATTTCCGAGTGTATGGCATATGTTTTCGGCGAAAATGTTTTGATGCGGGGTATTTGACAGCTGTCGTGCTGTGTCGAGCGACAGGTATCGCCGAGGGGTTGCGCAACTCGAGGGACGCGGGCCACGTCGCGGCCTGAATATAAATAAAAATAGAGAATTGGTAATCTTGACCTAGCCGTCGTAGGAATAGAAGAGAGAGAGAGAAAGAGCGTAAAAAGGAAGCTTATACTCGATGTACATAATAACAAAATAAACAAGATTTTTCTTTAACAGCTTAGAAGACACTTGTTTAACTGGCTTCTGTAAAAAATTTTCCAAGAATGTTTTAAACCATGAGAGTAATTATTTCGAAGTATAGAAGAAACTGATTATCTCTCAATCCTCAGTCAACTTTAAAAACGAGAAGAGATTCTTTTTAGAAATGGCTGATATCGATCCACAGTTGAAACGACTCTTACTTCCAGCGGAAGAAACGTTGTTCGAACAGTTACTGAGGTTCGGACTTTATATTGGCGCCGTATTTCAAGTCATGTGCTTGTTGGCCATAGTGGTCTACCAGGCTGGCCCTTCGGATGGTGTTGCCGCATTAAAGGTATATAGGCGAGTGGGAATCTTGGTTTTAAGTAACTCGCAGGGGTTGAGGAAGCCATGTTGACCGATTGCAGGACGACCCCAGCGACGTGGAATGCTCGGAAAACAGTCCACAGGTCACCCCGAGGCGACCACATCGAGCGCGAAAACAGGAGAAGAAGAAGAGACGATGAAGCACTCTTCTATGAGCAGGGAAAGGCCATGATGTTAGAGATCATCTTCCGGAAAGACTGCTTATTGATATTCCTATTTGCTGAATTTATTTGTTTGTAGTTTTAAGTTGGACGTAGTTGTAATACTTGGAAAGTATTAAGAAAATGAGTTTAGTACTGTGAATAGAGACCAGCGATGGTTGGAGAGTTTTTAATTTGATAAAAATGCAAGTCTAGTTCTTACTGTATTTCAAGTACGTTCAATTTTTTGTCTTGTGAAATGTTGGAATTGTGCAGAGTAGCGTGAAAGAATTGTGTAGATTAATAACTAATTTTTTTATCTGATGGGAAGGGATTCTGAGATGACCGATCAGTATTAAAGAAATATGATTGTCCATACGTTTTATACAGATATTGTACGTTTATAGATTCCATGATGTTTAATTAGAATAGATTTACGTTTTGTGATATACTTGTATTTCGTTTGATTTGTTTCCTCGTTTGCATAAAATTAATTGCGATGCGAATGGATAGTTTAAGGAGATGGTCTGTATTTCATTTTTTTAATGTTTAAGCTTTTAGGAATACGTGTTTAAAAGGATTTGTTGAAATTCGTAAAAGTCACGAAGTTATAGGCGCTTGCGGAAAACTTTAAACGCGTTTTTCTTGGAAAAGTGTTCTTAAAATCGGTGGGACCTGTATCTCGAAAAGTTATTATCCGATTCGATTGAAACTTTTTTATTTTGGAGAATATACTTCTGGCTAGGGGGGAAACCAGACAAAATTACAAAAAATTGAAAATTATAATTTTCAAAAGCGTTGAAAAGACGAAAAATATAGGGAAAATGTGATTTCAAATTTCAAGTGTCGTTATTTTCTAAAAAATGTCATTTTTGTATTTTTTTTCTGGTTTCCCCCCTAGCCAGAAGTATATTCTTCAAAATAAAAAAAGTTTGAGTCGATTCGGATAATAACTTTTCGAGATACAGGTCCCACCGATTTGGACGAATTTTTTTACGTCTCGACTTTAATGACTCCCCCAGTGCCGTCTACAACGATTAATTATAAAAAAAATATATATTTCTATAATTTAAGATATCCTTAATACAATGCAAAAAGTCCCATTAAATTATATATAGTAGTTTTCCTTTAATTAATTCGTAAAGATTACCTATTTTGGGTGATTCTAGACCGCAATCTTTTTTTAAGGCGGGAGCTTGGTGTAACTAGCTGAAAATTTTTTTAAAGAAAGTATTTAATCGATCTTTCTGAAATTTTCAGGATATTGTATTATCAGGTGAAGGTAGGTAAAAAGAATTTTATTAAAAAAGAGCGGCAAATAACAAAGTTATACGGACTTATTGCAATGTAGCGTCTTTTGGTTTCATCTGAAACCAAAAATCGAACAATTTTTGTTTAATTTATTAGTGCCCGCATAAATCGTATAAATCCATAACTTAAAAGATGCAAAATTGAACAAATAGGGTAAAGGACCCAATTACTGACATCTAACCAATTACTGTCAGCTTAAGCTATTTTACTTAAAATAATGAATGAATAAACAATAGTATATAATCTATAGCATAGATTATAAGTTGAATTACATAATTTTTTTTTGTGTATGACTTTACAACGTTTATTTATTCGTTACTTTAAGTAAAATAGCTTAAGGTGACAGTAACTGGTTAGGTGTCAGTAATTGGGACCTTTACCCAAGCGACCTCATGGAAAAAAAAGTTCACTTTTCCCAACGATATTTTGCCTTAAATGTGCAAAAAAGTTATTTATTTAAACAATATCATAATCCCAATAGCTAAGTCCTGTGAAAAAAATGTTCACAAATATCCATGCACAAGTCCAATTCGATAGGTTGAATATTTTTCGAGTTGCATTGCCCGCAAATTGTAAAACTGTCTTTTCTCTAAAAAACACTTTTCTGGCAACCTGGTGCTCCGTAGCAAAACCATCTATATCCGCTTTAATTTTTCGAATTTCGTTTTGCGGCTTTGGGAGCATATTACCGTAATGTTTAACTATTGATTTATACAAAAAAAAATCGATTCTTTCGACTAGCTACACCAGGCTTCCTCCTTAATTAAGGGAACATTCTACTCTCTCGGTCGAAAAATCCGCCTCTTTTCGGTGATGGTTTTATATAATGAAATACACACTTAATGTTTTCGAATTTCAGGGGATATGTTGTACAACTCTTGAAATACAAGAAAAAATCTTTATTGTTTGTTTATTTTACCTGTTTATTTAAATATTTCGCAGTGAAGTTGACGTTTTCAGAATTGCTGGCGGTTGAAATTTCAGACGACTGGATCATCGGAAATAAAAAAAAACAAAGATATTTTTAATTTGCAGGAATATGGCTACCTCGCTTACCACAAAAGAACAATTTTGGACCAAAATTATTAAAATGGGAGTCGATCAAAGTTGAAAGTACCGAAGAGGGCAATTTTGCTTTGTTTAATAGATATAAAACGTGGGAAAATAAAATATTAAAAAATCTTAAGACATTTGTGGTAAGCGAGATAGCCATACTCCTGCAAATTAAAAATATCTTTGGTATTTTTATTTCCGATGATCCAGTCGTCCGAAATTTCAACCGCCAGCAATTCTGAAGCCGCCAACTACACTGCGAAATATTTATGCAAACAAATGAAATAAACAAACAACAAAGATTTTTTCTTGTATTTTAAAAGTGGTAGAATATACCCACAGAAATTCGGAAACGTGAAGTGTTCATTTCATAATAAAAACCATTACCGTTAAGGAACTATAGTCGTGTTCAGATTTATTGGCCGGTGAGTTCGGTTTCTCGAGCAGCGCGCAAGGAGAAATCAGCCACCACCACCTGACGATCGTGGATTGGCAGTTGAAGTTCCTTAGGATCTTGGTGAGAAGCTAGAGAAAAGTAGCACCGAGGCAAGCAGCAGGTGGTGGGAGAATACCCTTCAGGAAACTCACCGGCCAATAAATCAGAACACGACTATAGTTCTTGATCAGGCACTAATTTTTTATCAGTTCACGGAATAAATCGTTCTTTTCAGTTTAAGTCCTTAAATAATTGTTTCAAATAATTACTAACATAAAAAAGGATAATTCACAAATATACGTGTTGTCTGTAAAAGCAGTTAGTATTGTTAGTTTTTGTGAAAATAAATGTGTAAGGTAAGTTTAGTTTAAACCTTACATTGCAACTGCTGAAAATTTGAAAATCCTCGATCAATCGATATATCGAAACCATAAGCGCGCCATCTACCAGCAAGTATAATAAACTGCGCGTCCAAAAAAGAAAACAAAAATGGTGTAAACGTTGCAGACCGCACATAACCGCTCTTCTATACATGTTTCTTCTCCCTCTCCGTTTAGATCACAAGAATCTTAAACTCTCTTATCACCATCACGCCAAAGAACTCTCAAGCTTCCAACAAAAATGACATTGCAAAACAGGACCAACGGAGCAACCTGCATTCACGTTTCCACCTAACCTCAAATAACAGACAGAAACCAGAATTTTCAATGCAGCCTCCCATTTCGCGAGCAATTTAAAACCCAAAAAAAGGAAGTCAAAATGCTGCATTCAACGGGGGCACTATCGCCGCAAGATATATTATCCGAGGTCAGGAAATTCATTTCCGGAGCGGTGAGACCAACTCACGGCACGAGCACGCTCGACGTCACTCGAACCGCCTTGTCCCTGCTCCGCAGCGTGCCCGCGGCGAGGGACGCGGTGCTCGAGTATTTTTGCAACGTGTTTTTCGTAGCCGTCACCAAGCACGTCCGCCAAATAGAAGTGAGCCTCGAATGGCCCTCGAGTTTCTCCTTACGCATTCTAAATCGAACGTTTTCCAGACGAACCAGAGCCTCGCCATATCCGAGGAGAGCATCATAGCGGAGATCCACGCCGTCCTAAGCAGCTTCGTCAACGGAAATCCCGAAGCCTGGGCGCCGATCATTTCCGCATGGTCCTTAGAATTACTGGGTACGCATTCGTATCGAGTGCGTGTAACTTATCGAAGAAACTAACGCTTTAAGATCCTTTCTGTTCCAGGTAAACTGTCCTCCGATTACGCGAAACGAGGCAACTTGCCCGGGAAAGCTGGTATTAACGATTTCCTCCAACAGTGGATGTCTTGCCGCGCCACTCGCACTCTGATCGATATCACGGCGCAATGCCTGCAGTGCCTCATGCACTCCGATACGGAGTCTTGTATCAAAGCGTTGCTGGACACCAGCGTGATGCACAGTCCGCATTTCGACTGGGTAGTCGCTCACGTTGGAAGCTGTTTTCCTAACACAGTTATTACAAGGGTACTGTCCTGCGGTTTGAAAGACTTCTGTGCGATGGGCTACGAGCACAATATTAAGAATCCTAAGTTGAATTCTGTGGTTGGGATTCTGGGGCATTTGGCTGGGAGTCACTTCCAGGATATCAGAGCTGCGTTGTTAGATTTGTTTAAAGTATGGCGAAACTCTGTCGAATTGTAATATTGTAATATGGAATAATATAATAATAGTAACGATACTTTCAGTGGAGCTTGGACGAAGATGTGAGCGTCGACGAGGACACGAAGAAGCAGAAACTGGCTACAGTCCCATTTCTTCTGAACCTGGCGTCCCTCTCGCAGACACTTTTGAAAGCAATAACCAGCGATGTTTTACAGACTTGTAAGTAAAGACTGTTTCTACTGTCCGCTGGATTATAATTCATATTTCTTATCGCAGTGAAGCCGGATATCATTCCTCGACTGGCTCTGTTCGCCTCGGATTGGTGCAAGTACTTTGACGATCAGCCGGAAGCTCTGATAGATTTAACTGTGCACTTAATCTTGGGCTGCGAGCAAGGCGCATCGCAGATAATAAACATTTTACTGGACACTGCGTTGAATACCAGTAATGTTGGCTATCACAGTGTTAACGCAGCACAGAGCGTGAAGAATGTGTGTAATGAGATACTGGAGTTAGCGCTGCAAGAAATTGATCTCCTTCTCAGGACACACGGACCGCAGTCAGCGAACATTATTTTACTGGGCTCTATTAAACACGAGTTGCCATTAATACTGCCGTTACTTCTCAAAGAGAATCCGTTAAGGGTTCAAACAGCTGTCCGGCTGCTGTGCTTCCTCGGCAGCCAAAGCCCTAATATATTAATATCTGCAGCGTCGTACATGCTCGTCAAAGCCGTAACAACGTTCCACCTTGCTGCGTTGATACGCCTTGTTTCCAATAACGTTGTGCTTTTCTCCTCCAACAAGTCCGAGACCGAAAGTATGTTGGCCAGTCACGGCTACTTTACGCAAGTGTTGGAACAAGCGCTTAGAGAAATAAATTACAAAAATGTTATGGAGACGCAAGAGAGGAGGCAGCTCTTCCAAAATCTTACGATACTTTTAAAGTGAGCTTCTTAAAATAATTCTAGTGTTAGGCTTCTGTAATTAAATCCGAGTAACGTTCCGCCGATTTTTAGGTGGGAAAAGTCTAACAAAGCGTCCATCTTTCGATCCAAGATGATAACGCAAGCCATAAAGTCCAACTTACAACAGATCTCCTGTTTACTGTCTAAGACGAGTGACTTCGATCTAGCGAACGATATGATGAAAATGTTGGACCTATTCAGCGGACCAGAGCAAGATAACTTTTTACCCAACGTGGAGCTGACTTTGAAGCTGACGAGGGCAGTCATCCGATATTTCTTTCTGTGCATGGCGGAAGAGGGTAATTTAAGGAGTTTTCCCTGTTTTATTATTTATAAATGCGAGAATGTATCTTCTAGCGAATACGTGTGTTTCAGATATTACGAAGAAACTCCAGGGAATGAAGATAGTTTGTCACCTGCTGAAAGCCTTCACCTGTTACTCGCCTTGCGCCAGAGTCTTGGCGCTGAGGGAAATCTTGGGGAACAGCATTAACAACGATTCTGCTAAATATTTCGGAGCGAAGGAGAAGTTTGACCCGAAGTTCGAAGAAATGTTGCTGCTGCATCAAAATCACAAACAGGTGCGAACAGGCGCGGATGTGGAGGAGAATACTTGCGAGAAATAATCATAGAAGTTGTTTTAAAAGTTATTTATAAGTATAATTTCGACCGTAAAAATTAATCAATCGCACGGTTCGGTCAATTTTAAAACAATATACAAACAAGCTATTTAGCAATAAATTTATAAAAGCCTTATCAGTGTTATTCCAACCGACTCGCGTGTCACAAGTGTAACGAGTACACAGTGTCTAAATTCCAACAGCATAAGCAGTATTTTAAAATTTTTTCGTAATTATCCTGAAGAAGATCGAAACGTCGAAAGCTTTTATAAATTTATTGCTAAATAGCTTGTTTGTATATTGTTTTAAAATTGACCGAACCGTGCGCCGAAAATAGATCGATAGAAGTTGTTTTCTACGTAGGTCACCAGCACTATGCTAGCGCAGAAGCATTCCTCCGTGTTTCACGCTGGAGTGATCGGGCACGGGCCGCGACGACCGCCGCCTGAAAATACGATCGACAAAGAGATAATTGCTCTGAATAAAATGCTGTTGATGGACGTGATAAAGGTGTGAAAGTTTTAAGGGGATTTCGGGATTGGTAGTTTAATGATTATCGGAATGTTGCAGGCTTGCTGCAGCAATCGGGAGTCAGATCGGTATCCTGTGAACTTGGATGCCTTGACGATGGTCAGTTTGCTGTTGGTTGAACTGGTCTCGCCTGATGTTATGTACAACGGACTGCCGTGGCCTGACGAAGAGTTCACGAAGGTGTGTTTTAGAGCTGGTCGAGTACTCGGAACAAGCGAGCCGGGATATACTCGGTTCGAATAACCGATCCGAGCCGAGCGGCTCGAGTAAAAAGCGAGCTCATTTGACACTCGTCAGGGACGTCAGATTATAAATTTGGAGTAAATTGCATAGTGCAGTGTAGGGTAGACGGACCAGTAAATGAACACTTAAGGCTAGTGAATGGACACTTTTATAAAATTTTGTTTGCAGTGCGATTGATTCCACGTGTTGCAAAACTTGTTTGGATATGAAGAGAGAAACTAGAAGTCTATAATTAATTAGTTGCTTATTTTAGTAACTTATTTTACTCGTTTTAGTAAAAAATGTCCATTCACTGGTATATTTACCCTGACGAACGAAACAATTGTTTCGTTGTCCCGGCTCGACTCGAATTTCAAGCTACTCGAACAGCTCTAGACTGTGTTTAAGCGGCGATACTAGTAAGACTGTCGGTGCTAATTTAATTGCTCTTGCAGGTCACTATAGAAAGAGACTTGCAAATCCGTAGAACGTTCAGGGATGTTCCACTGTTGTGGACGCTGTTGGAGTTAACGGCTTGGTACAGACCGGCTCTGGCCTACTGTTCGGTTCTACTGAGGGGCATCGCCGCTACCGTTATGGCTAACTGGACTACGGAGGAAGGAGTTTCGCTGGTGAGCGTAATGGCTCTTGGTCAACTACTGCCACCTCCATTGGCAAGCATTAGGGACATTTTGCCGGTTTTAGAACCGCACCAGGTGGGTTTTATGATTTATCCACGACTCTGCAAGCACCTGAGTTAAGGGGGTAGCTTACCCTAAAAATTTTCGGAAATTGGTTTTTAGGGCAGGGACTTCTATCGAAACTGAAAATACCGGTGCGTTACCGGCATTTTTCGATTTCATCTTCAAAACCTTTATAGAAACCGAAATACGCAAATACCGGTATGACGTTACACCGATATATGCAAATACCGGTATATTTACCAATATTTACCGGTAATTTTTTCGGATTTCGGATTTTATTACAGTTTTTAAAATATTATTAGATAAGAATCTAAAATCAACATAGCAAAACCGGTTCGGAAGAAAATTTGTTTTTCGTTCTGATGGAAATTAAATATTTTTCAGCAGCAACAATATTAACCGAAACGAAATTATTATTATCGGAGCTGAACCGAAACGAAACGAAAAAACATTTCGTTCCAGGTCCCTGATTTTTACAGCTCGAATTAATAAGGGCTATGAAGACATTACTTTAATTTACCATGTCACCGAAAAAAAACGGAAAAATACCGGTATTTATTTCGGTTTCGGTACTTCAACGATTTCGGCATTCACCTATTTCGGTTCTATAACGGTTTCGGTATTCATCTATTTCGGTGCGATATCGGTTTCGGTATAGTTTCGTTGACGTAATACCGGTTTGAAGTCCCTGTTTTAGGGTTTTTGAATATTCCGCTAGCTACATCTTTTCCACGTGTTTTAAGCGCAACCGGGCCCCGAAATTAAAAAAATACACAAGAGTCTGCGCATGAGATCGCATAACGAGAAAACTGCATGTCGAACTTTAAACGCGATTTTCCACGAGCTACGTTTTTCAAAACGATGAACATAAAATCGCTCCGATGATTTGGAGATGAAAATTTAATGAGAGATGTTGACAACCATTCCCTTTTATGTGTCGGGAGCAGAATTTCAAGATAAAATCTTAAAAAAAAAAAAAGAAAAATCATACAAGAAATGGATAAAATCGTATTTTTCAACATAAAAATTGTATTTTTTTTCGAAAATCTGCTCCCGACATATCGTAGGGAATGTTTTTCAGTATCGCTCGTTAAATTTTCATCCAAATCGTTGAAGCGTTTTTCGAGATTTTACGTTCACCATCATGCGGTGCACCGCGTACACGCCCTTACGTTTTTACTCACAACTTTTATGTACATAGAGATATTTGCACTTTTCTTTTTTTGTGTTAAAGCACATAGAATAACGATTAAAACTAGAAAAGAACGTTCTCTCTACTGTTATTTATCACTTTACAAATTGTGTTTGAAAAAAGGCCAATTTTAGAGCTATCAAGGATAACCTACCCCTTAACGGCGGGGTGTTCTGCTTTGTGGGACCGAAAAGGTAGGTGATATTTGCGAATTTTTTATAAAAAATACTGTTGAACGGATTTATTTTTAAGTTGGCAAGTTGTTTTATTGTACTTTTAAGTATTATTACAAATTGTTATGAGGCTATACAAAAAAAGTGTGTTCCAGAACGTTAAAAAAAAACGGCTCGTGCTGGCGTTGATGGAAAGTGTCCTATGGTTTATCCGAAATACAAGAAGGAAAAGGGATTCTTAATCTGCATGAACATGGAACTAGGATTATGGCTGTATCTGTTACCGTTCTATTTTTATTTAAATAATTCCTTTGCGATTTTCGGACGAAATTCGACCATTTTTTTCAAAAGATTGCCATTTTAAGAATTTTTCATTTTTCTGAATTGTTCTAGTTCCATAGATAGCCATGTTCATGCAGATTAAGAATCCCTTTTCCTTTTTGTATTTCAGATAAACCATAGGACACTTTTCTTCAACCCCAGCACGAGTCTTTTTTCCAACATTCTGCAATCGACGCTCTACACACGCCCTTTTGTTGTATGGCCTCATAAAAATTTGATATAATACTTCAAAGTACAAGTAAAACAACTTGCCAAATTTTAAATAAATCCATTCAACAATTTTTTTATAAAAAATTCGCAAATATCACCTACCTTTTCGGTCCCACAAAGCAAACCCCCCTTAATACGTACTTTAATTTTCAACTATACCTAGCTGTTTTCTATTACAGATAAATACTATAATGAAGGAGTGCGTGTGGGCTTACATGCGCGAAAATGTCCCGTCGCCGGCTCTCTTCACGCGCAGCGAAGGAGTTAACATAGCATGGAGGGACACGGACACTTCTACTCCGAACATAAGGTTCACGGAAACACTTCGCTTAGTTCTGTTGGCCAATATCCACAAACTAGGTCCTCTCTATGCCACACTATTTTATAACGAGAACAAATAGCTCAACACTCCACCAACAGTGAATCGTTCTCATGTACATATTCTTGTGTATAGAATTAACCGACTGACAATTTTGTATTATATTCGAACGATGTTTAAAATAAACATTGACAGCTTTTTTAGCTTCAACCTACATCTGTTAACTGTTTCCAGTCTTTTATATCCTTATTTCAATTCTGGTTGTATTCAACAACTCGTTAACAATTATTAAGTAATAATTCCTTTACTCACAAACTTTTTAATAGAAATCCATCTATTTCAAACAACACGAATCAATATTCTAAATAAAAAAATTCCCAACGCGGAATTGCGTAGTAGATCCATCTCGGATAAATTATTTTCACAATCAATCGAACCGAGGAGGGAGTAGAAGACAGCGATGATAAGTTTTAGTTTTTATAAAAGCACATTCTCCTAAATACATACAAGAAAACAAATATTAATTTACTTTGTATTCGTAATATTAATATAGGAATGATGATATATATCTATGATGTGCGAACACTGTTCGAATCAGTTGGTTGTACGAATCACCCTCGGCCGGGTCTCTCGTCCTGACAAAATGATTACGCTTTATATGCTTCCATTTACATATTATATAAACCTGGCGACTTTGAAAAGTCTTTCGCGCGGCCCCGTGTCACGACGGAGCATAAAACACTAGTAAAAAATGCTGAAAATATTTAATTACTTTCTTCCTATGTACACGCTGCTCGTTGTTCCAAAGATATTACACATCCTGCGAATCCAGAGCATTCCAACAACACTGAACGCCTGCGATTCACATTCGAGCATACTTTATGTTTATTACGTTACGTCGGATGAGGGGCGATGAGTTCGGTCAAGTTTCGCGTACGATTAGCGCGCAACGTACACGCAAGGAGCGCGCTTGCTAAAACTTTGCAAGAAAATCAACTTCAAAGTTTTCTATTCAAATCCATGTTAATTCTTCATATACTTAAATATTAAGTTCATTTCAAAATTAGTAGAAATTTTAAGCTTCTCGAATAAGTAACTATACTATGTATGTACACTTCGTATTCATTGTACACAAAGTAAAGCGTTATTTATGGTAAAAAGAAAGTTTTTCGCACGAGGCTTTGCCAGCAAGAGAAAATTAGTAGTCACTGTTTACATGGACTGATACTTGGAAATATGTGACCAGTAACGCAACGACGAACATTCTCGAATGCAAAGCCACATACGAAACAACTTTATGTAAAATTCCTTTATTCGTAAAGGAACACTTCTCTTAATTTTACCATTATTCACGCTTGACTCTGTGTACAACGATATAATATCTCGTTAAGATATAAAGAATCAACGGCGATACTTGAAACGTCCGATGGCGCGTACAGGCTTGGACGTAAAGTATAAAATTTCTTAAGCAGCGCTCCCCATGCGTTCGCCACACCATACGCTGCGCGCTAAGCTCCCCGCAAAGTTTCAGTCAGAGCTGATCCAAATCCTGCGCGTCCCCTCCTGAATGCGTTCCCCTACGCTCTGTTAACGCGTGCACGTTCATACTGATCAACACAGTGCAGAATCCCCCACTGATCGTTCATATACAAAAGGCGGTATATTATTTTCCACGACGCATAAACAGAAGCTGACGGTCGCTGATGGTTCTGGTGGAATCGATACATGATAGCTATGAAACGATAATTAAATATTTCTCGAGTATATGACAAGTACAAGTAACGTAACAGAGAGAGAAAAAAAAAAAACAGAATTTTAAATTCAAGAAGATTGTCCCATAACGTATATGCGTATGCGATTATTATAATGAAAGTGAGCGAGAAAGAAAAAGAAGGAATAGAGCTGTGCGGTTTGATTCACTTTGAAGATCTTCCATGTTTCTAGTGCCGTCCAGTAATCGACAGCACCGACAGCGTCGAACGGGCTTATTTTACAATAAATTATATTATGCAGTTCTTCAGAATTAAAAACAGTTCACTTCGAACGTCTCTATGTATGTTAACGTTTAGAAGAGTAGCGTACTCATGCCACCCATTTCACTTTGCTCCTTGACAAAGATCTCGAAGTACTGGTAGATGATCGTGACCGCGAGCAGTATACCGGTGCCGGAGCCGATCGCGCCGAGGAAGTCGGCCAGCACGGAGAGAGCGCCGATACACAAGCCGCCGAACGCAGCGGCGGTGGGAATGTATCTGTTCAGTTCGTGGATCAACGAATGGTCTCTGTGTCCTCTCATCACCATCTGCTGCTCCTTTAATTGCTTGGCGACCTGCAAGAAGAAATCAGAATTTCATAAACAATTGGGAAAAGAATGGCGAGGATTTATAAACGCAACGATACTGACATCTTTAGCTGAACTGCCGGAAACCTCGATCCATGCCTTCGAGAAGAAAGCGCAGGATCCAAGCATGAAGAGAATGTAAAGGAAGGCGTGCACGGGGTCTTGGACGATGTGCCCCACGGACTCCGGCGGTGACAAATAGTAGCACAATCCTCCGACAGGATAGGATCGCGCCGGACCTCCGCCACCGACGTCCGACCACACTCCCAGCAGGTTCACTATAATGTTCCCTTGGAACTTCACGGCCAGCATTTGGGAGATCACGTACAGATTGGAGACTAACGCGGATTGGAGGATGATTGGGATGTTGCTTGTGTAGAAGAGTTTGATCGGGTAGCTGCTGTACTGGCCTCTGTATCTGGCGGATTTGATCGGCAAGTCAACGCGGAAGCCCTGTTGGAAAATAATGTAATTATATATCACAGTTCTGTTTTGTGTATCTAGAGTGCTGGATTTATTATGGAGACTAGGGCCCCGTTTAGCTGGGGGACAATTATTCTAAATATTTTCTTCGAAAAATTAGCATTTTTTATATTATATTTATTAAGGGGGAACACCACTGTGACGGTTGGAAAAATTAGTCCATTTTTAAGATTTTTTTTAGGAATAGCTTACAGTTTTCATATAAAATTGTTATTGCCTATCTTTAGTATAATGTCTTAAGAGACTATATAAAAAAATGAATAGAAAAACGTGCATAGATTTTTGTATACAAGAAAACATCGGTCGCTTATCGAAAGGGTATCTTTGGAACGGCAACTCAGAAACCAAATTTTTTTGTGTTAATATAATCTATATGAGTGTAGTTTCCGTTGTACGTAGCGATTTTTTAAAAAAATTATTTTGTAAAAATGGTGCGCTTTAGAAGAGAAAGTTTCGAAAATCCGCAAAAAATTGATAGTTTTTCGAGTGTAATTAAAAAAATATGTTTCCGATCAAAAAATCGAAGATAATCTTGTTTTAAAGAAAATTTCAAAATTTCAAGTCGATCGGATAAAAATTGACGGAGTTATGGATCCGATCAGTTAGAAAAATGTCGTTTCGAGAAAATCGCGTTTAAAGTTTGACTTGTAATGCGTTTCACAAGATGCACTATATCTTCGTAAATTCTTCGAATATCGACTTGAAATTTGTAGAGAGTATTTTTGACGAGCTAAACATTAGGAAAGTGGAAAAAAAGAATCGAAATTTTTTCAACTTTCACAGTGGTGTTCCCCCTTAACTTGTATCTTTAATGTTTATTTATGTTAACGTTATGTTTAGTTTTGATATGCAATGTTAATTTTGAAATTAAATTCTTATTTAGATTATACGAGTATTATTATAAAAATATCAAATCAGCGTCATTTTATTTTTCACATTTAAAGGGTCATGCTCAGTCACAAACCTTCGAAAAATCGATTTTTCAATTTTTGTATTTTTAGAGGCTTCAACTAGTGCTGAAGGTTTATAATACGGGCCTGGTATCGATGACACCTTGTAAGTTGAAAAATTAACATTTTATATTAGAATAAACTGGACTTGAAACTTCAAATGCATTTTTCTTGAAACAGCGTTTTCAAAATCGGCGACCAAAATATTTAAAAAACCATTCAACCGATTTACTTCAAATTTTACAAGCTTACTATAGGAACAATAAACTAGTCTTTGAACGAAAATTTTAATTGACGAAAATCAGGCACGATTTATTATAAAAATTGAAACTTTTACTTTAAACATCAGCCATTTTTTCCCAAATCAATATTTCGAAAAATCCTTTGTTCAAAGACAAAATAATATAATATAATAACTAAATTCTTTTGAATTTTTTAATTTAGATGCTCGACTTTCGAACAGCAGTGGTCACTTTTTTTTTAGAGAACCTTCGAGTGATGGACAATAACTCTGTTATTAATAAATATATTTAAATAAAAAATCACGATACACAGTACTAGATGCAATCTTTAAAAGGAAACAAGATTTTTTCAGAAATGTGTTATAGCTTTCGAGTAAAAAATTTCCAAAGATCACCCCTTTTTCGGCCTCCTGACTGAGCACAGAGTTGGGCATTAGTCGAATACATTTTGATTCGACTAAATTTTTATTCGAACGAACTCGAATACAAATTTCGAATAAAGTGTAGTTATTCGAGAATAACAAATACATTTTTATTCGACTAAAATTTATTCGACTAAATTCTTAGCCGAATAAATTTTTAGTCGTTATTCGTTATTCGACTAAATTCTTAGCCGAATAAATTTTTAGTCGTTATTCGTTATTCGAAGGACCCCGTGGCGACTAAGCGACACGAATAAGCATGGGTCAGAACTAGAGGCTCTCGGCCACCGCCGGAAGCCCTCCGGTCGGGCCAAGGGCCACGGGACTCGAGCCGAAGTGGCTTATTCGTGACAACAGTTGCCACGGACGTCCTTCGAATAACGAATAACGAATAAAAATTTATTCAACTAAGAACTTATTCGTTATTTTCGAATAATTTCACTTTATTCGAAATTTGTATTCGAGTTCATCGAATAAAAACTTAGTCGACTAAAAATTTATTCGTTAGTCGCGAATAACTCCATTTTATTCGAAATTTGTATTCGAAGCTTAGTCGAATAATGCCCAACTCTGACTGAGCATGACCCCTTAATCAAAGGCCCACCAAATATTCAGCCTAGGGCCCCTTGAAAGATAAATCCAGCTCTGTATATCTAGATTCTAATGTACATAACTGCTGTGTAACATTACCTGGAAATAGATTACTATAGCGAACACCAAGATCGTGGCAAGTAGGTTCATGAGATTGGGAAGATTCTGCCTGTAGAAGGCTTCCCTGAGAGCTCGAACTTTGTCTTGCCTCGTGGCCAACAAGTGGAACAGAGCGATCACCGCGCCCTCGAACTCTGTGCCTCGGCCTGCAATGTAACCAGAACAATTTAGCATAAATAATTCAATTCGAAGTTTAAAATCGAGAATAATAAAATTGTACCAGTGTTGACGGTAGCCGGAGAGCACGCTTTCCACACTATCGTTTCACAAATGTTTGTTGCAATAAAGAGAGAGATTCCACTGCCCAACCCATATCCCTTCTGAAGCAGCTCGTCCAGCAACAAGACGATCAACCCAGCAACGAACAGTTGAATGATAATCAACAAACAAACTCCAGCTCCAATTTGCGTCGGATCGCCATACATCCCAGTCATCACGTACACGATAGCCTGACCGACAGTGATGACCATACCAAACACTGCGAAATAAAAAATAAGTAAATACTGATAACCCAAAGACAAGATACTTTTAAAGACTATAACGCATTTCCCTACATTTCTGAGCGCCATTAAACAACGCTCTATCCTTCGGAGTATCTCCAACTTCGATAATCTTCGCGCCACCCAACAGCTGCATGATCAGACCGGACGTAACGATCGGAGAAATTCCCAGCTCCATGAGCGTCCCTCTGTTTGACGCAAGGATCACACGGATCCAGTAGAACGGATCCGCGCTGTCCGAGGACATGATACCGAACAGGGGAATCTAGAAAGACGGAGCAGACTTGAATATTAGTAAAACTGTTCGGAATTAAGAGCGATCGTAACTCCAGAATAAAATAGCATACCTGACAGCATACTAAGAAAATAAACAAGGTGATTGCTGTCCATAATACTTTCTCCCGAAATTGAATCTGAAAAAAGATTAGAGTTATAGAAAGGATGCCGACGGAAGTGTCTGAAAGGAGGGCACGGGGGCAAAGATTTGTAAGTAGCTTAAGGCTCAGCTGACGGGCAGGTGGCAATGATAAGGAAGCCCTAATACGTAGACAAGGTCGCTTATCGTGATTGGGGAAACTGTAAATACAGAGAGGGGAATAGAAATGTGCCGACTGGACGCGGCGAACTTACTTTTCGCCGTGGCTTCTCGATTTCCGGGAGTATACTGCAGAACGGCTTTATCACCTCCAAGAATTTGACTGGAACAGATTAACGTTATGAAGGAGCCGGGTTTTGTTAACGGACGATTAAATCGCGGCGGTGGCGATCGCGGTGATCGGGGATCTCGACAGCGAACAATATGTGTTGTGGATCCGGGGAAATGGAGAGGTTACGGTCGCGGTTAATATCGCGGCGTTGCGCGTGCATGCGGATATTTCGGTGTTTCTGAATGGAAGCGATTTCCACTTACATCCCATTTTGAATCCGAGGTGCGATTATTCCAGGCGACGCCACTCGATGATGTCCAGGATCAACACTGCCGCGAAGATACTCGATCGAAGCGAGGACACGAGTAAACCTGGCCGCGTATACTCGACTGGCAAACCGTAGCGAGTCGTGGCTCCCTTCGTCGACACGTATCAATATGCTACTGTCACGTGACCTGATGATGTTGGCCGGCACGAGCGAGACACTCGATGAGAGTGCGCCAGATGGCGCGCGCGGCTGCGGGACGACATCTGGCGGAGGGCGGGAGAGTTGGAGATGGTAAATTTTACTGTCTTGTTTATCGACGATGCGGTGGATGGTAAGTTTGGTGTGCTGTTTTATCGACGGGGGTAAGGAACTTGGTAGGTTAGGTAGCTATGTTATCGACGCTGAATTTAATCATGTTTTGGGCACGTTTCAATTTTAAATAAATGTATGAATTGTTACGACGGCCTTAGCCGTGATGGAAACACCGGTTTTCGCTTTTCTCACCGTGTTCCTAGCTGTACATCGGCGCATTAGAAAGTTATACATTAACACGTACCTGAATCATTGTATGTATATACATACTCTTTTTATTTTTTTATAAGGTGGCAACCATGTAGAAAGAAAGTTTGATTGTGGGATTCACAAGTGCGGAACAATTTTTTTTATTTATTATTTATTAATTATTTATTTATTAATTATATATAATAATTATAGTGAACGTTGGTGTTTTTTCTTCTTTCTGTTTGATGCCATAGATTGTAGAATAAATATTTTCTTCTAAAAAAAAACACCGGTTCTCGCTAGATCACCGAAGTTAAGCATCACGGGACGGGTACTGGGGAAAGATGGGTGGGGGACCACCTTTCTCCCGGTGCGCCGCTGCTGCTGGGACCTGAAGGAGAGAGAGAGGAGGGAAAAAGATGGGGAATACAGTTCGTTGGGCAATATAAGCAGATAAGCTTGAAACGCCATCCTGTTTAACAGGAAAACACAATATACAATACAATACAATACAATATGTATTGTTACGGTCTCATGTAGTAATACATGAATATATATTCTGTATTATTTCTGAATTAAGGGGTCTCCCTAGTGTGACGGTTCAAAAAAATCGATTTTTTTTTTTTGTTTTTTCTGAAAGTTCAACATCTTAAGAACATATTCCTAAAATATTATAGCTGAATTCGAAATTTTGGCAACGCTGTGAGCTATGAACAGTAGCGCGCGACCGATATGGCGCCATGTATACCCGCTACATTGGCGATGGCGACAGTAAAACGTATAAGGGCATTGTGGATTTGAATCCATATGACGTGCAGGTGAAAAAGTTAGAGTGTGTTTTATACGTTAAAAAAAGGATGGGTTCTCGTTTGAGAGCAGAAAAAAAGAAACATAAAGGAATAGGGGGAAAAGGTCCGGGAAAATTAACGGATAAGTTAATAAATGATTTAACAGCATATTATGGGTTCGCAATTACACGACACACGGATTCAGTGGAGGAAATGAAGAATGCGATTTGGGCAACGTATCACCATAAGTGCTCCACTGATACAGCGCCCGAACATGATTACTGCCCTACCGGAGCCGACAGCTGGTGTTCGTGGCGCCGCGCTGAAGCAAAAGGCGCCCTCGACAATTACACTCATGATCCACCCCTTACTGAACTCGTACAGCAGGTTATAAAGCCCATTTATACCAATTTATCCCAACACGAATTGATAGAGCGATGTCTAGGCGGAAACACACAGAACAATAACGAAAGTTTTAATCAGTTAATTTGGCATTTCGTCCCCAAACATATATACTCTGGGCCAAAAACAGTTGAAGTAGCAACATATTTAGCAACTGGCATATTTAACGATGGCTACCAGTCACTATTAAGAGTATTAAATACGATGGGAGTAACAATTGGCCCAGAAGCCAAAAGTTTTGCCGATACGCAAGACGTGAACAGAGTTTGCCTTGGAGAGAAAAGGCATCAGGAAGCATCAAAAGAAGCTCGAACTGCTCGAAGGAAAGCAAATGCAGCTTTACAAGAATTGTATGAAGAAGAGGAAGGTGTACTCTATGGGCCAGGCATCGGAGACTAATCGTAAGTATGATTTATTATTTGAAAAATGGTACTTGAATCTTTAAACGCGTTTTACTCGAAACTACATTTTTCGGCCCGGCGATCACGATATCTCCAAAACTACTCAACCAAACGACTTAAAACTTAACATACATATTGAGTGCGTGTTCTCTTAGGATGTGACCTAGAATGAAGTCATTATTTGCAAAATTCGAATTTTGCAGCTCAAAAAACTGACCACTTTTTTGCCGCGAAATGAAAACTTTTCTTTAAAGTGCCGCCATTTTTTTATTTGGTGATTTTCTATTTTCATTCTAGGTCAAGTCCTAGCTACATTCATATAGCTTAAGAAAATAACTGTGTTTTTTGTTTCAGATAACCATGGCAGCCGGAATCGTGATCGCCAGCAGCAGGCGTTTTTTTGCGAGCTTTTCATTATAACCCTTATAACATAAAATATAATTATCATTAATGCTTCAAAAAATTCAAGTAGATTGTCAAAATGTAACTGAATAAATACCCCAAAGTTAGAAACCGCAATATCAAGTACATTTCCTTCAAAAAAATTCCCAAATATAGCCCTATTTTCCAGGCGTCACACTAGGGAGACCCCTTAAATAAATGAAATAAATTGTTTTCCAGTTTGATCTTCTTTTGAAAACGATATATTTCCTTAAATTTTTATTAAATCGAACCAGTACCGTCGAACGTCCCAAAAATGCCTGTTTCGGACCTAAGCAGGACGTTCTAAAAACGTTTTTGAAACGTTCTGAAAATGTTTCAAAAACGTTCTGAAAACGTTTCAAAAACGTTTTAGAAACGTCCTACAAAACGTTTTAGAAACGTCCTACAAAACGTCTGGTTTGTGAAAATGGACATTTTTAGAACCTTTTCTGGATCTTTTCTGGACGTTTTTGTGCTATCTGGGTAGCTTCATGTTAGACGACAAGCCGCGCCAAGTTTGAAATGTCGTGTGAAGCAATCGAAATTAGGAACAAAAGCTTTGCAACGGCTACTACTTACAAGGGAACACCGCAAATCCGGACTCACCGATTGGAACGCAACTTTGTGAGTTTATAGAGTGACTAAAGACAAAAACAACAGTGTATTTCATTTGTGCCCTATCGCCCTTTAACGGGGTGAAACCTAACCTCAAAGTTGAATTGGCACTTCCACTTTTTCGCGTATAACTCTCAAAGTACAACAGACAGAAAAAAATGTTTCAAACAAAAGTTTACTGATGCAATAAGCGCTGCAAACTTGCATTAACAAAATTTCGAAAAAAGTTTTATTCGTTCAGGTATTTTTTTTTAGAACAATTTTCAAAATTTTGTTAACGCAAGTGTGTAGCGCTTATCGCACCAATAAACTTTTGTCTGAAATATTTTTTTCTGTCTGTTGTACTTTGAGAGTTATACGCGAAAAAGTGGAAGTGCCAATTTGACTTTGAGGTTAGTTTTCACCCCCTTACAGGGCGATAGGGCACAAATAAAGCACACCGTTGTTCTTGTCTTGAGTCACTCTATAAACCCACAAAATTGTATTCCAATCGGTGAGTCCGGGTTCGCGGTGTTCCCTTGTTAGAGAAACTCGTTTAATAAATATTGATTTCGGTTGCTTTGCAATAGAACAACGCTATCTTGTAAAGCGCTCGATCTTAATTAACTAATAACCAATTAGAAAATTCGTTACGTTATAAATTAAGAAACAATTTGTAAGATTGGATAATTTTATTGACAAACAGCGGCTTTAGCCGTGATGGAAACACCGGTTCTCGCCAAGGGTGGAGCTCCATTTACGATCTCCTTTGTATATAATTGTTATGTTTTTTGTTATTTAGGTATATAAGATATAGATATAAGTCATAGATTAATAGTATAAAATCAGAATGTTACTGGGGTTTTTCAGGACATTTTTTCCCTATATAGTCATGACACCATAGGTGTATTAGAAGAGTACTGTAATAGAAAACCATTTAAAGCAGAGGGTGGCTTTGCAGAAATCGAAAGACTGAGGGATTATGAGTTTCAGACGTAGTCTTTACAAATAGTCTTTAATATTTAATTATATTTAAGTAGAGAGCTATTGGTAGTTCTTGTGTGATTATTGAATATTGATGCCTTTTTAACAGTAAGAATGTACTTTGTAATGTCCAACAATAAACACTTTAAAAAAAAAAGAACACCGGTTCCCGCCAGATCACCAAAGTTAAGCATCACGGGGCGGGTACTGGGGAAAGATGGGTGACACCACCTCGGTGTGTCGCTGCTGCTGGGACCTGAAGGAGAGAGAGGAGGGAAAAGATAGGACTTTGACAATAGTTCGTTGGGCAATATAAGCGAAATGCTTGAAACGCCATCCTGTTTAACAGGAAAACAATAAAACATAAAACATTTATTGACAAAAGCATGTTACATTGTATCTTGAAGAACGAAGTCGTTGTACTTTTCACTTGATTGCTAGCGTCCAACGAATTCAGTCGTGAACTTTATAATTCTCAATTTATAATTAAAGTAAACGCCATTCAAACAAAGTTAGTTTTTTTTCCCTTATTTCCAATCCATAACACTTACAAGAAGAAGCTGGAAGCAAATCCCTTGAGCGACCGTGAACAGAGCGGATCTGCGCTCCACGGGCAGCGAACCCATTCAAACCCATTCAACTAAAAATCAATATCCCTGTTACATCTCGTAACAGTATAAAGAATATGATATTATATTGTTAAATAAAACTAGTACCTAATAGTTTAGTACTTTTCTTTATCTTATGAAACTTTTTTAATAAATGTTCTAACGTAACTTGTTTCCATGGAACTTTTATTATATAGGATCTAAAATATCTGTTCCATGAGAAGACTTTTTAAAGAAGTTCCTAAAGGTAAGATTTTTTGGAATAAAAATTCCGCAGGAACAGATATTTTCTTAAACGAAACATAGGGTAAAGGACCCAATTACTGGCAGCCAACCCAATTACTGTCACCTTAAGGTATTTTACTTAAAATAACGAATAAATAAACATTTAAGTAAAATAGCTTAAGGTGACAGTAATTGGGTCCTTTACCCTATAAGTTTTAATAGAATTTTTTTTAAAAACGAGGGTTCGAGAACTTTTTCGTTCCCTGGTTTAAAGTAACAGAAGTTTCTTATGTACCTAATTTCAACTGTATTGAAATGTATCTTCGCCGGGAAGTGTTATTCCGAGTAAAATGTATGCAATGTACTTTTAAAGTTTGTTAGATAAGAGAAAAAATTATGCGAATTATGGAAAATAGTATATGAAAATTATGGCTCGGTTGCAATAAAATATGCTTGCGAGCACTTTTAAGTTGTTTCAAAATATGGTTATCATCATGAGTTATGTCCTGCGAAAAGGAATTTATATAACCTGAAATTTCATATCGAGGAACACGTATGACTGGTTTCGCGGGACATTTATAATCAAAATCACTCGTCACTCGTCACATTGTCGCTCGTCCAAGCTTTACGTAAATATGTACAACTATGTATCGATTAAAAACGTGCGTGCTTTAAGACACTGCAGGTTGCATATTGCCAGGCGCAAAAATTTAAAAATGAATGCATGAATTGATCATCCTCCTAATCCTTTTCCTTTGTCCTTACTTGCTACTATAGTATACTTACTACATAAGTATGGATTTCATTGGTGGGAAGGGTTAATGAAGCTTATGAGTAAAATTACATATATCAAACTCATTTTCCATCTGAACAAACATTTAGGTTATATTAGCTAATTTAGTAACGTTTTCTTCTTGGTTGATATTTATTTACTTATTTTTATATATTTGTTAGTTATTCCCTCATGAGATTAACGATCCCAGATCAAGATTAATAGTCAGACTTGGCATAAATGACAAAGAAAAAGAAAAAAATTACGTATAACGCTTATCGCCTTGAATGCTTGGCACACAGGTGGTCGTAATTTAAGTAGTTTCATCTTCGTTAAAATGGTGACATGGATTTTAGTTTATCGTTTGCGATATAAGTACATAGGGATATGTAGTTAAAATGGTGTACCGTGTAATTTACGATTGTGTGTAGGATGTAGAATCGGTGAATATAGAAATGCTACATATATAAGGGTTACCTTCATCTGGCAATGGTATCATTCATTATTTTTCTGTTAAACCTGTCGTACGGTAGTTGTGTCCCCCGTTTCTCTGTGTCGCATGCAAATTTCTTCCCTTTGCCGTTCTAATTAGACGACTACGATACTTACAATGGGAGGCATTGTGCGCGAAATTTTGCTTCTGGGAATAAGCGCTGTTCTCTTGGCCCATACAGGGTAAGCGAAAGGATCTCATCGATCTCATCTTGGAAATTAATATGGATGCACATTGAGTTCAGCATGACACGCTTCAAAATGTCAACCCGAAGTGTCATACAGAATTTTCTAACTGATGTTTCATGCATCATAATATTTGTTACGATACACTGGATTCACTATTTACTATTTACTAATGCGCGAACTTTGTAAGGTTAGCCAGGCTTGAAGGAACTAATTTCACCGTCGAATAAAATTTAACTTCTTTTTTCCTGATTTGTAACATTCAATACCCGTTTCTTATATATTTTTTTGTGTGCTGAATACGAATCCGCAAACCGTTTGTCGCCATCACCCTCAGTTGTCGAGAAATTCGATTTTGAAAAAAAAATGTACATTTCAACTTTGTACACTTTTTGTGTTGGAACAGTAATAGTTACGCGGTTGCTTGTTCCGTGAAATTATTCTATGAACCCTCGCGAACACAACGGTATAAGTTATTTTGAATTATAAACATTTAACTATGTTTAAACAACGTTCATACGGAAAAGGACACACAAAATGAACAAATTTTGGCAGATATCTTTTTATATATTTCGAAAACTAAGGGTCTAGGAGAAAATCCAACTACTCCACGCGCTGCAGCAGCCATTTTTCCTCCGGAAACCATCACCTGCATCAACAGAAGCGGTAAAACACCATTTGTTTTCAACACAGAAACGACAGAGTTTGGCGAAACCTCCCGCTCAGCGTCACAGACTCGCGTAACGCGTGCGACAACTACTGTCGACGCCGCACGTTTTGTCAAACTCTTTTGTTTCTATCATGAAAACAAAAGGTGTTTTACAACTTCTGTTTATGGTTTCCGGAGGAAAAATGTCCGCTGCATCGCGCGGTGTGGTCAGATTTTCTCCTAGACCCTTAGTTTTCGAAATATATAGAAATATATCTGCCAAAATTGGCGCATTTCGGGTGGCCTTTTCCCTTTGATCGTCGTTTAAATATATTTAAATGATCTTAATTAAATAATAACTTATATCGTTGTATTCGCGGGGGTTCCTAGAATAAATTAACGTAATAGGCAACCGAAAATCTATTACTGCCTCAACTCAAAAGAAGTTCAAATTTCAAAATTTGCATTTTTTTTCAAAATCGAATTTCTCGAAAACTGAGGCTGATAACGACAAACGGTTTGCGGATTAGTTTTTAGCGCAGAAAAATCTATAAGAGCCGGCTATTGAATGTTACAACTGACTATTGGACAGTTTTATTATTGCAAAACGTACAAACTATCATACTCAGTCTGTGGAATCAACGGTTTTCTTGTTATTCATAGAGAAGGAGCTTGGAGAAATAATGGGAACCAGAATAAACTAGTTATCGAACACGTAGTAGGAAAGTTTCAGCATGGCGAAGGCCCACACTGGGATCATCGCAGCCAGAAACTCTATTTTGTCGATATAATTGCACAAAAGATATGCAGATTTGATCCCGTAACAAAAGACCTAAGCTCTATTTACCTAGGTAAATTAACGGTTGATGTAAACATTTAAATAATTGCTTTCAACACATCAAAGCTAATTTGAGAACTAATTATTGCTAGAAAATGGCCCTGTCGCAGTTGTTGTTACTGTCGAAGGAGAACCTAATAAGTTAGTAGCTGGCGCCGCAACAAATTTCGTTCTAGTCAACTGGGACGCTAACACAAATGTTACAAAGTCCGTTGCTGAAACATTAGCTGTTGTTGACACAGACCGTGAGGGCACTAGGTGGAACGATGGGAAAGCAGATTCTTCGGGAAGGTTCTGGGGTGGTTCGTTGATAAGCGTCAATCTTTTCCATAGAATCATCAATTTCTACAAATATGTGTAACAACACACGCGTTATTCCTTTGTAGGCACAATGGGCCCAGAAGTGAATCTCCTCGATACACCTAATCGAGCATCTCTCTATCGTATTGACTCTGATCTGAAACCAAAGAAAATGCTCTCTCCTGTGAGCACCAGTAATGGACTAGCTTGGAATCTCGAAGATGATACTCTTTATTACATCGATACTCCTACCCGTAAAATAGCTGCATTCGACTTTGATTCCGTCAAGGGAGTTATATGTATGTATGGAGCTATTAAAGTAGCGTGATAGTATTGAGGTAAAATGTGAAAGAAATATCATTCCTTTATACAGCCAACAAGAGAATTGTGTTTGATCTTGAAAAAAATAATATTACTGGGGTGCCCGATGGCATGACTATAGACAGAGATGGAAATCTTTGGATAGCTCTTTACACTGGAAGTGGCGTAAGTATCATCGTCTCAAGCTAACTTGCTAATAAAAGTACATCCGCAATAACAAAATTCTCAACAGGTGCTCAACGTCGATCCCCGTACTGGTCATGTAATCCGTTTCGTTGAGTTACCTGCTAAATACGTAACTAGTGTCGCATTTGGAGGCCCGCTTTTGGACATTTTGTATGTCACAACGTCCAGCCATGGTCTAACTCCCCAAGAAGAAGCGGAACAACCGTACGCTGGTTATGTCTTTGCTGTGCACGGTTTAGGAGTACATGGCCTTATTGCAAACTTATTTAAATACTGATTAATAATGTACTTTCCTCTCTGCTCGAGAATAAGTGAACCAAAGTATTCTAAAAAAATGCTTCAGTGCTGAATAATACATTCTACTTTGATATCTACGAATACTATTCCAAAGAACTAATTAATAAATACGATTATACAGAATTCCATTTGCCCATTTTTAATTATCTGTACACCAAAATAGCTGTTGTAATATTCTTTGACCAACATCAGTGGGAATTCATAAATATGGTGATATAAGTTATGTTAGGTTAGTGCAATTTTTGTCGAAAAATACATAACCGAGATTTTTCTTGGGGAACGTTCGAGAAAACACCATTTTGGAGAACTTGTTCTTTCAAACAGACGCCATTTTGTTATTTCACAACAAAAATTGTTAATTGAGCTACGGGCGATAGCGACACTCATACAGATTAAGAATCTTTTTGGATTTTTTATTTTAGATAAGCCTAAACCGGGAATCATCTGCACCACGAACATATTGTTTTTGTTTATGTGCCATACTCAGATAGCATAAAGATGTCTTAAAGACGTCCAAGTGACGAACGTCCAGAAGACGACATGAAAAGGTTTTAAAAACGTCCATTTTCACAAATCAAGCCGACAGGCGTTCAGACCTAAAATGGACGTAAAATGGACGTCTTTAAGACGTCCTGTGCTATCTGGGTATCGACGCTGTAAAAAAAAAACAAGTAAAGCAAATTAAAAATATTCTTTTTAATTTTTTTGGTATTAATATAAGAGCTGCTTAATAAATACCAAAAAGATTTATTTCGTCATATGTTGTAATTACCGAGAAAAAATCTTTAAAAATAGCTTAATTTTTCGACCGTTCAAATTGGAATACAATAATGAGTCGTAATAAATCCGACGAACAGGATTGGCGGCGAGCGTACAACGCGATGCAGACACTATTCCGTGGGACCGATGCCGCGAGTGAGAATTCCGAAGAGCGAGCGAGAGGGAACGAAACAGTTGACACGAAGTTACCGTCGACTCTTTCGTTCACTCACTCTCGACCTAAGGATTCCAAGGAATGGTAGGGATAGTCACCCTTAGAGCATATACTATCTAAGTAGTCACTGGGCGTACTACGCATGGTAAACACGGTACAATAACGACGAATTACTGGTTGCATACAGCCAGGGGCAAAAATTTAAAAATGAAATCATGATTGATCATCCTCATAATCCTTTTCCTTTGTCCTTACCTGCTACTATAGTATACTTACTACATAAGTATGGATTTCATTGGTGGGAAGGGTTAATGAAGCTTATGAGTAAAATTACATATATCAAACTCATTTTCCATCTGAACAAACATTTAGGTTATATTAGCTAATTTAGTAACGTTTTCTTCTTGGTTGATATTTATTTACATATTTTTATACACTTTTTAGTTATTCCCTGATATGAGATTAACCATCCACGATCAAGATTGATAGCCAGACTTGGCCTAAATGAAAAAGAAAAAGAAAAAAGTCTGAAGCATAAATGTATTATGCTGCATACAGGGTGTTATTCTACTGATAGTCAATATTCTAGGGGGTGATTTTAGAGGCCAAAATAAGACGAAAATATAGAATACAATTTTTTAATATCGCGCTTCGTTTTCGAGAAAATTGTCTTTGAATTTCAGCTAAATACGCGTGCCTTTCCGGCGCCCGAGGAGCATGCGGAAGTAAGGGGAACGCGTCCAGCAGTTCGTAAAATAGTTTGGGGGGATGGGAGGGTCGCCGGGTAGGGGTGCCTGCACCTACGTCCAAAACAAATTTGAAAAAAAAAACACTAAGAATAATTTTTTATTAATATTTTGGAAACTAATAAATACCCGAAGCTACAATTTTAGATAGGGTCCACACCCCCTCCCCACTCCCCACTCCTCCCACTAAACCTCATCTCGATCGACCATTGGGGCCATTCGGAAGAATATCCAAATTTTGTTATAGACAGAGCTGCGGAGTCGGAGTCGTGGAGTCGGAGTTCAGAAGGAATTTCTAATCACCGGAGTCGGAGTCGGAGTCGAAAAAGTATATGCCGACTCCAACACCGACTCCATATTAGTAAATTTGATAAAAATCAGAGTCTGTTGAGCTCTACGTGTTTATACACGCTCGCGAGATATTTTTGTTTAACACTCGTACGACGAATGCAGGGTCATTTTGGCATGTCATATATATATATAAAAATGCAGGAGTCGGAGTCGGGGTCGCAGTTGGGAGTTTTGACTGCCGACTCCGCAGCCCTGGTTATAGAGTTTGGTGCCAGTTCCTGAGTAAAATCATTTGTAAATGTCAAAAAAAACAACGCAAAATGCAGGGTGATTCTCTAGGAAGCCCCGTTAAAGGCGATACCGCCAGCAATTACGCGCCTCGCTGTGTTCCGTGGTCTTCGATACTCGAAACCATCGGGGCCACACAATGTTGCGCACTAAGCAGCAGCGAATTTCGAATTATGCATTTCTATTCAGATCTTTGCAAAAGTAACGCCAATCGATTCCTTATGTGTTCCCGATGAATTTGGCCCCACGAACGACATAATTCGGACTATAATTAAGGAAACCGCGTGAAAAATTGATTTGCATAATGTAAAATTAGCTTCGTTAAAAATAGTCTGATTTACATAACATGTGGTACGAGTTTCATCGGAAAAACATAAGGAATCGATTAGTGTCACTGCCATATTGATTCGATGAAGAAAACATTTTTCGCATAAGCTGTGAATCGTCACGTGAGCAACCGGTGAAACCCGGCGAAGATAAAACGGCACCGTGCCACAGTGTAACGAGTATATAGGAAAAAGAATCAAAAATCAATTTTCAATTAAGATACAATTATTTACATGTAATTGATATGTTAATCATATTTATACACAAAAAAATTAATTTTTAATGTAAAATAATTGATTAAAATATATTTTTCAACATAATAAAAGTAAAACAAATAAAATATACATTTTTTCAATGCATTTAAACACACATTAATAACAAACATATGAAAAAATTATAAAAACAATCAAATTAATTTTTTAAATAATTCGTGTTTATAATAGATTTTAAATTATTCATTCCTATGATGCATATTCATCATTATCAGTTGAATCTGAAGGAATTCAAAGCTCGGTGTCTTTTAAAAAAAATATTTGAGCACAGATTTGTCAAGTTTTTTCGTTTTATTATGTGTATTTTTCTTATGTGGGAGCACTCGGGGGCAGATAAAATTTATACCAAATTAAAGAGCATAAATAGAACTAATTGTAGGAAAAAAATGAAAGAACCGATATGTTTCGTTTTTTTCATTCTCTCCAGAATGTAGAAGATGCAACAAAAAGTAATAATTTGAGCCACTGGTACGTATCCATATCTTTAAATATAAGAATTTTTAATTAATAAATCGAAAAAGGATACATTTTGCTTATTTTCAAGAAATAAGAAACAAATGAATTTATAAATGCAACAAAAATGCAATGGGTAAATATTTCCTACGCGCTGTCTGTGGCAGCTTGCGTGTGGTTATTCAACTTTGATTGTAATTACTAACCTTAAATCCGTTATTTATGTTAATAAATTATGACGTGCTTATGTCGAAGGACTGTTTACTATCAATTCTATGCAACGAAATACAAAATTTCAAAACTCTAATTTTTTCTTTTTGAACACGTACCGCGACACTGTGCGTGTGCGGTTGAACGAAAAATCATACATATGTATATACACTACATTCAGCTGGACCGTGTTCGCCGCGTCGAGCTGAGATCAAAGGAAATCTTATTCATACTTAGGTTTAGATGCAGTGTTTCTTCCTCTATCTAACACTGTAAAAATCATCCCTCTATCTTTTTCCTTTTGCGAGCAGTAACGGCGTAACGGGGTTGCATATTTCGTGACATCCAAGTCTTAATTTGAGCCCCCATAGCCGCTACATACCTACACATATGTATAGTGCGGGGAAAGAAGTAGTTCTATGTAAAAAAAATGATGTATTGCGCTTATCACCTTGGCACACAGGTGGCCGTAATTTAAGTCGTCTTAACCTTCGTTAAAATGGTGATATGGAATTTAGTTTATCGTTTGCGATATTATAAGTATATAGGTATATGTATAAGTATATAGGTATATGTAGTTAAAATGGTGTACCGTGTAATTTACGATTGTTCGCAGAATATAGAATCGGTGAATGTAGAAATACTACATATATAAGGGGTACCTTCACCTGGCAATGGCACCACTCATTATTTTCTGTTAAACCTGTCGTACGGTAGTTGTGTCCCCCGTTTCTCTGTGTCGCATGCAAATTTCTTCCCTCTGCCGTTCTAATTAGACGACTACGATACAATGGGAGGCATTGTGCGCGAAATTTTGCTTCTGGGAATAAGCGCCGTTCTCCTGGCCCAAACTGGGTAAGTGAAAGGATCTCATCGATCTCACGTTGGAATTTAATATGGATGCACATTGAGTTCAGCGTGACACGCATCAAAATATCAACCCGAAGTGTCATACAGAATTTTCTAACTGATTTTTCATGCATCATAATATTTGTTACGATACACTGGATTCGCTATTTACAATTTACTATTTACTAATGCGCGAACTTTGTAAGGTTAGTCAGGCTTGAAGGAACTAATTACACCGTCGAACAAAATTTAACTTTTCTTTCCTGCTTCGTAACATTCAATACCCGTTTCTTATATATTATTTGTATGCTGAATACGAATCCGCAAACCGTTTGTCGCCATCACCCTCAGTTGTCGAGGAATTCGATTTTGAAAAAAGATGCACATTTTTAATTTTGGGCTCTTTTTGTGTCGAAACATTAATAGTTACGCGGTTGCTTGTTCCGTGAAATTATTCTATGAACCCTCGCGAACACAACGGTATAAGTTATTTTGAATTATAAACATTTAACTATGTTTAAACAACGTTCAAACGGAAAAGGACACCCAAAATGAACAAATTTTGGCAGATATCTTTCTATATATTTCGAAAACTAAGGGTCTAGGAGAAAATCCAACTACTCCACGCGCTGCAGCAGCCATTTTTCCTCCGGAAACCATCACCTGCATCAACAGAAGCGGTAAAACACCATTTGTTTTCACACAGAAACGACAGAGTTTGGCGAAACCTCCCGCTCAGCGTCACAGACTCGCGTAACGCGTGCGACAACTACTGTCGACGCCGCACGTTTTGTCAAACTCTTTTGTTTCTATCATGAAAACAAAAGGTGTTTTACAACTTCTGTTTATGGTTTCCGGAGGAAAAATGTCCGCTGCATCGCGCGGTGTGGTCAGATTTTCTCCTAGACCCTTAGTTTTCGAAATATATAGAAAGATATCTGCCAAAATTGGCGCATTTCGGGTGTCCTTTTCCCTTTGATCGTCATTTAAACATATTTCAATGACCTTAATTCAATAATAACTTATATCGTTGTATTCGCGGGGGTTTCTAGAATAAATTAACGTAATAGGCAACCGAAAATCTATTACTGCCTCAACTCAAAAGAAGTTCAAATTTCAAAATTTGCATTTTTTTTCAAAATCGAATTTCTCGAAAACCGAGGCTGATAGCCACAAACGGTTTGCAGATTCGTTTTTAGCACAGAAAAATCTATATGAACCACCTATTGAATGTTACAGATCAAACTGGCTGTTAGAGAGTTTTATTATTGCAAAACGTATAAACTATCAAACTCAGTCTGTAGAATCATCAGTTTTTTTGTTATTCGTAGAGAAGGAGCTTGGAAAATTGATGGGCTTCTGCAAAAAGTAGTTATCACACCTGTAGTAGGGCCGTTCGAGCATAGCGAAGGCCCGCACTGGGACTATCGTTGCCAGAAACTCTATTTTGTCGATATTGATGCGCAAAAGATATGCAGATTTGATCCCTTAACAAAAGACCATACCTGTACTTACCTAGGTAAATTAACGTTTGATGTAAACATTTAAATATTTAAGAACGAAACTAATTGCTTTCAACACATCAAAGCTAATTTGAGAATTAATTATCGCTAGCAAATGGCCCTGTCGGAGTTGTTTGTACTGTCCAAGGAGAACTTAATAAGCTAGTAGCTGGGTCCGGCAAAGATTTCGTTTTGGTCAACTGGGACGCTAACACAAACGTTACAAAGTCCGTTGCTGAAACATTAGCTGTTGTTGACACAGACCGTGAGGGCACTAGGTGGAACGATGGGAAAGCAGATTCTTCGGGAAGATTCTGGGGTGGTTCGTTGAGAAGCGTCAATCTTTTCCATAGAATCATTAATTTCTACAAATATGTGTAACAACACACGCGTTATTCCTTTGCAGGCACAATTGGCCCAGAAGTGAATAGCGTCGTTAAGCCTGATCAAGCATCTTTCTATCGCATCAAATCTGATCTGAAACCAAAGAAAGAGCTCTCTCCTGTGACCAACAGTAATGGACTAGCCTGGAATCACGCAGACGATACGCTTTATTACATCGATACGCCTACCCTTAAAATAGCAGCGTTCGATTTTGATCCCATCAAGGGAGAAATATGTATGTATGGAGCTATTAAAGTAGCGTAATAGTATTGAAGTAAAGTGTAAAAGAAATATTCCTTTATACAGCGAACAAGAGGATCGCGTTTGATCTTGTAAAGAATAACATCACTGGGCTGCCCGATGGCATGACGATAGACAGCAACGGAAATCTTTGGATAGCTCTTTACGGCGGAAGTGGCGTAAGTATCCCCCTCTCAAGCTAACTTGCTAATAAAAGTACGTCTTTGATAACAAAGTTCTCAACAGGTGCTCAACGTCGACCCCCATACTGGTCGTGTAATCCGTTTCATCAAGTTACCTGTTGAAGACGTAACTAGTGCCACATTTGGAGGGCCGTTGTTGGACATTTTGTACGTCACAACGTCCAGCCGTGGTTTAAGTCCCCAACAATTAGCGGAGCAACCACACGCTGGTTATGTCTTTGCTGTGCACGGTTTAGGAGTACATGGCCATGTCGCAAACTCATTTAAACTCTGATTGATAACATAGCTTCTTCTCCACCGGAGAATAAGTAAACTAAACTATACTAAAGAAATGTTTACGAATACTGTTACAAATAACTAATTAATAAATACGATTATACAGAATTCCATTCGGGCATTTTTAATTATCCGTGCAGCAGAAGACGATTTACAATTTTACTTTTATTTAAACAGCTGCTCGTAAATGTGGCGAAATAGTAAGTAAAAGTACTTAGTAAGCAATAGTGTCGAGATGATGACTTGTGGTAAGTAGCAGAGATATGTAATCTCGCGAGGGAGTGACCAAATATTACGTAACACGTTTATATCGTATCATTGGCTCTGTATTTTGCTCGTGGTATATTTATTTTCACGTGATGTGATTTCTGATAACCTTTCTACGATACACAGCATATAACAGATATCTATGTCCATTATACTAGAGTCTAATGATAAAAATCATGCTGAAAAATGCATGCCTCTTAGCTGTTATCCTCGCTGAATCTACACGTATGATATATATAGAGGAGAAGATTCTCCCAGTTTTTCATTAGCAGTCTCGCATTGATCTCGATCGTCCAGTTAAGTTTTAGTGCCACTTGCTCCCAGTTAGATCCCGTTACCCGTCACGAACGCTTACACCGGCTTTGCCCGCATAAAAAGAGCAAGTATCATTCGACTGAATAATTCAATAGCCACGTAAGACAAAATATGAATGTAGTTTCGAGTGAAACAAACACTTGTTGCGCGTGTGTACATTTTTAATTATTTGCATGATTCGTTTCACATCATTGTCTTCTTATATTTAGTAGAAAAATGTCTGGAGTGAGTGTCGAACCACTAGTGGGGCCTTATGACCTCAGCGAAGGCCCACATTGGGACCAAGCTTCTAAGAAGCTCTACTTCGTCGACATATTTGCCCAGAAAATGTACAGATACGATCCTGCGACAAAGGCTCTTACATCTACCTATGTAGGCAAGTGTTTAGACACATGTATTTCACCATGGGACTTAATTGCCATGTAACCCAAGGTTTTGGGACTTACAGAGGGAGGGCCTATTGGGTTCGCGGTCCCCGTTGATGGTGCCAAAGGTAAATGGGTAGCAGGAGTCGGTACAGACTTGGTCTTGCTCGCGTGGGATGGAGAAAAGGATCTCGCGAAATGCGCAACTCGAACGCTGCTTACCCTGGACAGTGATCCTCGTGAGATCAGATGGAATGACGCAAAAGTAGACAAGTCTGGAAGACTGTGGGGCGGTTGGTTCATCGCATTTATTTTTACATAGGAGAATATATTATTCTAAGCTCTCGGAGTACAATAAAATAATTTTATTAGGAACAATGGGCCTCTCGATGAAAGACGGAGCATTTCCAGCCAATGTAGGAGCGTTTTATTCCGTCGGTAACGATCTTCGGCTGAAGAAACATGCGTCTTCTATAACTATAAGTAACGGGGTGGCTTGGAGTCCCAACGATGACAAGCTTTATTACATCGACTCGACGACCTATAAGGTAGTCGAATACGATTACAACGCAAAGACTGGAGATATATGTGAGCAATCTACATTGTACGATATAGAATTCGCGTGAAATAAATCTACATGCTTGATTAATCTTCATTTCCAGCTAATAAGAAGACTGTCTTCGACGTCCAGGAGAAGAATCTTCCTGGGATGCCAGATGGCATGACTGTAGACGCCGATGGGAATCTTTGGGTGGCTGTGTTCGGCGGAGGTGGTGTAAGTATCTTGGTAGTCCTTTGCGACGGCTTCTCGAGCGCTCTGAAACTCATCAGCGGAACAGATAATTGGTATCAACTTTTTGGCAATATTTAATACGTAGGTGTACCAAGTTCACCCGAAAACGGGAGAAGTGTTGCGGTTCGTCAAGATGCCGAATGCCCAAAATGTGACCAGCGTTGCGTTCGGAGGCGATGACTTAGATATCTTGTACGTAACGACAGCAACCACGGGATTAACCGAGAGCGAATTGAAGGAGCAACCCAACGCCGGCTATGTATTCGCTGTGAAGGGTCTGGGTGTGCGTGGTTTGACTGCAAATTCGATGAAGCTGCCAGCTAGATTAATATAGACATAGTTGGCATATGTACAAATGTATAAAACATATTTCCGAAACACCTAAAATCTCAACAAATTACAAGTAGAAGTATCGCAGTTATGTGTAATCGTTGCAAAGAAATAAACTACAGAGGCTGGATGAAGAAAGGTTGCCGTTGACTTCTTGTTTAATAGACACACTAAGTGGTATCTTAAATATATATGTATATATATTTTGTTTTAATCAAAAAGACGTTCTTATAAATAGTTCATTAGAAAATGTACAGGTTCCGCTAATACCTAATTACACACTTGCCTATCCCTCTCCATCTCCATTCCGTTTTTTTACATACAAAGAAAAGTTCCCCAGTTGCTGAGAATGTACAACGGTAGAAAAATAACGCGTCGCTTCGATAGTATGCAAGAACGTTTCCCTGGAATCATGAAATAATTATACGCGTGTTATCTCGATTGTTACCAGAGCACCATACAGACATTCTCGCCCGACAAAGCTCACAGCTTCCAATTGTCCCCTTTCTTCATTATCCCCATAGTTTAGAATACAAGTATTATCATCTATTGCCGCGCATATAAACGTGTGTGCACGCGCGCGTGTTTCTGTATGCGACAATCAAATGGCTCGCGTAGAACGACTCCGCGTTAGGCACAGAAGTGAGAGAAGGCTAGCGATCTATTTCTCAGTCATCCTCGATGAAAATGAAACTCCTGTAAGGTAGCTACGACGTTAAAAAACGGAGCTGGACACTTTACCAATAACGCATCGCGCAGAATTGCAGGCGACGGCGTGATTGTTCATGAATAATACACGCCAATGAAGGAAACTGACTCGGGAGGATATCAAGACAAAGGAGGATGGTGACGGAAGCTAGGCGTTATCACCGTGGGCGTTCAATCGTCCAACGTTATGATCTCGACGCTATCGTTGCCGGGTTTCTCGGGTTTCTTGCTGGATATGTTGCTGGGCTTCCCTCTAGGTAGATCGTATATGGTCATGCAGTCCGCGGTCGACGGCCTGAGGGGATCGGACGACACCTTCTGCGGGAGGACACTGACGCCGGAGCACAAGTTCTTTGAGTAGTCGACGGTGGGCTTGATCTGGGCCTTCTGCTGAGGTATGATCTCCAAGTGGGAGTGCTGTTTCAGCTGAGAGAGCATGGAGAGCGCTTCGGCGGAGCTTCCTTGGGGGAAGGAACTGGCCAAAGAACTGGAGATGTCGATGGGGGGAGGAGGAGCTTTCGCTTTCGCGGATGTCTTCTTGTAGCCGGAGTATTTGGCAGCCGGTCCTTTCAGTCCTAGCTGAGGGCCAGGGTTCACGGGGTTCACGGGGTTCACGGGGCTCACCGAGATCCCGCTTAATTCGGGTGGTATGTAAGGTGCCTGGCCCATGGACGAGTTGCCGGGCATGCTGCTCAGCATGGAGAAGCTGCTGGGTATCGCGGGCATAGCTTTCGCTGCTTTCGTCTTCCTCACTGGGTTCTGCAGGCTGGCCTGCGAGTAGGGCCGCTGCGAGTTCTTCTTGGACAGAAGCTTGTGCTGTAACGAGGTCCCTGTATGAGGAACGGGCACAGCCACGTTCATGGGCAGCGCCTGCTTCAGGCTTATCGAGGCGCCTATCGTCGCGTGGGCGACCTGAGGCACCGCGGTTGGGTTTGCGGTAGCGGTGCTCTTCAACGGCGAATGCGACAAGGCGGAATTGTGGGCCGGCTGCGGCTCAGTCAACGACTTGGAGACCCGGATCTGGGGCGCGGTCATCTGCTTCGGCGGACTAGTCTTCACGTGCTGGACGATGGATGGCTTGAGGAGGGAGACTTGAGTTGTCGGCGTCTGCAGAACTGGCTTCGTGGGCTGGGTGATTTGCAGGGACTTCGGCAGCTGGACTGGTAGGGAATGGGAATCGCTCTGCGGGCTTTGTTTGGAGGGCTTGTTTTTGGGTGGCATTGTATTTACAGGGGTTATCGATATGCTGGGTCTGTCTTTAGTCATCGAGGCTGTAGTGCTGGTCTTTGTCGTGGTTGAAGGCTGCTGGTACATCGGCGCGGACCGCGCGGTAGTGACAGTAGAGTTGCTCAAGCTCAGCAACTGTTGCACCGTCAGGTTGCTCAGGTTGTTGAGGTTGTTCAGGTTGCCTAAGTTGCTGATATTCGGGGTGCTGCTGATGCTGGAGGTGGAGGTGCTCATTGTGGGGATGTTGCTGATACTGGGCCCGGTGGGTATCGTGCTGCTCAAGCTAGTAGTCAGATTAGACAACGAGGAGAGATTGTTCTGGTACTGTCTGAGAATGTCTTGGTAATTTCCCATTTGGTTCAGGTAGTTCATGGCTGACAGGGGATCCATCATGCTGCCACTTAAACCACTGGTTAATAAAGCGGATAGAATGTTTGGATCCACTAATGGATGCATGAAGTAGGGATTCATGAGGGAACGGTTGCTCGATGCGCCCATATAATTCGCGAAGTTGCTTTTCGCGTTGAAGTGGTTCATCGTGTTGTTGCCCTGCTGCATCGCTTGCAAGTACTTGTTGACATTCGGCGGGCGTCCTCTCGGCCGACCAGTGGACGGCAGATTTCTGTACGGCTTTCTGCTCTGGGACGACTGCGGCGATGCGGAACTAACTTGCGGCTGAGGCGTCACCACCTATGTAAACACATGCGTCAGTATTGAAGTTTAGCGAGATAAGAGTCTACTTTATAATGCATCAGGACTTACAGGTGTCGGAGAGGCAGCTTGAGGCTGCACTTGGGTATCTGTCGCGGGCTTGTCGAGGCTCGAGAAAAACTTGCTCAAAACTTTTCTATTGTAATTGTAATCGTTGCAAAATTTCGTGGCAATCTCCAAAACGTTCCCTTCCAAGTTCTGTGAAAGTGCGAGCAAAGTGTTCGATTACACGACATTCTTCAGCTTTTAAACTGGTATTTTATATAATGCAATGTTATGTCACAACTTACTTTATTGCCGACGTATGTTTTATATGTATCCACTAGAAGAGCGCCGAGCACTTGTATAGTTTGCTCTTTGGTTTGGAAATTTTTCAAGGCTTTTTGATATACCCAGTACGTATCGAGGAGTACTTGAGTTCTAGCGTCGACGCTCTTATCAGGAGCAGGATCAGAAGTAGCCGATCCCATTAATTGCACTTTAGTTCGGAGAGATTGCAGGCAGAGCGTCAACGCTTGGCAAGACAATTGCTCCCTTTCCGAGTCACGTAAGTATTTCCTAAAATAATGGAACATAGATTTTATGAAGATTCGATCACTGATAATGAGAATTTTAATCTGAAGATATACTTGTCGGACTCCGGTATTTTTCCAAGTTGCATGCTCAATTGCATTAACATACGAGCGTCGTTTGTTTCTTTAAGCACTTGCATCAATAGTGTTACGCATCTTGACATATGAAATGCAAAGCTTCCTGGTCTGTCTACCTCTCTGTTCGGTATATGCCAGACACCCTAGAAAGATAAGATATATTTTAAGTATTGATTTAAAAAATGCTGATTAAGTGGTTAAAGCATTGAGTGAGAGTATAAGTGTATATATACGTCACGCTAATAATGCTGATATTTCGGACGCAAATTAAAGTTCTAGGACACAACGGTTCTGCAAATGTACTTTTGTTGTAAAAGTATAGTTCGAAATAAGATAAAGAATAATAATCTTGGACACTGTAAAGCTTTTAGATAAGAAGTTGAGAAGTTTTGACATTGCCACGTATATGTAAATTTTTACAGGTATAAATACCCCGAGAATAGGAAAAGTTGTGCCATAGTGTTTGGAAAGTCCAGAGGTATGTTTTATAATTTACATTATACAATTTATTAACATTTTTATTTCATTCAGGCATCATTTTTTTTTAAACAGACAATATGAAGACAAATTCTAAGCTTTTTGTTGCAACTTTTCTTGTTTTGATATCGTGCAGCGTCAGGTAAAAATTCAACGATTTTATATGGAAAAGAAATCTTTATGTTATAATTTACGAGAGACTTGTCAAAAATTTTTGGGTTGCATAGCATATGGCAGAAGGGTGTTATATGTGTATACATTAGGGTGGACTTTATTTTTTGATTTTCAAATTTTTTCGGGAAACCCCCCAGGATTGGGTCATTGGGGGAAAAAAATAGTGTGTAAAATATAAAATTGATTGGAGGACGGGAAACAGTGGCTCATCGCATTTGAATTTTTTTTATTTTTGTAACTCGTTTTTCTCCATTGTGGTTTACCGTTAATATACTTTTATATATATATATATATATTAAAAAAAAATGGTGATCTTGAAATCTAAAAAATTAACCATCAAAAAATACTTTTTTTTAATATATATATTTAAAAAAAGTATTTTTTGATGGTTAATTTTTTAGATTTCAAGATCATATTTTTTTTAAGTGATCTTATACTCTGATTCTATATTATTACAGAGGGTTAAAAGACAAAGTTAATGATATATAAAAATGTATATTATAAGGACCTGGAACGGAACAGAAACAAAAATGATAAAACGAAATATTTTTCCGGAATAAAAACATAAACGAAACAAAATTCTTAATTTTATAGCAGGAGTGAAAACGATACAAACGAAATAAAATGCACAGTTCATGTTAAAAAATGTAAATTGAGCGCGCCCCTTGTTTGCATCATGAATTATATTTCAGATTTTCATTTTGTAGGGTAAAGGACCCAATTACTGCAGTCAATCCAATTACTGTCACCTTAAGCTATTTTACTTAAAATAACGAATAAATAAACGTTTAAGTTAAATAGCTTAAGGTGACAGTAATTGGGTTGGCTGCCAGTAATTGGGTCCTTTACCCTATAATCTATATTTTTTATACAGTTTATATTGTTCGAGGCTTTCAGGTGTAAGATTCTCTATTTTCTATATTTTGCAACATAACTATCAAATGTAATAAAATTGTTAAAAATATCGTTTTACGAGTTTTTTATAAATATAAAATAACCGAGTAGGAACAAAATTTGTTTTTCGATTCAATGAAATATTTTTCGCAGGAACGATATTAACCAAAACGAAATTATTATTATCGAAGTTTAACGGTTTACTGCAATCTAGAAACACGAGTTACAAAAATAAAAAAATTTCAAATGCGATAAGGCACGGTTTTCCATCCTCCGATCAATTTCAAATTTTGCACACACTTTTTTTTCCCCCAATGGCACAGTCCTTGGGGGTGTCCTCGTCAAAAATCTCAAAATTATTTTTCGACAAGAGTGATTAAGGTCCACCCTAGTACACATACATAGGGTAAAGGACCCAATTACTGACACCTAACCAGTTACTGTCACCTTAAGCTATTTTACTTATAATAACGAATAAATAAACGGTGTAAAGTCATACACAAAAAGAATTATGTATTTCAACCTATAATCTATACTATAGATTATATTCTATAGTTTATTTATTCGTTATTTCAACTAAAATAGTGTAAGGTGACAGTAATTGGTTGCGTGTCAGTAATTGGGTCCTTTACCTATACTCATTTCTACTTTTCCCCTTCGCACATTTCGATATAACGTACCGATACGATATACATATGCGAATTCTTTCGCATAGTATATATTTCATCATAAAAGGGAATAAAGAGATTACAGTTAAAACTTTTCCAAGGTCCGTTTACACTGCGCAGAAAGTTATAATAGATACGGACGCTGGGTCGGACGATGCCACAGCTATACTTCTAACTCTTAAATCCGAGTTCAAAGGATTCGAAGTAATAGCGATTACTTGTACATACGGAAACGCATACTTGCACAATGTAGTAGAAAATGTACTTAAAATTTTGACGGTTGCCAACAGAAGCGACGTAAGTACATTTCATTCTCATCTCATCAGTGGCGGATTTAAGAAAAAAGTCCCAGGTGGCAAACGTTCTGAGGGGCCCATTTTTTCGGAAAAATTAATAGGTACTTTACTGAAAGGGGGTAAGTGTACAGAAAAGTATAGAAAATAAAATCTAGTGCTTGGAGAAAAACAAAAGTTTTTTTTTAAGAAAGGGCCCTAGGGGGCCTTCTGAGCAGGGGTCTATTTTTAGGGAAAATAAAGCGGTAGTTTACTAAAAACGAGTTCAGTGTAATAATACAGAAAAAAAGTATATTTTGGATATACAGTAAAGTCTCGTTACGGGCTCGGTTTGGTGTACGCGATACGGACTTTTCGCTATCCCCACCACTTCTGTCTCACTCTTGTCCAGCGAAGACGAGAGCGAGATGGAACTGAAAGGGAGCAAGGACAGTACGAGACAGACGAAGCGTTGATATTTTGTCTCGCTCCGTCTTTCGCTTTGATATTTCATCTCACTCCCACCTTCGGCCAGAAAGAAGCGAGAAACTCGGAATTCGGGCTCCGTTCACGATACGGGCTCAACGTCGGTCCAGCGAGCGGCTAACGAGACTTTACTGTAATCATAATTTTTTTTAAACATTGGGTCCTAGGGGGCCTTCTGTGCAGGGGCCCAGGTGGCAACAGCTCATCGACCACCTTGTTAAATCCGCCACTGTATCTCATATTTTGAAATTCTTTAAAATCGTCCTTGCACGAATTATTACAGATACCTGTGTACGAAGGAGCAGAGAAAGCATTGATACAGAGGTACGTTTTTAGCGACGGCTACTTTGGTTCCGACGGTTTCGGAGATTTCAATTTCACCGAAGAGATCACTGCCAAAGTGGATAAGAGTAAACATGCTGCTGTAGCACTTGTGGATTTGGTGAAGAAATATCCAGGTTGAAAACTCAATAACACGATCATGAAAAATAGGGTAAAGGACCCAATTACTGGCGGCCAACCCAATTACTGTCACCTTAAGATATTTTACTTAAAATAACGAATAAATAAACATTTAAGTAAAATAGTTTAAGATGACAGTAATTGGGTTGGCTGCCAGTAATTGGTTTCTTTACCCCAGATTCGATTTAAGATCTAATTCATTAAAATTTCTAGGTGAAATAACTCTACTGAGTCTTGGTCCGCTAACAAATACTGCCTTAGCAGTTACATTGTACCCATCGTTTCTGAAGAATTTAAAGAACCACATCATACTAGGCGGCAGTGTAGCTGGCGTCGGCAATACCGCACCTAACGTCGAGTTCAACTTTTATCAAGACCCGGAAAGCAATCACATTGTATTGAATCACACTAAATTAAGCGTTTTATACCCATGGGAGACTGTGCTTAGCAGCAATATATCTAGGGTAATTATTTAAGATAATTCAAGCAGCGTTTATCCGTTGCTGGAATATAAAATTTCAATTCAAACAGGACTGGCGCGTGGACGTATTGGGAAAGGTGAATTCCACTATCGTGCGATTTTTAAACGAAGCGGAAAGAATAAGTATACCGCTGTCTACTATATGGAAACCTTCGGACGCAATGGCTGCCGCAGTTATGATATGGCCAGAATTTAAAACCAGATCCATTAAAACAAATGTAAACGCCGTGTATACTGGAACGGCGAGAGGCTCGGTGCTAGTAGATTATACTAATCTAACCGGCCGACCGGAGAACGCAGAAATTGTACAAGCATTTAATGCGACTGCTTTCCAGGATCTACTGTTAGAATTATTTTCTTAACTCTGCAAGAAAACGAAATAAATAAATATTAATCAGAAGTAATATATATATACTTACGCTGAAGAAATTCGTGCTCTTCCTATCGGCAAACAGTCCTTGGAAATTCTCGCCCGGGTAAAACTGACAATTGTAGCTGTCCAACAAGAGATTCCTGCATTTCGTTATATCCTTGGCAGTCTTATTATTGAAGAAGAAGTGCGATAGTCTGTAGAACGACTTGTAGTGTTCTGAAAATCTTAAAACGCACTGTTCTAGACCGGCTAAACAGTACGCGATTAGAGTAGCGACTTCTTCTTCCGTCATGTTCTCTTCTTTCTGCGTGAAGTCGGACTCTTTCTTCTTCTTCTCCCCGTCGCTCTCGCCGGATTCGCTGTCAGTGTCGCTGGAACTATCGCTGTCGGAGCTGTCCTCGCTGCTGCTCGACTCATCGCTGCTGCTGGAACTGGAATTATTCGTTTCCGTCGTCGTTGTGGTCGTCTGTGTCGTCGTCGTACTTTCTTGAGAGCCTCGCCTGCTTAGAGTCACCTCCTCTTTGGCACCGCTTGTGAGCTTCTTCTTCTCGCCGGATTTGTCCTTCGCCTCTTTGCTGCCGCATTGCAAATCCTCGCTTTGCAGCCATTTTCCTTCGAATTTTCTAGTGTCCTCGTCCTCGGGCGTGGACTGCCGCGTTTCCTGGCTGATCTCCATCGCTTGCTTCATCAGAGCGTCCATCAAGTCTTGAACGTTTTCTGCCTTCTCCTCGTTCTCCAATACAGTGGTAACTTTCGCTGAAGGTTTCTTGCTCTCGTCTGGTTTCGACTGCGGCTTCGATTTCTCGGTGGATTTCATTTTCACCTTCTTCCTCTGCGACTTGGATTCATTGCTCTCGTCGCTGGACAACACCATGATGTCGTCCCCTTTCTCTTTCTCCTTCTCCGACTCCTTTTCCTTCTCTTTCTGCGAAACCATCTCGCAAACTCTTGTGATTACATCGTCGATCAGAGCCACGACGTCCTGCATCAATTGCAAATGCGACACGCTGCCCAGTTTTATCTTCTTGACATTGTCTTGTGGTAACTCGGCAGGCGATCTCTTACGCGTCTCAATTTTCTCCGTGCGTTGAGTCGCGCTGAACTTGTTCGTTCTATCTATAATTTCTATCTCCTCGATGCTGTTCGAACGCTGGCAAACGGTGACGACGTTTCTGTCCCCGTCTGCAGCAACTTCCACCTCTTTGCCGGGGTTTTTGTTGGTTGGAAAGGGGCCGTCCTCCTTGCCCTTCTCGTTCAGCTTCGAACTGTACTTCATGAAGGGTCCCACGGAACACTTCTCGAGATGTAGCTGCAGCAACTGCCCCAGAGACTTCTTCACCGGTTTGCCCTCGTGTTGCTCGAGGTACTTGAGTATGCTCGCGTGAATGCGGTAATGTACTTCTAATGCCTCGACCGAAAGATGCTGCGGACACTTGTGGCTTATTCTACGCGGGAATTGCGCATTGTTGTTGTACAACAGCTCGCTAGCCTGCAACGACAAGTATCGGTTAATATGAAGAAACTTTGAAGAGGAACGTTACGATAAAAAAGTTTGCGCGTACCTTTGTGTAATGCTCCAAGAATATAGGAGGATCTTGATTCTTCTTTTCCGCGACTTTGCCGAGCATGTACTGGTAAAGCCACCTTTCGTCGTGCGGTATCGCCCCGTCTTTGATCCCAATAAATAAACGCGCGCAAGCCTGAAAGCACTGGTGCGCGATTTCCAGCATTTCCTCTTTCCTGGTCTCTATGATCTCGAACCGTTCCATGCTCAGCGTGTCCGTCTCCTGCTTCAACAATCGCGAGCAGAAAGAGTGGACGACGTACGCGAAGCTTCCGTATTCTGTCCAAATGATATGATTACAGGAGTCTAACTCGACAGCGTGTCTGTAACTTGATTGAGTCAACTTTGCCTTGGCTAGAAGTTTGTCTTCATTTCTGAATATAAGAAGAATATGTTATTATTATGGTGGCACGTATGGTGAATGGCGTTAAGGGGGAATAGCACTGTGAAAGTTGAAAGAATTTCGATTATTTTTTTCTTCGCTTTCTTAATGTTTAACTCATTAAAAATACTCTCTGAAAATTTCAAGTTGATATTCGAAGAATTTACAAAGATACACTGCATTTTGCGAAAAGTGTCACGGTTACAAACGGATTACAAGTCAAATTTTAAACGCAATTTTCTCGAAACATTTTTCTAACTGTTAGAATCAATAACTCTGACAATTTTTATCCGATAGACTTGAAATTTTTGCAGGATCTTTAAAACAAGATTATTTTCAGTTGCGCGTATAAGATTTTTGATCGAAAATATATTTTTTGAAATACGCTCGAGAAAGTATCAATTTTTTTGCGGATTTTCGAAACTTTTTCTTCTAAAGAGAACCATTTTTAATAGGGCTGGGACTATTCGAATAATTTAATATTCGAATATTTTACAAGTATTTGAATCCAACGAATAAACTTCGAATATTTCAGTATTTGAATGTTATTATTCGAATATCGATGTATTCGAATACTATTCGAACATCGCTCTATTCGAATACCGATATATTCGAATATTGATGTATTCGAATACCGATATATTCGAATATTGATGTATTCGAATACCGATATATTCGAATATTGATGTATTCGGATACTATTCGAATATAGCTGTATTCGAATACTGATATATTCGAATACCGATATATTCGAATATCGATGTATTCGAATACCGATATATTCGAATAGTATGGTGTGAAGTGGGTCAAAATTAGCTTACAAGATTTCACCTGACAAATGAACCCAAAGAACTTGATCTATAATTCACACCATACTATTCGAATACTCAAATATTCGAATCCTCAAATATTCGAATCCTCAAATATTCGAATAGTATTCGAATACTCAAATATTCGAATAGTATTCGAATACCCAAATATTCGAACAGTATTCGAATACTCAAATATTTGAGTACTAAAATATTCGAATACTTGGATATTCGAATTATATTCGACAAATAATTGAGCAACTGAAGTATTCGAATACCGAAAAATTCGACAAATAGTCCCAGCCCTAATTTTTACAAAATAATTTTTTTTAAAATCAGTATGCACAACGGAAACTACACTCATATAGATTATATTGAAGAAAAAAAAATTGATATCAGAGTTGCCGTTCCAAAGATACCCTTTCGATAAACGACCTATGTTTTCTCGTGAGGGGTCTAGAAGATTAACTGTACATGAAAATCTCTGCATGTTTTTCCATTAATTTTTTTTCATAGTCTCGTAAGACATTGTACTCCAGATAGGTAATAACAATTTTATACGAAAACTGCAAGTTATTCGTAAAAAAAATCTTAAAAATGGGCTTATTTTTCCGGCCACCACAGTGGTGTTCCCCCTTAATAAATGATTCCAATTCCAGTTCATACTTACATCGGTTTATACTTGTTTAACCAGGTGTCTATTACAGTGCCCGACGACATTGCTAACCCAGTCCAAGAGCTCAGCCTCGTCGGATGGAAGCACAAATCCAACAAATAGTATCGAATCGCAGCATTCCACTTCAAGTTCTTGAAATAAAAGTCCCCCAGCAAATAATATATCGTGGACATGGAATGCGGCAGGGGTTTTTTAATTACTGGCATTGTCTCCCTCTCTTCCATTATATACGCCATCATCTCATCGATCACTTGATTCGGGTCGCTTTCCGCGGGGATTAGCTTCATTATCCGCTTGAACAACTCCTCCGTGTCCGTGCTGATCGTCAACGACCTGGGCGAACAGAACTCTGGTATCTGCTTAGGCTTATAAAAATCGAACAGCAGCTGCGCTCCCTCCCAAGTCACCTTCATCTGAGGCACTCCGTGGTCCTCCACGTGCTTCGGCCGCCCCTTGTTCACTCTGTTATAGTGGCCATACAAGCAAAAGAATATCTGCTCCAGATACTTCGAGAGTTTCCCTTTCACGCTGGAAAACTGCGGCGCGTCCAGCTTCGGAATAACTAGGTTCAACGTGAAAAACAAGAGTTTCGCTTCGTTGTAGCAACACCACGAGTGTCTGCCCATGAACTCGTGGGCGATAAATAAGATCATAATCGACGCTGGGACACCTTCGTCGTCGTCGTCCGATTCGGAGTAATTGGAACTCTGCTGCCTGTTCTTGTACGACGATTCAGCCTTTGCTCTCTCTTTATCTTCTTTATACTGTAAAATGTAATGCAGCAGGATCCAAGGGAGAACAGTTTCCAGTGGCATCTCGACAGTGGTGTCTGATACGTCCAGTTGATTGCACACCACGTGCACCAAATTCTGTACTAGTCTAGAAAGACGAGCCTCCGGCAAATACTTCACGACGAAAGTGCTAACTTCGATCGTGCAAGCCTCCAGCTTTTCGAGCGCCATCAAAACAGAACCCGTCCATTTCTTTTGCTCGGCTTCGTCGGACGCGTTCAAATAACTCTGCCACGCTTCGTTCAGGCAAGCCTCCGCCCACACGTAACATTCCTCGTATTGCTGAAGCTGCCACAAGCTGTCTAACAACATAGATAACTGCTGTACTCTATCAACCACGTTATCGCTAACAGGCGGAAGCTTGTTTCCCTGTTTTGCGAATTTGAAAGTATCTTGCAATATGTACGCTAGTTCGGAGTATTTCTTTTCGTCGTACAGACTTTGTATTTCTCCTAGCTTCTGTCCCCTGTATTTAAAGTAGTTTCTTAAGATCGTGGTTCACTTGAATGCGTTAAACGAAGTTTCGTAGGAAAACGTACCTCTGAATAGATTTCAGTTTCTTTTCTACAATTTTAATACTGATTCGGGAATTATATTTACAGTTAGGCAGGTGAAGGTAGACGCTCTGATTCTGTTTCTCCAATTCCTGCATGCGACTCAATAACTGAAACACATCTCGCGGTAACTCTCAATTCTCAGAATTAGACAAATTTGCTTAGACGAAGATTCCAGTCGCTTACCAATTCTAAAGTTTCGATGACAATATCCGTGTCCCCTTGGCACAGAAAGATATTAGCTTTGAGCCACAGAACCCTCGATAATATGAAAATATTTTCTTCGTTCAAAATATCCCTTCTGACGCTTGTAAAAATTATGTGACCTAACTCCTCGGATGGCATCCCTGTACCAAGTTTATCTAGTCTGAAACAATGCATAATTTTTATGGAATTTTTTGATTCACGAAGGACGAAGTATCTTAAAAAACAACATACGTTGACGAAGGTAGGATATCTGGTTTATTACTCAACCACCTATCCGTATGAAGTTCGCCAAACAGCAAAGTCATTTCCGCATCTAACTTTAAGATCTCATCCTTCACATCTTCCTCGAACGGCGATGGATGTGGAATGTGTTCCCTGTAAAAGAGAAATAAATTCTATTCACCTTAGCACTTGCAAGGCAATTTCTATCTTTCCCATACCTCATAAACGTGTACGCTTGTAAATACACCTCCGACATTCCATTCGGCCACTCTTGATTCCATTTACTGCACAAAAACTCCGTGTATCTCGCCAAAATGACCATCAAATTACTTTTACCGCTGTGCTCATTAATAAACATATTCACTTCAGCAGTTTCCGATTCCGTGCCGAAGTAATTTTGTTGTCGACTGCGGAGAAAAGATATTAGTCAGTGGAAAACTCCTTCGCGCGTTCTTAAATAAATTACCTAGTATCAGGACTCGGTGACTTGGAACTTTCCGAGCTTTTCACCATGTCCATGGCGTTACTGTTATTTTCTTGATTAGCGAACAATTGATACAAGTCCATCGTGTCCATAGAATCGTCCATGTTCTTCGAAGGATCGTCTTTGGTCAGTCTTACTGTATCTGGTCTAAAGCATAAAGATCATAGCGCGTTAGAAATAGAAGAACCAGTGAAAATGTACATAAATATAAAAATATTTCGAGTACACACAATAACGTGCTTGGGAATATTCTCCGAAGAGTTTCCTCCAACTGAACATCGTCCCTTTCAGCTTCTCTTCTATTCGAACTCCTCACTCTCGCCGATCGCCTCATGCTGCTGCAACTCCAAGCCCACTGCTGCAAGAAGCACAGCGCACTTCTGCGTCTCTTCTTCACTTTCTGCCCTTCCTCCTTCCCCTCAGACTTATCGTTCGATTTCTCATCCGCCTTGCATGGCGTCGTATCTATCTTCTTCGAGTCCTTCTCGTGCAGTTTATCGCCAGACTTGTTGCTGTCCTTGTCGCTAGCTTTGTCGCTCTGCGCTTCGTTACCAATATTGTAAGTCTCATCCGTTGTTTTCTCAGATTTATCCCCGTTCTCATCCATGTCGAAGTTGTTCTGCTCCTCCGAATCCTGCTTCGCCTGATTTTGCTCCGAGATTCCTGGCTCCGTGTCCGAAATTCTCAGAGGATCTTCGTCCTCTATTATCTGCACATCGCTGGAGTCAGATTTCTTATCATCTTCCGCTTCGACTTCCATTACAGTATCTGTGCCGTCGCAGGCTTGGTTGTCGTCCGAGGCTTCGAGTTGGAAATTCATCTCGTCTGTGTCCATTCTCATTGGTTTCTGATTATCGCTTTCCTCCTTCGCAGGGGTATCTTGCGGTACCTCTTGATCTGTATTTGTATCATTGTTCTCCTGAGTTTCATCTTCGGTAATCATTTTCGACGGTGCTTCCTCGGGAACAAGAATAGGTAAATTAATTCTACTAACAAAGTTCAGATCGTTTTCAGCGATGTATCTGTGCATGTCTAATAAACTTTCCCCTAGATCTAGCCAAGTGCAGGATTTTATAGATTTTGTCAGCGTTAAGTCTGGTAACGGTTTCGGGGTGAATTCTATTTTACAGGCCTCCGCCCAGTTCCTGGCGACTTCCCTCGCTTCTTCTACGAATTTATCCCCTACTACGTGATCGTATTCGGTGAACAACGGGGGGTCTAATTGCCAATCGCTGTTATACAATTTATAGCACTCTTGGAGGCATGGAATGTCTTTGAATATTCTGTCTCGAAAGGCCAGGCCTTTCACATAGGTAGGGTCGCGCTCTAGTGCCATAGAAATATATAAAAGGCAATTCATGTAATCGGGAATAGCGTATAAGGCGGTTATTATGTTGTCCAAACATGGCCAATGATTCGGATTGCACTTCAAGCCTTGCTTGAACGACGAACAAGCTAACTCCAGGTTGGATGTTTTCATAGCTAATGTGCCCATTCTGTACCATAACATTACATCTGTTTCGTCTAAATTCGCCGCCTCCCAATAGTTTTCAATGGCGTCGTCGTAATTCTCCAAGACTGTTTGTATGGCGGCGACGTTTTTGAAACAGGAATATTTCAACGACAACATCGGCCTGGATCTGCCATCGGGCACCTCGGGTTTTACAACCTCATCCAATAATTCGGTCTCTAAAAGATCTTTAAAAATATTCAGCGCGTCTTCTTGCTTGTTTTCTTTTAGCAATTCTAAGGCTCTGTTGTATTCCGTCAGGGCTATTTGTTCCTGTAAGAGAGGTGCAGAAATTTATGAAGGTAAATGTATTTTAATTACACGTTAAGATCTTGGGTACAAGGTCGACTCTCCAAGGAATGAGTCATTTGAGAGAAAAGTGGAAAAATGTTTTTAGAATAAAGCTTAAGACGATAGAGATATAGAATAAGGTAAAGAATAGATTTGATTTATCTGTAATGGATAAGGTATGTGTAGATAAACGCTGTATTTGCTGCGGGATCAACTAACGAGAATATAGTTATTGCTTGTGGACTGGTATAATGGAATGATTTTGTATGGATGGTAATTATATATTATGAAGCATAATGGTTTGCAGAGAATAGATACTATTAAAACAGTCTAGTTTGATTCATATTAGGGCTGGGAATATTTGTCAAATTTTTTGGTATTTGAATACTTCAGTTGCTCAATTATTTAGTGAATATAATTCGGATATACAAGTATTTGAATACTGAAATAGTCGAGTAGTATTTAAATACTTAAATATTCGAATAGTATTTGAATACTTAAATATTTGAATAACAAGTATTTGAATACTAAATATTCAGATACTGAAATATTCTAGTACTTAAATACTGAAATATTCTAGTACTTAAATACTGAAATATTCTAGTACTTAAATACTTAAATATTCTAGTACTTAAATACTTAAGTATTCAAAAAGTATTAGAATACTTAAATATTTGAATAACAAGTATTTGAATACTAAATATTCAAATACTAAAATATTCTAGTATTTAAATACTAAATATTCAAATACTAAAATATTCTAGTATTTAAATACTTAAATATTCGAAAAGTATTTGAATACTAAATATTCGAATACTGAAATATTCGAGTAGTATTTAAATACTTAAATATTCCAAAAGTATTTGAATACTTAAATTTTTGAATAACAAATACTTGAATACTATTCGAATACTGAAATATTTGAGTAGTATTTAAATACTTAAATATTCGAATTGTATTTGAATAACAAGTATTTGAATAACAAGTATTTGAATACTAAATATTCGAATACTGAAATATTCGAGTAGTATTTAAATACTTAAATATTCGAATAGTAGTTGAATACTTAAATATTCGAATAACAAGTATTTGAATACTTAAATATTCGAATAACAAGGATTTGAATACTTAAATATTCGAATAACAAGGATTTGAATACTATTCGAATACTGAAATATTCGAAGTTCATTCGTAGCATTCGAATACTTGTAAAATATTCGAATATTAAATTACTCGAATAATTATTAATAAATGATTCGAATAGTATCCGAATACTTAAATATTCGAACGACAACATTCGAATACTGAAATATTCAAAGTTCATTCGTAGCATTCGAATACTTGTAAAATATTCGAATATTAAATTACTCGAATAATTATTAATAAATAATTCGAATAGTATCCGAATACTTAAATAATTCGAATAGTATCCGAATACTTAAATATTCGAACAACAACATCCGAATACTGAAATATTCGAGGTTCAGTCATAGCATTCGAATACTTGTAAAATATTCGAATATTAAATTATTCGAATAGACCCAGCCCTAAAATCACATCACACAGTTGTTTAAATTATTCAACATCAAGCAACCAGACAACTGTACGGGTCAACCAGATTTCCAGGAATGTGCGAACTTTTTAGGTTAGGTTCATTGCAAGGAGAAATTAACAGTCCTGAAACATACCTGCGCTTCTTTCGTGATCGTTGGTACATCATCTTCTTCGCTTTCTTCGCTGGATTCCTCGTTTAACGCCGATATCTTAATCATTTTCACGTATCCCTTTAAAACCCGGACTTATGTATAAAACATCAACAAATCAACCGGTTTTTTTAAGCGCCGCCATGCTACTGAGCACATAACGTCAACGACATAACTTGCAGTTGGGCGAATTCCACTTACTCCCAAATCCCCCGCGATTTTCATTAAGGTAGGTTTCCCTACGCGCGACCGGACGCATCGTCAACAATTTCAAACTCGATTTTCTCGAAAATGAAGCGCAATATCAAAAAATTTTACTCCTTCTTCTCGACTTATTTACCTGTTATAAATAAAAAAGAAAGAGTAACTTTTTTTCATATCGCGCTTCATTTTCGAGAAAATCGACTTTGAAATTCTTGACTCTACGTCCAGTCGCGTGTAGGAAAACTGAACTTAATGAAAATCGCGGGCGATTTTGGCTTAAGTGGAATTCGCCCAGTGTAAGTTACACTGCACACAATGTGCTGCCACTAGTGTTCGTAAGTACAACACACAATTAACACAACCTACACTATACACTTATAAGAGGTGTCGAAAAAGTATGCATACAGTATTTAAATTTTTTCGATCGTTTCCATCAAAAAAAGATTCGCGTCGAATTAACTCCAAATACTGATAAACACGATTTAAAGTGTTTGCTTAAACTTACATACGATTAATAATCTGCGTCTTTACTAAAAAATAATTAGTTTATGCAATTTTCTATTTTTACGCAATTTCTTTCGACCAAATGCAATTCTCATTAAAAGCGCGCGAGAATAAATAATTGTTTTGAAATATTCCCGACACTCTGTATAATCATTATCTGCAAAGAGGATAATTAAAACGCATATGTTTTGCATATATTACAATATTGATAAGTATTGCGTGTTCTTCATAAATTATCGAATCGTTTCTTTATCCTTAGATTTATTTAAAATTTATACAACTGCACTACCAGTGTTTAACAAGATTTCCATTTCACTTCAGATTTCTTATATCACCCTTTGCTTCTCTCAACTCCACTGTTAGATCCACAATTGGATTTTTCAACTCATTTATCTCAGCCGAAGACGCAATTAATGTTAACGTAGTCTTGTTGCGCAAGGGTGGGGTGATGAGCGAACTGGAGCAAGTAAACTTCAGATGTTCGTACAAAGGGAGTACGAAAGGAAAAATTAAAATTGAAGGAAAGCTAAATCATCGACAGTCGAGTTGCTAAATAGCTGGACTCAACATGCAACAATGTTCATGATATGGGGTAAGTGCACTTGGGGTGCTCTGCTGCCTGCACTCGTTTATAAACTAAATAATATTCTTCGTGGAGAATATCTCGTCCCTATGTAACAAAAATTCAATAACGAGTTCTTTAGTTTCTGCGATGCGTAGACAGATGAACTCTTATCGCTGAGAATCGTACACCTTCTAAACAAATATTAAGTCCCTGCGAAAAACTCCACTCAACGAGGCACTAGAATTTATAAAAATTGGACTATATTGTCAACATCGTTAAATACACTTCCTTACAAATCGTATCAAAACATTTTATTTTCGCCTGTGGACAGACAATTATCGTGGGTTGATTCATTCCTTAGCGGCTTAACAAGTCTATGGAACATGGCAACGAATTAAAAAAAGGAAACAAGTGTAATGGACATTGTTAGACGATAAAGGGGATGAGGTATAAATAATTACAATTATATGTCGAGATTTTGCAACGATTACTGCAGCATCTATCCACCGATAAATTCGCGGTGAAACTGAGCGGAAATTAATTCTATAGAAAATTCAACCAACGTAGGTAATAATCCCTTGTCCCCGAATATGTTCTAACGCGGTCTGTTACTGTTGGCACTTTTAAATCATAATATAAATAAGATGGTTTGATTGTATTCGTGTGCCTGAAATATTTGTACCGATAACAATTATATAAAATCGAGCCTATTTTCTTGGGGAAATTCGTATCAAAAGTTCTGAACACGCGAGAGAGTGATTAGAAATTGTTATGATTAGTATATACATTGTTGGAGACTGGTTCGTAGGTGGAGTGCAATCTGTAGACACGCAAAGCCTCTTCGATTCTGTAATTATAAGCAATAAAGGTGTTATAAGGATTAGTGTACAAATTTACGAAGCATGCGAAAGTATTCATTTACTTAAGGGGGTATAGCCGTTTGAACCTTTGGAAAATGTGTACATTTTGTGGATTTTTTACAAGTCAATGGTTTGATGAAGATTTCCCGTTTTTTTACTAGCTTTATGTAGTATTATGAACTACTTAAAAAAAAAGTTTCGGTTAAATAGCTATTGTTTTTCGGAAGTTATGGATATATATCCGAGTCTTTCGATTTTAGAGGGATAAACGGTGGCCCTGAAAAAAGCTGTATGTCTTGTCTGAAATTAAAAAGCAGTGCAATTTTCTTATAAAATTTGTTGATAGCTATTGTCCTACGGGGCCGATTTCGAAAATTTTGAAAAATAAGGAAATGGTGAGAAAGCAAAGGTAAAGTTAGATTTTTCTAAGAGAAAAGTCCACCTTTTTTCTTTATAAATAATAAACGGGGAATCGGGATAAAAAAAGCCCTCGTAGGACGATGTGGAATCTTATTACGATTCTGCATGCGAAATTGGAAGTGAATTGGTTGAACGTAGTGCGAGTTTTTAGGGCCACCGTAATGAAAAATATAGTTTCATCGCGCCACGTCGCTCCGTGAGTGGTTTCACGCAAATGCATATAACTTTGTCAGTTTTCCGAATTTTTACATCGGACTTGGTTTATAATATTCCTAAAACATCAATCTATGAAAATGTGTAAAAAGAAAAATCTGATTTTTAACACTTTCAAACGGTTATACCCCCTTACGGAGGGAGTCTTATTGAGGACGCTAGGAAAAAGGTGATTCTTGAGATTTTTTTCCTAAGAAACTGTTAAGTGGATCTTTTCCAAACTTTCAGGGTATTTTAGCTCACATTCAAACAATAAAAATTAATTTTTATGTTGCAAAGTGTTCGGTAGAAATGAAGATATATGAACAAGTTCGTTAGAACTCGCGCAACGGAGTTGCAAATTGGCGATTGCAATGGTGGCCCCATTTCTTCCCCAAAATAAAAAAACCAAGCATTTTCTTATTCCTAGTATTATTACATTGTCGATGAACCTAAGACATTGATAAATAAACTGAATTGAACAACTCTTTTTCCATAAATAGTACGAAATGTTGGAGCAGAATCGAAACTTTTTCTTTCAAGTTCCACCAATTTGCCAACTTTCAACTTTTTTTTTCGTTTGTTAGGTTCGTCGACAATGTAATCATACTAGAAATAAGAAAATCCTTGGTTTTTTCATTTCAGCGAAGAAATGGGGCCACCATTACGATCGCAAATTTACAACTACGCCGCGCGAGTCCTAACGACCATATTCATATATCTCCATTTCTACCGAACACTTTGCAACATAAAAATTAATTTTCATCGTTTGAATGTGAACTAAAATACCCTGAGAATTTGGAAAAGATCCGCATACCAGTTTCTTAGGAAAAAATTCCCAAGAATCGCCTTATTCCTAGCGTGTGATTCTACGCTATCCTTACATAGTCTTACGAAGCTCATTTCTGTATTATAAATTTTGTTATCATGAGATGTTATTGATTATCTTTAGATCCCGACATACAGAGACACTATTGGGCAGCGCCTTTTCTTCTACCTATCGGAACAATATTCATTCTTGCACTGGTAGTTGTTTTAATGGTAACATTTTCCTCTTACAATTAGTTTCTCACAATTTCATGATAAAATATTCAGAAAATATCGCCGGCTCTTTACATTCAAATACAAATTTAAATCCACCGTAATTTCAGGTTCTATTCAAAAGATGCCCACAAATGGTCGCTGCGATTGTCGTATCGATTCTAGTTATTATTGTTATATTTGCAGCGCTGATATCAGCCAATCAGGGCCCGATTTATGTTTAACTCTTCGTCATCGATAAAAAATACAAGATGTAATATTTTGTCTTATCTAGTCTGTTCGAAGACATCGTACACCAAGACTGATATCAAAACTATCGAATCATGCTGTATGTATACACAAACATACCGAGTCTTTTTATAAACACAAAACAAAGTATTATTATTATTTTGTCAGTCATGTAATTCTCATAAAATGTCTATTAATATAAGCGTTTTACTTACGGCTAGTGGTTTCTGTTATTCAATTTCATTTCGATCATATCATTTGATACCCTTACTACTTTCTCTTCGTAGTAATTTAACGCTTCTAGTAACTTCTGGTAGCCCTAAAATCAATATTTATTTTTTTACTTGTTCGTGTTAAAGAAAGAAAAAAAAGAAATGGTATATATGATGTATTACCTCAGAAAAAATTTCATTCTCTTTACTGGCTTCTTCTAGCTCGTACAAAAGTACTTCCAATGTATTTAACGGTAACCAGACTGCTGGAGCTATCGATGTCAAGGATGTTTCCAGACCAAAGTGCTCTTTGCCATCGCCCAAGACTGCATTTATATACTCCACTGCTAAATCGCTGGCTTCTAATACTCTGCCAGTGTTTAACATGAGACGAAGGAGCTCCGCAGCATTACGTCTCTGCAACGTGGAACAAGCTAGTTTTAGGGGAGGTTCCGGTGTGAAAGTCAATTTTTTTATTTCATTTTCCGAATGTTCGACGTTTTAGGAATACGCGTTTAAAAGGATTTATTGAAATTCGAAAAATTTCCGAAGTTATAGGTATTCACGTAAAACTTTAAACGCGTTTTTCTCGAAACAGTGTTCTCAAAATCGGTGGGACCTGTATCTCCAAAAGTTATTATCCGATTCGACTGAAACTTTTTTATTTCGAAGAATATACTTCTGGCTAGGGGGGGGAAACCAGACAAAATTACAAAAAATTGAAGATTTATAATTTTTTTTCTACGAAAATATAGGCAAAAAATGATTTCAAACTTCAAGTGTCGTTATTTTCTAAAAAATGTAATTTTTGTATTTTTCTCTGGTCCCCCTCCCCCAGCTAGAAGTATATTCTTCAAAATAAAAAAGGTTTCAGTTGAATCGGATATAATAAATTGTCGAGATACAAGTTCCATCGATTTGAATGAATTTTGTGACGCCTCGACTTTAAAGACTCCCCAGTGCCGTCTGCAACGATTAATTATAAAACAAAAATATATTTCTGCAACTTAAGACATCCTTAATACAATGCAAAAAGTCCCATCAAATTATATATAGTAGTTTTCCTTTAATTAATTCCTAAAGATCACGTATTTTTTTGGCCTCCCCTCAAGTTTACGAAGCAAGGGGCCGTTCTTAAATTACGTAAGGGTAATTTTCACGATTTCTTACCCCCTCCCTCCCCCAGTATAAGAATTCGTAAGATTTGATACTGCAACCCCCTTCTTACGTAATATTTTTTACATTAAATTTGTCAGTTATTAAAATTCTTTTAAACATTTACATAATTCAATTAACTCAGTTTGGGGAAATTTAAACTAAAACAACTTTTCTGGAACATTAATGATAGAATTTGCATTTATTGTATTAATTTGGTTAAAAAATATTACGTAAGACGCTACTGACTCCTCCCTCCCCCTTGTAATAAAACATAAGTAATTCGCGACCCCCTCCCACCCCAAAAAGCCTTACGTAATTTAAGGACGAGCCCCAAACATGACTATCGCTCCTAGAATTATTTACCTTGTAGGACATTAACAACCACTGCGGTATAAATGCACCTTCCTGAAGTAACTTTCGAGAAACAGCTTTATGCAGCTCGCTGCACCTGTCCTTTTCGTGGTTTAATGTCAGATGCTCCAACAATCGCCAAGCAGTATTTGTGATATTAGTATTAGACAAACCAATATCGAATATATCATTCTGAATGAGCCAATCCCAAGCATTTGGATCTTCCCTTCGACTTAATCGTATACATTGAGAAGTGAGGCTTTCGAGCACAGAGCTTTTGTTCACTTTAAACTCGTCGCACAAATGCAACGCGGTTGTGTACAAGCCGATAGTTGATAAAATAAGGATAAGTTCGGATGGACCAGCATGCGCGACAACGTGCAATTCTGAGTTCAGTTTGGCTATTTTTAATCTAGCGTCTACCACGTAATATTCCTTCTGAATATCGCTCAGTTCAAGCACCTCCACTTGCTTCTTTATCTTGTAAGGCAACATCTCTTCGTCATCTATGCTCCTGATCGTTTCCAAATCTTGATAACTGAATTCCTCCGCAAAGTTCTGATCGATCACAGGTCTAACGATCCATCTGTATTTGTCGGATACAAGATGCAACGCGTTGATACACGCTAACAGACATTGAGCTTGCTTCGACACGATCTGCACAGTTTGCGACTCCTGGCTCAAGCGCATAGCTTGCTCGTACATCACAGACGCAGCTGGAAGAAACGATTAGATTGATTAAATTGAAATGCTCAATTAATTACCCATCTTATAATCCATTAAAATACCTTTTCGCATGTTTCCTTTGTTTATGTGAAAGCTGTACAAGAAATTGTAGTAATTATTCTCCATAAGATCTACGCTCCTGGCTCGACCTTCCACTATTCTCTCAAGGTCCTCGTACATATCGACATACGGAAACGAAATTAAGTCTATCAGCTTTCTCCTCTCGAACAGAGTCACCACCAACTGTCTCAAACAGTCGACTCTGCGGGCAGCGTCCGGGTTCGAGTTGAGGCAGTTGTACGCTTTGATGTGGTGGCCCAGGTTCAAGTGTTGCGTGAAGACTATAGAATGTAACGTTGGTAAATTCGGATCGTCTTTGTCGGCCATCAGTATAGCCGTCTCGGCCAGCTCTATTATACAATCGGAAGCGTTATGCTCTTCGAACAGTTTAATGACCTTTAAATAATACTGAATTAATGAGTTGCTCTCGGATAATACATTAGATTCGAGTAAGGCATCGGCTAAGAATTCATCCGTCAGGATTCCCCCGGAGGCTCTGAGGAAATGGTCGCAAGCCTTTTGAGTCTCCCCCATTTCAAGCAACGCCACTGCCAATATAAATCTCCTCGACGCGCTGTTCCATTCGCACCAGGTGTTCAAAAGCCTCACGTACTCTTGGACGAGCAAGAACTGGCAGCTGGAGAGCAGCCACTCGGGGAAGATGAAGTTCCCGGATCTCGGCCAAATCAATTGGGCGATCAGGGTAACGTGCGTCAGCATTCCGTAGTGCCACGGTATCAAAGTGGTCGCGTCCAGGTTCGTGTGGGCCATCAAATTGTGAGCATGCTTCGCACCGCTGCTTTGTATGAACAGCTCCAGCAGGGACAGAGACCGATGCTGTCGGAACCCCGCGGTTGCTCTCGAATCAACGAGCTTCAGCAACGCCAGGCGCTGAACGCTGGAGTCTAATAAGGCCTGCGAAGGGGTTGGCAACGCCGTGGACTCGCATATCCACGTTACAACGTAGTACGCCTGCGTTAATACTACTGTCTTAGGGGCTAGCGATGACTTTATGGAATGCAGCGACCGCGAATCGAATAATTCAGGCCGCAGCAGTATCATCTGCTGCAGAATCAACAGATTCCTACAAATCGAAAACCTTAACTGTGTTATTTGAGCTACGCTCTTCGACGTCGCCGAGATTCCCAACTGACTTCCGAAGAAGTGATTTATATTGAGCAACATCTTCGAGGCATCGTGGTCCTCGTTGAGCTGCAGCTTGTTCGGCTGGCCGAGATCGTACGTTAATGATTCCAGCAGCATCGCCATGGCACTGGATATGTCTCTGATGTTCGACAATCTGTGGCAACTGGGGTGGTGCGTGATGAAATTGCTAATAGGCTCTTCCGATTCCAGCATCAGCTTTGACAATAAATCGTCGATAATCATGTCCGGGCTTTGTAAATGAAACAGCTCTCTTTTTATCGCTGTTCTGCTCTCCTCGGATAATTGCTCCTCGAGTAACACTAGCGCTGACATCAACGTGATCAGGTCCTGGCATATATCGTCGTCTTGCGACAAAACAGGCGTTGTTTTGAATCGAGATACGTAGGACTTTTCGTTACAGAACATTAAATATTCCAAAGCCTCCATTGGCCTTAGAAGTGAGAACGAGGACTTCTTAAGTAGAACCACTCCGTAAACACTCGGCAGTAACAGCACTCCCACAGGCCTGGTGCTGTTAGCGTGATACTGTATGACGCAGGAATAAAATTTCGACCAGCAACGATTGGCGATCTCTAAATAATCCTCGTCCATCAGCTCGTAATCCATAACTTCAGCCTGTATCTCCGCTTCCACCGCGCTGCACACGCGCTCCTTCAACTCCGCGATAGAAAGAACTTTGTTCTTCGTGCACTTGGACTTTCTGTAAATGTTCAGCGCCTTTGTGATATCGGTCAGGGAGAATTGCCCAGCGTGGAAAATGTAGTTAATGTATGCTTGTCTCGGGTCGATGTCAGGATCGCTGAGAATGTAGTCTCTGTCTGGCGTTTGCTCCAGGATCGTAGTCTCCCATTCGGAGTTCACTCGTATGCCACTGAGCGATAACTGGGCATGCGTTACTTCCACGGTATCCATGTCAGTCGTCCTCCATACTGCCCACAACCGAGTGGTTGTGAAGGAGTAATCGACCAAGTGTTGCTGCGAATACATTTATAGGAATTAATACAGCTTACTAAAAAAATAAAAAGATCCAATGAATAACTGCGAAGAATACTCACATCCTGCGCAAATCTGGTGCACAACCTAACGAATTTAAATATCCCATTATCTTGAACCGGCTTTAAAATACTAAACTCGCATCGGGTACTGAATTTTAAGAAAGTCCCCAAATATAATTCATTATCAGGGCCCAACGCCTTTCTCAACATGTGACCCTGCGCACCCTGCGAGGCGACACGATTATCGATCGCTGCGTCGGTCACTGCGACGCACTGAGTTTTATTGCAGGACCACATACGGACGTTCCCCTCTCGACACAAAGCGAACAAATACGTATCGTTCCCACAGCTGTGTATTATTAACGACATAGCCACGTAGGCTTCGGACGTCCGGCCTCTGAAAGCCGTCGCTATCCCACTGAGAAACCTCGGCACGATGGAGTCCTGCTTCAACTCGCTAGTGTGCACTAGACCAGTTTTGATGTCTAGCCTTACGAGGAGTATAGTCCCGGAATTATACGCCAGAGCAAACAGCGCCTCCTGCGGTTGGATAAACCAGGACGCGGCTGCGTGAGGCACGGGAGAGTCTGCAAAAGGACACATATGTTCAATACCTAGAAGAAATTAATCTAATTTGTTGTTCGCTCACTTGTAGTTCCCGCGCTCGTGATAACATGGAACATGTGAGGATCCTCCTTCGTTTTCTTCGCATTTTGCGCCGTTGCTTCGCTGAATATCGACTGTACACCGAGATCCTTATACGTGCTCAACGAATGTTCCTATAAAACATATTACTCAATCATTTCAACGACTCAACCCGAAGGTTCTCGTCTTGAAAGATCGACCACTTACATTCTTATGAATTCTCTCGGGGTGAGAGAACGATAGCTTATGAACGGTGGACACAGTTACTATCAATATGATAACAGAATTCACCGTTTCGTGTATCGAAATACCATCGAGGATCGGCGTGTCCGTAAACTTGTACCTAACTCTACAATTAATCAAATTAATGTCCAAACTGTGCTCCACCAACTCCAGCACGTCGTGAGAGATTCGCCAGTAAATAAATCGATTGCGAGTGAAATACTTCGAGCAATCTCTGTACGAATAACCGCCAGCTCTCTCTGGGACTTTTATATCTTGCAAGGTGCTTTGACTTCCGCCTGCAAAACATCGCGCGATATTACGCACCGCAAATCGCTCGCACTTGCAAATCGGACGCTTAAAGTGAGGTTAGGAATATTTTGAGAAATTAAAAAGGGAAGTTGAGAAAGTCATTCAGGATCTCAAGATTGAAACACACTTCTCGTTATTAATATAAAAGAAGAATTTCGTCCAAAATCTGTTTTAACAACAGTTTAATTTATCCGGCTAGTTCGAAGAGGTTAGGTTCGCTCACCCGTGTTCAACGTGATTTCGTTCCACTCCTCCGGCACCGTTTGGTCAGGCACGACTTCCCGATATCCCAAGGGAAATTCTTCCATGTTCCACTTTTGTTTCTAGACCAGCGCTTTGTTTATTTAACTTTTAAACCACATCACAATGCCGCCGAGAATTTTAGCGGGCACCGAACGCTGGTGTCACGCTTCGCCTTCGCGTTTTGGCGCTCTCGGCCGTTATCGAACCTAACCTTACCCAGTGGTCCGTCGGTATAGGTTAGGTTTCGGAAAAATGATAACGTATCTTCCGAGAAACACGCTTGAATCAACGATTACTACAGATAAATATAAATGAATGAAACTTTATCGAAGCTAACGTGATTCTTTTCCTATTGACTGATATTTAACAGCGTAAAGACTGAGATGCAAACGCACCGGTTCTCACGCAGAACATAACCTAAAACGCATAAGTCAGCAGAACATAACCTAAAACGTAGCTTCACTATTTAAATAACTAAATAGTACTTACACTTAATCGCACAAAACAGTAATAAGAATTAGTGAAACGAAAGACATGAATAAGAAACTTGTCACCGCATTTTATTTAATACTAAACATTCTCGTTTCTATTGTAATTGTATTGTTGAATAAATGGCTCTACGTTCATATCGGCTTTCCAAACGTTACGCTGTCTATGATACACTTCATCATCACATTTCTCGGCTTAATAATCTGCCAGAAGTTCGACGTCTTTTGCGTAAAGGACATCGCGATCAAGGAAATGCTCCTGATCGCCATGACATTCTGCGGGTTCGTCGTGCTCACAAATTTGAGTCTCGCGCATAATACCGTCGGGACTTATCAAGTCGCTAAGATGCTGACGACGCCTTGCGTGATAATAATGCAGATGATATTTTATAAGAAACACTTCGGTGTGCTCGTTAAGTTAACGCTGATTCCTATTATACTAGGCGCAGTAATTAACTTTTACTACGACATCAAGTTTAACGTTATCGGAACGATATATGCGACAATGGGGGTGCTTGTAACATCTTTGTACCAAGTGGTAGGAATTTTGCCTTCGTTCTTTGAGACGCTAAAGTTTAACTAAAGTTTCAAGTCGGATTATTATATTTATAGATGGTAAATATAAAGCAGAGGGAATTTCAATTAGATCCGATGCAACTGCTGTACTACCAGGCACCTCTGTCCGCGATCATGCTATTTTTCATTGTGCCGTTTTTAGAACCCGTGGATCGAACGTTTACGAGGAGCTGGTCGCTGATAGATATAGTACGTTACTCTATAAAAGTATCGTAAAGTTGGTAATTTAAATAATCACGAGCATTAAAATTCTGTCTTCAGATCATGGTTGCGCTGTCAGGAATAGTGGCGTTCTTCGTCAATTTAACTTCCTACTGGATAATCGGGAAGACTTCTCCGTTAACGTATCCTTCCTTACTGTTTCATAGAAGAGAAAGTTTATAGGAATTTTATTTTTCCTTATAATCGATAATAATCAGCTATAACATGGTTGGACATTCCAAGTTCTGTTTGCTGCTTTTAGGTGGATCGTTGATTTTTAACGAAACGCTAGCCATGAATCAATTAATTGGTATAACATTGACGTTGGCTGGAATTATTTTATACGTACACGTTAAAGTGAGTACAGTTGACTCGTGTACTTTACAGAATTAAAAGAATTTTTTACGGATGGTAATGTTTGTTTCAGATGAGGGATACTAAAGTCATGGTAGCAGATTACGAAGAGAAAGAAAGGAAGCCGCTGCATAAAGTGTAATTTTGTATAATAAAACTTGTATGAGTAAATCATAAAACAGAGATTTGTTACTAATCTTCCGATTACTCGACTTTTGCAACGTATCAAAGACTTGTTTTCAGTTAGAATTTCGGGAGACAGGTACGATACTCGATGTATTTCAAAAGAAAATTGGCAAAAGGTGGGTCATCGTCACACCTAGGGCTAAGGGAGGATTGATTCGAGCTCCGTTCAAATTAATGTAAACGTTCAAATCATATAGCGTTGCTCAAATATTTTCCCAGGTGCTTCGGACCCGAGAGAACACTCGCTCAAATGTCCTTATATACTAACCGACAGTACTTTCGATCACTTTCGAGAAAATCATAAATATATGAGACATCTGTAGTCGAAGAAGGGTATCAAAATTCCCGCGAATTTTCTAAGGGTTAATAATAACATCTTTTTGCAAAATTGTTGCACACCCTCTGAATATATATTTTATAAAATATTTTCCGCGATATATCAATTGTGTTTTCCATCGCAAGTCCATAAATTGATTTCAGACGTATATCAACTGCTATTTTTATTGATTTATCAAGGGGTAGCAAGCTTTGGGGTTGCAGGAACAGGGTTCGCGTTTTCGCGGGAATTTCAAATTTGAATTGGACCAATCGAACGCGTTCCCTGTGCGTCTGCACGCGCAGTTCGCGTTTCTATGGCAATAGGTAAGTGTGGTAGGGGTGGAAGTTGTATCAACCAAACAGGTATCCGCACAACGTGTTTTGAGAGGCGAAGTTTCGTTGTAATTAAAAAGAATGAAGATTGAAGAAGTAAAGAGCACCGCTAAGACTCAACGAATTTCGGCTCATACGCATATAAAGGGTCTGGGGCTCGACGAAAATGGGGCGGCGATGCAGAGCGCTGCTGGCCTTGTCGGCCAAGAGATGGCTCGAGAGGTTAGGATTCTTTGTCACACTGCTGAATGTTGTTACAGTGGTTCACAGCCATAATCGTACACTCTTTAAAATCGCATAACATTTTTAAAATTGGTCCAAACGACTTGAGTTTTTTTTTTAGAAGCTAGAAGGATTAGTTTGCGAAATGACGTGTTTCGTTGTTTTAAAAAAAATTGCAATTGGAATAGCGAAAAAAATAGTGAAGATCGTTTTTTAAATTTTTTTTTGTAAGCCCGTAATGAAAATTTCATCCAAATCTGAGCTATAAACGCTTAAAGATCGCGAATAAGGAGAATCGTGGAAATTCCCGAAATCGGCGATTTTAGACCTTATTCTTCGATCTTTAAACGTTTGTAGCTCAGAACGGTAACTGATTTTAAAAAAATTTTAGGCAACTTACATCGATCTACAAACGGGTTTTTTGAATTTTTATTACAGGCTCGCCAAAAAAATTTAAAAAACGACCTTTACAATTTTTTTCGCTATTCCGACCAATTGCATTTTTTTTAAATGACGAAACACGTCACTTCGCAAATTTCTAGCTTCTAAAAAAAACTCAAGTCATTTGGACCAATTTTAAAAATATGCGATTTTAGAGAAAGTACAGTTTTGGATGTGAGCCACTGTATAAAAAATTGGGATTCCCATTATTCTTTATAGTAAATTATTCCCTTCGCAATGCAGACTGGTATCATTCAGGATAAAAACAAACAGGGTACAGGACCCAATTACTGTCACCTTAAGCTATTTTACTTAAAATAACGAATAAATAAATGTTTAAGTAAAATAGCTGAAGGTGACAGTAATCGGGTCCTTTACCCCAGTTGTTCCACACCTTGCTAATGATTAATTAAGTACCAGGTGTTTCTTAGCGTATAAAATGAATAAATATTTTCAGGCCGCTGGGATCGTGGTGGATATGATCAAGTGCAAGAAGATGGCTGGCCGAGCGGTGCTACTGGCCGGCCCACCGGGTACAGGAAAAACTGCCATAGCCCTCGCCATCGCTCAGGACCTGGGGAACAAAGTACCGTTCTGCCCTATGGTAGGCTCGGAAGTCTACAGTTCCGAGATAAAAAAGACGGAAGTCCTTATGGAGAATTTCAGACGAGCCATCGGTCTCAGAATCAAGGAGTCCAAGGAAGTGTACGAAGGCGAGGTGACGGAATTGACTCCGATCGAGACAGAGAATCCAATGGGCGGTTACGGGAAAACAGTATCTCACGTGGTCATCGGGCTGAAGACTGCTAAAGGCACTAAGCAGTTGAAGCTAGATCCGTCCATATACGAGTCGCTGCAGAAAGAGAAGGTGGAGACGGGAGACGTGATTTACATCGAGGCGAACAGCGGCGCCGTGAAGAGACAGGGCAGGAGCGATAATTTTGCCACGGAATTTGATCTGGAAGCGGAGGAATACGTTCCGTTACCCAAAGGCGATGTTCATAAAAAGAAGGAAGTTATTCAGGATGTGACGCTGCACGATCTAGATGTCGCCAACGCGAAACCACAGGGAGGCCAGGATATCATGTCGATGATGGGGCAGTTGATGAAGCCTAAGAAAACAGAAATCACGGGTAACGATGTCCGAGTACAAAATTCCATGGGACATTCCACGCGAAATCGGACACTTTTCGGATGTTGCTGAAGTTTGGATATGTTGTAGTTTTTAGTGATATTTAGATGTTACTCAAAGGATTTTTCAAAATTTTGAAAAATGTCGATTTTACTGTTTTTTACAGGGCCAATTTTAAAATGTCCATATAGTAAAGTCTCGTTAGCCGCTCGCTGGTCGGGACCGGCGGTGAGCCCGTATCGTGAACGGAGCCCTAATTTTGAGTGTGAGTTTCTCACTTCTTTCTGGCCGAAGTTGGGAATGAGATGCACAGCTTTGGGTGCGCGCGGGCGTGCGCGATGGTTGCAAGCGCTTACGGGGTGCACGGAAACCGCTTCCGAATTTGCGAAGCGGTTCCCGTGCTTGCCGTAAGCGATTGCGTCCATCGCGCACGCCAGTTGCGCACGCAAAGGACGGAGTGTCAGGCGTCTGAAAGATGAAGCGGGACAAAATATCAACGCGTCGTCTGTCTCGTACTGTCCTCGCTTCCTTTCAGTGCTTTCGCTCACTCTCGTTCCATCTCGCTCTCGCCTTCGCTAGGACAAGAGTGAGACAGAAGTGGTGGGGATAGCGAAAAGCCCGTATCGTGTACACTAAACCGAGCCTGTAACGAGACTTGACTGTATTTTTTAAAATTTGTCCATCAAGGGGAAGGATAGAACTATATTCTTCTTCTTCAGATTTTTAAAATCGCGCTCGATGATAAAAACCTTGCATTTGTTTAAAATAATTGCACAAAAATGGTTCAATTTTTTTTTAAACTGAAATAATTTTTCTTAAAACTTCAATATCTTCTCTATAAGCACTGTAAACCTCATCTCCACCGGTTTACTACTTCCACAGCTATAATGTATTAAAAAAAAGTTAGCACTTAACTTCAAACAGCTGTAAAATCGGCATTCTTCAAAATTTTGAAAAATCCTTTGTGGTGCGTTTAAATATCACTAAAGACTACAACATGTTCAAATTTCAGCAACATTAGAAAAGTGTCCGATTTTGCGTGGAATGTCCCCTTTGAAAGACTTCCCGTTCCGATTTGGAACGCAATTTAATGTAAATTATTTGTTGCAGATAAGTTGCGCAAGGAGATAAATAAGGTGGTGAATAAGTACATAGACCAAGGGATCGCAGAATTAGTACCGGGGGTTCTGTTCATAGACGAGGTGCACATGTTAGATATAGAAACATTCACCTATCTCCATCGCGCGCTAGAAAGTGCCATCGCGCCTATAGTCATTTTCGCTACGAACCGAGGTCGTTGCGTGATTAGGGGAACGGAGGATATTATTTCCCCGCATGGAATACCTCTCGACCTCTTGGACAGGCTACTTATTATAAGGACGCTACCGTACTCCAGAGCAGAAATCGAGCAAATCGTTAAATTGAGGGCCGTTACGGAGGGGTTGCTAGTCGAAGACGAAGCTTTGTCCAATCTTGGCGAACTAGGGACTAAGACAACGCTCAGATACGTGGTGCAACTTTTAACTCCCGCTGCGTTAACCGCCAAAGTAAACGAGAGAACGGTTATTAAGAAAGAAGATATCGAGGAAGTTGGATCTCTTTTCTTGGATGCAAAGTCCTCTGCTAAAATTCTTTCGCAAAATAAAGATAAATATATGAAGTAAATTATGCTCGATTGATTGTTATTTTGCGAGGTGTTTACCAATCCCCCTGCGACTTAGTGTTTAATGTAAAGTTTCATTATTTCTTTGTAAGAACATTTATACACTCCCAGATAATTATAGTTTTCTAAATAAAATATGAACCTTATGCTTTGGTTTTCAATCGAGTTCTTGCAATTTGTGGAATCTTATTTGTTTCGAACGCAAATGCAGTATTTAATTACTCTTTCGCATATTTCAAAACTTTGTTGTATCGGAATATTAATAAATGTAGGATCTTTCCTATCAATTTTGAAAATTGAAAGGTACTCGAAGCCCGTTTATCCTTTTATAATATTCTCCCATCGTATTCAATATCTTCTATTACTTTGATTCGATGCACGTACGAAGATAATTTCCCAATATTGTCTAAGATATTTTATAACATAGGGTTACAAAAGTTCAAGCAGTAATCAGAAGTTGCGACATCACTGAACGATAGGTCTGGGGGTATAAAATCTTCCTCTACTTGAGCATGCTACTTAGTTTTGAGAACTCCATGTGATTATAGTGTTTAATTCTAATATTAAGAGTACAGATTTATTTCTATCTATTTCTCTATAAATCTTATCACCACCTGTTACATTCAGCTCGTAATTCACCATGCTGCGTATTTTGGGTATTGCAAAGTGCTCGAGATTGTTAAGTAAAAACAGTGTGATTCAACAGGCGCGCGGATTAACATTAAGCAATGCATCCAGAGAGCGAATCGAGAAGCTTTTACCGCAGAAAGATGAGTTTCAAATTCGGCACATTGGACCACGAGAGTACGAGCAATTAGAAATGTTGAAGACCGTTGGGTTTGAGGTAGTATATTCTTATTTAATTTATTTGAATGTAAAAACTATAGGGGAAAGGACCCAATTACTGGCAGCCGACCCAATTACTGTCACCCTCAGCTATTTTACTTAAAATAACGAATAAATAAACGTTTAAGTAAAATAGCTTAAGGTGACAGTAATTGGGTCCTTTACCCTAAACCGTACAATGACAACATTCACGATATTACAGACTCTGGAAGAATTAACAAACGCAGCGGTCCCAGCCAAAATTCTTTACAAAGAAGAATTGAAGATTGAGCAACCAGTTAGTAAGTAAAATTATAATGTGTTTGTGAAACATTTGCATGAATGGAATCGTTATTAATAATGCGTTGAAACGATTGAAGAAAGATAGGACTGTGCACAGTAACGTGCCAAGTCACGAGACTTTTGATAAGAAACACGTGAGCGTCGATAACCCGTTGATACAGAAACAAACGTTTTGAAATAAAAACATTGTCAAAATATTCTCTTCCTGCAATTATTTTGTTCATTAGACGTCTTAAATCTTGTACAATTTTTTTTTAATAAAAACGCACGTGACTTCTGCATATAGCTTAAAAAACAAGATGACCTTTTACACGCGAACCTCTTGTTAGTCTCGTTACACATAAGTCATAAAGTGTATCTTGGGTCAGAGGTCATTCTCGTGCATTCAGATTAGCACTCACGTGATTTTCTTAACTGGAATGTTAATCCCATACAACCGTTTACGAATCGAGTTACTTCCTTTCGTACTCGGTTTCATAGAATATGCGGCATTCTGCGTTAGGATTGCATAGGGTAAAGGACCTAATTACTGACAGCCAACCCAATTACTGTCACCTTAAGCTGTTTTACTTAAACGTTTATTTATTCGTTATTTTAAGTCAAATAACTTAAGGTGACAGTAATTGAGATTGTACGTAAAGGACCCAATTACTGGCAGCCAACCCAATTACTGTCACCATAAGCTATTTTACTTAAAAGTTTATTTATTCGTTATTTTAAGTCAAATACCTTAAGGTGACAGTAATTGAGATTCTACGTAAAGGACCCAATTACTGGCAGCCAACCCAATTACTGGCAGCCAACCCAATTACTGGCAGCCAACCCAATTACTGTCACCTTAAGCTATTTTACTTAAACGTTTATTTATTCGTTATTTTAAGTCAAATACCTTAAGGTGACAGTAATTGAGATTCTACGTAAAGGACCCAATTACTGGCAACCAACCCAATTACTGTCACCTTAAGCTATTTTCCTTAAACGTTTATTTATTCGTTATTTTAAGTCAAATAGCTTAAAGTGACAGTAATTGAGATTCTACGTAAAGGACCCAATTACTGGCAGACAACCCAATTACTGTCACCTTAAGCTATTTTACTTAAACGTTTATTTATTCGTTATTTTAAGTCAAATACCTTAAGGTGACAGTAATTGAGATTCTACGTAAAGGACCCAATTACTGGCAACCAACCCAATTACTGTCACCTTAAGCTATTTTCCTTAAACGTTTATTTATTCGTTATTTTAAGTCAAATAGCTTAAGGTGACAGTAATTGGGTCGACTGTCAGTAATTGGGTCCTTTACCCTATTCTAAATAAAACGATGATTCTGTTTCAGCTGAATATGAATTACTGAACAGGATCACCAAGATTTCTGAGAGAAACGATGTGTGGCGTTCGTATATCGGCATGGGGTACCACAACTGCTGCGTTCCCCATACAATCATGAGAAATATATTCGAAAATCCAGGATGGTAAGTGACCTCGAAGCGTGAGTTAACGTGGTCGAAGTGATTCTCGGAATTTGATCGTAGGACAACGCAATACACACCCTACCAGCCAGAGATTGCGCAAGGCAGACTCGAGGGTCTATTAAATTATCAGACAATGATATGCGACTTTACTGGAATGGAAGTAGCGAATGCGTCCCTTCTAGACGAAGGCACAGCAGCCGCGGAAGCCTTAGGTCTTGCTTACAGGAGCACTAAGAGGAAAAGATTGTTCGTTTCTGACAGAGTTCATCCTCAAACGATAAGCGTGATTGCTACTCGCGCCACTTCTCTGGGCTTAACTCTTGAGATTGGAGATGTTTTCCAAGTGGACACCAGCGCGAAGGACATTGCTGGAATTCTGGTGCAATATCCAGATACGACGGGGTCGGTCCACGCGTTTGCGGATGTTGCCGAGAGGGCACATGCAGATGGCGTATGTACTAGTTTGGAATTCTTGAGAGGTCATGCCTAGTTGTTAGGCAAAAAAGAACGCCGTTTTCAGGAATTTTTTGTGAGAAATGTGATGTATTTTTCTTACAACTATTTCCTTATTTTAAAGGTACATGTATTCAGCAACCCTCAGAAATTTTGTTATAGGAAAATATTAAATAATGAACAAATAACACCAACTCTCCCGGAAGCTATTTTTTAAGCGGCGAGCACGATTTCTCCGCGCCGGATCATACAAAAAATTTAAAGAAAATTAAAACCGACTTCAAAAAAATAAAATTGCACTAAAAAGTAAAAAAATAATTTTATTTAATCTACGACACCCATATTTTTTAAGTCGGTACCTCATCATTTGCACTGTGTAAATCTGGCACCGACTTAAAAAATATGGGAGTCGTAGATTAAATAAAATTATTTTGTATTTTTTACTGCAATTTTATTTTTTTGTACTCGGTTTAATTTTTTTTAAATTTTTTTAAATTTTTTTAAGTTTTTAGTTTTATATATATTGACACACATGCCTAGGAGATATGCGCGCACGTACATACAATAATAATAATTAGATGACAATAGTCCTTATTATTAACCATTCTGTTAGTATGCGAGTTTACCTGGTTCGTGAACGAAATATTTTTCAATAAAATGGTCTCAGACAAAATAGCGGCCGTTGAACACAAAATCAAGATTTTTCGATGCTTGAATATTTTGTTTCTCGTGAATTAAAAATAGAGTTTTCAGCAAAAACAAAATCCTTCGTTCACGAAATGAGTACACTCATACTAACAGAATCTTCTTCATAGTTCGATTTTAGATGATCAGACCCGGAGAAATCGTGCGCTAAAAAAATAGCTTCCGGGAGAGTTGGTGTTATCCGTTCATTTTTTAATATTTTCCTATAATAAAATTACTGAGAGTTGCTGAATATATGTACTTTTAAAATAAGCAAATAGTTGTAAAAAGTATACATTAGATTTTCCACAAAAAATTCCCCAAGGGGAGGTTTCGGTCTAGAGTCACCCAAAATAGGTGATCCTTAGGAATTAATTAAAGGAAAACTACTATATATAATTTAATGGGACTTACTGCATTGTATTAAGCATGTCTTAAATTATAGAAATATATTTTTTATTTTATAATTAAGCATTCCAGATGGCACTGGGGAGTGGTTAAAGTCAAGGTGTCAAAAAATTCATCCAAATCGGTGGGACCTATATTTTCAAAAGTTATTATCCGATCCTCCTGAACCTTTTTTTATTTTGAAGAATATACTTCTGGCTAGAGGGGGAACCAGAAAAAAATCCAAAAATGACATTTTCGAGAAAATAACGACACTTGAAGTTTGAAATCACTTTTTCACTATTTTTTCGTCTTTTCAACGCTTTCAAAAATTATAAATTTTCAATTTTTTTTAATTTTACTGGTTTGCCTCCTAGCCAGAAGTATACTTCAGAATAAAAAAAGTTTCAGTCGAATCGGATAATAACTTTTCAAGATACAGGTCCCGCTGTTTTAAGAACACAGTTTCGAGAAAAACGCGTTTAAAGTTTTACATGATACCTATAACTTCGAGAATTTTACGAATTTCAACAAATCCTTTTAAACGCGTATTCCTAAAACGTCAAACATTCGAAAAGTGAAATAAAAAAAATCTACTTTCACACCGGAACCTCCCTTTAAACAAAGAAAATCGTGGAGCTTAGTGCGTAACTAATTTCTTTCTTTCCAGACACTTATCTGCGCCGCTACCGATTTGTTAGCGCTAGCTATACTCGAGCCTCCAAGTGAATTTGGAGCCGACATATGCGTCGGCACGAGCCAACGTTTCGGCGTGCCCTTAGGCTACGGAGGTCCTCACGCAGGATTCTTCGCCTGTCGTCAAAAACTGGTACGCCTCATGCCTGGCAGAATGATCGGTGTCACCAAGGATTCAAGCGGGCAGGACGCATACCGATTAGCCCTTCAGACTCGCGAGCAGCACATCAGAAGGGACAAAGCTACTAGCAACATTTGCACCGCGCAAGCATTGCTGGCGAACATGTCCGCGATGTACGCGGTGTATCATGGACCTGAGGGAATAAAGAGTATAGCAAACAGGGTGCACGACTTGACAGTGACTCTTGCAAGAGGCTTGGAAAAGGCAGGCAATGTAGTAGATAACGAGTACTTTTTTGACACTATAAAAGTACTGCCTAAGACTTCCATCACGGCTATAAAGGAAAAGGCGGCGGCGTTTAAGATAAACTTTAGGTAATCGATGGATACAGTATCTACTCGTTATAAGCCCGACGAACGGGGCTGGCGGCGGGCTCTTAACGCGACTGGACACTATTCCGCGCGAGTGAGAAACCCCAATCAGCGAGCGAGAGGAAACGAAAGAGCCTCTCGTTCGCTCCCGGGTTCCCCCACTCTCGTCCGAAGGATTCCAAGAAATGGTGGGGATAATCGCCGGGCTCCTAACGCGTCGTAGAAACGGGCTCATAACGAGTAGATACTGCGTTCAAGAATGTTATTTTTTTTTAATTTTATGAAACACAGGAATCGACTTATTCAGGTACTACGAGGACGCAGTTGGAGTATCACTGGACGAGACTACTACGGTGCAAGATGTAAACGATATCTACAAGATATTTTCAGCGGACGCAACAGTTGAAGATGTATGTCAGGATGAATCTTGTACGGACAGAAGTGTGAATAAATCAGAGTTTGCGCGCACCATACCGTACTTGCAACATCCTGTGTTCAACAGCCATCACTCGGAAACGAGAATAGTCCGATACATGAAGTCCTTGGAGAACAAGGATGTGTCTCTCGTACACAGTATGATACCACTGGTAAATTAATTACTGGAACTAGGGTAAAGGACCCAATTACTGTCACCTCAAGCTATTTTACTTAAACGTTTATTTATTCGTTATTTTAAGTAAAATAGCCTAAGGTGACAGTAATTAGGTTGGCTGCCAGTAATTGGGTCCTTTACCCTATGTCAGGCCTGCACAGGAGCCTTTTTCAGCGCCTAGCGGCAAGCAACCAGCCGTACACGTTACTAGGGGTAGAATCGGTGAGTAGAACTGCAGTAGTTTAGGTTGGGGCTCGTAGGCGCGTAGCATAAGCATATATAGCTGGGTTCCTTGTGGGGCCCAGTGCAGAGCAGGTCCCACAATATAATTCGGTGGGTTCACTGGGGCCCCACAAGGAACCTAGCCATATATATTTACAGTACGTGCCTACGAGCCCCAACCTACACTATTGCAGTTCTCCTCACCCATTCTACCCTTAGTAACGGTGTACGGCTGGTTGCTTGCCGCTAGGCGCTGAAAAAGGCTCCCTGTGCAGGCCTGCCTTATGTCAACATTAATTCCCATCAACCGCACGATTACATTTGCGATTATAACAGGGATCCTGTACAATGAAACTGAATTCCACCACCGAGATGATGCCTTGCAGTCTGCGAGGCCTCACAGACGTGCACCCGTTTGTTCCTATCGAGCAAGCCAAGGGATATCAGCAACTGTTCGCAGAACTCGAGCAGGATCTCTGCGCTATAACCGGCTACGACAGCATAAGCTTCCAACCGAACAGCGGCGCTCAAGGAGAATACGCTGGCCTAAGAGCCATACAATGTTACCACGAGTCGAACGGGGACAAGCATCGACAGGTGTGCCTGATCCCCATCTCTGCTCACGGCACGAACCCTGCGTCCGCTCAGATGGCCGGTATGCAAGTGAAGCCGATCTTGGTGCAAAAAGATGGCTCGGTGGATATTTCGCACCTCACGGAAATGATCGACAAACACCGAGAGACGCTCTCTTGTCTGATGATAACGTATCCGTCGACGAACGGTGTGTTCGAGGAGACCATTGGCGATATTTGCTGCATGGTTCACGAAGCTGGGGGCCAGGTGTACTTGGACGGAGCTAACATGAATGCTCAGGTTGGACTGTGCCGTCCGGGTGACTACGGCAGCGACGTTTCGCACTTGAACCTGCATAAAACGTTTTGTATACCTCACGGTGGTGGGGGGCCTGGAATGGGACCTATCGGAGTGTAAGTACTGGGGTGGGTCTTATTTATTCTTGGTAAATTTTTTTTCGAGATTTTCTTCGGGGCACCTTCCAGAATAGTTACAAATAATTAAAAAAAAATTTCGAGTGAAGTTTGAGCTCGATCGGGTAACGGGGAAGGGGGCCTAGGGGCACTTGAACATTTAAATCATTATTTAACAGCTCGCAAAGTCACAGTTGTATAATTTCCTCCGAGTTTAAGATTAAATAAAAAATGTGTCAAACATAAGTTGTAGAATAAATAAACGAGAGTGATTTCGGCGCACTAGTTCGGTGAATTTAAATCAATAAAAGGTATTTTGCAATTTTAAAAATTATATATTCGGACGCCGAAATCACTCTTGTTTATTTATTCTACAAACACGGTCGAAATTCTAATTACACTATTTAAAAGTTGTAGATCCGGACAAGTGGCATGTTCTTTGTTCTATTACTTTTTCTCGTGCGACAAACGGTTTTCGAAAAAAATTCGAAAAACTAAAAAAAACTTTTATCCTCAAATTTTGAAAGTTTAAATGCATTTGGAACACTTTTTATTTGTGAAGGCGAACAAAAGAAATGGGATTTTTAATTTCGAGGATTATTTTTTAAACATTTAAGAGGGGGAGGGCATATATCGAAATATGCGAAAAAAATAACATTTTTTTTCTTATTTCAGTGTTTGATGTGTCATAAATGTTTCCTGAAAATTTGGAACCAAAATTCGCAAAAATATCAAAGACTAGCTTTACTACTCGGCTTCGCTCGAAATTTAGATTCTGATTTTGTAAAAAAAATTTTTTTTAAGCTTTTTTTATGAAAATGGTCACATTTCTCTGAATTAGTCACGCATCATGACCTGAGGCACATTTCGTGATCGCAGAGTTTATCGTCCGAAAGTTTTTAGGGGACAGACAAACATACATGTAGACTCAAATTTGTGACCGAAATTCGCAAATGTTCTGGAAATATTCATGACATATCAAACACTGAAAATAAGAAATTATTTCTATCTTTTTCGCATATTTCGTCGATATATGCCTCCCCCCTTAAATGTAGAAAAGTCCTCCAAAATAAAAATTCCATTTATTTTGTTCGTCTTCATAAATGAAAAGCGTTCTAGAAGCCTAAACTTTCAAAATTTGTGGAAAATTTTTTTTTTCAATTTTCCGACTTTTTTCCAAAACCATTCGTCGCGCGAGAAAAAGTAATAGAACATAAAATATGCTCCTTGTCCGGATCTACAACTTTTGTTTGACATATTTTTTTATTTAATCTTAAACTCGGAGAAAATTATACAATTGCAACTTTGCGAGCTGTTAAATAATGATTTAAATGTTTAAGTTTTTACCCTTTCCCGTTATCCGATCGAGCTCAAACTTCACAGATTTTTTTTTAATTACTTGTAACTATTCTGGAGGGTGCCCCGAAGAAAATTCAAAACTCAAAAATAAGAGCCACCCTAGTAAATACCGTTAAACATTTTCATATTACACGAGTAAAATTAACAAATAACACACTTTGTTTATAGCAAACGGCACCTCACGCCTTTCCTTCCGACTCACCCCGTAATCAACTGCACGGGCAACGGTAACGAGAATTTAAAACACTCCGGCGCAGTGTCAGCCGCTCCGTTCGGATCGTCAGCTATTTTGCCGATTTCATGGGCCTACATCAAGATGATGGGCCCGAAAGGATTGAGGAAAGCGACGCAAGTTGCAATTCTCAATGCAAATTACATGAGCAAACGACTGGAAAAGTATTACAAGACTCTGTACAAAGGAAAAACTGGTCTAGTAGCCCACGAATTCATTTTGGACGTAAGAGACTTTAAGAAAACCGCGAGCATCGAGGCTGCGGATATTGCGAAAAGGTTAATGGATTATGGCTTTCATGCTCCGACGATGAGCTGGCCTGTGGCGGGCACGCTAATGATCGAACCAACCGAGTCGGAAGATAAGGGAGAGTTGGATAGGTTTTGCAATGCTCTTATCTGTAAGATGCTTCCTATAACATACCAATGCTCTCTTTGAAACAGTAAGGATTCACAGGATTTGGTTTTCAGCTATAAGGAAAGAAATCAGTGATATCGAAAGTGGAAAGTTAGACAGTGCCAAGAACCCATTGAAAATGGCACCACACACTCAAGAACAAGTGATATCCAGCGCTTGGGATCGACCTTATTCAAGAGAATTAGCGGCATTCCCAGCTGTAAGTATTCAATCGCATCAATATAACAATAAAGGAGCAACTAAGCTACACTGTTTTGCATAAATTTCAGCCGTTCGTAAAAGGTAGTAACAAAATTTGGCCAAGTGTCGGAAGAATAGACGACATATACGGAGATAAAAATCTGTTCTGCACGTGTCCCCCAATATTACCGGAGCAATAATCGTTCTTAATCATTCGCACTGTACAGTTAGTGGTAATAGAACTATTTAAATATTTATTGTAACTTTTGTACAAACATATTATTTATATAAAACGTTATTCTTTTATAAGCGGATAAAATATAACAAAGATTCGACTGTAATGTTTAGAATTTCTCTTTCAGCGAACAGAAGGTCCGCCCTACCCTTATCCACTCGACTTAATGTCTATGCGTGTCTATTCGATAGATGCGTGTATTTACAGTGTACAATTATCGTTTCATAGTTTTATACAATATATTACAAACCAGGCATAAGGTATGCAATATTGTCCAGCATTTGCGAGAGCGTCTCGTGCTTAGCTCCGTTAGTTTCCGGGACCTGCTGGGTCAGGCAGATCAAGGGGCCCAGGGCGCAAAGCAAAGAGTCCAGCAAGACGGACAAACTGCCCGAAACTGCTATTTGCCCGTCGTGTTCTTTCAACCGTTCACCAATGATGGTTAAACTCTCACCGAGAAGCTTCAGATGCGCCGCCACGTCGATCGGTTGCGTTCCAACAACCTTGTACATTCCGGTGCCTATCATTGGCTCGTTAACCAAATCTTTCCCGGCTCCCTTGGACGGCGGCGATACGGGAACGTGTCCTACAACGGAGGGCAGACCTAGTTGAATAGTTTTTTTCGAGGCAGCAGGCTTGTGCTCTTTCCCGTTGCCTGCAATGCCAGAAGAGAAACGAAGGAAACATGAATGGCTACATCATCCGTCGTGCCGCTCAGCTCTGTCTACTTCTAAACGAGACGCATGCATACAAAACAAATGGGAATGAGACATCTACTATAGAATGTTTAGGCACAGAAACTATATATGGTAAAGTCGTGTTTAATACGCGTGCACGAGAAGCAAATCAGGATGAACGAACGGAACTACCATGTAACTTTAGTGAGACACTCATATAAATCATGTACATCGTATACTTTACAACCAACAAACCCACCAATTTTATTAATGAACTTTTTTCGCGAAGCAGGCGGCGGCATTTTCCAAACGGGCTCATCTTTACTCGCTGGTAAAGAATGAGGCTTCGCCGCCAGGCGTTTGGCGCGCCTCCGCCAATTATACTTCTCCAGATTCGGCACCGTAGCCCACAGCTCTCCTAATCGCTTAGAGATCGCTGCGAAATCTACAAAAAGCAACGTTTCACGAGTAACATTAGTTAGTAACTCCCTAGTTCTCTATTACTTAAAAACGATTCAAGCTTATATACCCATGTAAGGACATTGCTCTAGTAACTCCTGCCTAATTTCTTTAGCCCACAACATGTAAGCGGTGAATCTGGTCTTCTGAAAACATCATTCAACTGTAAGATAATCCCCTAAATAACTATCATTTCTACGTACCCCTTTGTCTTTCCGTTGCGCCTTCATTCTACCTATAATCTTCCCGTCTTTAATGATCAGCTTCTTCTTACACTTCTCGAGCATGTACAAACTATTCGCCTGCGAAGGCGTCTCTTGGCCAGGAGGTTCCAGTTTCCTGAATCCCGCTTCTCTGTCGTCTATCATAAGAGGATCTACGTCGTCGTCGCTTCCGGAGTCCATGCTGTATCTCTCGTCCTCGTTCAGCCCGGAGGGGTCGTCCGACTCCGATCCCGAGGACTCTTCTTCGTTATCCGACAACGCCTCGACTTTGACCCTCTGCTGTCCGGAGGTGGAATTAGAGTTCTTCCTCTGCCGCCCTCCGCTTCCGTGTTGCATCGACTGGTTCGGAGATACATGCTGGGCTTCGTATCGGTCCAACAGCTGCTGAGTTTGTAACTGCTGCGTTTGTAGTTGCTGGGCTTTCTGCCGCTTCAGCTTGTTGTCCGTGATGTCGTCGGGCGATTCGAAGTCGACGAGCTTGGAGGATTTCTTTCTGACACGGCCACTGCGGGAGATACCCGTGACCTCTAGATCTGAAAGATAAAGCGGACTGCACCTTGCCAAGAAAGAGAAAGGGTCCGAAATACTTTGTAACAGCTAGCTAGCACTCTCACACCTCCGAGACTCGAATATCGTAAAGGTCTACGCGTGGTGAGAAACACAGTTCGCTGTGCGATTCGTGTGAGAATAATCGGTCATCAGGTCTCGTGGACGCGTATTATTATACAGAAGTGTTCTATGTACAAATTACAGACAAAACGTACCCTGTATGCTGCGTACATACTAATAAACATACAGCATACTTGGAGGAAACGGGGCAACGAGCGAATGTACTACGATCGATTCGAATTTATTCTAATTGTTTTTTTTTTTTTTTTTTTTTTTTTTTTTAATTGTTGGGGTATGCTCGTTCCCTCGATGATTAATGATTGAGTGATTTATAATTTTTCGCAGAGTGTGGATGATTAATAAGTAATCACGAATGGATCGTATATCGTACACGCCGTTAGTACGACGCTCCTCCGTCCTCTGCTACGAACAGAAGCGCTAGTAACCAAAAACGCAGCACGGGCCAACGTATCGCAAGGAAAGATTGATAAATTCTCTACGAACGCGCGCAAATCATGCGTAATACTGCAAGCAGATACGAGCAATACAAGCAACTGATCTACCAAGTCTATCCCCCGTACGAAATGAATGCCGATCTCACCGTCATTCTTCTGACGTTTCGGTGTCACGAACATATCCATAGCGTCGCTCTGTTGCTCCGTGACCGTGAGCTTCTTGCGCCGCGGCGTCTTCTCGGATTTCGCGGGCTTATGAACATTGGTCTGCATCACGGTACGTCCACTTTCGACGAAATTGTCCGCATCCGCGGATTTTTCCCCGGCTTTTCTACCCGCCGACCAGTGAAGCTGGTCGAGTCTCTTTTTATTCCTATCGATGTTTTTAAAAACAACTGCTACGAAGAAATACCAGAATGCACCGCGCAGTGCCTGTGACGCATTCAGTGTGCTGCGCGGGGAGTTTGAAATTTTAAACTGCTCCCGCATTGGGAATTCAATACCGGGATCCCGGCTGTTTTTTTGGATTCCATTTTTGTATTTTTGAGGTGTTCAGAAAGTAATTTACGTTTTTAGAGATTCTCGGGATAAGTTATAATTTGATATACCAAATCCCGGGAGTTTTAAAATTAAAAAAAAAAACAACCGGGGTCCTGAGATCCCGGCTGTTTTTTGGATTCCATTTTTATATTTTTGAGTTGTTCAGAAAGTAATTTACGTTTTTAAAAATTCTCGCGATAAATTATAACTTGATATATTTAATCCCGGGAGTTTTAGAATCCAAAAAACAGGGAGTTTTCAAATCCAAAAAACAGCCGGGACCCTGGCTGCTTTTTTAATTCTTTTTTTATATTTTTGAGTTGTTCAGAAAGTAATTTACGTTTTTAAAAATTCTCGGGATAAGTTATAACTTGATGTATCAGATCACGGGAGTTTTAAAATTAAAAAAACAGGGGGGGTTCCGGGATCCCGGCTATTTTTTGGATTCCTTTTTTATATTTTTCAGTTGTTCATAAAGTAATTTACGTTTTTAAAAATTCTCGGGATAAGTTATAACTTGATGTATCAAATCGCGGGGGTTTTAAAATTTAAAAAACAGTCGGGGTCCCGGGATACCAGCTGTTTTTTGGATTACTTTTTTATATTTTTCAGTTGTTCATAAAGTAATTTACGTTTTTAAAGATTCTCGGGATAAGTTATAACTTGATATACCAAATTCCGGGAGTTTTAGAATCCAAAAAACAGCGGGGGTTCCGCGATCCCGGCTGTTTTTTGGATTCCATTTTTATATTTTTGAGTTGTTCACAAAGTAATTTATGTTTTTAGAGATTTTTGGGATAAGTTATAACTTGATATCCCAAATCCCGGGAGTTTTAAAATTAAAAAAAAAAACAACCGGGGTCCTGGGATCCCGGCTGTTTTTTGATTCCTTTTTTTATATTTTTCAGTTGTTCATAAAGTAATTTAAGTTTTTAAAAATTCTCGCGATAAGTTATAACTTGATATATCATATCCCGGGAGTTTTGGAATCCAAAAAGCAGGGAATTTTCGAATCCAAAAAACAGCCGGAACCCTGGCTGCTTTTTCAATTTTAGTATTCCCGGGTTTTGGTATATTAAGTTATAACTTATCCCGAGAATCTTTAAAAACGTAAATTACTTTATGAACAACTGAAAAATATAAAAAAGGAATCCAAAAAACAGCCGGGATCCCGGGACCCCCGCTGTTTTTTGGATTCTAAAACTCCCGGGATTTGGTATATCAAGTTATAACTTATCCCGAGAATCTTTAAAAACGTAAATTACTTTATGAACAACTGAAAAATATAAAAAAGGAATTCAAAAAGCAGCCAGGGTCCCGGCTGTTTTTTGGATTCGAAAACTCCGTTTTTTTTATTCTAAAACTCCCGGGATTAGATATATGAAGTTATAACTTATCGCGAGAATTTTTAAAAACGTAAATTACTTTATGAACAACTCAAAAATATAAAAATGGAATCCAAAAAACAGCCGGGATCCCAGGACCCCGGTTGTTTTTTTTTTAATTTTAAAACTCCCGGTATTTGGTATATCAAGTTATAACTTATCCCGAGAATCTTTAAAAACGTAAATTATTTTCTGAAAAACTCAAAAATATAAAAATAGATTCCAAAAAACTCCCGGGATTTGATATATCAAGTTATAACTTAAAAACAAATAAAAAACAGCCGGGGTTCTGGAACCCCGGCTGTTTTTTGGATTCCATTTTTATATTTTTCAGTTGTTCATAAAGTAACTTACTTTTTTAAAAATTCTCGGGATAAATTATAACTTGATATATCAAATCCGGGGAGTTTTAAAATAAAAAAAACAGCGGGAATCCCGGGATTGAATTCCCTACTCCCGCACCTCCCCGACTAATCGCTTCTTACTCTACTGAATGCAATTAACCCAACAATCCGATACTGTTAAATTAAGCGGGAACAACGTAAATTGCAACGTTAAAAAATTTATTTTCATATCGAGTAATTGAAACTAAAATAGAAGGTTAAACGTCGTCTTCTTGCTGCCATCCATTATCATTGGATAGGAATCTTCGTTTGTGGCTGGTGTTCATGTAAGGCCTCAGTGCCCATTCCGTGTCAGCTGCTGTCTCTGCGTCTAGAGTGCCAAGTTTGATTTCGTACAGCTTCAACTGAAACCTGGGCCCGACTTCTTTTAATTCAATGTCCTTTCCATAGATTTTCCTGTAAGTGTGATGCCGGAAGGATATGTAGTCATCGTGATTGGCGAACGTGATTACACGTTTGCTGTCTTCCTTCGGTACTGGGAATAGGTACTTTAAAATGCTCGTGACTCGTGCACCTAGTTTTGTTTTGAAGTTATGAAAGACGAGGTGGGGATATTGTTCCGACATCGTTCCGATGTTGGGTATATCGTGCCTCATGACGACGTCAGACATCGTAAAGTATGCCGTTGGCCCGTAAGGCAAGTGGCAAATAACGAGGGAGTCGGGCACGCCTCTGTGCTCGTGAACGATTATAAAGTCTGTGACGTCGTTCGCTCGGCAGGCATGGACCAGCTGCTTCATTTCATAGTTTCCTCGGTTCATCCTCTGAGCGTTGGGGAATATTAAACGCAACTCCTTGACGAACATTTTCAACCTGGAGCTTGGATCTCGAGAGGTCGTAATGACAATCTTGGGATCTTCGACTCCAGCCCATCGGTATTCGTCGTCTTCGTGAGAACCCACCGTGCCTCCCATTTCCGTTCCCATGGCCACAGCCATCTCTGGACCTGCGTCGTCCCATTCCAGCCTTTTCTGCAGGGATAGAGCGTCCTTCCTCAGATCTGGGTGTATAGGTACATTTTCCTCCAAGCTACGCTTCAGTTTCTCTTTCTTATCTTGTATGCTCTTTAACTTGTCCTGAACGGACTTTCTGTAGAGGTATTCTCTACGAAGTCTCGCTTGTCTACGCAACATTTTCCTTTTTTTTAAATATTAAACTTGTATATTTGTCCTTTTGTTACCCTATTCTGTAACGAAGAAAAGTTTGACAAATAATTTTAGGTTATATGAGACGGACGGGTGTTCATTAAAAGACCACGAATATTTCTTTCATATTTACAGTCTACATACTCGTGTGCTCAGTAGCAGTAATTAATAATCTTCAATTACTAAATTGTCATTAGCTTTTGCAAATAAAGCTTTCGTGAAACAAAGTACTAAACATTGTTATAAATGGCAGTGCCATAAGATTTGCATGTTTCCTACAAGTTTATAGGTTATAACCAGCGTGGCGTGGAAATCTACTACGGCGGTGTCGGACGAGAGTGGGGCAGACAACGCACGTCTGATTGGTTCAGCGCCAAGAGGAAAATTCATCGACGCCAGCGCCAAGCCAAGTGAGGGCGCAGCCAATCAGCGTCGCCGGGGACTCGTTGTCGACGCTGGTTATAACGAGTGTTTTAACTTGTAAAGTTGTAAGGAAACCGCTAATGACTTGTTCAGAGTGGGGGAAGTTACGCATGTACACGCATGCGCGTGATGACGCCACGGCGTCGAACCAATCAACGCCAAGGTGGGAAACGAAACGGCGCCACCGTGAAGCTAAGTCTAGTGATCCTCTAGAGTCTAGAGAGTGATGGGAACAACGTGTATCACCGCTGATTGGTTGCCACAATTTCGGGCAAAAGCGGAAGTAGACAGAGAAAGAATCTGTAAAAAAGAAAGAGACAGAAAAAGACAGATAAATGTTTTGCCCGAAATGGCTGCGGTTATGCCGAGCACTCCCTAGAGGATCACTAGACTTAGCTAGTGATCGGTATAACCGCAGCCATTTGTACAATTTAAGAGCAAAACCGGAAATAACATAACCTAAATATTCATTAAATCGTCTGCTTTCCAAGCTGATTGTTTATCTATCTCTTTCTATCCATATTTCTGTGTCTTTCATTTTTATAGTTTCTTTCTCTGTCTACTTTCGCTTTTGCTCCAAATCGCAGCAACGAATCAGCGACGATACACGCCAAGTCAAGCAAGGCCGCGGCCAACCAGCGTCGTCGGGGAATCAGTTGTCGACGCTGGTTGGCTGCGGCCTCACTTAGCTTGGCTAGTTGGCTTGGCTTGGCGCTGGCGTCGTATCGTGTTGCGGGGCAGCCTGGGAATTCTTCTGGCTTAAGGGAATTTCTATGAAGTCCGGCGTCTGTGGAGCCCTGTAAAGCTCTGCTCGCGAACGCGTGCAGTTCAAAATATCGAAGAACGAAATCTCGAAATGTTTTGTAAACAAATAACATAGAACTTAATAGAACTTATAGAATTAAACTGAATTAAATTGTCAAAATTGATTTAAACGATTTAGAACTATTATTTAAGAACAAGAAACAAGACAAGGATATTTTTAGATTGGACAGGAATGGATTGATTTATTGAGACACGTCTAGAGCGGTACAATGTCGGAAACCAAATGCGAGGAGAAGAAACAGGCTTCTTCTTACATTCGTTCCTCTTTTTATCAATAAGTTATTTTTCGAGCGATAAGGCAGGAGGCGAAGATAGATTCATAATGCGGTGGAGTTCATTCTTAACTCTGTTTAAACTTCGCGCTTTAAGAGCTTACGTTAAATACCGCTAGAGCGAGGTCAAAACCGGAAGTTGTTGCGGGGCCGGCTGGGAATTCTCGAAGTTTAGGGAGTTTCTCTGTGGGTCTTCGTCCGTGGAACCCTAAAGGATTCTGCTCGCGTACGCGTGAATTTAATTGAAAGAAATAACGAGATATTTTGTAATGAACACTTGGAACTGGATAAAACTTGAATAAATAAACACTTGTAGAACTGAATAAACGAATTGGAAGTATTTAAGAATGAATGATTAAACGAAGATTAAATTGAACAGGATTGAATTTTATTAGCGCACGTCTGGACTGTTACAGCTTTGGTTATCAATTGCCTGGAGAAGAAACAGGCTTCTTCTTTCGCTCAGGTATTTTGTTTTATTATTATGTTGTTTTTTTCGAGTGATAAGGAAGGAGGCGAGGACAAAATCTATATTGTGATAAAGTTCATCTATGGGCGGTATTCATAAACGTGTCTTAAGATTAAGCAAATGCTTAAGCATTTGGCATCCTTTACTATGCTACTAGGTTAGTAGAGGATGCCGCATGCTTAAGCATTTGCTTAATCTTAAGACACGTTTATGAATACCGCCCCTTGACTTCTACTATTTGAACTTCGCGCTTTAAGAACTTGCGCTCAACGTCGCTAGAGCGAGGATCGCAACTCGCAACAAAGTAGAGAGAGCAAGTAAATAAGTAGAAAAAGAAACCAGATACTGCATCTACCAATTGGATTCCACAACATTGGGCGAAAAGTGGGATCAGCAGCAAATTTCATTTAATACTGAAGTGCCCGCCGATTTGTGACTTCTGCCTTTGACCAAAATTGACCAAAATAATGGATACATTTTTCGATCACTACTAGAGAATCACTAGTCAAGCCAAGCTAACCAAGCCAATCACGTCGCTTGGCTGGACTTGACGGTGGCGCCATTTTGTTTACCATCTCGGCGTTGATTGGTCGACGTCATCGCGCATCATCGCGCATGCGTTACGAAGCGTAATCCGAACTCGGGAGACCCTTTCCCGTGGTCACTGGACACTAGGTAGTGCTGAGCAAACAGTTTGAAATTTTAAAAGCAAAGTTAAGCAGACAGTGGTAACCTGATAGAATTATTATACGCGACTGAAATAAGAGCAGCATTCTGTAATCATTCTCAACACCATTCAAATCAGGAAGAATCAACGTTCCGGTATATCCAACTAATCCAACGTGCTTGTACGATCTATCGTTAAAATGGCAAAGCACGTGAATACATCGGATGGATTCACCCTCAGGTACATGAAACTAAAGACACTTTTCCACAAATTATATATCCCAAATTGTAAGGTGAAAAAATACCAAATAAATTCCAATATTTATTTCAGCGACTTAACATTGGAGGATGGTGTCGTATTCGAGATCGGCGACGAGTATCAAAACGACGAAGAAGAATTTTCTTACTCGTCGCAAGTACCATTAACCAACGAAGAAGCATTAAATCTTCTGAACATGGACGATTTTGAGGACGAGGACGACAACAATGACGCCAACAAATCCGACACCGTTACTCTGTGCGGCATAAGCTTCGAAAAGCTAAAATCCAAAATGACCAGTGTGTTTGGAGATGGCAAGGTAAACGACACTATTCTTTTTAAAATATCATATTCTCTGCTTCTCGAAAAATAATGCGTTTTCTCACATGTTTTTCCTAGGTGATGAAGCTCGTGAAGCAGAAGGGTGTCGGAGAGGTCGTTCCGTCCGACGCGCAAGTCACTATTAGATACATGGGACACTTCGAGTATAGGGACGAACCGTTTGACTCCAGCTTCGCGCGAGGAGGCTCGGAGACTTTCCGCCTGAACCAAGGAGCTCTAATACCAGGCTTGGAGATCGGTATATCGACTATGCAGAGGCATGAAATTGCTGTCTTCATCATACATCCTGATCTGGCGTACGGAGAATACGGCTGCGCTCCTCGCATTCCTCCGAACGAGGAGATTTTGTTCCTCGTGCATTTAATCGATTATGTGGACAATGGGTCTATCGAGACTCTCGAGAATTTGTCTATAGAAGAGAGAAGGGTATTTGAGAATGTTGTTAAGCGGGTGAGAGCGAAGTTTAATACGGCCAAGGATTCCTTCAATAGGCAGAAGATCAAGCAAGCGATACGAGAGTAAGTGTGTTTTCTATGCGATTGGTGCATATGTTGTTGATTATATGTATGTAAATGTATTGTCAGGTATTCAAAAGGTGTTCAGTGGTTGGAAGAGGCAGAGTTAAAAAATCAGGAAGACGAAGATGAATGCAACAAGTTACTCTCGAGAGGCTATAGCAACCTTGCGGTCTGTTACAATATTGTGAACATGCCACGTCGAGTTTGCATCGCGTGCAACAGAGTACCTACGCCAACGGCTAAAACCTTTTTTAAGTATGTTGCGTGAATTTGAATTTAAATTAAATTTTTCGAGTATATTCTTGTCTATGTTGAACGTTACAGCCATGGTCGAGCATTCCTCAGAATGGGAGAGTTTGAAAGAGCGATAGAGAAACTGCATCTTGCTCTCAGACTGCAACCCCGCAATGAGGACACGATTAAAGAAATTCGATTGGTAGATATTGAATTTTAGAATGCATGTAAATTGTAAGAATTCTTTACATCGCTTGTTAATTGCAGGCGAACGAGAAGCAGAGAAAGTACATAGAAATAGAGAAGCAGCTTTGGAAAAATTGCTTGAAGACTGAGCACAAGGCAAAGGTGGATACCGCGTTCGAAAAAGCTGTGCGCGAAATGTGCGAGAATTTCTTGCAAGACACTCAAGTTTTAAGGCAACCGCTTCCCGAGTCTCTAACACCGGAGGAGAGCAAATGCATACGCGAACATGCCGCTGCGTTTGGTATTACAGTTACTACGCATCAAAGATACGGTAGAGAAGTAACGTATCTTAATAAACCTACTTATTAAACGCGCTGTCGTAACTCAAGTACCAATTATACGACGAAAACTAGGGATGTACTGTTATAAGTTTATATTTTTGAAAGAAAACGGATACATTTGGCAAAAGTTTCTCTCATCCTTGTCTTATTCCTACACTCGTGGTATCGTGGAGAACTTTAATAGGCTTCGAATTTTTATTAGATCGGGGATTCCGTTAACGCGGAAGAAAATTCAATCGATACATGATATTTTTTTTTTTAAATACTAGTAGGTATCAACTCTATACTATTATAATAAAGCTACAGGGTTTATTTGTATGTACACGAAACTTTGAAAAAGTACTGAGCCAATCATTACGAAATTTTAACTACAACATCCTTGAACAAGTCCAGTGATTCTCGAGATTAGTGGGATCAAACATACAGACGCCTACCGGGGACTTTATTTTATACCAGGGACCCGGAACGGAACAGAAACGAAAACGATAAACGAAAAGAACGAGATATTTTTCCGGAGCAGAAACAGAAACGAAACGAAATTCTTAACCCTGTTGCAGGAGTGAAAACAATATAACCGAAATAAAAATTCCGATTAATAACGTTCCGTATACTTCAGATTAAAAAATTTGAATTGAGCGCGCCCCTTATTTTCATCATGTTTCGTGTCGGTTCAGACCCTTGGTAGTGCTGACTGCGGTGCTGGGAGAGACGTTGGGAGTCCTTGCCCTCGTGGACATGGCTTGCAACCGAAAGCACCAACACTCTAATTTTTTTTCATAAGACATAATATATAATATTCTATAATACATAACTATAACGTACAATACTTTATAATATAAGTACCAAAGGCAATACAATTTTTAAAATAAGTTTATACTAGTGTTTTTATAAATGAAATAATCGGTTCGGAACAAAATTTGTTTTTCGTTCTGATGGAAACGAGATATTTTTCGGCAGGAACGATATTAACCGAGACGAAATTATGATTATCGGAGATGAACCGAAACGAAACGAAAAACATTTCGTTCCAGGTCCCTGTTTTATACTATGTAGAGACAAACATGAATCAGTCACGCTAATAACTCAGGTGAAGCCGAGACGAGGCACGCTAGTAGAAGGTATAAAGATTTCTTCGATCGTGACAAAGTGTGTAAGTAAGGAAGCTCGTTTACACGTTTGCGTTAGGCGTGGACGAATATTCTGCAAGAGGCTTCTCGATCTCGCTCCCAAACCGGACTCTATATTTTCGCCTGACCAGATCCCAATCAACGATATTCTCAATTCTCGTTGGATCTGTTAAGGGTAATTGACTTTCCAACGCACTTGATTGAAGTAATGGGAAACTAATAGCATCGCGTTGCGGAGGTGATACTTCGTTGTCCTACGTGGAAAGAGAGAATACTATGTTATCGATGTTGTAGGTTCAATGTAATCCGAGTTTCTCACGTACCTGAATGTACAGGTTCCCTGCGAATAAACGCATCGCACTTGTTTTCTGCGGACCACGAGCCGCGCAAGGCTTTCGAAGAAACGCGATCCAGGAGGTGACGAGGTTGAAGGTTGCGGTTCGTGTTGTTAAAAACGCGGGGGCGGAACATTACCACTGTGATCATCGATCGCGAGAGGATCGCTGAGCTAACTTGATGCGAGATCGCGCAAGTCCGCAGCGGGATCCGTGCGCATTGGCCTGACCTTGAAGAAATATATCGTTCAACTTGGTTGCAGCTTTCGCTTCAACGATACCGCAAAGTCGTCCATGTCCTTCTGCCCGAAAATAGCGAAGAATAGGGTAAACGCACCAGTAAATGAACACTTAAGGCTAGTAAATGGACACTTTTATAAAATTATGTTTGCAGCGCGATTGATTCCACGTGTTGCGAAAATTGTTTGGATATGAAGCGAGAAACTAGAAGAAGTCTATAATTAATTAGTTGCTTATTTTAGTAACTTATTATACTCGTTTTAGTAAAATATGTCAATTTACTGATAGTGTCCATTTACTGGTATATTTACTCTAGATTCTCGGTCATTTCGATGGGATTCACTTTCACTGAAAGAAGTCGGCACCCGTGTTCACAATAGGGACGCACATAGTCTCTGAATTGCATTTAATTGTGTGGCAATTCCGTAAATCCAAGGCTGCGTAAAAACCTGTGTTTTTTCATATTTCACGCAGCTTTCAATCGATCAAAAGAGGAGCGGGGTGCATACGATGGAGATGAGAAGAAGGAACATTAGTGGAGAATGGGAAAGGACGATGATACAGCATTTGCATGATGGCTAATGAATTTAAAACGATTCGGGATATCGAATATGGGGGAAGCGTGTGATGATTTATAGAAAGCGGATCGATCGGCGGACGGTCGATGCACCGATTATTGCGATATTTGTCTTTTATGTACGCGTTCGAATTCGCTTAGTTGTAAGCGGTCGTGATATGTCGCTAATAAGCATGTCGGTGAAACATCGAAGGCACAGCCATTATGAGCGACAGTGCACGGGGAGTAATTCGATACTCCGCCCCTAAAATCTAGAAACATTTAAAACATTGGTTGACGTGTTCGCTAGCGGGGGAAAGGGTAAGAGGGTAAGTCCGCGAGTGAGGGAATGAGAAAACGATCTAATTGATTTGGACGTTTATTTCGATAAGAAGAATTGTATGAGACCACCAGACTGTACATGTCGCTGTAAAATATTAGCTGGTAACATCTTGATTGACGAGTTTTCAGGGTCGCGGTGGCAGCGATCGGTTCCAGTGACGGTGGCAGGCGCAGTTTGATTCCCGGCGGGAAAGACTACCAACGAGGTTTTCAGTACCACCGGCAGAATGTCGTGCTCCGCAGTCTTTTTCGATTCCTCGGTATGCTTCTCGACTTTCTCGCTGTAAAGATCGCGATACTTTCGTCTGACCGCCTCTCAATTGACAAGGCTGTCGATCCTAACGGTGTTACTGGACAATTGGCTACCCAGCGGGCTCAGGTGTACGACAGAGCGCAGTTACGCTCTAGAGCCTGTATGGATATACCGATTTGGACGAATGAGGTGTCTTTAGAATGGTCTTGACGTTTCGAATGTTATAGGATAGGGTAAAGGACCCAATTACTGGCAGCCAACCCAATTACTGTCAGCATAAGCTATTTTACTTAAACGTTTATTTATTCGTTATATTAAGTAAGATAGTTTAAGGTGATAGTAATTGGGTTGGCTGCCAGTAATTGGGTACTTTACCCTATATACGTAATTTTTAAAAAAAAGTAAAAAATTTAAGAAATCCGACTGCTTAAAAAGCGAACTAAAATGATAAAAATAATAATAAGATGACAATTTAAATTAACTCAATTGTCTGCAGCCTGAGGCCTTAAAGCTTTTGATGCTCTTCTATTTCAAGCATGTACTACAATGACTAATGGAAGTGCTTCAAGCTGGTAACAAAAAGAGGTGGACAACATCAGTGCAAATTCATGCTTATAATTTGATATTTCAACTTCAGCGTATTTTGTAAATTATATGTTTTTCTCTTTGTCCATGTGGAGAATACTGTTAGCGGTGTTAATAGCCCATCAAATTTAATTAGGGCGAACAGCGATACACAATAGTTATTAAGACAATATGTAATTTTCTATTTCGAAATAAATGTTCGAAGTTAATTTAAATTGTCATCTTATTATTATTTTTATCATTTTTGTTCGCTTTTTAAGCAGTCGGGTTTTTAAATTTTTCTAATTTTTTTCACCGTGGAGAGCCACTTGGCGCACATTCTGGATAGCGAGGAGATCGTGTCGGCTCTCTGCATCCCCATCAACCCTGTCTTCCTTAGTTAGAACGTCCTATCTAGCATTTTTAAACAACCGAGAAACCTGAAGTTTTACCATTTCCTTCTGCCGCTCTTCATTCAAACTAAAACATGTTGTCCTTATTTCGAAACAGCCTAATACAAGTTTTTGTAATAGCTGTACCATTAGGTAATGTATCATTAACGTATCAATTAATTAATTGTTTTAGCTAGGATATTTTAACTATCTGGAAAGTAGTTAGGAGCACGTAGGGGTTTCTCACTTTACTTAAAATGTAAAAGACGTGTGTAATTTTAAATATTTCAACATATCTTAAAAAATGAAAAAATACCTTACTATAACTTACAACTAGTCAAGATTCCCTTCTTATTTAACAAATTTAAAAGCGTGACACGATTTTTCAATGCATAATAAGTAAAATATTTTATAACAAATTAAATAAAAATACAATTTACATTAAACAATTTATTAATTTCTTTTAATATACATATGGCCCATAAAACCAGTTTGAATCGTGATTGATATCCCGCCATGTGTTCCCCCAATCACAGGGATCCGTTCGCGCCGACGCAGAATCCAAGTCCGTTTATTTCAACCAGCAGTTTTGAATTTCCCGCAGTTTGTTCGTGGTCGTGTAGTGTGAAAGGCTTGTCTGTCGCGCAACGCAAGGAAAATCGAATTTCATGCAGAAATATCTTTTAGCAACGGAAATAAATGAGGGCAAGTTGTTCTTTTAGCACTCCGCAAAGCTATGAGCAATTATTTTGCGACGATCAATTAAATTACTTTGAATAATCTTCTTCGAAAAATTCGTCCTGGGTCCGTTGGGCAAGGAGTTGGCGGGGACGGTTTTAGAATTGAGTTTTAATGATTTCGGTTCATTTTTTCGAGCTTCGAACATGAAATTCGTGTAAATTGATCGAAGCCGAACGTTTTCATGTAAATATTAACTAATTTATTTTCTTGTCATTTTTCAGATGAATTTTGGCGGGATGTTGTTGGAGAACGTTTGGAGAAGCTTGAAGGAACTAGATTGGGACCTAGACTCTCCAAACCCGGACAGAAAAATGCATTGGAAGTCAGGTAAGTTCTATTTCGTACCGCATCTCTGATAATTGTCTTGTTCGTTGCTGTGTCGGTAACATGGCCGACTGTTTTACCTTCTCAGTTAAGTTGTTTGATCGGTAATGTTTTCTACCGATGATAAATTACCATCGGAACTGTTTTTATTACCATTGAAGCTGCTTAGTCGGTAATGTTACCTATTGTGTTACATTCAACTGCAAATTATTTAATGAATAATAAAGAGACACTGTCTGTTGACTGTAAATTGTTTAATCGGCAATATTATCAACGGCGTTACAATATTATTGAGCGGACATGGAAAAGTTTCCAAAATTCACAGTAATTTCAAATACTAACGTTAGATGTCGAACAAATCGTTTCTCTCGGTTATTAAGATGAGATAATTAAACGGTAAAATTATACAATAATCAACAAATCATTTAAACCTCGATTTATTTTAACATTTGAATAAATTTGATAATTTCTTTGTTATAGAATGTATAATATTAATTTTTGCCCGTATTCATATACAATATAGTTAAATCGAGGTACTTAATTAATTGTTTAAAAATTAGATTTCTTTCGTTCATTCGCGTTTAATAGAAGTCCGAGTTGACACCGAGTCAATCTTTTTCATCTCCATCTCCATCTCATATGTTCCCTTGTACTGCAGTTAATTGCAACCAGCTTGCAATTTCTCTCGGGTCCTTTGATTCAGCCGACTGTGATGTTACTCTATCCCCTTCGCGGAATATAATGTTTCTGGCTGTGCTTAATTAGCGGCGAGCCGCGAATCATAATTACAAAGACATTCTTTGTCAATTGTGGGGTGGGCAAGAAGCCCGAGGCTTGCGTTAAACGGTTCCATAAAAATTAGAAGAAATTAATCATAGTTCCATTAAGCTCGCAAGGATTTTTATAGAACACTGCGAGTTTTATATAATTTACCCTAGTAGCATTCATTATTAGTATTTTGAAGGCCAACTAATTCCCAATTTGGTGATACGGTAGGCCAACCATAAATGCTACTAGGGTAGAACCTCTCGATGCTTGAGAAATCTTGAAAATATCAGTGCTGTATCGAATATTGAGGCACTTTCAAATTTCCTACAATTTTATACAATTTCCAAGCTTCTTCGAATAAAACTTTGACGAATAACACCTTCTCCAAGAACCACGTCGCAAAAATTTTCAAAGCCTCCACGAATCCAATCCCCAAATTTGCCAAAGCTTACAAAAATTCTCACGCTTCCTCCATCTTTCTCCGCTGAAAGCAAAATTCCCCAGATCCCCAAAAACTACCACTGCCCACTACCCCCTCGCTATCATCTCCTTAGACTCCTTACTCTGGAATTGGGGCCCGACGGGGCCTTTCAGCCCGGACGCGTACTCGTGCCGTGCACGGCGCACCGCGCGGCTCGGCGCGGCGCCTCGTAATTCATTTAGACGGTAGCCCGACGAGACAGGCTCAATTACACCCGCGGCAAAAAACCGCAGGAACGGGCGAGAGAGCAGCTTCTTCGTACGACGTGCGTGGTCCTGTGGACCGCGTTGTTGCTCTCGGAACACGCGTCCTCCTCTTCTTCCACCAGGGGTTGGGGTATGGAGGCAGGAGGAAAAGAAGCACCGCGGGCTCGTGTCCTGCGTCACTCACCCGCTTCAACATCGTTAAAGCCCCTTTGCCATCCGTTTTGCTCGAGCTGCCGTCATTAAACCGAGGCAAACGTTCGCTACGTGCAAAACGCGTCGAATTCCAGGCGTCAACGGTCTCCTAGGAGGTCCGCAGCTCGCTCTCGCCCCCTTTCCGACGTTCCCCCAGCAACCTTCATAACCCTTGGTGGCGTCCACCATTTGGAAGGTGGGTAGGATATATTTTCAATCAGGTAGGTACATATGTATAACGCGATATTCTGTTTAAGTCTGGATTAAGGGGGTAGACACGTCACGTGACACGGGCGATACACCGCGCTGTAATACCGACAATCTAACCTAAAACATGGGTTTGGGATTTTTCGTTTTTCGTCCTTATATGAGCAGATTTTGGTTTGGGCGAGGTCTCATTCGAAAGAGGAAGGTTCAATGCGGAGCGCTCTACTCACCGTTTGAGTCACAAAACTCTTTTAGTGACCTAAAAATACTTGGAATCTGCGAGTGTATTTTGTCCATTTTTTTCTCTACTTTGGTCACTCATATTATTACATATCAACAAAATCTCGTCGAACCATGGCCAGAGCGTGTTGTACTGAACCTTCCTCTATCGAATAAGACCTCGCCCAGCCCAAAATTCGCTCATATAATGACGTTAAACGTATCCTACTAAACCCATGTTTTGGGCCAGATTGTGTCGGTATACAGCGCGCTGCATTACCCGTGTCTACCCCCTTAAGATGTTTGGTCTGGCTGTGGTCTCAGATTTTTTTTCCGGTAGTTGGGTTCAAGTGGGTTAGTTACTGGGCGTCTACTGAGGGTAGGGGTGGTTTGGTGGGAATTATGGAACTTTCCAACCTCGGTTAGTGGATGTATCCTGCAGTCCTTCAAATATTCCGGAGTCAGAATTCTTCTTCCCCAACTAGCGAAGGTACACCGCGGTACCTTACTCTGCTCCCCACCACACACTAATGCCCAAAGCCTCCATCCAAAAACCCACCAAACTATCGCGCAAAATTCTCCGCCAAGAACCCCACCGAACCACCGCGCCCGGGCCCAAAACTTCCACCTCCACCGACTGGCCCAACGCATCCCATCGAGCCAGAAGTCTTCATCACCAGCAGACATCCGTTTACACGTCCGCCGTTCGCCATAATTCTTCCACTGGCCCAGCAAACACGGGGGCCCAGGCAAGCAACGAGCCAAAAAATTCCCTGGCCACCATGTTGGCGCGCGTGCGCGGAGCGAGGGGGCCTCAGTTTTTGCAGCCTGCACCATTGCGCGCCGTGAATGCGTGGCCCTCGACGTGGGCCCGTTCTACCTACAAAGAAAATGCAGCCTCTGTTTTGGCGAGCGTGGAACGATGGGTCAGGCTTAATCGACCGGTTAAGAGGCGTTTCGCCTCGCCCCAGAGACAATGGGGCCCCGTGTTGATGGCAATATTTTAATGAAGTTAGCAAGTTCCCGGAAGCAGTGGCGTCGTAGACGCGATTCCAGGAGCGCTGAACGACGGGACGCGACGCGGAGCCCTTAAGGGTCAGTGGTAGTAGGGGGGGTTGGGGGGGATGGAGGCGCCACCCACCCAGTGATTTCCACTTAGCGATATCGCCGCACAAAGCGGCCTTCATCTGCTTGGATACTTGGGTCGACTCCTTTCCTCGGTTCCTTTCGAGCCCCGTCGAATGTTTCGCTGGTGAAAACTGATCATCTCCGGGGGAATCCTTTGACTTTGGTATTTTCATTCATTTTTCTCAGGCTTGGGTAGGATTTTGGGACTGATGTCGGGGTCTTGCGGATTCATTTGAGACTGGTGTAATCTAGTGGTGGATGACACTTGGAGATTCGAGATTTCAGTGAGGTGGTTGGTACCAGGGGGCTGCCACTCTCATTTGCGATTTTGGGACAGTGTTTCAACTGCCACCTAGGCAGTTCCAATTCTTTCGAACTAAAATTCAATATGGCCGTCCAACATAGTCTGCGAATCCAATAATAACCTATTAATTGCTGTAATATTTTTTGTATTTTGATCGCAAACCATACTGAGGATGATAAGTCCTGTTTCTTCGACAGCTTTTACAACAGTTTTGATGCAGTGAATCAACTGATTTGAAGACGTCTTGTATTTTGTGGAATAAAGCCGTCAGAGCAACAACGGACTAACCTAACTTTTTTCGAAATTGAATTAGTAGCAATAATGTATTTCAATAGGTTCTACTAACCATATAAAATAGGTAATAAAAATATTTTATTAATATAGGTTGGTCCGTTGTTGCTCTAACTGCCACAAATAAAAAGCAAATGGGAGTTTCCAGTTCGATACGATACCTTTTAGCATAAACACTAGTGCACGGCCATATTGAATTTTAGTTCGAAAAAATTGGAACTGCCTAGGTGGCAGTCGAATCGCTGTCCCAAAATCGCAAATGAGAGTAGCAGCCCCCTGGTTGGTACCCAAAACACTTTTTCTAATTCTTTCCGATCTATGAAACCTCCAAAGGGGGTGAAAATATGCTAACCCTTTGGGTAATTGTCGACAAACGTTGAACACTATTGTTCGAAACCCCCCTCCATCAACTCGGATTATCCCCGTCGATCATTTGCATGTAGGACGGATCCTCGACGCAAACAACTCGCTTTGCATCCGTCCAGGATCAATTTGATGGATGCCCAGCTTATTATCCTCCCGGCGACAGGCATTTTCTGAAATTTCCCAGACCTACCATCGAATCGATGCGAATAAAAAATCATTTCGATATAAGCTGGCGAGTAAAGTCTCTGTTGGTTATGTTAAAATATTCCATTTTCCACTGGTTTCTCGTCCAACAATGTATTTCGAAGCGTGCTCTCCTCTCACTTTCCGACCAACCTCGCGTTCGCCATTAACCAGACGCTAGTTTCTTAATTACTCGAGTAATTAATGAGACTCAGAGACTGTGAAGATCGCCCGGCAATCGTTGGGATTCATGGTCACGCCAGACCAAGCCCACCATCGACAGTTTTTCGAAATCAGGCTGAAATTGCAGTGTTCTAGGGTAAAGGACCCAATTACTGGCAGCCAACCCAATTACTGTCATCTTAAGCTATTTTACTTAAACGTTTATTTATTCGTTATTTTAAGTAAAATAGCTTAAGGTGACAGTAATTGGGCTGACTGCCAGTAATTGGGTCCTTTACCCTATCGACTTTTATTTTAGAAACTAGGGTAAAGGACCCAATTACTGGCACCCAACCCAATTACTGTCCTATCTACTTTTATTTTAGAAACCAGGGTAAAGGACCCAATTACTGTCACTTAAGCTATTTTACTTAAACGTTTATTTATTTGCTATTTTAAGTAAAATAGCTTAAGGTGACAGTAATTGGGTTGGGTGCCAGTAATTGGGTCCTTTACCCTATCGACTTTTATTTTAGAAACTAGGGTAAAGGACCCAATTACTGGCACCCAACTCAATTACTGTCCTATCTACTTTTATTTTAGAAACCAGGGTAAAGGACCCAATTACTGTCACCTTAAGCTATTTTACTTAAACGTTTATTTATTCGTTATTTTAAGTAAAATAGCATAAGGTGACAGTAATTGGGCTGACTGCCAGTAATTGGGTCCTTTACCCTATGACTGTGGGAAGGTAAAGAGGGCGGATTTAGATTCTTTTGGATGTTGGAGCTTGGATTCTGGAGATCTCCCTAAGATTTCCTCATGATTCTAGTAGTATGAGCTGTTGGAATTTATAATGACAAGCTTTAGGAAGTTTTGATCGTTTTACTTTGAGCAGATCAGGGAGATTGTCAAGATTTCCCTAGTAGTTCCTCATCCACACAACTATGGAATCCTTTACGTAGGTTTAATCACACTGTTTTGAGCAGAGAAGCTACGTCTCCAAGATCCTCCTAATCTTCCCTCCTCCATTTAACTTTCCAAGCCTTTCTAAGTATCTCAGCACACTATCCCGAGCAGAAAACCGCGATCTCCGTAAAACCCTCTTACCGATTCAATTGTGAAAGCCTTTTTACAGCCTGAACCACCTAGTCCTAATCAGAGCAGCATTCCAGTAAGCAACACAGAAAGCGCAATTATATTTCCATCCGAATGCCTCCCTCAATCGAGGATCGATAGAGCAATTGTACTCTGGATCAGTGCACAGGCTCCATTCACGGTATCATTAGGCAGAAATCGCCATGCAGAATCCGCCACTCTAAGAATGGCCATGCTCGCCCGTAAACTTTCGCAGATTCTAATCGAGCGCGCGTAATTAGAGCGGGGGCAATTGTAGGTAATTAATTGGAAGTAAATTAATTAATTAGCTTAGATCGAATAGAAAGTGGAAAATTACCGACCAGCTCTCAGCAACCACCGCTCAACCTTCCATCCTCCAATCTTACCTTAAACGCCCGTCGCTCCATTTTCTTCATTCGAACCCAAAACACTATTTACTCATCCGTCTAACTCGAGCCCTGCCCCTCCATAAAAAAAAACAAAATAGAACATTACCGATCCACTTTACGAGCCTTGGACTCCTCGAATCGTAGGATGTATAAGCGGACCCCACCAACCGAGGGTTCTTAATGTAAATCAGCCCCAACGACTATTACCTTGGCCCAGAACCGAATCGAACCTGGTCAACGCTGAAATTCCACAGGATTTTCATGGGGGCGCGAGATCGTTGCTCCGATAGAGGCCCACGAGGACCACGCGCGATCCTACGAGCTGCGGCCAGAGGGGGGTGGTGGTGTCCCCCGTCTCGAGGCTATCTGATGGCCACCACATCCCCCGAAATCGACCTTCCTCTTTCTCGAGGAAACGGCAGACTAAATTGCTGCATCGATCTCGGCCGGATTCCGTGTCCCTTAAGCGAGGATAGATGGGAGCAATTTGGACTATTAGATGCGCTGCGCGGCGGGGATATTTCGGAGGGACGTTGAGGATTGAGCGTGTAAGTGGGTGGCTTTTGTGGGGTTTGAAGGGGTGGATTGGTTAATTGTGGGTTGAAAGTGTTTTTCCGTGGATCGATTGAGTTGGAGGGAATTTTGGGTGGGTCTTTGGGATTTTTGGGGGTTGAGGACCAGGAGGCGTCTCTCGTTTCTCGTTTCTCGCTCTCCTCATCAAACTCGGATATTTCGGAGGATAAGGTATCGTTGGAAGGGCTCCAGGATAAGGTAAACTTTACGAGGGATTACGTGGTTTATGACTTCTTGCGACGTTTTCTCCATTACTTTCCAACCCCCGAGCCACCCCTCGATTCTCATCATCCTTTAACGTGGTCCTCCTCGCGACGTCGTCGTAGGTTTCGTCCGGATTTATGGCTCGATCCTGCTTTCGCCTCTGTTCTCTTCCTTTTATATTGCAGAGAGAGTTTCGGGGATTTTGATTTCATTGCCGAGCAAGAATTCTCCAGGACGAACACAGCACTGTAACATTGCAGCAACGTTCCTGCAATGACGCGGTGCAAGATTGCAATGTTATCCCATAACATTGCAGAGACGTTGCAGGTTCTGTCCTATGTCCGCCCTCGCAATATTGCAGGTGTGTATTTTTGCAATGTTGCGGCAACATTGCAAATATGTAGTCCTGCAACGTTCCGGCAATGATTCTGCAACGGAACGGCAAAATTCTGGTAATGATCCTGCAAGATTGTAATGTTGCAGCACATCATTGCAGAAAAGTTGTAGGTTCACTCCTATGTCCGCCTATGCAATATTGCAGGAGTGTATTTTTGCAAAATTGCGGCAACATTATTGTGCATTATTGGAGTGGCAACGATCCTGCAATATTGCAAGTTCGTTGCCACTCCAATAATGCACAACAATATTGCAGCGTCGTTCCTGTAATATTGCAATGCAACCTGTAATAACACAATATTGCAGGAACGTTAAATAACACAGTATTGCAGGAAAGAGCAAACATGCCTCCACGATCGATTAGGAAATGATTTCCCTGACTCAAGTTTCCTCGTTCTTCTTTAAGGGGAGGTTCTGGTCTAGAGCCCCAAAAAATAGGTGATATTTAGGAATTAATTAAAGGAATACTACTATATATAATTTAATGGGACTTTGTGCATTGTATTAAAGATGTCTTAAATTATAGAAATATATTTTTTGTTTTATAATTAATCATTGCAGACAGCCCTGGGGAGTCGTTAAAATCAAGGCGTCAAAAAATTGATCCAAATTGGTGGGACCTGTATCTCCAAAAGTTATTATCCGATTCGACTGAAACATTTTTTATTTTGAAGATTATTCATTTGGCTAGGGGGGGGGGGGGAACTAAAAAAAATTACAAAAATGACTTTTTTAGAAAATAACGACACTTCAAGTGCGAAATCACATTTTCCTTATATTTCTCGTTTTTTCATCGCCTTTGAAAATTATAATTTTTCAACTTTTTGCAATTTTTTTTAGTTCCCCTCCTAGCCAGAAGTATATTCTTCAAAATAAAAAAAGTTTCAGTCGAATCGGATAATAACTTTTGAAGATACAGCTCCCACCGTTTTGAGAACACTGTTTCGAGAAAAACGCATTTAAAGTTTTACGTGAGTACCGAGTAGCCGGGTGTTACCAATGCATTTGCCGCTACTCAAATGCCTATAACTTGGAAACTTTACGAATTTCAACAAATCCTTTTAAACACGTTTTTCTAAAAGGTTGAACATTCGAAAAATTAAATAAAAAAAAATCGACATTTAGACCCGAACCTCCCCGTAAGGGAGGTTTCTGCCTTGTTGAGCCAAAAACTGTTCGCTTTTTCACCAATTTTTTAAGCGAAAAGTAATAAATATAGAATGTTGATATTTGGTATGTTGACTAAGCGGTCTTTATTGAACATAAAAATATTTTTTAAAATTTGACAAAACATGGTAGTGGGAGTGGGAGGAGCCATGTATGTCGGTGCGCGGGCGATGACATTCGAAGCAAAAAAATGAAACATATTTTTACTTTGTACAATATTGTGTATAAGTTGAACTAGAATCAAGAAGAAAAATTGGAAAATAAAACAATAGTGAGCGATCAAAGGTAAGTTTGTTTTTTTACCAAAAATTTTTGCAGTTTCTTGTTCATTAAATGAAAACGTTTCAATATTTTTGGATAATTCTAGTTCAACTTATACACAATATTGTACAAAGTAAAAATATGTTTCATTTTTTTGCTTCAGATCACCTGTCCGGGACTTAGGACTTCCGCAAGCGAAGAACATACATGGCTCCATTCACTCCCACTACCATGTTTTGTCAAATTTTAAAAAACATTTTACTGTTCAATAAAGACCGCTTAGTCAACATACCAAATATCAACACTGTATATTTAATACTTTTCGCATAAAAAATTGGCGAAAAATCGAACACTTTTTGGCCCAACAACTCAGAAACCTCCCTTAAACATCTCGCAACGAGACCACGAAGTGTCTCGCCACTTTCGAATTAAAAGCTAAAGTAAGCTCGATAGAGCCCCCTCATGGAACTTTTCCTATCGCTCAAACTCTCAGCGAAAGATATAAAAATTTAATTCCTCTGGTAGAATGACGTGCCACGGCCTGGGGCCCTCGACTTTCTTTCAGGTCCATCCCTCGCTTCGACCATCCCCCTTTCTTTCACCCTGCTTCTTCCCTCTTTTTCATCCCGAGGAACAGTGACGGCTCGAAGTCGCCTCGAGTGCCAATTCAAACCAGAACTGCCCATAAATTAAAAAAGAAAAAGCCTTGGGAATTCCTCGGTACCATCCGAAACCTTCAAATTGATTTCCCTCCTCTATACTGGATTTAAAATCGAATTCCTCTTTCTCGCCTCTGTCCACCTATTTTCTACCCCCTCCCAACCTCACAGAGAAAAACTTTCTCCATTCCTGGGGTCGTTAGCAGGATCATTTCGAGGAGAATTCATGTTCCCAGCTGAGGACGTCGTTAAACACGCAGCCACCCCTAACCCACCCTCCCTTCTCGAGATAATATCGTAAATATCGTGGAGAAGTTTCACAAATTGATTTTCAGAACGTCGTTCCTCCACAGCCCCCCTCCTGACGCGCAGAATCCTTACCGTTTCCCTAAAAAAAATTCTCGAAACCGCCCTTCGGATACAACCTCCCCACTCGAAACCATTAAAATTCCTCCCCTTGGACACCCGAAAAATGATCTCGGCGAAGGTGTGGAATCGTGCCTCGAGCCGAGCCAACCAGGAGCGATCGTCCTCGGACGCTGGTGCTCGCGAATAACGTTAATAATAATGGCGGAGGGGGTGGGATAATTTCGGGGGCACGCAACGCTGACACTGGCATATTAAATTGGCCGGAAGGAACGAACTCGATAGCGGGAATGGATCGCCCGGAAGCTCGCTGTCGAACCGGCCCTGATAACTTTCAATGCACTCGCCCCGAGCCCTTTTATTCTCCGCCTCTTATCGAGTCGCGAAGGAATCAATATGCCGGACCAATGTGACTGGACTTGAAACCGATGTGACTCGACTCGAGATTCCCTTTTTTGCATATTCCAGTGGCGCCATTTTTCTTGGCAGCCGGGTCACGTGTGCTGGGGCACGAAGACGGAGGGGAGGGGGGGAATGATTCGATCGATGTTAGCCAGTAATTTGCAGGACGATTTACCTCGACGAGCATCGATTTTCCCGCGGCTTTTCCGCGCGAGGAGAAGCGCTGAAAGATATCCCCGAATGCGTTGCCCTCTGGTAGGGTTTTGTAAGGAGCAGGCAATCTCTGTCTGCGTTAGATAACGCTCGACAGAGGGGCGGCGAGGGGCGGCGGCTTTTCATCTTACTAAATCACCCCCTGCGCGGCTGCAACCTCGCCACCGTCTGCCTGTGTCCTGTTCAAGGAGGACTAGACCTCATACCTAAACAGGGAGCTTCCTTCGTGCGCTGCTCTGCAGGATTATCAACGCGTCTAGGATCGTTCTTTGAGCGGGGCACACTGGCTTCGGAATATTTTGTGGTGTTTTAACACTTCGAGGATTTATATCTTATAGCTTTGAGTGATGGGGTGAACTTTTATCCAATTCGTACCTGAGCCTAAATCGTAGGGGAGATGTAGCTCCTTGTGTGCCAAATATGTGAAGCTTCTTGATCAATTATTTACTACAATCTAACGTACCTCTGTGTACCTTGACTTTAGCAATCCATTTTTAATGTTTTTGTGTTTACCGTTAAGGAACTAGTTCTTGATCAGGCACTAATTTTTGATCAGTTCATGAAATAAATCGTTCTTTTCAGTTTAAGTCCTTAAATAATTGTTTCAAATAATTACTAACATAAAAAAGGATAATTCACAAATATACATGTTGTCTGTAAAAGCAGTTAGTATTGTTAGTTTTTGTGAAAATAAATGTGTAAGCTAGCTCACTTGAAGGAAGCCTCTGTTGAACGCCATCTCTTAATGTACGAACTAAGAGATCACCATCGACGCCACAGTCGATTTCTTTACTGGTTATTGCGGTATTAAAGATTATTTTCATACGTTTTGCTTACAATAGTGTACTTTACAATGTGGCGATAGAATTTTAGTATTATATGTATCATTTTGCGTTAACAGTCAGTGATCGTCATTTAGTTCCACTTTTTTCTTATGGAACCAATTTTTGATCACCTGAATAAAAATTAGGTTAGGGTATCATAATATTATAAAAAAAATTAAATTTAGATGGTTTAATACTAAAAATAAGTTTATTTGGTACTTTCTTTTTAATTAGTATTAGTATCTGATCGAATATTAATTCCTTACCTGATAAGAAATTAGTTCCCATGTATTTTCAGATGATCAAAAACTAGTTCCTAGTCACCTTATTATTCTGTACCTTATAAATAATTAAATTATACTTATTTTCAACTTTTTAAAATTTTTCCTTAATGTGTAAACATTAATTCATCTTTTAGTATAAAAAAAAATTTATGGTTGAAAGTTTTATTAGGTTAAAAATAAATATTAAAGCGGGAAGCCCTCTAAACTGATCAGAAACTAGTTCCTTAACGGTATAGAGGAAAAGGAAATAGTTGTGTTCACTTTCCAATCTGTCTTCAGTTGGGATAGAGAATTTTATCACTCAAATTAATTGGCCATCAGATTGAGTCCTTCGAAGGTAAGGTAATTACGTTTTGTTATTTTGTTTATAGGGTAAGGGACCCGATTACTGGCTCCCAACCCAATTACTGCCACTTTAAGTTATTTTACTTAAACGTTTGTTTATTCGTTATTTTAGGTAAAATAGCTTGAGGTGACAGTAATTGGGTTGGTTGCCAGTAATTGGGTCATTTACCCTATGCTCTACATTTTTTTATGGAGATGTTTGTACATAATTACTTCCTGTGGGGTAAGTTGATAAGTTTTCTCTGAAGCATGTTGATATTCATGGGGAGTGTATCAATTTTTTCCGACTACTTTTAATTGGATTTTTCCTTTTATTTCTAGGAAAGTGGTACGAAATTATGTCAGAAAAACGAATCGCGGAAAAATCCCACAAAATATTTTTCAAAAAGCGTGTGTTGGTGTAGGAAAGGAGTCAAAGCGCGAGAATATACGGAATAGATAAAATAGCTTTATTAAGATACATTAATAAAACGAAGCAACCACCTCATGTTAAAGTGGGATATTCCAGACATCCATCCTTTACTCATTAAACTTGCCCCGTAGTGGGATAAAGTTGATAGATTTTACCTTCGTCCAAATAACGTTTTCTCATTCATTTTTTATGTATTTTCTCAACATTTCATCCTACTAATATAATAAATGCGAAAGTGTGTTTGGATGTTTGGATGTTTAGATGTTTGTTACTCAATCCAGTCGCAATTACGCAATGGGTCTTTCTGAAATTTTGTATACACTTAGTCTAGGACCAGAAATAATGTACAGGATACTTCCTTTCCCAATTTTTTTAACCGATCTGGACCAAATTTTGCGTAATTACTCCCTAGAAATCTGCAGAAAATATAGGCTACCATGAAATCTGGACATCCCACCCCTTCCCCCTTATTTCACCCCCTTGACACTCTGTGATAATAGAAGTTTTCTCCGGGCCACGCCGGGTACTTTAAGCTAGTTTACAATATATTAAAGAGGAAGGTCCAAAGTATATTTTAGCATATTTGTTATTAAGTAATTAATTCAAACAAAAATGAAAAAAATGAAAACTGAAGAACGTATCAACTTGTCCCGGTCTCCCCTACCCCCGCTGTTTTTTTTTAGTCTAAGAAACGACAAAGCCCCCAGTGGTAGAAAGTGTAAACAACAGTTAGCCATACCCCATCAACAAACCAAGTCACCATGCCATCACTGTACAAAAAAATATAAAACAGCCAAGTTTTCCAGGTACTTTTCACTAAAATTTTTGCCATGGTTCTTAAGGATTTTGTACAATTACTATTTGCGAGAATCACTGAAACAAATTTCTATGCAAAACTACGTCTATTCTCAAGTTTATTTTTTGTTCTGACATCGACGAACAGTGCCCTATATTTTAGCGCCATAGATTTGAATTCAAGTTGACCTATGTGTCCATTTCGTACCACCGTGTGTAAGCTTAAATCGTACTGGTACATACAAAATCAATCTAGGTAGAAAAAAATTGAATGAGGCTAAAAAGAAAATCATAACCAGAAAAACCAGAACAGCAAAGGAAACTCGTAAGAGGAAGAATACCGCCAAATGAATACACAAAAGAAAGAAAAGGAGAAGAAGAAAGACGATGAAAATGATATCTGGTTTTGTAAATTGTGTCAGGACAATTAGCAATTTCCAACAAATATTTCAGCTTTCAACTTTGGATGACTCACTTTGTATTTTGCATATATATTGCATAAGTGTTGCATATATGTTGCATATTACGATATATTATACATGCATTAACATCCGCTGTCTAGTAATTAAATTTAAAAGTACGAATTAGGAACATTAATCCAAAATCGTACTTTTTCCATAATAAAAATAAATCGTTTTTATGAATAGCAGTTGATTATTTTTCGTGCTTCAGTTCATAAAACTGTTTATTCTATCAATAAAGAGTCGATTACCACTAATTTTGTTTCATTTTCCCTGTTATTTTACACATAAGGGCTACGATTTAGACAAGTTCACCCTATTTTCGATACCGAAGAACCTTCAGCCTCTCGAAGACCATAGCAGACCCGGAAGTCTAATGTGGCCTCCCCGACATCGCAACCCCCAAAAACCCCACCCTCCACCTCTTTCAAACTCAATTCCTCGAACCCCGAAAAGCCGGCAAGAATTCCCACTGTCCAAACGCCCGGCTTCCCCCATCAACCTTCGCAAGCCAGAAACTTGGAAAAACAAGTGGAACAGCTCAGCCATTTCCACCGAGAGGGTCCAACGAGGCAAGCCCCCGAAGGGACTGCTCGAAGAAAGTCCTAGATCCCGCGTGGTGGCCATAAATCGAAGCCACCCCTTGCTGCACGGAAACCAGCCTGTGCCCGTAATGTACACCCCCACCCCCCACCCCCACCCACCCCACCTCCGTTGACTAGATACAGCCCGCGGAGCAGTGACGGCGAAGTCATTTCCTAGAGCGAGCAGCAAGTTACTGCAGCAACATCGGCAAGTCCTCGTCGGAGGGTAATAAAGCCATCTTGCCAACGGGGGTGGTTTCGACTCTCTCTCACCCTCGCAGCCCGCCCCTGAGGAGGTGGCTGGATAGCGATCTATACTGCTGGGCGCCCCTCTCGCCGTTGCCAGGCAACCGTGTCCCTCTCTCTGTTCTCTTTCAACCCCTTCTACGCTGTGGGGTTCTTCCGACCTCTCTCTGGACAGGGAACGGGGCGGAGGGAGGGGATGGGTCGCGAGGAGAGAACGGGAGGAAAGTTCAGCGATTCTCTGGCTGGGCGTCGAGTGTCAGCCACCCTGAATCCTCGCGAATTGGTACGCTGGAATTATGAAATATAAAACTGTTGAGAGGGCAGTGTTTAGTGGAAATGGATACTCTGATAGAGTTAGGAACTAATGATGGAGTGATTTCAGCTTGGTTGGAGCGCGTGAACAAGTGGAGCTCGAGCACGGTTCGTACCCATCGCTACATTCGTTCTCTCTGTCTCCAATGGGAAAAAAAGAACGATTGGGGGAGGAAAATTCAGACGAAGAAAGGTCGAACGATTCCGCGGAGGATGGAGGAGGACGAGGGTGACTGTACGTGGGAGGAAGGAGGGAGGGGAGAAAATTTGATCTCCCTGGAGGGCGGGGGTGGGTAGGGGGGGTAGAGAGACAGGGAGCAGAGATTGCGCCCTTATCTCGCGAGATACCGACCGCCTTCAGCTTCCGTTCTGTCCCCGCCTCTCCCCTCGCGCTCCCCTTCCCCCTTCTGACTTCTGAGGGGGAGGGGTGGATTGACAACTGGAGGGGTGGGGGAGACCGTCTGATTCGATCTGCCGCAATAAAATTAGAAGCCCGAGAGATTCCCAGCGCTGTTTACAGGCTGGGATCCTCTTTTCATCGTGAAAACTAGTTTTTCAAGTTGAAAATTGCCAGGTTCATCGAAGAAACTTCATTAATCCTCGAAACACTCCCGTACGAGCCTCTTGGCTAGAAGAATCGATCAAGCACTTCAAATAATTTCCTGCGAAAGACGAATGAAACCCTGAGTTTGATTATTTCAAACTTATTTCGGTTTCTCAAAACCACTAGCACGACCTCGGTGGTTAGTTGCTCGATTCAGTGATGGCTCCGACGCTGTTCCCCCGTTTGGCAAATTGAACGATCGCCCAGGTGGCGATAAATTTGCATCCTAGGGACGGTCTCGTCTCGTCTCGTCTCCGCGGTCCACTTTTTCTCCATTCTCCAGTCTCTACAACGCGCCCCTTCTTCCCCGCGGTCCAAGGGGGCGCTGATAACGAATTGATGTATGGCCCAGTGACGTCACCGAGCCACCCCCGTCCACTAGATCGTGAAAATCGGCAGCATTATCGTGGACAAGGGAAACGTGTCCAGCCTGTGTAAAGAAAAATCGTGGTTGAAAACGGCTGAACCCTGGGACGAACCACTTGGTCATCCGAGGAAGTAGAATGTAGCCGTCGACCAGCGTCTCGAGTCCCCTCGCTCCCACTTTCGGTTATTAAAACAGACGGTGGCAAGGGTTAGGGGGCGGGCGGAGGCGCGGTTAGAAGTTTAATAACTCGTCGAAAGCGATGCTGCCGGTTTTCTCTGGGAGAATTCCGCCAAGGCGCGCACCAGCTCTCCGCACAACACCGGAGATGGAACCCCAGACGTAATTTCCGGTTTCGCTGCGGCGTTGGCGCGTTAGCCGAACCAAAAGACGATCGCTCAGCAACGAAGATAGCCCGAGATAACTCGCCCCCTTCGCGGTTCTCCTTCCACCCCCTTCCCCCCCCCCCCCCTTCTCCCTCTCGACACTCTGCCTTCGCTCTGCTCTCGTTCTCTCTTCATCGTCTCCCAAGACGCACCTGGCACCAGACGGCTCTCCTTTTTTCCTCTCAACGAACTGTTACTCACTTTGCCGCAATTTCCAGTTGAGTTTCATTCAACGATGTCTGGCTGTAGGGTAGAGGACCCAATTACTGGCAGCCAACCCAATTACTGACACCTTAAGCTATTTTACTTGAACGTTTATTTATTTGATATTTTAAGTAAAATAGCTTAAGGTGACAGTACCCACACAGCACCATAACATTGCAGCAACGTATCTGCAATATTGCGGTGCAAGATTGCAATGTTGCGGTGCAAGATTGCAATGTTGCATCATAACATTGCAGAGACGTTGCAGGTTCAGTCCTATGTTCGCCATCGCAATATTGCAGGTGTGTATTTTTGCAATGTTGCGGCAGCATTGCAAACATGTAGTCCTGCAACGTTCCGGCAATGATTCTGCAACGAAACGGCAAAATTGTGGCAATGATCCTGCAAGTCTTCGGAAATATTGCGGTGCGAGATTGCAATCTTTCCACTACTGTATTGCACGGCAATGAGTAGACACTTTTGCTGGGTCGTTGCCACTGAAACATTGCACATCGATTTGCACGCAATATTGCCGAAATATTGTAGGATCGTTGCCAATGGAACATTGCACGGCAACGTTCTTGCAATATTGCTGCAATATTGTAAGATCATTGCCACTCCAATATTGCTACAATATTGTAAGATAATTGCCACTCCAATATTGCTGCAATATTGTAAGATCATTGCCACTCAAATATTGCTGCAATATTGTAAGATCATTGCCACTCCAATATTGCTGAAATATTGTAAGATAATTGCCACTCTAATATTGCTGCAATATTGTAAGATCATTGCCACTCCAATATTGCTGCAATATTGTAAGATCATTGCCACTGCAATATTGCTGCAATATTGTAAGATCATTGCTACTCCAATATTGCTGTAATATTGTAAGATCATTGCCACTCCAATATTGCTGTAATATTGTAAGATCATTGCCACTCCAATATTGCTGCAATATTGTAAGATCATTGCCACTCCAATATTGCTGCAATATTGTAAGATCATTGCCACTCCAATATTGCTGCAATATTGTAAGATCATTGCCACTCCAATATTGCTGCAATATTGTAAGATCATTGCCACTCCAATATTGCTGCAATATTGTAAGATCATTGCCACTCAAATATTCCTGCAATATTGTAAGATCATTGCCACTCCAATATTGCTGCAATATTGTAAGATCATTGCCACTCCAATATTGCTGAAATATTGTAAGATAATTGCCACTCTAATATTGCTGCAATATTGTAAGATCATTGCCACTCCAATATTGCTGCAATATTGTAAGATCATTGCCACTCCAATATTGCTGCAATATTGTAAGATCATTGCCACTCCAATATTGCTGCAATATTGTAAGATCATTGCCACTCCAATATTGCTGAAATATTGTAAGATAATTGCCACTCCAATATTGCTGCAATATTGTAAGATCATTGCCACTCCAATAATGCACGGCAATATAGCAGGAACGTTCCTACAATATTGCAATGCAACCTGCAACAACGCAATATTGCAGCAACGTTCCTGCAACAACGCAATATTGCGGCAACGTTTCTGCAACAACGCAATATTGCAGCAACGTTCCTGCAATACAGCTGCAACGAAGTGTGCTGTATGGGTAATTGGGTTGGCTGCCAGTAATTGGGTCCTTTACCCTAGTGGTTTCTGAAGAAATACAGCGGAATCTCGATAATTGTAAGAGAGTTGGGATGAAGTTGTTCTCGAGGTAACCGATCAGCTCACTTTATCTTTCACTCGAATGAATATAATCGCTTTTTTCTCCGCGATTAAAGGACGATCCATTCGTCCCGAATTTCAAGCGTCTCAGCTGCTCGTAACGCTAAAATGATCCCTGCGAGGAGGAAGTGTTTTACGCGACGAGTTTCGCAACCGCGATGGCGATCGGTTCGCCATGGTTTCTCGCGGTGATTTGCACACAAACCCGTCTGGCATCGCGATGCTTTCGATGGTTTCGCTTTCGATTCATTCGCGATTCAATTAAGCAGTCGTCGCGTCGCTCGTTTTCCATGGGAGAAGATGGCATGAGAGCTTTTTCCTGCGCAATCAATTCAAACGTATCGTGCTCCAACAGCCATAAACCACGAGGAGGGAAAGGTAGCCGCTTCTGGTTGCATGGAACAAAAACTGTATAAAGAAATGCATAGTTATGATTCGAAAAATTGATTAGTATTCAGTAATTAGAGGCATGGTGCACCTAATTATTCCGTCTGACTTGGGTTTGTAACAACACGTAACTTCACCTTACTTCCCTGGTGTACTTACCTGCTTATATGTATGTAGTTACCTTTGTGTTTCTCTTACTTTTCTATTATAATTCAATGTAGGCCTAATGTGATTGGCTGAGACGAGTAACAGCTGATTCTGGAGGTTGCGCTTGTTGTTTGTTGCAACACTATTTTTTAGTCGATTGCACTGATGGATATGGGATGGTGAACTGAATAGTTGTGGGTGGGGTGTTAGGTTTTTGCTAGTAAATCAAGGGACTCGCAGGGAGAAACGCTGCCAACTTCCCATCATGAATAATAAACGAAAACATTCGTGTCGAGTGATGTATTCCGACGGGAGCAGCAAGTGGTTCGAGTTATGGAAGCCTTTTGGCACTTTCTGTTGGATGGCTGTACATTTTCTGCTTCAAGAAACGGGGGGATTGCCGGGGATATAGGAAATTACGTTTCATGATGTTCAGAGATTCAGGTGATAATATTTTGATACTGTGTAGATGTATTTTGGAGCAATTTAAGGACTGGCGTGAATGTTCGTTAAGTTTCTTCTTAAAATCTAGCAGCTCTTAGTGTTTAATGGGAATAGATATGAAAGAAGGTACTAATTCTGGAATTATTTCAGTAATAATAGAGTGGTAATCGTGGTTTATTTCACTTCCAATTGAGTCGTTGTTTTTGATAGTGGGATAAGTCAATTTTTTGGAGAAAATGAGTTACTGGTAGTTTTAGACAGATATACAGTGGGGGACAAAACTATGTGGACACTTATAAAATCGTATAACTTGTTCCAAATTGGTCCAAACAACTTGAGTTTTTTCGAGAAGCTACAAGGATTACTTTGCTATGTGACGTGTTTCGTCGTTTTGAAAAAAGTTGCAATTGGTCGGACTAGCAAAAAAAGAATCGCGAAATTCCCGAAATCAGCGATTTTCGATCTTATTCTACGATCTTTAAGCGTTTATAGCTCACAATCAGAGCAACGTTAACCGATTTTGATTAAATTTTACTTCAATCTGCAAACGGGATTTTTGAATTTTCATTACAGGCTCACAAAAGAAAAGTTTTCAAAAAAGCTAGCTTCTCAAAAAAAAACTCAACTTGTTTGAACCAATTTTGAACAAGTTATACGATTTTAAAAGTGTCCACATACTTTTGTCCCCAACTGTAGATATCCCCTTTTTATATTTATAACCACACAGTCAATTAATACAATATTCTCATCAATTAATAAAAAAAAGTTGTACTGTAAAATGTTATCGCAGGAATGTTTTTTTTGAAAGTGGTATAAGTTCATGTTTTGGCAAAAATACTTTACTATGTTAAGTGTAAAGGAGAAATAAGTTTGTTATTATTAGTCATCTTAACGAAGTAATTTACTTTTCATACTTGTTTATTCATAAATTCATTATAATATAAGGAAGTAAGTAAGTTATGTAGACACGTAGGGGAAAGAGGGGCAAAACCGGGACGTTAAGGATAAAACCTCATAATTCTGACATTATTAACGAAAAAAAGAAATTGAAATTAGGATTCATTAGAATAAACACTTTATTAAATAATAGTATATATCAATTTTTTTACCACAATAACAAATACAAAAAATTACGATTTAAAATATGGTCTGTTTTTACGTACTATACTAAAAACTGACTCTAGCACCTATAACAACGGAATTCGTTCAATTCTTCAGTCTCTCAACCAGTGCTGCCTTCGTGGGCCCACTTACAAGCTGTACACTGCACCCAACCCTTATTCAATTTGGATGAACCATAGGATTCTTGGACATAAATGTAAATGTCTTCACCGTCTTCATCACCACTGTTATCATTATCCTTCCGTATTTTGTTTAATTTTGTAGTTTTCTTTCTCTTTAGTCGTAGTCCTTTATTAAGATTTAGTTTAATATTGATAACTTTCTCTTTATCGGGTACCCGGTTTCATCCCGTACGGTTTTGCCCCAGCATACAATTTTGTAAATATTACGAATTATTAACAACACCAGGGCGAAGTACAAACAAACTGTCTTAGTTATTTACACTTTAATATGCAACAATTAACATAATTCACACAAAAAAGTACTTACCTGAACACTGTCAAAAGTGTCGAAGTTTCTTAACTATCGAAAATTAGATCAGAGCCTTCAAAAACATACAAGTCGGTATAACTTTAGTAAGCACGCTTGTAACACAATCATCTTTTGTTGATGAAGAGTTAATGATGGAGTTTTAAAAATAACAGTACGTCCCGGTTTTGTCCTAATTTCCCCTATGTCTTCATTTTAATTATCATTTTTTACATTAAAAACTACATTTCACAAAAGGCAACTTCGATTAAAATATAAATTTAAAATTGCTTTTGGTTATATTTTTCATAATATGTTATTAATGAAAGTGTTATAAGTCCATTTGTTCTTAAAAAATCGTTTATTTTCTTTAACATTTTTTTTATTATTATAGCATAATAAAATTTAAGAAGTTTATAATTTTAAAAACATTACCCAAATTAATTAACGCATGCGAATATTTTTATCCCACTACAGCACGCAAAGGAGGGTATTGTGTTCATCATTTATGTTTATATGTCCTATGTTACGCTCTAGAGCCTGAACGGATACACCGATTTGGATTTTTAGAATTATCTTGGCGGTACGAATGTTATAGGATATATAATTTTCAAAAAATTAAAAAATGAAATAATTTAAAAAACCTGACTGCTTAAAAAGCGAACTAAAATGATAAACATAATAATATGACAATTTAAATTAACTCAATTGTCTCCAATCGGAGGCCTCAAATCCTTCGATGCAAATGATTTGTCTCGTAGCGTCAAAGGATTCAAGGCCTCCGATTGGAGACAATTGAGTTAATTTAAATTGTCATCTTACTATTATGTTTATCATTTATTTCGCTTTTTAAGCAGTCGGGTATTTTAAATTTTTAATTTTTTTTTAAATTGATTCAAACACAAACCCTTAAATATCTCAATGTATGAATAAATAAACTTATACCACTTTCAAAAACAACGGTTCAATTATTTATAACGGAGAGCAAACCTAAGCCCTCACATCAAATCAAGCCAGTTTCAACTTAAACCCAGCCCATACTCAATCTACACTTCTCTTGGACACAAGAACCTAACCCACACTCCTCTAAAACCCATCGTCACCTCTCCAAACCATCAGAAAAACACAATCCTCCACATGCCCCAGTAAATCCACAAGTCTTCTCCGAGAAGCATCCAAAAACGGCCATAATCTCGGTGTATCATCGCCCCACCCTTCCTCCCGTCTCATTTCACGTGGTTGGACTCGACGTCTCCGCTTCCGTTGGCGAGGATACTCGCGGCTCGCGGCCCGCGAGCCATTTACCATAAGGATTTCCGCTCGTCCTACGCGCGGAATTTTTGCCCGGCAGGCTCCTCTCGCGTGGCGTTTTTTCCTTCCCCCCTTCGTCGCTCGTGTTCCCTTTCAGGCCACTTGAAATCTCTCCGTTTACGTTTGAACGCGGGGTCACGCGCGATACCATCGGCCGATTCAAGCACGAAGGCCAGAACGTTTCTGTCCGCGCTTGTTCTGGGGAAACAATAGCGACGGTTTTTGTTCCACCTCCCCACAGAGAGGGTTCTAGGGAAGTCCACTCGGCAGACTGAACTTTCCACCGCTTTTCCGACCACGCCAGCTCTGGATGCTTGCCGTGGATCACTGGAAAACGTCGTTCATCTGCAAATTCTGAGTAATGTATTCTAACGGATAGGGGAAAGGTGGAATAGTTGATCAGCAGGGATACATGATCACATCAGTTTTTTTATTAAAATATTGGAAATTTGTACCTGCTGTCATGTTATCAATGTTTGCATTATTACAACACTTGACGCTGAAGTTTTCTTTTGGGAATATTGAATAATGTTGTTAGAAGCTTCGATCTTAGTGGCAGCCAAAAAGTAAATATTACGGTCACCTTGTTCTTTTTTCTTTTTGAGTGAATCTTGGGTTTCAACGATTTAAAATATATTAAGTGAAAACAGCAATTGTTGGACTATTAATGCTATTTATTGATTGATCTAAATATTTAAGCTAAATTTTTTATTTTTAATCTGTTTCAAATCGAGTGCATTGGGGGACATTTGATCGGTGTGTGAGGTGGGATACTTGAACAGCTGAAAATGCCCCAAAGAGAACCATAGAACGGCTAATGAAATATAAAAATGTGGCAAAAAAAGTGGGATGAAAAATCTTTTCTTCATCATCATCTTTATGATATCTGAGTGAAATGTCATTTAAGAATGTATTTATGTTGTTTTATATCAGAGAGTTTAATTTTTTGCTTTTATTTTTTCAGTAATTCTTTCAAGTTAGTTTATTTTCTTTTTATTTTTCCCTTTATTTAATATTATTGTCAAAGATAATAAATATTTTTTAGAAAGTTAATGTGTTATTTACTCTTAAAGTTCACTTATCAAGTCTCCCCTTCAGTGAGGGGATACTTGTGCATGACGTCACTGTCAGAAAATGTTTAAATTCAATCATTAAAATTAGTTTTCAACTCTCAAATTTGTACAAGTGTATTGACAATACTTTAAAAATCACAACTGAAATAATTAAATGCAAACAAAGCAAACCATTATTATTATTTTAATATAAAAGCAAAACCGGGATCAACTATCCCACCCTTCCCTTACTACTTAGTACTTGCAATATGCTGTGAGACTTAACAGACACTGTAAGCAATTAGAAAGCTCTATCACTAATTGTGCTTAGAACCCGCAAAAAGTACCGAGATTAGTGACTAAGAATAAATACACTCACTTCTAACTAGAAACCCAAAGACCTCGATAAAAATCGAGAAATCAAGTGTCTTCCATCCGAATAGAAATCTCCAGCATCCCCGAGGAGCAGATATTTCCCTACAGTTCCCTATCCTCGTTCCAAAGACAACCCAGAATTCCGCAAGGGCGTAAAAGAGTGGTATCGTATTTTTATTGGGATTTTACGCGGCGGTTTATGAACTTATCCCCCCCCGCGCGAAATTTCCATTTTCCCTGGTCGATTCTCCCCGCGCAACAAAAGGGCGCGAGATAGAGAGGTCGTAAAAACGGACGGCGCCTTGGAGGTGGCTCGGCAGCCCGTGAAACGTAGTCAAAGTTTTAAAGGGCAGTTAAATTTCGAGCGAGTTAAGCCGGAGCATTGTAACGGCGCGTGCCAGGCGTGGGGTTGGCCGTAGGGGCTGGGACGAGGGATGATGGATGTACGACGTTCGTACGTAACCCCTTCTCAACGAACGGCTGGCGGGTTTTAAAGGGCCTCACGGTGGGCGTAGTGGGAAATCCGACGCGTATCGCTTTTTTCCTCGCGATTTTCACTTTGTGAGAAACCGGCCACGCGCCCCTATGATTTATCAACTAGATTTCGAATGGTGGTCCTCGTTGCTCCAAGTCAGACTCCAACTCTGACTCACTCAAGGATTTAAACCTCTATCTTGGAGTATTCAGTTTCCAACAGTTTAAAGTGTATTATTTCTCTGCTTTTCGAAAATACAAGCCCTGACCTATACAGCACACTTCGTTGCAGCTATATTGCAGGAACGTTGCTGCAATATTAATAAAGGTTACATTGCAATATTGTAGGAACGTTTCTGCAATATTGTCGTGCATTATTGGAGTGGCAATAATCCTACAATATTGCAGCAATATTGCAAGAACGTTGCCGTGCAATGTTTCATTGGCAACAATCCTACAATATTTCTGCAATATTGCGCGCACATCGACGTGCAATGTTTCACTGGAAACGATCCTACAATATTTCGGCAATATTGCGCGTAAATCGATGTGCAATGTTTCAATGACAACGACCCACAGTGGGGAAATTTTGTGATTTTATGGCCAAAACCACAGAAATGAAATTTTTGAATTTTACAAATTTAATACAAATGTCAGTTGAAGAACTATATTCATTTTCGTGGTCAAAACCTCAAAACATATTTTTAATATATAAAATTCAGCAGTTTTATATTCTGATATATGAGAAACTAAATTATCCGAAAAACAGCACTTACAGAAATTACGAAGGATAAAGATATTTTATATTTTACATTTATACACTTAAACCTATGAAATGCGCCTGTAATTAAAATTCAAAAATCCCTTTTGTAGATTTAAGTGAGTTTTATACATGCTGAAAATTTCATCAAAATTAATTATCGTTGCTAATCTCGAAGGCCCATACAGCACACTTCGTTGCAGGTGTATTGCAGGAACATTGCTGCAATATTGCGTTGTTGCAGGCTGCATTGCAATATTATAGGAACGTTCCTGCAATATTGCCGTGCATTATTGGAGTGGCAATGATCTTACAATATTGCAGCAATATTGCAAGAACGTTGCCGTGCAATGTTCCATTGGCAACGGTCCTACAATATTTCGGCAATATTACGCGCAAATCGATGTGCAATGTTTCAGTGGCAACGACCCAGCAAAATTGCCCACATATTGCCGTGCAATACTGTAATGGAAATATTGTAGAAACAGTACAGCAATATTCTGAAGCAACTATGACTTTGACGAAATTTGAAATATGACGTCGAGTAGATTATACAGCATGTTTCATTTAACTGGATATGCTAGAATTTCTCGTTGGCCGTTTTTATTGCCGGTTCGTTGCAGAATCATTGCTGGAACGTTGCAGGACTACATGTTTGCAATGCTGCCGCAACATTGTAAAAATACACACCTGCAATATTGCGAAGGCGGACATAGGACTGAACCTGCAATGTCTCTGCAATGTTACGGTGCAACATTGCAATATTGCAGAGACGTTGCTGCAATGTTATGGTGCTGTCTGTTAACAGACTCCCTAGTAGAAATTTGTCTCGTTTTTCCCTATTTCTGGTGAGGTAATAGCCAGGCTTGGATAGGAAAAAACTAGAAAGGAAAAACTAATCAAATTCTGCCTAAAACCCAGTCTGTAAAACTGGAATAGTTGTAATCCGACTCTGGCTAACTAGTTCACATCCAGTTTTTCCCTTTTAATTTATTTTTTTTTTAATTTAATTCAGATATTGGGTGACGGAGAATTCGACAATAAACGTTCGCTAGTTTTAAGCTAGTTTTCCTTACTAGTTTTAAGCTAGTTTTCCCTACCAGTTTTTCCACACTATCGCCTGGGAGGGAAAAGCATTACATGACTAGTAGGGAACTAGTATGGATTCCTAGTAGGGCGCTAGTTGCACCAAGGGAAAAACTAACTAGTGCCCCACTTTTTCCCCAGTTGTATTTGAGCTTTTCGAGGTGGCTAGTTGTCATCCACCACCCATCTTTGCCACCGAATTTTCCACAAATTCCAACCTCGAAACCAAGTCGATTCAGGGCTGCAAATCCACTTGCTCGCGTTTCCTCTGTTAAGAGCAGATTCCATGCCCTCCTCTGTTCTGTTGCAGCGACGCAGCGCCTTTCATGGCGAGCGCTGATGTAGAGGCTGTTTTCCAGGATAACTAGCGTTCCATTGGCGGAGCAGAGTCGCGCGCAAACTTGGTCATCGACGGGGCTCTCTCATGGGTATCGAGCACGGTGTTACAGTTGTCACTGTCATAGCCGATTGGGACCATTGAAATGGTAAAGAGGGGCGGCCGACAAGCGGCAAGCACGCCTCCTGTCATTTCGATACAGCACACGCGGAAGCGAGCCCAGCCGCGCCAGTCGTCTTCCATCGACCATCATTTACTTTTTTTTTTCTGTTCCACCGACAAAGGGAGGCTGTTTCCTCTTTGGCTCGCGATGAATGCCACCGAGGGACAGAGAAAAGTAGCCGCGCTGTTGTCAGCTCCGCCGCTGGAGCTTCGATTTTCTTCCACTTGCTGATCTTCGAGAAATAGAATCGCGTGCTATTGCAACTTTCAGCTTCTAAGTTCTAACAGATTTCGTAGGCTTTTCTAGTGTTTCGAGTCGCGCAAAGTTGTCAATCTCTCGGGAGTCAATATTTTTCCCATGCTCCTGTTTCCACTGCGCTGAAATACAAATTGCAACAGCAAAGTCTTCTTAAACATAGAAAGGGGTGGACGAGCACGTCCCCTTGAGCTCGCGTTACAAATTGACCGATCGTCCAGAGGCTGCCACCCCCTTTCCAACCCTTCCTGGGCCATATTGTCGCCGTCACGTATCGCCCCGTCTACTTGGAGTATTTCACACGCGTCACGGCCTCCCCTGTAAAATTTTAAACTAGGAAAGGGTTTCCAGTCGGCATCCAGTTACTTATTTATTGGCCCATTACCTCGTTACCGTTATTGTGTCGCTTTCGGAGGCGGCCGGCTCTAAACCACGTCGATTTATCTGGAAAATTTAATTCCCAGGGACGTTGTCCCGTCGCTATTCAATTTCTCAATCGAAAGTGTAAAGAATGGACGAAGAAACGCCCTCTTTTTCGAGGCATATTCGCTCCAACGAGGCTTGATTCGTATAAAAATTCGAGTCCTTGGATCGTTTAAATGTTGGTGGTAGTTGGATTACCTAAATTGTATAACAACCCCTTCGCCAGGGGACGATAATAGGACGTTTGTGGGGCGATAACTAGGGTAAAGAACACAGTTGTTGGCCACCTGACAGTGATTGGCCTTTTTTTGAGAAATATATGAATATAAAGAAATACCAATGGTATGCCTTTTTTTAATGAACATATTCCTATTCCTTGTACTTTCTTGCTTCGAATGTAATCAATATTTCTCCACTCTTTATATACTGTGATTATATATAAATGCAAATAAGATGACTCGGCTTTGAAGCTTGGAAATTACAGCGATTTAATAAAAAAACTGTAAGAGTGCAGTTGAAAGTTTGTGAATAGTTTAATGTATTTATGATATGTATATCTCTCATATTCGGTTTATATTGATAAATGAAAGTTGAAACTTTATAAAAGAATTATTTATTTGTTAAATTTATACATATATTGTGAAAAATACCGGGGGCCAACAACTGTCATATGAATAATGTTGCATGACAGTAATTGGCCAGGCGGCCAGTGACTTTTTTTAACCATGTTAATGGTGAAACAGTAATTAGCCCCCTGTTAAAAACATAAATAAACACAACAAATACATACATAACAAAATATATCCATTTTTATTGTATAATTTTAATCTTATATCTATCACCAAATCAAGTAACATTTTCTTTTAGGTTATATTATGTATCAAATAGCGGCCAATCATTGTCGAACCGATTGGATGATGAATAATGTTGAATGATAGTAATTGACCGGGCGGCCAGTGACTTTTTTTAACCATGTTAATGGTGAAACAGTAATTAGCCACTTTTTAAAAACAGAAATAAACACAACAAATACATACATAATAAAATATATCCATTTTTATTGTATAATTTTAATCTTATATCTATCACCAAATCAAGTAACATTTTCTTTTAGGTTATATTATGTATCAAATAGCGGCCAATCACTGTCGAACCGGTTGGACAATTACTGTCTTGATCATGCCAACAACTATATTTCTTCGTAGGAAACACATTTTTTGCATATTTTTATACATTCTTGATTTTTTTCTATAAAATCTATTTATTTTTAGATTATTAGGGGTTTTTCGTACTTATTTATATTGATTTCCATTTCAAATTTACTAAATTCGCATTTATAATTTATTATTTATGTGACACTATTACTTAAGTGGCCAACCATTGTACTCTTTACCCTACCCGGTATCGATGAGCCGCGTCGAAAAGTCGCCACAGCGTCCCCCTGCTTGCTCGGACGCTGGCGAAGATGATCGACTCAGTTCATTATCTACTTAATGGGGTGAGAGGAGGAGCCGTGGAGATGCTCGTTTCCCATGTCGACGGACAAAAAGGAAGCTCGTCAAACGAGGGTGGCCCTCTGTTTACGATACCAACTACCCACTGTGCGCTCTGGTGTCGATTAATCGCGGTCCTGGCAACTGGACTGTGACTAAAGTGCCAATGCTCGGTGACTTTTATCCTCAGTGAGCGCGCGATCATGGCACAGAGAAATATACTCCACTATTATTCTGTAGAACAAACTAAAAGGGAGCTACGAGATTCTTTAAATTTCTTAGTAGGATAAACGCACCAATAAATGGACACTTAAGGCTAGTGAATAAACAGTTTTATAAAATTATGTTTGCAGCGCGATTGATTTCAGGTGTTGGAAAAATTGTTTGGATATGGAGCGAGAAACTATATAGAAGAAGTCTCTAATTAATTAGGGTAGGTGTGCCGTTTGTGGCCATTGTACTGTTTTTGGCCATGTGCATAATTATCGCGGTTTTCTTAGCTTGATATGCTTGCGGACACATAATTATATGTAGAATTTCATACCGTAAATATTTTGTTTAGTATACTGCCAGAAATATAAGGTTACATTTATTACTTACATGAAAAACATTATATTTTTTAAGAAGTCTGTAAACGGTTCGCTGTTCTTGTAATAATCGTGAAGGATATACGGTAAGTAAAATTCCCATATTTACAAATCAAAGTATGTTAATATATAAATTATGGTAGATATAGGTTAAATGTAGTTGCAAAATTATTCGTAAAGTATAAAATTATGAAATTCAATTCACTATTACGAAGAAAATTATGTGGCAAGAAATGGTAGATACAATATTTTAATAAATTTTCTATTTCTGGCCATCCGGTGGCCAAAACAGATACAATATAGGGTAAAGGACCCAATTACTGTCACCTTAAGCTATTTTACTTAAAATAACGAGTAACTAAACTATAGTATATAATCTATAATATAGATTATAGGTTGAATTATTAACTTGTTTTCTTTCTTTTGTTGTTATCTGCTGTATTTGCAATAAAGACGTTTAATAATAATAATAATAATAATAATTACATAATTCTTTTTGTGTATGACTTTACAACGTTTGTTTATTTGTTATTTTAAGTAAAATAGCTTAAGGTGACAGTAATTGGTTAGGTGTCAGAAATTGGGTCCTTTACTCTATTATCCAGTTGTGGCCACCTCATGGCCAGAAATGGAAAATTTATTAAAATATTGTTCTATTTTCTGCCAACATGCTTTTTTAAATCTGATGGCTGAAGCTGTTATATAAGACTGATCAATTTTGCTATGTATGTAAATATGTAAGTACGTGGAAATGTTATTTTCAAATAAAAGTAATAAAATAAAAAATTGTTGCCGTAGGGTAAAGGACCCAATTACTGACACCTAACCAATTACTGACACCTTAAGCTATTTTACTTAAAATAACGAATAAACTATAGTATATAATCTACAGTATAGATTATAGGTTGAATTACATAATTGTTTTTGTGTATGACTTTACAACGTTTATTTATTCGTTATTTTAAGAAAAATAGCTCAAGGTGACAGTAATTGGTTAGGTGTCAGTAATTGGGTCCTTTACCCTATACTGTATTTGTCTTAAATCCTTTTACTTAAATCCTACCTTATTTCAAATTTATTTAAACCCGTTATACTAAATTTTGAAAGTGGCCAAAACAAGTACCAAATATGGCCAAAACTAGGGTGCAAATGGCCACAAACGGTGAAAAATGGATTTCTTATATTTTCTAACTTTATTAATTCTTTAACGATTTCTCTAGTTAATGGTAATTTAGACATTAATAGTAAAGATAGTGTAAAATTTAGTAAAGCTTATACTTTCCTGATTTTAAGTACAATTTTAAAGACAATTACGATGAAAGTCACTGAAATCCTTAAAGTGGCCACAAATGGCCCATCTACCCTAGTTGTTTATTTTAATAACTTATTTTACTCATTTTAATAAAAAATGTCCATTCACTGGTACAGTAGGGGACAAAAAAATTACCACTTTTTCGAACCACCCTACTTCTATTACTGTTCAATATCAAATCAAAACTGCGGTATGTACCTAATATACATATTCTGAAAGAGAATTAAAAGCTCTATAAACCCCAGTTACAGTTGAATTTCTTTAACTAACAAACAAAAACCCTATTTAACATTAAGCAAGACAACACACTTTTAAATCCAACAAAAGTTACCGCTTTTGAACATTAATAAAAAAAATCTAATATTTTGTGGGGGACACCTTTTGCTTTTAGGACAACCTGAAGAGTTACTGATCGTGGTAACTTCTTTGTCGGTCCCAAAAATATGTTACCCTGTTCAATGGCATATAACACTTTTGTGTGTTTGTTAAATAAATTCAACTTTAACTGGGTTTCATACAGCTTTAAATTCTCCATCAAAATATGCATATTAAACATACCACAGTCCCAAATTTATGCTAAAAAATAACAAAAATAAAACAAATCGAAAAAGTGGTAACTTTTTTGTCCGCTAGTGTACGTGTTCACTTACTGGTACCTCCACGCTCCCTTCCGCTATTCCCACAGAATTCGCTCTGCAGAATGCCGCCCACTTTCCCACCTTTGCTCGAGCATGCGCACTGGAGGCCGCAGTATCCCTCGGTTCACCTACAATTTGGAAATCAGCTTCTCCACCTTCCAATCTTTCGAGCCCTCTGAACTTATTACTAAGCAGAAAAAAGGGTGAGAAGGTTTAGTTTGATCCAAGGGGATGCTTGGAGGGTGCAGCAGCGGGTGTACGAAGTTAAACCGCGCTAATTCGACGCACAAGGGGGATAATTCCAGCAACCCTATGCGGATCCCATGACAGAGTTGGCGTCAACGGTGGGTGTGTTTGTTTTATGTACACGGATCAAGCGAGATAATGCTCGAATCCCATAATACTCGATTTTCTTACCCTGTTCCCATGGCGTGCGGCCAGCAGAGTTTCCATGACAAACGCAGAAATTATTCTGTCCCTAATCGAACTAGAAAAACAATCGACGATTCGTCCGACACTGATTCTTGCCAATTTCTGGGTGCAAACTTGGCCGTATTTCTTGAATAGGGGAAAGGTGGGATAGTTGATCATCGGGGATACATGATCATATCAGTTTTTTAATTAATATATTGGCAATTTGTACTGGAAAATGTTTAAATTCAATCATTAAAATTAGTTTTCAACTCTCAAATTTGTACAAGTATATTGATAATATTCTAAGAATCACAACTTAAGTAATTAAATACAAACAAAGCAAACCAATATTATTATTTTAGTAAAATAGCAAAACTGTGAACAGCTATCCCACCTTTCGATAATTTTAAAATTAAAATTTCGACCGGAAATATTAAATAAAGTGGTATCGGCGCACTGATTCGGTCACTATACAACGATTATTTTATTTATTTAAAAATAAAATAAAGTATCACAGCTATTTGGCAATTAATTATAAAGCAATCCGACGTTTCGGTTCTTGATTTGAACCCTCCTCAAGGAAAGTGAGATTAAATGTATAATATTGTGTTTGCTGATGAAAAATCTGTCAAATAGCTGTGATACTTTATTTTATTTTTAAATAAATAAAATAATCGTTGTATAGTGACCGAATCAGTGCGCCGATACCACTTTATCCCACCTTTCCCCTATATCAAGGAAGGCAGTTGCGAATAGGAAGGATATGGTACATGCCACAGTGCTAAAGAAATGAAGAATCTATATAGGTACCAATACAGCACATTCTCATTGCAGCAAAGTTGTAGGATGGTTGCAGTGCAAGATTGCAACGTTTCACGCAACGTGGCCGCAACTATGCAGCAATAATTCTATGTCCGCCCCGTGCAATGCTGCACGGCAACTTTGAGGCAACATTGCACGGCAACTTTGCGGCAACGTCGCACGGGGCGGAAATAGCAATATTGCTGCAAAACTCCTACAACGTTGCGACAATAGTCGTCCAACGCTTCTGCAATATTGCAGGAACATATCCCTGAAACGTGCCCCCAATATCGTCGCGTTATTGCGCAAACGTTAAAGGTAAATATGAGGAAAGTGAATTAAGGGGGTCGTCTGGTGTGACGGCCGTTTTTTTCGCTTTTTTGGGGATTTATTTTTGACGAACCATGAAAACACATTACGTTGGAATTTTTACTACATATTTATTAACATTTGAACAGTTATTCAGAATGTTTAGAAGTTAAAATATGGAGTGGAATTGACTTTACACAGATCAGTTGCGAAAAAAAAGTTGGTCGACGGCTGACATGATTCCGGCTGTCCTGCTCATCTGAAATCAAAAAGTCAAACGGCACATTAATTTGTAGACTTGTGGCTATAGCCGGTACCAGAATGAAGTCAAAATATTGGAAATTGAAACGATTTTCGTCATTGACGAAATCGTAACTTTATTTTCGTCATTGACGAAATCGTAACTTTATTTTCAAAACTGTGCCAAACATTAAATTTCCAATATTTTGACTTCATTCTGGTACCGGCTATAGCCACAAGTCTACAAATTAATGTGCCGTTTGACTTTTTGATTTCAGATGAGCAGGCAGGACAGCCGGAATCATGTCAGCCGTCGACCAACTTTTTTTCGCAACTGACCTATGGAAAGTCAATTCCACACCATATTTTAACTTCAAAACATTCTGAATAACTGTTCAAATGTTAATAAATATGTAGTAAAAATTCCAACGTATTGTGTTTTCATGGTTCGTCAAAAAAAAATTCCCCAAAAAAGCGGAAAAAATCGGCCGTCACACCAGACGACCCTCTTAAATTACAATAAACATTAACCATTAAATATTCATATATTTATATCTCAACATCATTAATACAAATATCACTAATAACAATATGTGTTAAATTCTTAAAAAAAAATATCTACAATATGTCGCTGCAACGACGCGGGAAAATTTAAGGCACGTTTTGTCCGAGTTTCCCTACATAGATGTGGCATGTGTCCCTCGATTCAATCATTTTTCACTGCTGCCAGTATCATTCGTCATAGTTCCAGTTACTATGTAACGGTTGCTTCAAGATAGTGTTCCAGTGCATGTTAGATCTAGGTACGATACTTGCACGTTACATCCAGATTGCGCAGATACAAAAATATATGGGCCTGTAACACACGAACTGTCTTTTCGTTTGTTAAGTAACCGCATACCTCATGCTCGGTTGAACATTCGTCGAATTCAGGAGGAATCCTTTCGCGTTCCTCCGCATTGCCCAAGTAAAATATATATTTCCACGGTCCCGTGGGCGTCGAAATCTTCGTTTCCCAATCTATTCCGCAGGCTTTTCTGGTTGTTTACTCGGTCCTTCCGCGATACAGATCCCTCAGGATCAACAAACACGGCGCAACAACAAAATCCAGAGCCAATAGGGGAGCGTTAATGGAATTTACGTGGCGTTTTATCGCGCCGTAAATTCCGCGCGGAATTCCGTGGAATATGCCGCGTCTGAAGAATGCACGGCCGTGTTCATTACGGTTAATGACTGCATAAATTATGCGCTTACAACGTGGAATTAACGATACGTTCGAGGGGCCCGAAGGTGGAGCCGAGGCCTCGTGGTTCCGCGAGCGGGCCCAACGAGTATTCGCCCGGGCGAAATTAGAATTCGGCCAGTGGCAGGTGATACGCAACGCTTGCTGAATAAACGATAAACCTGGCCGGGAGCAGCTCTGTGTCGACACGTGTAAATGTGACGAGGAGTCTGGGAGCGGAGGGATCGCGGATCGGAGTGTCGCAATACCTGGACACGCATCGACGTGGCTGCGAAGGAAGAAGCTCGCGTTACGTGCTGCTTTCCTCGTGTTCGATCGCGAGGCAAGATAGAGCGCTATTGTGTTTTACGGTTTGGCAATGCTTGGTGATGCTGGTGTAACGCTAGAAGTTATGACTCTGGAGTCGTATGATGGGATTATGATGGGGATGTGGTACATGGTTGAGTGTTGTTGCTGTGCTTCTAGCGACCTGGGAGTCGATAGTAAGTGTTGGAGATGCAAGATGATACTTAGGGGATAATAGTAGGTACTAGAAAATTCGAGTGAGTATTTCAAGATATAGTAGACTGAGCGTCAATTATCCGAAGTGCTTGGGACCGAGGTGGTTCGGAAATTCGAATTATTTGGATAATCGAAGTGTTGGGAGAATGAAACATGCATGTACTTTACGCAGTTTATAACTATGGGAATTATAACTAAAATTACTTATTTATTACAAGAGTACTACTGCGTTTATTTATATTACGTAAAAGTCAATTAATCAATCGGCACCGCTGCAGTGGTTCGAAGAAATGGTGGGGATAGCAATGATGCAGCATTGGATTGGATAATTAACTGTTTGGTTAATCGAGGTTCGGGTAATTGATACTCTACTGTACTAGGATCCGCGAGTGCATATTAGTATTAGGGGAGAGGTGCTATAAAAGGAACAGGTTTTAAATGGGACAAATCGAATTATCAAAATTCTAAACGCATTACTCATGCGAGTTATTTTCTTGTTTATGGCAATACTAGTGACCTGTCATTTTACGCAAACTTCACTGCGGTGCCACTTGCAATAGAGTAGTAATCCGCGGTTGATGTTTTTCGGCAGTGAAAGAAAAATTTTCGTTGGTTTTCTGTGTCGTTTTTTGAGATCAAGATATATGCAATGTGTTGAAATGTTGTATCATTAAAATAGCCTGTATTAAACCGAGTTGAAAATACTTAATAGGGAAGCTTAATTGATTATTTTCTTTGTTTTGAGGTTATTTTATATTAAACTCAGTTCTAGTCTTAAATGGCACAGTATAATAAGTAGAATGGGACGACCGTTTCATGGCTACCCCTCTCATACTAGGGTTGGGACTATTCGAATAATTTAATATTCGAATATTTGACAAGTATTCGAATGCTACGAATACACTTTGAATATTTGCAAGATTTCACCCTGACAAACGAACCTAAAGAACTTGGATTATAATTCTCACCCTACTATTCAAATAAATCAGTATTCTAATACTTAAATATTCGTATAGCATTTGAATACTTGGATATTCGAATTACATTTGCCAAATAATTGAGCAACTGAAGTATTCGAATATTCGAATACCGAAAAATCCGGCAAATAGTCCAATTATTTTACTTTCCTGTGAAGGTATTAGTGTATCATCTGATACATAGATGACATTGGTTTAAATTATCAATTATTAGTCGATGGCGTATTGTTTAAAATTTAACAATTAATAAAGTAACTATTCAAGGCGACAAACTTTAGCGTAAAAAATTAATAATAAAATCATTAATCTGCAATATGAAAACGTACCTACCTATTTTAGTACAATTGATCTCATTTGTGTTCAAGTAGAATTTAATTCTAAACTATTTTATTATTTAAGTGTTTTATAGATTTTTTATATACGCACTTATATTTACCACTCGTGGGTATTCCTATGTTGAACTTAATTTGTAAGTCATAAATTTGATAAAAAATATTACTTTATAACTAAAAGAAGCTGCTAAAGCATTAACGATAAGTCACACTCTATGAAGATAGTAAAAAATATTAATAATTTATAGTACAGAGAATTTTTTTCATAGATTCCATTTTTTGAATCATTAAGATTTACAATTATAATTGTAATACTTAATAAGTTCATTTTTATCCACGTGTCCCTTTCATGACTTATAATGTCCCATTTAAAACCACCTAGTCCTTAAAGGGACATTTCCCACTTATTTGAAAATCTAAGATTCTGTTATTTTCTATTACAATTTATAAGTGTCTAATATACTTTTATTGAAGGGAATTAAACACGCTTTCTATTGGTGTACTTGTTTTTTAAATACCTATAACAATATTATCAGAGATCGACGCTAAACAAAAGCACATCTCCCCTACAACACGTTTGATACCAGCAAACAGCGAGTCTAGGATCCGAAGTAGTAAAGAGTCCCGACGTTCCACGCGTATGGGCCCCTCGAAGCATCGTCCCGAAGCTTCGGGCCTTTTTCCTTTTAATGCCGGAAACAGATGGGCGCGAGATCATTAGGAGCAGATTAGAGTTCCGTTGCCAATTAAAATTTTCGTGAAACGGCCAACGGTCGAGGCAGCGTGCGTAGGAACGTTACTGTTGCACAAGTAGTAGCCCTGTAATTGCTGGATCGCCACGCCACACCGCGCCGCGGTCGTGTGGACGACATCGTCGATCAGCGACGATAGGATCGATGTCGCCTCGCGAGGAATTACGATTCCTCGTTTCCCTCGACAGTCGGTTCCCCTTCTGCCGTCACGCGCCTCTTCCTCCTCGATAACACGATCCCCAAGATTCTGATTTTAATTCATTTCTTACCGCGCTGCGTATACCCACACAGCATAACATTGCAGCAACGTCTCTGCAATATTGCGGAGGAAGATTGCAATGTTGCACCGTAACATTGCAGAGACGTTGCAGGTTCAATCCTATGTCCGCCTTCGCAATATTGCAGGTGTGTATTTTTGCAATGTTGCGGCAGTATTGCAAACATGTAGTCCTACAACGTTCCGGCAATGATTCTGCAACGAAACGGCAATAAAAACGGCCAACGAGAAATTCTAGCATATCCAGTTAAATGAAACATGCTGTAGAATCTACTCCACGTCATATTTCAAATTTCGTCAGAATCATAGTTGCTTCCGAATATTGCTGTACTGTTTCTACAATATTTCCACTACAGTATTGCACGGCAATATGTAGGCAATTTTGCTGGGTCGTTACCACTGAAACATTGCACGTCGATTTGCGCGCAATATTGCCGAAATATTGTAGGATCGTTGCCAGTGGAACATTGTACGTCGATGTGCGCGCAATATTGCCGAAATATTGTAGGATCGTTGCCAGTGGAACATTGTACGTCGATGTGCGCGCAATATTGCCGAAATAGTGTATCGTTGCCAATGGAATATTGCACGGCAACGTTCTTGCAATATTGCTGGAATATTGTAGGATCATTGCCACTTCAATAATGCACGGCAATATTGCAGGAACGTTCCTATAATATTGCAATGCAACCTGCAACAACGCAATATTGCAGCAATGTTCCTGCAATACACCTGCAACAAAGTGTGCTGTATGGGCCTTCGAGATTAGCAACGATAATTAATTTTGATGAAATTTTCAGCATGTATAAAACTCACTTAAATCTACAAAAGGGATTTTTGAATTTTCATTACAGGCGCATTTCATAGGTTTAAGTGTATAAATGTAAAAAATAAAATATCTTTATCCTTCGTAATTTCTGTAAGTGCTGTTTTTCGGATAATTTAGTTTCTCATATATCAGAACATAAAAGTGCTGAATTTTATATATTAAAAATAAGTTTTGAGGTTTTGACCACGAAAATGAATATAGTTCTTCAACTGACATTTGTATTAAATTTATAAAATTCCAAAATTTCATTTCTGTGGTTTTGGCCATAAAATCACAAAATTTCCCCACTGTGGGCCGTTGCCATTGAAACATTGCACGTCGATTTGCGCGCAATATTGCCGAAATATTGTAGGATCGTTTCCAGTGAAACATTGCACGTCGATGTGCGCGCAATATTGCCGAAATATTGTGGGATCGTTGCCAGTGAAACATTGCACGTCGATGTGCGCGCAATATTGCAGAAATATTGTAGGATCGTTGCCAATGGAACATTGCACGGCAACGTTCTTGCAATATTGCTGCAATATTGTAAGATCATTGCCACTGCAATATTGCTGCAATATTGTAAGATCATTGCCACTGCAATATTGCTGCAATATTGTAAGATCATTGCCACTCCAATATTGCTGCAATATTGCAGGAACGTTCCTACAATATTGCAATGCAACCGGCAACAACGCAATATTGCAGCAACGTTCCCGCAATACAGCTGCAACGAAGTGTGCTGTATGGGTAGAGTACGTACAATTTCCACTGTATTTTTAAGGAACAGGTTTCTGGCGCACTAAAATGATGTCGATTGTAACGGCGCGCAAATTGTAACAGTTTATTTCTCCCTCCGACACGATTTCACGTTCGACCACTTGTGAACCCCTGGCCGGCGTTAAAAGGGCGGTTAACTCGGGGATGCTGGTTATTTAATCTCTAATCCCGACACTCGAGGGTGACTCCGTCATCGATAGCCCAGATTTGCCTGTTCACCCTACGAAATCATTTTCGGGGGATGTGCCGCGCGCCACGGGCTCCCTGATCGATTCCACCACTCGCCACCCCTCGTAGCAACCGATCGTGCGTGCAAAAATAGCCTCCCATTAATCGCATCAGGCTTTTGCTCTGGCCAAAATTCTGCTTGAATCTCTGCAGTTAGGAAGTGTTGGAAGCACACCCAGCCCAGTGTCTGCACTGTCTATCGCCATAAAAACTGAATGGAGAGTGGAGGGGCCCGATGAAGAAAGTGTGACTGGCCTACGGGCGAAAGTTGCGCATAGCCAAATAACAGCTTGCGCCGGTCAGTTCCCGGCGTGTTATTAAATCCTGAGTTGCGACTCACGAATGACACGTAGCTAAGATTTACGATTACACTACCTCTGTGATTAGTTCTTCGCCCCTGCGAGGAGGATTTACGCTTTTCGAGCCCTCTACCCCCTTTGTTTTCCTCTTCCATCCACAACCTAAACCTAGAACCCTCGACTCGCACCTTCTTGAAGAACCTCCCACCCATCCACCTTGTTCCTAGTCATGAAAATGTCCCGTAGAAAAATAAAAATACTCCGTCGCGCAGACTTCTGTAAAGAATGTAAAATGTAAAAACCGTCGGGCGTCAGATGAGACCAGTAGGCTCGCAACCGTTTACAATGGCCTCCCGGCGAGCATTTTCTCACCAGAAGTTGCGCAAGAATTTTTCACCGTGCCTGTGGTTTCATCGTTCCTTTAATTAGAACTGACGCAACCCGCGTCTGGCTGGCCGACACGTGAGAAAACGAAAGTCCTTTTTACGACCTCGTTCCACTGGGGTCAGATTTTCCATTTTTCATCGAGGAGGGCGGGAGGAAGGTGGTGCCTGCGACCGGGCCTCAGCTCCGCGCCGGAATGATCAAGACATAAAGACTCTCATTACCGCGTCCCAACCGTCGGGCCAATTAATTTCTGCCCGAAATAATGAACGCTCATCTAATTACCTGAGAAAACGGACTGTTTACCCGTACGGAATCGTCGCTGATGATCGCGTGGATTCACTGACCGGGGCCTCATCAAATTAGTCCGAACGGGAGCGAATTATGCGGGCGATTATTCGCGCTCGGTTGGCAGAAGTCCTCGCTGATCTCGGATCTCGCTCGAATCGGGGCGAAGAAATCGCTCGGGCTGCTTCGTTTTATGCGGACACGAGGAGAACACGAGTTTATCGCCTGTGTAGTAGCCGAGATACGCGAATTTCATGTTTGTTTGATTAGAAAATTGCAACTTGTTTAAGTGCCGAGTGTTTTAGACAAGGATTTCCCGAGGAAAGTCTCGCTTCGTTCTCGAAATCTAATTACCACTTTCCCACAAACTATGAACGGTCACCCTCGGCCCAAAATTTATGCTCAGAGGTTCGCCAAAGTCAGCTCCAGCGTAATGTCCTAAAAAAGGCAACATTCGAGGAGACTTGATCCAGATTCTCACAGAGATCAGCACGCTTACAGGATAATAAGGCTAATCGGATGTCTGGTGGCTAGCGTAACGAAAGACGGCTAACATATTGTCCTGGTTGGGGATGGTCCTCGTCGGAACGTCTGTATGGGGTCGACCCCCCATGGGAACATTTCACACCGGTAACCACCGCGAGCCCCCCTCTAGTTTTGGTTACGCGAGGTCGATTTAGTTAGGGATGGTTTCCTCGCTGATTTATAACGCATTGGAGCCAGAGTATCGCGAGCTCTCGAGATCCTTCCACCCTTTATCGTTCCTTGGCATCGTTCTTCCCCCTATGGGGGAGGGGTCAAGGTGCCCCATCGATAAGCACACAGTATTCATCTTTCGATAGTGCGCTGCCGGGCCACGCGAATAAATTCGACTCCTCGAGTTCTGGCACTTCCTGTTGCATCGGAGGATCTTTTCTAGGCCCTCTTTCTCCGAGCTCTGAGGATTTGTAGGAAAACTCTGAGGGATGATGGTGTTGTTAGGTGGTACCCTACAAGAGGGGACATTGGTTAAGTCCATGGCACCCATGGAGTTCAAGGTGGATAGGCTCAGTTGGAAACTAGCGAACACGAGGCAATGGTTTACTAAAAAGGGTTGCCCGTGCTGCGAACTGGAGGCAGCAGTCCCGTGCTCAATTATTCCGTCATTTGAAATGCAAAAAGTGCGCGTCTCGGGGTCCTCGATACCGTTCCAGCTGCCACATATATCTTCCACCGTGGAAACTATCCACCAGGCCCGATAGCAACACCTACCAGGTACATGTGTTCCCGGGGGCAGAGCGTCGTCGGTGCGTTTATTAATTAGAGGTTTGCCAGAGGAAGCTGGTCTCTCTCTGCTGGGAGGACAGTCGTTTCTAGCGATGGCCTCGACACCCTCCGCATCTCTCCACGTCGTTCCGATCAAAGTTCCAACTGTAGAACTCCGTCGGAGATCTAAGAACATTTTTAGGAATCTTGAAATTCGTCAAGCTTCAAGTGTTTGGGTCACTAGACACTGTTAAGTGTAGGGACTTAGAGGTGGACGGTTGAATCGCTCTAACGAAGGTTGGAATGTTGCAAGCCTTTGGAATCTCGGGAATGATCTGAACACCTCAGGTCCAAGGTGTTCAGATCAGTATAGACATTTGGAAGATCGATTTGCTCGCGAACTCCAAGCGGGGAGGATCGAATGCCCATCGCTGAGGACAGTCACTCCTGCCCCCCGTTCACCGCGATTCCAGCGTGCCCCTCGCCACTCGGGCGCGGACCAAGGCACGTCCTCCGGCCGAGATGAAGATACTAGAAGTGGGCGGACTTGGCCGTACATAAATCGTCGCTCTAGCGAGAGGCCGAGGTGCTAGGTGAACGCACTGCACGTTCTGCACAGCGCAGAACCGCATTGTTAAACTTTGCACCTACGACGTGGCCGCCTCGGGCCCCCTTTCCCGCCCCTGCCACCCCCCCTGTTGTTGGTCGAACACCTCACTCCAGATCCAGTTCGAAGGAGTTCCTTCGCATCCAACGCGCTGATCGAAAGAATCTTCATCCTTATTTCTGTAATCTCAGCTTCTTACTCCTTTGGGAACTGAGAATTTTCAAATGTGACACGGTTCATTTGGAGTTCCTCCTAGGAATATTCTTGGTGTGCTTTTGAATTGGTTGTTGGGAGAGTTTGAGGGGAGAAATTGAAGGAGTAGGTGGATTAAGGTCGTAGGCCGCTTTCCCAGCCTGGAAATACTGGGTGAACGCACTGCGTGCACTTGGGTACGTGGAAATGCATCGGTAAGCAGGCTGCACTGCCGCCTATCTAGCTCGAGACTCGCTTGGTATGCAATTGAATACATAAAACAATGATTAAAATTCAGTTCCGCGAAGAAATGCACGTTTCGTCGACTATTACACGCGAGATTGACTTTCTTCGCGACGATCCCTTCCCAGACCTAACTCAGCCTTAGTTCCAATCTAACTCTGACCTGAGTCCACTCTATTTCAGGCTGCAGCTAATGGAGACTTAATTGAGCATAATTAAGGTGTAACTGTCTGAACGCTTGAGTCGATCAAGATATAAGTCAGACCTAATCCAAACCTAAATAGTTTAGATGCAATCTGAATACAATCAGGGGTAGACCTGACGCAGACGTAGCTATACTCTGGACATAGTTAAACTACATGAAAAATAATGAATAAAAATAAGAAAGAAAAGGTGAAACGTTGGTAGGGCCCATTCTGTTCCACTAGGAATACAATTATTTTTCAAGCTACAGTTCATTCCTCAATGTCTCTTTCCTTTGATCATCGTCACTGAAAAATAGAGGAAGATTGAACAATCGAGTTTAAAGTAACAGTAGACGACTGTCACAAGCGGGGGGAGATCGATTCACAGTAGATTTGATTCTAACGCCCTGCCCTAAATGATCCCACAGAGATCGGCACGTGGCTGGTCGCACCCTCTGACACTGGTACGCATAAAAGTCGGGGTTTGCCAGCCCCCTCCTCTCCCTTCTCGACAAGTAAACCCAGATTCGCAGGGTAAACGGTCGCTAAGTCACCGACGTCAACAGGGAATCAAGCTTTTCGAGTATTTGCTCGGGGCAGGCGAGTTTGTTTCCATAGGATCCACGACCATTTGTTCGCGACGCTGTTCTGCTACTCGAAACTGTTTGCAAATGTATCACTGCTCCACTGTTTGCGATAGTTTGGACCTTGAAAGGTCGTCACTCGAAATTGGGTAGGTCTAGAAGTTGCTTTGAAAATTCAAGTCTGGAGTCTAAATCTCAGCTGGAATTAAATTTTCTTAGCTTCAAGTCTATCCCAGCTCGATTTCCTCATCTTTTCTCGAGTTCAAGGTCACGTACATTGTACTACGGTTAAACCACCCCCATGGAACGAAAGCCCCGTGCAAAACACAACACGGCGCTTCTCTCAGACGTGGATCGATTCCCGCCCCCGAATTCCACCATAAACAGGGATCAGATAGTTTCTAGTTCCCAGTTCCCATGAACCTGCTTCTCGTGACGCAACACTGGGACTTATCCTCTGCCCCCTTGGCTGAAAAAGAAGCAAACCGTTCCCATATCAGTGATGCAAAGCCTGATGTATCGACGGTTCATGACGACACGAGGGTGGGCCAACACAGACCGCCCACCCCCTGAAAAGGCAGCCCCGTGGCAGCGCACATCTCCACGAGCGACAAAGTCACCCTAATGGATGGATTAGGTCACGATAGCGGTGCTCGAGTCAAGACTGCTCTAAACAGGATCTGCATTCATGAATTACGCCCCCCCTGCGAGCCGTTATTAATTATTCATCTGGCCTACGAGCGTGTTGTCGCAATCGTTTATGGTTGTCGAACGTTTCCATCGAAATGGGCCCAACTTGGGAGCCTAATTTTACATTAGAATTGTCAGATATGGATGCAAGTAATAATAAGACGGTACCGGGAATTGCACCGAAATTGTATTGAGTTTAGGGTCCCGTTCTGGTTATAAGGCCCTCGTTATAAATGTTTCTAAGGCCCAAAACGATTATACAAATGTTTCTGTTAGCCAAGAGGCCCTCGTGCAGTATTCAAAGTTTGAGTCCTGAAACTAATAGCAGGAAAGGTCGACCACGTCCAGTCGATATCTCCATATCGCTATCTCCCGGCTCGTGGGAGAGGGTTGAAGAGGGGCCTTATATCTCCGCAGGCATCTCAGTGGTGGTTGAAGGAAGCTGGCCCAGCCTTCGAAATGGAATCATCGATCGATAAGCGATCGCCTCGCGAGGCGAACCATTCAATCATGCGACACCTATCAAGCTAGCGGGCTCCCAGTGTTCCAAATGAGGCCCCCTAAGCTGAAGGGGGGAGGAATGGGGCCTGATGATGCTATCACGAGTGATTCATGGCTGATGGTGGCATATTTATTTGGATCGACGTTGTTTCAACAGTTCTTCTACGAAAGGGTGACGATTCAGTTTTTCTTGTCTACATTTGGGCCTGACTGATGTCGAAGATGGGACCTTATATTTTGAACTCACCCTGGGTTACGACGATTTTAAATAGTTCGAAGCGAGTTAAGTCTCTAGAAGTTTGGTATTGTTGCTCAGGCCCAATTAATAAGTCTCACTTTTCTGATCGATAACCCAGAGGAGATATTTGGGCCCACATATTACAGACCCTCGCTGATGAGTGTAATATCTGCGTGATCTTCGGTATTTCGATTACACTTGGATCTCTTAACAGGGACTTTACTCGAGCATCATTTGTTTGCCAAGTTGACACTCGGTTCCCTCGTTTAATAAATGATTTTGTAAGCCTGGTTCCTCGAAAGAGGACCACTGGCGGAGGGAAGCAGGCAGATGGAGGGCCAGACAAGGCTGGAAGCGAATTATTGATTGCGCTTGCCTTTGGATGCCTCGCATAGCGGATTAATCGTGGGGCCATTCGCACAGAGAAAACTCTCTATGTAATTTACAATTTTATTGCTGAGTGGTTAGGTACGTATCAGGTGAAAACTGAATTAGGCCTGCAGTTACCTTCTAATTACACCCAGGTTAGATCTACTTAATATCTACGTTGCGTCTGTTTAGGTCCGCAAATAAAAATTAGGCTCTATACCATTCTGGGCCTTAGGTCCCTAAAGAACCTCCATCCGGAGGTATCAGCCCCAAAATTTCCTCCTTAACGTAGGAATATTTAATCGCAATCACCTCCAACCTCTACCAAACGTTTCCAATTCTTTCTTCTCGATGAAGAAGCAGCCCATGGTCCCCGAACTGTGATTTTTCTTAATTAAGGGGGCCAGGTTGTTGGTTGCCGGCGTCTGGAAGGCTCGCGTGTCGATTCCACCGCGGATCTTCTCCGCTGATCGGGCGCAAAATGGCGGCGTAAAAGCGTCGCGTTGGAAAAAAAGCAGCACGCTCGAAAATGGTGGCTGGGAATATTGTCACCGGTCACGAGAGCTCGTCCCCGCGTGCGTGCGCGGGGGCGTTCACGGTCCTCTCGGGAAAGGAGAACCAATGGCAGCGGAGAACACATTGCGTGACACAGGATGGTCTTTTTCACACTCCAGAACGCGCTCCACCCGCGGCCTCTGCCACTCGCCTCGTGCTGTACCGAGCAACTCCCTCGCTAACTTGGCAATTGCACTTTCAAAGTTGAATGTTTAGTATAAAAGGCAGAAATTCTGTGTGACGCTGGGACAACTAGCATTTTCTAGCCTCCAATCAGCAGTCTCTTCGCGAATATTGTTTGTTCAAATTGAAACTTCTTGGGCAAAGGTGGGTTTCCAACCGTGAGGCCCAAAACTGTCTATCTTAGGTGTTTCGGTCTGAAAACTCCTTTCACCTATAAGTATTCTAGTTCATTGTTCCTTGAGACTCTGGGTACGGACTTAAGATGTGGCGTGTCTGTGGGAATGGAGAGTAGGATGGTTTTTAGTGGTTGGAGAGTAGAGGGGCCCAGTCAGCTCGTAGTCAGCGTTTGAGGATAATGTAAACAGGCGATGGCCAGTTTGGGGCAATTAGAAGGATCTAGATTCGGGTGGGGTAGTCACCGATTCATCGTGTGTCGAATATCACTCTGGCCTATCTTCGCCAGCCATAAATCTGAGACGATATTGCGCGGGAATCGCGCAGATTCGGCCCGTCGCGGCCTGAAACACCGTTAGTGAGATTACGGTGCGCGTGTCACTAGGTTTGAGGAATTTATGCTGAGGTTGTTATCTGCCAGCGTTCTGCATGCTGCAGACGATTATCCGTCGAATTTGTAATGGGCCTAATGACGGGTGAGCTCCTTGGTTCCTTTTGATTTTGAAAAACTGCGATCGGGATTTTTTGGGACCACCGTTTCTGATAGATGACAACACTCGTGCTTTGCGATTAAGATTAAAATAGTGGGCCCCTCTAAAGAGCAGAGATCCCGTGTTTCCTTATCTACTTAGTTTTCCAAAATGAATTGGGGCCTTAGGTCACCCAAGTCCCCAGTTGAAGTTTGAGGGTGGCTCATTACGCCCGTTGGCCGTCGACGTGGGCTTCACTGGTACGTTGTGTGGTCCCCGAAAGGATTTGCTCGAGTCCATGGTAACGATAGAATAACTGGAGACCACTCGTGTTGTCCTCGAGGCAGAAGGGCCCATTGTGGGGCACGCGCTGCTACTACAGATGCCATGGCGCACTTGGCCTCGAGTGCGGCGCATATGCTTCGAATCAGTTGCGAAAACCTATCCGGTCGATTCTCTGACGGCGTGCACGCACTGGCAGCTATCGCGGGGCTTCCTCTTTCGCAGCGTGCCGCCCTTGCGAAATTCGATTTACAGCTCGCCGAGCATGTCGCAGATTACGGGGGCAACTGACCGTGGAAGGACGACTTTGGAAACGTTCGTTAATGCCAGTGGGAACACAGGAAACGGGGATCGCTTTTTATTATTTTTAATCAGAGGGGTTGGCGGTAACACTTGGAGTCTGAAGGAAGCGGTGGAAAAGGAGTTCTGGGCTGGAATGGGCCCGATTTGAAGGCCCCCTCGAAGAGATTGATATCCCACTCCCAGTTCAGGGTGAGAAGTCAAGGAAAATTTCAGTGCAGGTCCCTAATTCTTTGAATTCGTGTTGATCTAATTCACCCTCAATTTAGATCAGAGGTTCATAAGATTTCCAATCGATGTTCCCAGTTCCTTGAAAAATTCCTTGAATTTAAAATCGCCGGACACTCAAAATCTACCGTGTTCGGGGGCCTCCATCAGTGGTGGGTTTATTATTATTATTATTATTAAATGCCTTTATTGCACCATTACAATTAAAATTACAATGGCGAGTAGGCGAGATTCAGCATAACTGCTGCTCTATAACCTAACCTAAAAAGCCGTTGGGAGGTACGAAAAGGAAAGAAAACAAATAGACTAAAATAAAATACAATAAAATAAAATGAACTAAGAATAAGATAAGAATAAGAATAAGCCAATTACATAGGAAACTGCGAGAGGATGAAAGAACGAGTACTAAGTTTCAATGAAGCAAACGATGACAGAGAACGTATATTAGAAGGAATGGAGTTACTACGTTAAATCGAATTTACTACGTGACAAACGTGAAAAATGTAAATAATTGTATAAAATGTAGAAAATGTATTCGATGTCAAAAATTCAAATACAAACTATTAACCTCTACCTATTACATTGAATTTTCCTGCACAATATTTTAAATTCCTTTAAAAAGAAAGATTGGAATGTAATTGTAAAAATTATAAATAATTTGCAATTTTTTAGTAAATTAGGGTAACTGTACCTAATATCGCCACTGTTCCTAATATCGCCATCCCCTGTATCTTGCAAAGTAAGCAGTAAAATTTATCGGTTATGCACTAAATTAGTGCCTAATCATATGTAGGAAGACATGCTGTAATTGCAGCGTCATGTGATCACCGATTACAAAAGGGGAAGGATTTTGGAGAATCTTGATAGTGGAAAAATTTATTGGACTGCCACAATTTTAAATCCTATTCGAAGGAGAAAAGTCTAATAATTCCATGAATATAAGACTATCTACTAGAAATACCTGATTAATAATGTACTTAAGGTATGAAATCGATTCAAATATGTTCCGTGATGAAAATACTGTTTTTCTTTTAGCAGTATGGGTGTTCCGAATACCGCCTACCGGAGAACAATGGTTTCGATGTAATGTTTGTTACAGGTGGGATCACAAAATTTGCGGAGCGACCGAAATAAATTTTATTTGTCCAATATGTACATCGGAATGTGGAAAATAAAATATTTTAAAAATCTATATTTGTAAATTTCTGTTTTTCTAATATAAATAAAATCAAAGATGGATAAAAATACATTTATAGCGCAAGAAATAATAAAATCACCTGTGAAAATGACTTAAAAACTCATATATACATGAATTAATCAATATTTCTTGAGTTGGCGATATTAGGTACACTTTTTTCAGGACCCGATTTTTGCATGTCTTACGTTTCTTGAGTCCTAATTAAAATTTTGTAGGTTTCAACGATTCTAACTTATGCTACATGAAAGATGAATAATTTCTCTTTACTTTGAAACAAACTGCATGTAAAAATATAAATTATTATTCAATTGGCAGCGATTTAATTTTTGCCTGGCGATATTAGGTACAGTTACCCTACATATCTTTGGTGTGCAACAAAATTTCAAGATTACAAAATAATCAGTGTGGAGTCCAAAGATGCAGTTCTAGTTTTAGATAGTTGGAAAAATTCATCATCCAACGATAAGTGTATTGTTGCAATTCTGTATTTAACGATCTACGATGTGTCCATGCAGGTTCCCACACAACACCATGACATTGCAGCAATGCTGCATCGCATCATTGCACAGACGTTGCAGGTTCACTCCTATGTCCGCCTTAACAATATAGCAGGAGAGTATTTTTGCAAAGTTGCGGCAGCATTGCAAATATGTAGTCCTGCAACGTTCCGGCAATGATTCTGCAACGAAACGGCAAAATTGTGGCAATGTCCTGCAACTCTTCAGCAATATTGCGGTGCGAGATTGCAGGTTTACTCCTATGTCCGTCTTAGCAATATTGCAGGAGTGTATTTCTGCAACGTTTCGGAGATTTTATAGCAATAGTCCCGCCGCAACGTCTCGAGCAGTGAGGGACGCGACGACATGAATGTGAGTAGTCAGAATCGTAGTAGTAAACGCCCATGTGTATTTTTCACATTGTGCGCACAATATTGCAGGAATATTGTAGGATCGTTGCCACTGGAACATTGCAGTGGCAACGTGTGCACAATATTACAGAATATTGCTAGGGCGTTGCCACTGTAACATTGCACGTCAATGTGTGCGCAATATTGCAGGAATATTGTAGGATCGTTGCCACTAGAACATTGCAGTAGCAACGCAGACGCAATATTGCAAGAACGTTGCCACTCAAAGATTACACAGCAATATTGTAGCATCTTTTCTGCCATATTGCAATGCAACCTGCAATAACGCAATATTGCAGCAACGTTCCTGCAATACTCCCGCAACCAAGTGTGTTGCATGGATTCTGGCATTCCACGGACGGTTTTTTTCAAACAATATGACTTTATACATAAAATACACGACGTAGCAAACTTAAGCTATTTACTATGTCTTATTCAACGCGTAGAAAATTCACTTTTCTACGTCAGGTAAAACACGGACCCACCACTGGCCTCCATACAAGAGCGCGTTATCCCCCTCCACGGCGGCCAGACGAGTGGCGAACTGGACCGGGGCCCCGCGGTTTCACCGGCTCCCAATTCAAGACAATTACGTAGCGAGTCCCGGAGCGGCTCGAAGATCCGTTTCGACGGGGAACAATGGAGGCGTCCGTAGTTATATTATTGGATGGCCGGCGAGGGAGTTTGCGGGCTGAAATTGAAAGCATTGTCGGTGGACGCGGTGGTGGTCTGGCCACCCCATTCGCGATCCTCCGCAACGGGTGCCTCCTCGGCGGGTTGAAACAATAAAGCTTAACTACCACCACGACGGCACTCGAGTCATCCCTCGAGTGTTCTTTGTGAGGGCACGCGCCCCTGTCACACACGTAGGTCGCCTCGGTGGGTTCAGGGGGCTACACGGCTGCTGGCAAGGAGCCGGCCGACACACGTCTCCGCACGGGCATTGTGCTCCAGCCGGGGCTGACAGTATGCTCGTTACCTCGTGTCGTCTGCGTGTTACCAGGGTGGTCGACGACAGGGTGGAGGGGGAGGGTTGGTTTCCAGCACTTTGCACGGCCGAGGGCAGGCGATCTGGGGTCGAGTTCGAGTAACTGTTGAAGCTCCACTTCTTCCCTCTTGTGGATTCCACCGGTGAAGCTGTTACATACGTGTTACCTCGCTGTTTTTTGGCCTTTGTTAGAAATTGCGGCTTAATTGGTGGAGTTTGAAACGCGGTGGCTCAAGTGGGCCGAGGGAGGAGGTTTAGATTTGCGCTTGGTTTGGATTGGGCGTAGTTAAGGGGGTAGTGGACTATTGGATACATAAAATCGTTACTTTCTTTGACGGTAAATTATTTTAATACCAAACAATCGTTATAGTCGTGTTTTTGACAATCTATTCTGGGCACGTTTGCGAGTATTTACAAAAACAGAATCGTCGGAATGTTTAAAATTGTCGAAGTTATTAATCGTTGAAGATAGTCCTGCAGGTGGTGTCCGTCGATTCAGGTCAATCATCTGAAAGCAAAATGCTTTGAGCTGATTATTCTATACACAAATATCTACAGTGTGGAAACTTGCCGATGAATTTGAAGTTACACACGAATCAATTTTTTTCCGCATTTTTACGGGAAAAAATCGTCTTTAATTAGTTATAAAATGTTTTACAAAGATCCAATGTTAATGCAGAATTGTTACACGATAGAGAATGGAATTCTACAGCTCCAGTTAAAATTTTAAGTAAAAATATTCATTGGTTCAGGAGTTATGATGTACACGACGAAGCACTCAATTACATTCGCTGCTATAACTTCGACAATTATTTGAATTTCTTCATGAAATTTAGTTTAAAATTTTCATAAAGAATAAGACTTTCAAAAACAGTAAAAAATAGTAATCGATTTTTCGAACCTGAAATAGTCCACTACCCCCTTAAAGGGAGGTTCTGGTCTAGAGCCCCAAATAATAGGTGATATTTAGGAATTAATTAAAGGAAAACTACTATATATAATTTAATGGGACTTTTTGGATTGTATTAAGGATGTCTTAAATTATAGAAATATATTTTTTGTTTTATAATTAATCATTGCAGACAGCCCTGGGGAGTCGTTAAAGTCAAGGCGTCAAAAAATTGATCCAAATCGGTGGGACCTGTGTCTGCAAAAATTATTATCCGATTCGACTGAAACCTTTTTTATTTTGAAGATTATTCTTTTGGCTAGGGGGGGGGGGGGGGCTAAAAAAAATAAAAAATGACATTTTTCTTAAAAAACAACGACACTTCAAGTTTGAAATCACTTTTCCCTGTATTTTTCGTCCTTTCATCGCCTTTGAAAATTATAAATTTTCAACTTTTTGTATTTTTTTTAGTTCCCCCCCTATCCAGAAGTATATTCTTCAAAATAAAAAAAGTTTCAGAAGAATCGGATAATAACTTTTGGAGATACAGGTCCCACCGATTTGAGAACGCTGTTTCGAGGAAAACGCGTTTGAAGTTTAATGTAAGTGCCGAGTCGCCGGGTGTTATCCATGCATTTGCCGCTATTCAAATGCCTATAACTTCGGAAATTTTACGAATTTCAATAAATCCTTTTAAACACGTTTTCCTAAAAGGTTGAACATTCGAAAAATGAAATAAAAAAAATCGACATTTAGACCAGAACCTCCCCTTAAGGGTGAAGTTTTGGATTTGAGTTAGACTCAGCTCGAGTGGAGTTCATTCTGGGGTTATGTCTGGATAAATATTTTCTGGGATAATAGTTTAATTCCAGATTCCAACATAGCAGCTTTCGTTCCACTAAAATGCTATTTCCATCTAAATCTAACGAACCTTCGCATGCTCTACTCCGCAACCAAAGCCAGACCTAATCGAGATCCTCAGCTTAGTTCTATAATTTCTGCCGGACTGAATATTCTCCGTCTTCAATTCCCCCAACGATTTCAAGCCTTCCAAGTGAAAATTTGAAACCGTTGTTGCAAGGTTGAATCACGTATGGCCTGCTAAATAATTTATCGCTCCTCTCGTTCCTACGTAGCCCCCGGTGGTCGATACAATCGCGTTATTTGCAAGTTCCCTCTCTTAATTATTGCATCAACCGCCTGCTTGGCAAACCGTTGCCACGCTTCAGGTGGTTCCCGCTAAATTAATGAAAATTAATAATCCGGCCGGTTTCAATCTGAAACGAGGAAACTCGGTGATGCAAACAGCACCGCTGAATATTCCTCTGCTGAATGAAACCAGCCTTCAATTAATTAATGCGCTTCCTGCAAAGGTGGCTCGTCTAATTAAGTCAATTTCAAGTGCCCCGGATCTCGTTTCACTTTCTTGAGCATATTGCAATGTATTTTCATAAAAAATAGAAGAAACAAAAAAAAAACGGAGCTCTAGACAAAAAGAAAATCCCACCTTAGAACTCAAAAACCTTAACTTGCTTTTCTCTGAAAAATACGGTGAAAAACACTAGAAGCGTCACTGAGAAAGCGTTCCTCGAAAGAAACCTTGCCAATTTTTACTGCTGCTCACCCTCTTCCAACTCCGGCACAGAGAGAATTCCAACCCTCTAAAATCCGTTCTCTGATCGCGAAATTCGAGGCCAACGATGCTGAGGATCTCCACGATCTCAACGACCATCGTCTTCAGCGTCCACGTCGACAAAGGGGGTTGGGGGTGGGTTGATTTCGTGAACAGGAGACGGGGTCACCTAGTAGGGTGGTCGAAACCCTCCCACTCCTGAGTAATCTCGTTAATTTGCGTGCCAGCGCGAGGAACCCTTGCCAGGGGGGGTAGGGGGTTGGTCAGCCATGGGACACGGATATCCTTGGTGGATTCCTAGGGGGTTGGAGGGTTGGAAAAGCCAGCCAGGGTGCGGCTATATAGAGGAACGATAACGGAGGGCCTCGGTTGTCTGATGGCAAGATGGCGTCCCACGATAGTGACGTCACTGTGGCGGTGGTTGGCGAGGGGGTGGCAGAGAAAGCTGCCTAGGCGAAGGGGCGGGGGTGGAAAAGGGGGAACAGGACGCGAGCAAGACGGGAGAAGAGGAGCAAAGAGACTGAGGAAGTAGCGATGGGGTTTTCGATCTTCTTAGAGATACCACTCCAGCAAAATTAATGTTTGATGGGCGTACTTGATAGGATGGCTAAATGGGGTGGTAGTTTGTGCTCATGGGAGTGGAATTGTTTGTACAGATCCTCACCTCTGAGGACACCATATACCTGACCTATTGGAGGGTTTTTAGATTTTTTAGATACCCCAATCGTGGGGCGTGATAACTCCAAATTTAGGATGAAATTTCAGGATTTAAATCCGCCTAAAGTGGGTGTTTACAATTTTGGAATTATTCGTAGGGATGAACAAGCTGGTTCAGTGCGGCTCGAAGCCCTCGCTATTCGGCAAGCGCGACGGAGCAGCGTGCAAAGGGGGTGAGGGCGTAGCAGGGGGGGTAGAGAGGGTACACCGTACACTGGTCCACGAGGAGGAAGCAGACTGGTGAGAGGCAGCGAGGGTGGAGGGAAAGGGGCAGGGAGGGAGAGGGATGGAGGCAGAGGGACAGAGAGGCACAATATTGATCGCATCTCCGTGGCTACAGACAGCATCTACCCTCTGTTGACGGGGTTGTTACTTGGAGGATTTAACTTTGATTCGCCGTGCCGCGAAGATCATAGGCGTGACTTCTGCCGCCAGCAATATGGCGTTGGGCTTCGATTCTGTCGATGAACGCCATTAGAATTTCAAACCAGATCTAACCTGGACATAATCAACGCCTAATCGAGACTTAACGTCATGGAATTCCACGCTGAAACATAATCAAAACCTAATCTAGACCATGGAACTTCATGCCAAAACGTAACCAAGGCCTCAGCCAGACCCAAATCCAGAAAATCCCGAGACCACCTCCCATCTCGTCCAGATTCGACATCGTCTCCCCGCGAGCACTTTCCATCGGTTTTCAATCACATGTCGCGACGTTCCCCCTCCCCTGCCCCTGGCCCCAACGTCCAGTTAATGCACCAGCGACGACGATGTCCGTTGGAAAGGTGTCCCAAGCGGAATTAAGCCGCTTATCCTGATCGAAACGCGGCGGCAGCTGTTTTCTCGGCGCACCCGTTTAATTCGGGCCCGTTCGATGCATCGGGCCCCGGGCCTCGGGCCTCAAGTGAAGTGTCGCCAAGGAAGCCCTGTCGCGAGTGGAAAGGGGGTTGGAGGGCAGTAATCGAGGCTGGTATCTGCCAGGCCGCTGCAACTTTAACGGGCATTTACATACGCGCTCGCGCGTACGTCGAAACATGACGGGGCCCGATATGGCGGCGATGGATCGCGATAGAGGCAACGTTGTACTGGATGGAATCAGAATACTTGTATGAGACTGGCACTTGTTGCTGTTAACGTCTTCGTTGTCTGGGCGACACTTGCTCCTGCGTCAAGGGGGCCGGATTGTTGGTCCAGAGATACGGGGACTCAATGGGGCCCTAGTGTAGTCAAGGAATATGGGACGTGATGGAAGTAATGTTCAGAAGCGTTGAGTACCTGTACTGATCACGTAGTTCATTTATTTGTAGGAAGGTTCAGTAGGGTGGACCTTATTTTTCGAGTTTCAAATTTTTTTAGGACACCCCCTTGAATTTTGTGAGGGGATGAAGGAATACAATGTGCAAAATTTGAAGTCGATCGGACAATGGGAAATCGTACCGTATCGAATTTGAAAATGTTTTATTTTTGTAACTCGTTTTTCTCCATTGCAGTATATCGTTAATATATATATTTATATATCGTTGAATTTGTCTTTTTACGCTTTGTAACAATATAGAAATAAAATATAAGACCACTCCAGAAAAAAACTCGCGACCTTGAAATCTCAAAAATTAACCTTTAAAAAAACGTTTCTCGTTGGTATTATATTTACATGGTCAAACAGTACAATTTTCATTTATATTTTTTTATATAATTATAAATAACAGATGTAAGGGAAAAGGACACCCGAAATGCACCAATTTTTGCAGATATCTTTCGATTTATTTTAAAAACTAAGGGTCTAGAAGAAAATCTGACTACACCACGCGATGCAGCAGCAATTTTACCTCCGAGGCAAAACATCAACGCGTCCTCTGTTTCGTATCGTCCTCACTCTCTCTCGTTCCATCTCGCTCTCGCCTTCGCCGGACAAGAATGAGACAGAATTGGTGGGGATAGCGGCAAGCTCGTATCGTGTGCACCAAACCGAGCACATACGGAGACAATAATGCATACCTTTTACTATATGTTTACATGGATCCAGTAGTATAAAAGTTTATTTCAAAGTTATTTCTCACAGTAAAAATATTGACAATACATTCAGACACAATTTTGGAATATGTACCAGTATCTAATGCGGGCAATTTTAGTTACTCCACTTCTTGGCACTTTTATAAAAATTTAAATTGAGACAATTATTCATTGTACCGTTACAATTTATTGTACAACATTTCTCTGCATACAATTCGTCGATACTATGAAAATTGGCAGATCGTAATAAATGATATACTTGCGTCGGCCATGACTATTAGTTTGCGTACCGACCGCCAGTGTCGCATGCTAATGTTCTACTCCTAACACGCGCGCTTGGAGAGCCCATCCGTGAACAATGATCGGGGACCCAACTCCAGGACCGTTCACTGACTATTCGGGAACAGAATTTTCGCCATCCCCGGCCAACTGCATGCCTCAAGTAGCCAGCACGCTAGTCCCCCCTCCCCGTCCATTGGCTCCTTTAGCTCGACTGCTGCGAGAGAAATCTATCGACCGGTGTATTCCCATCGAGTACCGCTGTATTACGGTGTCGTACACACAGAGAGAGGACGGACGCATAGCATTATGGGTATCTGGACGGCATCGTGGCGAGGGACGCGCGGCGTAGGTGCAATCTTCGCACGCATCGACATGTGTATTTAAATTAGTCGCTCCTACGGTTGGTAGCACTGAGGCCAGGCCTCTCCGCGAGCAGCGTCGGGAATCTGGCGACACGTTTACACGTATCCACGCTGCCACACACACACACAACGCGCAGCCAGAGCAGAAGCTCGCGTTTACACGTGCGCGCAGCAGAGACGTGTAAGCTGCCCCAGGCCAGCTTGTATTCAAATTAACTCCCCGAGAAGCTGTTAATTAGCGGCCCTATTGCTACAGGCCCTTTCATTAGCGGCCCTCGCGCGATTCGTTATCCGCGGAACTCTTGAATATCGCGAGCTCACGTGCCACAAACGGATTCCCACTTTCCATTCCGTTGAACCATCGAGCGCAGTGGGCCTTATGGACGAGTGGGCCCAGGGATTGGGACTTGGGGGCGAGTAGGGGAGGGGCAGTCGAAGGTGCTGCCTTCGAGATTTTCTAAGTGGTCACGGAGTTAGGAAATTTAAGATTCAGGATCGAATTCTGAAGTGGAGAGTTTCAGTTCCTCGAGGATAATTTTCTTCATTCGAATTTCGGGGATTTGTTAATACGGTAAATGCGATTAGACGTGGCGAGGGCTAAATATGGCTGCCTAGTGGCTAGTTGGGACAGTTCCTCCGGCGGAGCTGGTTGTTGGACGAGAAACAAGCTCGTCTTCATTGATAAACTTGAACACCGACGAACGCGATTGCAAATCTGGCATCAGGGACGCCTCGCTCACGCCAGTTAAAATGTCAGCCCCCCTTCCAGACCAAGCTTTGCATACGTCCTGTTAGTCATATCGCTCAGGTGGCACTGAATCTGCTGAATAGCTAATGAGACCGAGAATCGACAGGCCAGCGGGAAAAAGGAATGAAGTCGTAACCAGCCAGGCCGGTTTCGTCAGGGCACCGTCGCCTCCTCGCTTTTTTCGGTAGCCACGGAGCTACTAAAGTCCAATTTAACTGTTGGAACAGTGACCCAAGAGAAGACTTCGGAATGTTAGGATGACTTCTTTAGGGGCATCGTTGAGGACGTAGATTTACAAAGTCTATAAATGACTAGTTTCGCTTGGGGTAAGGTAAATGGCCCAATTTCTGCTCATGTCCCCATTTCTGCTCACTTCGTATTTTCTTATTATTATTAGCGTTACGTTTGTACTATAGTTGCAACAAAATAATTCTAAATTATTTGAACATTTACGCGCGTGTTGCACGGGGTTGGGGCTAAACAAGTACAGCATAAGCGACGAAAAACTTTTAAAACGAGAGACTCATGATTTTTCGATCGTATTCTAGCTGGTTGTGCTAAGGAACAGCGTCACTATTGGTATTCGATAATTGGGCAGAAAATAGTTTTTGCAGTAAAAGTTCTTATTTAATAACAAGAACAGTTACTGTATCGTGCTCTGGATTTCGATTTTTTTTACTATTTTTAATTTTTTATGTAGAAAATAGGTGAGTAGGTTTAGGGTCAAGCGAATCACCGTCATGTCCGCATTTCTACTCACAACACTTATAGTAACATAACCTCACAATTCAATATATGCTGTGACTCCTATTTCTATTCGAAGGCAATTTATTTTTTGTTTATCATTATTTTATGCTTTACTGTTGTGTTATAAAACCTCTTCATAAAAGATGTAACTTATTTTAACGTGAAAAGGCAACATATTATGCGAGCAGAAATTGGTACAAATGGTGAGTAGAAATACGTACGTCGCTATTTTTCGTGAGCAGAAATACGGACATTTAGAGCATTGTCTTTAATTACAAATTACTAATAGTTAAACATCTTGAAATATCTTTCATAAATAATTTTTAAATTGGTTGATTTATTACTAAAGAATTAATGAATTACTTTGCAAATTTTGATCACAAACAAATTTTTGACACCTTCTTTATGATGAGTAACCTCTTAAATGAGCAGAAATTGGGACATTCACCTTACAGAGAGATTGATTATTAACTAGCTTCAGTAGACTCACCTAGGTCTACCATCCATTAGAACCCCAAAATCCACAGTCCAACTAGCCCCCCTATCCCGCAGACCATGGGACCTACAAACAGTTCCACCTCGACAGAAGTTGCTTCACGGTGGAATCGTTGCCTGCGACGGAGGCATTCGCCGGGTTTACGTCGTATCGATTGGAAATCCATATCCTTCGCGGTCGGATAACGCCGGGGAACGGGACCAAGTGGGGGGGTTGCGGGGCCGCACGGGGTTTCTGAGAGGCGTACCCCGCGAGAGCCGCGTCTGTCAGTCACACGTCAGCTGGCAACAATATCCATTGTGAGGCGAAGTGAATCGTAATACCTCGCTGGATATGGACGCGGGGATATCTGATACGATGGCCCGATATATCGAGATGACATCGACTACCATGGGAGCCAGAGCGGCGCCAATGACGAGCGATAATCGCGGCCCTCCTTGAATGCTATCCGTCAGTCGGGACGCCTGGATTACCGTGTCAGAGGTGTAATTAGTCCTTTCGCGTGCCCGATTAGATTTCTGAGCAGCGTCTTCTGGAATCGTTGCTAGATGCTATCTGCAAGCGGCGGAGGGAGTGATCTTGACGAGATTATCCGTCGCGATCTCTGCACGTGTTTGCTGGAACGCTCTCCATCGATTTCTTATTTGCTGCCCAGCTCCGGGTAGCTTCGAACTCCAACTTGCCCAATCGGAACCTAACCCGGACCTAATTTGACTTTTTCTAATTCGCTCCAAATCCCACAATTTCACTAACAAACTCTAGAGTCCCATCTCGCTCGATCCACATTCTTCCACATTGTCAAATATCTATCCTCCCCCAGTAAATGCCTGAATCAGGCCACCAAAAATCGCCACGGATATCACGGAACGCTCCCATTCCCCTCGTAACTCATAATGCCTCCCCTCTCCCCCAGATCCCTTCCACGATTCGAATTTCCCGTGCCCCCCTTCCCCCCCGCCGTCTCTTTGTTTCTTTTTTTGCTTGAACGCAATTAATTCAAGGATAGTATCTCGAGCGCCAGAAGAGCTCACGTACGAGGAGCGCGATAAAAGTAAATGCCCCGGAAAAATGTTTCTCCGCGAGGCAGGGGGCGAAAAGCGAGGGAGGGGGCAGAAAATCGCGAAAGGCGAGTTCGAGAGTCGCAGTACGCCCGACGGCGTAATACCCGCGCCTAGGGTACCTCCACCGTCGCTGCATGCAACCGGAGAGGCATATAGGGAGGGGGGCGACGGTGTACACGCTGTAAAATATAAAGTATAACGTATATAAGAGCGTGGAGCCTGATAAGGGAGCGGCATAGATATACGGCCGCGCACGCGAAAAAGGGCTCGCGAAATTAGAATTTTTACGGTGGACTGCCGGGAGAATAATAAAAGGAGAGATGAGCCTGCTACCCAGTCGCGATACGAGGGGGTTGGACGAGGTAATGCGGGGAGGTGCGGCGCGTTTCGACACTTTCCAGCCTTTGATCGCTGCTCTCGGGAGGATTCTTCAGGATTCTTTGAAAATTAGCCTGTGAGTGAAAAAAATGAGTCAGGATTAATTGTAGGAAGGTTTTTTCATTTGGGGTTCAGGTTTCTGTTTTCGGTTGAATTTTAATTCTCCCTCCCAACGAGGTTTCTGTAAACAGTTCCGAAGCTTCTCTATTACTGTTTCGTGGAACTGTCTAGAGCGAGATAAGAAATCCGACGGGCTTCCCATCAACCGCGGCGAATTCACCAGGCGAAAGGGGCGAATTGTATACAAAGTAAGCATCAAAGTGCAGGGAATCATCATGCACTCGTTGTTCGAGGGAACAAGGACGTAAAACACGAGCCGCGATGTATAAAGTCAGATAAAAAGGCCTCAGATATACGAGCCAGGCCGCGTGGCAACGGTGTTCGCGGAATTAGAATTTTTATGGTGACCGTCCGCTCCGACCAGGAAGAGGAATAATAAAATGCGAGTAGCTTCCGCCTGGATGGCGATGCTCGCCGTCCAGGTGCTCGTTAATCTTGCAATATCTGCTGGCTGGTCTTATAACCGAGCCACGTTCGAGGAAACACGATGGAACTCGAGAATCACGCTCGATTTTTAATTCTTCCTTCGCCAGCGCTGCCCTCTGGGTGGGTCGTTACACCGAATTCACTTTGCTATGACTTCGGGCTAAGTTGGGCTAAACGAAAGCTTCGCAATACCTCCAAACCCGTTCCATCGGAGAATTATAGTGGAACAAGTGAGTTGAAGAGATTCGACAGTAGTTGGAGAAAGGGGATCTAATTTGCTCCTGTCCAGTCGCTACTTTGGACGTTATTCTCGCGGGTAGCAGGACTTAAAGAGGGAGATTGGAGGTTAGGAAGAAGCGTAGGCCTCGCTGCCGCCCCGGCTCGCAAGTATCGCGGCAGTAAAGCGAAACGAGCGGACCGGGCCGGGCGTATAAAAGCCAGGGAAGCCAGCAAACAGGGGCTGATGGGAGTGACGTTGAAACCGCGATGTCTACCCTCCCCGTTAGGGGGATGAGCAGATCTTATCCGCTAACTGCAACCCACGGTATGCCTTCCTCGTCCCTTCTTCTGCCCCCCCAATGCCACCAGAAAATCCGCGTCGTCGATGCGTATCTCCGCGTAGATCGAATCGCCGTGCCGTTGCATGCGCATTGTTGTCCAGCAATCCCATTTGCTTTGTCGGGTTACCTGTGCGTGGCACTGCTCTCGATACGAGGAATCGCTGGCGAGTAGATTAATGCTGACCCGGCCAGCCGTCTTGCTCTGTTTAAACTGGGTAGCACTTGCGCTATGCCCCCGGGGATCCGCCATTCTTTCACCGGGGCTGAAAGGGGGCTAAGTGCGGAGTTGTTGGGTAGCCGATTGCGGAGCCTGCTTTCGTTCAGACCAGCCAGTTTATACGGATTTCAGAAGTCACTGATGTAGGCAATGGTGAAAGAGGCTTGACAGCGATATTCCTGTTGGCGGTCCTAAATGCGGGATAGTGTTGTAGTCGCGCGGAGGTAGAGGGCGTTGGCCTTAGGCGGAACTTTGCTCCTGGACCAATTCTCAGGAAGTAAGATGACATCTCGTGGCCTGCCGAATAATAAATGAAAGAGGACGTTTCAATTAGGGGGTTCTCGTCTCTCCCAGCGTGGTGTCCTTCTTTCCACGGCCGGGGACCACCCCCAACGTGGCTGGAGTGGCGCGACAGGCCCACTGGACGACGGGCCCCGGTGGACTCCATATTCCACACGTACAGCCTCCAGCGTGGAAGAAAGAGGCGAGCTCGTGACGAATGAGGACATTATGCGAAGGTAGCGTTAGGTTTCTGCTCCTAGTTAGAAGAGAGTTAGACCCCTACTGTTCATTCACAGGGACTTCCTGGGATTCTGGGCACGCTGCATGTGAAATATACAACTTGTTCGCGATGTAATGACTTTCCTGGGACCACGGGACGTTGCTCGGTATCGATTGAGACGTGAAATGATGTATGGTCAGAGTGGATGTGGGTGGACTACATGGTTGAGGAGGGAGAGCGATGCTGGAATGTTGATATCCCGCATAAATATTAGAGCTGCTAACTTCAGGCTGTGATTTTCGCTTTGGTTTAACTTTTCCAAGCTAATCTCACTCAGTTTCCTTCAATTATGGGCCCAACCAGTCACTCACCTCCACCGACTCGCCAATTCCCACACAACACCATAACATCGCAGCAACGTCTCTGCAATATTGCGGCGCAAGATTGCAATGTTGCACCATAACATTGCAAAGACGTTGCAGGTTCAGTCCTATGTCCGCCTTCGCAATATTGCAGGTGTGTATTTTTGCAATGTTGCGGCAGCATTGCAAACATGTAGTCCTGCAACGTTCCAGCAATGATTCTGCAACGAAACGGCAATAAAAACGGCCAACGAGAAATTATAGCATATCCAGTTAAATGAAACATGCTGTAGAATCTACTCGACGTCATATTTCAAATTTCGTCAAAGTCATAATTGCTTCAGAATATTGTTGTACTGTTTCTACAATATTTCCACTACAGTATTGCACGGCAATATGTACGCAATTTTGCTGAGTCGTTGTCTCTGAAACATTGCACATCGATTTGTGCGCAATATTGCCGAAATATTGTAGGATCGTTGCCTGTGGAACATTGCATTTCGATGTGCGCGCAATATTACCGCAATATTGTAGGATCGTTGCCACTGGAACATTGCACGTCGATGTGCGCGCAATATTGCAGAAATATTGTAGGATCGTTGCCAATGGAACATTGCTCGGCAATGTTCTTGCAATATTGCTGCAATATTGTAGGATCATTGCCACTGCAATATTGCTGCAATATTGTAGGATCATTGCCACTGCAATATTGCTGCAATATTGTAGGATCATTGCCACTGCAATATTGCTGCAATATTGTAGGATCATTGCCACTGCAATATTGCTGCAATATTGTAGGATCATTGCCACTGCAATATTGCTGCAATATTGTAGGATCATTGCCACTGCAATATTGCTGCAATATTGTAGGATCATTGCCACTGCAATATTGCTGCAATATTGTAGGATCATTGCCACTGCAATAATGCTGCAATATTGTAGGATCATTGCCACTGCAATAATGCACGGCAATATTGCAATGCAACCTGCAACAACGCAATATTGCAGCAACGTTCCTGCAATACAGCTGCAACGAAGTGTGCTGTATGGGTTGCGTTTAATGTTGGGTCAGGCGATGAATATTTGCGTCGCGATTAATTCTAAGCCCAGCGTTAGGTCTTTCAACTAATTTCCACTTTTGGCAATTCCACCGAGTGATAAATCAATCCGTTCCTAAAAAAAACAGGATACTTTCACGAAGCAGGATACATTGCACGTCGAAGTGCGCGCAATATTGCAGAAATATTGTAGGATCGTTGCCAATGGATCATTGCACGGCAACGTTCTTGCAATATTGTAAGATCATTGCCACTCCAATAATGCACGGCAATATTGCAGCAACGTTTCTGCAATACAGCTGCAACGAAGTGTGCTGTATGGGTTACCAACCCACGACAGATCCTCCGAAAACTACCACGAAAGTCAATCGTCCATTCGATCCACCCCTCCTCCTGGGCCCAAGAATCGAGGGATCTGGCAGACGGGGCCCGTTCCCCTGCCATCCATCCGAACACAGGTAGCCAGCTCGCGCTCGATGCTCCTTTTGCGCGACTATTTTTCACTCGTCCAGTTTTTAATGGCCGGGATTAATATCGCCGCGTAACAAGACACTTTTCCAAAGGGGCCCTACGCGCGTGTGGGTGTGCGTGCCCGCGGCCGCGCGCCGGTGAATGCGGGCCGCCACGCGAGACATAAAGGATTACGGATGCGATGCATCCGTTCGCCAGCAATAAGTCTGATTGTGTTCGGGTGGCTGGACAAATCGTCCAGCATTATACCGCCGTCTCAGTCTATCAATTACGACGACGCTGCCTCCCGGTTTTCGTGCCCATGGGCACGCTGGGCCCACGTGGAACGCGAGAACGGGGCCCACCGAGGATCTATTTCACGAAACGGTGGCCTATTTCGTTGATCAGACCTTTAATTTATCCACCACTTCGCCAACCTTCCCTAAATTTTGGTCTCCTCGAGTAGACAGGTCCCACGGATAGCGACTCCTCTGCCCTCCTGTAATTTAGGCGGGCCCAAAGTCCATTCTCCGCTAAAGGATAGATCTAGATGGGCCCGTCGCCTCGTGCCGCCGTTTTCCCAGCCATTTGCAAATGACGGTTAACGCTTTAATGCACACGATCCGTATCGTGTCTACGAAAGTGAACGGCACCCTCGGGCCCACGTGCTTTGGGCCCAGACCAAAGGTATCCGCCAGTGGCCTAGGAAGGGGGTGGCGTCGTCCATGGGACAAGATTCTGCATAATTTTCCGGCGTCTCCCAAACAAACCCCCGTCGTAAAGACCGTGACTTACGAGCGGTCCCCCTTACTAGCATTTTTCCTGCGCCACACCTGACCCCCCCGGACCATTTACGATCTCGCCCTGGAACAGTTAGGTATCCCCTTACGTTCCCTTTGTCTGGGCAGATGTACCTGTCCAGCTCGAAGACCGAGGAGTCCCTACCTTCGTCAGCTTCTCGGTAGTCGAAATTTTCAATTACTCCTCCCCACCCCTTCGCACTTTAATGTATCTATCAACAATTTTAATGCACTCCCACATAATGGACTCCGCAGCATAATGCACTCCAAACCTTTTCCCATGGATCCTCTACGCAGCCCCCGAAGAATAAGACGTTGACGCATGGTGGGGCCTTCTTCAGGCACAATGCCCGCGATATAAAGCGCGACGGTGTAACTGTGCCTCTATAAAAGTCCCTGTTACGGATCAAATCCATGGAGTCATCTCTCCTCATCGTTTCTGGCCCCCTAACCGGTCGTGCATCATCCTCGAAGCGTGACTCGGGTAAGAAAAAAGTGCACGCGCGGAAAGGCCCCAAGAGGGCCCCCACGTTTTCAGAGAAATATAGCTGCCCAACTCTTCAAGCTTCTCTCAACTCATGGCTCCGGATCATGGAATTAAAAACCCACCCACCCCTCCCTCGCCCCTCCTTCACTTTCCATCCTCCTGGCCAGCTAGTCGAGGGTGGAAATCGCGGCGAAAGTAGTGCAGCGCCACGATAAGGAACGCAATCCGATGCGCGTGCCAGATAAGTCGCTGATGCCTTTAATGCAGATGGGAGGGGGGACGGTGTCTCGTTGGTGGGTTAAAACGAGCTCGAGGGGTGGCTGCTAGCACCCCAGGACTGGATCCAAGGGGTGGGCGCGGATCGAATTATGCCAAGGGGGATGAAAAGTCGTTCGCGAGCCAAATGGCTGGATCGAGGAGGGGCGGGGGTCATTAATTGGTCAGCAGAGTCAACCCTTGTCGTGTGAAAATCTTATTGGATCAATCTTCTCGGCGCGATACAGGAACCGACTTTTGCAAAGCGCTTTCAAGGGTGATCAGGAAAAGAAACCTCAGGTTTAGGCCGCTGTGTCGCAACCCCTGGCAAAGGGGTTTAAAAGTTTCTTTAAGGCACGAGTCAAGTGCATCGTTTTCAAGGGGGCAGGGGACCTTCCACCCTCGGTAATAATGTCCCCACCCCCGGGGAGCGGCGCAAGGGCCGCGACAATGGCGCAATCCGTAGTTTAGGGGAACAATGAGCGCGAAACGCGAAAGAATTACAGGTTTATATCTGCCAGGTCGGCCGGGGCCCCCGCTGTCACGAGGAACGAAAGGACTCTATCCGTTTCTTCCCTCGGCGTCCGTACCCCTCTGAATGCCCGTGGCGTCCTGAAAAACCCATGGGTGGGCCAACCTGCCCCATGGGAACCCGCGGAGAAGTCCTTATGTGCCGTGGACGACGGACACCCCCGTGGCTCTCGCGCACCTTACGAATCTCCTCCAACTTTGTCTTCCTCCTCTTCTTTTTCCCACCTCGTCTTGCCTCCCTTTATCCTCCTCCCTTCACAAGTCGCTTTTTCGCGACGCAACGGTCACACTGTGTGGTTTGATTGATTTCACCGGCTTCCTGGAAGTCTGCCGGGTACTGGGAACCGTCGTTGGTGTCAGCTTCTTTCGATGGATCTGGGCTTTCTTAGGAGGCGCTGGAGCGTGACTGGAGCTTTTGTGGGCGATTGTTTTCCGAGGGAAAGAAAGTTGAGGGCGATCAATTCGAATGCGGGGCCGTAGGAACTTCGGGGATAGCTTGAGCGATTGTTTTTCGACGGGAAAGGAAGCTCAGAGGCGTTGGGTGTGCATATTTTATTTAAGATTCTTCTGTGTTGCCATTTCTTTTTCAGCTGCACAGAATCTTGAATTCGATGGTTGGGGAGGTAGAGCGGTGTACCTAGAGTTCGTCAGTGCTCGAATGGGCGTGCGTGAAGGCTGAAGAGGGGCAGGCGCCAGCGAGGCTGCTTTTTCCAATTAAGGATCGCATCTGATAAGCGCGAGGAGCGCGAGGAGCGCGTGTACGCGGAAATTTAACAAGTTTCGATGCGCCGTTGCGAAAACACGAGAAGTTCGTACACGGGAAGTTGGAGCAACACGCCGGCTATTCATCGTTGCAGTTAAGACACACGGCCCCGAAGAAGTTCAGACATGCAACCGTTCCGCGGTGCCGAGATCCCGCGGAAAGTTGGAATTGGAAATGTTTAAGAAATATGGTTGCATGCAATGGCTGCAGCCAGCTGGCCGCGGGGCCACGTCAACCGTGTGTTTATCGTCCCGTTATCACGCGTTGCAACCGTTTTATCTTCATCTCGCTGAGCCACTTCGCGTCCCCCGGCTGTGCATCGTAACTGTACGCTGTGCGCTGTCGCGAAGATACAAACTCGCCGGAGAATTTCGGGACCGCGAGCGGGGATTCCAGTCGGGAATCCTGTGCTTAGGTCTTTTCGGATCGTTCTGGATGCGAGGGCGAATGGAATTGTGGATATTATTCAGAAATAACTGGGGTAATGGGGAAGTGAGATTTTGAGCCAGCTGCAAGTTATTGGACGGCTAACATGAACTGTTCCTTTTGGGTTGGATTGAAGGACGACTAATAATTCATACCATTTAAGCGTTTTAGAATACTTTGTTGTGGATATAACGGGAATTTTAAGACCAGGAAACCTGAAAAGTATTAAAAATTGAAGGAGTTACAAAGCGCCAAAGTGGGCGCGTGCAATGCACGCGTTAAAACGGTGAACATCATAAGTGGAGAACGGATTAATATTTTTAGTCGAAATTTTAACTGAACCTACAAAACATTCTTCTCCATAATGTGGAACTCGGTCGAGAAATTTTAATAAAAATTTACGGAGTTATTCAACAAATATCAACTTTGATGGATTTTAATGAAGTAATTCTGTGATAAGTGTTGTCTTAAATGTTGTTAAAATTATGCGATCTTATCGAGCGAGTTCCACATTGTGGAGAAAAGTGTTTTGTAGGTTCAGTTAAAATTTCAACCAAAAATATCGACCGGTTTCCAAATTACGATGTCCACCGTCTTGAGAAACATAGGGTGGATGTACCAGTAAGTGAACACGTACCAGTGAATGGACATTTTTTATTAAAATGAGTAAAATTAGTTATTAAAATAAGCAACTAATTAATTAGAGACTTCTTCTAGTTTCTTGCTTCATATCCAAACAATTTTTGCAACACGTGGAATCAATCGCTCTGAAAACATAATTTTATAAAAGTGTTTATTCATTAGCCTTAAGTGTTCATTTATTGGTGCGTTTACCCTACTTTCTCCTGACGTTTACCTGCATTGGCCCACCCGTTAGTTTTTACGCTGTAATTCTCGCAATCTTTTTTAAAATACTTCCAAGACTTGTGGCTTCTGGGTATCATAATCAATTGAAGAAAATTTTTCAATTTACTTAACTAATCACTTAACTAATCAGATGTAACCGAGTGTAATTCGGACTTAATTTATCTATGTATACCTGAAATTTATCATAGATACAAGCCAGATTAACCCAGCCAGACCCCCCTGATCTATTTCTCTCGCAGAGAAATTATGTTGATTTTTTACCACTCCCCCAACTTTATTCCCTCAAGATCTGCATATTTTCCCTATCAAATTTCAATTAATACGGAATCCCTCATCATACCTGACATCGCGAAAGCGATGAATTAAAATGCCTTGGGAGGGACGAATTCACATGTAAATCAGCATTGTGTGTCAAGGTAATTGGCATCGCGTGTTTCATAAATTACATAACACGTCGTCGAGTCATTACCAAACGATAATGAGTCTGCTCATCGTCGAGGCGGTGTGGAACAACGTGTAATTTACCTAATGCAGTTACGATACCTTGCAATCTGCAGCTGATTGATGCGCCTAAAATTCTCAACAGCATTTTCTTCCTCCCAAAAATCCCACTTACTTATGCCTACCAAAAATCCTTTATACCCCGCAGAATCAATCCCCTTTTATTTCTCCGAACTTCCACAGAACATCCTTATATTAACATCCCGTTCGAGAGCTTCCTCGAAAAAGAGATTGCTCAGACCTCCAGCGCAGTCCCATCAAAATTCAATTACCCAAATGAGAGGGCATCGCGTGGCAAATGGCGCAACCGTAACACCAACGTCCGCAGCAGTAAGGTCACGTTTTTACGAGCCACTTGGTCTCGACCTGGCGCAGAAATGGCAAGGTTCACACGCCTCCTCGATTCTCTTAGCCACCCTGTCCTCGCCATCTATCATCGTCGATAGTCTCGAGATAATTGAAACAGTCCATGGATATCCGTGGTTGTCGAACGTGGCTAGGTCCGCGAATAGACGCGGGCCCGTCTTAATGTACCTTGGATAATTTTATTGGGCGGCCAGGGTAGCCGGGGCGCCGAGAGTGCACCAGGTCTGGCGAGGAAATAGCCGTTTTATTGGCCGTGGCGAATCTGTGTACAAAACAGGCGTAACCTGATGGTGTCACGGTTCGAGCTTCGACGTATCCAACCCCCTCCAGCTAGGCAACCCTCGGGACACGCGCTGTGGAGGGCCTCGGGAAGGATCCACGGGGGTAGTAGGTACGCGTGACCACGAGAGGGGTGGGGCTGTTTTGACTATCCTCGAGGGCGACCGTGGAATCCTTGGCGAGGATACCGCACGGATTGTCAGGCTTCCAGCGGGGGATGAAAAATTGGAGACGGTCGCCCGTGGAACGGGCCGTGAAATTGTCTTGCCGCTGGAAGGAAAGGCTGGCTGAAGATGCTGGGCCCTTTCGAGCTGGAGGTTTGATGTGTACGATCTCTGGGGTTTATTTGCTTGGAAAAATATTTGCTTCGTGGTGGGTTCTCTGGGTATCTCTCGGGATATTTACTTCCCCAAGAATATACACCAGTCACCAAAATGATCACAGCGACCCACCCAACACGTTCCCGCATCAGCCTAGAAGCTTCTTCGCCATTCAGCTCGTCCGAAGACTTTCACGCGCAGGAGTCCGGGCAACAGAACGATTTTCTGTCCCGGCTCGTCATCCCGGGCATCAAAGGGGGCGAGTGGATGAATACATAATGGCGGTGTCCGCGAAAGGAGGCAGAAGAGCCGAACGAATGACCGTCGTCTCGCTTATCTCCATTACAGGGAATCCCCTGGACCTCGAAACAAAAAGCCTGGCCCTGGTAATAGCGATCGATCTGCTGTGGTTCCACCCTACCTTCCCCCGAGGCGAGGAAGCGAGAGAAAGGGCCACTCTCATTCTCCTCAGGAAGCATTTTCACGGGCAACGTGTCAGGAATCACTTAGGGCCTCAGGTGGCTAACAATGACACGCTCTCTTCGGACGTAGCTTCTCGCGTGTTCGATGCTCCTCCCGGCTCGAACACACCTGCTCTCGGTGTGTACGTGGGCTTCAGGTGCATTCAGCCTCACTGTTCGGCCATAGACCTGGCCCACAATGCGGAGACTAATCGAATCGAGCGTTCTCCGCGACTCTGCATTCACGTACAGTGCCTGGTAAAAGTCACCACGAGCTAGAGCTCGTTGACGATGGTCACTGACGACGAACACACGTACCATGGCCGTTCAACGACGTTCACGGGGATTAGAGTCGATCGTGGATGGAGGGAGATGCTGGGAGGCAGTGGAGTTTAATGGAACCCACTTTATAGTTGATTTCTTCCTTGGAAGACACTGAAGTTGGGTTTTTGAACTATTAATAATGGCTCTGGGTCTATCAGACCTAGAAAACAACCTTTTACTTTAACTACCAGCTGACAAAAGTGGACATTCGTCATTCCAGGAACCTGGCAAGAACCACCAGTTTAGGACCCAACTGCCCCGTTCATCTCCATCCATTGAACTAACACAGTATCCGCACGAAAATCGTGGCTGTCGTTAACTTTTGGCCACCACTGTATGCATTACAGTGTGCAACGTATGGCTTCTATCGGTGTGCGTGTACATCGATTAGTATCGATACTCTCGACCCAGAGTCCGAGAGACTGACTTCATTGTGCGGCTGACGAACATTGTGCTCCTGCGGCCACTTCGATCTCGGACCACGGTTTTCTGCTTTCTTTTTCCTCTGCTTCTTCTCCTCGTCCCTCGATCCACCCCCTTCCTGCCCACCACCCTCTGTTTCTGTCATTCCTCCCCCATTGGGAACGCATCCAGGGAGAAGAGGCAGCGAACGGGAACCGACGGTGACACGTGGAATTTCGGGACGGGCTAATCTCGTGACTAAGTGGCTGCCTCGAGCCTCAGCCGATACAAAATCGATATGCTCGGGCTTGGAATCCATCGAACGCGACTCTGGCTTCGATCGATTGCGGCTGGAACTCGGGATGACTTCCTCGAATCGTTTGTTCGTGGGAGAATGGTATTCGTTGGCCCTCGAATGGGTTATTGGAACGTGGATGTGGGGATATTATTTGCAGGTGTTGTGAAAATTAAGGGTGGGGTTGTTTTCTGAAAATGGAGATCGAACCAACCCGTACAGCACACTTCGTTGCAGTTGTATTGCAGGAACGTTGCTGCAATATTGCGTTGTTGCGGGTTGCATTGCAATATTATTATTATTATTATTATTATTAATAAACGGGGGAACCCTTTAGAATACAATAGATAAATTACAATATAGCAGAAAAAGATACATAGAAAACTAGTAACAGAAAAGATAAGAATAAATAAAATATATAATATAGAAATAAGCTCTAGCAATTAAGTAACAATTATATGTACAACAAAAACAAGTAAACAAGTAAACAGTCTGCAATATAACTATGACTTAGTGCTAAAAGTATGTATTACGTAGATGGTATACACCTAAGCAGTTGAGTCCTAAACGCTGTGAGTGATGTTAAGAAGAAATCAATGTCCTTAGGGCATTGGTTCAATATACACATGGCGCGATTTATGGGATCGTTGGAAAAATACTGATAAGTTGGGACACCTGATATTGTAGGTTTGTAGGAATATTGTAGGAGGTTCCTGCAATATTGCCGTGCATTATTGGAGTGGCAATGATCTTACAATATTGCACAAATATTGCAAGAACGTTACCGTGCAATGTTCCATTAGGAACGATCCTACAATATTTCTGCAATATTACGCGCACATCGACGTGCGATGTTCCATTGGCAACGATCCTACAATATTTCTGCAATATTGCCGTGCAATACTGAAGTGGAAATATTGTAGAAACAGTACAGCAATATTCTGAAGCAACTATGACTTTATAGTTTATATTTCATATTTAATGGTTATTATTTAATATTTATATTCAATTACTTCTTTGCCTTATCTTAATATTGTTTCTTCTGTCCCGGTTCGGGTTGCCGTTGTTAATGTTATTGTGAATGGTGTGTCTCTACTCTGTGTCTTTTTCATCATCTTGTTTATAAAAGTTGAAATAAATAAATCAATCAATAAATGACTTCGACGAAATTTGAAATATGACGTCGAGTAGATTTTACAGCATATTTCATTTAACTGGATATGCTAGAATTTCTCGTTGGCCGTTTTTATTGCCGTTTCGTTGCAGAATAATTGCTGGAACGTTGCAGGACTACATGTTTGCAATGCTGCCGCAACATTGCAAAAATACACACCTGCAATATTGCTAAGGCGGACATAGGACTGAACCTGCAACGTCTCTGCAATGTTATGGTGCAACGTTGCAATCTCGCACCGCAATATTTCCGAAGAGTTGCAGGATCATTGCCACAATTTTGCCGTTTCGTTGCAGAATCATTGCCGGAACGTTGCAGGACTACATGTTTGCAATGGTGCCGTAACATTGCAAAAATACACACCTGCAATTAGTGTTCCTTCTCGAGAATTCTTTCTCGAGAATTTCTCGAGAAATTTTATAATTTCTTATTTCTCATTTCTCGAGAAATTACATTGTTTCTCAAGAATCTTCGGTGTAAGAAAATTATTATAAATCCCATTAGTTTTCAGAAATGAATTTTCAGTTGGTTCAAATTGTGTGTTAATCGTGAACATATAAACACATCTACAATCAGTGATAAATGTTAGCAATATATGCGAATAATTGCGCGATTGTTTATAAACTTTTCTCTTCGTATCGCCGATGTTCTATGTACAATTACACCCACATCCACTCAAAATGAAAGAAATTTTTCTACAGCCGCAGATTTTGTCACAAAGAAAAAAGAAGTAGATTGGCTGACGCGACATTAGACGCATTGTGCTTTTGAAAAAATACTATTTTAAAACAAAAAAGTAAAGTTTCGTTTTGCTCACATTTTATATTAAATAAATAAATTTATCTATTATATTTAATATCTGTTTTTTTTTCATTTACACAAGTTTTGTTTAAGTTGGACACGAATAACAATTTAGATAAATATTATCAACATTATTCCAAAATTATAAATTTTACAATAGTTTTTAATTTCTTGAGAATTCTCGAGAAATATAATCTGATTTCTCATTTCTCGAGATGCGAAAAATATCGAGAAATCAGGAACACTACCTGCAATATTGCGAACGCGGACATAGAACTGAACCTGCAACGTCTCTGCAATGTTATGGTGCAACATTGCAATCTTGCACCGCAATATTGCAGAGACGTTGCTGCAATGTTATGGTGCTATGTGGGAAAGAGTAACATGGTTCTCTTATTTTTTTTCTTTCTGATACGAGAGCTCCGCTAATTTCACAGGATCTGAATCGAAAAAACTCGAACGCCTTTCTCCCGAATGATTCTCGAAAACGGTGGGCGTATAGTAAAAAGGGTAGGACAGGTCCATCTTCCTCCCTCTATGCCAGAGGGTTGACACTGGTCGGTGAAAGCCTGTCATCTTTCGCGGCGGGGCAAGGAGGGCGATGGAAAAAAGGTTCCCGACCAGGGCCTTGGAAATCCTCCGCGGCAGAATGATGCGTCAAAATATGTCGGGGAAACGTCAAAACGTTCTTCGAAATGAAGGAAAACGGGGGTCGTGTATCTCGAATGCGGTCGCCATCTTTCCCCCCGAAGTTTCTCGGAAATGGAGCCACGAATGCACTTTGTGTCGTCGATATTCCACGTCAAAGAATGTCCTCGCGTCCCTCGCAAACGGAGGGGAGGTGGAATTCTGCGACAGGTTGCTCCGGGGGTGACTTAAGTTCGATACAAAACGAGTTTCCCGATTTCGAAAGAATCAGCCTTTGTACCGTTCCTCGAGTATTTCGTGACAGTGTTGTTGGAATAAAAGATTCCTTTTGATACTTTCCGTGGAGAATTTTATTTAGACGGTGGGGAGCTTGGATGTTTATGAGTTGCACGGGTTTTGATAATTTTTAAAAAGGTCTGCTGGCTGAAGGAAATTCAGAAGAAGAGCTTGTCTTATGATCGAGCGATCCTAAGTGACTTCCCGAGATGAAAATTCCATTGGAGGAGGAACGGGGACGGTCAGAGGGAAATAAAAGTCCGCTGTCTGCTGGTTTTTATCCTCGCGGGCTGGTGAACTAGGGTAGAGCTGAAAATGAATCTGTCACTCCGTTCGCGAGCCATCTTCCATCGAGCACCGTCGCAGCTTCTTCCCTGACGTTTCCTCTTTCCCGCCCTTATCCCAGTCGGGAAGCCTCTAATTCGGTGGGACGCTTCTTTCGGATTTCACCACTTGAGCGGAGCTACCGGGGAACGATGGAAACATGGATAATCCCTGCAATCCCTCTTCGATTTTTAAAAATTCCAACACCACAGTAGCATGAAAATTGAAACACTGGAGAAATATATAATATTCTAGTAGCCTCTAACACGATCTGCTCGAAGTGGAAATACTAATATAATTAAATAAAATTATCCAAGAACATTCCTGCTGTGCCCACGTAAATCAGAAGTTTGCTAAAAATCCTGTGGAACCTACAGCAAGAATCCAAAGTCCCAAGATTCCCCCAAAGTGGGAAGATTGTTCGTCACTCGGAGAGGTTCTCGGAGATTCCTTGGGGAAGAAGATCGAGTAACAGGCTGTAGAGGAGGAAAACGTCGATCCACATTCTACAGGGTGGTTCCGTATGCAAATAAGGGCTCTCTCTCTTTCTCTCTCTCTCTGCCGGAGTCGGGGCTCCACCCCCGTCCTCGGGCGTCCATTGTGCTACGGGCACGTACGAACGCATACACGCGGTGGAAACTCGAGTACTGGAACGTGTTACACATACGAGCAGGCCTCTCCCCGAGTAAAGTATATTAATAATAATATACGCGGTGGCTCGGGGAACCGATATAATTATAGTCCGTTGGCGGGGCGCACCGAGATACCCATCGACGAAGATTACGCCTCGGCTACACGGGGGACAAAACCGTTTCGGGGCCAGCTTTATACTTAGCGAGCCGCGAGCATTAGAGTACTGGTCGGTTTCCCGGGGCGAAAAATTCCTTTGGGGGATGCTCCTCAGGTGGGAACTCTTCGGTGGAGTTGGATCAAGGATTTAGCTGTGATTTCAGAGGTCATCTCTCCCCGAAAAATGTCTCCTCCTTTTGTTCCCCCGCCGGAGATCTCGGTAAAATCAGCCGCGAGGAGTCGGGCCTTATCGTCGAAACGCGCCGCTACTTTCCGTCCCGATACAATATTTACGAGGCGATGCATCATGGCCAACAATGGCTCATAACACCCCAGAAGACGAGGAAGCACCCCTGGCGGATCGCGGCCGCGTACACGTCCCCGAAAGGAGGGTAAAAGTGGCCCGTAGACGGCGTGCATGTGAGCACGCACACGCGCCACCGAATACCCGGGGGCTCTATCGTATCGGAGGCCGACAGATAACTCTTATCTCTGCACAGCAGTATTCTTACGGCGCTGGGGGAACGGGGACGGAATGTCGACCCCCAGGCTCGTAGCTACGCGGGGGCGGAGGGGTGTTATCGTCCGCCCCCCTCGGATCGGTTCCACAAAAAAATTTCTTACGGTGAACCTTCGATCAGCTCGTAAAATTTTGTGGCTGAATTCTCTGGAATTCTTAGGGCGTACTTTAGAGTCGATTCTTCCAGTGGGAGGGATAGAAAGATCGAGAATATTCGGGGATGGTTGTTGTTGTTAGTTTGGAAGATAACTAAGCAAAGTTGAAGGATTTTTTGCGAAATGATTTGGGTGATTTGGAGAGCGTGGCGTGGGGTAATCGGTAGGTACGTCCCTGGTCAGGGTGACGATCGGGCATTCTGAAAATTCGGGAGCGAACGTGGCGTAGGTAGCGCGTATAAATAACTGTTGGTGTGACTGGAAGCAGGGGTTGATCGTCGCGGGGCTACACAGGGGAGGGACGACACCCCCGACGTGGGGTTGCACGCGCGCTCTCCGCAACCCCCGGGGTGAGAGTAAATCGACTAAACATATACCTTCCGCTTCGTTTAACCGCCGAATATGTTTTAGATTTAGTTCGACCTTAGGCGTTGCTCGATAAGTCGGCCAATTAGCTTCTCCGTGGTATATCGAAAGAGATTCCTTAGTCGATTACCCGTTTGCCGGTCCTCAGGCATTTCACACCGTTTAGAAGAACTTTATTTGTGTTTTTGGAAAATGCAGTGGTTTATAAATGAAATCATTAAATTCTTCTTTTACGAGATTTTGGCCCTGTTGGGTCTGAGTAAATTTTACATCGATAAGGGAGAGTGGGGTAATTACGAACACCTAAGTAAAAAAGCAAAGAAAATGAAAACTATATGAGAAATTAATTTGTTTATTATTTACAAACATGCTTAAACTATTTATCTATAAAGTACTGTGACGATTTTTTGAAAAATTATAATAAAAATCAACTTTATAGTGGAAAAGCAAAACTCTTGATGTTCATTATTACTCGACTGCCGTGGGATAGGGGAGACCTGGGCAAAGTGGGGCAAAAAAAATTTGAAGTCGAATAAAATTTTTCCCTTTCAATAAAAATGTGTGGAAATAGATTTATAATATATTTTGAACATTACTAGTGATAAATGACGAATAGCAATAGTTAAAATAAACTTACAGTATATTAAAATTGAATTTGAACAGAAAATGCCAAAATTGACCACTTTACTCCATATATGGGTTAAGCTACGGCAGCTTCTCTCTTTTTTATACCGAGGTTGTCAAAAACTGTGACAAATTTTTCATTTTTTTCCAGGTTAGATTCTGTTCCACCACGCCGCGTGATTTTCTAACCAACTGACAGGTTAGGATATTGCGCACATTACTTGCGCATTGCTTCTTAGCAGCCATTTGCAGCTCAGTTTACCCCGGTCACTTTACCTCGAATGTGTACTCAGTGGAAAATTAATTATTTAATAATGTTAGTAATAATGTTTTCTCAAACGCGTATAGAAACACGCAGAAAAAAATTGGTGTTAAAATAACACATTTAAGACTCATTCATCCAAAAAGCTAAATCGGAAAGAAAACCAATTGGAAGTCTCTAAAACTTCATTTTTAATTTTTAACTGAATTTCCATTTTTCGATATCTGAATGTGCATAATTATCATTGTGGTATTACACACATTTATTACGTCACCCAAATTTTTAAATATAATAATAATAATAATAATAATAATACGTCTTTATTTATCACATTTACAAACAACAAAAAGAAAAAAAAACAACTTATGTGATAAATAGGCGAGGTTCAGCATATATTGTATTGTTAAAGAATAAATTAAAGAAGCTCATTTTACCCCGAGGTTCACTTTGTCCCGGTCTCCCCTAATCACGAACAGAGTGATAAATATCGCAGAAGTCGCACAGAAAGCGCGGCTGCAATGGTCAACTCATAAAAAATATTGCTACAACCTATACCTAATGTATTTTTCAAATTCCTCTTCTTGTGCGTTAGAAAAAAATTGCAATTGGTCGGAACATCGAAAAAAAATAGTAAAGTTCGATTTTCAAACTTTTTTGTCTGAGCCTGTAATGAAAATTCAAAAATCCCTTTTGTAGATTTAAGTGAGTTTTATACATGCTGAAAATTTCATGAAAATTAATTATCATTGCTAATCTCGAAGGCCCATACAGCACACTTCGTTGCAGCTGTATTGCAGGAACGTTGCTGCAATATTGCGTTGTTGCAGATTACATTGCAATATTGTAGGAACGTTCCTGCAATATTGCCGTGTATTATTGGAATGGCAATTATCCTACAATATTTGCAAGAACGTTACCGTGCAATGTTCCATTGGCAACGATCCTACAATATTTCTGCAATATTGCGCGCAAATCGATGTGCAATGTTTCAGTGGCAACGGTTCGAGATTACCCCATCCGAGTTGTTCGTCATTGCCCCACGACATCAAAAAATAAAAAAGAATTTATTCCAGAGGTTAGAATCATAATTCAAGCAACGCCTTGGTCACAAAATGTTGGTAAAAAAGTGCTTTATTTCAACATAAAAAAAAAACAATTGTATAATTAATTTGACAATAATTACATGCAATTGAAATGGACAAAATATTACTTGAAATATGATGAAAATAATAAATCGTGTTTATCTTGAATAGCATAAGCGTTCTGTATTTATTATATTCCGCCCGGCGTTGGATACGACCGTAAACTATTAACTAGTGGAGAGGGAACATCGTTTTTAATTTATTAAAACGCCGTAACATCGCATTCGCGATTACCCCGCGTTCGTGTTTACCCCACGCTCCCTTAACCCTCTGTTTTCCTCGACTTCCACAAGCATTTCCAGGCAACTCGAAGAGAAGGCAGAAGTTAAGGCCCCAAAAAAGGAAAAGAGTGGAGCCCATTGAGTAAGCGAGCAGCAAGAATTCCAAAGGGCCGGCAAAAGTGGACGCCCAGCACTTTATTCGATAAACGCCCATCCACGTAATCTGAATACATTAACCGTGTGACCTTCTTGCTCTGCCTTCTCGAACCAGAACGAAGAAGACCAGGGCGCTGATGATGACTCGGCTAATCGAACCGATCGTCCCCTGTTATTAGAGCACTGCGTTGCTGATCGACCAATTACGTCACTAATCCTCGTTTCCTGCAACCCCATTCAATTATCATTCTAAATAAGAGCCACTTCTCGCCGTCTTTTCCTTCATATTCTTTTGAATACAGAGTAACACAGAATAAGGCCCAAAATTGATATGCTGGTCCAGTGACTTCAGTAACGTCCTGGTAGATCGAGGAATATGGAGATGAAGGAACTATTTAGGTTCAGACCACAGCAGCAGGTTGCTAGGTCTGTTAATAGTACTCAATAAACTATCGGTGAGCAATATGGTGGTGGCCTATACCCCATTAAGAAACCCCTTAACGAGGGTTACGTGGCCAGGGCATAATGCAAAGGCCCCTGTGGCGATGCTGTCGCTACGATCGCCGGTGTAATTCGCACTGGCGCATCTGCTTTCGTTGATCTGACCGAGAATCACCGTCGAACAAGTTGCCTTCTATCAAATACATCACCCTGGCATGTGTCTTCTCCCTTAACCATCCCAAATTCAAAACTACATTCCGTTCAGTAGAAGAACCCTCGGTCCTCGAAGTTTTCCAAAAATTGAAAACCATCGGTGGCCAGCGCAGCGTGCCGAAAAAAATCCCGACGAGACAATTTAATTAAAGCAGGGAGGGGGGAAGAAGCGGTGGAAACGGGGAACGCGACAAAGAGGAGACGCGAGGGTAGGGGGTGAGTCGATGTAAATTCGAGGGGTGCCGGGAGCACGTTCCTCGATGGGCGAGGGTCCGGCTGGAACCTTCTCTCCTCTCTCCATTTTCGAGCGAATGAATGGAATTAGTGAGGAGGCTAGCTGAATAATATCGGTTCTATCTGTGGGGGCTAGACCGGGAGCTGAAACGTATCAGCACAGCGTATCTGCATAGACGACGAGGACGAGGACGACGGGGCTCTGCTCTCGCCCCGTCATAGGAAACCAGCTTTTCCCCCTCGCCCACCCCTCTCTATATGCCTTCAATCCAACCTCTTCCTGCTCGTTCCGCCCGCCATTGGCCTCTTTCCTTCCTCCAGCGAGTACGTATCTCGCCCGGTCCTCCTCCCTGCCGCGAGTTCCTTCTTTCCTCTCATTTCTAATTCCTCTGCCTGTCATCTAGGGGATATCCGCCCCTTTGTCTTCATACGCTGGGATTTTCCCGACGTTAACAGACTCTCCAGCATTCCTAGTCCTCCTCTGATACTCCCTTGCGTTTGCTTCTACGTGGTTTATTCAGACTTTTCCATCCTCGCGTCTCAGCTCGCTTTTTATACGGGAATTTTTTTAAGTAATTTCGCATTTTTTCTCTGCGCATGGGCTTTGGAGATCTCCCTATTGCTGGTTACACACATAACCTTCTACTATATTTGACCATCTTCAAAGTTCTCAACTCTTCAAAACCCTTTTGCTCCCTCAGAAAAAAATGTTTCGACGTGTTTGCTGAAACCTGACCGTGTGCAATTCTCCCACTCCTCTCGTTCTGCTAATTAGACGGCCACCGTGTGCCTGAGAAATCATTCCCTCTCCCTCGCTGACCTCCCTATGTCGAGGACAGCCAATTATGATTAATTATAATTAACGGGCGTCACGTTAGGCGATTTTCCTTTGTCACTGGGAAACAGGAGGTTGTTCCCGTGATCTGCCCGCCGGGAAATTTCTACTTCGCCTCTGGTACGTAACAAGAAGTTTCCTTCGAGAAGTCTGTAATTTTTTTCTTCCTTGCTCGCGGTGTCGTTGTCTCGGGGATTGATCTAGGGGGAACTTTAATAAATTGGAGCCTAAGCTCTAGAAGCTGCAACATCCTTCCACGAATCTTTCACTGACCCATACAGCACACTTTGTTGCAGCTGTATTGCGGGAACGTTGCTGCAATATTGCGTTGTTGCAGGTTGCATTGCAATATTCTGGGAACGTTCTTGCTATATTGCTGTGCATTATTGCAGTGGTAATGATCTTACAATGTTGCAGCAATATTGCAAGAACGTTGCCGTGCAATGTTCCATTGGCAACGATCCTACAATATTGCAAGAACGTTGCCGTGCAATGTTTCATTGGCAACGATCCTACAATATTTCTGCAATATTGCGCGCACATCAACGTGCAATGTTCCATTGGCAACGATCCTACAATATTGCAGCAATATTGCGCGCACATCGACGTGCAATGTTTCACTGGAAACGATCCTACAATATTTCGGCAATATTGCGCGTAAATCGATGTGCAATTTTTTAATGGCAACGGCCCACAGTGGGGAAATTTTGTGATTTTATGGCCAAAACCACAGAAATGAAATTTTTGAATTTTACAAATTTAATACAAATGTCAGTTGAAGAACTATAGGTATACATTTTTGTGGTCAAAACCTCAAAACTTATTTTTAATATATAAAATTCAGCACTTTTATGTTCTGATATATGAGAAACTAAATTATCCGAAAAACAGCACTTACAGAAATTACGAAGGATAAAGATATTTTATTTTTTACATTTATACACTTAAATCTATAAAATGCGCCTGTAATGAAAATTCAAAAATCCCTTTTGTAGATTTAAGTGAGTTTTATACAAGCTGAAAATTTCATCAAAATTAATTATCGTTGCTGATCTCGAAGGCCCATACAGCACACTTCGTTGCAGCTGTATTGCGTGAACGTTGCTGCAATATTGCGTTGTTGCAGGTTACATTGCAATATTGTAGGAACGTTCCTGCAATATTGCCGTGCATTATTGGAGTGGCAATGATCTTACAATATTGCAGCAATATTGCAAGAACGTTGCCATGCAATGTTCCATTGGCAACGATCCTACAATATTTCTGCAATATTATTATTATTATTATTAAATGTCTTTATTGCGTCATTACAATTATGATTACAATGACGAGTAGGCGAGGTTCAGCATTAACTGCTGCTCTACAACCTAACCTAAAAAGCCGTTGGGAGGTAAGAAGAGTAAAGAAAAAACAAAATAAAATAAAACACAATAAACTAAGAATAAGATGAAAATAAGAATAAGCCAATTACATAGGAAATTACATAGGAAACCGCGAAAGGATGAAAGAACGAGCACTAAATTTAAATGAAGCAAACGATGATAGGGAACGTATATTAAAAGGAATGGAGTTATAATAGTAGGAAGATTGCGCGCACATCGACGTGCAATGTTCCACTGGCAACGGTCCTACAACATTTCGGCAATAATGCGCGCAAATCGATCTGCAATGTTTCAGTGACAACGACTCAGCAAAATTGCGTACATACTTCCGTGCAATACTAAGGTAGTTGACCCAGTCGTCGATCGGTACCCAGTCGTCGATCATTTGAATTAATATTGAGATTTTATAAGGTTTTTGAACAATATTGTGTATAGGACAAAATTGCAAATTAATATTTAAGAGTCTTTACCTACATATATCATTACAATATTGTTCAAAAACCTTATCAAATCTCAATATTTAAGTGATCGACGACTACGTCTAAACCTTATAGTGGAAATATTGTAGAAACAGTACAGCAATATTCCGAAGCAACTATGACTTTGACGAAATTTGAAATATGCCGTCGAGTAGATTCTACAGCATGTTTCATTTCCCTTTCGATCACTCACTCACAAGTGCCACGCTACAAAGTCTTCCAGTTCGATTGGTAGCGATTTCCAAAGTCACAATCCTGTCTCCACCGAGTTCTGAATATCAACCAGATCGAGCACCGTCAATTTCTCGGAATCCCTTGATCCTCTCCCGAGGATCAACGCGTTTCGACGGAACGTCAGTGCCAGGTGCTTGTCCCTGATCATATTTAAATCCCCCGCGCGGCTACCGTGCGGGATATTAAAAATGCTAATAGGTCGGAGGAATTCCTGGCCGCTGGTAATCTCGCGGACAAGAGGGCAATCAGGGGACATCCTGTTATCCCCCCGGGGAACACCCATATTTAACGCCCGGAGGACTCGAATCGAATCCATCGACAGCCACACAGTTTCGCTGCAGTCCCTGTGATTCTGCTACCGTCGCGGGCGCGTCGGCCACACCCTGCTCCTTTCCTCCTTTCCTCTTCCACGCTTACCCTCCCCTAAATCCAATAAAAAAAACAGTTTCCTTCTGAAAAGAGGAGGAAGGACATCGAGCAGTCGTTGCTCGCGCGGAAAGCGTCCAAATCAATTTAAATTGCTTGAGGACCCTACTGGAGTTGTTTCCTAGAAGAATGAAGATACTTTTGGAGGAAGCGTAGGTGGTTATAGCATTATGGGATGTTCGAACAGGCACGTGGGAGTGGGACGTGTTCGTGAAATAAATTACAACGGTGACTTGCGTTCGTAGGGAAATGAGTCTGGCCAGGTGTCGAGATTGATACCTACCCCGAAGCCCCCCAGGACGTAGCAGAGGCCTCCTACAGCTAACGATCGTGCTACCAGTCCCTCAGGATGCAAACCTATCCCAACACACGTCGAACATAATCTACGAGCTACATCCTGGAACCTCGCGTCATCTTCCACGACGATCCTTCCCTATTTTCCCATTATTTCCAAACACTTCCTTCTGCTGGCTTGGTGGAACGTTCTCGGGGGCTTGGGCCTGATTGGGTCGATTGTCCGCGGAATGCACGAGCCTCTCGCAAGACAAATTGTTGCCCGAACTGCTTTTCAACTTGCGGTGTAGGTACCTGAAGTTTCTACTCGGAGATTTGTTAGGTTCTTACATTAGAACATTGTCGTTATGAATAAATTCTGTTCTTTAAATAAGGTAAAAGACCCAATACGTGGACACGTCCTAGTAGCTGGACACTGATGCAAAAGAACTATTTTATTCAATTATTCAAATATTTAGTAAAATATATATATGAATATATTTTACTAAATATTTGAATAAATGAATAAAATTGTTCTTTTTTGGATAAAGCGGATATTAAATGTACTAATCAGTATTTTGCACCACTGTCCAGCTACTGGGACGTGTCCACGTATTGGGTCTTTTACTTTATATCCCCTTGCACAGCCGCCGTGATGCCACAATGATGTCTCGATCTCGTCTTTCCCCGGAATATCGATGCCCGATGGTACCAACAAGCGCAAACAAATTCTCCAAAGAGGGGGCTTCGAGGGTGTGACGTGGTGAGACGCACCTCCCGTCGATCCTTTCACATGAAGACGTATGCGCGCCATTCCTGCGGTCGTCGTTCGTCGTCACGACGTTCCCTGGGTCCGTGGCACAATGGCCCCGCACAATGCTCGGCAAATTACGGGTGTTCTAGTCAAAATATGCCCCCCATCTGCCCCCCACCCCTCCCTCTGTTCGCGCGGTAATCGCGATCAGGCATCTAGCAGGCAGTCGTGCATCGTGCGACCGCAAACTGCAGCTGTATTTTCGGTTATCGGCCATCGCCGATCTGCGGATTTTCGGTTTTTATGGCCGACTGGGGAGGGGGCGAGGGCGACGGCGACTCGACCCCCCCTAGGCGGGGTGAAACCGCTTTCACCACCGGTTTTTACCGTTCGATACTACAGTTCCTTGGATTCCCGTTGCACGGATCTGGCCAAGGGACTCCTTTCGAGGTGTCTTTCTGCCCGTTGGGGGTTGTTTCCTCGGGGGTGCGTGTTGCGCGGGCAGTGCTGGTCGACTTTCAGATTTTCAGCTTTCTCGCATTCCTCGCGTTCGTTCTGAAGAATTCCTTCGGGATGGTCTTTGGCTCTTTTGCAGCGACGGGGTGGGATTTCTACTTACTAAAATGCAACCCTACTGTAGTAATGTTCTCCAGCCGAGGCCGTCGCGGTTGCTCCTGCGGCTCGTTCCCGGCGCGGCGCGGTATCGAGACAGGGAGTCGCGGGAGCAGAGCGTCAGGCAGCTGTCGCCCATTCTGCGCCATTGTCGCGCGATGTTTTGAGTGTTCCTGAACACTGGAGAACACCCTGTATTGTCCTGCCTCCCAGAGATCCGACGATTACGCCTGGCCCGATACGATCTCATCTGTATCCCTCCTCCGGCCGCCCTCTCTCTCAGTTTCTTTCTCTCCTTCCCCCTCCGTCCGCGTAAACGCGGCCGGGGTTTTGCGCCCGTGTACGTGAACCACGCGCCCATGTTCACGTGCTGGGGGCCCAGCCCTGCCTCGAATGATCATTCGACGGGAGTTCAGATGACGAGATTGCACGGTGGCCTCCTCTGCCCACGTCCGAACCGGGACATCCTTATTAAGGATGGAAAACGTTTGACGAGGCCTTTGTCGACGGGTTCGCCAACGGAGGACGAGTGGAATGTCGTCGACCTGCTCCCCTCGCCGTGGCCAGCGCGGGGAGAGGACTGCATGTTCGAGGATCGGGTTGATTGAGGTTTGATCAAGTGCCGCGAGGACTGTGGGAAGGTGGAGCTTTCGTTCACGGTCTTCGGGAGTTTCGGGGGGTTTCAGGGGGGTTGGGGGACTTGTTTGTGGTTGTTTGGGACTTATGGGCATTCTGGGAATGATGGTATTAAGATTCGTGAGAGGTAGGAAACTTTGGAAGCTGGGGAGGATCGTGGAAGTGTCGAGAATTTGGGTGATTTGTAAGTAGTATTCTAGTTTTGGGCCCATGAGGCCCAGAAACTTACTAGACTTACAAGAATTATATTATTGGAAAACCTATGGGGCCAGAATAGTTTTCAGATTTATGAAACTATGAATCTTCTAAAACACACGGGATTTCTAAGTCCCATAAAAGATTGGGGACCAGGAACATATAGAAATAACCAAGTTTTTAATTTTACTCATCTTCACTATCCATAAAATTTCCAGGAATTCCAAAATCCATAAGACTTTCAACGATCACAATTTTCGCAAGGCCCACATCACATATAGGGCCCAAATCTAAGGCCTCAAAATAACCCCCAACAATTCTCTACAGATCGAGTAAGTCCCAAACCCTAACTCTAACCCAAATTTACCGAGGCCTCAAAGTAAACCCCAACAATTCTCCACAGTTCGAGTAAGTCCCAAAGCCATCAGGGCCCGCGCGAGTTTCCATCGCCTGTAAAAACACCCGAACATTAAAAAATGCATAGAGAAACGCTGTGACACGTAAAATAATACATATTTTTTGGTGCCGTGGTCGAAAGTGCAGCGTTCGGCGGTATCGTTTTGCGATACCGATCCGATAAGTTATCGGCATTATGCAGCGGCTTATAAAAACCCGACTGTCGTCGAACGGGCGAACAGAATTAATCTCGATCGAGCTTTTTTTCCACCCAGGATTCCAAACGGTCGATGCTATTTTTTTCTTGTTTTTTTTTTGGCTTTGTTTTTCTGCCCCCGTCGATGGCCTGAACTAATACTGATTTATGGGCCGCGTTAATTCGAGATCATCTGGCCGATTGTAAATATACGAAGTGTAAAAAATGCACTTTTGAAAAGCCCGCCCAGATAACAGGGAAACGGATTTATCTGATTTACAGTCGGATAGCGACGCGATCGGTTCCAGCGGGAACTTATTGTGAAGCTTGCACTGGCTCGATTCGATTGATTTATCAAAAAAAATATATATATATATTCCAGCCTGGAAACAGTCCAACTCGCCGCTATTTTTTCATGCGATTCAATGATCGATCCTACGGGGAAATTCGTATTATACGAGGACACTGATATTACATTGCAAATAATTGTAATAAAAAAATTTCCAAAAAATTCGAACCATGCAACTTTCAGTATTAAAAATTCAACAAATAAAAGCATCCTGTTTGCTGCAACACGCGGAACGAGAGAAAAATAAGGTAAAAATAAGGAACGTCACTGGTAAATGGGTAAAATTGGAAAATATTTGCGAAATTGCGTCCATATTTTAAATTGGTTTAAAATAGAATTCAGGGATACCGTCGTTTTCTTGTAATTGATTTCCGAGGAACGTCGTGTCCCGTTAATTTACGCGATCGACCAGTGGCTCGACGTTTCCACGCGGCTTCGAGGCGTCTGGACGTCCTGTCGCCGCTAGAACGGGCGCCAAATTCCATGACCCCCTCGTAAAATGAAGTCGCAACGAGGGGGACCCGTTGGAATTCCGCGAGCTCGTTCCAGAAACGAGGAATTGTGTGCATATAGAGAGGGCCCTAAGAACTTTGCTCTTAACGCGCAATTGACGTTGAACGAGGCGGAGATAATCGTTGTCAGGATGTCAGAGGGAAAATAAGAAGCAGGGGAGGAGGGGCAAAGAAACTGTCTGCGAAAAATTTTTGCAAAATATTTACACAATCCACCTTCATTTATGATTTTAATAACAAAGTTAATCTGCCAACTTGTGTTTGAGCTTCCAAGAGACACCCACAGTATGGCGAGCAGTCGAATAAACAATATAATAAAAAAAATCGATGAGAATACTCGCAAATCCAGGATGCAACACGCCTTCAACATGGCCAGATCCATAAATTTCTTATCAGGCCCCTTTAATTTAAACTTATCACTGCTCGTTCGCTGCTGTCGCCCACCGTCGAAACTTTCCCCAAAGAAAAACTCGTCCTTCCCCCATCTCTCATATAAACCAACCCTGAAATCAGAATGAAAAACGACTGCAAGCCTGAAAGGTAAAAAAGTAAACAATAGGATCCAAAATCACCTGCATTCAAAGTGATCTACGATCCTTCGTCGCGGTGTCACGAGTCCCCCGTATCAAATGGAATGAAATGGAACCGCGACTTTCATCTATCAACGCCGATTAACAGCGACCATGCGCAAGCATAACTCGTAAATCAATTACTGGACGAATGGAGGCGTTCACCAGTTGACCCAGGCCAAGGTCGCGCTAATTGAATTCAGCAAGCTTGATAGAGTCGTTCTTGAGGGTTTCCATGCGTTCCTAGACTGAATTCCAGGCCTAAAATACGTTTACCTTATGAGCATTTCAAGTATTCAGTTTGGAGGGAGGGAAGCTCCGAATGATGATGTAAAATCGATAGTTCCAGGACAGGAAGCTCCACCAGGTCGTTAGTATAATTTGTTCGCTCTATTTTGGGGAATGAAAGACAAGTGATCTAGGTGTAGGTAGTCAGGTGCCAAGTGGAAAATCTCTGGGAGGGTCGGTTCCGCCATCGAAAATCCGCTCTACTTTCAGGTAACGGGCCCGGATTTGACCGCGATTAAAGAGACTAATCATTGAGCTTCCCTGCTCTATGCTCCGCTGCTCGAAATCTACCAATTATCGATAGTTTCCATGGGTCGAAACAATTGGGGGATTAGGGAGCTGAACACCGATCCCTCGCGCGACCTTACACCATTCGAGTCCACTGTAAATGCGAAAGTTTCATAAGTTCCAGTGCTTGTAAGAATTCCCAGCTCTTCTAGAGACCGCAAACACTCAATTCGCCTAAAAACTTTCACCTTCGGGAGCTTTGTACACCCCTGACACTCCCCACTACCCACACAGCACCATAACATTGCAGCAACGTCTTTGCAATTTTGCGGTGCAAGATTGCAATGTTGCACCATAACATTGCAGGTTCAGTCCTATGTCCGCCTTCGTAATATTGCAGGTGTGTATTTTTGCAATGTTGCGGCAAGCATTGCAAACATGTAGTCCTGCAACATTCCGGCAATGATTCTGCAACGAAATTGCAAAATTGTGGCAATGATTCTGCAACTCTTCGGAAATATTGCGGTGCGAGATTGCAATGTTGCACCATAACATTGCAGAGACGTTGCAGGTTCAGTCCTACGTCCGCCTTAGCAATATTGCACGAGTATATTCCCGCAACGTTTCGGAAATTTTGCGCGTAGATGTGCGCGCAATACTGCAGATATATTGTAAGATCGTTGCCAATGGAACATTGCACGGCAACGTTCTTGCAATTTTGCTGCAATATTGTAGGATCATTGCCACTGCAACATTGCTGCAATATTGTAGGATCATTGCCACTGCAACATTGCTGCAATATTGTAGGATCATTGCCACTGAAATATTGTAGGATCATTGCCACTGCAATATTGCTGCAATATTGTAGGATCATTGCTACTGCAATTAGGGCTGGGATTATTCGAATAATTTAATATTCGAATATTTTACAAGTATTCGAATGCTACGAATAAACTTCGAATATTTGAGTATTCGAATATCGATGTATTCGAATACTATTCGAATATCGGTGTATTCGAATAGAGCAGTATTCGAACAGTATCGTGTGAAGTGGGTCAAAATTAGCTTACAAGATTTCACCCTGATAAATGAACCTCAACAACTTGATTTATAATTCACACCATACTATTCGAATACATCAGTATTTGAATACTCAAATATTCGAATACATCAGTATTTGAATACTCAAATATTCGAATACATCAGTATTTGAATACTCAAATATTCGAATACATCAGTATTTGAATACTCAAATATTCGAATACATCAGTATTCGAATACTCAAATATTCGAATAGTATTCGAATACTTGGATATTCGAATTATATTCGCCAAATAATTGAGCAACTGAAGTATTCGAATATTCGAATACCAAATAATTCGCCAAATAGTCCCAGCCCTAACTGCAATAACGCATGGCAATATTGCAGGAACGTTCCTACAATATTGCAAAGCAACCTGCAACAACGCAATATTGCAGCAACGTTCCTGCAATAATACAGCTGCAACGAAGTGTGTTGTATGGGTAAGTAAACGTAACTAAACTATCATGGATCCTCAAGAAACTTGAAATTTTTTAACGAAATTCTGAGCCCACCGTTACGTGGATCTATTTATTTATAAACTAGAGAATTCTGTGCGGTGTCGAAACTAGTTTCAAACTGTTAAGTTGTATTTTGAGATGATCGCGAAGGTTTGTCAGTTTAAAGGACCAAGAGAATTCATCCCCAATTAGTCCATCGATCCCCCAGTTTGCACCGTTCGGCGGTCCAGGCCTTCTATTTAGAGAAACGGTGACGTCCTCGATATTTGAATACCGCCGGAGCGGTCCGAGGGACAATTACCGGGGGCCAGTGGCATAGGGGTCCCAGAAAGGAAGAGACGAGTGGTACGTGACGCGGACGTCACATTAGATTTGGAGAGCAAACGTGCGTGCAGACAAACGTATCTTGCGATAATCGTTGCTCTCCCCGCCCCCCCCCCCTTCCGTCTCCCTTTTCAACCCTCTCCGCCCCATCGTGCTTTTCGACGGCCACGGCCTCCAGATACCGCCGAAGATAATCTCGATCTACGCCAAACACCGTGACCAGGCTAAACCCTTGCTCGGATAATATAGATAGCATTCAACGATCTCCTTTCCCCTTTCATCCCTGCCCCTCTGCTGGCTACCCTTTGATTTTATCCCCGTTTCGACCGTGGAGACCTGCTTGTCTTCCTCTATCTGTCCGTCGCGCCGCGAATTACTCGGTTTGGAACGTGTCTTTGAGCGGCCGCGACCGCGGCGGAAACGCTTTGGTTCCTGCGGGACGAGTTCACGAGGGAGGGGAAGGTTTTTTGTGTGGTTGTATATTTTGGCATTGATTTCCTTGGGTTAGGTGAGGCTTCTTTGGTGTGATGCAACTGGTTGTTGTGTATTGGAATTTGGGGTGATTTAGTGCAATTTTGAAGAGTAAGTGGGTTCTAATTCCAAATTAATTCTTGAATCTATCCAAGAATTATCGCGTAGAATTTAGCCAGTAGTCTTCAAACGAGCATCCTTCGAATTGCCTATCACTAATTTTAGGGAAAAATTCTCGAATTCTCGAGTAAAAATGAAGGTCCGTGGTCGCTTTTACACAGGCATAGACGTGTAGACAAGGGACACCGAACATCAGGCTGAAAAAAAACATGTGAGAGAGAGGACGAAGAAGGTGCATCGAGGGTGCATCTACGGTACGAATCTGCTGGTTCACGGGACGGTGCAACGGTCGCCTCTATATAATTATTCTCGGTGCAGGATACACATATCTTTATAAGGAAGGGCTCGCGTGCACGGCTCAGTATCCACCCTGGTATCTTTATAGCTTATTGCAACGCTTTGGGCAATTTCGTGATCGACGGGGCACAGGGGGGGGTGGGAGTGGGGGTGAGGGTGCACTGCGATCGGAGGATGCAACTGCGGGCATCGCGGCATTTCTCTTTCCGCGGATATCTACTTAGTCGCCAAACGACTCTGAGCTTCTATCCTTTCCTTCTGAACCGCCTGTCGACACCGATTTCGCTGATACGAGGCTGAGGGGCGTCGGTTCCAACCGTGATGCTGGATAGTAAAGTCTTACTTGAGTGTTACTAGCCATTTCTGAGATGTAATTTAGATCCAACCGAGGTGTGTGGCTGATTACATTCAGACTTAACTGTGGCGAAACTCAAGTCCCTTCCAGACCTAATCGAAGTACAACTTAGAATTGATCCAAAGCTAACCCAAATGAAACTATGAGTTAACCCAGACTTAACGTACAGTGAATTAGGAGGGAGGTGTGGAATAGGGCTTGGGCTATTTGTCGAATTTTTCGGTATTCGAAAATTCGAATAGGTACTTCAGTATTTGGCGAATATAATTCGAATATTCAGAAATCCAAATACTATTAGAATATTTCAGTATTCGAATACTTATTATTCGAATATTATTCGAATACTTATTATTCGAATATTATTCGAATACTTATTATTCGAATATTATTCGAATACTTATTATTCGAATATTATTCGAATACTTATTATTCGAATATTATTCGAATACTTATTATTCGAATATTATTCGAATATTTCAGTATTCGAATATTATTCGAATACTTATTATTCGAATATTATTCGAATATTTCAGTTTTCGAATATTATTCGAATATTTCAGTTTTCGAATATTATTCGAATATTTCAGTTTTCGAATACTTATTATTCGAATATTATTCGAATATTTCAGTATTCGAATACTTATTATTCGAATATTTCAGTATTCGAATACTTATTATTCGAATACCATTCGAATATTTCAGTATTCGAATACTTACTATTCGAATACTTACTGTTCGAATATTTCAGTATTCGAATACTTACTGTTCGAATATTTCAGTATTCGAATACTTACTGTTCGAATATTTCAGTATTCGAATACTTACTGTTCGAATATTTCAGTATTCGAATACTTACTGTTCGAATATTTCAGTATTCGAATACTTACTCTTCGAATATTTCAGTATTCGAATACTTACTATTCGAATACTAATTTATACTAATGTATTCGAATAGTATGGAGTGAAGTATAAATCAACTTGTTTAGGTCCATTTTTTTACAAACTTTTATTTAGTTTCAGTTATGAGTTGATTATTTTGTCAAGGTGAAGTCTTTTAAGCTAATTTTGACTCCCCTCAACATCTCCGATCGACTTGAAACTTTGACCACATACATATTCCCGATGACAATATTTTCACTAAAAGGCATGAAATATTTTATAGTAATTTTTTTTTAAAACAAACTTTTATTAAAATGTACTAAAATGGAACCAATAGTTTTGATATCGGCCCAGATGGCTGCCTGAAAATAATTCCCTCATATGACTGAAAATAAACGCGTGATTCATAATTCCATACATCAGTATTCAAATAGTATTCGAATAATTGCATTCGAATACTCAAATATTCGAAGTTTATTCGTAGCAGTCGAATACTTGTATAATATTCGAATATTAAATTATTCGAACAGTCCCAGGTCTAGTCTGGAATATCCAAGATCCCATTATAATGGGAGAAGCCCGTATAAACGATTTATTTTTGTATAAATTTTTACGAATTATTTGCGAAAATACCAATGCGCTAATCCTTTCGAAACCTCAAGGGTATTTCATTTAACATTATAACAAGTAAAAACAATTTTTATAACAGTAAAATTATAAAAAATACAAAAGAAATACATCAGTATCTGAAATATGTTTTTTATTGAGATGTAAAACTGCGCCGGTTGTTGCGTCTCTGATAGTTATGTGAAACAGACCAATATTTTTTTTTTAATTTATGTGCTAATTACCAGAATATGAACCAAAATAGTGTAAAAAAATTGCATCTTATAAAAATGGCGGATCTTCAAACAATTTCGCCAAAAAATCGCGTTTTATTTGTTCAAAAACAGTGTTTAAAATTAATAATTTGGTTAAACCTCGTAGTCCATATTCTGAGGAATATTATAAACTAAAAGAGAGCAAAATTTGAAGTCGACTGGTCAAATAGTTTTTGAGTTATCCCCGGCGCCAATTTTGAAAACGCTGTTTCGAGAAAAACGCTTTTTTAATGCCCAGGCAATATTATCGATACGGAGTTGAATTTCGGCCTATAACTTTGAGAATATATTTTTAAAATGTTTTAGAAGGGATATATGTATAGAAAAAATTTTGTTCTTATTTTTCGTTCGATTCATACCGCCTTCTTCCCTTAAGGAACAGCAAGCGTTCGCCCTGGAGGACACTACCACGCGATTCGTCCCCAGAAAGGAAACGGTGGCCGCGGCTCCACTATATTCAAATGACTCTCCAAGCACGTAATAACATCGGCTATCGTTTCCTTGCAGATGCCGATCACCCAGCCGTGATACCTCCTCAGCAGGTGCATCGCCGCCGATTCGAGGGACACCTGAGCTGCTGCACGTCCAACGGTGAGTCTTATCCTCCCCTCTGTGTTATCGATACTGCATCCAATCGGGTTTAATCGAGACGACACGCGGTGGTTTATGTTGTCGCCATAAGGCAGTCACCTTGGACACTGCTGCCCCATCATTTCCATCGTTTCTTCGCGACAAACGTGTGTTTATCTATTTGGGTGGTCATTTTCCACGTCTCGCATTCGATTTAGGCTTAAATCCGCGAGAAGTTTCTATCTGCGTTACCGTTCGATTTTCAAAATGAAAGAAGAGCGTAGGGAACAGAGGAAAACGTTGAAACGTCTTCGAGGTTCATCGCGACAACGTTATCCTGTCGCAGGCTCGCGAAATCCTGCGAACAATCTCGTCGGTCCTTGGCATCTAGGATTCGTTTGTCTCAGTTATTGTGTGGAGTAGTGGTGGGCGGCTCCACATTTCCAAGGGGTCGAAGCTCAAGGATCTAGGACCTAGGAGGACGGGGGTGGGCGCCCCTGCTGAGAGGGATCAGCCTTAATCTGTGGCAACAAAAAGAGTTGGCGCCGATATAATGAGAGGAGCGTAATGCGAGAGCATTGTTGGCAACCTGCTCGAACAATACCAACTCGTGTTAAGGGGTCTCCCTAGTGTGACGCCTGGAAAATAGGGCTATATTTGGGAATTTTTTTGAAGGAAATGTACTTGATATTGCGGTTTCTAACTTTGGGGTATTTATTCAGTTACATTTTGACAATCTACTTGAATTTTTTGAAGCATTAATGATAATTATATTTTATGTTATAAGGGTTATAATGAAAAGCTCGCAAAAAAACGCCTGCTGCTGGCGATCACGATTCCGGCTGCCATGGTTATCTGAAACAAAAAACACAGTTATTTTCTTAAGCTATATGAATGTAGCTAGGACTTGAACTAGAATGAAAATAGAAAATCACCAAATAAAAAAATGGCGGCACTTTAAAGAAAAGTTTTCATTTCGCGGCAAAAAAGTGGTCAGTTTTTTGAGCTGCAAAATTCGAATTTTGCAAATAATGACTTCATTCTAGGTCATATCCTAAGAGAACACGCACTCAATATATATGTTAAGTTTTAAGTCGTTTGGTTGAGTAGTTTTGGAGATATCGTGATCGCCGGGCCGAAAAATGTAGTTTCGAGTAAAACGCGTTTAAAGATTCAAGTACCATTTTTCAAATAATAAATCATACTTACGATTAGTCTCCGATGCCTGGCCCATAGAGTACACCTTCCTCTTCTTCATACAATTCTTGTAAAGCTGCATTTGCTTTCCTTCGAGCAGTTCGAGCTTCTTTTGATGCTTCCTGATGCCTTTTCTCTCCAAGGCAAACTCTGTTCACGTCTTGCGTATCGGCAAAACTTTTGGCTTCTGGGCCAATTGTTACTCCCATCGTATTTAATACTCTTAATTTAATACTCTTAATTAATAATGCTGTTAAATCATTTATTAACTTATCCGTTAATTTTCCCGGACCTTTTCCCCCTATTCCTTTATGTTTCTTTTTTTCTGCTCTCAAACGAGAACCCATCCTTTTTTTAACGTGTAAAACACACTCTAACTTTTTCACCTGCACGTCATATGGATTCAAATCCACAATGCCCTTATACGTTTTACTGTCGCCATCGCCAATGTAGCGGGTATACATGGCGCCATATCGGTCGCGCGCTACTGTTCATAGCTCACAGCGTTGCCAAAATTTCGAATTCAGCTATAATATTTTAGGAATATGTTCTTAAGATGTTGAACTTTCAGAAAAAACAAAAAAAAAAAAATCGATTTTTTTGAACCGTCACACTAGGGAGACCCCTTAAGCTCTGTAAACATTGCTGCCTTCGGTCTGATGCTGTTCAACGCTTTTTGGATCCTGTCGGTGAGAATATTTTTGTTTATGTGGTTTTTTCGTATTTGGATAGGAGGATGCGGAGGTCTTCTTTGAGGAGATTGTTTTTCAATAGGAAATTTATCAATTTGAAACTGGAACTGTATGTTTGTTTGACCTAACGTGGAAGTAAGTTAGAGAGATATAATTAATATTAGATATAATATAATTATATATAATATAATATAAATATAATATAAATTATAGGGGAAGTCGGGGTATTGTGAGCCACGGGGAATCGTGAGCCAGTGTCATCTGTGTTTTACTGGTAAATAATGACAGCTGCAAACAACTATTTTTGAGTTGTCTCATATGTGAGGTAATATTTCCACGATCAGTTGAAGTACGCACCCGCATCATTACTTTGCTCTGTTAGCAGACAAAAATTTGCTGCGCTCGAAGTATTATTTTCATTTCGTGTTTGGTCTATTATTGTTACATTTTTCTGTGGATCTAAGCAGGTAACTGTGTTTATAATACTCGTGTGACTTCAAGCTTTCGAAATAAATAAAAAAAATTTGAATTTGGTGAGGTTTGTGCTATTTGTTTGGGACCATATCGTAAAAATAAGGGTTCGGGGAATTATGAGCCACTTTTCTCGGGGAATTGTGAGCCACTCGATTTTTGACATTTAACGAGCTAACCTCACATGTTTGATGCTTCTCAATGATTGTTTATGCAATATTCGAGGACGATATAAATTTTTTGGCAATATCTAATAGATATTTTATCTGATTCAATTCTTTTAGTTACGATGCCACGTTATTATGCCAAAAATGACCATTCGCTCGATTTTGACAATATTTTTGAGGCAATAAGGCATGTGAAAATTCATAATGCATCGGTCAGGCAAGCTGCCACCGCACATAAAATTTCGAGGGGCACTTTGGGACGATATATCGCCAAATTTGCTAACATCGACGTTTTGCTACGGAAAGATTAAACATATATTTTGTCATTCAGATACATGAATAAACATTTCATAACAGAAATTGTAAATTTTATTTGATTTTTGAAAGTGGCTCACGATTCCCCGAGATTTTCAAAATTCAAGAAAATGCAAATTTTTTGTAATAGTCTTAAAATCGTCTAATTTGCAGATATTCGATTAAACTATCGTGTCTAAAAGAAAGGTAAATCTTCATACTACAACATTTAGCGTTGAAATTTGATGAAAAACTTAATTTAATAGCAGTTCTTTGGCAATGAAAAAAAGTGGCTCACAATACCCCGACTTCCCCTATATAATATAAATATAATTAATTTAATTCAATTTTAGTTAAGATAGTTAAGATTTACCTCAAACTAAGTTTCAACTTAACATTAGGAACTGAATATTCTTTTCTTCGCTACACTACCCACACAGCGCCATAACATTGCAGAGACGTTGCAGGTTCAGTCCTATGTCCACCTTCGCAAAATTGCAGGTGTGTATTTTTGCAATGTTGCGACAGTATTGCATACATGTACTCCTGCAACGTTCCGGCAATGATCCTGCAACTCTTTGGAAATATTGCGGTGCGAGATTGCAATGTTGCACCGTATCATTGCAGGGAAGTTGCAGGTTCACTCCTATGTCCGCCTTAGCAATATTGGAGGAGTATATTCCCGTAACGTTTCGGAAATTTTGCACGTCGATGTGCGCGCAATATTGCAAGAAATATTGTAGGATCGTTGCCAGTGGAACATTGCACGGGAACGTTCTTGCAATATTGCTGCAATATTGTAGGATCATTGCCATTCCAATAATGGACGGCAATATTGCAGGAACGTTCCTACAATATTGCAATGCAACCTGCAACAACGCAATATTGCAGCAACGTTCCTGCACTACAGCTGCAACGAAGTGTGCTGTATGGGTAGTTATTCTCTAAAACATCAACTTTCTATTTTTTCTTCCTTAAAGACAAGACACTCGAGACGTGGAATATTTCTAATCCTTCTCGGACATTTCCAGGAACCTTCAGAAGTGTCGACATGTGAATTTGCCTTTGTCCTTCGCCAAGGGATGCAGAAAATACTCCCCCCATTTTAGTACTTGGCCGTAAAAGAAACGAAGCGACGGGGTTTCATTCAAAGGACACCTCGAAGGCGTCCGGATCCATTGCGAAAGATCGTCGAGATTTCAGCGATCCTACGACAGGATAACCTATCCCGGCGATGTAGAGCAGCTCTAAGCCGGATTCTCTCGGTGTCACGTTTTCAAAATACCTTTCTCTTTACCCTGCTTCTCTTCAACGCTCCCATTGTCCAGCAAACAGAGCGCAAATTCGCGAGAGAAACGTCTCCGAAGCGCATTCAAAATTCCCACAAAGGGAACCCACAAAAATTCAAAAATTCCGATCCTCAACGTCCGTGAAAATTCCATTTCCAAAACAGTATTCACAATCACCAAACCACACTATTTTTATTCCAACCTACAATCGATCTGCCCCATCAAAAAAACCCAAGTATTTACCAAATTCCCCATGACGCCCCCCCCCCCCCAAAAAAAGAACAAATCGTATAAATAAAGGCTCTCGTGGAATCGAGAATTAAAACAAATCCCCCGACACGATTTCATTAAAAGCGATCAAGGTGCGAATAAAAACAGGAAGACGAAGAAAATGAGGCGGGGCGGCGGCGGCGGAGAAAAAAAGGGGGACGCGTTCGCCGCGAGTTCTATAATTACTGCTGATCGAATCCACCCCCGTCGGCGCGGCCACCTCGCCCCGCGGAAAAGGTAGGGGGAGACGTAGTGGAGCGTGGAGGCCGCAATCGGCGAACGCTTAATGGAGACATCGGTTATCCGTGTCTATTCTCTTTGTACTTCCAATTACCCCTCCCACCCCGCCACTGAAGTCACGTCCCTGTCTCCACATACGGGGTTCGCGTTACCAACCCCTTCTGAGGGGGATGGGAGTGGGGAGATAGACTAGACTATCTGGCGTTGTACCCCTTCGCGGTACGTGTGTCGATGAAAAAAATTCTGTGGATTGGAGGGTGATGGGGGTGAGTACGGGGGCAGGGGGGTTGGTGGTGAGACTGGTGAGGAGGCTGAAGATAGGGTAGAGGATGGTAGAGAGAGAGAGAGTGGATGGGAAGGAGCGAGGAAAATGGGGAAAGAGGGATGGTATTGAGGGAATCAGTGGAGGGAGGCACAGAGCCAGCAGAGAGAGGCTTCAGGGTGGAGGGTAGCAGTTACAAAGAAGGGTGTACTGCTGAAGAAAATTTTCAAAATAGGATAATATGTATTCGTACCTGGGAAAATTAGAGGGAGTCGATTCCTCCATCCTCCGCCCCTTGAATTTTGAATTAAAAAATTGTGGAGTCTGAAAGGGAACTGGAAGCCTCCACTTATACCCACGCGAGCTTATAACAGGTAGCTGTATAAATCGTGCAATTAAAGCCAAAATTAAGCAACCACCATAAGCCAAAAATAAAATGGGGGCTGGTGGAGGATTGCCCAAAAAGAGATTCGAATAAAAAACCGAAGGAAAAGAGTGAGAGCTTCCCGCGATAAAAAACAGGGTTTCGCCACCCCCAGGGACAAGCGAAACGCGGACGATAGACCGAGGAGGGGGTTGGTGGACAGAAGCAGAGACGTTTAATTTTGCGGTTTAATTATTTTCTAAATTAAAGCCAGTGCAGCGACGCGTGCAGGTGCAATCCACGGGTGCACAAACCACCACCGCGATCACCCCCTCCCCAAATCCCCCGCACCCGCGGTTTTTATATTCCTTGCCGAGATAGAACCCTGTCCAGGAGAGTCCACGAAGGGGTGAGTCGAGCTGCCCCGTCGCGTCGGGGTAGGACGCTTTGAATGTGAAATAAACGTGGTGGTCGAGGGGGTGGGTGGGGTGTGGGGCGTGGGGGGTTGATCGTGTGCTCGTTCGTTCACCAGCAATGGAGCCAGCCGGGGGAAAAAGGAGAGCGTGGAGTAAAAATGTAAAATGCGACTCGCCTCCGGCTTCCTCCTACGTGTATGCAACCCCTGGTACGGTGGGTCGGGGGTGGCATTCGTGCTCGTCCCTCTGGGTGTGTGTGCGCTGGTCCAGTGGGTTGTTTTTGTCGGTGGTTTCCCAGACAGTGGTTCTTCTCGAGGCTTCCTGGGGGATGAGGGCGTCCACAGGGGTGGTTAGTGGCGACTTTATTGCAGTTTCGGGAGGCATTGTAGATTTTTCTGTAATTTCGTGGTCTCTGCTTTCCCTCGCAGAAAGTAACTCTGCTCTCTTTTCGATGTACTTTAAATATTCTACTTTTTTTTTCAATTTTTTAGGGTGTAAGTATCTAATCAAATTTTCTTCCCTACAAAATTCCGAAATTTCTAATCAATACACTATAGAACTCCCTGTAACTCCACATTAAATGAACTCGTTTTACAATTTCATCTTCAATCTTCCGCAGCAGCCCCAGTTACTCTTAAACTCCCATCTAATCTCCCCCAAATTAAATTTCTAACCCCTTCCTTCACCGCCCGAAAGAGGGGGATCTCTACTTCCTCCACTTCCTCCGCAATCATTAAAGAAAAAAAGAAGCTGAACCTCCAATCCTTTAATTAAAATCGCTCGGAACGCAACGGTGGCGTTCGCAACGCATTGTAACGCAGACGTGGAATAAAATAATGGAAGCGTTATCTGCGTTTAAAATATTTCACACAGGAGAATGACTGCAGGCCAGCCAATAGGATATATTGCCCGTATTTGTGCGCATATCCCGCAGGCTCCTCGTAAAAATGTCTTTTTCCCGGCCGCGTCCTCCTGCCGAAGTATACGAGTTCGATGTATCTGGCCGCAGATAACGCCGATATCTCTGATATACATATATCGCCCCCTCTATATGGCCGTCGTCCTGCCAGGCGTCCTCCCCAGGACACCTCCTCCTCCTGCTGCTCGTATATCTCCGCGAACGGCGGAAGAATTTGAAAAAAAAATAACGGAAGGGAAGACAGAGAACCGTCCATAAACTAGTCCCAGCCGAGTGAAGCGTCGGCGTTCGACGAAACCTCAGACGGAGCACTGGTGGATGGAAAAATTAAAATTCTGAAGCAACGAGCTCCTCGGCTCCACCCCCTCGGTGAATTTTATCGCGCACAATTGGCTGGGAGATAAGCAGCGTGTCTCAGGGGTGGCTGGAGCCGGCGATTTGCATTTTCCATGGTTCGTCACCTCGCTCGATGTATCCCGATTCCTTGGAAGCGCGCGCTTATCGCGAGGCCGCGGAAAAATGCAGGGGACATCAGCCCTGCTCGTTACTCTTACGCTAACCAGATAAGTCGCCGCGCTGCGCCGGCGAGGATGATGAATGTCGAAGAGGGAAGACGAGAGCTACTTCTCATAAGTCTCTTTGCACGTAACTCATTCTCAGACCTAACCTAGGTTTTCTGTAGCGGTTTCTTGGGGGTTAATTCAGCCATACTTTTGGAGAGATTGTTTGACTTAAGGAGGGGATGCTTGCAAGAAAGTGAAAGATTCTGCGTCGACCTAACTCGAGCGCAATTCAGACGCTACTTGGACTCCAGAAAAATATTGGAAGCAAGGGGCCAAGCAAAGGGGGCGGCAGCGGCCACTCGTTACTTTTCCATCAGCTAGATAACTGGAGATGGTGGGACGGGGGTGGTCGGAGGGGGCGCTGGAAGGTGTATTTTTTCACCCCTTTTCTTGCAATAAATCTGGTCGCGGGGAATTAGTTTCGAGATAAAGTATAATATCGGGCCCTCGCCGGGTGACGTCAGAGGCTGCTCCCCAGTATTTATGGCCGCGATAGTGTCAGTCCTGCGCGCCCGAGCGCCACCGCCAACCACCGAGGCGAGCACCCGCACCCCCCTCCGTACCGGAAAACCGCCACCCAGCGCAATCCCCCTCCCGACGTGGTAAATTATTGGAAAATAGTCGGCCGCCCTGAGATCCTCGAAAGAGCCGGGAGTGGGTGGGACGATCCTTCTTCTGTTTCGTATTCCGCGGCTACCTTCGGGTGCCCGTCTGATTTATGCCTCTGCCAACCCTCCACGGAGCCAGAATTTTGTTTCTCGCGCTTTATCTCCGCAACTTTTCTTCTTCTTGGCCGTCCCGTCGTATCGAGCCCTCGATGTCCTTCCTCTGTTTCCCAAAGTTTCTCGGGGGTGGCTTTGCTCGAACCCCCCCGAGTCGGCCACTATATGCTACTAAATAGAGGCTTCTACAGATCCACCCTTAATCGCCACAGCGAGGTGATCGATCCCAATCGTCAGCTGGATGTCCTCGTGCACCAGCGACACCGTTCACCTGGACGCTAACTTAGTAGATAGCAAGGCTGTTAATCGATGCACGAGGATCTGATCCAATGCTGCGATAATAAATCGACGCGTGGATGTCCATCCTACACGTAAGAGTCTCCCCAAGCGACCAGACGACGAAATTCACCTGCTCGAGGGGTGCAAACCTAGGGGGAGAGCAGCAAAGTGGAACGCCAGCCAGTTGCGAGCTTCTTGTTCGTCGATACGCAACATCGACAATTACCAGCGGTTTAAGGGGCTAACCGACATTTTCGCGGTCCCTGGGTGGCAGTGGAGGGTGGATCTCGCCCCCCGTGACGGGCCACCCGCGGGGGTCAATTGGCTGGATCAAACTGCGTGGCGCATCTGCTCGCTGACGCGACCTGTCCTCGGAAACCGAGACGCTGTAGCGTCTGAGGATGACCCCAGGCCACGGTGTTGACGTTACTGGCGTTTTATTGGGCCTCTGGGGTGCTGTTTCGCCATCTGGGTGGAGGAGCTTCGATTGGGTAATTTTTGCATTGTTCCGTGGCAGGTTGATGAAGCGTTTGGGGGAGGACAGGATCGAGGGTGGAACTGGGAGCTGGGGTACCTACCTTAGAGAAGGAAGGCGAGGGCGAGGTGATCGGATAGAAGTGGGAACGGTGTTAAATGCAAACTAGAAGCTGTAATATTCACTGAACAAGTAGAAATTTGAATTTTAAAGGCAGAAACCCCGTTAATTATACCCATACAGCACACTTCGTTGCGGCGACGTTGCAGGAACTTTGCAGCAACCTTGCAATGTTGCATGGTTGCAGCGGACTAGCTGCGAACGTAGAATTATTGCTGCAACGTTCGTACAATGTTTCCGCAACGTTCCTGCAATGTTGCCGCAACGTTGCTGGAACTACCATTTCAACCTAAAATATTTCTGTTGTTCTTAATGATACGAGAAAATGTCTATAGAAAAAAATTTTTGCTTCAGAAAGATAATTATTCTGACGGAGAAGATTATTTTCTCAAGGTTATATTTCCCGAAATTGCAAGATGATCGATGGTTTTTTTAATGGGATGACGTATTTTCATTACTGTAACGTTATAGCCAATAGAAATACAAATTCACCAATGTATCATATGTTGCGATGAAAAATTGCACGACAACGTTCCTGCAATTACTATTTGAACCTAAAATATTTCCGTTGTTTTAATCATACGAGAAAGTGTATCTAGAAAAAATGATTGCTAGACAAAAAGGACATTCTATTCATCATATTACAATAATTCTATGTCCGTCCGGTGCAATGTTGCGCGGCAACGTCGCAGCAACGTTACAGCAACATTGCGCTGCAACCATGCAACATAGCAAGGTTGCTGCAACGTTGCTGCAATTACTATTTAAACCTAAAATATTTCCGTTGTTTTTAATCATATGAGAAAGTGTCTCTACAAAAAATGATTGCTAGACAAAAAGGACATTCTATTCATCATATTACAATAATTCTATGTGCGTCCGGTGCAATATTGCGCGGCAACGTCGCAGCAACGTTACAGCAGCATTGCGCTGGAACCATGCAACATAGCAAGGTTGCTGCAACGTTGCTGCAATTACTATTTAAACCTAAAATATTTCCGTTGTTTTTAATCATACGAGAAAGTGTCTCTAAAAAAAATGATTGCTAGACAAAAAGGACATTCTATTCATCATATTACAATAATTCTATGTCCGTCCGGTGCAATGTTGCAGCAACATTGCGCTGCAACCATGCAACATAGCAAGGTTGATGCAACGTTGCTGCAATTACTATTTAAACCTAAAATATTTCCGTTGTTTTTAATCATACGAGAAAGTGTCTCTAGAAAAAATGATTGCTAGACAAAAAGGACATTCTATTCATCATATTACAATAATTCTATGTCCGTCCGGTGCAATGTTGCGCGGCAACGTCGCAGCAACGTTACAGGAACATTGCGCTGGAACCATGCAACATAGCAAGATTGCTGCAACGTTCCTGCAACGTTGCCGCAACGAAGTGTGCTGTATCGGTACACACTTCAGTCCCACTTCGCTGTGACGATCGAGTTTCTGCTATATTGCTTTATGGGCCACTGGAGTGTGTCTCAGGCTGGTCACTTCACGTCTGCAAGGCAGAGCCGTCGCCACAGCAGGGGAATCAAGGCAAGTTAGGTCGCAGCTAGTCCGAATGCAGGCAAGATAACGCGCGGAAAGGAGCAGCGTGGAAACGATCGCGGTTCCATCGCGATGACGTATAGAGACGGCCAGGGACGACTATCTGTAGCAGGCAAAGCGATGGCCGAAATTAATTTCGGCTTGACGTACGACGCCTCATAATATTGTCTCATAACTCTCCGTCGCAATCGGGCTTATCGGGGCGGCAGTGGCGTTTCAATTAGCCGCGGGCCTGACCGAAAGTCTTATCCCTCGGCGTGTCGCATAATGCACGCATAAATACGCCAACGTTCAATTAATTCGCCAACGAGGGCCCTGGGTGGCCCGGGCATTTCGAAATTCCCGCCTATCTTCGCTTGGATCTTATCGGTGCGCGGAGGCTGAGCTGAGCGTTCGGCGCACTTTCGGGTGGAAGGTGTTGCCACTGAAATCTTTGTTTTTCTAAGTAGTTTCTTTGTGTCCTATTGCTCTGTGTGTTTTATAGTTGCGGGGCATCGGTGCGTGTCAATAGTCCTTTGCTGGGTCTCTGTGTAACTCAGATCCATCCCTTATTTACTTAAGGGGTCATGCTCAGTCACAACTTTCAAAAAATCGATTTTTCAATTTTTGTATTTTCTTTAAGTACAACATGTTAGAAATATTCTGTAAAAATTTTAAGGTAATCCGAATAAAATTGGCCGAGATATAGGCGTTCGAAGTGAACCATTTTATATAAGTATAAACTTGACTTGAAACTTCAAACGCGTTTTTCTCGAAACAGCATTTTCAAAATCGGTGACCAAGATATTTCAAAAACCATTCAACCGATTTACTTCAAATTTTACAAGCTTACTATAGGAACAATAAACTAGTCTTTGAACGAAGGATTTTTTTCCAATGCTTAGTTTTCTTTTAATTGACGAAAATCAGGCACGATTTATGATGAAAATTGAAACTTTTACTTTAAACATCCGCCATTTTTTCCCAAATCAATATTTCGAAAAATCCTTCGTTCAAAGACAAGATAATTTAATATAATAAGTAAATTCTTTGGAATTTTTTAATTTAGATGATCGACTTTCGAACAGCAGTGGTCACCGCAGAAGCCTTTTTTTAGAGGACCTTTGAGAGATGGACAATAACTTTGTTATTAATAAATAGTTTTAAATAAAAAAATTACGATACACAGTACTAGATGCAATCTTTAAAAGGAAAAAAGAATTTTTGAGAAATGTGTTATAGCTTTCGAGTAAAAAATTCCCAAAGATCGCCCTTTTTTCGGCCTCCTGACTGAGCATGACCCCTTAACCCACAGTTACTTCAAGTCCATTTCAGATCTACTTATAATACTTACCTATTTCTTAGACTATCAAAAAGAAAGAAATCCTTTTGAAACCCCGACCCCAAGGTGTCACCAGCATCAGAATTTTCTGGCCCCCCGTGAATTGATACCTGCCCCCGTTGCTCGATTCCTAAATTCGTAGGCAGATAAGGAACCTCATGCTCGCCCTGTTGCCTAGGAAAGCTGGCATCGCGCATAGGAAAGCCATTAGTGGCCGGCGTTAATCCAACGTACGGGCCGTGCCGCATTAAGCCGCATTTCCAGCGTCCGCGTGTCGCTCGTTAGGCTGATTTGTCGCTTTATTAGATCTTAGTTTGCTCGCCAGCCTGGGGATCGTCGACATTACCGCGTAACAGGCCGTGAGAGCGACGGAGAACGGGCAGATTTGCAATTTGCGTAAATTAGACGATTGCGCATCGGCCTTCAGCCTCCCATCCGCCCCCCCCCCCCCCCCCCCCCGCGCCATCCTCCCTCTTATACGCTCGTGATCTCTCACGGTCTCTCTGTCGAGAGGGGGAGGTGGACGATCTCTGTTTCGCTTAAAGTCACCAGGAGCCTCTAATGGCACGTGTAATTGGCCGATAATTCGCGGCAGGTGTTTTGACTTGGCGTTAATTGAGACCCCCGTCGCTGGCTAATTAATGAGACACGGAAGGCGGCAAGAGATTTCCTTCATTTTCACCTCTGCGCCGTGGTTTTCGCTTCGTAACGTTAGGAAATTGCGTGACGCCCGTTTGGTGGCTCGTTGCAGCGCTGAGTGGGGGGTTCTGCGAGGTGTTTGTGCTCTAAACGCTCTATGGGGCCTCTAGTGTGGTTCAAATTCTTTTCAGAGCATGATCCGTGTGCCACAGGCAACGTAACAAGTGTAAATTTCGAAATATTCCACCGAGAGAAACAACCGATAGAAAATCTATCGCCACGAAGTAAAAACCGATGCCTCTTCTTCTGGGATAGAGTGGAAAGCCACACTTCCGGGCGTCGTCGTCCTTCGTGACACGACAATGAGAAAGATCAGAAGCCGTTCGCAGGGGCTCCTCCGTTGAAAAGGCTCTACTCGACGTCGTCGTCGCGGAACTCGAGTTACCTTCTTCATCTCCCCTCCGACCCCCCCCCCCCCCCCTCCACAAGGCCCTCGACCGGGGGCTCCCCTGAGGAGGGCCACGATCTGCCCTATCGACATCTGTAGACGTTGGAGGGCGCTAAAGCGTTTAATGCAGGCCACTCCTTGAACCCATACGCCTCGACAAGTGCGCCGCTTCTACGGAACGGTTTGTATAACGATAGGTGGAGTGGTCTTGGGGATGAAGGGGGGCGAGTCTCGCGGATGTCATTTCATCGAGTCAACTGGCTAACTCGCCCCTCCGACAGACGCGATGCAACCAACGCCGTCGAGGAGTCAGGAGAAACGCTTTGTAAGACTAGATACGAGTGTGGGTGGTATTGCACGTATCGCTGGGGGGTCCGATAGAGGTCGATAGAGGATTTTGTTTTCGGTGAAATTGATAGGTTGGGTCTGGGCACTGTGGAGGCATTTGTAGGGGAGAGGTGCTATAAAAGGGATGCTTTTGTTTAGCGTCCATTTCTGACAATGTCATTATAGGTATTTAAAAAATAAATACACCAATAGAAAGTGTGTTTAATTCCCTTCGATACAAATATATTACAAACTCATCAGTTATAATAGAAACTAACAAATTCTTCGATTTTCAAATAAGTGGGAAATGTCCCTTTTGCGACTACTTAAGGTAAATGTCCCCATTAGCGACCGTTTAAGAGTGTGACTGGTTCGAAATAGTATATTTTTTACTAATGCACGACAATATTTGAGTAAAGTATGGATCATTGTATTTTTTGAAGTCTCTAGTTTCTCAATCAAATTAGTTTTACAGTGATATTTGACTATTTACACAAAAATTATGGCAAAAATTATATTGGACCTGATGTCCCCTTTAGTGACCATCTATTTTATACCACGATTTTCTGCTACAATAATGAAAGAAAATAGATATTTTCTTTTTATTTTATAATTCTGTATATATTTCTCGTTAATTTGAGTAAGTTACTGCTTGGATCCATGTATTTTTATTGTAAAATTTGCGAGTTTAATGATATCTGGAGTATAACCTCACGGTATCAGAATCTGTCAACTTTCATGTCAATGACCAAGTCTTAATTTACATATGAATTTACTTAAAGATGAATGTACGGCTACATAAATAACGTATGAAACAATAACTGAAATATTTCGCTTATATTTCGCTTTCTGTGTTGCAATAAACAATAACAAAATGAAGTGGTCACTAATGGGGACGTGGTCAGTAATGGGGACATTTACCTTAGGTGGTTTTAAATGGGACATTATTCTTACTAATATATAAAAGTGATACGTTGTCTGTTTGTTTGTCCTTCTTTCACGCCTAATCGGCTGAACGAATTTCAATGAAATCTTGAATACTCATTACATACGTCCTAGATTAGATTGGCTATTTATTTTTTTAGGGTTTGTTATTTTGGAAATATTGTAAATAATTGCCGGGTGAAACCGGGTAACGGGTGGGCTAGTAAGTTATGAAAGGGACACGTTACTAAAAATAAACTTATTATGTATTACAATTATAATTGTAAATCTTAATGATTCAAAACAATGGAATGTATGAAAAAATTAATTCTGTACTATAAATCATCAATATTTTTTACTATCTTCATAGAGTGTGAGTTATAGTTAATGCTTTAGCAGCTTTTTTTAGTTATAAAGTATTATTTCTTATAAAATTGATGTCTTACAAACTAAGTTCGACATATGGAATATAATGTAAATACTAATTTATTACTTATGTAAATATAAGAACGTAGGTATTTATATACAAAATCTATAAAACACTCAAATAATAAAAAAGTTTAGAATTAGATTCTACTTGAACAAAAATGAGATCAATTATACTAAAATAGGTACTTAGGTACGTTTCCATATTGCAGATTAAAGATTTTATTATTAATTTTTAACGACAAAGTTTGTCGCTTTGAATAGTCACCTTATTAATCCTTAAATTTGAAACAATACGCCATCAACTAATAATTGATAATTTAAAACAAAGTGTCCAGCAGTTCATGTGTATGACAGAGGGACAGCCATGAAACGGTCATCCCATTTAAGACTACAAGTGAGTTTAATATAAAATAACCCCAAAACAAAGAAAATAATCAATTAAGCTTCCCTGTTAAGTATTTTCGTTTCAGTTTAATACAGGCAATTTTAATGATATAACATTGTAACATTTTGCATGTATCTTGATCTCAAAAAAAGGCACAGGAAACCAACGAAAAATTTCCTTTTACTGCCGAAAAGCATCAACCTCGGAATACTACTGTCTTGCAAGTGACACTGCAGTGAAGTTTACCCCAAATGACTGGGCACTAGTATTAATAATATTAATAATAATAATAATTCGTCTTTATTTATCACATTTACAAACAACAAAAAAGGAAGAAAAAAAACTTATGTGATAAATAGGCGAGGTTCAGGTATTGGCATAAACAAGAAAATAATTTGCATGTGTATTGTGTAATGCGTTTAGAATTTTGGCAATTCGATTTGGGCATTTCAAACCTGTCATTTTTATAGCACCTCTCCCCTATATCGATTTTTTATGCTCCAAGTCTTTAGAGTCCAATTTTGGATGCAGTCAGAACTTCCGGTTTTGATTTTTGGATTTCCAGAAGCATTGCTTGATCCAAATCCTCTAACTAAGCTCTAAAGCCTCCACTTCCTTCGCACCGCCCCAATTTCGCTCCAATTTTTCAAAATTAGTTGCCACAAATTCATCTTCATCTTCCTGTTCCTCCTCCCCTCGGCAACCGCCGAAGAACAAAGTGCCAAGCCCAGAAGTCGAAAGCCATGACCGCACATTAGAAGGTCGTAAAGCATTCGCTGGGATAAGTCGCCTCGTGTTCGATAACGAGGTAGGCGTGCCCCGTTTTTCCGTTTCACGTGCCCCAGGACCCCCGAAAATCGCGTCCCTCGAGAACAAGGATTTACCTTCTCGTGGTTCCTCCTCCTTCCACTCGCAAGCAGCGGGATCGTTGGAAAACCCACTTCCCCTCGCGGGAATACACAAAGTTTGCTTGGAGTAATTTTCCTACACGTGTTTTGGTCCATCACCGTTCTATGTATAACTATTATAAGCAATAGTAACTCATGACAGAAATGCAAATTCTTCGCCCAGTCATTGAAGTTGAACCTCCAATCTTCCGCGCGCGAGCAGAAGTCGTTTAAATTTCGCGCCAGAACCGCGCGGCCTCTCATGTGAACCCTTAATTACGATGATGGATCTCGTAATAACAGAAATTAGGATCCCAGTGGCTCCCTGTGTTGGACTGTATTCCGATTGTTAGGGAACGGGCTACCGTATCACCACAAATCACCGAATCACGGTGAACCGAGGGCCGGGGAACGGGGGGCACGAGAAAGGGAAGAAAAAAAAACGGCTGGGAGGAACGAGGCTTCTCTGGGCCCCTTATTAGAGAAGAATTCGGCGTTCGTCACGTGTCAGGCTAATTGCCCCCCAATTACCAGCAATTATGACTGTCGAATCGCATTACGGAGCCCGCGCCCGGTACCCCAAAATTAACTCTGCCACCGAATAAAAAGCAATAATACGGTTTTTGCAGAGACGAAGATGGCGAAGTTCCTTCAACTTCCAAAATCGATTTTCTTGCTGGAGGTGGGAGGGGGCCTGATTTTCGGTGAACTTTCGCATGACTTTTGATGAGTATTTAGAAGGGGAGGGATAGAGAGGGGAAAAGACAATGACGGGGGACCGTGAGCGGGGAGCAGGCAAGTTCACTCTGTGTACACAGGAGTCGTGGAGGAGAGGTCCTCTGGCCTCGACACGCCATAAAATTGGAAGGTATTGCCTGCGCTACCCTAATCCCCACGAAGAATACGAGACAGGCCGAGTCACAAGGACGCCCCGCATCGAAGGGTGGATCGTTATTTACGACCACTGAAATCGATACCCCGGCAAATCAATTATGACAATATAGCTTTTCTGATGGGGCCTGGCTAGAGGCTAGCTGCCTCGGACACCTTTTCCACTTTGCTGGCGTCTCCTACTTCCAACCAAGTTTCTCGGGGGATGTCACCGAGCTGTGACGAAATTTTCAAATACTTACAGAATATAAATGGCACGACTTGAATAATAACCAAATATTCAAACTTCCAAACACGTTAAAAAATTAGCTGCTCTACAAAATATAAACTACTTAAATTATTGCTCATCAAAAATGGCTAAATCCCAAAGCTTCGAAGAAACAAAAAATTCGAAAACATCGACGGGGCCCAAGGCAATATTCGTTTTACCCTGAAAAGCTCGTTAGTAAAGAAGTATCACGATCGAATATCGCGCGGCCTGACGGGGGCCACTTGGGCCCGAGTGGAGGGGGCAGAGTGGGCCTCTCACGTGAGCACGAGACGCTTTTTACATTTCACAGGGTTCGCACCGTCCATAAATCAGCCACGACCGACCATAAAATCGTGGTATTCGCGCCGAAGGTATACAGAAGTGAGCCCAGCTCGTCTCCACGTCGTTCCTCGGGGCCCGTGCTGCGGCAGGGGCACCGGGGCGCAGGGGGGCGCGCAGGCAGGGTGCCTGGCGGAGAAGGACAATGGGCCCCGGACACGTAAGACATTGCGACATTTTGGAGCGACGAAGGAACGCTCGTTGGACCCCTTGTATGTATACCTGCGACCTTAAGCTGGATGAAACTCTTCCGGGAACGTCTTCAGCGTCTAATCTCGCCCCACCCCCGTGTAAAGTGTCGGCTCTATTTTGTTTTTTGGCTCGATGCAATGTTTCAGAGGTGTTCCTCTTGAATTTTCATTTGGAAAAGTGTCTTATTCTATTTGCAATTGTTGGAACAGTGTTTTAGGTAATATTGGTGTTTACTTACATACCTATAACTCAAGATAGAGCAATTTATAGCGCGATAGAGGAAACCGCAACGAACCCCTGATAGATTAAAAGCATCACTGGATCACTCGCGTTACTGTAAATCCCCTTGCGCCCCATTAGGTATCCACCCTCGTTGAAAATATTTTCTGAGACAACAGAGAGCCCTAGAGCCGATTTTCTAGAGCACAGGTGATCCAGGTAAGTGTCGCACTGGGCTTTGGCCAGCTCGTGCACCTTACCGTGGACCCCCTGCGGCCATCGTAAATATCTGTAATGCGAAACTGGGTCACCCCTGTCTCATCGTATCCGCTTGGATACTCTAGTTCCCGGCCGAATTTCCATTCACCCTCTTCGTGGCCGCCTGCTGGCGCAGGTAAGCCCCTGAACCTTGCGAATTAGCCGAAACGGAGCGGGAAAATTCTTGAGTAGAAGGACGGTCGAGAAATTTCTAGGAAATAACGAAAATAATCGCTAATTAATTACTGCAATTTTAGAGACTTTGGATTCTTAATTTCTCAATTTTCCAGGTCTGAGTTTCCGCATTTTTCGAATTGGGAATATTTCGCTCTCAAACTTCACAATTTTTTCAATTAAAATATCCTTACTTTCTGCTTGCAAAATTTCCAAATTCTCCTAGTGCAAAATTTTAAAGATTCGTGCACGTCGATAGCAAGTCCCTCCGAATATTTAATTGCACCACCTACGCGTGGATTATGCCACGTCACGTAAGCGAATGCGCAGGGCACAAAGGGCCCGTGTAACGTGGATTGATAAAGCCATCGTAAACGACACGGGGGCGATGCTTGAAAAGGAATCTTTGCGGCGTAAGACGAAGCCATCGGGGTTTACTAACCCCTGGCAAGAAAGGGGACGCCGCGCCGGGCCGTTGAAAAAGGAAAGGGAGACAGTATTTAGAGGTTACAAGGCCTGGCGCCTGGTTTACAATGTACCCAGCCCTCCCCTTTTCACCCTGCAACCATTCTCTGAAAGCACCCCTGGCCCCTTCAAAGGAATTTGCATTTAAATATGAAGCGTCCTCCACTCGAAAACTCTTTCTTAATAAATCCCTTCCCCCTCGATAAAATTCAATATTCTGAAGCGCATTAAATAAATATTAGATAAATTGGTTTCAAGTAAATGAAATTTCGAGAATTTATAAATATCAACTATAATCTGGAAAATAATTAAAATCCCCCCCCCCCGCCCCCCCTTATCTTTCTTAAACCCCCTGAGAAATCGCATGCTATCACTTCCCGCTAAAAAGATTACAGCCAAAAGTGAAATGAGAAAACAAGAAGCACGAGTATCGAAAAAACCCAGCCACCAGAGGAATCCTGGACTCGGAAAGCCCCCCTTTCGTACGAGCCGCGAGATTACACGTGTTTCCGGGCTGGTGGCGACGGGTGGAAGCCCCTGGGCCACGCCTCGGAGATAAGGGCACAACAGCCGCGTCGATAAACTTCAATTTTCGAACAAACGAGGAAAGGGGCCCCGTGCCCCCCTCCCCCGGCCACGACACGCCCCGGACACCGTGTAAAACCGCGCGGCGGTTATCTCTTCGGGGCTGGCAACAGATAAGTGGCCGATCCTCCTCGGATACGGACGCTTGTCCGTCGCTGGACGCTCGTCAGGGGCTTATCGTGTTCATTTCCTAGCGGCTACTCACGAGGAAACCGGTTATCTGGGCCCCCCAGATAGCCATCGATCCCCCGGCCGCGATTGACAACGCTCTCGACCCATCGAAATCCCTGTAATTGTCGATCTGCTTGTAGAACTCGAGTTCGGAGCGCGCGGTGTGGTTAATTTCAGGCGTTGATCGGTGGGGGAAATTTTGTGGGACTATTAGATTGTTGTGTTGCGATGAGTTTGGCTCATTTTTAATCTTGTCAGGTTCCACGGTAAAAGTCTGCTATATTCCCCAACCCACACAGCACCATAACATTGCAGCAACGTCTCTGCAACATTGCGGTGCAAGATTGCAATGTTGCACCATAACACTGCAGAGACGTTGCAGGTTCAGTCCTATGTCCGCCTTCGCAATATTGCAGGTGTGTATTTTTGCAATGTTGCGGCAACATTGCAAACATGTAGTCCTGCAACGTTCCGGCAATGATTTTGCAACGAAACGGCAATAAAAACGGCCAACGAGAAATTCTAGCATATCCAGTTAATTGAAACATTCTGTAGAATCTACTCGACGTCATATTTCAAATTTCGTCAAAGTCATAGTTCCTTCAGAATATTGCTGTACTGTTTCTACAATATTTCCACTACAGTATTGCACGGCAATATGTACGCAATTTTGCTGGGTCGTTGCCACTGAAACATTGCACGTCGATATGCGCGCAATATTGCAGAAATATTGTAGGATCGTTGCCAATGGAACATTGCACGGCAATGTTCTTGCAATATTGCTGCAATATTGTAGGATCATTGCCACTGCAATATTGCTGCAATATTGTAGGATCATTGCCACTGCAATATTGTTGGATCATTGCCACTGCAATATTGCTGCAATATTGTAGGATCATTGCCACTGCAATATTGCTGTAATATTGTAGGATCATTGCCACTACAATATTGTAGGATCATTGCCACTGCAATATTGCTGCAATATTGTAGGATCATTGCCACTGCAATATTCCTGCAATATTGTAGGATCATTGCCACTGCAATAATGCACGGCAATATTGCAGGAACGTTCCTACAATATTGCAATGCAACCTGCAACAACGCAATATTGAAGTGTGCTGTATGAGAAGGTAAATCGAATAGCATCGACCCTGAGGAGGCGAAATCCGTGACGGCGTCGTCGAGGCGAGATCGCACTAATCCGTGACGTCTCCAGTCCCTTCGGCTCCCTTCCTCTCGCCCTTCCAACCCTCTATCCACCTGCGAGCAGCCCTGAAGCGAAAAGTAGAACAAACCCCGCGAAAGATTCCAGAGTGCCAGAATTCAAAGGTGCACCATCTTTACCACGTCATCCAAAAAGCATCAGCAGCAGTTTCAGAAGCTTCCCTGAAGAGGTTCCCCCTTAGAATTCGTGTCCACCTTCACGAATCTCAATTCACGACGACCAAGGTGTCCAACACCCCTTCGAGCATCGTTCATTCAGTTATTTCAGACGAGCAGGCCTTGAATTTACGATGGCTAGACGTGGAGGCTGATTTGCAAGTCCCCGAAGAACTCGAGCCTCCCAAAACAGGCCGATTGTCCGAAGATCCACGTGAAATTGGCCGTCGAAGGTTTGCACGGGCGATTTCCATGGATGATTTATGCCTGCGCGTGGCTGTGTCAACCCTTGCCCCTGGAAACGGGGGGAAAACCACGTGAATCGTGAATGAAGACGAAGCGCCGTCACGCCCTTTGACGTCTGGGCCCTCCAGCCGCAACGTAATTGTCTCCTGGCTCTGCCCCGTGGGTCTACTTAGCCCGTGGATCGTTAATTACTGCTCGTAGAGTCGCTGGAAACGGAAATCTGGCGGCCAGGTGGTTGGTCAGGGTCCCGAGTACCTTCGCGACTTCTGCCTCCTTCGATTCAACCTTCGATTCACCTACACGAAAATCCGGGCTCTGTGCATCGGCGGCGCAGCAGCGGCATAGCAAAAAGACACTGCACCAGTGTCCTGGCTGCGGATAGTCGGCGTGTCAGCGATCAGTAGCGCGGCGAGAAAGCTCAGAGGAGAAAAGGGAAGCAATAGAGGAAGCGGTGGTAAAAAGAGAGTAGCAATGGAGAATGCCGTCCCCTTATCATCGTGGCATCGACAACCGTGAAAGATCTCTTTTCCAACGTGGACGCTGCCCCCTCTCCCCGCGCCCTTTTTACCTTCCTTCGTCCAGCTTCCCCCCAACGTCCTAGCAAGCGACGGAGACCAGGCCTATCTCTCCTCCAAATAGGTCTTGTAGTACTTAGGGTTCATCAAGATAACTCCCATAGCTGGCTTTGTGTTTCTTCCAAGAGAACGCTGTCCAAGGGGCTGGAGGTGGAATACCCTGAAGAGGAGAAGAGGGAGAGAGACGAAGCATGTTGCTGCTCGCGGAGGAACATATTGTACGCGTGCTTTATGCCTTGCCCTTTTCGAGATCCTCGGGTAGGCGAGTTTCCTCGGTTTCGAGGGCTTCCTCGTGGCCACCCGCCTCTTGGGGACTCTACTCTTCTCGTGGAAGAGCAACCTAGTAGCAATATCATGACTCGGAACCGGTGGGATTCCTCAACATCCCCTTCGAAGATACCAAGACTGACTTGCCATCAGTTTTAGGCCGCATATTGGAGATGATAGTCCCGTATACGGCAGATGATCCCAGCAATGTTAGCAGCGCTAGCAAACTAGAGCAAGTAGATGACGCGACGGAAGGTCGAGCCAGGAAGATGTTATCTGGCAGGGCCATGGAAAGCCTGGGTCCCGCGGTGACAGAAGGAGTGTAAGGACACGTTCCAAGGCTCGGAGGAATCCTCGGTGAGCCAGGACTCGGAGTGTCCCCATTGTCGTGCAGCGTCGCATCAACCGCGTCACAATGGACAAAAGGGAGGCACGAACAGTTGCGATTCGTACGTAAACAGATCCCATGGATCCCTTTGTCCTCCGGCAGATCGATAGTGGAAGATCGTCCTCGTGGAAACGATCGAGTGGCTCGATTTCTTAGCGAGCTCTTTCATCCGCGGAACTGCTCCTCTGGGACTCTTTGTTTCGTCGATTATCGAACGATGGAGTTCAACGAGGTTTCCAGGCAACTTCTTCTTTTTTTCCGCCCCCCAGTTTCTTTCTTCTGCGGCTTTTAAAGGGCCGTTCGTCGGGGTATCGCGCGCCAAAGTTTCGTGAGTGGAGAGGATCCACGCTGGTCGGTGCATTAGCGTAATCACAGAGACCCCGGCAGGACGGGCCGTCCATTTTTTCCTGTATCCCCGTCTGAAACCGCTCGTTTTCCGGTCGCCTTCCATCCGGTGGATGCAACACGTTCCTGACACGCGTCTATATATCACGAGAGGTCCACCCACTCGGCCCCTCGACTCGAATTTGCTGCGTCGACCACCCCATCAAAAAGTACAGCGCGATCTAAATAATTCCACCTGGAAACACTTGCGCGAAAGCTCCTCTAAACCTTCAGAATTTCATCTTCAGCATTAAAGAGTAAAAAACTGTAAAAAATCCCGGAAAACTTCCACCAAGTTTCGTTGAAAACCTCTTAATTTGTTTATATTTTTCTTTCACTTTGTGTTTTTGACAATACTCGACTGCAGTTTGATAGTCCCTTAAAAAATGAACAAAAAATGTAGTATAAAGTTTTTTCGCACGATCATTCGTTTTTCTGGAAAATGGATTTGAATGTGGCGGTGAATACTATCGTCTGCCGGATGGCCATTTTGAGATCGATTCTCTCGAAAACGAAGCGTCGTATTGGAAATAGGGTAAAGGACCCAGTTACTGCCACCTATCCAATTACTGTCATCATAAGCGGTTTTACCTAAAACAACGAATAAATCTTATAAAATGATGCATAACAAAATTTAGCATACAATTCAAAATGTTATTTATACGATACAAAAAACAGTATCTAATTTTTTCTTCGTTAATTTGAATAAAACCATAAAAAATTTGAAGCGGATATTAGGAGAATGAAAACGATGACTTTCATATTAGCAAAAGAATGGCGTTAAAGAAAATGCTGTAATTTTAATATTTAAGCTATTAATATAACAAAATATAATATTGTAAATAGTATAAGCACCATAGAAAGTAATAAAGATCCGAATTCAACGATTCTTTAAGTCTTTTTACTTATTAATTAGGTGACAGTAATTGGTACAAGCGTTTCAAGCATTTTGGTATTGCTGTCATAGCAGTAATTGCTCATGTACATGACACGACGTAACCTTAAAATGACAGATAAACAGTATTAGGTTAGCTGGCAGTAATTGGGGTGTCAGTAATTCAGTCAAATATATTTGAAGGGTGTCAGTAATAGATCCCGTAATATATTTTTGAAATTGATGAGTTTATACATAAAAATCGAAGTTTTAAGATACACCAAATTTTTTTTATGAAGTAAACATATTAAACAATAGTAAATAACAAGTACAACATATATTTTTAGTCTATAAGTGCAAAACTATAAGATAATGTCGGCGTCAACGCTTAATGTGTCAGTAATTGGGTCAATTACCCTATGTATTCTACGGAATTTATATGTTTTTTGAAGTAGAATAGACGGGCAGTCGAGTTTGTTATTAATTTCGTGGCTTGCTGTCTGGGATGTTGTAAAACGTTGCATTGGGAACGCTCTGTAGAGAGATCCACGGTGGAGAGGGACTGTGACTCTGCAGGAATTCGATTTTTGTGGGCTGAAAGCGCGGCCGACATGATATTTCGCTCCTCTCGCTTCACGGGGCCTCTTATCTTCGATTATCGACGCGATTGTCAGTCCAGAAGCCGCTATCGTTTTCAGCCCGACAAATCGGGCCGATTCGGGACAATCGATAAAAGGGAGATCGCTCCAAATCTAATTACGACTTCGACAAAATGAATTCTCCGGAGATACTCTTTCTGGCAGCGATTCGCATCGAAATTAACCGATAAGCCGAAAAGGGGACCTGTCTTTTCGTTTTAACAGGCCTGAGAAGTGGCTTGCCACCGAGTTTAATTGAAAATCGAACGACGCGAATTTTTCTGGCACTTAATTACACGAAAGACACTTCTTGGACGTTCGTTGTGCTTCACGATTCAATTATTATCAGTGGAATGAGGATCATTTCCGATACTTTTATTTGGGGATAAATGTGTTTCAGAGATTTATTTCTTTAAAAAGTAGATCGGTGAGAAATTTTTGGGTTTTTAATGAATCGAGGCACGAGGATAATAAAAAACGGACTTGGACGCAGCATCAAGGGATGGTAAATCTGCCAGCAAGTTCTGAGGAAGTGCTAAAGTTCCTGGGGAAGTTGGAATCGATGCTGGGAAAATGGCCAATTTTGTCCTCTTTAATTAACTGCCCTCCACTAACGAAATCCACTCGAATTCAGGAGCTTTGCGCGGAAACGTGGCTTTAAAAGCACATTAAAGGGCTAGACCACTGTGAATATACATTTCTGTGTATAGCAACCTCTATAACTCTATTTCAAGCATTCCCTATCAAATGCTGTTTATTAAGGTACAGAAGAAAAACTTGCGTTGCAAGATATAGCAGTGAATCTATGTAGAGGGGAGTTGCCAATCACCTAAATCGTACCTCATCAATTTCTCAGTAATTAATGAATGTAAGGGACATCTCATAATAAAAAAATCAAGTAAATGTGAACTAAGAAATAGAAACAAAAGCTTTTGAGCTTACACCCTATTTTGTGCGTGCTATAAACATTTTAAAAAAATCAGGAATGATTGATATATTTTTTACCAATTTATTTTAGCTGATAATAATCAAACAATGCAATTTTGTTCTGTATTTTTGTATATTTCTAAAAGCGGGATTAATGTAGAATATTTTACATTTATTTTAACTACATATTGCATTCATTATAAAGTTTAAATTGATATTTATAAATAAATTGATCATGTTTCCTAAATCGTACCAGGAGGAATTGACAAGTCGTATGTTATATAGGTTATGTATATCATATATCATATAGACAGGTTATTGCGGCCTGTGAAAGTGGTATAAGTCCATTATTTGGAAAAAATGAATTAATGGTAATTGTAGTCAGATATAGATATCCTCTTTTTATATTTATAATCACGTAGTCAATGGTTTACAATATCCGCATAATTTAACCACAAAAAGTTGAACTATAAAATGTTATCGCAAGAATGTTTTTTTTTGAAAGTGGTATAAGTCCATTTCTTGGAAAAAATTCTTCACTATGCTAAGTTTAAAGGAGAAATAAGATTGAAATATGAATAAGTTTGTTATTATTATGTAGTTACCTTAACAAAGTAAATTATTTTTGATACTTGTTTAGTTATAAATTCATTATAATATAACTGAAATTATTTCTTAATACACTCGTCTATTCGTTTACTTGTAATTAATGAAGACACGTAGGTATATCTTCGTTTTAATTATTTTTTACATTAAAAACACATTTCACAAAAGCCAACTTCAATTAAAATATAAATTTAAAATTGCTATTGGTTATATTTTTCATAATATGTTATTATTGAAAGTGGTAGAAGTCCATTTGTAGCTAAAATCTCGTTTATTTTTTTAAACATTTTTACTGATTATTACTCCATAATAAAATTTAGCAAGTTTATAGTTTTAGAAACATTACCCGAATTGATTAACGTATGCGAATATTTTTAAGTTGATTCAAACGCAAGCCCTTAAATATCTCAATGTATGAATAAATGTACTTATTCACTTTCAAAAACAGCGGCTCACATGTATAAGTAACTATATAATAATCATTATTTTATGTTGAATATTTTCCTCTCTATTTGTTATTAATAATATTTTTAGTGGAGATACAATTTATAGACCGGTTGTATAAATCGTACCTTTTACAGTATGTGACAAAAAGATTAATAACAAATCAATTTGTTCTGAACAAAAGGTTAAGCGCATAATAGTAGCTGTCTAAAATATAAAGCTACAATATGCAATAGTCATTTACGTTTAAATTAGTATATACTAAATATGAAATATAACGTAAAATGTCTAACGTGGTACGATATAGGCAACCTTCCCCTACATATAGCCCAAATTTGGAAAATCAATTATCAACAGGGCTCCATTCGAGCCTTCAACAAATGTTCCTAAACACTTGGTCTAAACCCGTCTCCGCACCAAAGCAATCAAATCTTCACTACAGAAAAGTATCATTTGCCTTGTAAAAGCTATAGGCAAACAGCTACAAACAAATCTGCTCTATCTTGTCTAAAAGCAAAGAATGGGCTATCGTTGACGCGAGAAACCTCGGGCAGAGTACACACAGAGACGATATATTCGACAGCCTAGAGTACCTTGTCAACCAGTCGACTCTGCGCAGTCGACCTGGAGTTGAGTTCCGTCCAGAATAAATAAACAATGGCCGTCCGGGAGGAGAAAGGCCCTGTCCCCCGGGAGAAAGGGCCGAAAAAACAACGAGCAGAGACTTTCCAACGGAGAGCCCCCCTCGGCCGGGTAATTTACGACGTTTGCTTTTCCGTGAGCGAGCGCTGGCGCGCGCGCGCGCTCGGACATTCGACTTTTACATTGTGTAAGGTGGACTCGTAAAACACAGACACCTTTTCGGGGGACCTGACCGCGAGCTGCTCGTTAAGGGGACATCGATACCCTGGCGACAACTGTCCTGGAGCAGCCAGGTCAGAAAGGAAAAAAAGCCCTCTTTTGTTTTTCGCGGGATTCGAAAGGAGTCTTTTGGATCTGGCGGAGTCTGTGCTTGGATGGAGCAAGGGGTTCTGGGGGAGGAGAGAGGAGAGAAATTTTCACGCTTAGGGTTGCAGGCTTTTGTTTCAAGGTTGCGAGTGTACTGTGCAGAGGGAGGGGTTGAATTGGGGTGCTTTGAAGGGCATAGAGCAAGTGCTTTTGTGATTTGATTCGGTTTCGGGGGGAATGTGTGTTTTGATGAAGGTTCGGAGGAGTTGTTTTAAGGTTTTGGGGACAGTGAATTGGCGGGAATTGAGTACTCTAGATGGAATAGATCTGAATTTTCTTCGATTCCATTACATTCGACGAAGCAAATGTTCCCACAGTCAAGATTGGAAGCCATTTCTGCTTGAATATCGAAAACGTAGAACAATCCAGACTCGCGTCATAGGGAAAAAACCGCCAGAATGGGTCGATAAAGGACTCCAGTCGGATAAAGGACCTTCGAAAAAGCAAGCGCGCTCGTGTGGTTGCAGCTTGGAAAAACGGTGAGCATACAGGGGTGGAAAAGGGGAGGAGAGCTCTCGAGGGTCGTCTTTCAGATAGCAAGTCGCCTTTTTCCTTCGCAGCTGACCTCCCAGAAGCCAAATTCTCAGTGATAATAACTTTTCCTCCACCTCTAGAGGCGTCTCCGAGGATCTGGCGCCGAAACCTGGCGAAAATCATGCCTTACAGAGGTTTTCGCGTGGGTTCTTCGAGTTCCGAAGGGTGTACACTCCTCGAGAACGCGGGTTTTATAGGAAAATGTAGCTCTAAAACCCATTTTCGAGGAAACATTTAACAAGAAAGCTGAAGTCATTTCCTACTCATCGAATGGTCGACTTTTTAGGGCGCATAGAGTCCCTAAATGAGTTTAGAGGCCTGCGGGCTTTGATTTTCAAGGGTTGAAGGTAGATCGAAATCAAGAGTCGATGGTTGGACGTAATAGAGCGCTTAAAATTCTCCAAAGTGCACATTAAAGAGGGTGTGCTTAAAGTATTTCGTGGTTTTGCTAATGGTAGCTAATGAGGGACGTCATGAGTCATGGAAGGTGATTAACGGAAGCTCATTACGCTCTATATTCTCTGACTTGTGTTATAGAGCAGTATCTCTCAAGTAGAATACTTTTATTTTTAGATTGCATTCAGCGAACAATCTAACAATTTATAGTTATACATTCGAGACACACGTAGGGCCGTCTAGAGCAAGCTGTATTCCTCTCTAAATGCAAAAATTCACCAAATTCCGTTGCAGCGAAGGCATATCGAAAGCTAAGGGTCAGGTTAACGAGGAGAAAAAATATGAAGGGACTGTTGGATTGTGAGGATGTCTCGCCTAGGAGCTCTAAAAAGGCGGCGGGGTGTTTTTTGAAAGGAAGTTATTGCACCGTCCAGGGGAAAACGGTTTACAGCGTCTTTGTACCTGGAACCTTGGACAAACGAGACGCCCATTGCTAGACGCCACAAATTCACGGGCTTTATTGCAGGATCAGTTACAGAGGGATTGTCGGATACGGCGCCCCTCTAATGATTTTATTAACCTCCATCCTTCAAATCTGACTGGCGACAGCGACTACCTAGCCTCGGGTTCGATGAAAATCAAAATTCCAAGCCTAACCATGGAAACATGCCGTTGAAAGATTTCGAGCATTTTCTATTCAAGTGAAATGAAATTTGAAATTGGCTGTGAAGGATTTTAGAGGCTTTTGTGGTGGCAAATGGGGACGGTAGAGACAGTTTTTATTCCCTGCCTGTTTTGGAACTGTGTGTTTACTGAATTATACGTTTGAAGCACAATTGAAGCTAAGCAAAGCCGATAGAGCAGTGGATAGAGCAATCGTGGCGACAATCGAGTCGACAAATAATTCCATCGAACTTTATTCGCGCGGTTGGAATGAGTTTCGCGCACACGTTTAACGATAATGAGCTCCGGCCACCGCCGAGGGGTGGGATTATTTCGCGCGCCGCTTATTCCAAGGCTGCTTTTACCGAATCCTGTTAAAATACGTTCTGGTGAAAGTGCATGTGCCGGTGATAACGCGACACCGATGAACCCTAAGGTCACGTGTGTGGAGAGACAGAAAATTATCCGCGAATTGTGTGGCCAACGCAACGGGTACATTAATCTAGAGCTGAGTCAACATCTCTTATTCTCCAAAAAAGCATTTTAAAAATCATAGGTAAACATGTTCCAAATTTTCCTTTAGAAGTCACGAGACAAAAATGAGGAATAAAATCCTCGCAAATTCGACATTGATTTACCACCCCAAAACCAAGGTACGTGGGATGAATATTCCTTTCCTCTTCCAAAGAAACCACCACCGCACAAAAATGGCCCACTTGGATCTCGTGAAAGCGGGCAAATCGGCTGACTGTTGTCAAGACGGAGCTGCAGTAACGATGGGAAAAGAGAAGAACCTTTACGTATTCCGTGGTTTCTCATCGATTTCGTGGACCAGAGGCCTGGACGGGATCGGGATGCACCGTATGCCTGGCGGGTTGATCCACGGAAGGAGGCAGCGGGCCGCGAGAGGGGCGCTGGAGGCGCGGAGAGAGGGGAAACAAGAGCGGTAAAAATGAATCGATAGGCGGAGTTTTTCACGACGCGCCGCTAGAGGCGCCCCGAGGGTGGGGGGCCGCGATAGGCGGAGTCTGGCTGATTTAGGGCCGCCATTTTGTGACAATGGACGAGAGGGGGTATGCCTATCTGATTGGCTGATCTACGGACTTCTCTCGTCCCGAACAAGCTTCTACAGATTGTTCGGTTGTACTCTCTCCGACGGGCACTCGAGCCACCCCGCGACCCGGCAACACCGCCAACCCCTTCCCCCCACCATCCGGGGCTCACGCACACGGCGTTTACCCCCACCAGCGGGTCCGTGAAAGCGAGACGACACGCGGGACGACCGGACGACTCCGTCCTTCCCGGGACACCAGCGGACCAATATCACTGGAGCATTAGGAGCCCCTTTCCGAGGGATTTTCCTCTCCCACTGACTTTTTTCTCTCGCGGTTTCTTGTACCGTAGACACAGAAGAGGGTCTCCAGATCAATCAGGAGGATTCTTACACATCACAGTTCCATCGCACTCGAGGTGATTCCTTCCAGCAGTTCCAGCTACCGTTTCCCAGCGACCGCTATTGGGGTGGCCAGAAGTCATTAAGATTTTTAGCTAATCCTCTTAAGAGGATATCCCCCTTGTCCCAACGGCTACTCCGCCCGCTAATCGGATCGATTTGTCCCCAACCCTTTCACGGTCGCTTCCACCGTTGCCCTCAGGTGTGCCTTAACCCTTATCCTCGTTAATGACGCTCCTAATAATTCCTATAGAGCTCCATTACTACTGGCCCCGTCCAAGGTGCCTATACTCCTCTCCCAAATGGTCGGAACGTGCGTGAGGTGCTCGAGGACTGATTGGCCGCTCGTTATCGTCAGGGTTTCGCGGCTCGATCGCGATAGGGACCGGGGGGACAGATCGGAAAAGTCGGCTGCTATCGGATGGCCCGACCTGGGCCAACCTGTAACAAGGTCGGTGCACCCGTGTCGCCGCGTCTCTCGTCGGATTTCGGGGGGCGTGTATCTTAATCGTCGTATCTCATCTAGATAGGCCCGCGGCATCAAGATCGGCGAGTGGAAACGCGTACACGCGCCGCTGTCGACGCTGGGCCTGCTCTAGGAGCGTGTAACAATAGCTCTAGATCCAGATTCATCAGCTTTGCACGGTTGAGGTAGAAATTCTCTCGGCTTTCAGGAATTCTGGTGCTCTACCCCTGCTCTATTTATATTTTATGGGATCGAGGATGCACTTGAATTTTTGTGACTGTGTCACAGTTTTCCATAGTTTCCGGGGTGGGAAAAGGGAATTATTAGCGACAGGCACGCTCGCGAAAGAGCGCCAGCGGAAAATTCAATGATCCTGGGGCGAATTTAATGCAGTTCTCACCAGCGATTGGCAGATACAGAGGCTCGACGCTGCCAAATCGTTCCATCAGGACGTGCGCGTACCATATGCTCTCGTACGGCCTGCTTTGAATACATTAATAACCCCACCGCTAGTCTCGTTGGGAATATTTGCACGACAAATTTGCGTAGATCCGCGATAAAACGGCGCGTCTAACGTTACCTACGCGGAAAGTGTTTTACAACGCGCCGAGCGAAAATTTACAAATGTTTGTTCGGTATAAATATTACGGGGCGTCGTGGCCCTTTGTGTGCTTGCTTCTGGGCAAGTCGAGGGCGCAGAGCTAACCCTCTGGACATCCCACAGGAATATTAAAGCAGTGGAGAAATCAATATTCCTGTAAAAAGAAAATACCGAGTCCACGATACTTAATCACCCCCACGGACAAGTTAACCCTTCTTCATCCTCGAAAAGTGACCTGCAAGGAGGCTGAAGGCGAGCAACTTTCGGGGTCCCGGATCCCTAGAGCCCCGCAAAGATGTCCCCCAGTGAAATCGAGCTTATCGAGCGCGGGAATATTATCTAGATCCGCCGCGCCCGGCAGCCACGGAGGTGTTGAATAATTCCGTCGGATCAGTGGGCCGATTTCATCGTTCCCTCTTACCTACAACGTTGAGCGTGCGGCCGGGGCCGGGCCGGGGCTGGGACCGTGGCCGCGCGCGTGTGCGTGGGGTGTGTGGCAGTGCAGCAATGAAAGAGATGCGTTCCGCGATCGGCCGACCCGAATTTAGATCGGATCGAGGAAAACGTGTAGCCATGGCGCGTGCCGCTTGCTCAGATCACGAGCCAGATAGACGCATTCACGCACACAATTACACGCAAGGTGGCACAAAATTCAAACAACTCAGCCTCCGCGATAACCCTTGCCAACAAAGTGCCGCAAATGGGTTCATTCTTCGATTGGCTTCTCGGAAAACCCCGGATAGATTGACGACGGAGTCACTCGAATTTTCCAAACCACGAACAAACAGTGGGAAACCCTTTGCAACCCCGTAACCCGTCCGAGAAACCGAGTAAAATCGAAAAGCAGGCCTGGACAAACGGCAAAAAGCACGCTCGGAAAAAGCGGGGCGCCGTCGTCGCGGCGAAAAGGGTGGAAAAACAGCGTCTAGAGCGCGGCGGGGTGAGGGGGGGGGGGGTGGGGTGTTGGGGGGAGGGGGTGGTCGGTGTTGACAGGAGAAGCAACACTCGCGCGCCGCGCCGGGGTCGTTCTCTCCGTAGGGTGGTTGGTGGGGGCCGCAGCGAGTAACCGCCCGCGTGTGGGTTGGCCCGCGCGTCGGTGGGCGTGAACATTTGCAGCCGAGCGGTCCCGAGGGCGGCCGACTGTGCACGAGCGCCGGTGAACGCGAGGGGAACGCCGCGGCCGGTGTTTTCGTTCGCCTTAGTTCCGCGCCGGGTGCCACGACAGTCGCATCGACTCGAGTTTTACGTGCGCGCGCGCGCGTGCTTCCAAAAATTCTTTCTCTCTCTCTCTTTCTCTCTTTATCTCTGATCCTCGCGTAACGGTGCGGTCCCTGGTGTAGCAGATACGGGCGAGAGGAAAATCCAGGGAGGACAGAAGGAAAAGCGGAGAAAATCAGCGGCCGGTTCGGCGATCATTGCGGCCCCTTTTTTTCCAACCCGGGGGGGGAGGGCACGATCCTCGTTGCGCGCTCTCGGGGGGACTGGTGGTGCTTGCACGCTCGTCTCGTCTCGTCTCGTCTCATCTCGCCCTCGTACTGTTCTGCTCTGTTATCGCGGGGCTGGTCGCGCGAGAGGACTCGCTCGGGACGCCACGATGTGCTGTGTGTGTGTACAGTGCAGTGTCTTGTTGGTGCTAACTTAGTGATAACGATTCTTTGAAACACGCCCACCGACACGCTCACCAGGCGACGCGCGGCGACTTATCGCGCCACTCTGGATTGATAACGGACAAGGTAAGGGCGACGGACGTGGTCGTTTAAGAAGTGGGGCGTCAGGCCCGCCGCTTGCTCTAAAGGACGCCGGGCCGCTCTACCGGCCCTTGCTGGGGAATAGGTTTTCAAGTGCAGCTTAGTGATTGGGAATTCGGTTGCGATCGACGTCCCCTAGAGCAAGCGTCGCGGTGCAGTTGCAAGTGACGGTTTATGTCGAACGAGCTCTATTTAGAGCCGGAATCCCGTTCAAGTGTTTGGGAGAAGTTGACTTTCGGGCGAGATACTGGATGCAGCTCTGGGTAGAGCGATTAGAGGCTACTTTTAGAGCGGGAATTGTGACACAAGTAGATGAATTCTGATCGGTGTGAAAAGTGGGGTATTTTGGGGTGATATCGTGTGAAGGAAGTTGGGATGGGGTTCTAGTTAGAGATAATTCCAAGTCTTTTAGGGACGGAAATATAGCAGGATTGGAAGCTCAAGTTTGCCGAGTTCAGGTTACTACAGGAGTACCGTTTTCCTAAGTGTTCAGTTTCATCAGACCTTGCATCACAGTGGAAACACACTTATCTATAGCAAGCCTCTCTTTAGAGCCTATAGGTACGACGGCAAAAAGCGGGACTTTAGCTTAGAATCTAAAACGTCTCGAATCTGCATAAAACAGAGCAGTGAGCATAAAAACACTGACTTTCTACGCTATTATTCTCCAAGATCTTCAAGTACCTATATCAATAAACGATCCTTTGTAGAATATATATTGCTTCTAGAGCAGCAGTTGCGTGAAAAATTGAAGCACAAATTGCGATTGTAACAAAGTTATATTCCAGTAGGAACATCGAGAAAGTAGTAAAGTCATTGAAAAAATTCCATTTTCCTTGCACGAAAGGGTCGTTGACTCGCAATCTGCTTAGAGGCCGGCGAAATTTGTTGATGCCCCGATGGAGCGAGAGAGAAAGATGGCGCCGTCGGTCGCCAGCCGATCTTTCACGCTTCCCCCGTCCCTTTTGCCTCTATTTACACGACACTTGCAAATAAACTTCTTTGCTATAGTTATCCACCAAAACGCCTCAACTATATTAAAAATTTCTTCGTTCAAACCCTCTATATTCATAGAACGCTAAAATATTCCGCCTCAACAGCAGTTTACTTTCAACAGCGCGCTTCTGACGTAAAAGAACAAGATTTCTCCAAAGAAACTTTAGAAAATTCAGAATATTCTTTTGAAAAATTGAAAGTTCTTCAATTTTAGAGGAATTTTTCCAGTCCCCTTGCAATCCTTCCTCGTTCCATCGGGCGAGGGCCTCCCCAAGGGGGATTCCAGCGCGGAGTTTTTCCAACAGATCGGATTACAGTCGAAGGCTTTCCACTGGGAAATCAGAAACCGATTGTCGACCAATGGCTCGTTACGGCCGATTGCGTAACCCTGGATTTCTTGGAAGCGACGAAACCGAGTCGATCGGAGGCCGACGGCGACGGGCGCAGGTAGATGGATCCCCGGCGTGTCCTGCGGCTCGTGGCTTTCCTCCGTCCCAGGATTTTCCCTTTGTTCTGTCCAAAGGTCCTTTCCACGAGCCTCCATTGACGTGGAAATTAGAATTCAGGGCGGATCAAAATAGCAGACACCTTTCATAAATTCATATTGTACCCGAAAAATCTTAACGCACTCGAAATTGCTTCCTTCTTTCATCTCATAATGTTTACTCTAGAGGAATGGTGATTTCGTGGCTTGATTCAGATTTTAGAGCTCATAGAGGCCTGGTATAATTGAACTATAATAAGTTCTAGATATTTATTAATCGTATAGTCGAGTGTATGGGTATTTCTTCAAAATGATTCTCAGTTGCTTTCGGGACGTGAATTTTCGAGGATTTTCCGTGGCATGGTGTTAATGTTTTGGTGTCTATCCGTCGGCTAAGGTGTTCAACAGCCCTTCTGAAAGCAGGTTTCCTTTGTTGTTTACGTTCTAGAGCAGTGCCGATATCTTACTACGCAAATATTATAGCATTTAATATAAAACCTTGCCAATTTCTCTTTCGAATCTATTAGCAAATGATTTTTGTATAATTTCGAAATTTCTTTTCATAAATTCTTTCTGCAATACATATTCCTGCTCTATACCACCAACTGCATTGGAAAATCAAGTTCTTCTACAGATATTTCTCTATTCGTCTATTATCGTTCCAAAAATTCTAACCAAAAACACTCCACCCTCTTCTCTAAATTCCATTGCACTCAATAATCTACCTCTTCTCAGATATCAACACTCGCTGCTTCTAAAAAGAAGTCCCAGCACCACTGATCCCCAAACAGCATTTCACTTTCCACTACCCGCATAAAATCTAAAATACCATCAAATTTCTCCGACAGATTCAGAATCCAACCATCCACCGTTTCACTACCGCTGCAAACAATTCGCAAACTCGCTCATCCGAATACCATTTACTGCACCTCGCCCTATAACGCAGAACTCTTTCCACATTTCTTGCTTAACAGATATAATAATAATCCTAAGTAGTACAACTACAGGGCGTTGAAAGTCAAAGTAACCCACCATAGGCTTATCGTTCAACTTTAAAGTCTGCGTAAGTAGCTGTGCCGAAGAAGACCTCGCGAAAGAGGGGCCTCGTAGGCGAACGGGGTTGGCAGGGTGTCATGGTAGAGAGGTCAGTTGATGGACGTGATGGGATTCGCGAGAAACACTGTGGTTTTTCGAAGGGAAAAGCCGCGGGGCGCCCCCTGTTTCGTGGGGAGGGGGGAGAGTATCGGCTGGCAGTTTGCTCGGCCTATAATTGCTGATTTGCAAGTATAATAATCGCGCCCGCCGGTTTCTGTTTTCATTTATTAGCCGCGAAATGCCTCCGCTTATTAGCGCAACGATGCATTTCAAAGCAACTCGCCCGTTCCTCCGCGATAAACATTCTTTTCAACGGGCGAAACGATTCAGCGACGGCGCGTCTCCACTGCCCATTCGAAATTCCTCGGGATTTCTACCCGTCTCGCCTCCTCCAGCTCTTCGAAAGCGAGTTTCAAGCTTTCCGCCAACCCTCCTCCTGCGAAAAACCCCGCGAGTCAGGAGGGAAGCTCTATCGAGCCTCTTGGCTTTAAAACCGAAACATCAGCGTTCGTTCGCTTTGTGCTTGCCAGAGGGAAAATCGGAGGTCGCCATTGTTCCTCTGAAGATTAATCGAATTGTTGGGCGTGGGTATATCGATTGAAGCCTGGGGAGCTCGAAAATTCTTGGTGCAATAACGCTCTGACGAAGCTGTTCGTCGATTATTTCTGCGGAAATTCATCTTGGTAATCTCAGGTGGCACACTGATGAGGAAATTTTTTTTATTTAGTGATGAGGTTCGTGAATTTTGTTTGAAGTTTGACGTGGGGAGTGCTGCGCATGTAAAAGGAAATAACTTGGGTATTCCGATCGTTCCTTCCGCCTTTTAAGGAGGGGTAATGTCCCTTCGTCCTTCGTGGTTTGTCCTGAAGGCCTCAGGGTATCGAGTTCCCTCGATCGAAGCTCGATCGCCCTCGATCCGACGGCTAGAGATGAAAGAATCGCGCTCGCCGCTAAAAACGTCGGGTCGCCTTCGATACTCCCGTCACTTTCTCATTTTCTACGTTCATTGTTGCGTAAAGTCTTCCTGTAGGGAATCTTAAGGTTCAGGATGATTTTTGTATCAATCGACTAGCTTTCTGACAGTCAACGATCATTTCGAAGAATAACGTGCGACTCCAGGTTGGAGATTATTTCTCGCGGTTGTGTAGTAATTGAATTTAACGTTTGAAAATGTTTGGGTGTATTTGAGGATGTTTCGTGACGTGGTATTGATTTTGGGACGGTTGATTTAAGGCTGCGAGGATATTCGAGAGAGGAGCTTCAGTTGTGTGGACATTGGATCAGGTGTTTGACGATGTTTGTGTCGTGACTGCGGAATATCATTGTCGAGGATCTTTGTAAGAGATTTGAGGCATTACGAGCCACTTTTGATAGACATCTCTTGAGAAGCTAGCTTTTAACAGATGCTTATTTAAGGGACTGCATTTGTGTAGTGCTTCAATTAGCTTTAGAGATGTTTGCCCAGCAAAACTCACTCGTGGAACCCTCGGATTAGGTTTCAAATAATACTCAGATCAAGTGCTCTAGGATATCTAAGTACTTATAAGAGCTCAACAATCCAATGCTACGTAATTTTTGTGCGTTGCGCAAAAATCTTCCCCTCGATGGACTTTGTTCGGAGCTTTCCGTGGCTGTTGCCCGGCGATTCTTAATCTCGCTGGTCACGAATCGAATTTGAGCGGTGATTTTCGTCACACGTGCATCTCCCAGCGAACAAGATTAACGAATCGCGATAAGATTAGCGCTCGCGATACGTGATCCAGCAACACCCGTCGATGGAGGCTTTTTTTGGCCAGAGTGATGTAACTCGCCCGCCACCCGAGAAATTCGCGCTTCGAAAATGTCGAAATTTCAGGGGGGGGAGTGTGAAGTGAACTCGAAGGGGAGCAATCTTATCAGCGATTATCTCGACGATTTATTGAAACACTGTTGTCGATTGAAATTGGGAGATAAGGATTCTTTTCCTCGATTTGAGCTTCGAACTCTACACTTTGTAATTTCGAGCTTCGAACTGCAGATTTCGGTGTAGAATTTTGTATCCCGAAACAGTTCAACTTGCAAATTTAAAATCTAAAATGTATGATATTTGAGGATTAGACTGTGACCCTTGTTTTTATTAATATTTCAGATATTTTCCAGCCCGACACTCTATGACATTTTCCATTAATTTTCAGAGCTTCTGAATTTGAAAAATTTCCAAACTTTGAGTTGAATTCTTCTTCAAAATTTCGCCGGACTATTTTCATTCTTTCTTCAATTTTAATGCTGAAAATTTTTCAAAAACAACTCAAATGTAGCTTCCTCCGCTCGAGTCACAGAACTCCCAACAAGAACAGAAGTTCTTTTCGCGACGAAAGAACTTCCAGTTTTCGTGGCGCTGATTTCCATCGACGTAATCTTCGTGTACCTTCACTGTCGTCTGATAGTTGTCCCTTATCGGACTCAGGGTCCCCTTATCGCGATGAGCGGCTCGTCCAGGCCCACTTCACGAATTCGAGGAGTGATCGGTCGAAAAATATCGATCATGGTGATCTCGAGTTTCTTCCTCGCGACCCATGATCTGCGCTATCCACTTTTTCCTGGTACACGCCAGTTTCCAAACAATGGAAAATCACCGAGCATTCTGAATGAGGAGTCTTCCAAAGTGGAGAAAAAAAATGTTTCTGTCGTTCATCGATCGCTATAATGCGATCCTCGATTTTCTTCTGTTTTTATGTAGGTACATGGAAATTCGTCTCGAAATAGATCGATGAGGCGTCGCGTCGCGATTCGATCGTTTTCTCGATCCAAGTCCAATGTTTTGTCCTCGATTTTCAGGGCTAGGAAAACTGTCGACAGCAGTCATATACGATTCGATCGATTCTCCCGATATCTGTGATTATAATTCCAAGTTTCGACTTTGAATCCGTGAATTGCATCGGGGACAGGTGATTCGACGAAATTAAATTTATCGAGTAATATAATTTGTGAAATTTGGATGTTTGAATTGTGGGTTTAATTTTTAGTGCATAATTGATTGGCACATAAAATGTTTGTCAAATTGTAGGAATAATGTGAAATGTTTTCGACTGTGGTTGGAGATCGATAGTGTGAAAAATTAATCGAATATTCGTAGCCAATTCCGACGCATTAATCTTATCGCCTGGGCTTTTTATGTGTATCTTATCGGATCTTGTTTTCGAGTACTTTATTTGCTCTGGACACATAATTTTGGAAGTGGCACGTCCGTTTCTGGCGGAGGCACATTTTCCACAGTCTAATGTAAAAAAAAATCCACTCTGGAGTGCTCTGAAATATGTATCACAAAATTAACTATTATAGATAATAAGAATTCAGATCTACAGAAAAAATTTCTGTTGTGGATAAAAAAATCCTTGAAATGGAAATGTTGTTTCACGACGAATTCACTACTCTGTGTGAAGTAAGCTTAGAAAGGTACTTGAAGAATAGCAACTTAAGTAGTTAATAGTAGTTTTTAAATTAAGAATCTTGCACTACTTACAGTTAGTTAGGAATTAATGATTATAGAAACTAGCGAATACAGAAGCTTGATAGGAGTGTTCATATCTGTTTAGGCATTGCGATTTGGGGAAAGGTTCTTTAAAATTGTGAAGGCAGAAATCCATTTTATCCAATGGAGAATTAAAAAATTTACCGTAAACAGTACTTATTCTAGAAACTTTCCTCAGACCCCTAATTTGAATACCTACCGTATTTCAAATCATCCTCTACATACCTACTCGAAACCATATTTCACCCAATACCCACTCTCGTACCTTCTAAATCAACTAACTTAATTATCTCGAAATTCATTCCAAGAATTTCCCCCCTTCCCAAGAATTCTACAATTTTCTCAAACACCTAGGTACAAATTATTATATTAAAATTTTCGACCGGAAATATTAAATAAGGTGGTATCGGCGCACTGATTCGGTCACAATACAACGATTTTATTTTATTTATTTAAAAATAAAATAAAGTAACACATCTATTTTGCAAATAATTATAAAGCAATCCGACGTTTCGGTTCTTGATTTGAACCATTATCAAGGAAAGTGAGATTAAAAATATAATAATGCGTTTGCTGATGAAAAATCTGTCGCAGCGTTCAAACGAGCAAGCGACACCCGAGTCGGTTGGTACAAACCTTGCTTTCCACTACTTCAAACCGCCTCCACCACCTCGAAATCTCTTCCTCCATTCTTTCACACTCCCCCAAAACCACCAACCACAAAAATCTTCCCTTTCCCCATCTTACCTCCCGCGATCCATTCGAATTCACCAAAGACCCCCGAATTCTCATCTCGCAGAACACGATACCCACGTTTCCCTGATAAGAGGTGGACCTCCCCTCTCCAACCTCGCGTTGCGTCGGGGCACAGCGATCTACCCGTCCGTTTTCCGTGTCATCGCGCCTCGTATCAGGATTGGGCGATCGCGGTAGAAGGGGCTCTGGTCTCTGTTGCGTCACCGGCGACCTTGATCGTCGACTAAGCCTCCTTATGGTCGATTGATAAATCGGGTTCGGGAGGCACTCGATCGTCGAGTGGCCCGGCGATCATCAGTGTCGCCGCGATCGAAGCGCAGATCGGCAGCCAATTAACCGAGATCTAGCGGGCTGATCGGTTATCGTGATCGGGCGACGGGTAAGTCTGGCGATCCAGCGATCCAGCGATTCAGCGATCCTGCAGCTCGGGTTTCCGCGTTTGCCGACGCGCGTGTGCGCCCCCCGTCCGGGGGGGATGCCCCGGGATAGGAGTCAGGCCACGAGCCCTCGCGAACCCGATTAGATCCACTTGGATTTAGAGCAGGATCGTCTGAAATAGGTATTCCAGGTGGCTCTATCCTTGGTCCAGTTTCTTCCCGGTGCTGTGTGACTTTTGGGTGGTGTTCTTCGTGGAAACTAGAGGGGTTTAGAGGATAACGAAGGTTGTTCTGTGTGGTAGAAAGTGGTTTCAGATAGTGGAATCCTGTCGTTTTGCTCGTTGAGGGTATTCGGTTTGGTTTTGCCACCTGGAAGCGTGTAACGAGATAAACTGACTGTTTGCAACCGGATTCCGCGGTTTCGCGACGAATCGTCTCGCGTTTCCATCGGTGTTGATTTACCTGCTGGAAGGGGAAGGGGGGCGTTATGTAATTGGCGAATGTGCGGGTTCTCAGCTTGGGCTAATTGGCGGAGACGTCCGTGATCCGAGGCTGTGGGAACCCTGACGTGGTCCTGATCGAGATCCATCGATCCACATATGCAGTGTCGCGATAGATTTGGAGATATACTCTCCAGTGTGTTTGATTTTTGCGATTTTGTGTTCCGCCTGTGGGGTGTTGCGGAGCTGGCGGACCTTGGAAAAGTGAAGAATGGGTTTCAGGGGTTCTGGTCGGATTTATGGGAATCATTAAATCTCGGTTCATATTCAGGATGGAGCTCTATTCTCCTGCTCTAAAACATCAGCTGTTCAGACATCGCTACTGAAATTTTACTTTGTTGCCTTGATTGCAAGTGATACATATCTATAGAGTACAGTGATTAACAGCTCTAGATTAGCTTTCTCTATCCTCAAACACAGACCCACAGCTCTCCAACACCAAGAACCCTGGAAAATCCTTCGTTCCCTGAGGAAAATCAAGCCCTCTTTCAGCTCTAGCAGCATTCCGCCGCTTAGAGTATAAGCTCCCTCCCTTGGGCAGTCACGAACCACCCCTCTAACCCTATAAATTTCGTTTCTGTTGCAGAAGGCGGGCTCACAGCGAAATCTTTCCCTCGTGATCGTCGACGGATCGACCAGGATTACCTATGATCTCCGCGAGCGTGCTCAGGAGGACCACGCTTCAGAGGCGCATTTGGCAGCGTTCCTAATCCCCCTCCCCCCTGTCCGTCCCCCAAGTCCCTGGAATCGTACGACCCATCCTCCTGGCCTGGTTGAACCGACGCCGAGCAACCTCCCCCCGTCGAAAGGAGCTCGGATCGTTGACGGAGGAGGAAGGGTGGTCGCGAGAGGACGATACTCGACAGGATGGACATGAGCAGCGAGTCGAGCGCGGCCAGGTGGTACGAGCCCCCTAGGTCCGCGCTGGAGCCGCCATCGGGGGGCGCGGGTGTCGCCGGGGTCGTTGGCAACCCGACCGACTACAGGGGCTACTACCCCCATGCTGGACCCACCGCCCACCACCCCGCAGCCGCTGCCGCGCACTACGCTCACAGTAAGTCCCACGCCATCTTCTTACCCGTAGTGATGTTAAGTGATTCGGAGAAAAAAAATGGGTGGGTGTAGAAACTGTTTAGTGCAGCGTATCGATTCTTGTATGAAACTCAGCGGAGAACGTTTCCACTTTGTGACCCGAGGGGGTGCTTTTCTTTCTTTTCTCTGGGACTTTTTTTATTTTAAATTATTTTTCTCCTCTTTCTGAGTCGAGGGTGTGTTTTAATTACCGCGTAAATTTGAAGCTTCTTTGAAAATGTCTCACGATTCTTCGCCAATTTACATGCGACGCTAATGAACCTTAGTTGCGACTGTGGACGATTTCGCGACGAGGCAGCCACCCTCACGCGACGCCAAAGTCTGTCCACCCCCCGGGGTCGTAAAAAACCCGTCAACCAGCCACGATAACTGCACGCGTCGCGTTTTTCGCGTGTGTCCCTCACGTGACTCGGTTCAACGATCGACTAATGGCGTCTCGGTCTACCTCGTTAATTACCAGGAGGATATTTAATTATGTCGCCGCTTGGACTGCCCGCTGGGGCACTGAAAAATTCACGTGAATTTTGCAAAATGGTCTCGGCATGGAAAATAGTAAATATGGTCGGTGAACTTATACTCAATTCTACTACTACTAGACGTCTATTTCTGTCAGATCTGGAGCTAACAATATGTTCCTGTTTCAATTTCTGAGCAAGTTAGAGGAATGGGTGTTAGAAATATCAGAGTTAGATACCAAGCTTGCTACCCATGAAGATAAGTAGATAATAAGCTTTGTTTAGTAAATCGAAAATAGCGTTTAGTAAAATCCGAAGAGTAGCAGTTTGCCAGCTCTAGTGGCTCGTGCCTGGCCGACGCTGTGTGCGTTATCGCGGGCGATGCAATTTCGCGCAAGTTCACGGAACGACGGGCTGGAATTAGAGGCGAAAGTGGAGATTGAAAACTAATACGGCGCTTCTTAATCTCGAGGCCGCTCCGTCGAGATCCCCGGTGCGCAACAATCGAGCCTCGATTATCCACTTTCGAGCACGCGAGCGCGCCGAAATAGCCTCGCCCCTCTTGGCCTCTCTTTCACAGGGCACTTGACACCTTTACCAAATGACTTCTCGTTTTGAGTGACCTCTTCTGCCATCACAATGGACCTCCTGACTCGCGAACTTGAAATAAAAATGGCTGAGAGCCACGGACCTATCGCAGACCCAACTTGGAATCAATGAAACCTAATAAAAGTCAAATCAGCCGGACTCAGCTTCGTCTTAACTTCCACTTAAGAAAGCTTTTTAGATATATTCGACTCACCTAAACCCCAGAAACCCAAAGAGCAAGTTGAAAACGTTGAGAGGTAGTCGGAAAGCGCTTCGCGCGCCCCCAGTCACACTGGTTCGATGGCGCCTGACAAAGGCAGAAAGAGTGACGGAGGCACTGGATGGAGCTAGAGAAGCGACAGCGCGTACAGCCGCTAGGTGTACGATAATTCAGCGATAGTTCTCGGTTCTTCGTCGCTGGCCAAGCATGAAAAAGCGTCGGAAGGGGCAGAAGGGCCCTGGACGGTGGCAGGGGAACGGGGCCAAAAAGTGAAGGGGGGGCAGAGGGGCCGCGAAACTCGATACAGCTGGTCGGATCTCTGGAGGCCCTGGAACGCGATATCCCTGATTCTCGCCGACGTGCATGGATCATACTCGGCCCTCTGTTAACCCGTGCTGCGCCAAAAAACCAGCGCCCTAATCGGAATCAAATCTCTATCTGTCGCTGGTGCCGCTTCTTTACGACTTGCCCCCTCCCCTCTGCGCTCCTCCGCGTCTTGCCTCGCGGTGCTTGACCCTCTGACACCAGACGGGCCCCTGGAATTCCTCTACGCCTGTGAGAACCCGCCGAGTTTCTGGGGCAGCTTCCACCGTCGCACTCCGTCAACGGGAGCTGGGAGAAATTTCTTGGATCACCACTGACGAAAACCGTTCTTTGCGTTGGATCGGCAGGCGGTGGAATGAAGTCTTCAGCAGCTGATCCATCTGTCTTGTCAGCTGTAGAGGCGTTGAGAACTTTCAAATCCCCCCCATTTCTCCCAGTAAGTGTATCCAAAATTAGTGGGCCCAAGTGGCATCATTCTTCCTCTCCCATAGGTCCCATTTTCCAAGTTTCTACTAACGACCCAATTCTCCAACGATTTCCCCACTTCCCCTCGCGGGGCCTTACCCCACCTCCGTGATCCTCCAGCACAGTCCCAAGCCTCCACCTCCCCGGAATAGTCCGCCGACCCCCTAAACATCCTCCCATTTCGCCCATCAAAATCGTCGACTCGAAGCGGGCCCAACCCCCGCCCCCAAGACCTGGGGCCCGACTGACCGAGAGGTGGACGACGTCCATCTTAGCCTGGACACTCATTAGACGAACGATCCCCCTCGAGGATGTTTCTGTCCGCGGGTGATCGATCGACGAAAGTGCCATGCGGATCGGGGTGCTGCTCCCTGGCCCAGGTCTAGATGGAGAGGGGAAAAACGAGCTAAAGAAGACAGGCGGACGCGCCACGGGCCCCGGGATGCATAATACACACAGTGGTTGCGGCAGACAGGAAGGAAGCGCAGCCAACCGCGAAGCCCACGGGCTCTCAGAGAGGTGCATACGTAATTGCAGGCCACGCGGGAGGCGCTGCTTTTGTAGGTTACCCTCCCCCCCCCCCCTTCGCTCCCCCTCCTCTGCCCACCCCATGTTCATAGCAGTGCGTGTTTATCTGGTTGGCTTTATCTGTTTCGTGTTTCTCTACTCTTTATTCGTCGCGTTTTCTATTTCCCTCCCTGGGTGGATCCATGGAGGCTCCTTTGTGTCGTTCGTTTTTCCCTCTTTTGGCTGGGGTGCAGGTTTCCTTTGGCCTCGGTGGACGTTGGAGACTGAGTTTTCGCGAATTCGTTGGATGTGTCAGGTTTTGGGATTTTACTCGATTCTCTATTTGCTCTTATAGTCACTCCACCTGCTCTATTTGTTGTAATAGCGTTCTGCTCTATCATGCACCCTGCTGCTCCATCTCTGCACTATATTCTCCCGTTCTCACAATTTTCTGCTCTATCCCACTTTCTTTTTCCACTCCTCCAACTCCACCCACTCGATCCGTTCAATCTCTACCCCATATTCTCCTATCGTGCTTCCCTCACCTCGCCTCCGCTCCTGAATTTCTGCTCTATTTCCACTCTACGAGCACACCTCTTGGCCCCCCCCTTCCTCCACCCCGCGAAATCCCCGCGATTCAACCTGCCCCAACCCCCTTGCCCCCCGCCGGGAACCGAAGTCTTCCACCGTCCGCGAGGTTGCACCTCGACGCGACGAAGAAGCAGAAGTAGGAGAGGAAGACGAAGAAGAGGAGCGATCGTACGCGCGGCGCGCAGCCCGTGCAAAACTCGCGCCAGTCGCCATCTTGCGCAAATGCACACGCCAACCGAAGGCGGAGCCTCTCCCCCGTCGCAACATCTCTCTCTTTCTCTCTTTCCCTCTATGTACGTCTGTCTTCCCACCCCCTCTGGCGCGCGCGGCAGATGCAACTCGCGATGCAGCCTCGCCGCGATCAATCTTCCTCCCTGCTGCTCCTCTCGCTGCTCCTGCCCCCCAACCCCTTCCCACCGCCCCTATGTCGGAGGGGGAGGGTTCAAGGGGACGCTGGCCCCCTCTCGGTGTCACGATTCGACGGGACCAGGATCCTGGGACCCTCTTTGTTTCGAGATTTCCAACGGAGCTGACGAATTCCAGTTCGTTCCACTCCGATCCTCAGACTCGGGGTGGGTTTTGTGGGGGGTAGGAGGTGGGGAACGTGGAATGGATTTTTTGGCAGCTTGCTGGGGCTGCAGATTTATAGGATGTTGGGTGGTAGAGCAGTCTTGGGGTTTTCGGGAGCCTTCCAGGGCACGGAGGTGTATAAAGACGTAGAAAACACGGGGACTTGTCGAATTTCTCAAGAAATCTTGGGAATTTAAAAAGATTGTACGTTGTGGAGGCGATGGGCTTTGAAAATCTCTCGAATTCTTTGAAACCGCAACAGTTGCAGACTCTAGAGACCTCTAAATCACGGAAAACCTGGGCACATCCCCCCGGAATTCCGCGCAATCTCAAGAGTTCCTACCACGTCGAAGTCTGTAACCTCTCGAAAAGGCTGAGTTGCGAAGTCGAAGCCTCGTGGACGGGCGAGAAATGGAGGACACTCGCTTCCCTTCTCAGGAATAATAATTGGCGAGCAGTGTAGGAAGCCCGCTGGCGAGGAAACAAAAAATCGATAAACCCCGTGGAAGTACACCGTGGGGTTGAGATTGCATGTTATTACCCGAGTGGAGCTAGTGGCGGCCGGCGAAATGAGACGTTATTTTCTCCTGGAATTTCGTGTAGGCCGTTGAATCTTATTACGGGGCCAGCCCCAGCTGCCCGTCGATCCGCGGGACCGCTTATTTTTTCATTTTCCATCGTAATTCGACGATTTACGACGTGCGACGCCGCGCTGCTCTCGCTGAAAATCACTACCCTTAAGCTTTACGCGCCTTTAATGATGGAAGATAAGTCGCGTCCCGCTGGTAGCGCTCGAGGATCCACGAAATTTGCCGGCAACCTACAGTCACCGTCCAACCGCGCCAACCTCGCCTCGAGATCTTGGTGAAATCATACTTTGACAGAGAATTTATCACTTACAATTAGATATATAGTACTTGAAGCTCTATAGCAGTGGGTTTTAGAGGCACACCTGCTCTAGTTGTGCTCTAGTGTTACGGTGTTGCTCCATTATAGAGCAAGTAATATTCGACCTGCTCTAGAAACAGACGACACGAGCCGGGAATAATTAGCCAGAGCTCTAGAAACGTCCTGGCGTCGCTCGACATGGAATACCAACTGCGTTGGTCGCTGTTTTCTCTTCACCAGTGCTCCTGCTACATAAAACTTGCGCGACTGACAACCAAGCTTTCTCTAAACCCACGGAACACCAAAGATTCATTTTCAGTTAGGCAAGAATTAGGCGAAAATTGTGTGAAAATTCAAAATCTCCATCTTTTATTCCCTTTTGCCAACGCTAACCGTGCATCACTTTCCTTGGCCTTTCTCTCTGGACACCCAGCGACTCGTCCTTTGAGAGCACCGCGCCGCTTTGAATCCTTTCGAGCCTTTGAACTCGTTTCCCCGACGCCCGGGCACAAAAGCGGCGCGACGCGACGCGACGCTCCAGGCGACTAATTATTTGGAGTGGCCGCTTTGATGTCGAATGCTGACCAAACGGAGATACCGTGGCCACATGTGTCGCGCCTTTCACGCGGACTAAATCGCGAGATAAAATTTCCACGCGGAAATCCGTCGCGGGATGAATGAGGACTAGCCTTCTCTGCTCTATTCAGTCCTTTTCTTTCATTGCGCGCTGAAACAGCGACAGCCACGCTTTTCGTGAAATCTTCGGCAAATATTGCGATCTTCTGGCTGGTAGACACTCTTTTCGACCCTCCCGGATCTCGTTTGAAGAAAGAGGGAATTGAAAATTGAGTTTATTAGGGGCGATATAGCGTAGCGTTCCGAGGATTCAGTTAGAGTTTGAATTTCCCGTGTTTGGTGTAGCAATCTAGAGCAGAGCTGGCTTGGTTTTGAGGGAAAGAGAACTGCCTTTTCCTCCATGTAAACTATTATTTGGAAGACAGTCACAAGTTTAAACATTGTTCTCGAAAAATTCTTGGAGAAGTCAGAAGAAGTCTCCCCGGAAGCTCGTGGATAATTCTCGGTGAAACAATGGCCCGAATCTCGAAGCGCATTGCAATCAAGCCAATGAATTTCCTGTCACGCCGTGCATCGCGATCTCGATCCCCTGCTAGATATTCAGCCGACGAGTCAATTATCATATTAACTGTCGGAATGCCGTATCTCGGCTGGTGTAACTTATTGGATCGAATATTTTCAGCGCGCGTGGGCGTAGTCTCGCACGGAGTCGTGGCGATCGAGTAAGCGATTAATAGCCACGATCTAGATCGCGCGTAGATCTTGCAACATTATCGCCGGACGATCGTTCTTCATCCTGGAATGGATGAACGCGACTTCATTCAACCTCCACATTCCCATAAAAATTCCCCGACAATTTCTTCCACATAGTTCTTGACAATTGTAGGCATAATTTAGGAAAAACTTTTCACTAGAATTCGAAAGGGAGTTACGTTTGTCCGTTTTTTTAGAGTCGCCCTGTAGAGATGTGGGTAATGGAAAATGCAGTTGCGTTGGAAGTTCACGATCGAGAAAAATACGAAGCCAGGCGTTGGAAAAGCGGCGCCATATTAGAGGCGACCTGTTTCGAAAGGAGCGCCTTGGGAATCGACGCCTAAGGAGCTCCTCGTACCTTAATGAGAGCCTGTTCCGCGGCTTTTTCTCCTTTTTCCGTCGTCGTCGAGGCGTTTGCCAACTTCCTCCGACGAAAATTTACGGGGGCACGCGTGCCACGTTCAACGACCGCGATCATACGCGCCGCGATTTATGGATCATGATTGCTCCGCGGCTGGTTTTATAAATTCGAGGCGGACGGTCGAGATAGAAACGTTATTTGGCTGGCGACGCGTGCTTCTCGTAGGCAACGGGCTATGAATCTCCGCGAGTACACGTTTCCTTTCTCCACCTAACGCAACTATTCCTTCTTCTTAAAATACTCTTCTATCTCAATGAGAATTTTCAGTTACTCCTTCGCTTCGTTCTCTTCTATCTTAATTACGTTTCTTCACCACTTCAAAGCGGGAGTTGCCCAACAGAGGGTTCCAATTTTTTATGACAGTTTGAACTTCTGCAGTAGTGATTTTCTAAATCTCTCCCTCGCCAAAAGTCAAAAGAACAGCTCGATTGTCCCGAGAAAACGCTCGAAATGCTTGCAAGAATGTGTGAAAATCGCGAGGTGGACACCCGGGGCCAGCTGGTGATCGGCCGCCATTAATTCGAGCGAAATCGCCGAGTCGACGGAAATATCTCGGAGATAACGAGGCGAGGGTCTTCTCAGCTCGCAAACGAGAAGGAAAAAGGACAAAGTGCGAGTAAAAAGTTGCGAGAAGTGGCGGAGAAATGGATGAAAAAGAGTGAGGTCGAAGTTAGGGCCACGAGGTAGGAGGGGGAGGCAACGGGATGATAAATATCCCTTAGTATGGAACTTTTTACTGCGCATGGAGTGCGAACTGGCTCTTCTGCTCGTTTCTTCTCTCTTCGTGTCCTCCCTCGGCCGCCTTTCACTGGCAAGGCAACAGCCCGACCATTATTTTCGTGCTCCCTTCATCATCCCACGATTTCGAACCTCTTCCACCGAAAGATTATTGAAAATTTTCCAAATCTTTCCACGCATACCGCGATCTAAGACGCTCAGCAGATCTGGCTGGTCGTGTTTACTTTCCATCGGTGCACCGCCAGAATGCAACAGATCCAATTACAGGCGGGGCATCGTTGCATTCGATTAATTGCGTGACGCTGCAGCTGCTCATCTCGCGTCCCACTTGCCCCTCGCCGCGCGTAATATTACGTTTCACGCTCCTAAATTTAGACAGCTTTACGCCGCGATGTTCATCCTCCATTCGCCAGCGCAATCGTGTCAGCCATAGTCAGCCATAGTGCATGGTAATCCTCGTTGATTCGAGCTAAACGAAACGGTTAACCTCGATAGATGCCCGCGGCCCGAGCCACATTAGGGGCATACAGCGAGGGTCTGACTATGGGGAGGGTTATACTACTCGGAGGCCTGATTATGCGGTGTGGGTACCTATTGGTTGAGGATTCATCAACTGACTAATGGCAGATAACAAATGGATCACGGTGGACAGAATAGTGAAGACTAAGAAGTGGGGGAAAGAGGAAATCCCGGACAACTACAATCCTCTTTTGATGTTTCTTCGTGGCGTGAGGTTGTAGAGTTCCGTAGTAACTAACACTAAATCCCCTTGTTTTTCGCGATAGAGAAGTTCGAAGGGAGTAATACGGAGCGTGACGGTGACTCGAAGCTCGAATTAATGCTCGTAATTCAGCGGGGGCTGCACGGGTGGAAGGGTAGAGGGTGGAGTTTGGCAAAACATTCCCTTGTTATCAGCGTATGCCGCCGCGCCGAGGTGGCGGGAGCAACGCTAGCAAGAACCACTCGATATATCGATCGTATGCTTCGGCCGACTTCACCGACGTAAGCAGGTTTGCGCTCGCTTCCCGACGGTTGCCGCCAACCCCTGTTGGTCTGCAAATTTGCGTTAGACACCCCCTTGGAACTTTGACTTAAGTATTCCTTCGGTGAAAGACAAGCGGCAGTGAGCATTCGGGGAGGTTTATCAGATACACATTATTCCAGTTCCCGGACGCTTTACTCTTTGTTTTGTAGATCTAATCCGGACTTGAGCAAAGCTAATGTAGACGACCGATGAATATTTTAGCTCCGTCCTTAAACACTATTCTTGTCCCTTGGTTTTTCTATCCTCTATTGCGGTAGAATTTAGCCTGGACGAATCGGTGGAATGCGCGCGATAAAGTGGGAGATAGCAAAGTTGGAGCAAAGCTGAGGTCGCTAATGAAGAAGTAATTACGCGAGCAAACCGACAGAGGCGGAGTCTGGTCGCGTATATGGCAATTGAAAGGTGAACGATTCCCCAGCGCCAATAATAGCGCATGTCAAGCGAACGGGTCTCGCACTTAATTAAGATGTCCCCCGCAATTAGGTGCCTTTACGATCGGTATAAAACCCAATCATTCCGCGCACGCACGAATCAGGTTCTTCCTTTCAGCGAAATGATCGCTGATACGAGATCCCTCGCATTCCCCGTTCCCGCTCCATCGATTCCCAGGGCTACCATCTTGGTATTTGATTAAACGAAGCCCATGTAGGACATACAAGGCCCCGAGTGCTGGAAATTATAGGAAACTCGAAGCTCCTTGATCGATTACCCATGCTTGAATATTAATGTCCATAGCTTACTAATTGGCCACCTTCCCGTTTGTTTTTTCCAGCAAGGATGTCTAGCAGCGGCGTGGCGAGCGGCCCAGTCAGCCAGGTCTGCCGGCCCCACTTTCACAGCTCGGTGCTGCACCCGTGGCTCTCCGGCAGCGGGGCAGACACGTCGAAGACACCGTGGGGCTTTCCCACGTCGACAGGGTCGACCGGTGGCGCGGTGAACGACGACAAGCCGCAAAGCCCCCTTGGTTCCTCCCTGGCGCCGACCACGGGCAGCCTATCCAGCCATGGTGGGGCTGGCCACCATCTATTCTCCTTTCCGCCGACCCCGCCGAAGGACGCCACCCCGGACAGCATAACCGCCAGCACCACGTCCAGCTCGAACAACAACAACAACAGTAGCGCGAACAACAACAACACCAGCAGCAACCCGCTGTCAGGGCTTGGCGGCGGTGCCAGCAGCGAGTACCAGGCGGCGGTTGCGCACGCGGCGGTGATGGGTGCGTTCATGCACCACCAGGACGCGTTGGGCGCGTCCGGGGCCAGCTCGTGCGACGTGAAGCCCAGCGTGATGCTGGGCCACCATCACGGGGCCCCGTCCCCGCCCCACCAGCAGCACAACGGGTCCACGAACGCCGGGAACGCCGGGACCGGGGCGAACGGCGGCGGGCAGGTGAAGCAACGCGAAGGTAATAACCAGTCGGGCAGCCAACAGGCGAGCGCCGCGCAACAGCAGCAGCAACAGCAACAGCAGCAGCAGCAACAGCAGCAGCAACAGCAGCAAGAGGCCGCGTATCAGGGAAACAGCGTGGCGGGTGGTGGCGGGGGTGGTGGTGGCAACGGTGGTGCTAGCTCGCCGTCTTGCAGGGAGAGCTACGCGGCCGCCGCGGCCGCCGCTGCTGCGGCTGCGGCTGCGGCAGCCTCCAACAACCACCACGCGACCTCCGCCTCGCAGTACGACCCGGCGAGCACCGCGTATAACATGTACCAGCACCTGCAGTACCCAAGCGCCACCCACCACCACCACCATCACCATCATCACGCGGCCTCCTCGTCGGCGTCCTCTTCGTCTTCGTCCCACAATCCGCACAACGGGACCGCCGCGGTCTCGTCCGGTCTATTCGGGCATCATCCAGCCGCCGGGGCCGGGACCGGGGCCGGGAACGCGAGCGGCGTGGCCGCCGCGGGCGTCAACGTCGACACCAAGTTGTTGGTCGGTCACGCGCACGCAAACACGCCCAGCTCGCCGTCCGCGCAGCAGCAGCAGCAGCAAAAGCCCAGGAACAAGTCGAGGACGTCCGCCGGTAAGCGGCACCGCCTACCAACCCCGTCCTCTTTCTTTTAGTTCTCTTCATTTCTCCCTTCACTTTCGGTTCTTTGGTTCTGTTTCTTTCGGTTCTCTGGCTTCTCCGGGCTCTCCGGGTTCCAAGGGGATGGTGGTTTCCTGTTTGCTTGGGTCTGGTGGTGGGTATTTGGGCAGGGTGTTGAGGCTTGGCCACCTCCTCGAGTGCTAGGGGAATTTTTTCTGGGAAAGATGAGAAGATCGAGAGGAAGGGGTGCTGTAAGTTTGGCTAGGGGGTTCGTTCTTGCAGTTGAGGCTGAGGGTACATACTTGCGATAGAAAGTTCCTTGGAAATTTCACGAAGGACCTATGAAACATAGAGCTAAAAATTGAGAAAAACAGTTGCGTAGAGTCGAAGTTATGGCACTCGAGGATGCAGGTTAGAGTCACCCCCGAGTGCTAGGGTTCTGTGGGAAATTTTAATGGGGTAGAAACGCCCGAGACCTAAATAAATATTGAAACAAATAGTCTCCTAAAATTTGATAAAAATTATGACTTTAGCACTCGGGGAACCGCGAAGGGTGAGGGATGGGGAGGAATGCAAAATGTGCAGTCTTCTGGTTTTACAATTTTCACCACACCATTGAACAGTTTCGAGAATTATTATACAGAATAGAGTACAGAAACACATTACTATATCTAAAAAAAATATCGCCCCCTAAAAATACATTTAACAGCAGTAAACACTTTAAAAGACTTTCCTAGAAAATACTTCCCATTTTTCTCAAATTAAGAATGATCAATTCAATTCCTTTGACTGCCCACGGTTTACTAAAATTCTCCAGTAAAGGCTAGCCTGCAAGAAATTAAAATAAATTCATAATTCGAGCGCTGAATGATTTCCCCAGTAGTATAACCCACCCTTGGTCAGACACGTACAGACTTCGTCTATTTATACTACTCGCGCTTCTGTCAATCACTCCCCACACATCATTCTCCCGAAAAGCTCTCGAGATTTTCTGAAAAATCAACTAATTCCGTCAAATACAAATCACTAATTCAACCAGAAAGACTGCACCCCATTTTGCGGGGTTAAACATTATATTTCAATATTTTTTTCTTACTTTCACGTTCCTGCTTTAATTTCCCTCAGTTTCGCTTGCGTGCATGGGTCCCAGCGTATTTTTCACGGAAACAAAATTGGACATATTTCGAAACCAAAAATTTGCATCCAAAGTGCACTGGGGCCCAGGTATTTCGCTTTTATTTCCGTTACCGTAACTTTGCTTCCCTTTCGTTCAATTTTTATTACTTTCTCCTGTGTTTAGCCACTCGAGCTTCATTTCTATCGTGCTCCTCGAACTAATCGATACTCCCCGAAGGTTCCTCGAAAAATATTCCCTCGAGTAGGTTTATTTTTCAGCAATCATGGAGCATGGAGATAATCGAAGTAGCTTTCGCAAAGAAATGAAGGATCGAGTGGTGGTTTTCCGTTCAGTTTTTTTTTTATCCCAGACGAGCTTTTGGTGGCGGTCGTCTTTCGCTTACAGTTCGTTGATAAAAAAAAGATATATATTATTTCTTTTCTCCTCGAAACGAGCTGAGTGTTGCCGACGAGAGGGGGAGACACACCGTCGCGTGTACTTTTTGTATTTTTTGCCTCACTGATGTGTTTTTTGAGTGGCACCCGCGAAAAATCGAGCGTGAACAGCACCACACCTGATTGATTTCTATAATCGATATTGATATATGCACAGAATGAGACACCCGAGGGAAATGAACACTCAAATGTGTCTCTTGTTTCTGAAACATGAAAATTTCATCACCAATAAAATTTTTTTGCAGATTGGAAAGTGATGGGAGGAAAATTTATTTTCTGCTGGAAGTTATAAATTTGTACAACAATTGGGTGTACCCTTTAATTTTGACGAGGCTATAGATTTTTTAAAAAATAGTTGAATCTCCTCTTTTTGGATTACATACCTACAGATAAAGTTTTAGAAAAAAACATTGATTTTGTGTAGACATTTCGAGTTCAAAGTGCTTCAGAGTCCTCACTCATTTAGCAACATTTGCAGCTCCATTTGAAGAATTCTCTGTCACTATATTTTTTCTTTCTGTGTCTGATGAGACTTTCACCGACTCAGAAATATTAGTGACATTTAAGTGTTTCTTTCAGGTGTCTCACTCTGCGCATTTTCTCTATATATCTTTCTCTCTGTATAGATATATTTTTGTACACACACAGGTGTAAAACTCACACACGATTACACAAGAAAGAAAGAGCACACACTGAGTATTTTTTGTCTCGATGTGGTGTGGCTACCAGCTGCCGTTTTTTGATTTTGTCACAGCTAATCTCCCTCTCGAGAAGAGTCCGCGGACCGACGTTTGTTTCTTCGAAAAAAAAAAAAAAAAAAAAAAAAAAAAAAAAAAAAAACAGTCCAATATTAAATCGCGAAAAATATTTCAATTTACCATAAAATTGAAACTTGCTTGTTCCAAGAATATCTGTCCATTCTTTTTGCAAAATTTAGGTGAAATCATTGGTGCAGCATGAAAGAGTTTCTACTCTCAAAAATCTTTAACTCCCCCAAAGAAATTCCAAAAGAATTCTCAAAAGACTTTTAAACCACGAAATGCCTAGGTACCTACATTTCACCAAAAACCCATTCCAAAATTTCTGAAAATGGAATTCGATATTCCCAAAATGTTCCGAACTCTCTCCTCCTAGAACCCTTCAACCCTCGCTACTCGAACCGAAACTCACCACAATAAATCACACCCACCCATTCCGGAATCTCGAGGCAACAGAGGACCATTACGTTGCCCCGAAGGAATTGGATAAAATGACGATCTAGGTCGATCGAGGGGGGATCGAAACTCACAAAGGGGGAGTGGGAAGTAGGGGGGAAGGCTGGAATGGGAATGAAACGGTTGAAAAATGCCGGATACGTTGATTGCGGTAATAATAGCCAGTCGAGAGAGGACGTCGTGGTAAAAATCCTAATTCCGGGAACAATGGCCCGACTTCGCGGCGTGGAAGTCCGCTAATTAAATCGACTTACGACACACGTACCGCGCGTGTGTCTGTGGGTGTTCGTGTGCCAGCCACGGCGACCGAAGTCAGACGACAGACTAATCCCCTCAAACAAACACCATAGAAACTCGCCCCAAACTCCAGCTACCATCTTACCAGCCCTCAGCCACAAACCACCTTCCACCCCCTTCCACTTTCAGGCCCCAAAAACGACGTATAAAAAAAAACAGCTCTTTCATTAATTCCACTGATTTCTCTCGCCACGTGTCTCCATTAATTATTTATTAAACACTGTAGCTCGGAGAAGTGAAAATCGTAATTAACGAGGCATCCAAAAGCAGAGGCGTTTTGTGTTTCTCCTGACGAGTTTCGCGCTTTTTAATTCCACCGCTGGCGCGAAGTGATTGCAGATTTGGCTGGAATCTTTTATGGTAATTAAGTGTGCCGAGAGAAACACGAATTGTGATGAAAGAAGGTTTTTTTTGGGGATTGATTTTTGGGGTCGAAGGGGGAAGCTAGATGAAGGGTGGTAGAAGTTGGATTTTGGAGATTTTTGGGCCAGTTTTGAAAGCCGAAGAATGGGTTATTCTGGCTGAGGATGATGGTTGGAGGAGGAAGAAAAGTTGCGAGGGCAAAATTCGTGGCGGAACGACGATTTCCTCGTCCTGGATCATAATTCATCCGTTTATGGCAAAAGTGGGACGAGCCAGCCTTTCTTCTTCTTCTTTCGGAACGAGTCTTCGCGAAGATTTCCATTGAAATTACTCCTACTGCTCCTAAGAATCCCGAACACTTGGTATCCTTCGTTTTAATATTCATGACTTATTAAACCGTCTGCACCAGTGATTTTGCAATGGAAGATAGAGTAATCCAAGAATGGAAAGGATTTTTCGTTTCTTTTTGAACTGTTTGTGCAAACCGCGGTTTCTGGCCACGTCGATCGCGTTCGATGGAGGATCTGGTCTCTCTCGGTTGAACCTCGATGGTATCGACGCAGTTCACATGGGGATCTTTTCCAGTAATGGCCGCCGCTCGGTTAGATCCCGAGGAGGATGCAGCTCGAAGGACGATTCGAGAGACGCGGATCCCACGGCTCGGGAAATCTCTTTATCCTTCCCAATATCTGTCCACCGTGCCTCCATTCACAAAATTTCCAGACACCACCATTCCATAGCATACATTAGCAAGAAATCCAAGCTATTAATGCGGGAAAAGAAAGAAGTTTGAAACTCAATACAAGTGAGACTTTATTGTCCTATAACTAATAGTCTCAAAGCAAAAGAAAGTTTGGTTCAAAAAAATATTATTGCATCTGTTTGACTCATTTCAGTGCGAAGATTAAAACTAAAAAATCAAAAACCTTAATACCTACCATATTCTGGATTAATTTTTGAGTCGTATCACCAACTATAGGGCAGTCCCTATAATCATTGAAAGAAATGTGAAAAAGATTGTTATGGCAGGTGGAGAATGGAAGTGTGAAACTTTGGGCCCACTGTCCCTTTTTCCTGTACTGTTTGGTGGTGGCGGGTTAGACTGGCGGCGCCAGTTGTCTTCTCTTTCCCCTGTTCCTCTTCACCAATTCTGTGAGAAAAGTTGTCCCCCGCTATTAACACGCCGCTATCGGACGATCGTGTTCGATAAACGAGTCCTCCGAACGCCCACGGTCCTAAAAGTGACTCTGCTTTTGCTCTGGTAATCGCTTGATATGGTATGTCTGCAACTGCATGCGAGTTTCATCACCAATTCTGTAACTGTGCGTTTCTGTACACAGCACACGCTGGCTTTTCGAAAGGAAATTGCAATTTTTGGGAGGCGAAATGAAATATTTATGGGGCTCTTGATTTTCAAGTAGGCTGAGCTTTTTGGGTCTTGGGTTTTTTTTAGATTTTGTGTGTACAAGTTGTTGTGACTCTTGGGATCCCACATTAACTCGAATTTATAGATTTTTGGGTGTCGAAAAATTGTAGCTCACTGCATTCACAGATTTCCAAATCTTGGAGTCTTTTATTTATTTTACAGTCTATAAGATTCCAAATTACATATATAAAAACTTTCAAATTTCCTCTTAAAATATTTACTCATCAAAATTTCTAATTTTTTTAATTCCAAACCCCTCCCCCAATTTCACCGAAAAATAATTTCAAAAAGCCAGTGTACACGTGCTTCCATGTCACGCGTCCATCGAAACAGTATTTAAAGTAAACTGAATCCCCCGAAAATAAAAAATCTCAAATTAAAGATACCAAAGCCTTGCGAAGGGTGATTCAGTTTCCTGTTTCATGGACACGAATAAAAGTAGTTTTTCAAATTCTTACACAAAAATGATGAAGAATTAATCTAATCGTCTTGTCCTCGATGCAATTCCAATAGAGGGTCGCGAGTGCGTCAACTGTGGAGCGACATCGACGCCCCTTTGGAGACGAGATGGCACTGGACATTACCTCTGCAACGCTTGCGGACTTTACTACAAGATGAACGGCCAGAATCGACCCCTCATCAAGCCGAAACGACGACTGGTAAGTACCTAAGCTGATATACCTTTTTTACAAGCCACATCCATCGTGGAGATTTCCACGATTTTAGCGCATTGCATCCCTAAAGTGAAGGGTCGAAGACAGATATCAGAATATTACAGTTTAATTTAGGAGTTATCACGGATGATATTTAGAAGAAATACTTTTATTCAAAGCGAAATACAGGGGGTAGTCTAGTGGAACTATGAGGATAATTGGAGGGCTGAGAATCATAGTGTATTAATTCCAAATTTTGATAATTTGAGTTAATAACAGTTTTTAAGTCTTAATCTTTAGAGGGTCAGGCTGGCCACCTAAAAATTTGGATACTTTGCCGGCCATTTTGGTGATTTATATGCATAAATTTTAAGTAAATAAAATATACAATTTCAATGAAAAAATCCCGGACCTATAAGGGTTAAAGGTTCCATCTGTTTATTTTCATAGTGAATTAAATTATAACTTCACTCTTAACTGAGAAATAAAAACATTTCTCTTTAGCACTCAACTAACAAGAGCAGAGTGTTTCGAAACAATCGAAACATAGTGGTACAAGTCACTCGCGTGGTGTTCCGCGTAAAGTAATGTTTTGCGTTTTCTGTTATAAAAAACTTTATGTATATATTGCAATTGTGGGAACACATCTAAAGGCTTAAAGTATTCCCATTATAAATATGTATATAAAAAGATGTTTCATATAATCTAGGAAGGAATTATAGTATTATATTTATAAGCATTTAATGAATACAGTTTTAAGAAAATAACATTGCTAAGTAGTTAAAATGATATGTACCTACTCTCTTGAATAATATGCACTTCCCCCTTTCGCCATTTTGTCAAAATGGACCGTGATTTTCTATTTCATTGGAGGTTCAAATACCCTCACAAGTAGTGTCGACCAAAGCGTTTGGATAAAATTGTACAAAAGAAGCTCTACAAAGGACCACGCGTAATAAATTATTTAAAAAAGAGAGATATTTTACACGTATTGTATATATCCTACCAATTCATCATTCCTTTTTCACTGGTAGGGTAAACCAGCCAGTGAATGACTGCATTGTTGAATTTATGGACCTTTGAGATTAATACTTGAATATATTTATGTATAACAACAAAACAACTGTTGGAATTACATTTAAATTTATTTTTCTTGAAATTTCTATAAAAATAATTACTTATTCTTATCGTAATTTAAAACAAAAAACGATTATAAAATGCAAAACTTGTAGAAGCCCAGTAAATGACCGCATACTTTTAATAAGAATTGTACTTATTAATGTTTGCTTAATACGCGTAACTAAAAATATGGGATATTAAAAGTGCAGCTACACTCCGTTTATAAACATATAATATTTTTAAATTTGTCATTGACGTTTCTTTGCCTAATGGTCATTCACTGGTATGTGGTCAATTACTGGTTGATTAAGACCTGCAATGAAATAGAAGATCACGGTCCATTTTGACAAAATTACGAAAGGAGGAACATAATATAGTACCTACATATTATTCAACAGAGTAGATACATATAATTTTAAATATTTAGTATGTTATTTTCGTAAAACTATATTGATTAAGCCCACAAATTAATTGCTTATAAACATAATTCCTTCCTAGATTGTATGAAACTTCTTATTAAGCATATACATATTTTTATAATGGTCGTATTTTGAGCCTTTAGATATGTCCCCACAACTGCAATATATATATAGAATTTTTTATAACAGCAAAAGCAAAACATTATTTTACACGAAACACCGCGCGAGTGACTTGTACCACTATAATTCTCAGCCCTCCAAATGTCCTGAGAATTATAATAATAAAAGTACACTTAATATACGGATTCTTTTGACACTGCTAGATCGACATAAAATATTTTTGAAAATTCTCTCATACTCAAAATACCAGCACAATGCTTCTCCCCCAGTAACCCCCACATTGGACACTTTTGGGGGTGCATAGAGCAGGGGTTAAATCGCCAAATAGAGGAAAAATATTGACACCCCGTCTCTCCAAACAATTTTCAAAAAATTCTTTCCCCGCAAACTAAAGCTACACAATTCTTCCAACATCAACGTAATTTTGACCCCGTCATTGTCCCTCCTTTGGCCCACAGACGTTTCCTGCGTCTCTAGCAACATTTCGCCGCCCCGTGCCACTGCACAATCCTCCTCCAACCATCGTTCCTTCCGTCATGCAGAAATTGGAGAGCAGCCCAGTATCGCGACACGTCCTGTCGCCGTTGCTCTCTGGCCAGGAGCCGGTGATTCGCAGAAAAGCCCCGACGTGCACCTGGCTGGCTCGTAAAAGCCCGTCCTTGATCGTTTCCTTCGCGGCGGCGCACCGACTCGCACATACTTAATTAATACACGCCCGAGCGTTAGGTGTTTCTCGCGATACGCAGATGCAGTCATCAGAATGCATGATAAAACAAGGCCAAGCTAATTTCCTGTACACGACGATTAATATACGGCCAGCTCTTCCCTGCCGTCGGTGCGCGCGTCCTTATCGAGTGGAGGGCCTGCGTTATAAAACTTACGAGGAATCATGGCGAGCGAAGGTAGAGCAGAGCACGATACGGGTGTCTGGGAGAACTATTCCAGTCAGGCATGGAAATTCGACGTGGATTCGGGATTAGAGGGTATCGGGTCGGGGGGGATCGATAGCGAGAAGGGTGGCCGGGGGTTTCGTGCGATCGGCTCGTACAGGCCCGTGTGAACTCGATCTATTTTCGTCGCGGTGCCCGCCACCTACGCGGGCGGAACTGTTTCCACCGAAACGTGCAGGAAAGCCGAGGGAATTCGATATCGGGCTACGCGAAGCCCGGCGCGGCGCCGGCGATCTCCGGAAAAATTATTCGGCATTTTGATATCCAAGAGTATAAAGTTTCGGTCGAATTGGAAGCTCCAGAGATGGGAGATTGCTGGCCGCCAAGGGAAAGTTGGAATCGTGTAATGGCTTTCGTTGCACGCACGGAGAAAAACGAAGCTGCAGGTGATTAGAGGCACGTCCGAACAGCGCGCTGGCATTGTGGTGAATTATTTTTGCTGCATTCCGTGGATGCAAAAGCGCATACCAGCACGGTGACGACGAGGCTTCACTATCCCTCTCGGGGACTTTCTCCGCGCGCGCGATAGAGCAAAGCTGATGGATTCAGGCTTTTTCTCGCAGTCGGCCTCATCATTTTTATAATTACCACGCTCACGCGCTGCGGGCTTATTAATCGCCGTGTTTTTCTGATAATTTGCCAGTCGTTCCTTGAATCCTCTAGTAGGGAAGGTAGTTGGAGGGAGAAGTACGCTACATGGAGCGACCGTCGGACCCATACAGCACATCTCGTTGCAGCAGTATTGCAGGAACGGTCCTGCAATATTCTTTTAATGCAGGTTGCATTGCAATATTGTGTTATTGCAGGTTGCATTGCAATATTGTGTTATTGCAGGTTGCATTGCAATATTGTGTTATTGCAGGTTGCATTGAAATATTGTGTTATTGCAGGTTGCATTGCAATATTGTGTTATTGAAGGTTGCATTGCAATATTGTGTTATTGCAGGTTGCATTGCAATATTGTGTTATTGCAGGTTGCATTGCAATATTGTGTTATTGCAGGTTGCATTGCAATATTGTGTTATTGCAGGTTGCATTGCAATATTGTGTTATTGCAGGTTGCATTGCAATATTGTGTTATTGCAGGTTGCATTGCAATATTGTGTTATTGCAGGTTGCATTGCAATATTGTGTTATTGCAGGTTGCATTGCAATATTGTGTTATTGCAGGTTGCATTGCAATATTGTGTTATTGCAGGTTGCATTGCAATATTGTGTTATTGCAGGTTGCATTGCAATATTGCAGGAACGATGCTGCAATATTGTGTTATTGTAGGAACGATGCTGCAATATTGTGTTATTGCAGGAACGATGCTGCAATATTGTGTTATTGCTGGTTGCATTGTAATATTGCAGGAACGATGCTGCAATATTGTGTTATTGCAGGAACGATGCTGCAATATTGTGTTATTGCAGGAACGATGCTGCAATATTGTGTTATTGCAGGAACGATGCTGCAATATTGTGTTATTGCAGGTTGCATTGCAATATTGCAGGAACGATGCTGCAATATTGTGTTATTGCAGGAACGATGCTGCAATATTGTGTTATTGCAGGAACCATGCTGCAATATTGTGTTATTGCAGGAACGATGCTGCAATATTGTGTTATTGCAGGAACCATGCTGCAATATTGTGTTCTTGCAGGAACGATGCTGCAATATTGTGTTATTGCAGGTTGCATTGCAATATTGCAGGAACGATGCTGCAATATTGTTGTGCATTATTGGAGTGGCAACAAACTTGCAATATTGCAGGATCGTTGCCACTACAATAATGCACAACAATATTGCAGCATCCTTCCTGTAGCAATATTGCAAGTTCTTTGCCACTCCAATAATGCGCAATAATGTTGCCGAAATTTTGCAAAAATACACTCCTGCAATATTCCATAGGCGGACATAGGAGTGAACTTACAACTTTTCTGCAATGATGCGATGCAACATTACAGTCTCGCACCGCAATATTGCCGGAGAATTGCAGGATCATTGCCAGAATTTTGCCGTTTCGTTGCAGAATCATTGCCGGAACGTTGCAGGACTCCATATTTGTAATATTCCCGCAATTTTGCAAAAATACACACCTGCAATATTGCGAAAGCGGGCATAGGACTGAACCTGCAACGTCTCTGCAATGTTATGGTGTAACATTACAATCTTGCACCGCGTCATTGCAGAAACGTTGCTGCAATGTTATGGTGCTCTGTGGGGAGGATCGTCGTGGTAATTTCCGGCAATTTGGCGCGTGGACGAGTCAAAACCGACGAACAAAATTCAGGAGGGAAATTTTGTGTCTCTACAACAGAGAACCAAGTCGATTTTCATCGACACCTAACCCCCAGACCCAACCTCGACGTGACTCATTCTCAGAGCTAACCCAAATGCAACGAATCCCACTTCCCTTCGAAACGAAACTGTCTCCAGACCTCCAAATGATCGAGCAAACTAGGGGAAAAGGGAAGCCAAACACCGTCCAATTTTCCCAGAAATTGGGGGGTCAAAGCGATTCCTTGGATCGTCGTCCAGGAGCAGGCCAAACATTATGACAGGACGATGGGCCGTCCCGCCCACCCATCACTCATTCAAGGCGACGCACACGCGTCGGGCCCAATAAAATATGTATCGGTTTAAACTGGTAGGCGTCGTTTATCGCTGGCGCGCGTGTCACATATCGGCCGCGCTGTAATTTTCTGTCACGCCGGCGCGCCGCGGCGTTTCACCCCCCTCGCGGCAATTCTCCCGCATTTTGATAATCAACGCCGAAAGTTTGCCTTGGATCGCACGAAACAACCCTTCGCGATCCATTTCTTCCCACTGCTCGGTAATTAATCTCCTAACGAGCATCGCCAAAAATTCTTCCACCCCCTCCATAATTCTACTTCAGTATCCTCACGGAAAAATTCATGATCTTTTAAAATCCAAAGCGAAACCTGGAGACAATGGTGGATGAAAGGGAAGCTTGCCCCGGGAACCGAAAACTGCCATCGTTTAAACCCTCTCGAGCAACCAGCACCCCCTCCCCCCTCCCACCCTTTGAGCGGTCCCAGCGGGGGGAGAGCGCGCCCCCGAAAAAAAGGTGGAGCGTGAGGGCCATATGCTTTTCGCACAATATGTCGCATTTTTACGGGGCGAGCATGGGAGCGAATCCGGTCACAGATGCGTCGAAAGCAGAGAAAGGGGGTCCGCCGGGTTGATACGATCTGCGAAACAAAAAGCAGGCACCACCAGGTATGCACCTTTCACCCCCCGCTCCGGCCCTCTGCCCCGGTGAAAATAATAAAGTCGTGGCACATATCGGGAGGACGGTGGGGGACACGTGAAAACGCATTGTGTCGACGTGTCTCTTCCACGGAAATTCCAGCCGAGCGTCATTATGAACGGGTAGAGTCCACGACGTGCTCGAAAGCCCTGATGGGCCAGATAGCAAGGGTTGAAATCCCCCCTCCAGCCGCCGGGCGACTCAACCGACCGGCCGCCATCTTTGATTCGCCATGGAGATAGGCTTGAACAGCTGGGAAGCTTTCGGTAGTTTTTTTTTAATTCTCCTTTTCCTCGGGTTCCTCTTCGCTCCTGGACGCCCCGAGTGCTGCACGCTTCTGGCTCGTTTCGGCGCGCATAAAGGGGGGCGAGCGGGGGTGTGCACTGCCCGTGCTGATTCACCTAGTTTGGAGGTACAATTGGTGGAAGATTTGTGAATTTTTGGAGCTCGACGTTTTCTTAGAAAATTCGGATGGAGCTTCCGATGGATTTTTCCAACCAGCTTGGGTCCTCGAAGATGTCGACTCGGAAAGATTGACGACCAGTGGGAACGGTGGGCGGGAGGGGGGCCAGGGGGGCAGGACGTGGCGGAGGCTAACCTTCTGCGTGGAATCGCTCGTTAACGGCTGTCCTACACGCTCCCCCTTTTCTTTTCTCGTCCTGGCGATCCTTATCGCGCGCCCAGCCACGGCCTGCAACGCCATGGCCGTGCGATGCTCGCCGAGCCACGGTCCTCCGGGCGTTTTCTGGACATTCCAGTGGCAACAGAAGCGCCAGCGACGCTCGCGGGGCCCGTTAACCCCTTCGGGGAATTTTTTCGGCCGGGCCCCCTGGCCCGTGGCCTCTGACTTTTTTACGCGGACGCGGCGGAATTCTGGGGACAGGGGCCGAGGGAAAATGGCGGGCGCGGTGGTTCTGGGCCTGGTGGAGTTGCGTCGGGGCCTTAGATGAGGGAAATTTGAAGGTAGGACTTTTGGGAGGTGGGAACTTTGATGGTGGGAAATTCGTGGGATGGGATAGTTGAGAAAGCGGGGATTTAGGAAATTGGACATTGCTCATTCAGCACACTTCGTTGCAGGAGTATTGCAGGAACGTTGCTGCAATATTGCGTTATTGCAGGTTGCATTGCAATATTGCAGAAAAGATGCTACAATATTGCCGTGCAATCTTTGAGTGGCAATGTTCTTGCAATATTGCGTACACGTTGCCACTGCAATGTTCTAGTGGCAACGATCCTACAATATTTCTGCAATATTGCGCACACATTGACGTGCAATGTTGCAGTGAACCTGCAATGATGCGGTGCAACATTGCAATCTCGCACCACAATATTGCTGAACAGTTGCAGGATCATTGCAACAATTTTGCCGTTTCGTTGCAGAATCATTGCCGGAACGTTGCACGACTACATATTTGTAATGCTGCCGCAACTTTGCAAAACTACTCTTCTGCAATTTTGTTAAGGCGAACATAGTAGTGAACCTGCAACGTCTCTGCAATGATGCGATGCAACATTGCAATCTTGCACCGCATAATTGCAGAGGCATTGCTGCAATGTCATGGTGCTGTGTGGGTGGAGGGATGAGAAATTTGGAAAAGGGAATTTTAAAAAAGTAGAAACTTGCGAAACCATGGGAGCTCGAGTAACTAGAGCAAGGATAAAGAGAAATGGACCAAGAGGTACAGAGCTTTTCAAACACAGTACTTGCACACGAAACCCCGACCCGAAAGGTTATCCTCCGATCTCCCCGAATAATCGTCGAACCACCGAGGGCCACGTGCCACGATTTCGCATCGCGTCTGCGACCAAAGATCGGCCAACGACTCCGCATTCATTACTCCAAAGAGGACAAACCGACGTCTCTCTTCTCCCCTTCGCTCTCAATTTGCACAAAAGGAAAACCTCCGGCAAAAGAGGCATAAAAACGAAGCCAACTCCCGGGCACCAGCGGGCAGGCCGCCGAAACCAATCCCCTTTGGTTTCCCTGTTTGGAAAGCGAACTGCGGCACGTTCCTTCGGGGCTGGATCGATTATTGGTACCGAAGACGAGCCCCGCGGAGCCATTTCGAGGCCGTGGCTCGCGTTCGATCGAGAAAATGTCGTTTACCTTCGGCCGCACAATGCCCGTTAGGTGTCTGAGATCCCAGATAAGAATCTCAGGGGGCATTGTGTCTGCGTATGATCCGCGAGACGCGTGGTTCTCTGGTGTCGTTGCCCTCGAATTCGTTTTCTCGACCGTTGGAGCGGCTCCGAGAAAGTGCCGGCCGACTCTAGGATCCCCCGGCTCCTCCATTTTCCTCGTTCCCCCGGACGAGCCGCCGGGGCCCGAGAGCGAATCGAGTTTTCATCGCTCGTGCGACTCGCAACAACTTTCCACGCCATCAACATTAATTACGCGCGATATCCACGTAGAGACACTAGTTACGCTGGGGAACCACCAACTGCCTCGAGTTCTTCCCCAAGCCAGCAAAAATTTCCTAGAATCGAATCGCCGCGCCATCCGTGAATGGTCACGGGGAAGTCCCCAGAATGCCCCAGAGAGGCCACCGTAGAGTGACCGAATCCCCCACGCGAAGGGCCGGTTAATTACAATTGCGAGGAACAAAAGGCACGCCCTAACGATCCAGCGGGGAGCACTGTTGTGGTCCATTAAAATTCACCGGAATAAATTTAGAGCGCGCGCGCGTCAGAAGAGTGGAAAAGGTTGAGGAGGGGGTGGGGGGGGGGGGAGGGCAGAGAAGAAAAGGAAGGCGCCTCGTTATTTCCCTAGGCGGCGCGGAGGCTTGGATTTCGTGAGATCGCCACGGTGGTTTATGAACAGCACACGCAGCCCGCTGGTCGGGGGCAGAAACGGCGACTGAATTATGTACCAGATGCAAATGTCGTCGTATTGTCCGGTACCGGCGGCGTGCTCCATCCATCTTTCAGCTTCCTTGAAAATTCCGCTCATGAGAGACGAGATTTGCATCCGTTCACACTTTGAATACGTCGCTGCCCGCGACGAGATCGTACGCTTTCTTGTCGCCTGCCCTCCCTTCCCACCGCCCCCCCCCCCCCTCCCCCGCGGGCCTTTGGTGGTTTCTTTTAATCCACCGCGCACGATCGAGCCTCGATCTGGTATCTGCGCGTCGATTCCTCGGGCTTAGAGACTCGCCGGGTAATGACAGTTCGGTGTTTGGGGTGGGGAGGTTGTGTCACATGATGCTAGGGACTTTTTAGAGCCTGAGACTGTGGTGGCAGTGGTGGGTCCGTATTTTACCTAACGTAGAAAAGTGAATTTTCTACGCGTAGAATAAGACGTACTAAATAGCTTAATTTTACTACGTCTTGTATTTTATGTATGAAATTATATTGTTTGAAAGAAAACCGTCTGTGGAACGCCATAACCTGCATGGACACATCGTACATCATTAAATATGCAACAACATACTTATCGTTCGATGATGAATTTTTCCAACTATCTAAAAGTAGAACTGCATCTTTGGATTTCACACTGATTATTGATTTTTGTAATCTTGAAATTTTGTTGCACACCAAAGATATGAAATTTACTAAAAAATTTCAAATTATTTATAATTTTTACTATTACAGTCCAATCTTTCTTTTTAAAGGAATTTAAAATATTGTGCAGGAAAATTCAATGCAATAGGTGGAGGTTAATAGTTTGTATTTGAATTTTTGACATCGGAATACATTTTCTACATTTTATACAATTATTTACATTTTTTACGCGTGTCGGGTAGTAAATTCGATGAAACGTAGTAAACCCACCACTGCTTCTAAGTTAGGCTGCGAGGGAGATTCAGATGGAGCAATAAGCGAGTGGCACAGTTCTGTGAAAACTGGTTGGTTGTGGTTCAGAAATTATTGGTGGTTAGAGTAAACCATCGTATAATGTATGATGTATGTTTTTCGTTATGGGGAAAGACACTGTCATTTGAGCCGTTGTTTTTGAAAGTGGTATAAGCCCATTAATTTAATACATTCAGATATTTAATGGCTTGCGTTTGAATCAACTTAAAAATATTCGCATTCGTTAATCAATTCCGGTAATGTTTCTAAAACTGTAAACTTGTTAAATTTTATTATGGAATAATCCTTACTAATATATAAAAGCGAAACGTTGTCTGTTTGTTTGTCCTTCTTTCACGCCTAAACGGCTGAGCGGATTTGAATGAAATTTGGAATACTCATTACATACGTCCTAGATTAGATTATAGGCTGTTTATTTTTTAGGCTTTGATATTTTGGAAACATCGTAAATAATTCCCGGCTGAAACCGGGTAACGGGTAGACTAGTAATCAATAATAATATTAAAGAAAATAAACGATTTTTTAGCTACAAATTGACTTATACCACTTTCAATAATAACATATAATGAAAAATATAACGAATAGCAATTTTAAATTTATATTTTAATTTGAGTTGGCTTTTGTGAAATGTATTTTTTAACTACAAGTAAACATTTGTCTTCAATAATTACAAGTATACGGATAATCGAGTTTATTAGGAAATAATTTCAGTTATTTTATAATGAATTTATAACTAAACTAGTATGAAAAGTAAATTACTTTGTTAAGGTAACTAATAATAACAAATTTATTCGTATTTCAATCTCATGTCTCCTTTACACCAGAGTTGGGCAAAATGTAATCTAATTACAACTTACAAATTACGATTAAAATGTAATTGTATAGTCAATTACACATTATTTTCTGTAAACGTTTATTTAGGTAGTTGACGAAACCAAATGGTCAACTACCTAAATTAACGATTACAGAAAATAATGTGTAATCAACTACACAATTACATTTTAATCGTAATTTGTAAGATGTAATTAGATTACATTTTGCCCAACTCTGCTTTACACTTAGCATAGTGAAATATTTTTTCCAAAAAATGGACTTATACCACTTTAAAAAAACAACATTCCTGCGATAACATTTTACAGTTCAACTTTTTTTTCTTAATTAATGAGGATATTGTATACCATTCACTGTGTTATCTATATCTGACTACAATTACCATTAACTCATTTTCTCCAAATAATGGACTTTTACCACTTTCAAAAACAACGGCTCATATAATTCATCGGTGTAACAGTAGAAAAGTGTGAATGCGTTTCAATAATGGGATATGCAGCTGCAAGTTGCCGGCCCTGGCGAAATTAATGGCGCATTTTTTCCGTAGATGAGTGGTCCCTCCGGATCTTCGAACCAAAACAACGTAGATTTGAGTGAAACGGGTCCCATTTCACTGCGACGACCACGAAAATCGTCGCCCCACAGTAACCCCTTTTAGAATCCCACGAATTTGCTTATCAAACGGTCGAATCAGGAATTAGAATGGCGTCCGTCTCGCTGATTTGCAATTTTAATGAAACTTTCGCGAGTCCCCGGTCGAATTTCGGTCGTAAAAGCGACCCGGCTCGGCCGCGGGGACCTCGAAATTCGTTTTTTCCCGCCCGAATCGGGCAGCTGGAAACGAGTGATCCAGCGATCAACGCGCGGCCAATAAGTTGGTCGCGCGTCTCTCGTTTCGCCGGGCGACAAGCGTGGCGGGATTTATTTCGCGAATTTATGCGCGAACAGGATCCCGCACACCCCACGAGCAGCGCAGTCGGAAGTAATTTACAAGTTAATAGGCTAGGACGAATCGTTGCGCGTCCCTTCATCTCTGCCACTCCACTCTGGAACATTTATTTCTTTTGAACGGCACACGCCCATCTAATTGGCTCGTCTCCCTTTTTCGATGCCCACCGGCGGCTTCACGCCTCGACCTGTTCGCGCGAGATTCAAAAGCAGCGCGGACTGCGCGCGCACATAAGCTCCTCCCACTCCGCAGTCGAATTCGAACGTTCAAATTTTGAAAGCTCTTTGCGCGGTCATTGTGTCCCCGATTTTCTTCATTCTCCTTCTGGTTGACTGTAATATTTTTGAATGAATTGTAAATGGTAAATAGTGAGATAGTAAAATTTACTTAATCCAAATTTAATTTCTTTTAATGGAATTTGAAGGCAGCTTAAAGTGATTTGGGATCGTTCCGGGTGGGGTTGCAGTGTAAAAAGTGATTTGGTGTCTGAGTTTTAGTTGCAATCGACACGCTAGCGAGAATCGAACGTGGACACCGTTACCCCGAACAATACTCGTCCTTTTTTTCGCTGGTGTCGAGCCAGCTACTTAAGATTCGGCACGCCGCGATTGGACGACCAGTTTCGACTGTCCGACAAGTCGATCGATCATTCACCGACACAAAGAAACAATCGGCCCGCTCGATAAACTACCGTGCCGTACAAGCGACGGACTTGAAATTGATTTACCTCCGAGGTGACTCGCTCTCGTTCACTCACTGCCCTATCAATTTTTACCAGCTCAAGCTTCGCCATTGAATAACACGAAAATCGTGCTACCTCGATTCTCGTTCGAAATTAAAACGGAACTTTCAGGATTCAATTTTGCGCTTCAATGCAAATTAGTGAAAATGAAGAAACTTCCTTTGGGCGATGTTTTTCTTGAAGCATAGCTAGAATTTTCGTGCATCCATGGTGGCACAAACCGGCAGAGTAAGGATTTCGCGCGTGAAACCGACAGCCACGCGAGAAAGTAAGAAAGAATTTTTCTCGCGTGCGTTCCCGCGCTTCCGTGCTTGCCTGCACTTTGCAACGATATTCCTCGGTTGAGAACGCACGGAATAAATAATTAATCCGATAGAAGAAAGAAAATCTTTGACCAAGTGCTCCTCAGCTTCGCCTTTGGAAACACTTCCAACCGCATTTTCCACTCGCATTAAAAGGATCCACGAATTTTCTGCGAATTATCTCGAAGGGAAGGTTTTTTGAAAATTGATTCTGATTTACCAATTTTGTCATGGGGAAGTTCGCAGGTGGGAAACTTGGAGGTGTGGAACTTGGGAAGCAGGAAATTTGAAGGTGGAGAACTTTGGAGATAGGAAATTCGGAAGTGGGAAACTTAGGAATAGGAAATTCGGAAGTGGGAAACTTAGGAATAGGAAATTCGGTAGTGGGAAACTTAGGAATAGGAAATTCGGAAGTGGGAAACTTAGGAATAGGAAATTCGGAAGTGGGAAACTTAGGAATAGGAAATTCGGAAGTGGGAAACTTAGGAATAGGAAATTCGGAAGTGGGAAACTTAGGAATAGGAAATTCGGAAGTGGGAAACTTAGGAATAGGAAATTCGGAAGTGGGAAACTTAGGAATAGGAAATTCGGAAGTGGGAAACTTAGGAATAGGAAATTCGGAAGTGGGAAACTTAGGAATAGGAAATTCGGAAGTGGGAAACTTAGGAATAGGAAATTCGGAAGTGGGAAACTTAGGAATAGGAAATTCGGAAGTGGGAAACTTAGGAATAATAAATTCGGAAGTGGGAAACTTAGGAATAGGAAATTCGGAAGTGGGAAACTTAGGAATAGGAAATTCGGAAGTGGGAAACTTAGGAATAGGAAATTCGGAAGTGGGAAACTTAGGAATAGGGAATTCGGAAGTGGGAAACTTAGGAATAGGAAATTCGGAAGTGGGAAACTTAGGAATAGGAAATTCGGAAGTGGGAAACTTAGGAATAGGAAATTCGGAAGTGGGAAACTTAGGAATAGGAAATTCGGAAGTGGGAAACTTAGGAATAGGAAATTCGGAAGTGGGAAACTTAGGAATAGGAAATTCGGAAGTGGGAAACTTAGGAATAATAAATTCGGAAGTGGGAAACTTAGGAATAGGGAATTCGGAAGTGGGAAACTTAGGAATAGGAAATTCGGAAGTGGGAAACTTAGGAATAATAAATTCAGAAGTGGGAAACTTAAGAATAGGAAATTCGAAGATGCGAAGCTCACGAAACAGGGAGCTCAAAGTTAGAAAATTCTGAAACTCAAAATTTTGACGGTAGGAAACTACTGAGCGAGCGAAGCTGAAGAGTAAATCTGAAAGCCGCCATCGTCTCACGGTTCTTCGATCCCAGCAACCCTCAGTGTACAGAAGGAACCCAGTTTACCCCCTTGTAACCACCCCAACTGTTATTATTTCCTGCGTACAAGTATCATTAGGGGCGAGATGTGGCCGCTCCTTGACGCCAGGGGTGAAGATCGGCGTGAAAGGGGGTTGGTGGAGGTAATCCTCCGTCCTATCGTCGTTCGAAGGCATCAGGCCAGCCCCCCTCCACGCCAGGGGGGCTCAGGATATCCAAGCGAGAAGGATTCGTGGATGCCCCAGGGCAGCTGCGCTCCCTATCATTGGTCGCGATCTCGATGTATCCCACCCGAGTTCAGGAAACGACCCCTCCAGCAATCAAGGGCCAATCCTATCCCACCCTCCCCACAGTGGAGGGTAGATCCCCCTCTTGGGATGGACTCGGTTTCTCCGCTCCTTCTGTCAGCTGGATAAAATTCAACCCGCAAGAAATTTGGAAACGTTGCCACTTTCGCTGTACTTGCTACCTCTATTCGAAGGACTATAGAGGACACATTTAGCTCTCGTTGCATCGACTCTAGATTCTAGAGTTCCCAGGAATTGGGGCAGTTTCGGTGACCGAGAAAAGTTCTCTAATGTTCCAGGGAATTCTTCTAGGTGGAAGGATCGACCAAGTCCCAGACCTCCCCCCTCCTCTATTGCATGTATGCAGGAGCAGCCGTGCAGTGGATAGATGTTATCGCGGCACATCCTCCCGGGGAAAGATTTTAAAAGTCAATTGGAGTCGAAAGATCTCTGCAGAACGCTTCCGCCGTGGCACTACGGAGAAAATAGTCCTTGGGAATGGGTAATGTCATTGGCGATCCTCATCGTCGCCGTTTCGATTACCATCCACTCGTAACCACCCCCCGCACAACGATTACATTCGCTCTCGCTACCCCGGGCCAGTCTAGGGTCATTTTGCCGAGAGAGGCCCAGAATTCTCAAACAAAACACAGAAGTGGAACGGAGGTAGTTTCCGAAAAGCCACCCGGTCCACGGTTTCTTCCCGCTGGGACAAAAAGTTCCTAGAGGAAGCCCTGCGAAACGGACCGCCAGAAAAAGGGTCTCGTCGATCTGAATAAAAAGAATCGTCCTGGAAGTCCATAAATCTCGCAGCGCCGCAAGAGAGAGGGCTGGGGTGCAGGCAGCTTCGGAGGGGAAACGGCGAGCGAAGAGGGGTCAGAGAGGGTGGGGGCAGAGGGGGGGGGGGAGGGGGAGTGTAGGCCGACTGGTCGGCCGACTCCTCCATCGCGCTGGGCCCCACGGGCACGAAAAACGCGGCTGCCGGTGGCGCGGTCGAATAAATCAAACTGGCGTGAAAATCAATTGTAAGACACTCGCCTCGCGTGTAGCCTACCCCTTGCCCCCTCCCACCCGCTGCCTCCCCCCTTCCGCCCCTCCACCGGCCCTCCCCTCTCGCCGTGTTTCCCCTGCGTGCCCGCGAGTTTCGTGCGTTACCCGTGAACCGAGTCACCTTCCTTTGTGTCCCTCCCTCCCCCTCCCGCCCCGTCGCGCTCGTTCCGCGTCGCCTCTTTGTTCCTGCGCGCTCGTGGGCTTCCCGGGGGACGAGGGGCTGACGCCGGGACGGGAGGGCGGGCGGCGGGAGAGCACGCTGAAACGAGAATAAGGGAAGAAGACGACGGAATCGAACGAGGGGGGGGGGGGGAGGATGTTGACGCGCGCGTGTGAGGCTTCTGGAGGAGGAACGGAGGGAAGGAGGAAGAGGAGAAGGCGGAGGTGGAGGGTGCAAAGTCAATACAGGCGGGAAAGCGCGCAGACGCCGGGCGTCGGCCAATTGCGGCGCCCGGAGGGGCGCATGGCGGCCACGCTGACGGCGCAGGGCGCTGGCGTCGCGACGCTCAGCAAAGTGACTCCGGTTGCCGCTGCTAAGGGGCTCGCTTAAAATCCTTGTCGAATCGCTTTCAACGCACTGGGAGGCTCATCTTCCTGATAGTTGGTAGGAATTCCCCTAAAACTCGGTTTTCCGTTCGAAGGACACTAGAATTCCCCTAGCTCTGTTTAAGACACCTTAGAAAATTCCAAACAGAAAAGTGTCACTCCTCCTCTAGATATCTCGACTTTCCCAGGGTCCGTTTCTGTTGCACAAGGCCCCGGCTGGGCCCCCAGAAACGGCCAGTCGCCGCGATTAATTGCGGGCCCGCAAAAAAGCGCACCGCGTTCTATTTCCGTCCGCAGCACCGCGTCGCGTCGTGACAATGCGCCACGAGCGCGGCGGGATTTATCGGCGTCTCGATTCAAGGACCGCTCAGGTGCGTTACACGCGAAAGTACACTTGACGAAATAATACGTTCACCTGGAAAAGTGCAGCGACCCCTCCCGCGAACCGTAACAGAGCACCGCTCGCTGCATTATCGCGGTTAATAATGGGGGGCCTGATAGACCGGCCGAGTGCCATTAATGGGACGAAAAAGAAAGCCCCGAGTAGTACCACTCGAGCGAGCAACAATTAAGCAACCCGGCCGATTAAAGTTGTCTCTGTTCTCGATTTGCTTGTCACTATTATATCGTAATCAAAACGGTGAGAAAAAAGGGGGCCTTATGAATCGCTTCTTGGTTCGCTGCGCTGGCCAGCTCGGCCGTCTGACTAAAGTCGGCCCGCTCCACTTAGGCGAATTTCGTAAAGTTAGATCGATGGGGTTTTTTGCTATTCCCCTTTTACCAGGCTGCAGTTGGAATTGCGCAGTGTATGTCGCCGGGCTCGACGCGGGGAATGGAGTGAACGGCGAAAATGGGCAACCGGTCCGGTCTGCCGGTGGATCGATTTCATTTGCCGAATATTTCCGCTGGAAAGTAGGAAAATGGATGGCGATGGGGTGGCGATGGTCGGGCCACCCCACAGGAGCAGCCGCGGCAGAGGGTGAGCGACAAGTAATGGCCGCCGTGGATGTTATTTATCACTCTGTCCTGGCCGCGCACGCGAACACGTAGGCGCAGCAGCAATTTCCAGCGATAAGCGAGCGCGTGCTCGCTGCTCGCTCACGCCTGTCCCAGCGATTAGTCGCGCGACTGAATAAACGGCGTGACGACCGATTCAGCCACGGACACCGAAGTCTGATTAAACGTTGCCCGATGACGCTTCCGTCGGCTTCGCACCGCGCCGTCTTCATGCTCTCCGATTGCTGGGATCCACTCTGCGTTTCGGTAGCCAGGGATGCGTCACGCACCTCTTCTTTGGAATTCCAATGATTTCTGGATGAACGAGGGGGGAATTCATGCGTTGGGGAATAGCAGAACCCAGGAATTTCTATCGTAAGAAGCTTCGGTGCAATTTGAATATTTAGAATTCTGAAATTCCAGGTATTTCGAAAATTCTGAAATTCCAGGTATTTCGAGAATTCTGGAATTCCAGGTATTTCGGGAATCGGAATTCTAGAACTGTTTGAGCTGTGGTGATTTTAGAATTCATGAAGCTCTAGAATTCAAAAATTTTCGGAATTCTAAAATTCCAGTTTTTCTGAGGTTCCCGAAATTCATAGAATTCTAGAGCTTCCGAAAGCTTTTAAAATTCCAATAATTCCGAGAATTCTTGAATATGCCACGTCGCGAAAAGTTTGGGGAATCCAACGGTTCGTCCTCAGAATTCCACGGAGCAGTCAGACGTTGACGATCGATGAAGTCGCATCCGAGATTCGGGGCCCCGGGGTTGCAGCAACCGCAGCTCCCTGGTAAACGTTATTTATTACGGCCGTATAAAGGCGAACCAAGGCGCAACAGCTATTCTCGGCGACAGTCATGGGCTTTACCAACAAGATACACTTACTATTCTCATCATTAAAACGTCTCCGTGGCTCCCGCTGAAAATAAACGGCGTGCAGAATGTAGGTACATACCAGTTCCACAGTAAACACGTGTATCGATAAGCACGCGAGCCTGCTGCACGATATAAATTACGACCAATAAAAGGCATTTACGATAAATATTAATCTAAGTATGGGCTCATTAAGACGGCCAATCTGTTTCTCGGCTGACTGGCTTTTATTTCATACGTTAAGAGGAATAAATTTACACTCTGCTCCTTTTACCTACATTCACTCCGTCTACAACTTCTCTAACTTTGCGCAGCTTGAAACTTCTCGAACAAATGGAAACGCTCTACTCCGGATTTTCTACTAGCAAACTTGTTGATCCCGAAATTTTCACTCGCATTCAAATATTCCACTTGGATGGTAGATTACGATCTAAGGGCCGGAATACTAAGATACCAGAGGCCAAGAACACGTGACCAGTCAGCAGTCACGGATTTCTTAATTACGCGCGATGACTCAGCCCCTCTGATTGTTTAATTCGCCGATTACACTTACGTAAATAATAACCGCGATTGCGTACTCGACGGCGGGAGGATCGAGCCTTGAGCACTGAAACAATCACGAATTCTCGCCGCGTATGTTAAACAGCCTGATCTCATTCAGCTGATTAATATTTCTCCTTGGAATCCTGCGAAATACTGTTCGCCAAATCGCGATACCATTTTTTTTCCCTAGCGGAGTACGCGAGTTTCTTTTCTTCAAATAATGATTTTGCTTTTTCGCAAAATTATCTGGACCCGTTGAAGCGTGCCGATGCTTGAGCGGTATAGTAAACGCGAGGCAAGTGGGTACGCCGCAACAAAGAGCCTTTCTACCGTGCTTAGACCGTGGCATTATTATTTATTTATAGCGTCATTATGTTGTCTCTATTGTTGTTGCGGCTCTCGAGCGTATGGTAAATGTTGACCGGGTCTCCTTTCGTCCTCGCGCGGCCCCTGCTCACCCCACTTGCTGGTCGGTTCGCTCGAGCCACGATCAGGAATACATAATTATCGAACGTTTTTGCCGACGGCGGGAATCAAGGACGATGCATGCGCATTTTTTCTTCCATTAACAATTATAATAGACAGGGCTCGGTGTAGCCGTGCTCAGCGAAATGTTGCAAAATTCTGAAAGATTGTGGAGCGGGGATTATGGGTGTGGGGTGGTTAAGAGTGGGGAATTTGAAGGTGTGATGCTTTGGAGGTAGAAAAATTGTGGGGAATTTTTCAAGTAGGGAACTTGGAAAGCAGTGAATTCTAAGATGGGAAACTTGTGGACTAGAAATCCGAACGCCCCCCGTGTACAATCTAAAAACTGTGAAACCAGAGAAAGTCGAACATACACGTGTGTATGCTGTGTAAGCTCATCTCCCCAGCAAAGAACAGCGCTCACCATCGAATCTAATATAATTAACCGTCCAATCGTGACAAGCCAAGACGGATTGTCACGAGCCGCTTCGGATGACAGCGGTTGAATAATTACCGGGTCTAATCTCGTGATCGTTGACCGAACAAATAACAGAGGCCTGAGCGTGCTTAATGCGCTCCGAAAGCGGGGGAAAAAATGCCCGACTTGATGAATGGCGGACGCGTGGAAACGCGAGGCAAATCTGCGTGTTTCCCGCCTGGAAAAGTTGCTGGTAAATCTTGAAGTAGATTTTTTTTCCTATCCGTCGCGACGATTAGAAATTTAAATCAGCCCAACGCTACAATGCTTCGAATCACGTAACGCAGTTGCGAGTAGAACCGAGTGACATTCACCAATCACTCGATACAATTTCAATAACATCATTACCTACCAACGAGGACCCTCTTCGCGTGAAGATTGTTGCAAAAAACAACGCACTCTCGTTATAGGCACGCTCTCCCAGGAGTTAGGGAGCTTATAACGGGAGCGCCTGCTCTGGTGTGGTTTATTCGGCCACATCGAGGCGATAAATCACACGTTTAAAGGTGAATTATACGGAACTCCCTTGAGGAGGATCGCTATTAGCGAGAGAGGCTGAAAACGTAACGGGGCCCAGTGTTGGCCAGCGTTACGCTATCGGTGATACCGGTATCAAAGTGGCAAGGCTGGCCACCTTGCCCCAATAAGCCTGAACAGGATATTCAATCCTGTCCCGTTGTCGGCGTGCCGTGTTGTATATTGTCTGACGCGCGTACAGGCCCGATTGCACAATCCGTGGCACGCTTGTGCACGACAAAACTCGCGATATATTTACCTGTACACGGTTTTACGTGTACGCGCGCGCCTTTTAACCACTTCCACGGCGAGCCGAGAGTTGAGTTACCTTCGGTCAGACTCCCGTGGATCATTACTGGTGAGATAGGAGAGCAGCGGGTGCTTTAACGAGCTCTCGTTTGAAGGGAAGCGAGTTGGCTAGATTGGGAAATGCCGGTGCACGGAAATCTTTGGGCCTGTTGGGCCCACTTGGGGGACTCTGGTACTTAGGATCCTGGGCGCTGGAGTGCCTAGGATTGTGGGCATATGGAGATATGGATCTGTGGAAATCTGGGCCCATGGAGATCTAGATATAGGAAGGCCCAGATCTCTAGGAATTTGGGCATACGAGAAGCTAACGCTTTTAAGAATCTCAGCATTTTGAATTTAGGTCTTTGGATATCTGAGGCCCATAGTTTTCTGGGCCCTCAGCAATGTAGGTCCCAAAAATATGGGCCCTCAGCAATGTAAGTCCCAAAATATGGGCCCTCCGCAACGTAAGTCCCAAAAATATGGGCCCTCAGCAACGTAGGTCCCAAAAATATGAGCCGTCGGAAACCCAAACCCACAGAATTCCATGCCTCCAGAAACCTAGATCTACGGGACCCTGGGGCCCCAGCATCTTGGGCCTCAAGGCCCAAAACACATCATAATCTAGATCTCCACAAAATTTCTCTGATCGTCGCGAAGGCAAGCTGAATTTCACCAGAGTAGAAGGAAACCACTGTTACCCGATAATTGGACGAACATGGGCCAGCCTAGTAGTGTCGACAGCGGATTTGTCCGACCGAAAACAGTGGTGTCTAGTTACAAATGCGCGGGCGACTAGGTGTCGTTGCAAGAGCAACGTTGTAAAACGACTTAAATGCCACACACCAGCGGCATCACACACCTGGAAAAGGTACGTGTCAGGCGCACACGAACGCGCACGTGCACGAACAAGGACGCACGTGTAGCCCACGAGACCAGAAGAGAGACGGAGACGCGTGGCACACTCGCTCTCGCGCGCGCGCGCGCGCGTACACACGCGTCGGCGGAGTTTTGTCCAGTGACGTAATTAATGCACTGGCTAGACTGACTTTCTCGCCGCGAGGACAGCGAAACACTGACGAATCGCGCATAAACCTGATAACAATCGCGCTGCATTTCTTATCGTCCCATCTACCATAACTTCCATAAAACATCTTCAATCCATCAAAGCTACGAAGTCTGGATCAAGTTTCTTTTGAAATCAGAATTCTTCGATGTTGGGAGTCTTTCAGACCTTGGAATTCCTGCAGAAGCTGCGCTACCAAGGAATTCACGGAATTCCATAATCGGAAGCCAGGAATTCCAGGATATTCCAGAATTCTAGTGTCCAGAAGTCACAAGCCCAGGTGTCTGTCTACTAGAGCAGTTTCTGAACTCTTGGAATTCCTGTTCCAGAGACCCCCATATTCAATATTCCCGCGGCCTAAGCCTGAGAGCCAGCCGTCTTCCGTAATATGCCAGTTTGGCGTGCAGACAAATAGACGAGCGTTCATTTGAATAACCGAACTCGTACGTTCCCGTCCCCGGCGATCTGGTTTCCCTTTCGTGAGCGCGCGGGCATCTCGTTTTCCCGTGGAAACGGCGCTGGTAGCGCGAACATAATAAATAAACGTTCCCGGGGCATTAATATACAGCGATAATGACGGCTGGGAAGGAGGCGAAACGATTAACCAGCGAGTCCCGATCGAAAGTAATGCCTCCGACTGGGGCTCGCGCGGACAAGATAATTTTTCCTTGCAACATCGTCCAGCCTGGAAGCGGAGGAAAAAAAACGGACTCTAATTGGATCGAGTAATTTGTCACGATCGACGGCCACACGGGAAATCATCGCGCATGCGGCCGCTACGATTTTCAATTACACTTTGGGTGATCCTGTCGCTCAGCGTCGATCGAGCGCAGCTTGTAATAGCGGCTAACGACATTGCAATCTCCCGATAAGGGCAATTCTTTACGGACGTTTGATTTGTGGAAGCGGAGGGGTGATGGGTCTGGGAATTCACGGTTCTCGAGATTTCTGAGAGTGGAATTCCGGGGTTTGCGGGTTCGTGGGTTGGGAATTCTAGGGTTTTGGGATATTTAGAGGAGGAATTCCAGGGTTCATAAATCCCTAATTAAGAATTCCACACCCCAGTGACCTTCAAGTTTCGTCGAACCCTCTACAATAGTATCTTAAAAACCCAGGGAATTCCCATGTTCGCAACTCTTCGACCTAGTAATCCCTAAATGTTCTATTATCCCAAAACCCGGGATCTTATATTTCCATGCAAAATCTTGCTCCCTTGTTCGAATATCGCCCGGCAATTCCAGCCAGTTCATCGACCAGCGTCGTGTCTGCTCGAGCCACTTTTCTCCAGGTGTGCTCGTCCTTTCACACCGCACACCCGTTACATGGGATACACACCCGGACGAAAGTACACGGCCGAGTGTGGGTGTGTGCAAGAGGTCCAGCCTTGCCTCGGACGGAGGCTGGGTGTGGCCGTGACTAAAAGTTCACTAGAGCACACTTAACACACTTAACACGCGGTTTCTCCGCAGGATAGACGAAGGTACCAATATGCAGGTACATGCTGATCCAGAAATCACGTCCTATCGATCAATTTCCTCCATCCACTGGCCTTTCCTCGTTAGCCCTTCTTGCCACTGATTCTCTGTCAATCCTTTCTCCGGAAAACCTCCTCCAAAATCCAAGTTTCAAGTAGGATTTGAAAGGTACACCTGTGGACCATGAAAGGATCAACAACTGAGGGTGGAAATGTGGACTATTGTTTAAATAAATCGAGCTGATAGTGGCCTTTGTTTCATGTCACCACGATGATCATAATTAACCTTAGCAATCTTTCTAATTTTTGGGTTTAGTTGGCTTCTACGCACTACACATAGTCCTTCCTAGGGTGAGTTCAGAAATTCCAACGAAGATCCAAGGTAGACTTACAAATGATCCTGAATCGAGGGAGAATTGTGAGTTTCTGGTGTCGCGTGTCGGCGGAGGCACCAAAATCCCCTGTTTAAATTAATAATTGGCCTGATCGACCAGTTCCATGCGTCCGGGAGTCGCTTTTCGCCCGAGGAAAATTAATATCGCGTCCCAGTTGAGCGCGCGGCATTTGCATATCGAGCACGCGGCCAGCGGAATGTCGATTCCCTGTCGATGCCAAGCGTTCACGTGGCTCAATCTTCTCGTTCATCGAGACGTCGATGCTTCCGAAATCGCTGAAACATTCAGGACAATCGATGCGTCCTGGACAGTCGTTGCGGCGATTTATCGGGGATTTTTCAGTGGTTAAAGTGCTCGGTGATGGGGACGGAGTTGGTGGAATTGAGTCGAAAAATGATGGAATCACGGAATTTGATAGGTTCGGTCTGCAATGAGGTGGACGGCGATGATCACTGTGATGATGATGACGACATTAAGGCGCTATCGATGGCTGGCGATCTTTCGCGGACATGCGAGGACTCGTGAGTCCTCCTTCAGCGATTAATAGCCTTGTAGCTTGCACTTTTTTTTAAGTGAGCGTACAGGAAAGTTTGTTTTTTGTGGTTGGAGGCTGGAGATGTCCTGTTGGTGGACTTGGGAGGTAGGTGCTACGTGCTTGAGTCAATTTGGGCATACAGCACACTTCGTGGCAGCAGCGTTGCAGGATGGTTGCAATAACCTTGCACTTGCTTGCAGTGTTGCTCAAAGTTGCCGTGCAACATTGCATGGGGCGGACATAGAATTATTGCTGCATAGTTGCATCAATGTTGCGTTGCAATATTGCGCTGCAACGATCCTGCAACTTTGCTGCAACGTTTCCACAATGTTGCTGTAACGTTGCGCCAGTATTGCGGCAACTACCATTTAAACCTAAAATATTTCCGTTGTTTTTAATGATAGGAGGAAATGTCTAAGGAAAAAATGTTTGCTTTAGAAAGACAATTATTCTGACGAGGACGATCTTATTCTCAAGGTTATATTTCCTGAAATTTACAGATCATCGATGGTTTTTTTAATGGGATGACGTATTTTCATTACTATAACGTTATAGCTAATAAAAATACAAATTGGACCATGTATAATATGTTCTCTTTTTTATCTAGCAATCATTTTTTTCCTGAGATATTTTCTCGTATCATTAAAAACAACGGAGATATTTTAAGTTTAAATGTTAGGTGTCTCATCCTGTGTATTTTAATGTGTAGAATGACACAGGGTTGCAGTTTTCGAACCACCCTACGTCTATTATTTTTTAATATCAACTTAAAACTATAGTATGTGCCTAATATATATACAGCTTTTAATTCTCTTTGATGATATATATTTTGAAAGAAAATTAAAAGCGGTATAAAACCTGCCAGTGTAGTGTTACAAAACTCTAATGGAGTTTGTAAAAATGTGCCTTCGTTTTTTAATATTTTGTGTTTAAAGTTTTGCATGATAGGACTATATATTCGAATACATTAGCAGTCTTATCAATCAGTGGTTGTAGCTGGGGCGGTAAAGTGTTCGCCTACGACGCTATAGGTCGCCAGTTTGATTCCCCTTGGGGGCAAAGAATTTTCTATGAGAAAAACGGGCTTTATAATTCCCATGATTCTCTGCACACATTCAATATATATATATGTATATGTCGTTATTTATTATTTAAAATTTTGGCCTTACTGCCCAAATCGTTGCAGCAGGCGGACATGGAATTATTGCTACACCCTTGCGGCAACGTTGCATGAAACATTGCGATCTTACACTGCAACCATCCTGCAACTTTGCTGCAACGAGAGTGTGTTGTATGGGTTAAGATATTCAACACTTGGGATGATAGTACCTTTGGATATGAAGCATTTGGGGTAGCAGAAATTCCTTATATACAAGAATACTCGTGGCACTGCTAACGCCAGTTGTGGTACACCTCACACAGTAAGAACCCAGAATACTTAAAACTCAAGACACTAATAATAATAACTAAGAATCCCATTTCCCCAAAGTATCCCCCCACCTTTCCCCAGATTCACGCGCCACAGAAACCAGCGTCCACTAAACATTCAGCGCGTGGTACCAGGGGCAACATTAACGATATCGTTAGCATAAGAAATGATATCCGATCGAGGATTTATTCGCGGCGGACACGGCTCGTTAATTGCAAAATTACAGAAATCAGTTAAGTCAATGAAATCGCGTAATATAGTGTTTGAGGCCGTGAACGACGGCGATGATGATGCCATTAAAGTGGCATCGACGTGGCTCTAAGCCTCTCTCGTACACTCAGGGGGTAGAGGGGGACGGGAGGAGGGGGGGGGGGACCACACACGCGTGTCTACACGTGTCTACACGCGAGCCAACTGTATGGTAATCGTGCACAGGCTGCTGCCAGGCATCCTATCATACCGTATATTATCTAACTGCAGATTACGGCCAGCGGATCGCAATTATCCCGCGTCGCCTTGCCGATCGCGACTATAATTTCGCGCGTTTCAATAAGCCACGATTTTGCTGATCATTAGCACCGCGACTCGCCCAGCGTCTATAGACTAAACCACTGAGAACCACGGAATTGTTAACAAACTTCGAGGACTTTGGGCTGGAATTTCAAGCGGAATTCCACGGGATTTCTTGGGCTTTCCTGAATGCTAGGACGGTGAACTGAGAATTCAGGGTGGAGGATAAGTGGAATTCTTCTAAATAGTGGAAGTAATTCGTGGAATTCATAGTGGGTACGTTTGGTGAGTTTGAATCGTGGCGATTTTTGTGGAAATTTGGAAATATTTGTGGCGCAGATGTGAGGATAGATTGTAGAGATCCACCCGTCGCTACCTAGCCACCATTCTCTCGACTCCTAGCCCGATCCCACATTTTTTAGCAATTCAAAAGGAAGGTAAAGCGCGGACAGTGATCCGTGGATTTCACTTTGTAATATTTGGTGCAGTCACATCACCGCTCGGTCGAAATTTCAATATTCTAATTTCGACACGGAGAAGCAGGGTATCTATTCAAATTGTCCAGGGTGATCTCGCCAGTGAATTTAAGCGGACCCGTAGTGGGCGGTGGAAGAGTTCAGCATACGAATTCCAAAATATTTATTCCACTGGCTTTTGCACCCCGAACATCTCCCTTAAAATTTGAAATTGTCAGCCGGGGTGAAGACGCGAGTGGGGGGAATGTATTCGATGGAATTTCATTGCGCAAGCTCCACCTGCTTCTCGACGCGAAAGATCAAGGTGGAAGGAAGGTGGAAGACTGGGGAATACGTGGAAATCCGTGTCGAACCAAGTTCGCTATTGAAAGATCGAGCTGCTGGAGATTTATGTCGTGCTGGGACCGTTTACTTGTAACGCCTTGAATTGTAGATGGCTATCCTTGCGGAAAGCCACACGTATGTACGCGCAAGTATCCAGAAGCAACAATGAGCCACGGAGTTTGAAACCAACCTGGGATTCTGTGTCAGTGGCTAGAGACAGGCGCTGGGCTGAATCTGGGAATGAAAAGGGAGGAAATTGTTGGGAAACTTGGTGGAAATCGTGGAAGGATTCCGGAAATGCTGTGGGAAGGGTTCTTTAAGAATCTTTTGCCGATTTTAGGGAAGTGTAATTGATAGAATAAGATTGGAATTTAGTGCAAGGTATTCATTGCAAGATTGTTTAAGGGAACATATTAAACGAAAACGAAACGTCATTTTCGTGAATTTTTTGTGAAAAGTGTGATGTATATTTCTTACAATTGTTTCCGTATTTTAGAAGTACATATATTTAGCAACCCTCAGGAATTTTGTTACAGGAAAATATTAAATAATGAAGGAATAACAGCCAATCTCGTGGAAGCTGTTTTTATAATGGCGCTGTGCGGTGAGCACAATTTTATTTCTACGGGTCGGATCATCTGAAATCAGGAAGTAAAGAAGATTCTGTTAATATATGAGTTCATCTGATTCGTGAATGATGGATTTAAAAAAAAATGATTTCAGACAAAATTGGCGGCCGTTTAACGCAAAATCATGATTTTTCGATGTCTGAATTGTTTGTTTTTCATAAATAAAAAATAGAGTTTGCATTGAAAACAAAAATCCTACGTTCACGAATTAGATAAACTCATATGAACCGAATCTTCTTCACTTTTCGATTTCAGATGATCCGGCTTGAAGAAATTGTGCGCTAAAAAAATAGTTTCTGGGAGAGTTGGTGTTATCCGTTCATTTTTTAATATTTTCCAATAATAAAATTACTAAGAGTTGCTGAGTATATGTACTTTTAAAATAAGCAAATAGTTGTAAAAAATATACATTAGATTTCCCACAGAAAATTCCTGGAATTTTTCATCTGCCAACTAGGCATTAGCGTGGTCCTTATTTTTCAACTTTAAAATATATATATTGTCTGACCCTCTTAAAATCTTCTATTTGACAAAAAAAATATCTCCGTGTTTTTTATTTGTATATTTCGATATATAAAGGTCGCTCAAGGACTTTATATTTCGCATGTAGAGGAGACCGGTGCAAAATCAGGACGTTAAGAATAAAATCTCATAACTTTGACATTATTAAGTAAAAAACAAATTGGGATTCATTTCAATAAACTCTGTTTTAAATAATAGTACATATCCAATTTGTTTAATAGAAGGAAAAATACAAAAAAATAAATTATTCAAAATATGATCTCTTTTTATGATTTTTTACCATACTAGATACTGGCCCTAGCATCTATAACAACGAAACTCATCCAATTCCTCAGTCCCCCAACCAGTTAGAACAAGCTGTAAAAGAAATTTTTTTTTTAACCCTTCGTGGTCACACGGGGTGTATTGTACCCCAAGAGCTATTTTCGATTTGAAATGTCGCACCTTTACGTCTTCCAAAGAGGTTTTATCGCAAAAAAGAAAATAAAAAAAAAATTTAAAAATCGGTTTTTTCCCACAGCCGTGGAAAATCGGTCAGTTTCAACTACAAATTTTATCACATCAAAATTTACATTTCTAGAAAAAGACTACTAGACCATAACTGCCTAAGTATTACCAATATACAATTATTACTGAAAAGTTAAAAGATTAAAAAATACGAAAATGGCAACTCAAAAAATGACGCTGGAGTACAGTGAACCCCGTGTGACCAATTTGTGATTATAAGAAGGTGTGACCACGAAGGGTTAAATTTATACCAAAATAGTAATATTTCATTCCCATTGAGCAACCTTTAATCCTTAACATATATTAATAAAATTTTACACGAAATTCTTTTAAACTATTTGGAAGCGTCTGAGAGGGTGAGAAGCAATTTTTAAAAAATTTAATTTTGTACCATACATATATAGACCACCCTACTTAATCCTTCGCGTAAAATTTCTGCGTTTTCTGAATTCCGCGCTCTGGAATTCCAATTTCCCTTAACCCGCCATCGAGCACTCCCAGCTTCCCAATTTCCCTACACCCCCGCGCCTTTCAACACCAGCCTCCAGCAGCTCCATTTCCCTATCTCGAGCATTCCAAGATTCGGGCCAATTTGCGTGGCGTTTCGAGATCATTTGTACCCTGCCCTATTGAACGACAATGCAGCGCGGCGGAGTGGCATCGCGAGGCCCAATAATTACCGAAACAACGGGCGAGAACAGGAGGAGAACAGGCCTTCGGGCCGCATACGTTAGCATTAAACCGAGTTTCCATGGCGCGGAGCATGGGCAGTCCCCGGTGGCTGGTCTCCCAGCAGTTAGCCACAGTCGTAAATCGAGTTTCGAGAGCTGAATCGCGGCCACGAAACGCACACGCGTGCTTTATGCATTGTACGCGCGTAGAAGGGGTGGCCCGCCATAATTCACCCCGCTTCTCCACCTCCCCGACCTTTTATTTTCGCGTTTACATCGCCCTTGGCGACCGTCCGATACCTCTTACTCCATTATTCCAAGCATTGCTCCGACCGAACTATAAATTGACAGCAGGAACCCCGCGCGGATCGCGTCTTCCATAGAAACACCTAAGAGGTAGTCGAGTCTCTTCGCAATCGGCTGCCCTCTAAACAATATTTAATCACCCACTCTGTATCCAGTTGTTCCGTATTCGCAGCGATTTCTGGCCGAGTGAAAATTTCATTCAGAGCCCGCTGCACGACCTTAATGCCTGTCCCGCATGCACGCGCGCACACCACCGCGGCCAGATGCATTTGGACGCATCCTGGTGTAACTGCTGCATTGTAGTAATCCGCTCGATTGTGCCCTGCCGCTTCCTGCCGGTGTAATAATTAACGAACCGCCGGGCCGAGCTTTATGTTTGCTTAGGCAGCTGAACGAGCTTCGCGTGAAACTCTCGCCGTCTCGCGAAAACCATAATGAATCCACTGTGTCACTTCTCGACCGCGTGAAAAGCTGACCCTAATTGCGCCTCGAACCGGGGGGGAAACGGGAACTGCGCGGCAGTGGTACCTCCGGTTTTACATTGGACGTTGCTGCTTGGTAGCTGGGAGATTGGTGGACGTGGTATTTTGAAGGGTAGGGGTGGAGAATTAAAAAATATTCAGAATTGCCTTCTTCGGAGGCCCAACCCCCCACAAAGCACCATGACATTGCAGCAATGCCTCTGCAATGATGCGGTGCAAGATTGCAATTTTGTATCGCATCATTGCACAGACGTTGCAGGTTCACTGCTATATCCGCCTTAAGGGGTCATGCTCAGTCAGGAGGCCGAAAAAAGGGCGATCTTTGGGAATTTTTTACTCGAAAGCCATAACACATTTCTCAAAAATTCTTTTTTCCTTTTAAAGATTGCATCTAGTACTGTGTATCGTAATTTTTTTATTTAAAAATATTTATTAATAACAAAGTTATTGTCCATCTCTCAAAGGTCCTCTAAAAAAAGGCTTCTGCGGTGACCACTGCTGTTCGAAAGTCGATCATCTAAATTAAAAAATTCCAAAGAATTTACTTATTATATTATATTATCTTGTCTTTGAACGAAGGATTTTTCGAAATATTGATTTGGGAAAAAATGGCGGATGTTTAAAGTAAAAGTTTCAATTTTCATCATAAATCGTGCCTGATTTTCGTCAATTAAAAGAAAATTAAGCATTGGAAAAAAAAATCCTTCCCAATCCCAAAAATTTGAAGTAAATCGGTTGAATGGTTTTTGAAATATCTTGGTCACCGATTTTGAAAATGCTGTTTCGAGAAAAACGCGTTTGAAGTTTCAAGTCAAGTTTATACTTATATAAAATGGTTCACTTCGAACGCCTATATCTCGGCCAATTTTATTCGGATTACCTTAAAATTTTTACAGAATATTTCTAACATGTTGCACTTAAAGAAAATACAAAAATTGAAAAATCGATTTTTTGAAAGTTGTGACTGAGCATGACCCCTTAACAATATTGCAGGAGTGTACTTTTGCAAAGTTGCGGCAGCATTACAAATATGTAGTCCTGCAACGTTCTGGCAATGATCCTGCAACTCTTCGGCAATATTGCGGTGCGAGATTGCAATGTTGCACCGCACCATTGCACAGACGTTGCAGGTTCACTGCTATGTCCGCCTTAACAATATTGCAGGAGTGTACTTTTGCACAGTTGCGGCAACGTTACAAATATGTCCCAAAAATGGATCCTTCATCTGTGCAGTTTAGTATATAAAGTTCTCTCCACGCAAACTCCTCCTTACCTCCGTGACCTAATCCCTTGCAACGCTGACTTCCACTCCTCCAACTCCTGCCAGACAAAAAGTCAACTCAGTCTTGCCATTCCTACTTCTCACTCCGCTAAATTCTCCGGCTCATTTTCCTTTGCAGCATCCCACTTCTATAATCTTCTTCCCAATACTATCCGCTCACTTTCTACTCTACACTCCTTTAAAAATGCGACTAAAGCTTATCTTCTTTCTCACCCGCACATAGTTTAGTCCTAACCGGGCTGCTTTGAACTACCTCTGAGTCCTTATATTTGTCTATTTTATTATTCAGATACATCACCCCCCCCCCCCTCATTCTCATTCTTGTTCTACACTACTTTTTCTGAATCTGTTTCGGGTTAGGCATAATAACAGCGATGCTGAGCCTCGCCCTTTCTGTATTAGTGTTCTAACCATTCTACGTTGTTTCGATTGTTTTTTGTTGTAAGAGAATAAAGACGATTAAAAAAAAAACAAAAAAAATATGTAGTCCTGCAACGTTCTGGCAATGAACCTGCAACTCTTCGGCAATATTGCGGTGCGAGATTGCAATGTTGCACCGCATCATTGCAGAGAAGTTGCAGGTTCACTCCTATGTCCGTCTTAGCAATATTGTCAAGTCTCTTCTATAATTTCATGTACAAACAAGTCTCACGATAACACTTTTTTCATATCTTTAACGGCCAACGAGAAATTCTAGCATATCCAGTTAAATGGAACATGGAATCTACTCAACGTCATGTACATATTTCGACAAATTTTGTTAAAGTCATAATTGCTTCAGAATATTGCTGTAATGTTCCTAGAATATTTTCACTACTTGTTTGGGCGTTGCCACTGGAACATTGCATGTCGATGTGCGCGCAATATTGCCGAAATATTGTAAGATCGTTGCTACTGGAACATTGCACGGCAACGTTTTTGCAATATTGCTGCATTATTGTAGGATCATTGCTACTGGAACATTGCAGTGGCAACGTGTGCGCAATTTTACAGAATATTGTTAGAGCGTTGCCACTGTAACATTGCACGTCAATGTGTGCGCAATATTGCAGAAATATTGTAGGATCGTTGCCACTAGAACATTACAATCGCAACATGCACGCAATATTGCAAGAACGTTGCCACTCAAAGATTGCACGGCAATATTGTAGCATCGTTTCTGCAATAATCCTGCAATGAAGTGTGCTGTATGGGCCCTTGGAATTGCGCGAGTACCTACTACTACGTTCCCCCGAGTCACCACCGCCCAAAACTCCCCGAAGCCTCCCAAGATGGAAAATTACCAAGTTTCAGACTCTCGAGCGTTTACAACTCGCCATTCCTCCTCCACGTAGCTTGCTACATCTCAGAAGGAAGTATTACGTGTTATTAACCCATTGTCTAGCCGCATGGTAGCGTACACCAGTGGAACATTCAGTAATTTAAACGTCCTTTGATCCGTGTGAGACTCGTTTTCAACTATCGTCCCGTAAATCATCTCGCGCTCCATAAACCTGGCCACGGTTGCATCCACCTCGACATCCTTCGCCTCGCCTCTTTCTCCCCCTCCAGGAGCGCTCGTCTCTCTCTCTCTCTCTCTGTCTCTCTGCCCCTCGCGGTCAAATAACAGGGGCACGATTTACAGTGCAATTTACAGCCCGCAGTGCGTGTATATACGGCGCTCTCACCGTGTAAATACGCCACTTTATTTCGCGCGAGTTTCTGGCTCTGTTGCTGGCCCCGTCTGGCCCCCTCGCTACCCGCGCTCAGTGTCCTGTAAAGTTTGGCTGAGGGAGGTTGATGGGGAATGCTGACAGAAATCTGTTTTCGATTTCGAGCGGAGGTTCCTGCAAGTGTCTGCATTTGTTAGAGAACAGGAGTTGGGGGTGGAAATGGTTTCTGAGGGACTTGAGTGGTTAAGGGGAGGAGACCGTATAAATCGGACGAAATATAGAAACAAACGTTTTTCCATAAATCGCTTCTGGAATATTTCGAAAATATATTCTCAAAGTTAAAGGCTGAAATTCAACTCCGTATTGATAATATAGCCTGGGCATTTTAAATGCGTTTTCAAAATTGGCGCCGAGGGTAACTCAAATTTTTAGGGTAAATCAACTTCAAATTTTGCACACTTTTAGTTTATAATATTCCTCAGAATATAAACCACAAGGTTAAACCAAATTATTCATTTTAACTATTAATTTTAAACAAATAAAACGCGAGTTTTTGGAGAAAATCTTACAAGTTCCGCCATTTTTAAAATATGCAATTTTTTTCACCATTCGTGGTTCATATTCTTATAATTGGAACATAAATTGAAAAAAAATTATTGGTCTGTTTCACATAACTACCCCAGACCTATTTCAAATACTGCCCTATTTCTTTTGTATTTATTATAATTTCACAATTATAAATTGTTTTACTTGACATAATGTTAAATAAAGTACCCTTAATGTTCCGAAAAAATTAGCACGCGGTATCTTTTCAAAAATTCCTACAAATTCATTTAAAAATAAGCTGTTTATAGGGGCTTCTCCCCTTAACTCTGAAAACGGAGCCTCAGGAAATCTCATAGCTAGAGATCACAAATCTTTAGAACTGCTCCCCTAGTAGCTCCACATCCATTGAACACCTCATCTTAGAAATCCGAAATCTTGTGAATCCACTCCCCCAGCAAACCACTACCTACACAACCACGGACTCATAAAGTCTCCAATACAAAAAATCGCCGAGAACGGTAGTAAGAATTTTTGTGAATGGATCCCCCAGGGCGCAGTAACGTCATTAAATAGATACCCAGAAGCCATCGAGCCGGTTTCCGGCTTACGCGTGCTGTGCACCGCTTGATTACACCGATCCAGTCTGTATCCGCCTCTTCTTGGTTGATTATTAATTGGACCACAAGGCAGACCTAACAATTACACCTTTACGATTCTTCCCTCGACTTTTCTGCCCTAGTTCCCTGTCAGTGCGCCTCTTTCCAAGCTTTAACAGCTCCTAGCGAGCGTCGCGTTCGAGTAGAAATTGTAACCAGTTCGAAGGGAGAGGTATCAAGTATGTTAAGTTTGAAAATGAGAGACAGAGGGCTCGGAGGTTGAACGGCGAAGAAAATTACAGCGTAGAAGCACGGAGAGTCGCAGGGTAACGGTACGCGTCGAAGCAACGAAATAAAGCAACCGGTAATTAGTTGCCGTCGCATGGAATTCTCATACCAGAACCGAACCATCTCCCTGCTAATTGCAATCAGTTCAGAAGCTCGTTGGTGGTTCTGCTCCTTTTGCGCCACGTCTGCTTCCATCGCTCCACGTCCCTCCACGCTTCGATAAACTCTTTGCTGGATATAAAGCTCGGCCATTTTCAACCAGAGGCTTGGTCGAATTTTCTGTTCAAGAATTCTGGAATTGTGATATCGAGAATCAGAGATATGGGGATGAGAGCAACTTGGGATCCAACTACCCAAAGCTCTGCAACACTTCCCTCGCTAACTCCGCGCGATATTAACTCCACTTGCAAGCATTCCCCGAACCGAGCAGGCCCTCCGCTCGCAGGACCATTTTTTTCTCGCTCGACCCCTTGCTCGTCGCCAAGTTCTCACGGGGGTGTATCGTTTAAACGGGGCCAGAGGCTGTTGGACGAGTGAAAAAGCAAAATGTGCGGCGGAAAGTAAGAAAGAAAGGAGGGAAACAAGGATCTCTCGTGGTGGAGGTGGTTCAGTGGCGACCCAGCCGTTCCAACTCCCCCCTCTATATAAAACCAGCGACCCACTATGCCTTGCTGCTCGTTTTGCTCGATTTCGATTGGGCCCAGCCAGAAGAAGCTGCTGAACACGCTGGAACATTGCTCGCAATTTAAATAAATTCACCGTGTCCCCGTGGCTCTGCACTGGGTTCAAACTTCTCCCCCCTTCTCCCCCTTCTTCTTTCCCCCCTTGTTCGCTACCTCGGTGCCGCAACTTCGCTGCGTTATGCAACGAAGCAACGTTTGACGATGAATCATCGAATTTTCGACCGACGAAAATGGAGGACTCCCAACAACACGGGAAAAGTCAACGGGAATATTTTATTGCGAGGAATTGCGTGCTTCATAATCGCGATTTAAGACTTTATGCTTGAGCTGTCTTGCTTTTAGAAAGTGCTGTGGATAGAACGGAGCGATCGCGGAGAGCTGTGGAATATTCACAGAAATTTCGAGGATATTAGATGGTGGAATATTATTTATCCAATTTAAGGGATGCAAGATAAAGATCCTTGAAAACAGTAGAGCTCCAAAATAAGCACATTCAGAATTTCAAGATAGCAATTCCAAAGCACAAAGAAATTGTACCGACTAAAAATCGCAAAGCAACTCCTCAGACTTCAAGAGCCCAAAATTCTAACCTCCGTTGAAAATCACCAGTACCCATTCTCCACTATTAGACAACTAGGGACGTCACAGATTCCGAACCCAACACAAACACAAATCAAAGTAAAAGCTCCATAGTCGCAGGAGCTCAGCAATCTCTGACTCCCACCCAGCAAAGGATCCCAGCACACCGAAGCGACTCCAAAAGCTCAAATCTTCGATCTCAGCGTCACAAGCGATAAGCATCGTCGTTTGAAAATGCGTGGATCAGTCAGCAGGCCGTACTAGCGATGACGAATTAAGGTTCGCCCGTGGTAACGGTTATTAGAAAGGCAGAGAAGCCAGTCGATGGACGGAATGGCGTGGTCGCCGTGTCACGGCGTTCTGCGCGGTGAAAATCCTTTGCCACGTCGATTGGGCCGCGGTTCTACGCGGATGGGAAGATGAGTGAAAGGTTGCTCGCCTGGACCAAGGTCCTGTTCAATGTCTCGTCCCAGCGTCTACCAGGGGACTAGCAACGGGCCGTGGAAATCGCCTTGTGCCCCATTAAGCAACGCCGCGGCCAGCAATAACGATAAATCGGACGGCGTGCTGATTTATTTGGAGGAAAAGTAATTAAGGGATTAATTGAATCCTTCCTTTGGACGACCAGAAAATCTCTAACCCCTCGTTTCCATTCGACTGTAATCTCGGGTGCTGTTGCTCTATTTTTGGGTTGGAAAGTAATTGGGTACCTGGCAGTTATAGGTTTCCTTTTTTGAGCTACCTCTAAGTTTACCTAACTTCTACTCACTTCGAGTTTTAGGTATTGGGATGGATCGGGGTATCGTGAAAGTTGGAGGTTCGAGGGCTCAGCGAAGGGTTGATCCATCAAACGTAAAGGAGCTGGAAAAATTGCTGCTCATTTAGAGCAAATTTCCATTTGGCTGATTGGGATCGCGACTTTGTTGCATCCAGTTGTTCTTTTTCTGGCAGGCACTAGTGACATCACCATCAGCGCGTGTAGTCGTCTTAACTGACTTGCAGCTCGCGTGTACACATAACTAGGCTGTTTATCATATAGATTGGCTACTATGCCCGCTAAGCTCCCTCCCGCCGCGCTGTCGATATGTGAGAACTCGCGATGTGGTTCGTGGAACGCGAGCAGTCCTCCGGGCTCCGGACGAATGGGCGTCGAGAATTTCAACCAGGCACCTGGAATCGCTGAACATCGCGAATTTCGAGGAAAGTGGAGGAATTTCAAGCACCTAAGGCTGCCAAGTTTTAGAGAACCTTGGCACTTTAGCTTTGAAAGTCGGTGGTGTGGGAAGCTTTGGAATGTTGGGAATTGCTGACGTATTAAATATCACCCCTGGAAGTTGGAGGAATTGCCAGAAGAATTCAGAAATTTTGGGTCTCACTGCGGTAGAATCTGTGAAGATTAGAGAGATTCTCACTTGTAGGCCTGCATGGGTTTCGAATTCTTGGAATTGTTGACAGAAAATCTTCAAATCTTCGGAATTGCTGGAGTGGGCTTTCTTCCTAGAACTCTGTAGCATAGGAAACGACCGGATTTTCATGGGAATTCTCGACCCTTCCACTTCCACTGGCTTCCAAAGTGGAAGAACACTCTGAATTCTGAAAACGACAAACCGCAGAGGGCCACTGAATTCCACGATAGAATTTAGTAATTCTCAAGCACGTTGACCGAACCTTCATCAACGTGTATTCCAATCATCCAGCAAGTCGTAAAGTTTGACAGGCGACGCTGGCTCACGTTTGACGCGCAGGAAAAGCGCGCGAGCGCGGGATGGGAGCAAGTGTAGCGCGACGACCTTACTTTCCACGATTCCTGGAAAAGCGCGCGCGGAATAGGCGTCCTTGGATTCCGAATAAGCCGCGGGTTATCACTGCCACTCAGCGATTGCGCTGGAAAAAATCCCGTCAGAACCTGTCCACGAGCGAGAGAATCGCGCAGCATCGCGGATACTAATCTCTCTGCTCTACCCACACAGCACCATAACATTGCAGCAACGTTTCTGCAATGATGCGGTGCGAGATTGCAATGTTACCCCATAACATTGCAGAGACGTTGCAGATTCAGTCCTATATTGTACTTTTGCACTTTTGCAACGTTGCGGCAACATTACGAATATGTAGTTCTGCAACGTTCCGGCAATGATTCTGCAACGAAACAGCAAAATTCTGGTAATGATCCTGCAATTTTCCGGCAATATTGCGGTGCGAGATTGTAATGTTGCATCGCATCATTGCAGAAAAGTTGTAGGTTCACTCCTATGTCCGCCTATGCAATATTGCAGGAGTGTATTTTGGCAAGATTGCGGCAACATTATTGTGCATTATTGCAGCATCGTTCCTGCAATATTGCAATGCAACTTGGCGATAATACAATATTGCAATGCAATCTGCAAATAACACAATATTGCGATGCAATTTGCAAATAACACAATATTGCAATGCAATCTGCAATAACACAATATTGCAATGCAATTTGCAATAAACACAATATTGCAATGCAATCTGCAATAACACAATATTGTAATGCAATCTGCAAATAACACAAGTAACGTTCCTGCAATAACACAATATTGCAATGCAATCTGCAAATACCACAATATTGCAAAGCAATCTGCAATAACACAATATTGCAATGCAATCTGCAAATAACACAATATTGCAATGCAATCTGCAAATAACACAATATTGCAAAGCAATCTGCAATAACACAATATTGCAAAGCAATCTACAAATAACACAATATTGCAATGCAATCTGCAAATAACACAATATTGCAATGCAATTTGCAACAACGCAATATTGCAGTAACGTTCCTGCAATAACACAATATTGCAATGCAATCTGCAAATACCACAATATTGCAAAGCAATCTGCAATAACACAATATTGCAATGCAATCTGCAATAACACAATATTGCAATGCAATCTGCAAATAACACAATATTGCAATGCAATCTGCAAATAACACAATATTCCAATGCAATCTGCAATAACACAATATTGCAATGCAATCTGCAAATAACACAATATTGCAATGCAATCTGCAAATAACACAATATTCCAATGCAATCTGCAAATAACACAATATTGCAAAGCAATCTGCAATAACACAATATTGCAAAGCAATCTACAAATAACACAATATTGCAATGCAATCTGCAAATAACACAATATTGCAATGCAATTTGCAACAACGCAATATTGCAGTAACGTTCCTGCAATAACACAATATTGCAATGCAATCTGCAAATACCACAATATTGCAAAGCAATCTGCAATAACACAATATTGCAATGCAATCTGCAATAACACAATATTGCAATGCAATCTGCAAATAACACAATATTGCAATGCAATCTGCAAATAACACAATATTGCAATGCAATCTGCAAATAACACAATATTGCAATGCAATCTGCAATAACACAATATTGTAATGCAATCTGCAAATAACACAAGTAACGTTCCTGCAATAACACAATATTGCAATGCAATCTGCAAATACCACAATATTGCAAAGCAATCTGCAATAACACAATATTGCAATGCAATCTGCAAATAACACAATATTGCAATGCAATCTGCAACAACGCAATATTGCAGTAACGTTCCTGCAATAGCACAATATTGCAATGCAATCTGCAAATAACACAATATTGCAATGCAATCTGCAACAACGCAATATTGCAGTAACGTTCCTGCAATAGCACAATATTGCAATGCAATCTGCAAATAACACAATATTGCAATGCAATCTGCAAATAACACAATATTGCAATGCAATCTGCAAATAACACAATATTACAATGCAATCTACAAATAACACAATATTGCAATGCAATCTGCAAATAACACAATATTGCAAAGCAATCTGCAATAACACAATATTGCAAAGCAATCTACAAATAACACAATATTGCAATGCAATTTGCAATAACACAATATTGCAATGCAATCTGCAATAACACAATATTGCAATGCAATCTGCAATAACACAATATTGCAGCAACGTTCCTGCAATACTGCTGCAACGAGGTGCGCTGTATGGGTAACCGCGTGAACGTGGCTCGCATCGATCGAAATTGTCTGCAACTCACGCGTAACATTCCCAAGACCATCCACTTCCATTCCACGTAGAATAGAGGTCCAGCTCTATGCCCCAGGTGACTCCGAAGCCTGCAATTCCAGGGCACTTCGATACGTGCGCAGCGAACTCCAAAGCAGGCGCGCGAAGAAACGGGGAGTCCCACTGATTGGGGACTTGGTTTGCACGAATTCTTGCATCGTTCGTATCCCTCCCTAGCTTCCCAGACGACGGACAGAGAAGAAAACAGGATAGGAAGAGAGACACGGGGGTCGGAAGGGAGAGAGAAAGAGAAAGACAAAAGAGGGAAAGAAAAAAGGGGAGAGAGAAGGCGTACCGAGAGCGGGTCGAGCGCGCGCTAGTGTTAGGAATGTGGTACCACTGCTTGTCACAGTCACAGGCGCACGGTGCACGGTACCACCGGTGCATTATATTATGCGGCCGCGGTTGCATATAAGTGCAACGGCGAGTAGCGGCCCGGTAGGCGTACGACGCCTCGCGTACTCGCCCGCTACCGCTCGCCCCGGCCAGCTCGGCCGCGTGGATGCGCGGTAATTAGGTTCAGCGAACTGGTTTTCGGGGCGAGTACCCTTGGACCCTGAGAAATCGGGAGAAATTTGGGAAATATGGAGGAGGAGTTGCTACCTAAGGGAGAAGAATGATTCTCTGGATCCTCATGGACCAAAACGGTTGAATCTTTGCAATCTCAAAGGAGGAACTGCTAACGCTCGATAATCAAAAGCGCGCAGCTCGAATTACAAGCAGAAGTACCCAAGCTTCGCAGTTCCCACAGCGACAGCCACGCAACTCCAGTCTGTACCGCAGGGGTTCGAGGACGCTGCAATTGCGGGGATGAAATGGGATGATTTTAAAAATCTCTGACGACGAATAGAATCTACTATCATGCCTGCGGGACGCGAGAAAGTGCAAGAGCACAATAGGCAATTCCAAGTGGAAAAATCTGGGGCCTGAAATTTAGGTGCATATAACGAGGGTACTTGCGTGGATTGCTATAATAAGAGTCTCAATAACGTGCAATACGTTTACCCCAGCGATTTTCCAGGCACAATGCGAAAGGTGCACCTCATTCCCCGCATAGTTTCCCCGTAGAAATCACGAGCCATAAATTATTACGCGGGTATATGCGTATCAGTGTCGATACGCCAGATCGTATGGGATATGCGCAATTAAAATAAAATCAGGCCGCCCCCGGCGGTGCAGGAGGGGCGGCGGGAGGGGGTCCGCGCGTCGAATCGGGGCCCCTCCCATTGTTTTCAAAGGGAATCGCTGTAAATCGGGGGATTACCAGGCGGAGATCGAGACTTTTCCAGTCTGTTCGTACTCCGCTCGAGTAAACGATCGTTTTACGAGCGTAGCCCCGATAACGATCGCCGTGTATCCTTGACTAAATCGTGACTAGAAGCGGGGGCAGGGCGCCGATACAAGCTCGATACAAACATTGTTCTCATCGGGATACAAATTGCTCGTATACCGATGCAGCTGGCCCGTGGAAGGGGGGCTGAATAAAAGTAGAGAGGGCAGGACGATGGTCGTCTTTGTTCGCCATTTTAGTTCACATCGCGCGAGGCTGGGTACTGGAATTGTTAGAATTGCAAAGAATTTGAGTTAATTGCTGGTGCACGATTTTTGAAAATGCGGAGAGACTGAGACTCCAGGAATTTTGAGAATTGCGCGTTGAGAGGTGCGCTGTGGCCACTTCTGCGTTTGGAATTTTGTGACTCGGCTTGAAAATCATGGAATTCTGAAGCCCCATTCCCACACAGCACCAAAGCATTCCAGCAACGTCTCTGCAATATTGCGGTGCAAGATTGCAATGTTGCGCCATAACATTGCAGAGACGTTGCAGGTTCAGTTCTATGTCCGCCTTCGCAATATTGCAGGTGTTAAGTTTTGCAATGTTGCGGCAACATTGCAAACACGTAGTCCTGCAACGTTCCGGCAATGATTCTGCAACGAAACGGTAATAAAAACGGCCAACGAGAAATTCTAGCATATCCAGTTAAATGAAACACGCTGTAGAATCTACTCGACGTCATAGGGTAGACGCACCAGTGAATGAACACTTAAGGCTAGTGAATGGACACATTTATAAAATTATGTTTGCAGCGCGATTGATTCCACGTGTTGCGAAAATTGGTTGGATATGAAGCGAGAAACTAGAAGAAGTCTATAATTAATTAGTTGCTCATTTTAGTAATTTATTTTACTCGTTTTAGTAAAAAATGTCCATTCACTGGTAGTGTCCATTTACTGGTATATTTACCCTATTTCAAATTTCGTCAAAGTCATAATTGCTTCAGAATATTGCTGTACTTTTTCTCCAATATTTCCACTACAGTATTGCACGGCAATATGTAGGCAACTTTGCTGAGTCGTTGCAACTGAAACATTGCACATCGATTTGCGTGCAATATTGTAAAAATATTGTAGGATTGTTGCCAATGGAACATTGCACGGCAACATTCTTGCAATATTGCTGCAATATTGTAAGATCATTGTCACTCCAATAATGCACGGCAATATTGCAGCAACGTTCCTGCAATGCAGCTGCAACGAAGTGTGCTGTGGCCACTTCTGCGTTTGGAATTTTGTGATTTGGTTTGAAAATCATAGAATTCTGTAGGCCACTTGTAGTCAACTCCAGGAATTCTCTAACCGAAAATGGCGACCACTGGGACTCGAATTCCCTCGACATCTACATCCCGCCAAGCCCAATCCACCCGTCCGTCGCGCGGGCAATCCTTCACGATAAGCCCCCGCCACATGAAAACGAGAGGAAAAGGAAGTAGCTGCAGCTACCGATACCGATACGCGAGCCACAGTTCGCAAGATGCGTCTGTCAGGCCATTAAGCATTATTAATTAGCCCGATACGGTGATTAACGACCGGACCTCGCGATTGCCCCTGGCGATGCAGCCCGCGCGCACACTGGCCCCGTTCATAAAATTCCCAGCAACCCGCCCCTCCTCGGCGAGTCCCCCCAGCAGATTCGTCGAATTCCCCAGCAACCAAACAATCCGCGCACCCGAAACCCCGATAGCCAGCAATCTCCACTCGGAGATCGATGGCGCAATTAAGCCACGATTACAAGGAATAACCAACTATGACCCCTATCAATTAAAACGGCACGTTACACGACTCGATAACCCCTTGTTGCGCAATCGATTTCTCGAAATCGAGCAGAGCGTCGAAGAAGAAGGCGCGTGGTGGGGGAGCCGCTCGATGGTCCCAGTGCCACGGAACGGTAATAATTGCCCCCTCGTTGTCTGTCACGACCGATCGATAACTCGCTGGCAATTAAATTTGAAAAATCGTCCCGAGTCACGTACGATCCGGTTTTCTAGGGTCTGCCCTCCCCCCCCCCCCCCCACCCCTCCCTTCCCGGCTTCGTTCGATTAGATTCCAGGGCGCGATCGTTCCTTTTTCGAGCGCCAAAAAGGTGACGCTTTAGTGTGCTTTTATTTTTATTTTATTTATTTTTTTAGTCGTGAAAAAGAGATCGATTAATTTCTCTTCGTGCTTCTCGGGGGGGGGGATGAGTGTTTCTGTTGAAGGGGGCATGGGGGGACGTGGCTTTTAAGAACGTCTGCCCGGTATGAATATTAAAGAGACGCCTGTTGGGATCCATGGATCGTTCGGTGGAGAACGAGTGACTGCTCAACCGGGACAGCCGTGCACGCATTGCTGGGCGATTAGATCCTTGGAATAACCGCGGCTAGTCCTGCGCAGGCGCAGGACAATGGGCCTGGATAGCGGCCTTGATCCAGGCAAGTCGGATCCAGATGGAATAGAGGAATTGTGGGGTGAATCTGGTGGAGTTGAGGCCTGGGATATTTTTGAAACAGGATCTACGCTCTTATTTCCCTTTTAGTCTTCCAATTCCTTGCGAAAACATCTGGAAAAAACACCACCTCCTCCATTCATCCCCCACCAACTGCACCCAGCAATTCCAGAATTCCAAAAGTAAACAAACCCGCTCCGAGACAAGCGCGCTCAGTTAACGCGCAGCCTGGTTCGTAGATCCACAGGACCCGCGCTAATCGATGGACATTAAATCCACAATTCCACTCGTTGTCGGCGTAATTGCCCTCTCCGCGGGAGGAGTGGTGGGGGGTAGACAAAAGTTAATCGAGCGGCGCGCGGAACCGGTTGCCTTCAGAAGGCGAACAGCCCCGGACACTGACGGATATGACATTTCTGAAGTTCGCGGCGATCCGCGTTTCTCTTCTCCTTCGTGCTTCCCCCTCCCCCGCGCGCTCCCCGGCGCGTCCAGCTTTTATTTCAATTCGATTTTTCGTCCGGCTCTCGTTGCCTTATTATCTCCTTTTGCTCGTCCCTGGTCCACGTCAGTTTGCGTCCCTGTTCCTCCCTGTTGCTTCGACCGTTTCGCAGAGATTTTATTCTCCCCTCTGCCCCTCTCCCCCCTGCCCCCGGTGCGGAGCACGTCGATGGTGGGAGGGTTCCTTTCCACCGGGTGGAATCGTGCTTTTATTTCCTGTCCGCTCTTCTTGCCGCCCCTTTTTCGTTCAGGTGGATGCGCGGCTCTCCTTTCACGTCCTCCGCCGAGTGGGAGGGGTGGCGGTGTCGTGCTGGTGTCACTCTCGAAATTGAAAACTGGATTATCGAAGAGAGCGGGGCTCCGGGCTAGGGAGATCGCAAGCTTTTGCTACTTTGCTGGACGATCGCTGTAATGCTACGGGGATGTTGGAATCGCGGATCGAGGCTGCGACAAGGTTCCTGGAGCTCGTGAGCCAGCTAGGATTAAAATCCCAAGATCTTTAGCCTCGGAATACCTGAAGTTCGGTATTCCTGGAATTGCAAACGCGAAAGCTGTTAGAATTTTGGAATTGTTAGTGAATTCTTGTACGGACCATCGCTGTCCATCACTCAACTGTCTTTCTGGGCAATTTAAAACGTATAGGAGGGGGAAAAACCCCCAAAGGATCACCTCTAATCACGTTACATTCCATTTGCTAACGATCGTCCAGGGAACAGCCATCAGAAATTCGTTTCTCCCTCGTTTAATAACCATTAGCGCGAGAAGCTGCTGCCACCGACGATTTTCAGGCAGCTCCGACCCCCCGCAGCACCCCTCAGCCGCTGGTCACGAAGGTGAAAGGCTGGACGAGCGAGGGTGTCAAAGATCTAGAGCAGATAGGAGCCTCTATATTGATGAGGTGGCTCTCCGCGTATTGATTCCACGCGGGGGGGGTGTCGGTCGGGGCCCCGAGCACCCTGCAGACCCCTTTTGCTACGCGCAAGGGTTGATAAGATCCGGCAGATAAGCCATGATTACATACCGCGCCGAGCCACCCCTCTCCAGTGTCGCGTTTTTCTCTTTCGTTCGCCTCTGACCCCGACAGAGCAAACAGTCCTCGCCAATGATGGCTGCCACACTTTCCTGGGGGGCTTTCGTGTCCTGGAGATGGGCTTTTCTGAATCATCGATGAGCGCAGCAATGATGAGGAGGAAATGTTGAGCGGGAAACAGCTCTAGTGAGTTACATGAGTTTTAACCCTGGATCATCAGCTCCAAGCAAATCCAAAACTCCCGATTCCCAAATTCACTTTTTCCTTGAGATCCTGTCTCGGTTCCCCTCGGCTTCGTCTGGGGAGCATTGGGATTTACTCGGGGCAGGATGCAGCGAGGCAGGAATTCGTAACTGCACGTGAATCGTCATTGTTGCCACGACAAAAGGGGGTTGAGGGAGGGGGCCTGGAGTGCTCTCGAACGGGAGGAACAGGAAGACGCCGAAAAAAGAAAAACAGTTGCTAGGACACTTTATATTCGTGGACACGCGCTCGGGCCGCATTGTCGCGCGGACGGGTGGCACAAAGGGGGTAGTTTCGGGGGTCGTCGATACTTCGTTTTCGCTCAAACAAGTTTCAATCGTTTTTCCATTAGCCCCCTTCGATATAGCCGACTCTCCCTTGTACTTTCACCGACAATGCTCCAGGTACGCTCACCCCCCCGACCACCCCTCCTCCTCCTTGGTCCATGGTGACACTTCTGACGGGGGTTAAGTGTTCCACGAATGCAAACAGAAAGGAAGGAAATGGAGCAGACTAAGAAACACTGTCACCAAACAGTTTCTCATACTTTAAAATTCATTGTCCCGGGGGGTAATTGTCCGCGAATTAAATTAAAGAGGGGCCAAGTGGGGTGTATACTTAAAGAATTCAGGGCTGGGGTATAAATGTAAATTGCGAAAGCATTGAAGCATCGCAGGAGTATTTATTCTCCTCGAGCATGACAGCTACTTTGAAAGGGGGGAGGCACGAAGTGAAGTCTCGCGACGGGGGGCAAAGATCCCTCTCCTCTTTTTTTTTTTGGTAAGTGTTTGCTACCCGAGAACGCGGCAAACAGGTGTATATTGAAGACCGTTTTCGATTCCACCGCGGTGATGGAGGAACAGGGGGGATGCTAGAAGGATGTGGGTTGCACGTTGCACAGGTAGGAACACGAGCTCACGTTTCTGGAATGGGGGGGATTAAGGACGACCGATTTCACGCGATCCCGGCTCAGTCTGTGGCTTCTCGATTCCGTGCGTGGGTCGACTGACAGGAATTCCTCCATCGATTCCCTCACCCCTAGAGACTTTGACGGAGAAGTCCCTAGGAACGTGGCAAATCCCATCGAAACTTCGATTTCAAACAAACACACATTTCTGTTAAACGTCTTTTGATACTTTTGATGTGTTCTGGTTAAGGCAGGCCTGCCCCATCGGGTGCAAATACCTCCTGAATTTCTGGGACCCGGGCAACAGCCGAGCGCGGGACTGTAAAGTTGCTACACATTGCGAAATTTGTAATAAGAGAACTGCATGAGTGTGCGTCCATGTAGGCTCGTACCACTACTCTTTGCGATTCTGGGCGCCGGGTCAGGAGCCAAGCATGGAGCTATTTCGTTGCTCGGTTTCACGCTCGGCTGTGCTATTCTTTGCTACTATAGAATTATTTATTATGATAAGGAACCCCGGGATGATGCATATGTGTAACAAGCAATAAAATTGAAAATATAGAAACGTATTATACAATTTCACCGAAACATAACATATTTAGAATGTTATTACTATAAAAATAAATAACTTACAAATGTATATAATATGTATGTATATATTTATTAGTATATAATTTTTAACTTTTGCAAATGTGTGTGTATAAATATTGTTCAATAAAATTCTGTTCTTTATCTTTGTAAGTTATTTATTTTTATAGTAATAACATTCTAAATATGTTATGTTTCGGTGAAATTGTATAATACGTTTCTATATTTTCAATTTTATTGCTTGTTACACATATGCATCATCCCGGGGTTCCTTACCATAATAAATAATTCTATAGTAGCAAAGAATAGCACAGCCGAGCGTGAAACTGAGCAACGAAATAGCTCCATGTTTGGCTCCTGACCCGGCGCCCAGAATTGCAAAGAGTAGTGGTACGAGCCTACATGGACGCACACTCATGCAGTTCTCTTATTACAAATTTCGCAATGTGTAGCAACTTTACAGTCCCGCGCTCGGCTGTTGCCCGGGTCCCAGAAATTCAGGAGGTATTTGCACCCGATGGGGCAGGCCTGGGTTAAGGGGTGGATGTTGCTAACCCTTTCGTTATAATTGGGGGTGTAGAAAAAATGGGCATATGTACGTAAATATTCTAAGTATTTTTTTACTGATTTGTCTTCGACCCTTCAGCTATGCTCTATCAAGAAAAATGGACACCCCATTTGTCCCAAATTCCTTAAGTAAGCGATCGATCGATCCACTTGAAGCAACCGCATCGCAAGTACCCACACAGCACCATAACATTGCAGCAACGTCTCTGCAATATTGCGGTGCAAGATTGCAATGTTGCACCATAACATTACAGAGACGTTGCAGGTTCAGTCCTATGTCCGCCTTCGCAATATTGCAGGTGTGTATTTTTGCAAACATGTAGTCCGGCAACGTTCCGGCAATGATTCTGCAACGAAACGGCAATAAAAATGGCCAACGAGAAATTCTAGCAAATCCAGTTAAATGAAACATGCTGTAGAATCTACTCGACGTCATATTTCAAATTTCGTCAAAGTCATAGTTGCTTCAGAATATTGCTGTACTGTTTCTACAATATTTCCACTACAATATTGCACGGCAATATGGAGGCAATTTTGCTGGGTCGTTGCCATTGAAACATTGCACATCGATTTGCGCGCAATATTGCCGAAATATTGTAGGATCGTTGCCAGTGGAACATTGCACGGCAACGTTCTTGCAATATTGCTGCAATATTGTGGGATCGTTGCCAGTGGAACATTGCACGGCAACGTTCTTGCAATATTGCTACAATATTGTGGGATCGTTGCCAGTGGAACATTGCACGGCAACGTCCTTGCAATATTGCCGAAATATTGTAGGATCATTGCCACTCCAATAATTTACGGCAATTTTGCAGCAACGTTCCTACAATATTACAGCAACGTTCCTACAATATTGCAGCAACGTTCCTACAATATTGCAGCAACGTTCCTGCAATACAGCTGCAACGAAGTGTGCTGTATGGGTAGTTCCTCGACTCCTCCCAATGAAGATGCGGGAAAACTCGACATTGGTAGAGATTTTGCGATTTATTTTTTTATAAAAATTGCAAGGATGCGGTTGCTCGAGCCACGTGGCGGTTACAGGTGTGATATCTGTCTGTTTTCTTTTCCAAAACTGTCGCTGCAGAGCGCGGCGAGGCGGGCGGGCACCAGCTGCGCCAACTGCAAGACCGCGACCACCACGCTCTGGCGGAGGAACCAGGCCGGCGAGCCAGTTTGCAACGCGTGCGGCCTCTACTACAAGCTACACAACGTAAGTAATCGATCATACATCCACTCGACGTCAATATTTCCGCTGCACGATCGCCCTCCGACCAAGGAACTTCTTCGAACACCATTGCACCTCCACATATCGCATCAGCGCGTATCCTCCGGAACGCTTCAGGAGCTTAAACGACCACCCTCTCAAAGCACTCGTCCCCAGCTTCCACTTACGCAAAAGTTCAGAGAAGAATGTAGAAATCCAGAACGTAGAGGATGGTCCTTCTTTTGAAGTAGCAGAGGAAGAAATTGTGGTGGGAGGGGTGCAGGATGCAGGGGACACGCAGGAGAGATCCCTTTCCGCGATCTGTGCCACTGGATACAGTGTTTTTGAAAAGGGGGGCGCCGACAAAGCCGGGTATTAAACGGCGGATACGAGATCCGCGTAATAAAAGCTTCCTCCGGATAAATGCTGGAGGCAAAAGGTCGTTCTTTGGCCACCGTCGAAGCCACCGATCGCCGCTTTGCCAAGCACAGAGAATGCAAACCGGGGTTGGTAACAGAATATCGGATTGCCATTGTCGTACACAGCCTCTCGTGCTCCATTGTCGAGCCCCCGACGTGGAACCTAATTCCTCGATCCCGACCCCCCCGTGCTTTCTTCCTCTTCGACAGGAACTAGATTAACAGGGGTGTGTTGCATGTGTGGTCTTCGATTTGGCAACGATTTGTAACGTGGCTGGGGGTTTTCAAACTTTTGCTTCGAAGGTTAGGTGTACCACAAATCTTCAACTTCGGTAAACAATATTATTTGAGACCTAACGCTGGTGAATTTTTATCTGAAACTCGAGGTGGGCATTCTGCGACGCCAGTAGAGCTTCTGGACCTCAAAGGAACATCTTTTTGTATACAAAATTCATTGAACCCTAGCCAATTGGAACCGTAGTTGTCTTCCTAAAACGTTTGGGTGGGCCACTCGAAGTTTGCCGGGGGTGCAGCAGCGCAACCCCTGTTGTGCCAACAATTAGGCCACTTTCTATCTTGCCGGACGTGCGAAGTGTGCCCCAGTGGGGTGGCCCCCTCTGGGCGTGGGGGTGGAGCGTGCTCAACGGCGTGTGACACAGGAAGCGGCGGAAGCGAGCACTGCAGAAGAGTGGAAAAGACAAAGGGGGTGGGGCATGGCGAAAACGGAAATGCTGCGAGTCGACGGGTTTTTCTCAGGAACAATATTTCACCCAGGGACGGCGGTACACGTCGGCCTCCAGCCGAGAACCGCGACGTGGATTTCCGCGAGGCGGAAATCTTTGCTGGAGTACGCGTGGGCGGCGGCCTTAATAGGCGAGAAATGTGTTGTGTCTGCTCCTAGCCGGGGGAATTCTTGCACAGCTTGCTGGAATCACTTGTTCCGTGATTCTTTCCCCGGCTGTGCGTGGGATGTAGCTGGATTTTGATAGAGGTGCATATGCTTCCCTTGGGATTGCGTAGACTTCGATTTGAAGTTCGTTAAGAGCTCGCTTGAGGATTCACTTAGATTAGGTCTCGCATTATTGTAACGAAAGTTTCAGGTAGGTTTAAGATGTGCCTTCCTTTGATAGTAACTCAAATCTAGCTTCGACTTTGACACGATTGGGTCTGCTAGGTTTATGGTAGAGCTGTAGTTATTCGACTATTCGAATATTCGAATTCTCTGCTATTTGACTATTCAAATATTCGAATTCTCTAGTATTCTAATATTCGAAATTATTCCGGATCTTCACTGATATTCGAATACTCGAATTTATTCGAATTCTCTGGTATTCGAATATTCGATATTATTCGAGATCTTCTGTGGTATTCGAATATTCGAAATTATTCGAGATCTTCTCTGGTATTCGAATATTCGAAATTATTCTAATTTTCTAGTATTCGAATATTCGAAATTATTCGAATTCTCTGGTACTCGAAATTATTCGAATTCTCTGGTACTCGAAATTATTCGAATTCTCTGGTACTCGAAATTATTCGAATTCTCTGGTATATTCGAATATTCGAAATTATTCGAATCCTCTGGTATTCGAATACTCGAAATTATTGGAATTCTCTGGTATTCGAATATTCGAAATTATTCGAGTTGTTCTCTGGTATTCGAATATTCGAAATTATTCGAGTTGTTCTCTGGTATTCGAATATTCGAAATGATTCGAATTCTCTGGTATTCGAATATTCGAAATTATTCGAGTTGTTCTCTGATATTCGAATATTCGAAATTATTCGAGTTGTTCTCTGGTATTCGAATATTCGAAATGATTCGAATTCTCTGGTATTCCAATATTCGAAATTATTTGAATTCTCTGGTACTCGAATATTCGAAATTATTCGAATTCTCTGGTATTCGAATATTCGAATATTCATTACAGCCCGAGTTTATGCGTGGTTCGCGATAGGTCCCATTTCATTTCACCATGCATAGATCTCGGTAAGCCGAATATTCGAGTTGGGTCTCGGTTAGGTTGAGCTTTCTCCCAATTTCACCCTCCCCCAAAATCTCGCGCATCTTCGAGAACCTGTCCCCCAACGACCATTAACTAAAAATAATCCCTAACCGCAGCGTGGCGGATCTCAAAATTACCACTATTTCTCTCGAAGCGTGCTCGTTTTTCCCGAGACGCGTACGCGTCTGGCTGCGCTATCTCGATCGCGGGCGCGCGATCTCTCGCATGATCTCGATAAGGAGAGTGAAAAGGGGGGGTGGACGGGAAGAGGCGGACGATTCATTTGCGGCTGGCGCTAATTGGCTCGCGATTTCTCCGTTGAACACTCGTTACGCTCGCTCCCGTCACAGTAGCCCCTCTGTTTCTCTCTCTCCCGTTGTCCCTCCGTGACAACGGGGCCCACTGTCCTCCCCCCTCCCCTCCCCCCAACGAGCTCGCTCCTCGAGCAAATCGTCCGTCTGAATTTACGCGGCTTTTTCTACCCTCCGCCGTCCTTATCAGCCGCTTTATCTCATCGCGATGCGTGCTGCCCGCTGATACGTTTCATTCGCGACTTGCTCGGGGCTCCTGGGTGCGACACGCGCGCGATATCTGGCCCGACGACAGACGCTGGAGCGTTGAAAGCTCGCAATTGGCGTCTGTCATCCACTATCCATCGCCGGCCAACGTCCCGACACCCCCGTCACCTGAAACACCCACCTCCGGTTAGCGGGACTACGTGTTCAGAGGTGTAGCCGGTGATACTCGAAGTAGTAAAGGGGTCGACAAGGTCGCCGGGCTTAATTCGCGTTTTCTCCTGCGGCCGGTGACGTTTATCTGGCTCGATCTGTAGCAGAAGGTGGACAGGGGATGGCGCGCGGCCAGGAACGCCGTGCAACATCCACGCCATGGTGGTTAATGCTGGGCATAAAGGCCAGGCCCAGACACGTTTCCTGGTAATCATTAATTAAGCGTTGGGCGCCCTTCCGCCGCTGAATGCCTAGCGACACGGGACGCCGTACACGCTGCGGGCGGAATAAATTCGGTGGCTGTCGCGAACTTCTCCCTTTGTCAGGCCAGGGGCTAGAGGAAGCCAAGGGGAATGGAACTCTCTGTGCCTTCGATGGCCTAGCAATTTTGTAGAGTTAAGAAGATTGACTTGATCACCACCCATGCAGCACACTTCGTTGCAGCTGTATTGCAGGAAGGTTGCTGCAATATTGCGTTGTTGCAGGTTGCATTGCAATATTGTAGGAACATTCCTGCAAAATTGCCGTGCATTATTGCAGTGGCAATGATCCTACAATATTGCAAGAACGTTGCCGTGCAATGTTCCAGTGGCAATGATCCTACAATATTGCAAGAACGTTGCCGTGCAATGTTCCAGTGGCAATGATCCTACAATATTTCAAGAACGTTGCCGTGCAATGTTCCAGTGGCAATGATCCTATCATATTGCAAGAACGTTGCCGTGCAATGTTCCAGTGGCAATGATCCTACAATATTTCAAGAACGTTGCCGTGCAATGTTCCAGTGGCAATGATCCTACAATATTTCAAGAACGTTGCCGTGCAATGTTCCAGTGGCAATGATCCTACAATATTTCAAGAACGTTGCCGTGCAATGTTCCAGTGGCAATGATCCTACAATATTGCAAGAACGTTGCCGTGCAATGTTCCAGTGGCAATGATCCTACAATATTTCAAGAACGTTGCCGTGCAATGTTCCATTGGCAACGATCCTACAATATTTTTACAATATTGCGCGCAAATCGATGTGCAATGTTTCAGTGGCAATGATCCTACAATATTTCGGCAATATTGCGTGCATATCGATGTGCAATGTTTCAGTGGCAATGACCCAGCAAAATTGCCTACATATTGCCGTGCAATACTATAGTGGAAAGGTTGCAATCTCGCACCGGAATATTTCCGAAGAGTTGCAGGATCATTGCCGGAACGTTGCAGGACTATATGTTTGCAATGCTGCCGCAACATTGCAAAAATACACACCTGCAATATTGCGAAGACGGACATAGGACTGAAATGTTATGGTGCAACATTGCAATGTTGCACCGCAATATTGCTGAGACGTTGCTGCAATGTTATGGTGCTGTGTGGGATCCTGCAGGTTCCTGTGGCGATGCTTCGATACTAGATCGCCCGCGTAACCTCGAAAGTAGTCACACCCACCCCCTTCAATTTGGAAGCTTCTCGAACGTGGAATTCGGAGGTGTCGTTAGAGCTCGGTACACCTACATACCGGTACGCTTTTAAGCAAGTCGACTCCAAAGCGCTCGTCCAAGGTGTAGGGCCCAAGTTCAGACGGGCGTGGGTAAGCGGGCCCGCCAGTGGAATAGGCGACCTTCTTCGCTGACGTTAAGCCGACACGTTACAGTCACTGGCCCCGTCCGAATATCTCTCCTGCCAGAGGGTACCAGCTCGGGATAGTCGATGCCCGAACAATCGGACGATACGACTCGCTTTCGGATTAGTCGAGGGTTCGTGGACTCTTCAAGGCTCCACCTGGGCATTGAAGCGGCCGAGGAGCGAGAAGCCCGGGCGTTGGGAATTAATAGGGATAGTAGTCCAGTTGGAAATATGTAGTTCGGACGGCCGGTGACACGTCATCCTTCATGTACAGCGCGAGACACCTAGTAGCAATTGCGCGGGCTAGCGGACCGGACCGAATTGAAAGATCCCGGATGCTGGTCCGGGCAAAATAAACAAGGTGCTGGTACATGGGATGGAAAAGAAGCAATAAAAAGACGTCGATTGCTACCAAGTATGTAAGGGGGGCCTGGGCCAGAGATCAATCATTTCGAGAGCAGAATCTCAGGCAGTTTCTCTTGTACCTGCCACCACATCGGGGCTACCCCACCTCCCGAGGTTGTCTCGAGATTCGAGATAGATGCCGGACGAGGAAAGAGAAAGGAGGGCGGGGGCGGGAACGAGGGAGGCGCAGAACGACAGATCTGGCGTCGTTAAGATAGAGCAGCCCGATAGCGTCCATGGTTGAACTCGCACACGGGCAGGCTAGTCGAAAATACACGGATTATTCGTGCCCGGCGTCGAGCTACCGGGTGCTCGAAATATGGTAATCGCCGCCCGAAATCCTGCTGCCTGAAGGCAGCACCGTGCCACGGAGAGGTTGCGGAGGTTAAACCATGGATTCCTTCAAGGAAGATGTCCCTGGATGGTCGAGTGGAAAGATTCTAGGATCGAAGCAGAGCAGCTCGGCGAGAAGAATCAGCAGTGGATCCAAGACCTAGCAGCTAAGAACTTGATTTAAACTGGGCCTGATGCATATTAATCGGTATGAAAAATACCTACCCACACAGCACCATAACATTGCAGCAACGTCTCTGCAATATTGCGGTGCAAGATTGCAATGTTGCACCATAACATTGCAGAGACGTTGCAGGTTCAGTCCTATGTCCGCCTTCGCAATATTGCAGGTGTGTATTTTTGCAATGTTGCGGCAGCATTGCAAACATGCAGTCCTGCAACGTTCCGGCAATGATTCTGCAACGAAACGGCAAAATTGTGGCAATGATCCTGTTTGTGGCGATGATATTTCAAATTTCGTCAAAGTCATAGTTGCTTCAGAATATTGCTGTAGGGTAAGCAGGCCAGCAGATGGACAGTTTAGCTGATTACGAAGTTTACATCAAGGTGTTTCTTAGAAATATCTGTCGTATTAAAAAAAAAATCGAAAGCTTTGCACGTAAAAATGTACAAATTTAAAGAAAAAAATAACTGCAAGTAAAAAATTAATGTATTTAAGGATAAAATGATGAAAATTGTATTCATAGCCCTTATCACGAGTAGATGGACAATATGGCTAGCAGATGGACAGTTCAAAACCAATAGATGGACGGGTGTTTGGCTAGACGAATAAAAGACTTATTAGCTATAGTGGTACCTAGATTAAGTTTTTTTTTGTTAAAATATAGTTTATTTCATCAAATCTAAAAAGGTATGGAGTCTTCATTGGCAGAAAACGGTGCAACAGGTTATGGGCCCTGGCCGCAAATAAAGTGAGGTTATCTCTAGCCTAATGTGGCCAGACGTTTCACGCATGAAGTGACTCGCGCATGGTGGCGTAAAATCGTACATACAAATACAATTTTCGCATACAAAAATGTTTTTTTGATAAATATGTTAATGTTTTATAAAATAACAAACGTTTTTTCTACAAAATAAAAATCAATAATATAGATTAAAACTCTAGTTCTTTCAATATTAACGATTAACCAACGATTTGTCCATCTGCTGGGCCCCGTCCAGCTTCTGGCCTGTTTACCCTACTGTTTCTACAATATTTCCACTACAGTATTGCATGGCAATATGTAGGCAATTTTGCTGGGACGTTGCCACTGAAACATTGCACATCGATTTGCGCGCAATTCAATGTTCCATTGGCAACGATCCTACAATATTTCTATCATTGGCAGGATCATTGCCACTCCAATATTGCACGGCAATATTGCAGAAACGTTCCTACAATATTGCAATGCAACCTGCAACACAATATTGCAGCAACGTTCCTGCAATGCAGCTGCAATGAAGTGTGCTGTATAGGTAAACGGGAGCTAAGATAGGCCGAGGTCAACCTAACTCAAGTCTCTCCTTACACAAACCTAACCGTGACCTAAATTACCACTCTGCCACCAAGAGAATTAACCGTCGATAAAGGACTGCGCGTGAAAGAATCGCGCTGGAAAGCCTCCCCTCGGAGCCGCAGGACGCTGAAAGGATGTTGAAGTGCACGCGAGAAACAGGCGCGCCTTCGACGACAAAGTCAGCCGTAATCGGAGACGGTGCTCGTGCGAACGATTCGGGGAAGCACGCTCTCTCCCTGTTCTACCTCCCCCCGCCGTGTATCTTGGTACATTCTTAGATTCCAGCTGGAGGCACCTGAAATGTCGACCTTCTAGCATTACACGGCCCCTCGAGCCGGCCGAACGATGATCATGTCGACGTTTCGGCTCGTGGTTGCCTCTCTCAGAATGTAGCCGGTGTAAAAGCCGGACAAAAGGACGAGCGCCGCGCCGCACCGTCCCGTCGGCGTTCCCAGGATCCGTTGTTCGGACGGATATTGCTACTTTGTCCGGTATTCGATACGAAATCGGTTTCGTGACGAGTATCGAGTATCGGGGGAGGGCCTTCAGAGCTGCTACACGGAAAAATCGGCAACTGGGAGTCCTTGGTTCCCCTTTTCGGTAACCTCGCAACCGAAGCAAATTCGCGCGGTAGCTGGATCAAAGTCACGGGGGAGATTTAAATTTAAAACGACAAAGTGGTCGAGGGCTGGGACGACGGCCGAGCTGGGGGAATTTCTGACCGGGCACAGAGACACCCTGTCTTCCGCGATATGGATCTCGATCGTGGAGCATCGTCTGATGCGCTGCTGAGGGCTCGCGTTTACACGCGGCGCTTAGAAATGCGTGTGCCTCGCGACACCACCGATTCACCGATAAGGGGAATAATTTTAGGACCCAACTGCTTGGTGGGGATTGGAGGTAACGGCGCGTGGTTCTGGCGTTGTTTTCTGCGGGATTTCGGCGGAGAAGAAAGTAGCTTGCGACCGTGGATGGGATTTGAATAATCCTCCAAGGTTCTCACACTTCCTTTTTATATGGTACGCCGATCACGACCGCACAGTTAAAGCTGCAGATAAATCACGGTTCGATCCAGCGATGCGTCACGGATCGCGAGGGCCTCGTTCGTCTGTTCGTCGAACAGGCGGCACCGGGTGCCTTGCGAGGAAGTTGTAAAATCGCGCTACGGAGAAGAAACGTAAAGGCCCGCTCGCGACAATTGATATGCCCCTGGCGAGCCGCTGTACGAGACATTCCGCCACCACTCTGCGAGCCTCCGAGTTAGGAAGCTTCCCGTGGCCCCTGGTCTTCTCAATCCATTCAACTAAGTAGGACTTTGTCTTATAAAAATGTTGATCGTCTTCGCTTAAGGGGACTGGGCAGTCGTTTTTAGTGAGAAAGGGACTCTGTATTTATTTGCAAAAAAATGAAAGCAAATCCAGATGTATCCTTTTACCCAATGTTTGTTACTACCATACAGATTGAACAAAAATTGGTAAGAATATGTACTTCAAAAATGGCGCTGCAGACGTGTAAACATTTTAACGTTTTTCCGTCGTTTTCCCTTAATATCGGTTTTAAAATGAAATGCAATCGGATTTCAAAGGAGTGATTCTTGTTTTTTGGATTCATAATTTCCGACCAAACCTATAAAAACAAAAATTAAATCAAAGTTATGCAATTGGTGGCTGAAAAACGGCAATTTTTTCGAGAAAAAGTTCTTGTTTGTGCGCTACTAGAATCCGGTGACTTTTTAATTTTTTTATGAAAATCTCGAATTTTTACAGACCATATCAGAGGTTTAGTCGGAAATGGCAGATGTTTTACACATCCTGTAATTTTTTTCATGTTGATCCGAACCTCCATTCGTTCGCAATGAGGAAAAAAAGAAGAGGAAAAAATATTCGAAAAAAAACGCGTTTAAAGTTTTTGGGCAAAGGCGACGCTATAGGTTGCCGCTTGACATTTTTAGTTGCCAAATCTACAATTTTGCGAATTTTATTATAAACCAATCGGAATTTTATTCAGAAAGGATAGTACTTTCGGAAAATGCAATAAAAAAATCGATATTTCGACTGCCTAGTCCCCTTAATTAAGGGGTTTTACACATATTTTTATAGAACTTTTTGCACTTAAAAGAGCAACATTTAATAATTTTTTGTAGAAAAATACTTACGTTTATAATAAAATAACCACCAACATCCAAAACGCCTTTTTAAAAATTTGAATTTACGGGGAGCAGTGCCATTCGGATCCAGATTATCTAAAATCAAAAAGCTAAGCAGATTTCTTTAGCATATTAATGTATCCTCTGATTAACGGAGGAAACTTCCAAAATATTAATTCAACACAAAATGGCAGCCATTCAAAGTTGAAATCCTGATTTCCTCCTGCAAAAATCGCGCGAAAAACATCATCCCTCCACTTGCCGCGATTCCTAACGGGCAGCGCACCTGCACTTAGCTGAAATCTGTTCAATTATTCTCATCCCGATTCGAGCACCTCGGTCCCAGGAACTGTCCCCGTCGATTGTGATTCAAGTACCAGCGGGAAAATTCGAACGAACGCGGTTTGTCTCCAATCTTTCATTCATTGACCCCACCTGGCGATTCGCGTCGCGGCCCGGCAATTTCGTATGCGATCGGTGTGCGGTTGCATCGTGTGTGACCACATCAATCTGCATTCGAATCCCCCGAACGTACCCATCTTGCCCTCCCCTGAAATTCGTTCTCTATCCCTCCGGCCGGTTCTGTTTGCACCTCGCACAGTTTCGGACACCAGCCGAGGACTTAACCGTCCCCTGGCTTCCTATTAAAGCCGCTCGTATTGTATTCAAATTGGTTGGAGCTTTCGTATCTGCCTCCGCTGCCCCGTCCTCCGTCGCGTACCTCGACTTCACTCATTAAGGTTCATCCGTCCACTTGGTAAAATACTGCGTTTTCGCGTGACGTCGACGGGCAGCGGTCTCTCGGTTCCAGGAAAACACTGGCAACCAGTCGATCTCGGGGCATCAATGGAACAGCGCTCGAGCCTCTCCTTGCCTCAATGGACGGAGGATAGAGGGAGGAAGTTCTATTAGGCGTGTATGATGCGTGTTTAATAATCCTTTGTTTATTCATGGGCCGCTGCATCGGCTGTGATTCACGGTGCATCTCGGCGACCCAACCTGAATGCCAAATCGCGCTGAGAATATTCCTGGTGGTAGTCTTCATTTGCGCGTTCATGTAACCCGGTTAGGTGTGCTTCTAGATAAACAAGGATTCTTCGATATTTCGAGACGTTGAGAAATATTGCGGGAATATAGAGATGAATCTGACCGAGATGTATCCTGAATTAACTTTCATTTTATTTGGATATTTATAAATTATTATTATTATTTACGGGAAAATCCATTAGAGTACGACGAATGAACAGATATGCGCAGTAATTACTATAAAATAATATAAAATAAAATAAAATAAAGTAAAATGTCAAACAGAAAAACAGTAGACTAAACTAGGGTAATTGTGGGAGAGTTGCCGCACCTTACTCAAAATTGTTATCATGTCTAAAGTTTGCAATGAAAATTTTTTCTAAGGATACATATTATTAGTTGAACATCTTGCCTTCTACTAGCATTAAAGAAAATCAAAATTTTAATATTTATCACAGTTACAAAATTTAAACTAAAAACATCTTTTTTTAGGAGAGATGCCGCAGATGTGGGAGTGGTGCCGTATTTCGGAAAACGTTTAATTTTCAATTTAAACTTATTAAATTTAGCTTTTTATTTAAAAAAGTAGTAAAAGCAAAGTAAAATGAAGCATTTTTTAATTTATGCAGTTATAAAATACAATACAATTGGAAACATAAATAGGTGCAGATACCTATTATTTCTACTTTTTTAAATTTAATTGTCTTTTATTCTTCCTTCCGCATTCATTACACATAAAATAAAAATAAAATGTGAGAAAAGAGAAAAAGCCCACAAATATGTTTGGATTATCAGATTTGTCGCAAAGAAATAAATAATTTGACTTGAGATATCACGGTATCTATTTTGAAACACTTTTTTTATTTTTAACATCAAAAATATCATTCAGTCGACTTAGGTACCTTCCGATACAGTATGGTATCAATCCCGCATAAAAGTGCGAGACGGGAGAGACGCCGCACTTTCGTATTTCCAAGTGGTATGTCCAATGTGACCTATTCTGACTGAGAAATATTCCACAGAGTTTCTTTAACGTATTACAAAAATTATATCACGATAAACTATGAATTTTTAACTACCACGATAGCAAAAATAAACTTGACGTATAACTATTGAGGCAAAGTGCGGTAGGCTTACCTAAAAAAATAGCAAAATCTTTAAAAGTAATGATGGAATCACGTTCTCGCTTATTAATAATAACCAAAACTAACAGCCTAAAGCAAATAAAATCGACAGTGTTGTATTTTATTACCGACTACCCTGAAATGCCGAAGGTGGGGCGTCTCTCCCAGTGCGGTATCTCTCCCGCAATTACCCTACCCTCAAAGACTTGGGTAGGAGTAATCTGGTAAATCGAATCGGAAGGAATTTTATCCCAGACAAACTAGCATTCTCCCTAGCAAGTAGGAATATTCCCAATAGCTCGAACGTCTCCAGAAGTGGTGTTTTCTTTTCAAGCAGCTCCGTTCAGGACCAATTATGCGTCCCTTGTATAAGTGTGCACGGATGCGCGCTCGCCGCGTGCAATACTTAAGTACGAAATAACTAGGTATGCAAGTGTGGTGTGCTGCATCGCAGCGGCGGGGAGCGGGGAGGGAGGGAGGAAATGCGATGAGAAGGAGGTGGGAGGAGGTGGAGGCGCGCTTTGTAGTTGCCGCGACGTGACGCAACTGCCAACTTAAGGAAAAGGTTCCTGGTATTGCGGGATACGCGGACAAGCCGCTGGAGGTGGCGGTGGAGGCATCATCCTCCCTCGTCCTTCTCCCCCAGCTCCCCCCGAGCCGCTGTTCCTTTCTTACTCGTCCTCTTCCTCCCTGCTGCCACCCAAGCCAACGTCCAGACGGTCAACGACACTTTTCGGAATTACGCAATTGCCCGAATTTGCCGAATTACTCGGCCCCCCACAACTCCACTCGATATTCTTCTGCATGGCACTTGAATGCTGGAAGAAAGTGCTCCCTGATTCTGTTAGAACGATGGTGCTCTAGACACATAACGAACAAGGTGCGAATTTTGTTACCTGTGTTGCGAAAATTAGAACGGGTTTGGTTCCAGCTAGGGTAAAGGACCCAATTACTGCCAGCCAACCCAATTACTGCCACCTCAAGCTATTTTACTTAAACATTTATTTAATCGTTATTTTAAGTAAAATAGCTTAAGGTGACAGTAATTGGGTTGACTGGTAAAGGACCTAATTACTGGCAGCCAACCCAATTACTGCCACCTTAAGCTATTTCAGTTAAACGTTTATTTATTCGTTATTTTAAGTAAAATAACTTAAGGTGACAGTAATTGGGTTGACTGGTAAAGGACCTAATTACTGACAGCCAACCCAATTACTGTCACCTCAAGCTATTTTACTTAAACGTTTATTTATTCGTTATTTTAAGTAAAATAACTTAAGGTGACAGTAATTGGGTCCTTTACCCTAGGTCTCGAATTAAATCCACGCATTACCACTCAATTGTGTTTGAGCTAGGTTTTAGTTGAATCCCCATAAAATGTTGTACTCTCCTCGCAACGTCTGTGCAACGATGTCGAAACGAGTGAAGCCGTGTTCCATTGTATTCCCAAGAAAATATCGTACACTTCACAAGAGGGAATGCGGCGTAATGGTTGTCAGAGCGGGGACGGTGACGTATGGCGTCGAAAATTGCCCTGTCGATTTGTTAATTGCACCGGCGCTCGTAGACTACCAAGAATCTGAGGGATTCCTTAATTGCGCTGTGTCTGGACGGCGTACAAAAATAACGCCATCGTGTTTCTCCATCGTGAGAGAAAAACTCCCCTCTGGAAAACCCTTGGATTTCCATAGAGCAGGAGACTGCAATTTTTACTTTCTAACAAACCCATTTACATGCAAATTGGCGACAGGTCTGGTGTATAATCATCGTGCAACAAATGCAAACCTCTTAATTACACCCGCCAAGTGTAATTATCTAACGCTGCACACACGATGGGAATAGCCTAGCCCGTTCCACTTGCAAACTTCAACTTAATAGACTCATTTTTATCGTCCAACTTAACTCTCCTCCAACAAACTCACTGAAGCGTCTCCTTACAATCAAACCCACCCCCATTTCCCCGAATGCCTCCCGTTAGATTTACTGTTCAACTCAACGAATTGTTGGCTCCGACTTTTGCAGGTGAACCGGCCGCTCACGATGAAGAAGGAGGGCATTCAGACGAGGAACAGGAAGCTCTCGTCCAAGAGCAAGAAGAAGAAGGCTGGCGGCTGCCTGGGCCTCGGTGGTGTCATGGGAGATATGATCAAGGCCAGTGGTCATCTCGACCTCGATAACAAGCCTTTCCATTCTGGGTTCGGATCGCCAATGGGTAAGTTCAGTCTCCTTAACAACTTGGAAATATTTGAATCAGCTTATCTCGAGCCCCTGTCGCTCTGAGTAGCTACCGCGTCCCAGTTGCGCGCCACTCGGGGCGTCGTCGCAGTCCCTACTCGCTATAGAGTCGCCGTTGCTGGGGAAAGATTAAAGGGGAATGCCGGGTTGATTGTGCTTGCAGGTACGTCGCAGCATCATCACACGATGCATCCGGCGATGCAGCATTACATGTATCACACGGGTGTCGGCGTGGCCGGAGGTCTTCATCAAGGATTTGCGCCACCAGCGCCGCCCCCCATCCACCCGCACTCGCACTCGCATTCCCATTCTCATCACATGACGAGTCTTCAGGGTCTCCAGCTGGCCGCCACGACGAACGCAATGGTGAGTGCACGGGATCGTTTCCGTCCAATACGCTCCTCCCTTTGGAGGAGCCGATAAGCCTGTCGTTCTTTAATTCAACGTGTCACGATAAACCTGGAGAAAGCACGCCGCGCGAGCCTCACGACCTTCCCAAGGTTCATTTCTGATCATGATTGATGGAGCGCCGCGTTCAACAGCCCCGATTTAGAGATACACCGGGCGAATCTTTCGCGATGTTTCCTTCGCATGCTGAACAGCTTAAGGCTTAATTTTCGAGCGGCGGGGAATTGATGTATCATCAGCAGCTTCGTGAACGTATCCTGGGTTTTTTTTAGGAACGGATTGATTTATCACTCGGTGGAATTGCCAAAAGTGGAAATTAGTTGAAAGACCTAACGCTGGGCTTAGAATTAATCGCGACGCAAATATCCAGCGCCTGACCCAACATTAAACGCAACCCATACAGCACACTTCGTTGCAGCTGTATTGCAGGAACGTTGCTGCAATATTGCGTTGTTGCAGGTTGCATTGCAATATTGTAGGAACGTTCCTGCAATATTGCCGTGCATTATTGCAGTGGCAATGATCCTACAATAGTGCTGCAATATTGCAGTGCATTATTGCAGTGGCAATGATCCTACAATATTGCAGCAATATTGCAGTGCATTATTGCAGCAATATTGCAGTGCATTATTGCAGTGGCAATGATCCTACAATATTGCAGCAATAATGCAGTGGCAATGATCCTACAATATTACAGCAATATTGCAGTGGCAATGATCCTACAATATTGCAGTGGCAACGATCCTACAATATTGCAGCAATATTGCAGTGGCAATGGTCCTACAATATTGCAGCAAAATTGCAGTGGCAATGATCCTACAATATTGCAGCAATATTGCAGTGGCAATGATCCTACAATATTGTAGCAATATTGCAAGAACGTTACCGTGCAATATTCCATTGGCAACGATCCCACAATATTTCTGCAATATTGCGCGCAAATCGATGTGCAATGTTTCAGTGGCAACGACCCAGCAAAATTGCCTATACATTGTCGTGCAATACTGTAGTGGAAAGATTGCAATCTCACACTGCAATATTTCTGAAGAGTTGCAGGATCATTGCCACAATTTTGCCGTTTCGTTGCAGAATCATTGCCGGAACGTTGCAGGACTACATGTTTGCAATGCTGCCGCAACATTGCAAAAATACACACCTGCAATATTGCGAAGGCGGACATAGAGCTGAACCTGCAACGTCTCTGCAATGTTATGATGCAACATCGCAATATTGCAGAGACGTTGCTGCAATGTTATGGCGCTGTGTGGGAAGTCGACCTCCACTCGACAGAGACCTAAACCCTCTTTTCACCCAACTTACAGGCACCAAGCCCTCCCACCCTTAATTCCAAACCACCGTTCAGAAAATCACGAACGTTTGGAACGCCGAGACATGGAATCTGTTTCTCTGATTTCAGACCGGTTGGCGATCGGAGTACACATGAATCGCGAGTGACCAGCAGTTCAGGACGCAGCCCACCACTCTCGTTCTAACGTAATGAAGTCAGAGCTCCTCTCTTTCTCTTCCCGCGAAGAACAACGAGAGACGTTCGAGAGCAGGGATCACGTAAAACACAAAAATACCACAATTTTCCATTCTTCCTTCTTCTGTCTCTCCACCTCTCTCTCTCTCTTTCTCTATCCACTTTCCCCTATTCTCTATTCCTGTTCTTGCGGTCTCGCGTCGCTGTAAATATGTAAAGTTCTCAAACGTAGGGCCATCGAGCCCAGGCCCCAAGTACAAACGAAGTCAGCTAACTTGTATCGAGTCTTATTAATATACGCGCTGTACATAAACACTATACACGGTAAAAATGCAAGAATTTATATCACGTGCGTGGATGCGTGGTGATGGGGAGCAATATATCCCTATAGTTGGTCGCGGAAAACCCCTCTGCAGTTTCATCGAGGGGGGCAGGGCTTCGAAGACGATTCCTTCGAGGCGGCCGAAACGTTTCCAAGGTTTTTAGCAAAATTTCGATCGCCGGGGGAAAAGCGCCCCTTGGAAACATAACGCGCGCAGCGGATCAGAATCGAGAGCGGTTTCCCCTGCAGGGTTCGCGAGTTTCATCCGGGTTCCTTATACAAAATTCAGAAAGGGTATGAAACCCTCGCCAATCGGAATCGATCTTCGAACGCCAATGAACGTCGTAGCGTTAAGTGTGTATCTAAGGAGGATCGAGAGACATCGTGCAATTTTAAAAATCTTTTATTAACGAGAATTTATAATTCCGCGAGGGGGCCGATTGGACTTCGACGTATCCACATCTTTTTCCCCTCGGTTTCTCTTCCTCTTTTACTGTCACACCTCCCTTAGCATAGTCAAACGGATGTTCCTCCGTCGCGTTTCGGGCAAAACGAACGGGCGCAAGAGCGCGCGTTTTTAAATTTTATACACCACATTTGCGATTAGTTCTCTCCCAGACTTGGCTCTCCGTTCGTTCTGCGCCGAGCGCGGCGGAAGGGGAGATCCTTTACTTTCAGAATTTTCGAGAGCGAAGGAAATTGTCGACGTCCAATCGGCGCCCACGCGATCGTGTGTCGTACCGGTTAGCGAATAGCGAGCGAGGCGAACGGGGTGGAATGACACTCGCGAATTAATCGTAAAGCAAAACCACGTAGAGTAAATCCGTAAATCGTATGGAATTTCCGGTGATCCGGATCGAGTCGATCCTGTCCTGTCGTGGCTTCGAAATCGATCGTTGCTTTAACCGAGTGAGAGCAAAAAGGAGAAAACTACGAAATCAAAAACTAATTCGCAAGAGACGAAACAGACAGGGACAGACACGAGAGAAGGAGCAAGCCAGGAACGTATAATGAAAAAAAACATGCACACACAGAGAAAGGAAAAAACTGATGAACAAAAACGAGTTGTAAATTTTGTATCTTCGAGATTGTGTACCGTTATTGTAATAATAGTATATATATATAAATATAAATATTATAAATAAACAAATCTATATATATATATGAAGATGAATATAAATATATATATATAAATATAAATATTATAAATATTATAAATATTATTGTAAAATTGCCGTGCAACCGTGTTGTGGTTCCGGCAAAAGGCGTAAAAGAGAGAGAGGAGTAAAAGTGATTGTGCATAAATTAGCGGTTAATTGCGCATCGTAAGATTTGCATCTAGATAGTCAAGCGATGGTAATTAAAACGATTTATCGCGAGCGAAAAGGTTAATAGCCGTAAATGACGATTATCATTATTATTCTTATTACCCTATTATCGTCGTCGCCGATCGGCAGTGCGCGCGCGCGCGCACACACACACGCGCCGATTTATTCATTAATCGTTCTAATTAATTAATTAATCGCGAATGGACTCGGGCGCGATCGTTGACACGAGTCGAAGACCACATTGTGATCCTTTCTTTTTGTCGATCTACTAGGGTGCGTTTTAAGGGTAGCACGAGTTCAAAATGTGTGTGTGGGGGAGGGAATCGAGTGGAAAATCGAAGGGGGAGGGGCTGCGAATTATTAGAGAGTGGGTTCGATTCGATCTTCTGTTTTGGATGGTTCGGATTATATTTTGAGATATAATTATTGTTGTTCGAGGGATATTGATGGGAGGAAAATGAAATTTTGGTAGGAAATTTAGTTTTGGAAAGTAAATAAATTTTATTTTAGTTGTGAAGATTGAATTCGTGGATGGAAAAGTGGAATTCCTTTGGTAGAGGATTCGATTCTTCTACAGTAGGTACATTCTTGCTAATGAAAATCGTGAGTGGTGCAAAATTTCATTTTTTTCTTGAAACATTTCTGTGAAAGCAAGATCCAATTTTGGGAAATATCATTTTTGGTGGAGGTAAGTCCCACTTTTCTCGTGTGGAATTGCTGTGGAATGAAAAACCCATGGCATTCTGAAACATCCCTATCGCCAAAACCTCTTTTTCCACTCGCAAATTTGGAATTCCCCTGAAAATTCAAACCCCCAAAACTTTGCCTTCCCACCTATCAAATTTTTTTCCCAAAAAAAAACTAACTAAATCTTCCTCCCAACATCAACTCCCCTTCCCAAAACCCTTAAATACATTTACCAAAATCGAAAACCAAGCTCCTAACACCAATTCCCAATCGGTCCCCCAAAATTCTTTCCAACCCCAAAAAGCCAAAAAAGTAGTCGCCACTCGATTACCAGCACAGAAGATCGTCGATCCACGCCAGCGAAGCCTCTCCCCATCGATAATCCAGTCCCCCGCGATCGTCTCGTGCATATAACCGGGGAACCGCGAAAGGGGCGAGGGGTGGAGGTCAGCAGCGTCGCGATTTTCCAGAAAAAAGACTGAAAAGCAACGGGAAGGGGACGACGTGGCACGGTCTGCCCTGGTGGACGTCTCCTGGTGGAAAAATCGAAAATTCACGGAGGGGCCGCCCCCCTTTTCGCGATTCGAGTAGTCCGAGTGGGACAGGGACGAGCGGATGAAGCAGCGAACAGACGGGGGAGGTTATTCTAATAATAGTATTACTAGGGAGTAGCGTGTAGACTGTATAAAAACCACGTGGAACACAGACACACATACACGAAAACACACACACACAGAAACAGACGCATAACGATTTCTAAGGGAGTAAGAGGAAGGGCGAAATTGGGCGGACGTAAGAGAAAGAAACGAAGGTGGTATCGACGGAGCCAATTTCGTGGCGATATTATTTCGAATGTAAAAAGCGACATTGTAAGATATCGTTGTAAAAAAAGGTTTTAACTTAAAATAAATTAAATGATAATTCACGCATAATCCACCAACATCTTCATTTTCTGTATCACACCTTTTCCTCGTGACTATCCACGGACGAAGATAAATTCCTCTGGGGGGCCTTTAAAAATTTTTAGAGCCCCCCTCCCGCCAAGGATTCCTCTGGCGGAATTCGTGGATTCTCCACTGGTAGTCCCGTAATTGCCAATAATCTTCGATCCCTTGATCGACGCGCTAGAGAGGGGGAACTACGCCCGACGGTCCCTTATTAATTAACCAGGCGAGACTTAATTAAGCCTTATCGCTCGGTACGAGGTGTTTACATGTAAATCAAACGCCGTCCAGCCAGATAACTCTGTGGCGGCTTTGGCGAAAGCAAATAAATTCCGTCGTGCCTGGCAGATAGCTATCGATATGTCCGGTCGACTGTGGAGGGAGCCCCCCCCCTCGAGCGCGAAATCGTAGGGTAAACGGATCGGAAACGAGCCAGAGGCAGCAGGCGTGATCGGGACGGTAAGCAAATAGCACGACGAAGGTGCTGGATCATTCGCGTACGATTTTCGTCGGGAAAATTCAAAGGGAGTTTATATGTATTGATGGTTCGTTTAATTGGAGTCATGGAAATTTTCTTTTCGGTTACCATGGATTTGATTGGATAAGTGTGTGGATGGGAATGTTGAGGATTATTTGCAGACATTCTGGGGGAAGGGAGTCAGTATTCCGCTGGCTGTTGAGGGAGAAGGACGTATCGCTCGGAGCAGCAGCTGCGAGTAGAGGATGCGTAGGGATGGTCGGACAGGTGAACTGATCTGGCTATGAATGAAGATACACTTTTTAATTGGGTGCAAGTGTATTTATTCGGAATAATAAGTTTACAGGAAATATATAATATTTTTAGATGGTATATGTTGAGTAGTTTTATTGTAATTTGTTTATTATTTATGTTCCTAGTCTTCCGTATATATTTCTTCCACATTTCGCACTCTACAGTTTTTGAATATGTGAAATTTGTATTTGACACTTCACAATTCATATATAAACTTCAGAAAATTCTTCCACTGCTCTCAACTCAGTAATTAGTCATCTTACAATCGTGCACAATGTGGTAAGTATTCAGGTAAGTTACTCAACGCCCAGGGAAAACGCAACAAAGGTGCAAAGGACAAATAGTGGAACATGCAGAAAAACAAAAATCGCTTCTTTCGAATTACATTACACGACTCTTCCACTTGCCAGAGAGATAGGCTCTCTCTATAGGCTACTTTTCTCTTCCAGGTGCGACAACTCAAAAATACTCAGTTCTGAACTTCATGGCACGATTCCTGCACCTGCAAAACTACACCTACAAAACTGACTTTCAAAACTGAAATTTAGGATACCTCTTCCCGCATCATGTTCTCCTGATACATTGGTCCAAAATCTGGCGAAAATTTCAGAACGGTTTAAAATTGAGCTTCGTAATAGGATAACATGACGTCGAAGAAGGTAGCATTAAGTAATGTCTTCAGAGGGAGAATCGAAGATGCCTTCGAAACTGAAATTCGGAATACCTCTTTCCGCTTGATATTCTCCTGATACATTCGTAAAAATTTAGCAAAAAATTTCCGAACGCACAAAATTCGGGCTGTGTAATAGGATAACATGACGTCGAAGGAGGTGGCACTAAGTATCGTCTCCGGAAAGCAAATCGAAGACGGAGAACTATTTAACGCGGTTTTCTCGAAACTGAAATTTGGCATATCTCTTCCTGCATCATGTTCTCCGGATATATTGATCTAAAATCTGGCGGAAATTTTCAGAACGTTCTAAAATTGAGCTTCATAACAGGATAACATGATGTCGAAGCAAGTGGCACTAAGTAATGTCTTCGGGGAGAGAATCGTAGGCGGAGAACTATTTAACGCAGAAACGCATATTTTTCGAAAGTCTTTCGAAGCTGAAATTTAGGATACCTCTTTCCGCTTCATGTTCTCCTGATACATTGGCCAAAATCAATTTGCGCTATTGCAATTGTACACGATCGGTAAAGCGACTATTCCTTAAGTTCAGAGCAGTGCATAAGTACTCTGAAGTGTCGTGTATGATGTGTGAAGTGTGAAGTGTGACGTGCGAAGTGTGAAACGTGAAGTATAAACTATAATATACCTGTAAAAGCGATTGAGGAAAATTTGCTGTCGTCGAAATCGAAAGAAAAGTAGGCGATGTAGAACAAAATTTAAGGAAAGGCGAGGATAACCAAAAGGTGGAGTCTTTATCGCAAGCAGTACTTTTAGTTTCTTTCTTTTTATTTCAATAAAAACGCAATTGAACGTACATATTTTTTTTGTAAATCGCTCGGCAGGTTTTCAAAAACACACCTTCCATGCAGGTGTTGAAAAAAGTATCGTGCGTGACAAGGGAGAGACGCGATTTTGCCTCGCGTGAAGAATTGCCCTCGCTGCGCTCGGGCAGCAAACTTCGCGCTCATCAAAATTGCTTTCTTCTTTCCCTTGTCACGCAATGCACTATTTACTTTTCAAATTTTGAACGTTTAAATCCTTCTCGAACACTTTTTATTTATGAAGGCGAAACAATAATTGTCATTTTTATTTTTGAGGGCTATTTTTTTAAACATTTAAGGGGGCATATACCGAAATACACCAAAAAGTTACATTTTTTTCCATATTTTCCGTGTTTAATATATCATAAATGTTTCTTGGAAATTTGGGGCCGAAATTCGCAAAAATATTGAAGATAATGACATCAACGCGAGATATTCAATTGTAATTTTCTCGAAAACATGATTTTCAAACATGTTACCCACTATTACTCGAAAACAAATTTTGAATGGCTATATAACACACTATTATTCAGTTTTTTAACAGTCCAAATTTTGTGTTTGATTCATAGTTTCTTTTTTATTGCTTAAAAGGTGCAACATTTCATGTCCGATATTTTTTTTAAATTTTGAAAATTGAAATATATCTCGAATATTTCTTATTTATGAAGACTAATAAGCGACCAATAAGCATATTTCACTTTTAATCTCTATATCTTCGATATTTTTGCGAATTTCGGCCCGTAATCTTCATGAAACATTCATGACGTATCAAACACTAAAAATATGGAAACAAAAATTTCTCATTTTGGCATACCTCGGTATATGACACGCCTTAAATGTTTAAAAGATATTTTAAATGTTTTTCTTCACCTTCATAAATAAAAATTATTCGAGAAGAATTTAAATTAAACTTCCAAAATTTGAAAAATAAAAAATACTTTTTATTAGTTTTTCGGACTTTTTTCGAAAACCGTTTGTCGCGCGAGAAAAAGCAACACAACATAAAATATGCTTCTTGGCTGGATCTACAACTTTTGTTTGACATATTTTTTAATGTAATCAATAACTTGGAGGATATTATATAAAATCGAATTTGTGAGCTGTTAAATAATTTCCCGATATCCGGTCGGGCTCAAACTTTACACAGACTTTTCTATTATTATTGGAAACTAGGGCTGGGACTATTCGAATAATTTAATATTCGAATATTTTACAAGTGTTCGAATGCTACGAATAAGCTTCGAATATTTGAGTATTCAATTGTTATTATTCGAATACTATTCGAATACAGATATATTCGAATACTGATGTATTCGAATAGTATGGTGTGAAGTGGGTCAAAATTAGCTTACAATATTTCACCCTGACAAATGAACCTCAACAACTTGATTTATAATTCACACCATACTATTCGAATACACCAGTATTCGAATACTCAAATATTCGAATAGTACTCGAATACTTGGATATTCGAATTATATTCGCCAAATAATTGAACAACTGAAGTATTCGAATATTCGAATACCAAATAATTCGACAAATAGTCCCAGCTCTATTGGAAACTATTCCGGGGAGTAGCGCGAAGAAAATCTGGAAAAAATGTCACCAAGAGTAAATATAAGAACCACGCTACACAGTGCATACCCACGGAAGAACGATTCTCGAAATACGCAATGGAGAACTGTTGCCACGAGCACACGTTGCAGAGGGCGAAGGCGGGGAGTGGGGAACGTTCCTGGTGGCAGGGGCTCGTTTCACGGCGAATTAAATCTCGATAGATTCGAGAGCAGAGGAGGTGGAAGTTTAAGTCGCTGCAGCTGGCTAGCAAATGGCTGTTGAGGAAATCGCTGGCTGGATTCACTAGACGCCACGAGGGTGTGTGTGGGGTAGCAGCGAGATCGAAAAGAAGAGCCATGGATAATCGTGTTTCTCCGGGGAAAGATGTATGTTTCCTATAAAAGTGACCGGGATTTCGCGTAATCCCGTTTCCAGGTCCAAGGGCTTCTCACGAGGACTCCTCTCCCGAATGATCTTCCAAACCCGGCTACACTCGAAGTCAACAAGCTTTTCACTTTTACCTCTGGTGGCTCGCCGCAGCTGTCACTCCATGGGATTCCTGCGGGAATAGAGAAGATTAATTCTACCACTGTCGGAGAAAGCGGATGAGGTGGATGAGTTGCGGTGGATGATGCAAGTGATCGAGGGAGAATACTAGCTTCGGGACGAAAAGGGACGCGGAGTTTTGTACTGTTTGCTCTAAGAATTACACTTACCTCAAACGTAGCCTGAATGACAAAATAAATTGTCAAAATTGAGAAATTATCGAATGATTTTATTCGAACCTAACTATACCTAACATTAATCAACCTGAAGAAGGAAGAGATTTAGTTGCAATTTAGTCGAAACAAAAAGGACAGTTGCAACCTACCCAGACATTGCAAGAGACTCAGCTAACTGAAGGGACAGCGTCCGACAAGTGGGCCACCCTTGATCCCAAAGATTTTATAACCCGAAGAGAATCAGCCACGCGTCGCTGATCCTGACGCTAGTTTCCACGTCGCTTCGCAAACGTGACGTATCGAGGCAATCCCGGCGACTTATCCCTGGTGCCAAGAAGCGGCCCGAAACGCGGGAAAAGTCAACTGAATCGAGGCTCAAAAGCAGCCTGTCCAACGGACGCCCAATAATCTCTCTTGTGTATCCCGCCGCGTGGGTCAAGCACGAGGGGTCAGTCTCACGTCGAGTGTGAAACTGAGGGATTTCGAGGCCGTCCGGGACAAATGAGAAACGTGAAATCAATCGGTAGGATTTGCTGGCCGACCCAGGCGAGGTCAGCCGTCCCTCCATTCGCATATCGAACGCCAAATCCGCGTGACTGCTGCAACCTATCGCACTTTTAGGAACCATCGACTTCCACTTTCAAATTATAGGCAACAGACACGTACGAGTCAAGTATCTAGACCTCAGAACCAGTTACACATACAGCACACTTTGTTGCAACTGTATTTCAGGAACGTTGCTGCAATATTGCGTTGTTGCAGGTTGCATTGCAATATTGTAAGAACGTTGCCGTGCAATGTTCCATTGGCAACGATCCTACAATATTGCGGCAATATTGCAAGAACACTGCCGTGCAATGTTCCAGTGGCAACGATCCTACAATATTTCGGTAATATTGCGCGCACATATTGCCGTGCAATACTGTAGTGGAAATATTGTAGAAATAGTACAGCAATATTCTGAAACAACTATGACTTTGACCAAATTTGAAATATGACGTCGAGTAGATTCTACAGCATGTTTCATTTAACTGGATATGCTAGAATTTCTCGTTGACCGTTGAAGATATGAAAATAGTATTATTGTGAGAGTTGTTTGTACATGAATTTAAATTATAGAAGAGATAATGATTTTCCTGATAGAGACAAAAATGTTTTTTGTTTATGTTGGTATCTGCGATGCTTGCGCTCTGCGGCTGCGTCTATCATTGTAAAGCGCAAGGAAAAGAACGTTGGATTAAAAGTCGTTTTGTACACTTATATTAATATATATATTCTAATAGTACGAACCGTATGGTATTATTGATTATCAACCTGCAAACGAACAACATAAATACTATATATTTTAATGTGTGAAATGTTATTATTATTATTAAACGTGTTTATATTGCACAAACACGTAGGGTAGATGTCCCTATTACTGTCAGTGTCCCTATTACTGCCAGTTTATTTATTTTAATTTGTTAAAATGTAACGTAGAAAGAATAGTGTACAACAATAATATTAAAAATAATTAGAACAGTCCCAATTTAATAATAGTATTATTGTTGTGCATTATTCTTTATACGTTACATTTTTATTAAGCAAAATAAATGAAGTGGCAGTAATAGGGACACTGACAGTAATAGGGACATCTACCTTATATACAATCGAGCAAGAGAAAAGAGAGATGAAAAGACAAATGCAAAGGTTTAGTCTAAAGACTACTTTCCAACCTAACCTAAAATGACACCGGGTTAAAGTTAGAGTCCGCATCTACAGTATTAAAAATCTCTAATAGGTCTGTCAAATGATCTTTTGTTTTTTAATAATTTGAGTTTAAAGTTTTGCACGGTAGGAGTATAAATTTGAATACGTAAGCAATCTTATCAATCAGCGGTTGTAGCTGCGACGGTAAAGTGTTCGTCTACGATGCTACAGGTCCTCGGTTCGAATCCCCCTGGGGTAAAAATATTTTCTATGAGAAAAAGACACAGGCGTTATACTACTACGATTCTGCACACATTCATGTCGTCACGTCCCTCACTTGCCCGAAACGCTGCGCTGGGACCATTAATATTGCTGGGACTCCTGCAATATTGCTAAAGCGGACATAGGAGTGAACCTGCAACATCCCTGCAATGATACGGTGCAACATTGCAATCTAGCACCGCAATATTTCCGAAGAGTTGCAGGATCATTGCCACAATTTTGCTGTTTCGTTGAACATCAAGCCCTTTTATCCCTTAATTCATGTAACTTTGTGATAAATAAAGACAAATTATTATTATTATTATTATTATCATTGCCGGAACGTTGCAGGACTACATGTTTGCAATGCTGCCGCAACAGTGCAAAAATACACACCTGCAATATTGCGAAGGCGGAGATAGGACTGAACCTGCAACGTCTCTGCAATGTTATAGTGCAACATTGCAATCTTGTACTGCAATATTGCAGAGACGTTGCTGCAATGTTATGGTGCTGTGTGGGTATCGTAGCTTCGATGTATTCCAATCCTCAATGGAAGGTTCCTAAGTTAATTTGTGATTAATAGCTACTTTCTATGATTTATACCAGCAGCGAAATGAAACGCGGTGAGACGTGGCTGGTTTCATCGGCGAGCAGCTCCCGTATCGGTGGCCCCGATTATTGCCAGTCGCACGCAACGTTATTTAATGTGTCACGCACTTCCAAGCCAAGATTGATGCGTTATCTGCGGGGAAACAAGTTGACTCGGCCAGATTTCCACGCGACGTTTCCACGAAGCACGGCTACTGATTCGCTCTGCTGCCGACGCGGCGGCCCCTTAAGTACAGTCAATTCGTTGTCTGTCGTGAGCTGGGTTTCCTCGATTGAGGCTCGCGTCGGCACTTAAAAGGCGGAGGATCGTCGAACCGGCCGAGGAATCTTGGGCGGTTGATGACGTTTCGTTGATCCGAGGAGAGAATTAAGCGGCGAAGTTGGTGAATGTAAAATTGTACGGTTCCTGTGGGTGCTAGAAAGTGTGGAAGAGGTGGGAGTCAGGTCTAAGTTAGGTGTGCGCGAGTTTTGGTAATTTCGGACTTATCCATCCGAAACGCGTACCGCTTCGTGCAGGAACGCGACTTCAATTAGCGGGAGCAGAAGTGGATGGAAGTATCGAACGAAACGAGACTGAAGTGGGAGGGGTGAAGCAAGAGCGGGTGCATTGTTTCTGTGGGAGGATCCCATGCATAACTTAGAAGGGCTTGTACAGGTGTAAAAGAAGAATGCTCGTGTGGGTATTATGGGTCCTGCGGAGGTGGAGAAGACGGAGGTGGCAGGAGGTAAGGGTTAGAGGAGGGCTGGCGCACAAAGGCGCGAGTTTCGCCAAGTAATCGTGCCCATTAATAACGATGCTGATCCACCTCCTCTGCCTCGTCTCTCATCCACCTAGCCCTCCTCCTGGACACTCGTTCCTCGCGAGCAGCGCAGAGGTGGAGGTAGGTAACCCTGCTCCTTCAAGGAACAAACACCTTACCCCTGTTTCACCGTCCTTACCATTCGTAGCAGCAAAAAAGTGCACCCCCGAACACTTTCGGTTGCAGGAACGTGCACTAGGAGTCACACGCAATCCGTGCGGAAAACGCCCATAAGCGTTCGTCTCGTACGCTTATCAAATGCAATCGGGCCAGTTCCGCACGCGGCGTTACGCAAAGAGTCACACGTTAACCACCGAGAGGCTTGATCGACATATTGATTCTCCTAGTAATTACATCAAGGCGTGACGACTCGCGGAACGATCCTCAGGACGATTAATTTTAACAAGAAACGGCGCGCAGGGTCATTGCGTAACGTGAGGTCGACTCGCGTGCACTTAACCGGGGTGGCTTTATCGTTTAATTATCTACAAAACGTTCGCGGGCGAAAATTATCGAGCAAACGGGTCCGCGCACCGTCGAAAATTTCAGTTGGCCGATTTAATTGCAGGTTGATCATGAAGGCCCCCGGGGCCCCCTCGCCGCGGCACCGAGCCATCGAGACGCCTCCTCGGGACGCCCTCGTGCTCGATTTTCGACGAGCAGATCTCTCGATCGCATCCTGGCACCTCCTCCATATCCTCCAGTCGAATCCTTTTCCCGCCACTAGCTTTCTCCTTTTTTTTCCCCCTCGGCCCAACCCCCTCCCCGTACCCCTGAATCGAAAGCGCACTTCGTTTTTTCATTCCTCGCGGTCCCCCCTCGTCGTGGGCCCCTTCGGATCGAAGGGGAGAAGCGCGCCGTTCGATCGGCAACGATACACGTCCACCGGATTAATCGCATCAACGGCTGATCCTGTTAATCCAATTCCTCGCGCGATAACATCGGGCGAGCAAGCGGGGAAACCGGTCGATAAGGGAATACGGGGCCCAACGGGGCCTCACAGATCGAAAGAACGGGTCCGTTGATCTATCAATGACAGTGGACGATAGGGAAGGCTAACGTTGAGAATAGTTTCTGATTGGGACTCGGTGGGCCCAAGGGGCCTTATGGGTGGGGGCAGACTGATAAGGGAGAATGGGGATGGTATCGAGGGTAATAAAGTCCCAAGAGATTGGAAAATATGTCAATTGATCCGTAAAAGAAGGGACAGATATGGGAGGTCTATCATGGGACTTACGTGAGACTGCAACATGTAAGGGCCCATGGGGTCCTCCGGGTGGATGTCTAGTGATACCATGACGAGGATGGAGTGTAAAACCGTGGTAGAAGTGCAGCAGGGAGGTGCTACAATGTTAAATCGCGGGACGCGATCGTGGACACACCTTGCTCGCCCGAGCGCCGCGCTTTGAAGTGGCAAGCTCGTTGGAAAAAGACTCCACGTAGCGCCGACGTGAGGATCGACCTGTCAGTGTGCCGATCGAACGGCGCCGCGGCGATCGACCGCGGGAACGTGAATAGAAACGAGCATCGAGGAGGAAATGCACGGGGAATACGCGGAATCGCCAAGGTCGGTTGGCTGTTGAGGCTCATGGGGCCTTATGGGACAGTAGTGGTAACAGGCTTGGGCCAGGTGTAGTTTAAAATTGAATTAGACCCGATCAGATCTGTTATGTCGAGCTTGAGATGTGGACGATGCAGAATTAGATGAAAATGAAATGATACGTGGGTAACAGGAAGCATATAAACACTTCGAGTCTATAGCAAAGGGCCCAAAGTATTAAGAATCACTTGAAGAAGCTTGGAGAATGTAATATATACTGTACCATTCAACCAAACCCCGCCTTTCGCAAACTACCCTCCTATATGCCCGACCTATGAGGCCCAATTTTAACAGAACAGTCCCAAAGCCCGTCTGCTAACGCGAATTCAAGAGCCCAGCTTCGGAAGGGCTCGTGGCCAAGGCAGTTCGCGAATAATAAATCGCGCAGATCATGGCCGACTAGTTAAGAGGGGCCCCGAATCCTGGCATAGGCAGGGGCCTTAATGGCGGCAATTATCGGCGCCCTCCCGTTACCGAATCGTTCGATCCTGGCAGCTCGTATTCGATGGATCGAATAAGGTAGGCGCGTGTTAATCATCGCTGGTACCAGCAGAGAAGTGAGAGAACCGAGTCGATGAGGCCCAGAGGGGGGACGGGGCCCAGGCGGTATGCCCGAATGCCCGTGGATGACCAGTCATTGTTGCCTCATAAAGCGAGTGAATGCCCTCCCCGTGATTCCGTCTCGATGGGGTAGCCAAAAAACGATCGGGCTAATCGTTCGACGATTGTAATAGGTTTTCTTCGCGGTCATTGTCCCGCCTCGGGACCTTTGCTGCGCGCACAGGGGCCAGGCGGCGGGCCCACGGGCCCAAGGCGCGCGCGGCCACTCTCCATGAGCTCCCCTTCGAGGAATATAAACACGGGGACCGTTGGTCGATTGGTAATTTCCCCGCAAGTGTACCATGGAGTCGGGAAAATGTTAATTACCAGAGAGTGGGGGGTCTAGCTTGCCTAACGAATGTCACGTTTGATGAATAACTGTGGGAATTGTGGTTTCATGGTGACAATAAATGTCAGTTAGGTGGGTAAAATGATAGGCTGCTTTATGCCTTTCTAAAAATACGTCCAACGACTATGGGAGAACAAAAGAAGGTCAATCGTGGGGGCTTTGGGAGGGGGGTTGCTGGAAATCACATGCGAGAGCAACAGAGAGGCCAGAGTAATGGTAATGAGGGAAATATCGGCGTCATGCGATGACAGAGCGTTGGTTACTAGCCAAGGATGAACTGTGAGAGGTGATGAGTAATTGGGATGACATCAACTTGCGATCAAAATTCTAAATAGAAATTTGAACAGCTAAGGACTCGCTAGTGAAGAATCACTACCCTGGCCAATTGTCCTCTCTGTTGAGCCACCGTCGGCACTCGTTTGAACCTCAGGAGGGGCCCAACGCGGACGAAACCGTGAAATCTTATTTGCAAACGAGATTCCAAGTGTCCCACGACCCTCCTGCGATCTCGAAGGCTGTTAGGGGCCAGCCACCGCGGAAGAATTGACAATGACGACCGTGAAACCGCTCGGGTGACAGAAGAACGAATGGAGGAAAGTAGAAAGAGGCAGGACGGACACTGGCAAACCGATTTCCTGCATCAACTGCCTCGGTGCAGGAGGCAGACAACTCCTTGTTTACTCTTCGGATCACCGCCACCTATAATTTCGCCTTCACTCCCTGGCCTTCCTTCTTCATTCCACCTCTCGCGTCCTCCCTCGCTCGAAACGATCTGATCCTGTTACGTGAATGCCCGTCCAGGACTCCATTCGAGCCCCTAATCTGCCCATTGTTGCCCTAACTGCGCTCGATTCGGTAGCGAGACCCTGATTCCTCGTGAATTCTAGAGGAATATTTAGAATCCTTTGAGAAATTTAGCCTCTCATCAATGTTAGGACTGGTTAGGCTCGATAACTCTGAATAAATTGTCCAAGGCTCTTCTGCTAAGTTCGGGTTAGAGTTCATGCGGTGCGCAAGACAGGTCTGAGTGAAGCACAAAACCCGCGAACATGTACGCCTAAACGAAGGGGAAGGGTGAGCAGCTACACCGTCCAGAGTCTCAAGCAGGGTTTATGAAGTCTTCACGAAGGAATACTGCAAAGCAGGACGTAGGCGTCGTACAGAAATATCGGCACCGGCACTAACCACGGCTCTACCCGCTAGTTAGACTCCCATAAAGCCACGACGTAAATTATCCTCAAGACTGACACTTCGGGGAGTGTTTGCGATGGTCCACCTCCCGTCAACGCCCTCGCGTGAAAGGCGAGAGAAGGAAGTCGAACACGACGAAGGGAACAAGAAAGACCAAGGTTTTCCCTTCCATTTCGAAACTTTAACCTATCACTAGCCCCTTCCAACTTTCCCCGAAACCCTCCCTCCTCAATCGAGTCCCCCAGTCCCAGGAACAAAGGCCCCCGAAAATTCCTCCACCAGCACAACTTGGGCCATGAAAACTGGAGAGCAATTAGCCGCGATAATCGAGGCATTTTTCTCCAGCAGATCCGCGAGCACAAATTCATTAATGGCCGATGGTCCCCCGCGAGGAGCGAACAATACGTCGCCTAATAGAAATCAAATCGCCTCACCATTTATAACGACCCATCCCGTTCGCCCCTCCTTTTGTTTCGTCTGTCTTCCTCCGACTTAGCCCCGCGGTGCCCCCTCCCCCCTGCAGGCTCTCTTTTTCGCCCATCACGGAATAATCGAACAAGATTGATGAGGGCGGCATGACTGGCGCTTAGAGGGCCAAGGAATCACGGCTGGGCTCACGCTATCGAGCCCTTGGGCCCCGATCGTAAGTAGACGGGGAACACCGTCTCGTGAGGGGCCCCGACTCCTTGGAAGCCTGCCCCCCGTCTCTGTCACGGGGCACCGTGACACTCGTGGGTTATGTAGACGGCAGCTCCTGACGTCTGGAACATCCACATTTTACGCCCATGATGCTCGATTGTACCAGTGGTCGATTCACCTCGGATATCCCTAAACGAGGCACCAGGGCCTGTTCGCTGAACTTTGCGGCGGAGATCTTGGGAGTGGCGTACGTTCTTCTGGGTCAGTTTCAAAGTTTCCTAAGGTTCATTGGGGTCCATTAGAGGTTTGCAGAGTCAGGAGTCAGAGGATGAAGTCGCTAGAGGATATCAAAGATGATAAGGAGCGAATCGGTCGTGATTCTATTGGAGGTAAGGATTTTTGTGGAAGGGATTAGTCTCGGTGGATTTCGGGACGCGGGAGAGTGGACGAGGCCCGTGATCGAAGGAGCTGCTGGACCCCTGGCGCGAAACAACAAGCAGCCAGAAAAATGGATGGGCTGCTAACCGTGCCACACATGGAGCCCGCTCGGTTATTCCGCCTTTTACTTCACCGTCCCGCGGCGCGCAACGCGCTTTAATAAGCAACATTCTTAATTACGTTTTCACCTGTGTCGTTGCACCAGCATCGGGGCCTGCCACAGTCGAATGCCGCGTCGACAGCACCTCTATATTTGGTGATGTTCGATTATTTCGCCTTTGGACGTCTCACTTGCGTCACGATTCGGCGGGACTAAGTGAGTCACGGATCTCTGCTCGCCTTAAAATTATTCTGTGAACGCTGCCGAGGTGGGGGAAGTTGGAATCCAGCCCTGATTAGGTCTGGCCACTCGAAGGAACTTTTATAGCTTTTCCTATGTGTTAAGTCCAGCCTTCCTCCAATTTCACTCGCATTCCTGACACAGCCACCTCGTCCCCCAGTAACCTTTAACCTCCCTCTGCACTACATCGAACCCACACCCCAATTCCAATTAAACATTCACCCAGATTCCCGCTAGATGTTCCCCGAAACTCATCCCAGATCCCTAGCCGGCGAAATCCACCCAATTGCGACTAAATCGCGCGTCGGGACGACGCTCTACTCTCCCTTGTTTGCCGCGTGGTCGCGTGATAAAAAGCAGCAAAAGCCCAAGGATGGTCGAAATCTGGTCCTGCATTCGGTCTTCGTGCAGGGGGCATTAAATGGTCTAACAGGAACTCCATGGTACGGTCGTAACGCCTTGCAGAGTAGCGGCGCTAAGACGCATTACTTCCACCGTTGGTATCCGGGCATTTGTCCAGGGCGACGCGTCCAGGAACTGGACTACCAGCGGGGGATGGGGATGGGGCTGTGCCCGAGAATTTAGTGCCCGACGCTTCTCCAGCGTGCCCTATACGTCTCCCGGAATCGTGTTAGGATTTTCTCGCCGGCCATACATCTTTTTCTAATCGTCCGCCCCGTCTATCCCCCAGCCACCCTCTATTCCCCGTTCCATGTAGATTGTAGATCCTCGCCGGGGATTAAAGAATCGCGAGAAAATCGGCATCCCCCGACGCCGCGGAATCGAGAGATTCCATCAAACTTGAACGCTAGCCCCGATATCGAGATAGAGGCGAGGATGCGCTAACGATAGCCGTCTAATTACAAGCATCGTAATTGGGCCTACGTTACCAGAATAACAGGGCAGAAAAGTGCACGATAAACAGGCCGATAGCGGGCACACGGATTTATAGATCCTTTCGCGCGGAATACTCGCGCTTCCTCGCTAATTAATCGTGGAAAAACTGGGGGCTAGTAGGAGGGGGGCAATAATTCCACAGTAACATCCCACTCGCGGTGGCGGTCTCGCTGTTGGAGCAATTACAAGCGCGATTATGTAATTACAAAACGAAGCATCAATCTCTGCCAGGGGATCTTGGCGATCGTAAATCGCGGATACGTTTGATCGCCTGCTTTTTCTCGGCCTTCCAAGCCGCGAGACTTCCACGCAGGCGTTTTCCGCGGCTAACTGGCGGTGGCTGGACGCGCTCGTAAATTCTACGGCGAGAGGGAAACGTTACGAGACAATCGAACGTTGCTATCTCCTCGGCGGAGTTAATCGAACGATTGAGTAACGCGTGAATAATTTTCTATTATGGTCCTGGCGAGCCAAGGACCGTTCCCTCCTCCTGCCGCTGGCCGGTCATGCGTGTCGACGCGAAAATAAACGCCACCGCGCTGTGGACAATGACGCCTGGATAGACGCGCGTATAACGTGAAAGGATGAACGCCATGTTGGCAGGGAGGGGTTACTCGGCTTGCCGATATCCACGGGTATAGTCGCGCAGAATCCTCTTCGAGGCGTCGTAAAAAAAACGCTCGGCCGGATCGTTCGCGCGGCAGACGATGGGGCGCGGGCTGGATCACGATCCAACGTTAATTACGATCCCCGAAGAGTCGAGTTTCGTTAACGCTCGGGGAGGATAATGCGATTCAGAAATGATCCACGGAGCTTACGTGTCGATCTTAATCGGGCCTCATTGTTCACTCCGCGGGTTACATAAATGTGCATACAGACGCGGCAATTACTTAGCGTAATATATAAAGTATCGTGCAATTACTCCTGCCAGCGGCGTTCGCCGCGCCGCGGCTGATCTTATCGGGGAGGGGAAAAATCTGATCGGTCTCTTAACAATGTCGTTTCATCGAGCCTCGCGCAACCGTTGAGAACAAACATATCGGCGGAAAGCAGTGGTACTTGCGTATTAATCGAGAACGACGACGATACCAGTGTCGCACACTGCGAAGCGAAAAAGGGAAGTTCAGTAATCCGAGAATCGAGATCGCTACTTTAAATTGCTGCGGTATCGAGCGTGTGTTACGCCTTTTGTTTAAAGTAAATACAAATTTTGTTGTAGGGCTTGATAACAGTTCTTGAGTACAATCATTTGCAAAAAAAAACACGACGCAGAATACAGGGTGATTCTCTAGCAAGAGTCGTCAAAGGCGATACCGCCAGCAATCACGCGCCTCGTTGAGTTTCATGGTCTTCGATACTCGACACCAGCGAATTCTGCATTTCTAATCAGATCTTTACAAAAGTTACGCCAATAGATTCCTTATGTTTTCCCGATGAAATCGGCCCCAAGAATTACATAATTCGGACCATAATTAAGGAAATCATATGAAAAATTGATTTGCATAATGTAAAATTAACTTCGTTAAAAATAGTCCGATTTACATAACATTTGGTATGATCTTCATCGGAAAAACGTAAGGAATCCATTGGTATCACTGCACTATTGATTCAATGAAGAAAATAAAGAATTTCATTTGTCGAATAAGCTGTGAATCATCGCGTGAGCGACCGGCGAAACCCGGCGAAGATGAAACGGCACCGCGCGGTCGAACGAGAAATATATATACATATATACACTACATTCTGCCGTGCCGTGCTCGCTGCGTCGAGCTGAAATCAAATCAAACGTCGTTAAGTTTCGCGACGCGGCCAGTTCGCTTATATTCAACTCACAATAACGGCTCATATTATTTTCACATGCAGTGTTCCTTCCTCTATTTAACGGTATTAAAATAATTTCTCTATCTCTTCCCATTTGCGAGCAGTAACGGCGCAACGGGGTTGCATATTTCGTGACATCCAAGTGTTAAATTGGCCTCCCATAGCCGTTGCGTAGCTATATAGTGCGGGGAAAGACGTAGTTCTCCGTCAAAACAATCCTGACCTCGCGTTACCCTTGCACGCCGCGCTACAAACAGAAACATACCCCTGAAACTGTAATCGACTCCCAGTATCCTTCACTTTCCACGTCGAAAATTAATTGGAAACTCTGCCCCTAGGACCGCCAGCGCCCGATCGAGATCGATCGATCCGATCTCGGCCACGGCAGGTCCGCGAGTTCGCATTTTCGATTGGTTCCAGACAGGCTGACCATGCCGCCCGTAACTTTCCAAGGTAATTCGCGTCTGTATACCAGCGTACTTGACCCGTCGGCTATTAATCTCGTGTGCCATCACCCCCCTCGATCCCTCAGGAGGCGTTTCCCAACTAATATACGACGACACGACCCACGCCTCTATCGGCCACGGCCTAACGAGGACTGACTTTAACGGTTAAATAATATTGCTTTTGAGCTCTTTCTCCGCGACTGCCACGGGGAAACCCCCCATCTCCTTTTTCCATAATACTCGAACAACCGTCAAGTGGGAACGGACGATTCCCCTAAACAAATAGCGCCACGCGCCGGGGTACTTTTTCTCTTTTCAAAAGTAGGACCTCGAAAGCTGAACGCGGAGATGCGATGGGAGGCGATAAAGTTTTTCCAAGATGACAAGTGGTTATTGTATCGTTGTGATTAACGTTTCAAGTTGTTACCGTGCAGGCTCGGAACGGGCACAACGAAATTCGAAGAAGACGAGGAGATCCGCGGCCTCGTTATGCTTTACGATCATCCATGTAAAACAATGGAACGTTCTGTCGGCCTTACAAGCGCTCTGCGCACACAGGTGGATCGGGGTTATTTACTGCGCAATAATCGTTAACCCCAGTTCGCTCGAGTTACGTGTACCTCTTCTTCAGGCCTCTTGCTTCCCCGAAAAATCCTTGCCTCGGCGTGGCGTACCCGTTCCCTCGCGAAATAAAGCGGAGCGTGGAAGCCACTGCCTCAGCACACTGGTTACCAAGTATCGCGAACTTGTCATACCGGGAAATTTAAAAAATAAAGTCTTAAAAAAAATCTTAAGAAAGTTAGTCTTTTTATTGTATTTGGATGGTCGAAGAAGTTTAGTCTCTCCTAATAAATTTTCTTACAGCTTTGACGAGGAAAAAGTTCTTTAAATTTCTTGAAACTCAAATGTGTGAGGAAACTTTCACACAGAAGATATGTTTGAGATACTAGGTGAATTTGGTGGCTGCTGTTTGGCAGCGTGCTGGAGAGAAGGAAAGGTGAATGCACAGAGTGTTTTGCATTATAACTCAGGCGAGCGGTATCGACTCTCAATTAGAACAGTTCGGACAAATGACCGTGATTACCAGCGTAATGATAGCCTGGTCGCGTTCCACGTGATTCATACGATTGCATTGGAGAGGCTGCAGCTTGCACTCGCGCTTGCACTCGCAGCTTCTTGTCGCGTGCCGCCTCTTCCACGGGGCCTTAATTTTCGATCGCGTTACTCGGCCCCCTTCGTGACTACTCAGAGCTAATTTCCGACGGACACTGACCATGAAAACAGGTGGACGAAGGATGGAGGAAAAGTTGGACGTTAATGGACGCGCGTTTCTTTCACGATAGTTGGGCGGGTACTGACAGGATACCGAGGAAGCTGTAACTTTCTGTTAGTCAACCTCTGCAGTCTTTGTAGCCTTATATTCTGGGCCTTTTCAGAGTTACATTCTGTGCTTGAACTAAATCTCACCCAACTCTTGGACCCCAAAGTCAGTGGCGGATTTGACAGGGCCGATGAGCAGTTGCCACCTGGGCCCCTACATTGAAGGCCCCCCGGGGTCCAATATTTAAAAAAAATTATGATTATATCCAAAGTATATTTTTTTCTGTATTATTGCACTGAGCCCATTTTTAGTAAACCACCGCTTTGTTTTCCCTAAAAATAGGCCCCTGCTCAGAAGGCCCCCCTAGGGCCCTGTCATAAAAAAAATCATGATTCTATCCAAGCACTATATTTTTTTTCTTTACTTTTCTGTACACTTACCCCTTTTAGTAAACTACCTGTTAATTATCTCGAAAAAATGGGCCTCTCAGAACGTTTGCCACCTGGGACTTTTTTCTTAAATCCGCCACTGCCCAAAGTCCATGGAAAACATAATGCGGGAAGAAACGCATGTAACAAGTGGGTTAAAATTGAGCCCCACTCCCCAATTCACCACCAAACGATCAACAATATCTAAGAGACAATTGCCAAAGGCTTCCCCAACCACGAATCTGGCGAGTGGCTCGATAAATTCCCCAGAGGAAGCACAGGCACGCGGAAGTCTGGAGCCATCGAAATTCCAAAGGGGGGGTCTCCTCGCTCCGCAGACTCACGAATCCCCGATCGCGCTTCGACACGCGGCCGTGGCTGCGTCGCACGACAAGGAAACCGTCTGCCTTGGTCTTGCATAGCCGCTGAGATACGTATCGTGGCCGAGATTTATCGCGGTGCACCGCCTATGCACCGACTATGCGCCGCTGTGATAGTTGCAGCTAGGCGAGGACCGTTTCGCCAGCAGCGGAACACCTGCGGTTTCGAATAGGCGAATTCGAGGCCGATCCACTGGCGAAAATCGGGGGATCGATCATCTGCTGCCTCTGCGCGCGGTACATTGCTCGGATACCCGATTACGGGGCCCACCTTTCGCTTCGAGTGTTGGGGCATTGCTTTGGAATAGAGGGGCCTCAGGAGTTATTTAGGAACGTTGGGATCCAATGGAATTATTCGCGAGGTTTTAAGGGATATACGGGTACGGTGATTGTACCAGTAAATGAACAGGTACCTGGCCTAAATGCCCTATAATGGGCATTTTATATTGAAATGAGGAAAATAAGTTATTAATACAGGCAACGAATTAATTATAGACTTCTTTTAATTTCTTGCTTTGTATTCATTCATTAGCTTTAAGTATTCATTTATTGGTGCGCTAAAAATTTGATTGTTTGTGATAGCCACAAGTCTTAGAAGTATTTTAAAAAAGATTTCATTGGAATATTCGAAAAATTGCGAGAGTTACAACGTAAAAAGTAAGAGACCTCTTTTCTCAAGACGGTGAATATCGTAACTCGAGAACGGATCGATATATTTTGTTGAAATTTTAACTGAACCTACAAAACATGTTTCTCCACAATGTGGAACTCACTCAATAAGATCACATAATTTTAATAACATTTAAGACAACATTTATCACAGTATTACTTCAGCAAAATACTTCAAAGTTATATTTATGGTATAACTCCGAATTTTTATTAAAAATTTTCGACCGCGTTACACAGTGTGGAGAAAAGTGTTTTGTAGGTTCAGTTATACCACGGAGAAGAATTGTGCAAAGTTTCAAGTCAATCCAATGAAAATTGTAAGAGTAATCTGACACGCCGATTTGAAAAACATATGTATTTTGGCGCCACCTACAAGAGATTATTTTTTACTTTTTCAGTTTCAAAAAATGTGTAATTACAGATTAAAGTTACATTAATAAATGACTACAACCGATTTTGTTTCTGCGCATTCTTTGTATGCAAAAAAAATCATGAAAAACGCCTCCAAAATTGCAGTCAAAGGTGGTATCCTGCCTTAAGGAGATTTGTGTGGAAAGTCTTCATGTACACTTGAGAGCTACAAAGAATTTGGGCCTTATGGGCCATACCAAGGCGTGTACTTCTAGATATGCACAGCAAGCTGCTATTAGCACATGCTTATTAAAATAAATACTCTACTGTGCATAAAATGACTAAGAGCGAAATTGGGCCCACTACTCCTTGGGCCTAGAGCACCAAAACAGCGAAGCTTCAAAAGATAAGTTCACCTCTTGAATTAGAACTTTTGTAATTGAGAAACCTGCCAGTCGCCCCTCGTGGCCCTTGTAAGGCCCATTTTTAGACACTCGTTTCTCAACCCGATACATCTTGCGACGATAGCACTCTAATGCACTGCCCTTTGGCAGCAAGCACGCGATAGCATTTTGGCGGTCGACCATTGGAGAGGGGCACGGCGGCAGAGAAAGAGGGGGGCCGCTCCTAAATCAAATTTAAAGTGCAACCTCGTGTATACTTACAGGCGGCCCCGACGTCTGGAATCGAGCTTAATAGCGGCTTTTTATCGGCCCTCGCCTCTGTCGCCGCTATACTTACGCTACTCGGGCTACGTGGCTCGTATTTATGAAGGCGCGCACCGTCCGGAGCAGCGACAGGTGCAGCTGCAGCGGCGCTGGGCACGCGTCTTCGCCCGCTGCAGCTGAACTAATTACCAGAGGCCCAGCCAAGTAACAGGTACGGTTAATGCGGGGCTACGCGTCGTCGTACCACCTTACCACCGATCGGGGGACGCATAACTCGCGATTTCGAAATTATCAATCGATCAGGGATAGTAATGTGTTCAGGAACAGCAACTGAAGCTGGATATAGCGATTTTTAGAGGACGAGTGTTGCTTGGTGTGCCTTATTAGTGGGTCTCTCATTGACTCTAAATTTAGTTTAAACGCGGGGTTCATGTGAATGAAATTTTCGATATCTATAAAAGTCTATCGTATACAGTCTGTGCGGAGAACGCCTATGCGCGTTAAGAGACCGTGGGATAGAAATGCAGATAGGGGGCTTCCGCACGTGAAAGACGCTTAGAGTGTTTCTGCCGTCGTTGATAGCTTTAAGTTAAAGTAGACCTAATGCAAATGGATAGAGACCCAGGTAGAATCTAATTCAGGTCACTTATTACTGGAAATTTGAAAGTTACAATCTAATTAAAGGGTATTTCAGACGTAACCGTGGCGTAAATCAAACCCAACCACCCTCCCGCCCAGTTTCCCTCGCTAAAACACTTCGCTACCACGCGAATACCAAAAATAAGCCAAAGAACCGTACCACGCACCGCGCCGAGTCGTACTCCGCAAGTCCCACGGAACAGACGATCCCAATCAGCAGAGGCGAACACGCGCCCAGCGGGCCCAATTAAAAGAACTCCAGGCTCCGCCGACAATGTCCCTTAATTCAGTCGAAACGTGAGGTGTCCCAGTGACGCAGGGGCCACGCCAACTTACATTTCCACCGGTGGACAAAGTGAAACATAATTCCGCCCGATTACCATGTAAATAAACCGTGCCCACCGTTTCTCCCGGGGGCGATTAATTATGTATCATCGCGGCGGATCACGCGAGCCGAATAAATCGATTAACCGTGAAAGGGGGCACGACCGTTTTCGGGTTCGTTAATTGAGGTTTGACGATCGCCCAGTTTAATCGAGACACGGTGTAGGATGAGAGGGGGGAAGCAGGGGGGGCCGATGGCGAGCAGAAAGTGGACGTAAAAGCAGGTGCGAACTTTCGACTGATTAGGAAATAAATGTGAAGTCCTCGAAGGAGGCAGGTGAACGGTCCCAAGCCAGACGGAAAAGTCCGCCTATTGCGGCATGATCGCCTCTTCCTGGGCAGATTAACGACCGAGTAAATCTCCCGGCGACGTTCCCCCGTGCACCACGGGAAATGGACGGCTCCCATGGCACCTGGAAATTCTGATGTAATTGCCAGCGACGCCGCTGTCAACTTTTTCCACGCGCCAAATCATCGGTTAGGCCCTGGTTAACTGGCCTTCTTCGTCGGGTTCTTGCTCCTCGACGTGTCATACAGGTTGTTAGCCGTTGATGCATCGGCTGATAGAGCTGCAGGCATGTTGTTGGTGCGCAATCCTAGTTAGCGCGAGCTGGAGGGCGCCACCATATGCGCCAATTTTGTATTTAATTGCAATTCTATTCCGTTAAATTTATGTTTAAATATTTAGCTCCTCAACTTTCTGCTGTGGATATTATTATCGTTCTCCTCCAACAATTTTATATCTCCATAGGTATTTAAGTTGTGAATATTTCGCTGCAGATATTTTAGCTGGCATGAGACTTTAAAACATTCCAAATTCTCTAATAAGATTCCCAGCGGAATTAATTCAACCTCTGACCGCCGCAATCTTTCTACCTCGTTGGATTTCTGTTTCTCCGATTCCGGAGTGGTTTGAGGGGCAACAATTTGTACGCGGCCGTGTTCTGGGTTCCCAGAAGGTAAGAGCAAGCGAATCCAGCGATCAGGGGGAATATTAAGGTCGATCTACAGGTAGGAGACGAGCCTGTGCTCAAGAGCACCTGCTGCTCGGGGGACGCGTGGCGAAGTCGAGCACGCGACGCGTTTTAAACGGACGTCCGCGCAAAAAGAACTAGGTGAATGGCACCGAAATTGTCCTGCGGGTAATTTAAGCCTGCTGCGCGCGTCGCACGGCCAGATTTTTCAAGCGGACCCGTTCTTCTCCAATTTAACTCGCATCCACTTACTTAACGCAACATTCTTCAGAAAACGAAGCTGCTTTCCTCGCGGCGAGCACACAGAGTGCTATCCGCAGTGGTAGAAAGCGGAATAATAACACAGCCAGTCGAGAAATCGTTAATGAGACGGCGAGCAATTAGCACTGCCGCGCGCAGACCCCACTCCGCGAGTAAGACAGATGTGTTTCGCGGTTTCTGGTGATTCCGATTTCTCTTATCGTTCGTCACAATGTGTTTCTATCGGATTAATGGCAGGCGATGAGATCTCGCCAGGAGTCAGTGTCACGTGACGATAAACGGCCAGGGAAGGAGATAAGGGCGCGCGTGCGACGACGGCCACTAATTAAAAGCCAAGTACGTATACATACTAAACGACCTGCACTATCGAGAGAGGGGCACGAGTCGTTGATCGGGCATAAAATCGCGATTTAATAGTTCCTTTACACCCGTACGCGTCAAAGGAGCGAAAACACCTGCAGCGGAACCAATGAATTACAGGGGCCCCAGAACCGATGCCGCTGTCGCGGACAGCAACACCCCAATCAAACTGGGATTGTTCCCTGTGTTTCTTGTCTCTGTTCCGAAAAGCCTTCAGCAGGCTCCCTTTGTCCCGTGTCACCTTTACCCCAACCCCTGACACCGCGACACGCTCGTTTAATATTGTAGGTCGGAAGGAGTTTGCGTTTTGTGGAGTACCATAAAGCGGTGCTTTATGGGATGAAATACTGTTGTATTAATTGGGGAGTTGCCAGTATTTGAAAAAAAGGGAAAAGTAGTGAAATCTACAGATTTATTAATGAAAAGCCGAAAATGATAGAAATATTAATAAAACACTTATTAGTTTTACCAAAATTTAATAAATAAAATTTACGTTTTTAAGGTGGGAGTCATGTGATCTCAAACGCCAATTAGGGCGCGTGACGTCATTGTGCAGTAAACAGCGATTTATATGTAGCGACAAATGACACTTTCTGCATTTGCTCATACAAGGTTATATTAAAAAATATCGTTTTCGAGTACTTTCTACTCGATTTCTTTGGTAAGGAAAATAGTGAATGTATATTATTGGCAATGTAAGAGAACTTCGTTAAAGGTGACAGCACAAATTTACCAAGATTGGACGCTATTATGGTGGCTAGCTTTTCCGCTACAAATCCAGATTTCTACTCTGCCGAATACAGAAATGTTAAAACTTCTGTGTAAGTATATTGTTTTACTAGACAATTGCGAGCTAGAAATATGTTTAAAAGAAATTAAATACCTAAGAGAGGTTATGTACTTTCATTGTTTACTGCACGTTGACGTCACAAATGGTCACGTGACCATGCAGTGCGTTTTCGCGGCAATTTTTTATTTCAAATAAAAATTACATTTTTTTCATGGTAGAGGTGTAGCAAAAAATTAATATTTTTCTTACAAGTATATTTTATCATAATGAACAGTTTTAAACACTTTTAAAAATTTTGTCAACTCCCCAATTGTGGTCCTTTTTTGTAATTTTCTTGAGGTTTAATATTACGAGTCAAAATGGGTGTCTAGAATGCTGATCATGTATTTCTCAGAATAAGCTTCTATGACGAATTCCAAATTTTCTAGGATACAAAATTCTTATGTTCCCCCAGTCGGTAACGATAACGAGTAACGAGCAGTATCAATTGGGTTAAGATTGTCTGGAACAGACAACTTTCTAGTTTTATTGCGTCCCAACAACATTGCACGCTTCTTGGAAGCGCGGCCCGGAGGGAGTGCGCCTCTTTCATGGCAACGGTGCGCGCCGGCGACCGACGAGACACGACGCTGCACGAATCGGCAGCGCTCCGCGATCGGCTCGACGCGCCGACCCGACAGATTGTCCTTGAGACTCTAGACTAATACCTATACAATAAATCTCAGTATTATACCAGATATCCTCTTTATTGACATCACCTGCGAATTTATTAAAGCGGCTCGATCATACCACAAGTGATCGAGAAGTGGCCGAGAGCATTGTCACGGCAAGCTCAACAGGTTTATTTTCTAAAATATTTGAAATAAAGAGCGTTGGAAAACTGATGAGCACACCACTCAGCGGTGCTCGAAGCGGAATGATGACATCAGGGAGGAAACGAGGGCCCCGTGGAACGGCTGCCGTAATGGCGGCAGTTCTCATTGGCATGCCTGTAAATCCACGGGCCCGTGTTTTACAGGATTTTTATTAGCGTTCCCGCGTGCGTGAACGCCGGCTCCCTCGCCAACAAAAGGCGTTTGCACGGGTTTACAGCCGACTTCCTGTTGTTCCAGGCCTGTCCTTCGCGGTTCGTCGTCTGCCACGAGTCGGAAAGGAGGGGACACCAGTGCTCTCCCCGAGTCCTCGCAACACGGGAATAATTGAATTTCGCATCGCAACAGACGCACAGGGGGTGGGTGTATACGGATGCAGGGACGTTGAGCTGGTCAGTGGTCAGAGTTGTTGGCGCTGCAGGTAAATGGTATCCCCGTATCGACGTCCCTCTTCCAGGTCTGAGGTTGCACGAGGGGGGCACCGAGCTAATGGGACGCGCGGCTGCTCTATAATTACAAAGATTGCCCACTGTGCGCGAGAGAGAGTGAGGGAGAGACAGCACGGGCCTGCCGTATAACGTGCAGCTACGCGCCAGATTATAGATCGATACTGATGTTCTTATTTGCCGATCGAGGTAGGAACGGAATGGGGCCACAGCTGCGCGGACATTTAGAGCCCCCCTCCCGCCGCTGCGAGAGGGATCGCGCCGCGATTAGCCGGCGCGGAGTCTAATAGAAGGGGGGCGCTGAACGGCGGGACGACTGGGGTGTTGATGTTCTGGGGTACTCGTGTGTTTGGAATTTGAATTTTTTGGGGTATAAAGGGGTAAATAGGGAACTGGGGCAGGGGGTTGTAGGATACTGGAGGTGTTTAGGGTTTGGAAGAGTGATGTGAGGAAATTAGATATTTAAAACTATGGGATTAACGGGGTTGGGGCCTAGAAACTGGGACTGCAGTCCTCAGATACTTGAAATTTTAGGGTCCAATTAAAAGATTAAAACCAATTAAAAACCAATATTGTGGTGCAAGATTGCAATGTTGCATCATAACATTGCAGAGACGTTGCAGGTTCAGTCCTATGTCCGCCTTCGCAATATTGCAGGTGTGTATTTTTGTAATGTTGCGGCAGCATTGCAAACATGTAGTCCTGCAACATTCCGGCAATGATTCTGCAACGAAACGGCAAAATTGTGACAATGATCCTGCAAAAAACGTTATAACTCGGACAAAAATGAAGTTTTCGAGCTGAAATTTTTTTTGCAGTCTTTGTATACAATTCTACAGAAGTAAAGGTATGGATTTTACAATCGAATAATTTTTTCGAAATTTTATTTTTTAAATTTTGAAAAAAAATTGTCACTATATTAACTCTTACATGATTCATTTCAGCGTAAAAAATAATATGGATATAAATATTTTCAAATTTTTATCTGTAAAATTACTGGTAGTTCATTTTCACCTGAGTGACCCCCCTTAACAATATTGCAGAAGAGTATTTTTGCAAAGTTTTAGTCACAGCATTACAAATATGTAGTCCTGCAACGTTCCGGCAATGATTCTGCAACGAAACGGCACAATTAGTTGCACCACATCATTACAGAGAAGTTGCAGGTTCACTCCTATGTCCGCCTTAGCAATATTGCAGGAGTATATTCCCGCAACGGTTCGGAAATTTTACAGCAATGGTCCCACCGCAACGTTTCGGTCAGTGAGGGACGCGACGACATGAATGTGTGCAGAATCGTAATAGTATAACGCCCGTGTGTCTTTTTCTCGTAGAAAATACTTTTACCCCGGTGGAACATTCCACGTCGATGTCCGCGCAATATTGCAGAAATATTGTAGGATCGTTGCCAATGGAACATTGCACGGCAACGTTCTTGCAATATTGCTGCAATATCGTAAAATCATTGCCACTCCACTAATGCACGGCAATATTGCCGGAACGTTTCTACAATATTGCAATGCAACCTGCAGCAACGCAATAAGGTAAAAGACCCAATACGTGGACACGTCCCAGTAGCTGGACACTGGTGCAAAAGAACTATTTTATTAAATTATTCAAATATTTAGTCAAATATATATATATGAATATATTTTACTAAATATTTTAATAATTTAATAAAATAGTTCTTTTTGGATAAAGCGGATATTAAATGTACTAATCAGTATTCTTGCACCAGTGTCCAGCTACTGGGACGTGTCCACGTATTGGGTCTTTTACCTTATTGCAGCAACGTTCCTTGCAACGAAGTGTGCTGTATGGGTACGAGCGCCCCAACTCCTTGGACCCAAAAGGGTCCCAAAATGAAGAGATGCTAAACTCCAGTATCACCGAACACTACGAGAGACACGAACGTCCACGCAGTTGGCTCGTGCCTCCCAAAGGAGGCGCGGACCCTCGTAAGTCAATCAAGCATAATTCGCCCAATTGATATCACCTGCCTGTGTCCTCGAAGACACTTTTCCCCTGGCCAGGGCGGTGGCCGCGGGGCCTGTACTTTTCTTTACACGTGTCAACGTGCACCGTGGCCAGCTTTTGCGCCCGGAACCTACGGTGCTCAGGTGAGTCGAGGGACTCACCTGCCCGTGCCGGGCAGCTGCGCAGGTGTAATCCACTCGGTTTTGTGGACGGGGACGAGAGATCCTTGGGGAGTTGGGAGCTGGCCGCGCCGTTTTCGTGCAACCGTCTCTCCATCGATGCTCCTTTCCCTCCGCTGATACATAATTCCGACCAAACACCCAGAAGAAACTCACTCTTACATTCCGAGTACCAAAGCAAGTGGTACTGCAACAAAATGGGAAGAATATCCCACTTGCAAGTGGTCAGGTTTCTGCTAGGTCCATTTCTCTGTACAGAAATTAAACTCGAGGACCAAAATGGGCCCAATTTCCGTCATCCAAGGGCTAATAGGTGAAATACAGGTTATGCGTGCTCTACGAAGGAGCGAAGATGGATGAAGGTAGAGGAAACGGAGAAACAGAGCAGGAAAAAAATCCATCCAACTGAGAAGGCTCGCCAGTGCCTTTTGTAAAGCAGGTGTAACCGAGCCTCTCTCCTCCCGGTGTACTTTACCACCCGGTAGCAGCCCTTAGATCTGGCCAGCCAGGCAGGAGAAGGAGGAAGACATCGGTAGCAGCTGAGTCTTCGAGAAAAGTGGCACCTGAACGGCCGCGTAAAAAGAGGAACAAGATCGGTGGGCGCCGCGTTATGGATCGGGGCCCACTACGCGGCAGCTTCTTTTAAACTCCTTCCTCCACGTTTATTTAACGAGGTTCTAATTCCAGGCTCGAGGTAATGGAAGTCCCGAACCCTTTAACAGCCTCCAAATGAGGCAGTAAAGAATTCCAGCAGCGTTTCGCCTGTCAAAATCGTAACTTACGCGGGAAACCATGGGATTTCTCTGGCGTATACAGGCCCAAATATGTGTCTCCCACAAACTATAACAAACGCGAGCACAAAGAAGAGTTCTTCGAAAGAATCTCACGCACGCGACCGATTGCGGCGCGTTCCAACGAGTGCCCTCGAGATCAGTTCCGTTGCCAGAGCAATCATTCAGGCCCTCTTGAAACGCAACACTTTATACCTCTGAAGCGTTTCTTTGTCCAGCCGGTCGTTTGCGTTTGCCAGCTCTCACGAGGCGTTTCTGGTCGGTTGTTGAACGAAATCCCTCGCGCAGGAGGCCTCTCGATGCTCTTTTCACGGTTCTGTGGTCGATCTGGGTTAAGAGTGGCTGCCAAATGATCGATATGACGAGTGTAAATGCTCTGCGGGGACGAGCGGGGCCCATTATTCCCCGGCCGGCCGGGGAGTCCGTGCGTGTGACCCAGTCACGTGACCCCCAGCGCGTGCGCAGAACGAGGAGGAACGATTCGACTGAAGGGCTTGGACGTCTCAATAAATAAGGTGTTAATTAAACGGGCATTTTGCTGAATTTATCCCCGCTGCGTGGCAGGCCCACGGGCCCCGTAAATAAGCCAATATTTATAGCCCCCTTGCTTGTTTTATGCGTATATGTATAGCTGAGCGGTGCGGACACCACAGAAAGCTGCGTTTCCTGCGGTCTCTGTCCCTCGATGCTAATGTATCGCGTTCGCGCGCATAAACCGAGGCCACCGCGGTCATTCTCTTTTTCTTCCGTGGGTCCTGCATCCTTCTGGGTCCGGGGCTCTCTTACATGGCCCGCCAACGGACGAAACGGGCAGCAGGAGGACACCAGAAGGATTATAACGCCGGCTCCTTTTCCCTCGTTGCCTGCGCGCGGCTACTATAAATCTATGGAGAGTTATGGCAGAGGTCGGGTTTTGTCTTAATGGTCAACCGTGTAATTCATGGACACGACCCGTCGCTGGATGCGACGCGACGCCGCTGGAATCCAACGGGGGACCGATTTTCCGCCGTCTAAGAGATGACGGACTCAGCGTATTAGGATTTTCGGTGAGTTCCCGGGTGGAGAGAGTCTGCCGGATTGCCTGAGGCTGGGTGTGCGTTAGGTACCGAAATTTCTCTAGCTGGACCCACCTCAGTTTTAGCTATTTATAAGGCAGATTTACGCTAGGTATCAGTTAGGTCGAAGTGGTAGGTTAAATTCAAACGTCGCATCTCCCCAAAATCGACGCACCTCTTTCCCTTCCTGCTCCTTTAAATCGTCCCCGTAAACCGTTCCACCGAATCGCCGCGCCAGCGGTCCACGGCAGGCGGAACATCCGCGCAGAACGGTTCCTCAAAGTTCATTACGTCGATACGCGATCTCGTTCCCTTTGGCAAACTCGTAAGCTTCAATCTCCGCCGCTTGAGCCGTCCACTCGGCCGAAATTCTCACGGCTCTCGTAATTAAACCCAGCAAAAGCGTTCTACGGCTGGTACCGCCTTTACATTCCACAGTACCGTCTCTCCAGTCCCGGCACGATCGATTAAGTCGATCCCAAGGCGTATTGCACCGCCGCAGGACCGCCGACGGTTACACGCTCGAGAATTTTCTGTTCGCGGAAGCAGTTTCGCGGCGATCAGCGCGCGGAATTTATTTTTAATGCGGCGATTACAGGCGGTGGCAGGACTCCAAACGCAACACGGGGAATTCTGTGTCAGTGGAGTGGCTGCTTTCGTCGCTCCAGCAATTATCCCCCCCCCTCGGAGTAAAGTAAGAGGGCTGAGAAGCTGACGGCGGCCGACGAACAAGCAAAATCGATGCGCCCCAAAAGCTGCTGGCATAAATCACGCCACTTCCTTCCGGCAGGTTCTTTCTAGCTGGTGCTAGTGTCTCCCCTTTCTCTCCCCCATTTATTGGGGGTGTTATTACGCGCGATACCAGTGACGGAACGATGGAAGATTCTCGTTAAGGGAGGCGGAATCGATCGTCCCCGAGGAAGATGGGCCTCGGAGGAGATCCTGCGGGAAGGAACAGCAACAGACACTGTGCCCCCCGAAAACCCACCCCCTCTTCTGGTGTTCCGTCAGTCGGTTCCCTTCGATTCAGCGGCATCAATCTCGCGCAGAAATTAATCTTATAGGCCGCTTCGCTCATGTTTGGCAATAATTACAGGCCTTCGATCGCTGTCCCCCCCCCCCTCCCCCCCTCACCGTACTGGGCCCCTCTGCGTTGGGCCCGGTTTAATACGGTTTCGCACGAATCTAATATTTCCCCGTCTATATATAAATTATCGGTAATTAAAAGGGGAAAAAATGGAATCGGCGGGCAGCGAGTTTCGGGGGTGAGGGGGGGCGACGGCGGGCCCCGCAGTCGCGATGCCTGTGTCTAGGCTTTTTACCTGGAACGAGCAGCGTTCTGTAGCGGCGGTGGATCGATTTCGTGCATCACGAGGCAAGTCGTGACGCTGAAAATCCCGGAAGACACTGGCTCGATTGGGTACCCAATTGTGGGGCCCGCTCCGTCACGGTTTTCTCCGTTCGTTTTTCTGAGGGGGGCGCTGCGAGTGTGTGGCAGCGAATCTTGGCGCGGGAACCGCGAAATGGACTAGGTGGAGGGAGAGATGTGGTGGCCCAGCTGATGGATAATGGCAATGTTATATAATTTGATCACAAGGGGGGTATATGATGATGAAACTGACTTCCTGATTGGAGTTACTTTTAGCGTTTGTTGGGTCTTCTGGATGACTACGATGCAGCGATATTAGTTACCCCAAAGTAGAGTGGGGGCCCACTTTTCAATTTTCACTTACTAACAGTCCCAAAAGTAACAGATATGAAATATTTTTTTTAATAAAATTGTTGATCATATTGAATTAAACTCTTTTGAGATATAATGAGGCATCTTTAAACTTGCTAAAAATATTTTTTTATGGCGATCCTTCGTATTATTGATTAATTATTGTGGAATCTTGTACCCCTCCTCAGTGTCCTGTTGGCGGGATATGTAGCACCTATCATAGTTATCTGATTGCAAAAAAAATAGAAGATTCTTAAAGTTAGATAGTTTACGCTGGGATTGGTCCAAGAAATTAAAAAAGATATGAAAAATTGAAAAAGTTATAGCGTTTGAAAGAAAAAGTAAGTTTTTTCCTTAGCCAATTTTTCATATTATTCTTTATAACGACGACAAAAGTATTATAAATAAAAACTAAAATTAAAATTTTAGGTCTAATACCAGCGTAAATTATTCAACTATGAGAAAATTTTCTTCTTTTTGCAATCAAATGACTATGATGCCAACATCGTCAAAGAGGTTAACACGATTCCACAATAATTAATAAATAATAACAAGTTTAAATGTACTTCCTTAAATCCCAAAAGAGTTTAATGCAATATTAACAATATTTTTTTAAAAAAAATTCATAAATTTTGGGGGCAGTCACGCGAGAAGGCCCCCCCCCCCTGAGATCTCACTACTGCTCAGTTTACCTACCATTTATAAACTCCCTCGACCTGCGCTGTCGAGATTCGACGTTGGTTCAAGAAAGGGGGTTACATAGTGGTGGCCCAGCTGACCCATAAGGCCCAAAGGTACCCGATATTCCGCAAATCCCACGGAATAAAGGGCAACGTGATTCCTTTTTTCCAATCGACTCGGCCAGCCTCGAATGTTAACCCCACGGAAAGGGGATGAGGTGGAGGGGGAGGCTAGAGTCTCGTTCGCGGCGGCGATTTAGAACGAGCCAATGCCTATTGGCGTTCGACCAGAGCGATATCTCGGTGGTGCAGACATAAATCCCGGCACCACGTACACGTTGCACGCCCCCACAGCACGCCCCCCCATTAACTTTTTAATCTCTGGTGCCGGGGCCCGGCCAGCCGCCGTGCAAGAGGAACCAGGAAGGCCCAAGCGCCGCGGGCCCGACGGAGACAGAGAGGAAGGGAACGAGCCAGCCAAGATCGGGCCTTTTCGGGGTCGAGCATCTAGTTAGCATCCTTTCAGACACGCGGTCTACCAGCCTCCCTGGGCCCCCATGTATCCGGATATATCGGCGATCGGGCCCAGGGGGGACCAGTGTTTTTGTCGGCGCGCTAAGTACGAACCACAAGAATTGTCCGCGGATGAAAAATTCCACCGTACCCTTTGACTTGGCTGATTTACGATTTTCGCCACCTGTGCCCCTGCTCGGCAAGCTGAAATTATTTCCACTGTCAGTTGGCGACTGGGGGGCGGGGGGGCACATAGGGAAACTAGTTTCGGGGAACTTGCGAACTCGAATAGAGGTTACTTCGAGGTTTAGGAGTACAGAGAGAAGTACTCCGGATTTCGATCTCTATCTAGGGTGTGGGGTTTGATAGCATCCCCTGGAGGATCTGAAAAAACACCCCCTCATAGTTAATCGGCAAAGTAATCGACAGCCTGAACGCTTCCCGCTCGTCGAATTTCCAAAACCCACAAACCGTCCATCCATCAAGGTAGCCGTCTGTGGGATCTCGGGGCGCGATACTTATCGAGGTCCCAGCGATCATCAAATGAAGATCTATCGCTAGATCGTATCTTCGGCCGCTTCGTTGCTCCCGTGAAGACAAATCGCGCTGCCAGTGAACCATAATACGCCATAAGCGGGGCGATCCCCTCGTAAGGAAGCGCGAAAAGACGTTTTTTCTCAACGGCCGCTGGGCCCTATCGCGCGGAAAGTCGCGTGGACGGGGCCCAAGATGGCGGAGCGATGGTGAGTCGCGTCGAATTAGAGGAAATTACGAAACACCTCGTAAATACATCGTCGGGCTAAGTGGTTGATTGGAGAGATCGTGTGTAGAAGCGGACTACCGCTAAATTATATCCCGACAAGGCTGGCTATCTGCGCGATCGCGATCGCTCTTGTAAATTAAGGCACCCGCAGACTGCGCCGGGCCCTATCCACGTTAGATTCTATCTTTTCAATTTCTGCCACGGCGACGGAAGTGGATGGACCATAGGGATTCGCGTTGTCTTCCGCAGATTTCAGTGGCACATATCTACGTATTGAGAGGAAGTAGCTTTACAGGATATTTCCTATTGGAGGGGGAAGTTAAGGTGAGTCCCAAAGTGGACTACTTAGTGAAAGCAATATTATGCTACACTGTACTATTAAAAAATGTCAATTTTCAAGTTTCCTCTGGCCATTATTATTTACCGAGATGCGACGAGCAATTTTCATGGAGGATCATTGGAAGAAGTCCCGTCTGGGTAAACAGAAGGGTGATGAGAGTGGGAGGGCATGTGACAGGCTTTGCATATTGCATGCAAAACCGTGGAGTCGTTTAAAGCGCGACGGTGGTGGCTTTACGGGGCTCTTTAAGACTTTGGTAAATATCGTAATGACTGGAATACTGTCGGAGCGTGCCGGCGAGAGTTAACCGACTCATTTTTGTATCGCCCTGTTATCGTGGGCTTCTTTTCACCTTCCTCCTATTAGATGGTAATCCCGTGGCCCCTTCCCGGCTTGCCTTCTTCCCTCTCAGTTTCCCTTCAGCCTGCTAATTCTGCTAGATTCTCGAGAAAGTTGTAGAGAGATTTTTATTTAGTATAATTTTTCAGCAACGTCTTCTGCTAGATTCCAGTAAGATCTTGAACCCCATACCCTCCCTCACAGTGTCAAAAACTGCCCCCCACGTATCACCAGGATGAACACATAATACCGTACGCGATCCCGTCGTTTCAATCCGATTAAACTGGGGCCCCCCTGCCCCCTCGCCCCTATGCGCCAGCATTAAACATTATGATCCGAAGCAACATAAATACCGTCGCATTGGCGGCTGATCGACCTGAGAAAAGGAGGCCGATCTGAGGAGGTGGGGCCCAGCGGGTCCCGTGAGAGGGTGGTGCGTGGCCCAGGGTTCCCCAACCTGCCGCGCGGTTTCCACGCCGCTGCGGAACGCGGGCCCGCCGCTTTAATATAATATTATTGGCTATTGATAAATTGTCGATAATGATGGGTTAGCCACCCTGGCCGCGTGGGAGGGAGGAGAACGGGAACGCTCTCTTCTCGGGGCAGCTATCTTCTCCACGAAGTGTCTCCCCCCTTGGGCCCCGTTTGCGAGCTCCAAGCGAAATTCTTGTTAAAATCCCCCGACCACCACCCTCGCCCCCCTTTCTTTCCGTTCCTTTTGTTTCGCCTCGCAGTTTGTCGAGAGACGCGGTAAGGCCCCGTTCCAGGTGGTGGCGGGCCCTCCACCCCTCCCCCTCCTCCCGCCCCTCCGCCCCCGTCCCTGGGCAGGAAAAAAAGCGAGGCGAGTCACGAGGAAGGGTTTCGTGAATATTCAGGGCCCATCTCGAGTTTTCGCACGATCCGAGGTGATCTAAGAGAAATCGAAGGCAAGGAAAGGGCCCTATCCGTGAAAGGGCGATCCGCGTTCCGTGGTTATGGGGGATTAGGGCTCGGATATGGCTTTTCGTAAGAGGGTTTCGAGCCTCCTGCGTCCCACGGGGCCCCCTGCCAGCGAGGGAAAGGAAAAACTGCGTGCCAGCGGGCGGATTAATTAATTAGCCAGACTTTTGCTTATCGGCGACGGATCTTCGCTCGGTTAATTGCGCGCGATCCACAGGGGAAGCTCGAGAGATAAGCGGGCCCGCGGATTATGCAGCCGCCCGCGGCTACGGAAGGCCGATTGTTATGATAATTGCGTCAGAATTTTTCTGTGCCTTCTTGGGACACCAGCAGGCGTGCACGGAAAATTTCAGACCCTTTCGTTCCGTGGTCTTCTTTATTTTAAAGTCTGAAAATTACCTTCGTTTCCTCCAGATTTCCCGCAATTTTTTTTATTGAAAATTTGCTAAAATTTCTCCCATCAAGATTTTCAAAAATATCTTGGAAAAGCAGTTCCTAAGGACTCGCAGGTCAAATCCACGCTCGCCCGCGCAAAACTCGCAGCGGAATCACCGTTGAACTTCACACGAACGCTCGAAACAGATGTAACCAGCTGATAGCTGACGAAACGCTGCCCACGATAATTGGAATTCCACGTTTTAAACGCTGAACCGTTTCCACCACGCTTGGGAGGGGTTCAAGAACGTGGAAAGGGTTCAGGGGGCCGCAGGTTGCTCGTGGATCTTTCGTATTCAAATTCGCAGAAATTTAATAACCCGTGAACGAGGTTGGTCACAGCCGTTTGCGCGCCGTCGGCGTTGATTCGCGATGAAATAGGGGGGGAAATAGACGCCAGTTAATGTACCGAGCAGAACGCTTCACCAGGCTGACGCCAACCTCTCTACTCCCATTTCGAACCACGAGTCCCATTAGCCTCACAATTTTTAATAGTCCGAACATTCCACTACTGCCCAATACCGGCAACTTCTGCCACGAACCTCGTGTTTGGACAGCGCTTTCGCGAACCAGAACCGGCAGCCCTGAAGTGAGTCATCACGCTCGTTCTACTAATAACATCGTGGATTCAGACACGCTCAGACACGCGTAATCACGGGAAATCAATCACCGGGCAGCGGGACAAGCCGTGGCTGGTGATTTCTGCCCGGCCAGGTTAATTAACATTCAATTATCGCGCTCGAGCGGCGCGCTGTCATAGATAAAACTCGTGTCCATGCCTCTGCGTTAATTATTCGTTCATCCAGCATCCACTGGCGCGAGAACTACACGTTTATCCCAATGAAAAAAGTTCCCCCATGACGGATCGCGTCCCGTAGCCTCATTAGCCCGAGGTTTCCTCCGGGAACGTGGACGGAATCGACGGGAAAACGCGCGAAAATTGATATTCAATCGGGGCGAGTCGAAGCGGAGCGCAAATAAGTGCGCGCGGCGGCGCTGCAGTCGCGGTGCCCGCCGTGGTGGGGGGTAAGTTATGACTTAACGAGGGGTTGGCGTGATCCCAGCCACTGGACAAGCCCCGTGGAAGCTTACTGGCTCGTGTTTAAACGGCTGATTCTCCGCGACTTCGTCCTTCTGCGCGGCGAATATATAATCGGTTAGCCAACGCCGGAAGTGGCCGCTGGTTTCCGTGAGAGTGGCGTGCATTACGAGGGCCCGACCTCTAACCCCGGCTATTTCGCAACTTCTTCGCTGCTTCCGTGCCGCCCCTGTCGCGTGTGCCCAATATTTCTGGCGCCCCCCACCACGCTGAATATTTAATTCCTAATCGCTGGTATTAATGCCACGATAGGAGAATTAATTTATTCCTGCAGACTCCAGCCACGAAGGGCACCGCCACTCGCTAGTTTACCATCGGGGGAGTCGCGGGAACCCCCGCTTAAACAGGGGGGGGGGGGAGGGGGGAGAGGGGCAGGGAAGAATCGCGTGCAAGGTGCAAGATCCATTGTCTCTGGTCCCCGGGCAATAAAAAAAGGGGAAACAAGGGGAACACGAGTTTAGGGCTAGACCTTCACGGTCCCTTTGTCGTCCGAGTAGCGCCCCCCTTGCCCCCCTGCTTGGTCCAGGCAAAAAGTGAAGCCTACCTGGAGGGGGCAGGCGCCAATGCTCGCGAGACAATGCGACTAATCGGCGGCGACAGGTTCTCGTGTTTGGAATCCGACGACAGGAATTGCTGGGGTAGATGGGGGAGGGGGGCAAGAAGGGGGTGGAAAAAGTTTCTCAGTGCCCCAGCTTTCCCTTTGAAAATTCTTGCGCACTGTACCCTTCGTTCTTTACAAAAAAAATCAGCTACAATTGTCTTGCCAGGTTCCAGGAGGTGTTTGCCACATCAGGGGGCAGGTTTCTGGGTGAGTGTCGAAATTTCTAGGCGACCCAAGTGAAAATGGCGGGCAGCCCTTCGGGGGAGGAGGAAACGAGCGGCCACCGGCCGACACGCGAGGCGATATCGAGCCATTCGAGGCGAGTTTTCGAGATAATCCACGGGCACGTTATCTGATGATAAATAGATATACCTTTGCTCGACGCTTAGCCCCGCTAATGGACGCCTCCGCTCGATATCATCGCCGGCCGTTCGTTATCTAAACGTGAATAATTATCTTCCACGGCGGCGCTAGATCACTCGCGCGATATATTTCTTTCGCGAGGACGAGCTTTCGTGCGATGGAATCTTTCCCTCCCCTCCGCCGCTTCTGCCACCCTTTCGCACACTTTTACGGGGGCGTTTATGCCGGACTTCGTGGCTCGAGGAACACGGGCCGATCGCCTAATTGGGCAGACGGAAGACAGCGAAGAGGCGAGGAAAATGCTCGCGGACGTCCTACATCGTTCCTCTTCGCATTTCCACGCGAATAATTAATAATATGCGGCGATCGAGCGGCGAGAGGAACGGCGGGGAACGAGTTCCCAGTGACGACTCCATCGATAACGATGGACATCGATCATCCGATAGCTGACGGATAATTAATTATTAATCGGTACTCTACACCAGGGAAGCTTCTAATCGTGTTAGACGCGGTATCGATCCGTCGATCTTCTGTTGCCAACGAGTGCAGTGCCTTTTGAGTGTCAACAACTCTGTCCTTTACCTCTTTTTCGGTTTTGGAAAATTAAAAAAAAAATTCTGAGGATAGGGTAGATGTCCCAATTACCGTGCCCTGTCCCTATTACCGTGCCTTTATACTTAATGAAGCCGTACAAATAAACTCGCATATATAAATAAGGAAATAATTTTTTTTAATTAAGTTGAACTATTAATGTATGTGTTACAAATGAGAAGGTTGCATTTTTAAACAATTCAAACATAGTTAAAAATGTTTCAAAAATACATATGAAGATTTTGATCGATTTACCTAAACCCTTACCGGAAACGCTAAGGAACACGTACTTTACAGAAGTGAATAAATTGATAATTATAATGATTCGCACTTATGTAAAGTATTTATTATATCATTAAAGGTTACAATTTTATGAAAAAATAGGAAAATGAGCACTTTTGAAACGTTTTCCTATTTTTAAAGTGAATCCGGTAATTGGGACAGGAATTTAACGCTTGTCCCTATTACCGTGCTCCTAGAAAATCCACTGGCTCCCTCTGTAGTTACAGAGTTTAGCAGTTGCTAAACCTAACCTTACTTTTTTTTCTCAGAATGAGTGAATAGAAATTTATATTTGCATATTTTGCTTTTGTAATGAAAAGGACATATTAAAATTACATAAAAACATTTCTCGTAGAGCAAAAAAATGTTTTGAACAATTTAAAGTTTAAAGACATAACCTAACCACAAGAAAGCTATTAAAAAAAGGGCACGGTAATTGGGGGCACGGGAATAGGGACAACGCATTTTTCAGGGCACGGTTATTGGGACAAAAACATGTATTTTTATTTCAATTATTAAAATATGGAAAATTAACATTTTCAACCCGAAAAAAATACCTTAATAATGAGAAAAGTTCAAAATACCAACATAAATTTTCACCGAGCAAAATTAAAGTGAGAGAAGTCAGTAATTAATTCCGTCGTGAGCAACTCGGCATCAAAGCACGGTAATTGGGACATCTACCCTATTGGGTCACCGATTTCGTTCAAATTTCACACAGAGTTAGTGCTCGGTGGGGAAAACTTGTGGAGAAAGTAGAGTTTAAAAACCCTTCACTCCTGGGTGAAGAATAAACCGCACTTCGGTTCCACCCACAGAGCACCATGACATTGCAGCAATGCCTCTGCAATTATGCGGTGCAAGATTGCAATGTTGCATCGCATCATTGCAGAGACGTTGCAGGTTCACTCCTACGTCCGCCTTAACAATATTGCAGGAGAGTATTTTTGCAAAGTTGCGGCAACATTACAAACATGTAGTCCTGCAACGTTCCGGCAATGATTCTGCAACGAAACGGCAAAATTGTGGCAATGATCCTGCAACTCTTCGGCAATATTGCGGTGCGAGACTGCAGGTTCACTCCTATGTCCGTCTTAGCAATATTGCAGGAGTGTATTTCTGCAACGTTTCGCAGATTTTATAGCAATGGTCCCGCCGCAACGTCTCGAGCAGTGAGGGACGCGACGACATGAATGTGTGTAGTGAGAATTGTAGTAGTATAACGCCCATGTGTATTTTTCACATTGTGCGCACAATATTGCAGAAATATTGTAGGATCGTTGCCACATGAACATTGCAGTGGCTACGTGTACGCAATATTGCAAGAACGTTGCCACTCAAAGATTGCACGGCAACATTGTAGCATCTTTTCTGCAATATTGCAATGCCACCTGCAATAACGCAATATTGCAGCAACGTTCCTGCAATGGGGAAGATGACGCATAACTCGGCGCAGATGGCGCCACTGGCGCATGTAGGGGAGACCGGGGCTAAAAGTTCCGATTTCAATAAAACATAAAACATGACGGTTAAATAATGTAATTATTCTCTTCACTATTGACTGAGTTCTTGTTAAATTTATTATATTTTACGATTTTAAGCTTGTATTTAATATATTGTAATGGGTTTTTCATAAAAAGTAATTTATTTGTGGCTGGTCAAAGCGGAACTTTTTACCCCTTTTTGGGGCAAGTTGTTATCGCATTGGGGTAAGTTGTTACTAAGATATAACAGTTGCCTTTTATTAAAATATTTCATTTTCTAATGAAATAAATCAGAATTTTATTAATAATGTTTATTTCTGAGGGTTCGGATGAACAAAAATGTATTAACTTTAAAAGAAAACCAAAACAATATAATAACCATAAACATTATCTTCGATATAAAAACTAAAATCTACAAATCAGTCTTACGTTCAACTGTTTGTGGGTATCTTCTTACTGAGATTTGTATTTGTAGTCTACAAGTAGCTTCTTGTCCAGATTGTAGTTTTTTAATAATTCTCGATAGAGTCAAGTGGCAGATATTGAATTTTCTAGCGACAGTTTTTATCTTTATGCATAACTTTGATGGAAATGGTGCCCCTTTCAGCTTTTCATTCATATGTTCGCACCTTAAAGCATAGCAGGGACAATTTATACATTTGTAGTGGAACAAGTTGTTACGGGAACAACGTGCCCCAAGTCACGGGAACAACTAGCCCCTATCGACACATGTAGCAATTTCACAGACTATTCTGCTTATACGTATATTAAAACGATAAACACTATCACTCCATCTTCTTAAATGCCATTTGATCCATAAGAACGAATCAATCAATAATATCGACGTTAAATAATCGAAATAGACCAAAAAATCATAATAGAAAAATATTTACTTATCTGGTACGGGACTAACAGGTCCTTGCTTGCAGCCACACGATTCACTTTCGCGGATGCTATTAATATGTGCGACAGAGTGGCGTGATCAACTCACACGGAAAAAATAATTTCAAATACTACGCTCTGTTCATTTTGAAGATAGAACCGTCGGAACAACTTACCCCGGAACTTTCAGCCCCGGTCTCCCCTACTGTGGATGTGCCTGAGTGCGTATGTGTGAATTGTTTGCGCGCGAAATTTTCATTTGTGTATTGTATAAATGGGACTGTGTGCTGGTGGCGTCACGGGTGGGAAAAAGTTGCAGTCATCTTCCTCATACAGCTGCAACGAAGTGTGCTGTATGGGCAGTGGTGACTCCACTGTAATCCACAAAGTAATTTCAAGCCCACGTACACAGTTTTACTTCCGTCTCATCATCCCCCAGACTACAGAATTACTTACGTCCGATTTCTTCGCCTCTAGATAAAAGTTATCTGACGGATAGGTACAGTAGAGTGTGATTGACTCGCGTTCTCCTAGGCTAGTTACATCGGAAAAATATTAATATAAGCTGCTGTTGCAGAATTAAACTGGTGAATGTTTAAAGAATGACCATTTATTAATTGATATTTATATGTATACAATTTTCACTTTGAAATAGTGAAAATTAATATTGACATTTTCGCGATGTAACTAACCTAGGGAAACGCAAGTTAATCATACTCTACTGTACCTATCCGCCAACTAACTTTTATCCAGAGGCGAAGAAATCGGCCATTACTCTGATAAACTTCTCCCGAGAAAAGTGATCGAGCTATCATTCACTGCTCTGCTATCTCCCTCGCATTCGATCGGAAAACACTTTCTAGGGTCTCGTGGAGAAGCCGCAGCCTAATTGGGCGGCGCAATTAATAAACGTCGAGACTCACGGGGCAGGTGTAGTCCTGGACGCGTAAATATACAGGAATTGCAGCGCGCGATGCATAATTTAACCCCTCGAAGGCTAAAGTCGATGCACGCCACACGACGCCAAGACGTACACCCTACGTTCGTACGTTACGTGCAGGCCTACCACCGCCAATGATATATAATTATTCGGAGAGGTTCGTTATCGAGACGCTGGACGTTCCTGATTAAGTGAAAAGTACGACGTGCTAATGCCCTGGATGGATCAGTGGAGCCGCAACGGTCGCGGAAACCGCGGATATTATGCAAACGAAAACCAGTGCAATTGCATCGTTGGGTAATTTATGCGCCGCTGATTATTCCCTTCGCCGTGTACGTGTTATTTTCAACTAGTTCCAGGTAGCTCCTCGACGAGGCGCGAAGGTAACGATCGCACCCTCGAATCACAGCCAAGGAGAGCCCCCTCTCCCCGCGCTGCACAGGTGTGCCAAGCAAAGCTGACATTTCCAGGAAAGAGACACTTTTTTTTAAAAAGGAATATGTGCCCGATCTTTCACGGTCTCCCAAAGTGTACCCCATGAATAAAGAAGACGCCTTGGATTCCCTATTTTTAATTCACTTGTTCGCGCAGACTCGCCAGCAGGGACGGGGCCCCGGGGGCCCCTTCTCGCCCTGGAAGGATCTCGAAGACGTGGGCGCCCAAGGATTGCTCCACATAATGAATAATTTACTTTCGCGGCAGGCCTGCTGGCCACACGCCATCCCCCAGCAAAAACTAATGCCCGTTCAGATAAATTACCGATAAACCCGCCAGATAACCATCTAGATAACCGCGCGGCACGCGAGCCCCCCACCACACGCGACGCTTTTATCCGCGTCCACCTTGGCTGTAGATAATTCACGATTATCTGGTGACGTGGCAGAACACGTCTCGCGGTCGCTTTTTATTATTTCGTATTAAGTATGCCAGCAGATACGTGCCCCCCTCCCTTTACCAGCCTCCCCCCTTCCCCCCATTTCCAGCTACTATATTAAAATACTGATAATGCCGCACCGTTTATTAATCGGCGGTGGCGATCGTCCGCGTGACAAGGCCGACTTTTTTATTCGCCGGCCGGGAAAGTCACCGCGAGATTTTCCACGGTGACGCCCCCGCTGCAGAAATTAAGGTCGCCGGGGTTTTTTTCCCTAACGATCATCGTTATTATGCAAGCACGACGACATCTGGAGTCGTTAATCTGCCCGGAGAAAGTTTTATTGCTCTATAAATCGCCCGCGGAGCGCGAGTGATGCACGATTAGAGCAACAAACTGCCCTCTTTCGAGCTGCCTTGGTTAGGTGCATGAGAGAAGTTTGATCCTTCTGGAAAGTATCATTTTATAATTCTTCGATATGTAAAGGACAAACTTAAGCTTACGCGCAATTTACGAGGAGATCCGAAAATTCAACCCCCAGTTTCCTGAAGAAAACAGTGTCCACCAGAGGAGCTTCACGAGGGGCCTTAAGGCCCATCGCAGCCTCAGACTTGGATTCCTCTCGCGGCAGCGATAGATCGCCGATTGACAGACGCTCGTTACGCGCTCCCTGGCGCAGGTGTAACCTGGGATCGCGCACAGCTGGGTGAACGACACCTGCAGAGGCGCTCCAGACCGGGAAATTATGGCGCGTAGCTGCGCTCGCGTGTAATATTTATTGCCTGGCTGGTATCAGCGGCCCGACGTAATTTATTCGACGTCTCCCGTCGCCTGAGTTAATTGTGCAGCGATTCCAGCTTTCGACGAAAGCTCCATTTCCCTTGGCAAAATCGCGTCCGCCAGGATTTATCGATTCCTCGGGACCCTCCGCTCGATTCTAACGCTGCTTCGCGTTTCTTTTAGTGACCTCTGAGATGATAGTGAGTAGTTTAATTGCTGTGCGAGCTTGGCCGGAGCGAGTGTGACGAAGTTGACTTCCCAGCTCACACAGCACCATAATATTGCAGCAACGTGTCTGCAATATTGCGGTGCAAGATTGCAATGTTGCGCCATAACATTGCAGAGACGTTGCCCTAGTAGCATCTATTTGCTGGGAATTTGTTGGGCCAATGACGTGTTATCCGTTGGCCAACTGTTGAAGTGTCGCGCTATTTTTAAATGGGACAACGATTGTAACCAACTCAGGCCCAACTGAAGGTTTCTTTCCATAAGCCCAACAGTTTCTTTCAAGAAGACGTCTTAAAATCGTCTAGAAGGCGTCTTGAAGAACTTCAAAAGACGTTGTAAACGCGTCTTTTTCAGGTCTGATTTAAGAAAAAAAAAAAATTTGCGGTGAGGAGAATCGGTCCCAAACTTTCCACTTATGAAGCAACCGTTATTCGCACTTACCCAATACATTTCCTTGTAAACACTTCTAATTTTTCAGTACATAACAAGTATTAATTGTTTATAAAAAGTACACAGTGACGCGAAATATTCTACAAAATATCATCATTCGACCTTTAGACTCATTCCATAAAATTTCACATTCATCTCAAGACGGACGTCCGCGTTACGTATTTATAATAATAGGTTTTTGGATGTGCCAAATTTTCTGACGTTTGTAAGACCACATTTAATCATCGTTGGAAATTTTTTGTTAATTAACCAACTACAGTAATTGTAGGCCCAGCATTGAATATTCGTAGGCAAACTGTCGTAATTTTTTGTTAATTAACCAACCATAATAATTGTAGGCCCAACATTGAATATTCGTTGGCAAACTGTCGTAATTTTTTGTTAATTAACCAACCATAATAATTGTAGGCCCAACATTGAATATTCGTAGGCAAACTGTCGTAACTTTTTGTTAATTAACCAACCATAATAATTGTAGGCCCAACATTGAATATTCGCTGGCAAACTGTCGTAAGTTTTTTGCCGTAGGCCCTATGTTGGGAATTTGTAGGCAAAACTCCAACTATATCCCAACTAATTCCCAACTGTTGGCTACCGTTGGCCAACCAGAAAAGCTACTAGGGTGCAGGTTCAGTCCTATGTCCGCCTTCGCAATATTGCAAGTCTGTATTTTTGCAATCTTGCGGCAGTATTGCAAACATGTAGTCCTGCAACGTTCCGGCAATGATTCTGCAACGAAACGGCAAAATTGTGGCAATGATCCTGAAACTCTTCGGAAATATTGCGGTGCGAGATTGCAATGTTGCACCGTATCATTGCAGGGAAGTTGCAGGTTGACTCCTGTGTCCACCTTGTCGTTGCCATTGAAACATTGCACATCGATTTGAGCGCAATATTTCCGAAATATTGTAGGATCGTTGCCAGTGGAACATTGCACGTCGATGTGCGCGCAATATTGCCGCAATATTGTAGGATCGTTGCCAATGGAACATTGCACGGCAACGTTCTTGCAATATTGCTGCAATATTGTAGGATCATTGTCTTTTCAGAACTTTTCATTTTATGTTTTTCTATTTTCTGTTATACTTTATTATTTGTTATTTATCGTTTATATTCAATGTCATAAATGTACACTAAAGGGTTCCCCCGTTTATTAAATAATAATAATAATAATAATAATAATATTGTAGGATCATTGTCATTCCAATAATGTAGGATCACGGAAAAAAGGGAAGTCGCCTAAGCGGGACTCGAACCCGCGATCTCTGGATTTGCGCGCTGGCCAGCCGCCTTAGTCACCTCGGCTACCGCCGACTCCCCTCTGATCGTCGCTACTCCGTGTCCTCTTATGGTATGGGGGTTCCTGATCCCACAATAATGCACGGTAATATTGCAGGAACGTTCCTACAATATTGCAATGCAACCTGCAACAACGCAATATTGCAGCAACGTTCCTGCAATACAGCTGCAACGAAGTGTGCTGTATGGGAATTGGCTCTTGATATCGATTGGGCCCTACAGATGTATCGCGCACCTTGTAGGTGATTCAGTGAACACAGCAAGTAAAGGTGATACGGCTGTGCTGGGAAATTGTGAGATTGTTTGAAGTGGAACCCCGAAACTTGTGCACTCGTAATACCTCGAAACTAGTTCCTTCTTTACAGTGTACTTTTTTCCATCTTCTGATGACTGTGAATTATAGTGAATTCAAGTAGCACTGGTCGCACATTCAAGCTTCATAACGCGAGATCGTGTCAGGCATATTGGTTCTAGAAAATGGAGTCCGTTCGTAGTCAGATGGAAGGTCGCTGATAGCGCCTCATTTCGCAGGAGGGCCTCGCTTTCCACCGCGTAATGGATACTCGAAAGATTACCTCAGCGTTAATTGACAAGGCTCTTTTCAGGCACACAGCCTTTCAGAACTATCTGGAATCTCCCGCCGCGGCGACACCGCGGGGAAATCCCATTAATCCCGCTGGAAAGACGCGCGAAATTCAATCTTGCAGCCAGCGCCAGACTGAAACGAACGCTCACCTTGTTCCCTCTATTTTCCCAAGAATTGTATTATCTGCGTAACACTTGAATAACTTCGAATTCACCCTCTGCAATGAAGCAGGTCTATCAGACACCAATGCCCAACCTAAAACCCCCCAAAAAACACTTGAATCCTTGCAAGTTTGATTCCACTTTTAATCGTCAGGTGTGGGGTCAGAGTTGACCCACCAAAAGGATCAACTAAATGGGTCAAATTCACCATCACAGATCGTAAGAGGTTTACAGGACAGTGACAGTTAATCATCCAAGTGTAAGCTTCTATTCTTAGCCAGAAATCCAAGAATCGCGATGGCTAGAAGAAGCCAGTCGATGAAAACCCAACGAGCTTCGAATGCCTCGATCATCCGCGATTTACACGTCCGTTCGCGATCATCGATTTCACTCGACAGTCTCAGACAGTCCCTCCACGGCTGCCACGCTCATTCACGTCGACGTTCGTTAGATTCCAGCTAACGGTTTATCTCGATCGCGGATATACGTCTCAATTCCCTCCAGTCGTCGTTCATCCGCGCCCGATGATTTATAACGCCTTCGCCACACAGTCATCGCTATGTCGCGCGCCACCAATTGTTCGAGCAAAGTCCAACTCTGGTTCGAGCGGAACGATGCTCTCACGCTTTCGGTGCGTTTGGAATGACCCTGATATTTTAACCGTCAAATGAATTATAGAGTAAAAATCCACTTAATTATATTTTTATATTCTTCGCTTGTATTGATATACTTGCTGAAAAGATATATTTCCACAAATTTGATTGTGGATATAGAAATAATAATTGAAGCATGCCAGACCTCGCGTCAGGAAATTGAGAAGAGTGCACGAGTTATTCGAAATAGTATGTCAAAAAGTAGCAGAGTATTTTTTTGAAATCTCAATATTCAGACCCTCAAGATTACCCCCACTCTTCAAACTTGGCTAGCAGGAATTTGAAGTATCTCTCTGTGGGTTATTAGGAGAACTCTCAATGGCAAGACTCATCGATTTCGATAAAAACCGCATTCCGCTATCCTGTTACATCGATTGAAATTACGCGAGTGTCGCTTCTAACGAGCGTCTGTCAATCGGCAGTCTATAATTGCGGCAACGATACCGATCGACCTGTTATTAAATTGTCGACTGGGAAACGGTCGATCGCTCCTCGGGCTGACAGTAATGGGGCTGGTAATTGATTCGTTTCCCTCGTACACGACACTTTTTCCCCCGGCTGGACGTTTCTAATGAAACCATCGCCAGTGGAGCGAGTCCGCAGAAAATTCTGAGCGCCCGCATTGATTAGGAGGAAAACGGCGATCCGTGATGGGAGAGGGAGGCGCGGGCACGTCCTCCGGAGGAGGGAGGGAGAGGGGGGGGGGGGACAGTTACCAGCGTATCGCGAGGATCGCCCATAAAAATCGTCCAGCCACGAAATGAATTCCTCTCGCGAGCTAAACGAAACTGAAAAAAAAACGCGCTGGAACGCAGCAAAGGAGGAACGACTGGGCATTGTGTTTTAAATAAACTCCAGCCAACTGCTTCACAACTCTATTCCACGGTTCTCAGCGAACACCTTCTGCCCGCGCCCCTCCGCCTCCTTTTCCACTAGCTTAATAGAGATCTCTGGCACATCGAGGCACGATAAAACTTCGGCCGAAGAAGCTCGTTAAAAATCGATACGTTCCATCGATTCTGCGCGGGGGAAAATTCGTGGGGGGGGGGGGGGGGGGACAAGAAGATGGAAATTTTCCGAGCACAAAGGGAATACGGATGAATATGGAGGGAACAAAGTGCAATTGCAGTTGCTGTCGGGTTGTGCGTGCATTTGGCGATCCTGGCCAACGGGGCGACCAGCGCTGTGGCAGGGGGCTAGGGGAGGGGACGGGGGAGGGGGAGAGAGAGTCGAAGGGGCTTACTAGAGCGTTGAAAATTGAAAATTCAAAATGGCCGATATTTCCGGCCGACGGGACCGAAACAAAAAGTCGCCCGGCGTTCATTATGACATGCATCGCTGTACGCGCCGCTGTGATTTGCACTGTTTCGCTGCAGAACGCGGCGGTTCTGTGTATCGACGTGCCACCCAGACGGGCCCCGATTGATAGCTGCGCGTGGAATGGAGAAATTTGGAAAGGAAACCCTCATTGCGCTTGGTAAAGTGCTTTCGCGTGGGAATAAAGCATATTTCAATGGTTCAACACATTTTAAATGGAATCTGGCGCATTTTTGGGCCTTATTGGGTATCTTACTTTTTTGATAGTGTATTTTATATATAAAGTGGGTCCTAGGATGATGAAACAGAGATAATGCCTCGTGCTATGCAGTGTATGTGTAATATAAGTAGATTTGACGCGGGGAAGATGGTTTTTGGTAGAATTTTGGGACTTCTACGGGGCCTGATAATTGCTAAGTGGGGGTAATTGGTGCAACATGAATGAGCAATTACTTGAGGCCTAATTGTTTGGTATGTGAAACAACTTATGTGGTTTTTAAAACTCATTGAACTTTATAAGGCCCAAATGGCCGCTTCCTGGGCCCAGAACCTCAAAATACAGTTACCAAAGAGGTCAATAGACATAATAAATCACCTAGAAAATCTCGGATCCAGTTACTTGCTCGGAATAACTTGTCACTATTGCATGGTACACTTAGAATCCCTCGACTATCAATCGTGATCCCAGCTCCCGTCCGTCAAACACCGACGATTTGCGCTCGCAGAACGAAGCACAGGCTGGTTCCTTTCCTGCCATCGTGCCCTGCCATCGAAAACTGATCGTCTCGGCGAGGACAGGTGTCAGCGGTAAGGCAGGCTATCTTGGCCCGAAACGAATTCCACGGCCCTGCGTTCGAAGGCAGCGCGAGCGTATCGACAGGCTTTTTCTCTGGCTTTCAGGGAATCTCTGGTGTCGACACGGTCGATTAGTCGATCGAGGCTGGCTTCGGATTTCGTTAATGCGAGATAAAAGCCTACCCCACACCACGCGCGTGTCGTTTGCCAGCGTACGAACAAACGAACGAGCCGCCACCGATCCCCACCCCCTCCGGCGCACCCCTTTTTCCCTCTTTCCCCGTGATTTTTGCACAATGCACGGCCAGGGCGGCCGGGCTTTGTTTTAAAATTATCAACGCGTCGCACAATCGGCCGTCGCCTCGCGTCCGCGAACAAAGAACGCGCCTCTTTCCCTCCTTCTCTGCCAGAGGCTTGTTGTGCCGCGCTGTTCGCTGTTTGCTGCACCTATTCGACCAGCCTCATCCCTCCGCCATTCACTGGAGGAACTTCCAGCCTCCACGCTTCTTCCTATACGGCCTGTCAATGCAGATACCGCGGTTGCATCCCCGTTTCAGGGACGCGTCTCTGATGCTGCTGGCGCGTTCTTTTAAGTAGAGGATGATGGTTTCAAGGACTGTGAAGTGGAGGGGGTTTGAGGAGGATTAGGTGTGAATTAATCTGGTTTAGGTCTGCCCTGAATATCACCCAACTGCCACTTAAATTCCACTGTCTGTCATCGACTGGTCCCCACGTACGGAAAGCCTCGTTATCCCAATGCAATCGTCGTCTGGTGGCCAAGCGTAACCTGTCGTTAGTAAGGTGTATCAGGCCCAAGTAACAAGTGCAGCCGTCCCAGCACGTGGGCAGATGACACCCAAGAAATCAACGTACTGAAAAGTCAGCCCCTCCTGCTTCAACGGAACGGTCGATCGGTAGCAAGTAACGAGAGACACGGGGATCAAGACGGTCATTATGCTGGTAAATTGCTGGCTAGCTGTGCGATTTCGCCGTGGCTCGTTTCAGGGGAAGAAAAAACTCGATGCTTATCCGTACGAAACGGACCCTTCCGCGATCGCGCCACGATAGCAGGTTTTACCATCGATCGCAACCAAGATCGTATGTATGACACAGAAATGATACATATCGTTTGGTTGTCCGTTGCCACGGACGTCAATCTCGAAACCACGTCGTTTATCACATTTGCAACTCAGACTTAGGTCTGGACTCTCACCAGGTTGAATCTGAGTCCCAAGAATACTTCAGGTCCCAAGTTTCATAAGGTAAAAGACCCAATACGTGGACACGTCCCAGTAGCTGGACACTGGTGCAAAAGAACTATTTTATTCAATTATTCAAATATTTAGTCAAATATATATCTGAATATATTTTACTAAATATTTGAATAATTTAATAAAATAGTTATTTTTTGGATAAAGCGGATATTAGATGTACTAATCAGTATTTTGCACCAGTGTCCAGCTGCTGGGACGTGTCCACGTATTGGGTCTTTTACCTTACCCAGTTCAGTCCCAAGGCCTCAGATCTTAAAGGAGGAATCCTATTCTTTGGGCTAAAAACATAACGAAATTTTAGATTTTTTTTTTTAAGAAACTAGGGATTCGAATAATTTGAAATTTGCATCATGTTTTTATGTATCTTTGAAGAAGTTGTATTTTTTTCTATATTAGTATTTAATAATAAATATAGGAGTTGTACATGGATCGATCATCGCGCTGGTGTGCACGATATTTCTGTAACCTCAAAACAGATTACCTTATAATTAGGTCTGTATGTTCAACAAACATTACTTTATACTTTGATGAACCAGGATACCGATAAATTATATTCTTCTTTGATTACATAAGAAAATTGGTAAAATTGTATAGCAACAGTTAAAGCTTCAGACCTTTCAATTTGGCTACTCTCCACACTCCTAAAAAATATTTGTATTTTTTTCTGGATCTTCAAATTCTGGCTGCATATGTATACAGTGAAACGCCATTTCATTTTTCGGTTTTAGATTACAGGGAAGATAATTGTGCGTACCAGCAAATGACGAATTTTGCGCGGCGTGTTGGTTGGTCATGTGTAACTACAATATTTGTTATTAAAAATGAATAAAATGAAAACTATTGCTTCCTCAAAATTGCACCAAAATATGGTCCAAATTTCAGATGAATCAAATCGCAAGTTTCTTAAAAAAAATCCCCAGTTTTGCTATGTTTTTAGCCCAAAATTATACCTCAGTTGCTGGGCAAGCGGTGAGATGGGTAAACCTATGCTTATACATGGGAGCTCTGCAGTGATAACAATCTTAGATGAAAAAAATTACGTAGACAAAAATGTTACTTACACGTCTATTCCTAATAAAATTATTACTACTTATTTTGTTTTGTGATTGAATTGAAAAAATGTTTAAAGTAGGTATGTTTAATGCAGCTAAAAATACAATATATTCATTAAAAGTAGCGTAAAATATGTGAGTGAAATGCGGCAACGTCGCTTTGCGTTCATCTTTTTTTCTATTTCCATCTCACACTTGTGTGTGAGATGGAAAATTACGAAAGAAATTACTAAATACATGTTTACAGCTTGGTAGTGTTTTTACCAATTTTTACTGTATGCTTTGTACAAGTATACATTGTATAGATGAGTACCCGGCGTACAGCGTTGCCACATCTCAAACAGTTCCTCCAGTCAGTTCCAAAAATACGAGCACATTTCTATTTATTTATTCAATTATCTAATAAATCAGTGCGGTCCAATTTTCTTTTTTAGAATTTCACAGGAATATGTAAGCCACTCATTGCAACATTTTTGAGAATTTTCTCATCATTTATAAGGACTTTGTGTAACATTTAATAGAAATTGTATCGCTTCTCTCATAACAGCTTGTGTATAAGAGCGCAACTTTGATTTCAGTTTTTTCAATAACCGTGCGGTCAATCGACTTTAAATTTTGACACAATGCGGACTACACTTTGGACATTAGATTAAAACACTTTTCAAAGATTTCTCATCATTTTTGCTCCAGTATCGAACCTCCTTAAGGGGAGAACCTAGTGCAACTAGCTGAAAATCGAGTAATTTTTCGGGAATTTTTTTTAAAGAAAGTATTTAATTAATCTTTCTGAAACTTTCAGGATATTGTATTATCAGATTAAGGTAGATAAAAAAAATTATTAAAAAAGAGCGGTAAATAACAGAGTTATACGAACTTATACTCAGTCCGTTGGTGACGGAATTATTCCACTGCGGTCAATATAGCCTCTACTGTATTCATTTGAAACCAAAAATCGAACAATTGTTCGTATAAATCGTATAAATTCATAACTTAAAAAATGCAAAATTGAACAAATGGCGGCCTCTTGAAAAAAGTTCACTTTTTCCAACGAAATCTTGCCATAAATGTGTAAAAAAAGTTATTTATTTAAACAATATCATTATAGGTACCAATAGCTAAGCTCTGTGAAGAAAATGTTCACAAATATCCGTGCATAAGGTCAAATCGATCGGTTGAATATTTTTAGAGTTACATTGCTCGCAAATTGTAAAACTGTCGTTTCTAGAAAAACACATTTCAAGTTTTCTGGTAACTTGGTGCTTCGTAGCAAAACCGGCTAGGGTAAAAGACCCAATTACTGGCAGTCAACCCAATTACTGTCACCTTAAACTATTTTACTTAAAATAACGAATAAATAAACGTTTAAGTAAAATAGCTTAAGGTGACAGTAATTGGATTGACTGCCTGTAATTGGGTCTTTTACCCTATATTCGCTTTAATTTTTCGAATTTCGTTTTGCGGCTTTGAAAACATATTATCATGATGTTCAACTGTTGATTTATGCAAAGAAAAATCGGTTTCTTCGCTCCCCCTTAAATCATAAATAGCCAAAGTCTCGAAAGTTTTCTAAATCCCAAATAGGGGAGACTGGGGTTGGTAGGCCAGTTTTTCAGTTCTTGATTTTTAATAAATTATGAGGACGAAATATTATTAAACCGGTTAGTATATTTGATAGGACATACATTTGGCTATCTGATTAAATTATTAAAGTTGACTCAATGTGATAACAATTGCGGCAATTTAATGTTTTACTAACACCTTCCATGCTAGTCAACCAGCCCCATGATCGGGATTGATTGAGTTATAGTATCGGGTAGGTTGATTATAGGTACAATCAGTTAAAATAATGTTATTAGCAACGTATCTCAGTGGTAATAAAATAACACAATGTCACAAGAGTTGTTTCATTATAAAATGATTTAATTATTAATTTCTTTTTTCCATATTTGAAAAATAAACTGTCTATTTTTTCAACTCAAACATAAATTATAATGTATTTATAACATAGTGAAATTTAAACAAAAAATAAAAATCGCTTTCCGAATAACAAAATAACGATATAAACTTTATTAACTTTAACAATTTTTATAACCTAACAATTTTGACTTTAACAATTTATATAACCTTCAATTATTTACGTATAAATAAAAATACTACGTCAATAGATCGTGTAATAAACAAACTTTAAACTAGTCCCTTAACATTTATTCTATTGTAACTATATAGGGCGGGAAGAAATAAAATCTTTAAGAAAAAATATTTACATACGTAGTCAATTTTTCAATCAACGCTGATAACTGTCAAAAAACGTGCGATCGCGGGTTCGGACATAAATGCATGGCATAGTAGAAGTGACTTCTTTCTACGGTAAACGTTTCTGCAGTAGAGCATTCGTCGGTGCAAAGTTATTAACAATTAGTCAACCTACCCCTTGCGACAACCAGCCTCGGTCTCCCCTACTCTAGGCTCCGAATAACTTAGACCCTTAGACCTGCAATTTTCAACTACAGCATTAACCCTATAAGTGCCAGAAACTTCAGCAAAATATCATTTCCATCATTGCTGCCTAAAAACATTCCCCGAACGAACCAACACCTACTAATTCGCCACCTACCTAATAACCCCAATCAATGCCCCAACGTCCCCAGAGTCGAGGAGAGCACCCACCGCGCCAGGCGTACAATTGTGACGATTCCATTTCACTGTTCGTTGCAAGCTCGCGTTCGCGTGTCCGCCGCGGGGCAGCACGACGGAAATGTTCGAAAAGTGGGCAGCAGCTGATCACCGTAACCGCATTTAAATACGCAATCATCCAGACTAATGCTCGCGTTTCGCCCACCCAGCGTTGCCCGCCGTTTCCCCGGATCCCAGCACGGTCGACTTTTTTCTAAAAACACCTGCTGCGCCGGAGAGCGCCAGAAACCATGCAGGCTCCGGTTCGATTCCGTGGATTCGTCGTTGCGTCGGGCAGCGAAGAAACGGCAGCGTTTACGGAGGACGGTAATGGCGGCCCTGGGCGGAGGAGGAAGAGGAGTATTGAAGAAGTCAGGATAGCGAGGCTAGCCAGCCGCGACCGACGGTCACGCGAACGCAGCCGCGTCTGCTTGATTCGCGAATTGAACAGAACAATGCAATAACTCTCTAACGAACTCCTGGATTACGACTTTCTGGCCGCTTATCAGATAGCTGGCGGCCAGCACGCTCGCGATCCTCCGGGCAATTACCATTCATGAGATGCTCTATCTCCTGGAGGCTTGAAAACAACGGGCAAAGTGGCCGATTACTCCAACTGGCTAATTTTTTTCTCCTCCCCAGCCCCTCCCTCTTCTCCCGAAGAGGAAGAATGATACGTGAAAACGTAAGTGACCGACTGGGCAGGGTAGGGATGCGGACGCGAGTTTTCGATTGTTGCAATAGCGCGGGGCAGATGGTAGGAGGAAGCAGGGGCTGGAAAGAAAAACGAAAACTGTTGGTAACACCGACGACCAGGCGGAGAAACTTGGAGAACAGCGCGGCGATCGTCGAGGCGGAACGGCGACCACGCGGGAATTATCATAATTTCATAATTAGCTCGTTCCAGGGGTCCTTCCCGGCTGTCTCAGGCAGCATTTAAACGCTGCTCGGACACGCTACCAGCGTGGCTCCTGTATCTCCTTCGCTGGCTTTTTATTTCGATCCTGCTCTGACAAAACCTGCTTCCGGGGGAAGAAGAACGTGGGAGCTGAGATTCTCGTCGAGTAAGCGGTATGGATTTTATATTTTCATCTTGGCGGCATGGAATCATTTCTATGGTTTTCTGAAAATGCTACCAATGCCTTCCTGTCTCACTAGGATCTTAAACTACTAGAATATTATTTGCGCGAACCCCTAATGCTGGTTTGTAGACCGCCGGGGTTCGCAAGTGTGTCCCCACGGACGCCCAAAGCGCGACACAATCCCGTGGAGTGGCCGGCGACGCGGCGTGACGCCGCGAAGCGTTACCCAATCGACTTCGTAGCTCCTAAACTCGATTCAAGCCTAGGCTCGGGGGCCGATAAACGTCGTCGACTCGTTGCATCGTTACTCTGCCGCTTCCGTCGAGGGACGATCGGTATCGGGGCTTCGTGCAAGGGGGTGGGTTGCCAACTTAACGAGGAAGCAACAAAACCACGATGTGCGCTGCCTCGTCGAGCTTTCTGCCTCCTCTCTATCCTCTTATTTTCTTCCCTCGCCGCTGGGAGAGGATGACTTATCGACTGGCCGCGGGCACACGGAAACGGACGTGCACCACGCTCTCCCCGACGGCCCTTTTTCCCTCGTCGCCTCTCCTCTCCTCTCTGGACGCGCATTATGTAAAGCGCGACGGTTTATTTCGGCACGAGAGCCACGTCTAGCCTTATCAGATCGCGTGTTCACGAGCCACCAGGACGACGATGTAGGCCAGGCCTGGGCCGTCGTCGACGTGGACGGCCAGCCCTTCGGGCGCTCGATTAGGCGGCCAAAGGGCATTTTTCGAGCACCGCCGATGATCGATGAGCTTCTTGCTGGGAGTGGGACTCGATACCGATTACTTCTGCCCGTTTCTGGATATACGACTTGGCTGGAAAAAGTTTCTTAACGCTTCCAGGGGGATGTCTGTCACGAGGGGCTGATATTTTCTGGTGTAATAAAGCTATTATTGTTATCAATTTTGGGATCATCGATTTGGCTTCAATTTTGTATATAGTTGGAGGGTGGTATGTGCAATGATGTGTCAAAAGCGTGATAGGGTGTATTAAAAGGTTTGGGAAACAACGAGGTTCTAAGTCTTCGGGTTTTCATACTCTCGATATATGCACTCGTAGGTGAGCATTTTCACTTAAGGGGACTAGGCAGGCAGATCGCTCGAAAATCAAGTATTTTTTGCGAATTCATTACAAGGAGATGAACACAAATTGTGAGTTGTACCTTCGGGTAATGATTATTAATACTATAAACAGTAAAAAAAATTATACATCTGATTTAGAAGCGTTTTTTCTGGAGCCGCTGTAATTTTGCAGTGCTTCTGACCGTAATAAATTTAATTTTGACCTATCCTTTGAAATTTACATTCTGCCCTGGCCCCATTCCGCCCTGAACCTATTGAAAAAGAAAAAAATCGAAATTGTACAAATGGCGGCTATAAAACGGCAAATTTTAAAGAAACGTGATTTTTCGCCAGGGAAAAGAGCCATTTTATTTTTTTTTTGTCAAAACAGAAGTTTTCTCCGACTTATGCGTCGGTTTGGGGCGTAACAAGACATGGTTTACATATGCTCAATTTTTTTCAAATTGATTTGGATCTCCGTTTTTTCGCAATCACTGCAAAACGAAGAAGAAATATGATTCCGAAAAAAGGCGTTTAAAGTTGCGAAAGCCGCAGAAACGGTTTATGGCGCGCTCGACCTTTCTGGCTGTAAAATCCTTAATTTTGCGAATTTTAACATAACCCAAACAGCATTTCACTCAGGAAGGATGGTACTTTCGAAAAATGCAATAAAAAATCGATTTTCTGACTGCCTAGTCCCCTCAAGGGGGTATTTTGCCTTGTTTGGCCGAATAATAGGTGATTTTGGTGAATTTTTTGTAGAAAAACGGTTTGATAAATTAATTTGAGGTTTGACAGGCTGATTTATTGTACCTTCAGCTATTGTTGTGAATTTTTATGTGACGGTAAAAAAAATTTGGCTGATACAGAAGGCTGACTTGAGGCGTTGAAAAAAAAATCGGGTGGTCCTGGCGTTGACGGAAATATCCTAAGGATAATTTGAAACACAAAAAGGAAAAGAGATTCTTAATCTGTATGAATATAGCTATCGTTTGTAGTAGACTCATTAAGATAAATAAAGAAATAAAGAAATGTTAAAATGGCAGGCTTCTGAATATGATGAATCGAATTTTTCTCAAAAATCGACAAAACTTTATAAAGTAAAATCAGGAACGGTAACAAATGCGGCAATAAATCTACTAACATAGATAGACAGACGCTTGCTCAACATGCATGTAAAAGTTCAAGTTGTTTGCTTCATTGATTGTCGAGATTTCTTCAACGCCAGGTCGAAAAATGTAGTTTCGAGAAAATCGGGTTTAAAATTTCATATATAGGATAGAAATTGACTACTTACTATTATTAAGCTATTCGAGGGCCATAAACACAAGACTCGTATCTTTTAGAAAAACAAAAAAGAAAAAATGCAATTTTTCGGCCAAACAAGTAGAATCCCCCCTTAATTTTTAAAAACTGCACCTTAATCTTTTCATACACTGAACGTATGCTAAAAAGTGACCCAAACATGAGGCCTTTTTTAACCTCTTTTTGGTCCCACAATTTTGCAACTGAATTTTGTGCTAAATGATACCTTATGATGAAACATTAATCACAACAAATTTTCAAGTTGAGGTGACAATTAGTTTCTGAGATATGGGCGGTGAAAGAAGTGAAAATTCGTTAACGCGTTAGCCCATACGCTTCGATGTATGAACTTCTATGACACTCCGATAATTTAAACAATTATTTCCAGGAGTTTTGCAGACTGCTAACAACGAATATAAACTTAGATTTTCAAAATTCAAGAAAAATAAAATCAAAATCAAGACATATAAATGTCTGTGTAGTGGATGTTTTTTTTAATATATCGTCCACCATATTGATTCGATCATTGTGAGTATTGCTGACTGCTAACAACGAATTTGCACTTAGATTTTCAAAATTCACAAATAAAAATCAATATCAAGAAATATAAATGTCTGTGTTATAGGTGCTTTTTTTAATATATCGTCCACCATGTGGAATCTGCCATTGTGAATTTTGGAAATCTAAGTTCAAATTCGTTGTTAGCAGTCAGCCAAACCCCTGGAAGTAATTGTTTAAATTATCGGACTGACATAAAAGAAGCGTAAGGGCTGATGCGTTGACGAGTTTTCACTTCTTTCGCCTTTCACATCTCAGAAACTAATTGTCTCCTCAACATCAAAATTGCATGTGAATGATTTCTCATCATAAAGTATCGCTTCGCAGAAAATTCAGTTCCAAAATCATGGTACCAAAAAGATCTATTTCTTGGGTCACTGTTTGATTGAAATGGGTCAGCAGAATCCCCATCCCCCTTGTCAATCACCAGCGCCAAGTTAGTCCCGCACTTTTATGGACTCCCAGTTGAAAGCCACAAAAGAGGCAAGCCAAAATGGGAAAGAGGATCGAGCTGTTGACAAGATGCCTCAATAAACCGAACCGCAGTTCTGCGGTTGGCAGAACCAACAAACGCGTTCACAGGCTTTGTGCATCCCGTCGCCGCGAAATCTCCTCGCCCTGCCTATCATTTCCATATTATTACGGTTCTTCACCTGTTCCCAAAGCCCCTCCTCAGCCATGGACAATAGCGCTAGTCCGAACTGGACGTTGCCAACCGGTTCTTCGCCGCGAGGCTTTGATTCCATCGCGCGAACACGGCTATTTCCCTGCAATTTCGTTGTTCATATGAAAGTAGCTGATGTCAACGTTGCTTCTACCCGACTATTTCATCGCGGAATGAAACCACGCGGGCGAACATACGAATATACAGTGTAAATTCGTTGTTGGCCACTTCCTCAGCAGTAGTCGTAGAGTTTCCGGTCAAATTACTTGTTATGAGTTAGGATAATACGAATTGCTTTAGAGAACGCCATCTAAAACAGATCCAGGCACCGTCTGCTGAGCAATCGCCTTGAATAGTTCGAAGTTTGAGGGTTAAGAACTGGGAACAAAGCTGAGCATCCAAGGGTTAATTCCAATCAGTCCGAACAACGAGACCCCGGGGCCCATTCTCTCTGGTGGCTGGCCAGCCAGCGATTGGACCGATAAGAACATCATAAAGATGCAAATAAATTTGACAGAGGCCCCCGTAATCGCCAGTGACGATCGGCCAGACCCATTTCTGTCATTGTCCACGGCTGCTCGATATTCCCCTGTATCGAGGTCGCGACGCTGAAAAGAGGCTGGTGTCATCGCGGCCGAAGAAAGAGCGGCAGCAGCGAGCTTATTTAAATAATAACGTCGGTGGCTGGGACTTTTAAGAGCTGCCTGTCCCATTCCGCCTTACATGGCGCGACAAGATTAGATAAAGAGAGGGGTGGGGGCCCAGTCGGGGCCTTATATCGCTTCGAAAAAGGCACTTTATTCCTTATTCAAATTAGTTGGAGCCTGCTTTGAATGCAGCTCCGCCAGCACGCGCTTCGACGTCCTGCCATTATAATACAAAAGGATTTTGGGCCAACCGAGGAACGGGGCCCGAACGGGGCCCGTTTTCACGCGGGTTTCCCCGATGATTCTGATCAGCAGGAAAACTCGATTGTGAATCAGGGGTGGCGAAGAAGCTTTTAAGAACTCTCACGAGAATTTGTTAAGCTGACCAGATTGGGCCCACGCGGTCCCAAGTGAGGCCCATGCTGTTGGTTATTGGTACGCAGAAAAAAGGACAGATAGATGAGAGTTTTTACAGATAATGATGGGCACAGTGGAAATTTCTATATTTCAGGCCCATTCTCGTCTAAGGTTCGTTCAAAAGAGGAAGACAGCAAGTTTGCTCGAAGGAGGACAAGACTTTAGCTGACAGACAAAGGAAGAAAACGAGCGAGCGCGGTGGAAAGACGCAGGAGGACCTTGAACCCGCGCAAGAAGGGGGCGAAAACTCAATGGCGGTCAGACGCGTTGGTATCGTTAATGAGGCCCCCGTAGACGTGTTGCCACATAGGAAGAATGCACACACGAGCGTTGCATGCCTTCGCTTGAACGCAAGGAAACGCTCCTATCAGATAGCACTTCGCCTCTCCTCGAGAACGTGCGTGCACCTCCTCGCTGCTTTCGGAAACGGCCGAGTATTACGTATGGTAATTTTCTAATTGCTTCATTTCAATCGGTGCCGCCGCTTTCTCGCTCCGTCGGTGACCGTCGAGCCCTCGAAAGCGTGAAACGACACAGAAAATAAATGATCGCCGCACCGTGCCTCGGTGCCGCCGCGTTTTTTGCCCGTCCACGGGCAATCCTGATGCTTATCAAACTGGGAAGAACGCGTTTGGTGCTCGTCGGATGGCTGAGTGCCCTGGGACCTCAGTTTCCTGGGCCCTGAACAGTGCAGCTCTCGAGTTTCTTTGATTCCGAGTACTCCAGCGCCTAACTATCCTGTGTCTTGAACAGCGTAGGTCCCAATTCACCGAACTATCCCACTCTTATCCAACGGACCAGGCGCACCTGACCCACCCGCAATCTGAAAACCCCTCATCACCCAAGTTCTCAGACCTCTGGTCCCACATCCAGCCCGCTCCAGCGCACCCAACGTCACGTCCTTGTCGAAGGACAAGGAGCATCCTCCCCCGCGGCTCGGCTCGGAATTAACACGTAAGCGCGAGGAAGAGGCGCGCAGGTGTTGTCAGCAGCGGCGCGTAGGGGCGCGAAGCCGAGGATGGTGGTGTGGCTGCGCGCGGCTAAAGAGGCAATCGGCGCCTGCGCGGCCGCGCGCTGCGACACACAATGACCGGATTGCTTGAATTATGGATGGCAAAGGGCCTTTGTCGGGGCCCGACTCGTTCGCCGCGGCGATCACACGCGACTGATAATTCGCGGGCAGCTTTCGGGGCCCTACCCCCTCCGCGCCTCCCCCCCCCCCCCCTCCTCGAGCTCCGGGGTACGTCCTCTGTCGCTGAGGGGCACTGGAATGGCCGTCGGGCGTGGGTGATGCGGGAATAATGATGGGGGGAGGCCGGCGGGGGCACCGTGAGAGATTTTAAACGACGATTGTCCCCGAGTGTGTCCAACGCTGCCGCTCGAACCATGTCCACCAGGACGTTCGCGGGCTTCTGAGAAACGTCACTTACCCGGGGCCCTCTGTCCACTTCTGCGAGGGCTGCCCCCGGCCAAACATGTCGGCACGCTAACGCGGCCAACCGCGATCTTCTCGCGCTGATTTCGTGCTTAATCCTCTCCGGCCAGTCGTCGTCGAGCGTCCATAGGTGCCTCGCTACCTGGTAGGCCCAGCGGAGGAAGCTCGCCTGAGCACTTGGTGAAAATTCGACCAACGAGGCGGATGATGTCTGGATTAGCCTGATTTTATTGCGACCACGCGAAGGACCCTTTATAAAGGAAGTTGCTTAGTTTCAGGAGCAAGGAATCGGGCAGGATTTCCTCACCTCGACGCCATTCGCTAATTTAGCAACGTCCCGCGCCGACGTCGAGTCGGTGGGCTTACGTAATTACCGCAATTAATAACTGCGCGTCCGCTCTGTGGCAATCATCGGAAGGAAAGCCCGATGAAGAATCCACGAGTTAAGTTTCAATTTCTAAGTCGCCCGTTTACACGACGCTGTTCCCCGTCGTAACTGGCGCGCTGTTATCCGGGCCCGATGGTAATTTATGGTAATGCCAGCCTGGTAATTACGCGGATAATCAATTCCACGTACACACTGTACCGTCTGCAGACGATTTCCAGAAATTCGCGCGCCATTGTCTCGATCTCCACTCGCTACACGTGTAGATCATAAACGTGCGAATCCCGCGCCCAGCGGCCGTTTAAAATTCCCTTGCCAGGGGATCCGCGGGCTCCGGGATTCAACAGGAATCCGATCTGCCCAACGCAACGAACCTCCAAACACTTTGCATACCACGTCGGACCACGGAGGCATAGCGTCGACCTGCATTTGATGTTGAAGTGTGTATCGCTGAGAAGTGAGACAGATTCTTGAAGAAATCCACGAAGGAGTAGTTCGCAGAAAAAGTCGAGGGGGCGCGAAGCGACAAAGCGATTTGCCAATCACAGTTTAGCAAGCGCGAAACGCCAGGCATACCAGGACGACAAATGCGCCAGCGGGGCGAGAGACAAAAGGTGCTAACTTAAGGAGGCACCGAGTCGAGCCACCTTCGGTCCCCCCTTAGTCCCTCTCCTCCTCCCCTCCCCTTGTTCGACGATCGTATATTTCCTTGGTTGCAGGTCGTTGCAGCAGGCATTCGCGGAATGAAGGCGTCCCAGGGGCTTAAATCCTTCCCGTTGGGGATAAAAAAGCGACTGTTGAGGGGCACGGTCCTAACTCACTGCCCCCCTCGGGCGGCCCCCGTCGCCCCGTCGCGCGAAAATAATCGTCAGCTTTGTTGCGCGCCGCCTACACATGCGTCGACATGCTCCACGCGCACTCCCAACTGTGCCCTCTTCTCTCCTCCCTTTTCCTCGATCGGGGGGATCAACGTGGTGATGTTGTAATCCATCAAAGGGGGAGGGGATTTAATTAACCGTGGCTCAAGTTCTGGCGGAGTAAATCAGAATTCCTGGGATTCTGGTCCTGGTGCAGTGGGATGGGTGCTCTTTGGAGATGTGGAGGTTAGATATAGCGTAACATGGATTTAATTCCGATGGCTTCGGGGGGAGGTGAGTTTGGGGGTCTTGTGTTTTCTGGGGCTGCGAGTAACTGGGGGTAGATTGCGATAGGTGTGGAGGAACATAAGATTGTGGTCGCTTAGATACTCAGAAGTGGAAGTCTGTAGTAATATAAGTCCAGAGAATATTGGGACTTGTAAGTCCCGAGTAGATTAGGCACAGGTTTCAAGGACTGTAGGTCCTCAATCATGTAGATCTTCAGTCTTGTAGGGGAGACCAGGGTAAAGTGAGCTTTAGGGTGAAATGAGCTTTCTTAATTTATTATGTAATAAAAAAATTAAAAAAAAAAATAAAACAGACTAAAAAAATAAAATTGCATTAAAAAATAAAAAATAATTTTTCCCTTATTTAATCTACGACTCCCATATTTTTTAAGTCGACGCCAAATTTACAGGGTGCAAATGATGAGGCATCAACTTAAAAAATATGAGTGTTGTAGATTAAATAAGGGAAAAAATTTTTGAACTTGGTTTTCATTTTTCTTTTTAATTTTTTTATTTTTAACTTTTTAGTTTTATATATATTTACACAATACGCTGAGGAGATATCCGCGTATGTACATAAAATAATAATAATTAGATGACAATAGTCTATTATTAACCAGAACTGGCAAAATATTGGGCCAATGTTGATGCAGTGTAGGATGGTACCACCGGGGCATCGCCCTCTTTCGAATAAAAAAAAACATCATCAAAATCGGTCCATATGCTGAGGAGTTATGTGAAGACAAACGTAATAAAAAATATAAACGGATCGAACCTATAACCTCCTCCTTTTTGAAGTCGGTTAAAAATAGAATATATTTACAAATTTTAGTAACGTAATAAATGTATGTAATATAAGAATGATAATTATGCACATTCAGATATCGAAAAATGTCAATTCATTTAAAAACTTGAGAATTAAATTTTAAAGGCTTTATTGTTTTTTTTTCAATACAGCCTTTTGAATAAATGAATCATAAATATATTATTTCAACTCAAAATTTTTTTTGTGTGTTTGAAACAAGCTTGTCAACATACCTACGTTTCACGCGTTCGAGAAAACGTTAATTCCAGCAGTATTAAATAATTAATTTTCCACTGACAATGAGCACGTATTCGGGGTAAAGTGGCCGGGGTTACTGATTGTGAGCTGCAATGAAAAGTTGCGCGAGTGATGTGCGCAATATCCTCACCTGTCAGCTGGCTGGGAAACTACGTGGTGGTTGCAGTATTTTCGCAAATAATTATTTTGAAAGAAAATTGTGATTAAAAAATAAAATATGTTTTTGTTAAAAAATTTATTTAAATAAAATAAGTATGTATTTTATTAATAATTATGTATGTATTTGTTTTAGTAATATTAATAATATGTGAGACTGTTCATGTAAACAAAGCTCATTTAAAATCTCATTTTCAGAAGAAAATGTGTTTACCAAAGTCCAATATACAAATTATTGACGTTAAACTAATTGTATTAATGAAATATATTTTTTAACAAATAGTTTAAATAGTTTAAAAGTTCTAATCTAGTTAATTTGATAATTATATCCTTCATTAAAACTCGCATTTTATTTCCGCTCACTTTACCCCATATATTTATTACCATATATGAGGTAAAGTGGTCGTTTCCGCTTTTTCTTTTCAAGTTGAATTTTAATATATTCTAAATTAATCTGAAACATTGCTACTCCTAATTTATTAATAGTAATGATTCAATTATAAAAGAAGTGCGGGTAATAAGACCCACATGTTATTTATCCTTGGTAGGTCAATTTACAATACTGGTAGTGTCATTTATTGCTTTCATTACATACTAAATATCATTCGAAGAGTTTCCGCACGATTAATATAACACTTGTCGGCTGTAAATTCAAGAAGTATTTCGCAGAAAACTAGCGTTGCTACAATCATAAGAATTACGTCGGTTTCTTGGTTTTGCATTCTGAGTAGGTACTCATTTTCCAATTACTATACAACTATAGATATGTATAAGTACATATGTTGGCAACATATTCCCAGAAAATTGATGATTTTGTAAAGTGCACTCTTAACATATAACCTCGGCAATAAGGAAGTGACAAAGTGGATAATAAGGCCCACCAAAATATTAAGTGGGCTTTAAGGCTCAGGAAGTAACTAGAGACCCTTTCCAAAGCAGGAACGATATTGAGAAGAGCTCCAAAGCACGAGTCACTTCAACCAGAAAAAAGACACAATTGTGTGAACAAGAGCCCATGCCACCCACTTCCAGAGAAAACGTGGAAACTCTGCAGATAATTGGTTTTGCAAATTATGCAGAACTCCATTCAAGAGTGATATGCGACAGTGTGTCATGTGTCTCACCTGGAAGCACGAGGATTGCGTTGGGCTCACACCTGAGGAAGAAAATATCTTCGCTTACCCGAATAGCACATACTAAATAGTTGGGCCTTATTACCAGCACTACACGAAACAAAGCTCGTTTACAAGATTTTTAAAAACTTATTAATTTTCGTATTTCTTGTGTTCATATATTGTTACAAATGTTACAGTTTATAGTTTAACGTCCACAGATTTCTATAAAAAAAGTTTTCAAGAATATGTACAAGTTTTTTTTAAAAAAATTATAGATCCTTATGTGGGCCTTATTACCCGCACTTACCTTATTACAAATTTATTCGGACACATTTTTATTTCAAAGAAACAAACTTATTCTACTTTAAAGTTTTTTAGACCCACTTTAGCCTGGTCTCCCCCAAGCCTCAAATATTGTAATTTCCATTTCCTAAGTCCCATATACATATATGGTAAGTCCCAAACGACTTTGGGCCCCAACAGCTTAGGTCCTACGAAACTAATCCATCGCCTTCATTAACGCGAATCCTACAACAAACCATAAATCTACGATACCTCAAACAACACTGCAACGCGGAATAAACAAACAGGAAGCACAGGAGATACAATCAGCATGATTGCCCAGTGAGCAATTACAACCAAGGCTGCTCCCCAACGAAACTGCACCGTCCACCGTTCGATTAGAATCCGATAACCAAGAACAAACTATTAACACGTTAATAAACCATCAAGCAGCCGAACACCATCGATGCTGTAATTCGCCGTTGTAACACTAAAACGGCCGTGCGAGCGAAATCGAGGCAGCCCTTTCCCGCCACGCTCAAGAATGTATAAACTTTCTAGCCATTAACTGGTAGTAATAAGGGCGTATCAGCGGCGCCTTGATTTCAGTGCGTTCAAATAAATTACGAGTCTAAACGGAAATCGCGCGTGGCCCCCGTGTGCACCTGAAATCTTGACAAACCGTAAAATTCCACGCGGTCCCGTACACCAACCTATCTTGATTTTACACCCTACGTTTATGATTTTCTCCAAGATACAACGGGCACAGTTAATAGGGGGGTTCGCGTAACACAATACTCCGCCGGGGGCTGTCGTTCCTCCACCTAGAACACACTAGGCCCCGACTCGCGTGCGTTTTCTACAAGCCACACAAACCAATCCATGCACACGTTCCGCGGACGTTTTAAACAGGATTTCACCGTCCAATCGCCTTGTCTACTTCGGCTACTGGTTCGATCAGCTTCGATTCGAGCGCAGCTGCGGATCGTCGCGATTCTAAGGCGTTCTTTAACCACGCATCGAGCATCGAGGATCTTGGGTTCGTGGTGATTATTGCAAGGGCTAACTGCGCTAATTAGCGATTGCAGGAATGTTACACTGAGCAGGGAGATCTTTGGAGGAGCGGTTGGTTAGACCCTTGTGCTGCTATTGGCAAGATGATTTGATGAAATATAGGAACACTTCCACCGTCAATTATAGAGCTCAGAGCTAGATCGTCTTGGAGGAACGTTTTGCAACTGAGGCGTTGCAAAAATGGCGGCACCCGATTCTCAGCGTTTGTACGTGCGCGCAACAATCGAACCTCCAACGGTGAGGAACAATGAGGAGCGACGAGTGGAAAGCCAGCACAGATGAATAATACGAGTAATTGTCGGTTACGTTCTTCTGACTTCCGTTGAGAACAGCGGTAATCCTTACACGGACACGCTCGCCAGAACTGTATCAATTAGTTCTGTATTCAAATTAGGCCGAACGCCTCGCGGCGAGTGGAAACGGAGACTCGCGGATACGCTGAGGGAAAGAGGGTGACCAAGGAGGCGGGCAGCACGCATGATGGAGGTGATAAGGCTGGGTGAACAGGGGCTCGGAGCAGCCTGCGAAAATTCGAGCTTTTCATCGCGCGGTGGAGAGAATCTTCCATTCAGAAGGCGAGGAGTGGATCATGCGGAATTTCTTCGAGCATCGGTGTGGGGATGAGCTGGGGAATTGAAGAGGAATTGGGTGAAGGGTAGGGGATGTTGCGATGTCCCATACAGCACACTTCGTTGCAGCTGTATTGTAGGAACGTTGCTGCAATATTGTAGGAACGTTCCTGCAATATTGCCGTGCATTATTGGAGTGGCAATAATCCTACAATATTACAGCAATATTGCAAGAACGTTGCCGTGCAATGTTCCATTGGCAACGATCCTACAATATTTCGGCAATATTGCGCGCACATCGACGTGCAATGTTCTACTGGCAACGATCCTACAATATTTCGGCAATATTGCGCGCAAATCGATGTGCAATGTTTCAGTGGCAACGACCCAGCAAAATTGCCTACACATTGCCGTGCAATACTGTAATGGAAAGATTGCAATCTCGCACCGCAATATTTCCGAAGAGTTGCAGGATCATTGCCACAATTTTGCCGTTTCGTTGCAGAATCATAGCCGGAACGTTGCAGGACTACATGTTTGCAATGCTGCCGGAGCATTGCAAAGATACACACCTGCAATATTGCGAAGGCGGACATGGGACTGAACCTGCAACGTCTCTGCAATGTTATGGTGCAAGATTGCAAGATTGCACCGCAATATTGCCGATACGTTGCTGCAATGTTATGGTGCTGTGTGGGGTGGCTCGAAATTTTGTGTGCCTGAAGCTGGACTATTAGGAGTGTGGACCTAGACTTGGAATACGATGGTGGACCTGAACCCGAATTGCACTAGGCTGGTGAAACTAGGCTTAAACTACTACCCACACAGCACCATGACTGCACGGACGTTGCAGGTTCACTCCTATGTCCGCCTTAACAATATTGCAGGAGAGTATTTTTGCAAAGTTGCGGCAGCATTACAAACATGTAGTCCTGCAACGTTCCGGCAATGATTCTGCAACGAAACAGCAAAATTGTGGCAATGGTCCTGCAACTCGTCGGCAATATTGCTGTGCGAGATTGCAGGTTCACTCCTATGTCCGTCTTAGCAATATTGCAGGAGTGTATTTCTGCAACGTTTCGGAGATTTTATAGCACTGGTCCCGCCGCAACGTCTCGAGCAGTGAGGGACGCGACGACATGAATGTGTGTAGTGAGAATTGTAGTAGTATACCGCCCATGTGTATTTTTCACATTGTGCCCACAATATTGCAGGAATATTATAGGATCGTTGCCACTGGAACATTGCAGTGGCAACGTGTGCACAATATTACAGAATATTGTTAGGGTGTTGCCACTGTAACATTGCACGTCAATGTGTGCGCAATATTGCAGAAATATTGCAAGAACGTTACCACTCAAAGATTACACAGCAATATTGTAGCATCTTTTCTGCAATATTGCAATGCAACCTGCAATAACGCAATATTGCAGCAACGTTCCTGCAATACTCCTGCAACGAAGTGTGCTGTATGGGTAGTGGACCCAGATTTTGGGCCCTACGCTGAGAGACCTTCTCTCTCGTCACAAACCCAAATATTACAAACCCTTCCCATCTCCCTCCTAGTGCCGCCCCCCATCTTCCACCCCAAACTGCCCCCATCGCTCATGCCGAATCGAAACTCTTCCGTTACTAGTGATACCCAACGGTGAGCGCAAAGGGCCCGTCGGTTGGCAGGCCGAAACGAAACCGGAGGAGGAAGTCCAGGCTGCCGGGTTCCCGCGGGGCACCTCGACAAACTCTCTCATTGTCCCTCTCCGTCTCTCCCGCCCTCTCCCCCCGTCTAGCTTCTTTCTCTGCACGTCGAAGCAACGACCGGGAACGGAGGCAGCGGCTCGGGTTCAACCGAAGTTAGCATCTGCTCTCTGGGCCTCGTAATATGCGTGCTCGATATCACGCCGCGCGATCTTAGATCCGTGTCCGCGATATCACGCACTCGTGCACGCGTCTCCTCACCGACTCCCGCCCCTCCCCTCTCGCCCCTCTTGCGCCACTATGGCTCTCCTTTTCCGCGCGCCAACGGAATCGTCTGGTCTCGCTACCGCGGCAATTCGCGCAGCGATGGGACAGTGGAAAAAACGATGAAGGAAAGGGGACGAGGTTGTAAAACGGGGGACTGGAAAGGGGAACACTGCTACGTGAAAATAATTACAATTTTCAGGGGGTAATTGAGTGATCGATTAAACGAATCGTGGGATAAGTAGTTTCATGGTTCCGATGGATCTGGTGAACAGTGGAGGAACTGGCCCAATTTTTTGACGGTGTAGAAGACGGTGGAAAGCGGGAGGTCGATTTTGGGGTACAATGAGAGGATCCACGGGCACGCTTCAGTATCCTGTCGATCGATAAATCACGAATGAAGGATACTGGCGAGGATCGTGGGACAGTGGTGGGTTCGTGTGCGTTAATTAGTAACGGTCTTACCCGAAGGGCCCGCTGGCAGGTTCCCCAACCCCATCGGCCTACTTCCGCCGCGAATACATTACCAGGGTGGCTGTTTTTTGTCGCGACGTTTCATTAAGGAACACGCGGCACCGCTGCTTCCTCCTTCTCCTCTTTTATTTATCCCCGTCGGGCCCTCCCAGATGTCCTGACCAACGGGCGAATTCGTGGTCATCGTTTCGCCACTTGCGCTGCCAACTTCTGGGATATTAGGTGACAGATGCATTAGATACCACGCGGTGGGTCTGACTTGAGTTTTTTAGCTTCAGAAGCGATGGGCCCGCGGGGCCTTATGGAAGGGGGACCAAGGGATCCTGCAGGTTTTGTGCGCAACTGCGGTAGAAAGACTGGGCAAGGCAACTAGCGCTACTTGGTTCCAAGTCTTTATCTAAGAAAGTAAAAATGGGCCCGATCTCAATACCCTCGAACCAATCAGACAACGCGCGGACCAACTTCTCGTGCAGCTTTCGCCAGAAATCGCGGCAGGAGAGCAGTATCAAGGGCTCATCCCCCGTGATCCTCCATTTACGTGCGTGTATGCGTATAAAAATACGTTTCAGCGAGGTATGCGGCAGAAGCGAGCGGATCAGAGCGTAGCAGAGCAGAGCAATCCACCCCGCGATAGGAGTGGACGGGTCCAGTGTGTTCCCCTGTTATTAGGGACAATTTCCAATTGGCCGCGGGCTCCCACCGCGGCGTAGAGCGAGCGAGAGGCGCACACCCGTGCACTCCCATATACGTGCTTACGAAAACACGAGTTCCCCCGTAAGACACACGCGGGGAAGGCACATAATGTTATGTGCCACCCGGGGGTAAGTGCGTGGAGTTCGCGCGGGACACAGGCGCGTACACGGTGTTCGAGAAGTACCACCCTCCGTGGCCCAGGGGGCACTCGAAAGTCCCAAATATGGGGCCCAAATTCTGCTCAACTGACTCTTGGAGAGGGAGTGAGAAGACTCCAGTTTTGGGACCTTTGGGTGGGGACCATTTGCCATAAATACCTATGAAAGGATGCGATGATCACCACCAAGGTTCTCCTAACCCAGTTGGGGACTTAGGCCCTTATCAGTGGGCCCAATATTATCCCCCGGTCCCACAAATGACAATCTTCCAAGATGATCTGGCACAGAAAAACTCCGATTCTCAGAAATCATCTAAATACTTTCAAGACGCCAGGTACGTTCAAGTGCTTAGACCAACCCCCCTCCCTCCTTTCCTTAGCTGCATCACCGGCATATTGTATGATAAGCAGCGTTGCATTTTTGCCACGAGACCCCGCCGGGGGCCATTCGAGGCACCTCGAACTCGAAGCCAGACATCGAGAGAGGGTGGAAAGGATAAGCGTGCGCCGTGCAAAAGGAAGAAAATGGCGACGAGCACGGGCAGGGTGTGTGTGCACACGGGAAGGATACCCGCGGCCCGTGAGAAGGGAGACTGGGATGTATAATCATTGTGATTATCTTGTATTAGGTATTGACTACGGATTTGCATAATGGTACCTACCCAGGGCACCCTCCGATCCTACTACCCCCGTGGCTCCCTGCCCCCTTCCTCGTCTTTCTTTTGCTGCACGCTCCACTCTCTGCTTGGCCAACCATCCTGATTCGAATCGCCTCGAATGTTGCTCAAAGTGCGGAGAACCGAGGAGAACTTAACAAACGCGAGATTTCTCTGTGGATCGATACCTTTGCGCATTAGTTCCCTCTAATGGCGTCACCACAATGATGAATCAGCTGACAGAGTGAAACCGCCACCAATCTGGGAACCACGAAGCCGTGGAGCAGTAAGGCGGTACTGAGCTGAAATAGGCTCGGGATACACCCAGGGTGTTAAAATTTGAATACTTCGATCTTGATGGGCCTTTTAGGAGCGCTAAGTACAGGCTTCCAAGGTGGATCGAGTATCGCGTTCTCGGGGGAAAGGAATAACTACCCATCGGGTATTCCTCCGCTGAAAACGCAGTTAAGTCTAAGAGTTGCAAAGAGCCAGGGATGTTTGACCATTTGAAACGCGAATCGACATAAAGGATGTGCGATGTTTGATTGGGTGGAAAAAGGGGGGAGGGCACTTCCGTATGAAGACGTCCAGAGGGACACGAAACGAGGAGCGCGTTATAGGAGTCGACGAGGGCGTTACGGGAGGAGGAACCAGGTGAGACGGTTTTCTGCGACGACTCGAGCATAACCGAGATAACGATCCCCTCGATCTGGATCACAAAACGCATCCAGGGTCGTGGACGCACGCATGCACGCACGCACAGCAAGATGCCGCGCGGCGAATGACCACGGGAGAGAGCGAGCAGAGGGAGAAGACGGGCGTTGGTGAAATGGAACGAGACGGAAGCGGAGATTTTAATCTAACCCCAGAGCCAGCCCGGCATATGGGCCCGTTTTCGTGGGACCACCGAGTCATTTGGCCGCGCTGACTAATTAGCGAGCCCGCGCGACCGTGAACCCGAATTTTCGTCAACGGCGACAGAAGGTGGAAATCGGAGTGGTGGTGGATGCTTGGTAATTGATATTTCTAGCTAAGTTGATTAGATGTATGGAACTATAACCAAGTATGGAATACTGACAAGGGGAGGAAAGGGTGTGGTAGACATCGATTTGGATGGGCCTTGGCGCGATGGACCTATGTCGAAAATAAGTAAATAGGTGTCGGAGTGTTTAAGCCAACAGGCCTTAACACTTCGTGGTCAGACGGGGTGTATCGCACCCCAAGAGCAATTTTCGAGTTAAAATGACGTTACTTTACAATTTCCACAGGAGATTTATCGCAAAAAATTAAAATCCGAAGAAATTGAAAAATCGCTTTTTCCCCGCAATCGTGGAAAATCGCTCATTTTCAATTAAAAATTTTATCATATCAAAATTTAGATTTCCAGAAAAAGACTATTAGGCAATGATTGTATGAATATTACGAATGTACAATTACCACTGAAAAGTTAAAAGACTCAAAAATATAAAATGGTAACTTAAAAAAATGACACTGGGGTGCAGTGAACCGTATGTGACCAATTTCTGATTATAAGATGTGACCACGAAGGGTTAATAACACAGTTCGACAAAATTTGACTTCTTTTCGCACTTGTAAAAAACGTCACATTGCGTCATAATTTGATACAAGAAACAACGGAATAACTATTATTGTTTCGACACTAAAGATGTTCAAAGGTGAAAGTTTGCAATTTTTTCAAAATCGAATTTCTCAAAAACTGATGGTAATGGCGACAAACGATTTGCGGATTCGTTTTCAGCGCAGGAAAACCTATAAGAAATAGCTATTGAATGTTACAGATCCAGATGCCTGTCGAACTGTGTAATAGAGATATTTACATGTAAATTATTAAACATTTCATAATGGCCGTGGGGTTTTAGTGGGTAAAAATCCCACGCCGTCCTGGTTTCCCCACCGGAGGATTCCCCTCTGAAGACGTCGGGATGCCTTTTGAAGATTTCTCCACGTTAAAAAAGAATTCTAATTTTTAAGAGAACCACCAACAACAAAAATTTATAATTTTTTTTAAGGTGGGGACATCTATCCCCTACCCCCTTATCCTCTTAACTTCTACTTTATGTCCACTGAATCCCCGATTCAACCTCGAAACAGACAGTAACGACTACCCCCACTGGATTCTACAAAACTGGCAACGGTAAAATCGCACCCACGTGCCACTGACTCACGTTCCCGCGGGCCACTCGTCTCCCCCGAAGAACAAAATATAACGGGCATTGTCTCGACGTATCGATCGTCGATCGCCGTCTGGTAGCAACAATTCTCATCCCACGCTCAACGTCGCGCGAACCTCGGCACCAACGCTCATCCGATCTTCCACAAACCATACTCCAGTTTCTCCATACTCCCCCCTAAACACCTCCCAGGAGCTAAACCACTACCACCCCCTAGTTACCATCTACGATCCACCACCATCAGCCCTACCAAACTCAACACCCAGCTACCAAACTCCTCATCCACAATTCCACAAAATTTTCCTTTCCCGGAGAATCCAGAGCCTAGCCCCCTCGCCTCTCCCAGAGCCGAGGAAGTAGAGCCTCGATTTCACGATTCCCTTCCAGGAAGGCTGCAGCAGCACGTAGGCGTAGTTTCGCCTCGAACCGGTGCAGGACGGTAGGCGTAGTCGTGGCTGTTGCAACGCATACCGATGGGAGTAGGAACAAGAGGAAGAAGAAACTAGAAGACGGGGTGGGGAGGGGGGGGGGGGGGAGGCAGAGGGCCGTGGAGGGTCCGCGTGGAGGAATTATCAGGGGCCTCTTCCTTTGCCTACGGGGCCCAGCGGGCCCTCGTGGAGTAGCTAATGCAAGCGACCATTACTCGGATGGTGAACCAATGGAGAGGATCCCCACGCCCCCTTCGAACGTACTCCTGCTCAGACGGCATGCAAATACGCGCGTGCAGGATGCACCCAAGGATGCACCTCTCTCTGCCTCCCCCTCCCGCCAGATCCCCCCTGTCCAGGTTTCTTCTTCTTACTTCTCGCGGGCAAATATTTATTCGCGGGAATCTATGAACGCCGGGGGGATGCGGGGAAGGTGTGCTCGGACCTTTTTACGCGTTAATTGAAGCGTGCAGGAATCCTGAGAGGTTCGGGACGGAATATACGATGCGCAAGAGGGCGAGAGAGGTGTGCACCCTGGCGCACCGGCGATGGGAACATCGATTTTGATGATCGCTCGACTGTCGGGGGCCCCTGACAGTCGAGCTGGACGCCAGTGTCGCGGATGCTGAGCGCGGATCGTCGGGGAGGGGGTAAGGCCCCACTTCTTCAGTTTAAAGCTTCCTCGTGTATCTGGGTATGACTGACGGCGAATTAACTCGTCCGGGGGGGGGGGGGGGGGGGGAGTAAATGGGAGCTGGAGGAATTAGTTTATCAGATTTCCAAGTGGCACACCGTATCGGCCGAATCAGACTTCTGCGAGGGGACAGTTAACTCGTCCCCACATATCAGCAGGTTGAGTAACTCGGGGGCCCCCTTAAATCTCGCAAATCAATGCGCGAAGTGCATATCCTCGAGAAGTTGAATCCTGACGAGACCCAGAGTGGCCTAACAGGGTTACATTTCTGCTCGGGCCCCTCCCCCTACTAACGCTCGAACGGAGGGGGGAGGGGCTGAAGGGGTTCAATTTAAAAAAGTGAGACCTGACGCTGGTAAACAATGGCCAATGATAAATACGACGCATTCCCACAGCCCATTATAATCTTATTGTTGGACTTGTTTCTCGTGTGCAGGTGGCAGCAGCGAGCCACGGAGGGCACCGAGAAGGGGGGGTCAGGAGGGAGGGCAGGAGGAGAAGACGCGAGAGGACACCGGTTAGAGAGATATAAACGAGTACGGGGAACCAGAGTCAGAAGAAGAGAACCACCAACAAGACTCTCTGCCCCCCTGAACAACCCCCCTTCGCTCCCCCCCTTTTTCCTTGTGCTCTCTGCTTCCATCTCGTTCCAACCGGCACACTTGGCGTCGGTGTTTCCGTTTAGTGTCTTCAACAGGCCCATTTCCTATCTTCTTCTTGCACGTGCCCCCTCCCTCCTCCCTCCCCCCGACGATGGGGGCACAGATGCCACCGACGAGATACTGATTATAAACTCCATTCCATTTGTAACGAGGTCCATCTATTTTGGCGCCCAACGCTCGTTGCGAGGCAGGGCCCTAGGTAGCGCCAGATTTTAATACGATATCCCCCGCATTATCATTCGTTTCGGGACCCCGCTACCGAGCAACCCCCTTCCCGCCCGGGGTGGAGGCTGTGCCCCGGAACAATACCACCGATAGAGGCAGCTCGTGTCTTCGAGGAACGGTCCGTGGGCTCCCTCGATGTTGATGCGCCTGGAACTTCTGTTGCCTTCTGGGAACTGTGGTAGCCGGGAGAAATGGCGAGCACAGTGACGGGGCGGGGGGGGGGGCGAAGTTGAAGCGATCCTCGCGTTAGAAGCAACCCTTCGAGTATCGCGAACGCGTATGCGCGTTCTGTGACGGTACCCGTGCGGGGAACGCCTATGCGCGTTTAAGGAGAGTGGTTTGTATATGGGATTGGGGCCCTACCGCACACGGTGGATGTTCGGTGTATAAGGCCCAAAATTCGAAGGGTTGATATCGCGTTGTCTAGGCGTATTAGGGTTGTAGAGTTTATTAGTGATGTTCCTGTGTGACATGCGATGGTAATAACGGTGAATAGGATGAACCAAGGGGGTGCAAAAGGTAAGGAGGCCATTCGTTTCCCTTTGGATCTCGAGGGAAACCTTGGGTGGACATATTTTTCGACCAGCTCGAGCACAAATCACGGGGCCACCACCCGCGTGGCTCTGGAGACGCAGGGGTCGTGAGAAACGCCCCCCTCCCTACGTTTTTTCTGCTGTGCGATGCGGGGATGTCACCCTGGCATTGTTTTAAGGCATTCCTAACGGGAGATCTGGAGGCAGGTAGACGACTTTTACGAGCGTGGTTCCTTCGTCCCCGATGCCCCCTGGCCGTTAGGGGGCCCCTCTGAGCGTTTAATTAAATCTTTTTGGTGTCGAGTGCGCGCGCGGTCTAAGCTCAAGGATATCAGCGAACGGCTTACTCAAACTAGAGCGATACACACCATTGACCTTCTATTACAAAAATTATTTTTAATATAGATTATTCTAAAAATAATATGCTCTACGCGAGAATACAGCTTCCCTCCAAAATTTGACAGAAATTGAACATTGTTCGTTCGACCAGAAGAGAATTGTTGATGAGGGATGGAAAAGTGATACGTGTGGAAAAGCCAGGGAAGAAGGTAAAACAAAAGGTGTTGCCAACGTTAAGGTCGAGGGCCCTTCGTTCCACCTAAATCTTCCTGACGTTTTTCCGAGGAACACGCCGCGAAATCGCAGGTAAAAAGAACCCTGAACGGCCCTTGGGACGAGAAAATAAAGTTTCCACTTTACACGAGAGCTGGCCAGATCGTGGCAGGTAGCTCCTCGAACTTCGACACACCCCGTATAATTGGACGATGAAGATTGTCCAGATTACGGGCAAATATTAATCTCTGCCCAACGAGACGTTTCTAGCTACCGAAATTCTAGCTACCCTGCATTCCTGAAGCTTGGGACCAAATATAGTCAATGTCTAACCAACGAGGGTTAAAAAGAATCCATAATGATTTGGAGTAGAAGACCTTCCTCAACGAGACACTTCTGTGGCTGAAATTTTTGAAAAGATATAGGAAGACATTTAATATGTGGATGTGTGCAAAATAGTAATCACAAGCTGCACGACACGCTTTGTAAGAAGAGTCCCTAATTCGTAGGGAGCGCGAAAGTGGGCCCTATAAATATACGCGTATTAAATGGAGTAGATGTCAGCTTTGATTGACTTCGAAACTAATTTAAAACTTAAGGGAGGTATCTACTTTTTGAGAAGTGTTTGTTGTGATGTTGGTTTGTTTGTGATTCTAGTTGGACCGAAATATTGAGGAACTATTTTAGACATGAGTGATTGTTTCAGTTGAGCGGGCCCAGGGCCAGGTAAAAATATGACGCATCGAAATGCACGCGTGGGAATACGTCCAGGAGGTCCAGGAGGTCCAGGAACCATGGGGGGTTCCAAGGAACACCAATGTTTCCTGGACAAATTGTAATATATTGGACAGCACACCTTCCCCAGAATACGCAGCCGCTACTGTCGCGAGTGGGGCCCAAGATGAGGTAATATGACGAGGACACTTTGACGATCGTGATGAGTGAATACATTTAAAGAAGTGTACCATCTTTGGGCGAATTTAAAGAATTAATACATTGAGTTTGTGATCAGGTTTAGGTTGAGGCCCAAATCTCAGGTGAATTTGAGCTAGGTCTGTCTGATATGAGCTATATCTCAACTAATTTTCAGTGTTTAAGACACTTCTAATTTAAGGGGTCATTGCGGTTAGCGCACCGATAAATTCAGTGATTTTCAAAAATTTATTGCGACGAAAACAACTATAGTAATGGAATAAAACTGTTTTCTATTTATTAAACTACATTTCTGCAGTAAATAAAAAATATAAAAGTAATAAAATTATTGCTCTTCAAATGCTTTTGAAATCGGTCTTTATGACATGTTTAAAAATTCATTCCTCACTTGTAAAGGCGATTTGAGACTTATCTGAACCCAAAAATCCAAATAGATTCTTGATCAGTATAACTGTCGCTATCGCTCGGACTATAATTAGTGATTTATCTTCAAAATTAGCAAAATGGCGGGCAAAATGCAAGAAATTTTTTTTCGGTTATTTTCTTTTGCTATTTTTGATTTTAAAAGTAGGTTAGACTCAATGAAAATACTTGGTTGTAGTCCCTACGAGAGCCACAGGTCTGCAGAATAAGCAGTAAAATTTATAAAGCAATCGGTTAGATAAATTTTGAAATTTTATCTTCACGATATGGACCAATGCCGTTTCGAAAAAAAACGAGTTCAAAGCTTTCATCTAATAGAGCCCGAGCCTCTGCGCTCCCTACAAAATGCTTCTGTAGAAGCTAAAATAATCAGAATTTTTCCATAAAAATTTAAGAGTACATTCTTGAGAATATGTAATTTCGAAAAATGATTTAAAAAAATCTATTTTTTCAATCCGTCTAACCGGAATGACCCCTTAAATCTGCGCTGGATGTAAGTTGGGCCAGAGATAGAGCCAAAGTGGGCCTGATCTTAACGTTCCACAGATCTGAACTATATCTAACTTAACTGCCATCTAAGTCTAGCCCACTTCGATTGATGCGCCAGACCCAACCCAGACCGGAGATCCTCAGCAAAGGGGGCCTTAGTCCCACGGAAGAGCACGCACATCCTCATAAAAAGTAAAGCAAGTGAGCCATGTCTAACAAAGGTCGTGCTTATAAAATATTTATAAAAAATACCTTCACAATTGAAATCCATCGCGGGTAATTAGAAGACGTCCAATCGCGAGCCGTCACCGGCTTCCGGCCGCGCAGCGTTACGTTCCCGTTTGTTTTCCAAGCGATTCGTCGCGCATCAAATACACACATCGGGCCCCTGACTATGGGAACCGACGGCGTCATTGGCCTTCGTGGAAGCAGGTGTTGATTCAGTAATCGCCCTGTAATTAGGCTGCTGAGCGATGATCGCAAGAACCAGCCAAGCTATGCGGCAATGTTCACCTTGGCTAAGTGCTCGCCGCATTCCAGCGTGCGTTGTATATTATACGCAGATATACGGCGGGTGCATAGGTGCATTAGGTGCACGGGGTGCATGGACACGCGTGCACACCGCGACGAATGCTCTTCGCGCCATCCCACTGGTGTAGAACCTGATTTTTTTTAATTCCCCGTGGATAGTCGCAGAAGAAAGCTCGAACCAGTATAACGTAAGAGCAATTGATTATGGGGTTAGTTAGGTCTCGGGTAGGACTGAGCTGTATACCTAAGTTGAATCTAAGTTATAATTCGTGTTAAACCTGAGCTGTACCTGAGTTAAGTTTGAGTTCGATACGAGTGTACACGCTGATGTAATTTAAGTCTCAGCTAAGGCTAAGTTATGCCTGAGATAAAGGACTAATTGCTAAGTCCGCATCTAACTTAAGATTGAACCTAATTCAAGATTAAATCTGTGATTACATTTGCGCCAATGTTGAGTGCATTTCATCCTAAACCTAAGGCCGCTGAAGACTGAATAGACGCTCAACGTGCAGCCAGCAAAATCAACTCCCATACCACTGCCCACGTCTGCATACGTCTGCTTGTATTCCACTTTTGCCTGGCTGCGCACCGCGAAATAAGGAAGCAGCGGCAGCTACTTTCGCAGCCATTCGCTCGCGTTTAACGCGCTAAGGGCCTGATTATCCAGCTCGCGCGGTAATTACTTCGTTCCAGCCGGTCTACCAATAACCCTCACACGTGCTCCCGTCTGCCTACGACGAAATATATCTGCAAGCCGACGTGATTTTTCAATGTCACGGATGTAAACGATAAGAAGCCCCCACCCAACTCTCTATCTCTCAACTGAGGAATCCTCCTGCTCCCTGTTAACCAAAGAATTCTCACGTGCCAGTGCAACACTCCCGTACGCTCGCTCCTCTATCTTCAAACTACCTTTCCATCAACCAAAATCCCAGACAAGTGCAAAAGTTCTAGCTACCAATGACCATCGAAGAGCGCACACCATCGCTGTTCGTCAACCAGCTGAATGGACGGGGGGATAGGTAATTGAATTTACGACGATTAGCTGCACACGTGGGCCCGATACCGTGGACGATCGATTCCCCGATTCACGGGCTCGACCGGTGGTAGCGGCACGTTATCGAGGATAATGTGTCCCGACTAATTTAGAGACGTCTCTCTGCTCCCCAAGCGGATCCTGTATACCTGCAGATGGCATTCTGACTGTCGTCCCAGTCCTTCTGTCCCGTTCCTTCCCTCTCTCGCGGGGCCCCACGCTAACGAGGTCCTGCCACGGAGCCGAAGGACACGGGACCACGGCCTGTCAATTAAGGACACGGCTCTACCGGGCCACATTTCTGCCTCTGGCCCCTCCGTGGGCCCAGCATTCCCTCCGTTCGACTTTGCGTTTCTTCTTCTTCCTCTTCGTTTCCCTCCAACTACCTGGTCACCTCTTGTCAGCCAAGACGGTAATGTAAGGCCCAAAGTGGGTGGTGGGGGGTGGGGACAGAGGCGCTCGATAAATCGGGAAAGCGAGCTTCCATCGCTATGCTCCGCGAGGACACACGTCCATTGGGCCAGTAGGGCCCAGAACATTGGGTCCTTCACCCAACTTTCAGACCCGTCAGCTTCTCGTGGATCATCAACAGGATGTCCCGGTCGAATTGGGCCAGTGAACCTAGGAACCTTGAGAAGGCGCGCCTAGACCTGTCGATCTCGTGTAATGGAATGTCCCAGGGATTCTCCTTGGGCCCCGCGCGGCCCCCCTCCGCGCTGACGCACAATCGGGTTCCGTTAACGCGCCGGGGGGTCCGTCAGCTCGTCTGTGAGACGCGTTAAAAAGCCTCGGCAATCGCACACGCGCACCCACACAGGCCGCAGCCTGTGTGCACGCACTGGAGGAAGAGATTATCACTGCAAAACGATCTCTCATTATCATTCCCGACACCTCGTCCGGCCCTCTCGCGGTTTTCCTATGTTTCCACGAAACCCGGACCGAGCAACGCCACCTTCCGCTGGATACCGAAAGCTGACCGCCCCTCGGACGCACAGAGTATTCGAATTCCCGATTAATCGGGATAATCGTGTGCCCCGGGGCACACAATACCGTTTGTTTCTTATGCAGGGCCCATTGAATCGCGTGTGGTCAATTATATTATGTTAAGTAGAGCATATGCGTGGCCCCGTGACGTATCAGGGGGGGATCTGTTGCCAGAGAGTCGGTGGCCCGCTCCTCGCCACTCTAATAACGCATTGTGCCCCCCTCGCGTGGCATATTAGGTTTATGCTAATACCACCAGCAGAAGATGCATCGAATCTTCCTCCCCTTTTTGTGGGCCCCTTCTGAGGTGATCGGAGTTCTTTCGAATCGTTTGTCCGTGTGTCTGTGGTCCTCACTTCGAGTAACTAATGCCACCGCAACAACCTCTCGGTTCAATGTTCACGTACATAAATATGAATCCATATATCGAGGGCCGGCAAGACACTAATCTTCGAACCCCATTTTCTCGCGAACTTTTTAGAATTGCTGCTCATGCTTTTGATGTATCAATGTGACGCGCGATTCCACGCGCTAAGAAACGCGGAGGCGACTGATTGCCCTTAAATCAGGCTATCTTCGAATCAACCAAGGAAACCTGACACCTCGTTCCAGAAGAGACCCCTTAAGCTACACGGTTTATTAGGTGGCTCGGCGTCGGATTAGCATGCATTGTCGCTCTCGAGACGCGATGAAGTTTCCCTGGTCATTTGCATTTCCCTCGTCATCGTGGCCATCGTCGTGCAGAGGCCAAGAAGGTTCGGCTCCGCGAGGAGGCGAGAGATAATTGTAAGCGAGGCTAATGGACCTCGAGGAAAAATGAAACGCTTCTCACCAGGTGGGAGCTTTAAATGCATCAAATCGTTGCTAAGCGAGGTCGAAAACGTGCGACCAGGTGAGAGGCGACCTGGCTGGCCGCTCTTCAGCTTCGCTCAGGGCGTGGACCACGCGGTTAATTACCAAATCGCCCATCAACTAAACGATTTTTCACCTGGCAACGAACCTTGCCTCCACTTGAAAGTGCACCGTAATGGCCGGCGTTCTCGGGGAATTTTTAGTATTTTCACACTTGAAAATGGACTTCGGCTTGCATATTTTGAGAATGGAAGGAGGGGTCGTAGTCTCCCGACCGGTTTCGTGAAGGTTAAAGGCGCAGATGTGGTAGGACACAGGCATTCCAGTTGCGGTTAGCTTTTCTGGGGCCTTAAGGCCCGCGAATTTGGCACTGTTGCATGCTCGAGGAAAAAATGGACGAAGGTATGCTGAGGAGTCCAGGTGAAACTTTGTGTGGAAGTAGAATAGGGATGACGAGGATTCCCAGAAGTAGAAACACACCAGAGATCGGTTTCAAGAGAGGACGCGTGCCCATTCTTCCCCCTGGGCCAGCTACGGGGCCTATCCTTCGCTTCTCGGAAGATATCGGCTTAAAAAACGTGACCCACGCCGCATTCTGGGCCCCGTTCCCTTGTTCTAATCTTAACGGCTCGTGTCTAGCTGATTAGGGCTTGTTTACAACCGCCGTCGCGCGAGATAGGAATGCCCATCCCGCGGGACTTTTCAGCTCCGGTGGAGGGCCCAACGGGCCCAATTTTGTTCGACTAACTTTGTGATATACTGGAGGAACTTTGGACCTGCGATAAGTCTGATTAACTGGACTGATAAGCGACATTTTCATTCATCCTTTACAAGTGTCATGCCCTGGGGTTTTGGGAAGTCTAAGTTAGGTCACAAAAATCACAATTTACCTCAAGTTTCCGATTCTTAACACTGCGGAGATTATTACACGCGATTCTGTTTTCCCATTTCATGAAGCGAATTACATATTGCAAATAAACGCGTTTATATAGTTACATCGGGACCGTTGCAGTCGTTCTGCGCCTACCTCGAAGCACTTTGCACCGGCAACCGATTAATTCGACTGCATCGAGTGTGAACGGCTACAATGTTCCATTAAATAGCGGCTCCGCCACTGGGAAATGAAAACAGCAGAGCGCGCTAACTACGAGCGAGTTCCGACGGCAATAATTACTCGCGACGGCCGCTAACGAGACTCCCATGTCTTCCACTACCACGACACAAGAAAAAAGCAACGCGCCACATAATCTGGAATCGTTACGAGCAAGCTCTCCTAGAAAAAAGATCGGGGCTACAAAAGCGAACAAAAGACGCCAGGGTATCGATAAAAATCGGAACACAAGGCGAAGTTTCTCCCCCGGCCGCTGATGAAATCCAGGAATCGCTTGGCAATTAAAAAAGAAACCGCGAAGATTTCGCGCTGGTATCGATCCCTTTCCACGATTTCCACACGCTTCGTCGATCGTGGAAACCGATAACGGCTGACTAACGCGGTTAATATTCGCTTTCACGCGTCCATAGCCACCCGTCGAGGACGCCGAAGACGATCGAGGAGTTAGACGCAATCGGCAGGTCCCGCCGAAACTAGCAGTCCTGACGCCCCTTTGAAATTTCCTGGCCAGAAGGTCGGTCGGAAGCGAGGGGGGCCGAGCGTTGCGCATAAAGCTGCATCGATCTTCGTGAAATGGAAACGATCGCCGGGCAGAACAGCGATAATCGTTCCCCTTCGTTTTCTCCTCTTTTCGTTGCGAGATTATGCGCGTGCGGCCGTTAATGCATCAGAAAAGAAGGCTAATTCATACATCTCATTTTTTCTCCGGGGTTTTTTTTTCTCCTTTTTCGAAAGACCGATAGCATCTGCGGGCTGATTAATGGAAACGATGCGAATACCGCGGGGTTCTGCGATTATACCGTGTGTTTTAGCGGTGGTAGACGCGTGCACGTGCACGCACGGGCGTGCACACAGCGCGAGGCCTTTTTACAAACAACTTTACATGCAACTTCTAACTACGGAGCGAGCAGCCATTAAGGCAGGCACGCGATTCGCCAGATAGCTAAGAACTAATTCCGGGTGTAAGTGGGTGTCAGGAGAGCTCGTTTGGAATCTTGCCCGAAAATGCGGGGGGGTTCCAGACTGGAGATCGATGATGATGTTTTGGGGGCGATTAACCGCGATTCGCAGAGTTTAAAACCACCTGGCGAGGGAGATTTAAATTTGGAAATCGTGGGTCCGTTGATGGAATTCGTCGAAGGGGATGAATGTCGATGGTGGTAGCGAATGCAACAGTTGATGGTGCCTTCTGTGGTACCAGGGTGGTGGAAATATTGGGACTTAGAAATTGGGACTAGTGGGTTTGACGTCGGGGCCTTATAGGAGGTACGACTTGAAATCGATTTATAAAAATGCATGAACAAGTGTTGAACTTTGGAGAATTATGGTTTTAACGAAGGAATATCTAGTACAGAGTATGTAGGAGAATTATTGGGCCTTACGAGGGCCAGGTGGCAGACCTATGATTCTTCCAGACCAAAGTACTCGCGGTCTGAATCTAACACTTGGAGATTAAAAGTAAGACCTATAGGATATTGGGCCTTATGGGACTTGGGACCCACTTTTAAGAACACGATAAGAAAGTGTTGAGCTTGAGGTCTTGGTAAATATGCTGAAGAGGTATTGCAAGGTACACACGTCCAAACTGTCGCAAAAATTTATGGGCCTTATGTGGTCCCGCCTCCTATTCACCTCCCGTGCCCTCGTCCAAATTTCTCCAAGAACTAGCATCCCGATATCCACTGAATATTCCTGTAGTCCCCACCTTCGGACCCCAGAAGGCCCAAACTCCAGCCCCCACCGAACACCGACGCACCCCTACACCATCCACCTTCCCATTTCCACAGAGATCCCCAGACTCTCGATCCATTTCCCAAGAGAATCCCTTGGAACCTACTGGTCCTCGAGGCGTTCTCCAATCAGCCAAAGGTGGGGGCCCCATCAGCTCACCGGAGAGACCCGGAGCACCAGGAGGACGCTTTCGAGAGGCTCGTGGCTCGCGCGAGGGCCGGCCACGTTATATTTTATCATCAAAGGGGTTGCGGGGGGGACCAGCCGAAGGAGCAGAAAAATCGAGAAGCAAGAAAGGAAACAGAGGTGGGCAGCCCAAGCTGGCGGTTTATTATTTCGTCTGTTGGCAAGCAGGCTTGTTAGCGAGGCCGGGGGCCAATCGGAGGCGTGCTCCCATGGACGCCCAGGTCGCTGGCCGACCAATCCTGCTGCATCGCGCCGAGAACATGCTACATCGCGTGTCGACGAGCACCTCCTCCTGGCATCGCGCGTCGCCCCTGTGTTTCCCTCCGTGGAAACCTTTTACGCAACCTTCCCTCCAAACCCCTTCCTCCACCTCCTCCGCTCCCCCAGGGGCCGCTCTCTCACGCTCTCTCGCGCGCCTCGCCTCCGTCTGTCTGTCTGTCTGTCCGTCTGCCAGGTATTTCTCCCTCCGCGTGTGTGCGACCGTGTGCAGTTGCGTGTATGGGCGCGTGTTTGTGGGTTCCTGCACCGCGGCTTTGTTTTGCTCGCGATACACTCTCTCTCCTCAAAGGCCTGCACGCCTCTCTCCCGCTGCGCTTCGACCTCCCTGTCTATCTCCTGCACCCCCCTTCTTCAACGTTTCTTTTTTCCCCTGTTTTTCCCCCTTTACCTGGCTTCTATGGAGCGAAAAGCACTCCGACAGTCGCACACTTGTTCGCACTTATCGCTGGATGGACGATGCACAGGGTACAGGGGATCTAACGAGCCTCCCCCATTATTATCGAGGCGTGTTGAGGCGAATTTTTGGGGCAGCGGCTGCTTCGTGCCCGCAATTCTTGAGGATTTGAGCTTGCTAGGGGGTTTTGAGTTTGAAGAGGGCTCTTGCGGAGAAGAGTGATGGTTGAAGGAGGAATATCGGGGGTGGAATAGAGTGAAGGTATTCTTGGGCCCACTTCGGAGCTCCATGGGGCCTTACGCGCGCTACTGAATCGACAAACTTGGTAAATTATAGTGGATTTGAAGTTTTATGAACTCAATGATATTTATTGATCTCATATTAACTTTTCACAGTATCCCAGGCCCAAATTTATTTTCTTAAAAATGTATTTTTCTACAGGTCAAGTAGAACTTCAAGTGGAAAACAGGGGAAACCTCAATGTAGGGAAATTAATTTCTGTTATCATATATTGACAGCAATACGAAAAGGGCCTTATGCCCAAATTCTGCTCTCCAGCGCAGTCTCCATCAGCCAAAGGCCACCATAAATCCAGTTGCAGCGAGACAGTGGCTTGTCTGACCCAAATCACGACACATCTACTGGATTCTGAATATTCCGTTCCGGGGGCCAAACGAAGTTTCTAACAGGCTTCCTGTGCTCACAGTTTTCGTGGACTTTGAGGAATCCTTGAAGACGTGGAGGCTTCTTCGGGGTAAAAAGGTCCAAGCAGCCCCCCTGTCACTGTTCCCTGAATATTTGAAACGCTAATCGCGACGGGCCGCTTCGTGAATGGCTTCTGAGATCGGGGGAAACGATTCTCTGAATTGGTTGACACCTCGTGTGATGTACGGGCGCACATTGAGTACTTGTTAATTCAGGAACGGCATCGGCAGTTCCGTAGGATGCCAATGGTTAATGGCTGTACATTTTGAGTAACGTCTTCACACCTCGCTGGAGATACGTGCGCGTGGAAACGGACAGGCTGACAGCGGATTTACTTCAGCTGTTCTTTTCCCTTTCCCTTCGTAGCTTCACGGGGGATACTCTTGCAATTTTCAGTCTCCAACTTCCAAGCGTACCAACAATTTTCTTTCAGTGAACAAAGGGTAAGCAGTAGAATTATCCCCTGCACAAACTTGAAACCATAGAGTGTCCTTCTGAATCTTGAAAACTGCCAACCGTGTGTTCTCAATTGAAGTTTGCTTCAGGAGAGGAATGGGTGGAAGATGAAGGTTCGATCAAGATCCCTGTGTAGATTCGAACGTTATCAGGTGATAGGCTGAAGGATCGTCTGCGTGCTATGACATAATGCACGCCAGCAGCTGCATACTGATGCAACGTCGCGTTTCCAAAATCCTCGACAATAGGACCCCGGCTAACAAGCAACGTCCCCTGGAAATCCGTGGGCCTACGTGATCCGCCTGGTCGATCGTCGCGCGTCTTTTGATGTCCCACCAACGGTTCCAACGAGATTTTTACATAAAACCGTGGAGTTTCGAGGAGCAATAGACGTGGACGCAGGTGTAGGAGAGATGATTTCCTTGGAATTATGCTAATTCCCTTCCACGAACCACGTTTCTCGAGCGTGCCACTCTTCTGGACACGTTTCGATGCTCCTCCGAGTTGCAGAACGAGATCGATCGGTATGGTTAGGTCTAGGATCGCTTAGGTTTCACTGCTCCTCAGCTAAGACTGGGTTAAATCACGCAGCTCGCGAGATATCCGCGCTAATTCACCTCCCCACCCCCCATTCCAACAGCCACCACCCTAATCACCCACAGAAGTAGCATCGCACACGTTTTCCCCCTATTTTCTGACCGCGCGCAAAAAAAAAAAGAAACAGCCGCGCGTAGTCGCGTGACGACACTGTGAGAACGCTCGACACCGAGACATAAGCCGACGAATTAATGGGCCTATTTTTTTATTCAGTGGCACGGCGTACACCTACCCCGTCCTGGCGCAGCGTTTATTTCATTTTATTTTATAGGGACGGCCACTCGCCGGCATATGAACTCCCCCGGCGTAAAACGATCGAGGATCGCGATACCAGCCCGAGAACGTTCGTTAATGTCGCGTTGCTCGCGCCATGTTTCGCCCGACTGTCGGGCGAGCCTGCCTCTTCCTCTACCCAGAAGCATGCTTTTCCACCACCACGAAAAAGCCTCCGAAATTCCAAGAATTTCGAATACAAAGGGCAAGAATGCCGGAGAAATCGATGTGGATCTTTGCTCTATAAATAAGTATTGAAATCTGTGAGGATGCAGTGCACCCTCGCTATAAGCTCGTTGATAAAAAATATTTAGGAGAATGTGCGGATTTTAATGCTAGAGGCCGGAATCCTCGGAGCATGGATATCCCACATTTTTTCCGCGTGAATAGATAATTATCGCGCCAGAATGCACCCATTAAAATCCATGAAGATGTAGCGTGCCCCTCTATAGTATCAGTGATAAAAAAACAACGAGCAGCAGGTATGAATTTCAATTCGTGACTGATACGGAGCGATATCGTGCGCACTGCACGAACAAGCTCTGAAACGCAAGCTTTCCTTCAATTTTTTACTTCCAAGATGGCGAACTGTTCCTGCACCGCCACTATTTTCTTGGTGCTATTGTTTTCGACAGTCCGGTGTGTTTTAATAATAATGTTCGTGACTATCGGGCGTTATTTGTCCGAGAGTGAAAAAGCAATTCGATTACTGTTGAATTCGATTTTAAACGTAGTTCTATCAATTCCAAAGAGCTTGTTTATATGAAACCTGTCGCTTGGCTCCTGTTCGCGATATAGGGGAGACCGGGGCTAAAAGTTCCGGGGGTAAGTTGTTCCGACGGTTCTATCTTCAAAATGAGTAGAGCGTAGTACTTGAAATGATTTTTTCCGTGTGAGTTGATCACGCCACTCTGTCGCCCATATTAATAGCATCCGCGAAAGCGAATCGTGTAGCTGCAAGCAAGGACCTGTTAGTCCCGTACCAGATAAGTAAATATTTTTCTATTATGATTTTTTGGTCTATTTCGATTATTTAACGTCGATATTATTGGTTGATTCGTTCTTATGGATCAAATGGCATTTAAGAAGATGGAGTGATAGTGTTTATCGTTTCAATATATGTATAAGCAGAATAGTCTGTGAAATTGCTACATGTGTCGATAGGGGCTGGTTGTTCCCGTGACTTGGGGCACGTTGTTCCCGTAACAACTTACCCCACTACAAATGTATAAATTGTCCCTGCTATGCTTTAAGGTGCGAACATATGAATGAAAAGCGGAAAGGGGCACCATTTCCATCGAAGTTATGCATAAAGATAAAAACTGTCGCTAGAAAATTCAATACCTGCCACTTGACTCTATCGAGAATTATTAAAAAACTACAATCTGGACAAGAAGCTACTTGTAGACTACAAATACAAATCTCATTAAGAAGATACCCACAAACAGTTGAATGTAAGACTGATTTGTAGATTTTAGTTTTTATATCGAAGATAATGTTTATGGTTATTATATTGTTTTGGTTTTCTTTTAAAGATAATACATTTTTGTTGATTATAACTGATTTCGGCGCACAGGTTCGGTCAATTTTAAATCACTAAAACACAAGCTATTTAGCAATAGATAATAAAAGCTTTCGATGTTTTGATCTTGATTTAGATCTTCCTCAGGAAAGTTGCGAAAAATTATAAAATATTGCTTTTGCTGTTTGAATTAAGTCAACGTGTTTCTGTAACACGTGTGACACTTCAGTCTTATTCCAACCGACTCGCGTGTCACACGTGTTACAGAAACACGTTGACTTAATTCAAACAGCAAAAGCAATATTTTATAATTTTTCGCAACTTTCCTGAGGAAGATCTAAAAACAGCAAAAGCAATATTTTATAATTTTTCGCAACTTTCCTGAGGAAGATCTAAATCAAGATCGAAACGTCGAAAGCTTTTATTATCTATTGCTAAATAGCTTGTGTTTTAGTGATTTAAAATTGACCGAACCTGTGCGCCGAAATCAGTTATACTAATTATTACGGTCGAAATTATATTTAAAAAAAAAATTTTTTTAAACATTTTTGTTGATCCGAACCCTCAGAAATGAACATTATTAATAAAATTCTGTTTTATTTAATTAGAAAATGAAATATTTCAATAAAAGGCAACTGTTATATCTTAGTAACAACTTACCCCAATGCGATAACAACTTGCCCCAAAAAGGGGTAAGATGTTCCGCTTTGACCAGCCACAAATAAATTACTTTTTATGAAAAACCCGTTACAATATATTAAATACAAGCTTAAAATCATAAAATATAATAAATTTAACAAGAACTCAGTCAATAGTGAAGAGAATAATTACATTATTTAACCGTCATTTTTTATGTTTTATCGAAATCGGAACTTTTAGCCCCGGTCTCCCCTAAATACTCGAGCTCTACGCGCGATACTAATTAATCCCACCGAATATTCAACACTCTCGGCTGTTTACCTAGCAGAAACCGAATCTCACGTGACTACGCTCGAAAAAAGGAGTGCCCCCCTCGTACCTTGCGTCACGAAGACGTGTTATTGACGAGAGCCACGAAAATTTATACCTCCACGAAGGGAATAAGTCAGCGTGTTGAAATCCACTGGTCCCAGAACGAAGACCGTCCAGTTGTCTTTCCTGTCTCGAGAAAAAGTCGGAGAAGCCGAGAGGGGGGCCTGATTACCAAGGTGTCCACGGGCCTAATGGCGTCCGACGTTCTTACATCGAGATTGTCCGTTCTAGAGAAATCAAACGGCCTCGAGGGAAAGCAAGGAAACGTTTGCCGGCGGAGGAAAGACATTTGAGAAAAGATTTAGCAAGAGATGACCGAAAAGCTCGTTACGTAAATCCGCGGTGTAATTGACCAAGGCTTATTGAAATGTACGGCTGGACGTGGACGACACTCTCCCAGGACCCCTGAGCGCGTGATTTCACGGCGAAAATAATGGAATTCTGGTCACAAACGCGGGACTAGGAGATTTTTATCGGGCCCCCGCGACGCCTCAGCGCCTCTGCTCGTCGCGCGTATGTGTCTCTCGCAGCCTCACGAAGGGGGGGCACAGCGAAAACAGAGGGAGGCCGCGGCCTCGACTCGGTTAGAATTTCGGTGATTCGTCGAAAAGTCGCGGTGAAGTTAAACTGGTCTGACATCTGAGGCCCGATCTGACGGCTTTCGACACCCTGGTGACGAGGTCGGGGCCTTAGGTCTGGGTTAGCTGGTGGAATTTGAAACGGAAATGATCGTTTTGTTCGCTACTGAACACCTCATTCTACTGTTAATCACTTTGAATGAGATTGGATCTATAGTAGCGCACTGCTGGGCCCTATTTTTGGGACTCATTCGTTACGAATCAATCACTGGAATCCTGGAATTGTAGTAGTCACTGACACGTCAAAAATTGCAGGCAAAGTTGAAGCTTGAGTTATTGAGAGGAGATTATAAACTTATTGTAGAGTTTGTTGGAGACAAAGGGTGGACAGAGACGAGTGGCGAGCCTGCATGGGGATGCTTTATGCGGCGACCTCGTGAAGGAAGCCACGACCTTTCGTGGGCACGACAGCGAGGCGCATAGCGATGCGTGCTTGCTCCTCCGCGGGGATAGAGCTCGTGGAGACTGGACTATAAAGTACCCAGCTAGCTGAGAAGTCTTATGTACTGAAGCAGCTACGAGTGGACGCTATGGGAAGGGGGATCCTTGAGCTCGGAACAAGGCCCAAAAGTGGGTTTATCATCGTTGGATTTAAAAATTACTTTCAGTGAAATTTAAATGGATTTTATCTTGAAGGACACTCAGGGGGCTCAGGATCGTCCATTTGGGACTGACCACATAGCCCCCTCTTCAATGCTCCAATTAGAGACGAGGAAACGGAGAACTCACCCATTGGAACGGAAGATGCATCCACGGCAGAGAATTTTTAGAATTTCGATCTGGATGCACGCACGACGCGGTCTCTCCACGCTTCGATTACCTCCATCGTTGGCGAAGATCGGGCAGAGGTTACATGGAAACGATTTATTTAGCCACTGAGCTGGGGAATAGTCAGGCCCAAGAATGCTGCGGATGCTTCAGACATCGGTGCCTTGAATCTGGACACGATGGAGCTCGCAGCAGCTGCTAACTAACGGTAGTCCACCAGCCAGGGGAATAAATTACTTTATCGATGACAACGCGTTAGCATATCGGGCCTGACCACGTGAATCCTGCAGATAGCATTGCCCACGTGAACTTGGACGTTCTTGCGGAAGCCTCTCGCGCTATCTTAGCGTTTCACTCATTCCCTGTACAGAAACTCCAGGTTCCTATTTTGTTTCAGACCACTTGAAATGGAGCAAAGAAACAAGTTGCGGACTTAACCGCGCAGACGTAAGGCCCAAAACGGTCACTGATAAGGCCCAAGAGGTAGAGGTAGCGTCGAGCAGTCGAAGAACTCGTGGTCGCCAGCCAAACATGAGACAGTCAAATCGCAGCCGTGGTAACGGGCCCGAAACGAATTCCAGCTCGGGAAACAATGTAATATACGTGGTGTGTAGGTACGCGGGAGATCGCGCGGAACAATGCATCCGAGCTGTCAGGGGGCGGGGGTTCGTACGCAGCCAGAGGAGACGGGACGAGAGAGTCACGCACGTAGAACGTCGCTGGTACCAGCGGGCCTTATCGTCGTGTTCACATCCGCCGACGAGCCACGGCGAAACGGATAGAGAGAAAGCGGAGAGGAGAGGAAAAAAATACCAGATTCCCAGGATCCAAGCTGGACTCCTTTCGAGTTATGCGGAAGGAGCTTCCCATGTGCCCTGCCAGACACGTTCAACCTCCTGCAACTGACTCATACTTTCCGTAGACTCACTGAAATTGGGCATGAGGCCCTAATTTGCAGTGGTCCCGACGAGAGTCGATTGAAACCCATCGTCAATCGACGCTTCGCAATTGCAATAGAGGCGTTCTGACCTGGGGCTCGTATAAGGCCCAAAAGAGACCGACTTGATGCTTCCATTCGCTCCACAGCCGACACACGAACGAGGCACGGACGACGGAACAATCGCTTCCGTGTATCATATCAAGCTGACACGTTCTCCGCAACAAATAACGCCGTCCGCCGTCCCCCCCCCCCCCCACCCCCCACCCTTGTTTCCACAAATGTTCTCCGCCGCCGACGTTAGCTAATCGCGGCTCTTCTAGTCTGACTGTTATGCAACGGTGTGCAACGTAACCGCCAGCCAATCTGGAGATCCTATCGGGCCCCGAAGAGTGACTGCAGCCAGCGGGGGGAGAGCAATAGAGCGGCGTGCGACCGGGCGAGTAGCGCGGATCTAGCAACCGCTGGGATCCCTTCTTCTGTCACATTAGTGTCAGCAGCAACGTGCAACGTGATCATCGCCAGCGCCCTGGCTCCCATTTTGACGGTTTGAGGAATTAACAGCCGACATCGCCCGCTATTATCGCCGCTCTAGCCGATCGTTCTCCTTGCGCCACCTTTTAGGCTCTATTCCCACGACTGTTCTTCCGGTGGCTGTTTCCTGTACTACGGTGATACGATGGGAGGTGTATCCTTCAGGGCCCAAAAACGGCACCAGTGGAATCAACGGACTAGACCGGGGCTATCAGAGATGACTTTCTAATTGCCAAGTCTACGTTCCATGTCAGCCACTTTCTCTTCATGATTCTGCTGATGCCCCATTCTTGAGCCATCATTGGGCCTGTTGCTCAAGTAGCGAGATTCATCTGTACCCCTGAGATGTTCAGTTTCGTTCCACAGACCCTTAGATGGCACCCACCCCCCAGAAATCCACCATCGAGGCCCGATCATCCCCATCCGGAGAGTGGCCGCGATCTATCGCCTAACTAATTAAATAATCCCCCGGCAGCGGCTCGTAGATGGTAGGGAACAGGTCGATACATCTCATTGTAACAGGATAAACAGGAGTTGAGACACGGTAGTGGCCGAAAGAGCAACGAAACGATCGCGGGGGGACGAGAATAAGAGGGCCAGCTGCAGCGTCGCTGAAAGAAGAAGAGGAGGCAGCGAGCACGGTTCAACGTAGAAACAACCGAGCGAAGAAGAGGTGGAAGAAAGGGTCAGTGGGTGGAGAGAGGGGAGGGGGGCGATCAAGAAGAAGTCGAGGGGACTTCTTAGCTTCGGTTCGTGGGGCCCACCGGCCGTTGGAATCCGAGATCGCGTCTGATCGCAATTAAGGCCCCGCTCGGGCCGCGGCTGTGAATATTTTATTCCAGTCGTCGTCTCTCTGCTACCCCCCCCCCCCCCCCCCCCCCCCCCGCCCAGTTGCCGGGGCCCAGAGGCCCCTCTCCGTGCAGCAGCAGTGTTACACCGTGCATCACGCTTCTTCCTCCTCTCGAACACGCTCCACGAGCTGTGTTTCGCCTGCTCGTAATACGGGGGCTTGCTTCCTCCGCTCCCTCCTCAGTGGGCCCCGGCGGCGGTGGTGTCGGCGGTGGCTGGTTGCGCGGCGCATCCACGGGGACCCCGACGAAAGGTGGGCCCCAATTCGAAACGAGCGAATTTGAATACGGACGGCCAGGTTCAGAAACAATGGGGACATCGACGGACCACACGGGATGCGAGCAAATGGTCGAACAACCGCGGGACATGCGTTCCGGCAACCACTGCCTTTCTTTGGGCCCGCGAGGGCCTGCAGGAGGGGAACCACCTCCCCCTTGGTGGCTACTAGGGCTGCTCGCGCTGCATTTGGGTTTGTTTGCTGGGAACTCATTCTGGTAGTGAATTTCTTCGATGAGGCCCATTTTGGTACCAACGTAATTCGTTGAGAGTTTCTACATTAGTGACCCATTTTGATATATGGTTTTTTGATTGAGGAGCTGCACTGGCAGAGATTCTTTATTAGGGGTTGACTTTGGTGGAGTTTGACCGTTAAGGGCCCACTTGCCACTTCAGCCACCTCCAAAGCTACCTTCTTCTCAGATGATGAGCCATTTCCACGATCCACCAGGACGACCTTGTTGTACGAATGGACGTCCCCGTCCAGGGACGATCGCGAATTCGTTATCGATGGAGTGGTCCATAATTCGATGGCTCGTCGACAGGAAGGAAAGGACGAAAGTTGAGGGGGGGCAACGGGGCCGACAGGAAAGGGAAGGAGAGCCCCCTTTTGTGAAATCGATACCGGGCGAAGATGGTATCGGCCGGGTCCAACACGTGTAACGTACTACCGCGCCGGGATGAAATCAAATTTATTTTGCTGTTACTTCCAGCGGGCAACGAGGAAATATGGGAAATCGAAGGCCTTGAACGCGCCACAGGCCTGTGCACCGTCACCATGTAACCGGTTACGCGCGATAACCGATGATGTCCGCCCCCTGTTACGAGTTACGTAAATATTCCAATGCGTTTACAGCCTCCACTGCCACTTAGCAATTGCTACTCGTCTCGAGAATCCCCTGCAATTCGCGCACATTTGTCCAAGCACCTACCCTGACGCTTCGAACCAAATGGTACCAGTCTTGATAGTGTCAATTGAGGTGCCAATTCAAAGCATCCCTCTCTATACGCACGATCAGTTATGAAAACACTCCTTTTTGCAATATTGAATATTTTGTTCCTTGGTTATGTAAAACTAGTGAGAATTTGAATGGCAGGCCGCTAAGAAGTGCCAGCAGAGGCGGCTAGAGGTCTACCCGTCTCGTCAAACCTTCTTTCCCACATCCACAGCGGTCAGAACGCAAAGTTATGCGCGTTTAGCGCCTCCACTGTATGGGCATGGCCTACGAGACGCGTCTTACGTGTACGATCCATGACAGGTCACGTGACAGACGGGGATACCTGTCGGGTACATGGGGTGGTCCCACGTCAAGGGATCCTCGCGGCCCCAGCCAGCAGAGGACCAGCACTCGCTCGTGGGCCCCACTAAAAAAGACAAGAGATCGGGGAACAGGGACAACTCATGCAGAATCGCTAACGAGCCGAGCAGACACCCGAACGATGGATGGGTTGGTCCAGAACCCTGAACGCTGCGGCCCTCGATACGTCTGTGGACGATCTGGGGGCCCGTGAGGCCCAATGTACGAGGATTTCACCTTCCTCCGTAAAATCAAGGAAACTTTTACCTCATTGTCAGACTCCTATCATCTAATCTATTACTTTTACCCACTATCAAATCTACCGTGTTCAGACCTTGGGCCTTAGGGCCCAAAACTCCCGATTAACGCAAACTCACTCCCCATTTCCTTAAATACTCTTGAAGTATTCTAGCAAAGAGAGTAAACAAGACACCATTGCAGTGGACTTGCACGTCCGCCGGCGCGGCGATCCTCGAATCGGCACGGAGGCCTCAAAGATCGCCGCGTGACTCCGGTTGGAGTTTGACCCCGGAATAACTCGCACGGAACCTGCGCGCAGCGCGGAGAAGCGGAGAAGAAATAGAAAGGAGCCAGCAAGGGGAACGAGGGGGGAGAGAGTGATAGCCGATGGAGGCGGTTCGAGATATCAGATCGAGCCACGGCTTCGACGGGGGACCCCGAAGAGAAGATGGCGTATCTGGCTTAGAATAGGGCCCCAGTAGCCGGTAGGGATGTTCTGGTAGGTGAGCACAGCGTTCGCCATCGCTACCACATCGATTGATTGCCCTGATTGCTCACTAGCTACGAATCCACCAACGGTGGACAACGATTCTTTCCCTCCCGAGGCACTTTTGCCATCGTCGCCGCGGCGGGGCCCTATTGACAACGGGCCCAACCGCGGGCTTCTCTTGCAGCGAGCAGAGGAAGAAGAACGGGCGGCACCTTGCAAGGATTTTACACAGAACGCCGACTTGTAATTGGAAACATTTCAAGTACGATCGAGGGGTCAACGTTCCAATCGCGAACCAGGGGGGGGGAGCGGAGGGGGGATAACTGACCCCCGCGAGACGTCCAATTAGTAATCGCCGCGAATTAATTAGAGGACGATCGCCAGGGACGGCGTTGATCGCTTCTATCTAGATCCTGCCCCTCTAACGGGGTATTTCAGCGAAGAAAGTGGTAGGGCCCCGAATCGGGCCCCGCTATTTTCTTGAAAACAACCTGCTCCAACCGAGGGGGGAATAATGCTGGGGGACGGTAGTCATAACGACGCGTCCACCACCGCCTAACAGATTGTCCCTGCCAGACGTACAGTGATGGATGGGCCCATCGAACCTCGGATTGGGACCAGCACGGGGGATGTGTCTCTGGGAACCGGTGTTCCTTCTCGTACTTGGATGATTTGTGTTGCTTGCATTAGACTGGTCCATCGATCGTCTCTTATGGAAGCCATTTTTGGAAAATTTGACCGATGAAAGGAATCGAAGTGGGCATTATGATAATAGGCGTTTTGAGAGATGATCGATCACGATATCTTATAATGTGCAATCGGGAGATGTGTTCAAGGATGGTGTGAAATGCGGGTGTGAATGGAAAGGAGAATTTAAGGCTGAATTTGAGGTAGAACCAAACTGGAACTAGTCAAGTTTGACCTGAGTCAAGTTTGATTTCAAAGTTTCCTGAGTTTAGATCTTTATGTGGTTAGTTCTAAATTGTAGAACTTCAGAGTCTGAACTTACATATTTATGCCAACAAGCCACTTCAAATTCAAGGACCAGTAGCCGATCCTTTCTACGATCATTAAATATTCAAGAAATCCCCAGTGGTTCCTGAAGACACTAAAGTGTCCATCCTTCGAAGCATACTCCTCAAAGAACAATGCACACACACACGGCCCTGCGATCCATTATGCATGCGTATGCCTCGAGTTTTCAGACACCAATGGGAGTGTCGTCAAATCAACGCCCTATTCGTGTCGTTCACGCCTTGTGGGCCTCTTCAAACGCACTTTTCAAAAGTAATTACAACGCATAATACGCGCCAGTATTCCATTTTCTCCTCTCGAGGCGGCAAAACAAGTGTCCCTTTGTCTCTCCCGCGTATGAATCGTCGACTCACGTAGATTTCCTAATCCTCCTCCGCCAAGTCTCAATCCCACGGCATCCTTGGGCCCAACCTTGGTAATGCTTGCAACTAAATTGCAAATTCTCTACTGGTATCGACCGTGGCAACCGTCTACGTACCACTTTAGAACTAAGTCGTTCCTTAACGAACGTTTCGATACAACGAACTACAAAGGGGTTCATTAAAAGTCGCCCAGTGGGAGTGCGCGGCTGAAAGGCGCGTAAAGTCCAGGCGTGATTTCAGAAACGCGCCGCGTGTCTCCCACAGGTACAGCCTGTCTGTATACCGAGTTACATAACAATGCCATCGAAGTTACAAGGATGACTTGGAAAACGTTGAGCACGATCTGGCCCCGCAGGAGACGGCGCCTAAACGGTCAAATTACAACTCGAACAAGCGCAACTTCACCAAGGGGCACTCCTGGGGCCTTACAAATGCAAAATGGGTCCGTTCTCATCTGCGTTACCGAATCTGATCATTGGTAGTTAGTGAATACGCGCACCAGAACTGGCGTAACAACGTTCTGGATTTTGGGTTAAGTTTTTCGTAAGTCCCAATTTTGATTTCGAGTAGGAATTGGGGAACATAAGTGGGCTCAAGGCTTGGAAATATGTAGAGCAGGTGAATGGAGGAAATAGGTGGAAGGAAGAACGCCAAAGTTTCTCACGTGTCGCAGGGCCCGATTCCATCGCAGGGCATGCGTGAAGGAGGAAAAGGGGGAAGGGGGCGCCTCCATCGTAACAAGGAACCCCCCGCGGACGAACTAATTTTCCCGGATGACTCGCGAGGCTACGGCCCCGCGGGGGTCTGAAACAATGCGCGAGAAACGGCCCTTAAGGCCCTATAAGACTTACACGCCGCCGGCCACGGCGTGCTCCTCTCTCCAACTCGTCGACTATTCGCTGAATCACCTCCTGGGTACCGTGCGTGATGTGTCTCACGTCTTCAGCGATGTCTACGAACCGATCTGTGCCTTCAAATTGCCAATATCGACCCTCCGCAGAGTAATTCGAGGCCTAGGTCCCTCGTGTTGGACAGAAATATGTTGAAAGGGGCACAGCGCGGACGAAACTAGGCCCAAAATACTGTGTTCAAGACGGGAGAACGGAAAATGGAGAATAGTAAGTCTAACTAACCTGAATAGCGTACCAAGAAGTTTTAGCAGGTTCCAGTGCAATCGCCACATAGAGGTTTACCAATAAGGCCCAGGTTCTGGGACCACAGTAGTGGTAAAGTACCTAACAGTGGTATGTAGGTGATGTTAGTGAGCCAGAGTAAAGATAATTGCCTTGACCAGCCTCGATGGGCCCTCGTAGCCATCGCTGCCCACCCCGTGTGGGAGAATGGGCCCAGAACACCTGCCCCATGCGGAGAAACGCATTGTCCTAATGGCCAAGCTTGTAATTACCATTGTCCCTGCGTGACCACCTCCTATTGACAAAATCGAAGAGCGCGACGGCCAATCGGCCCGTATTATATCGTCACAATTCGATTCCACCGATCGAGACGATCTCCTTTCTCCATCGACGAGGCGTTACGGGGCCTTATTTATAAACCAATTAACCCCGGGACTCCATCCACTAGGGCCTAAGTTGCCTTCATCCCGCGTTTATTCCACGTGCAGCAACAATGGAACGAATTACTCTAGTGTGGATCAAACGGCCACGATTACGCGACGGATGGGCCCATTTTGGGACCGAAACCCGATACGTACGATCGTTCGACGAGAGACACACGCGTGACGGGCATTCCCGTCACGTACGACGCGTAGACGCGTCCTAATCGCCGACAGAAATCTAGCCGCGGTGTTTCGGGCCTCATCGGGCCCAGTTTTCGCCGAAACGACACCCATACAGCTCGCCCCTATTCCTGGGTCGTATATTCTAAAGGTACTGGCACTTGAAACACGACAGGACCTCGGAAATCTATGAAACTTCGTCTTCCTTTGACTTCTTTATATTGCAATGCGATCCTACGCCTTCGAATAACTTCCCTTAAAGCTGCCTATACCTTGTTCCCAGCATCGTCTTTAACTACCTTTCGCCCATTTCCCTCGCATTGCTCGATTAAAAATCAGCTCACTTTTGCCAGTCAACCCTTCCGCTCCCTCTTATGGTGTCGTCGGTCTTGGGGCGAATTCCTTCAGCAGACTTGGCCAGTACTCCCCGAAGGAAGCAAGAGAGAAAAGAAAACGGAGGAGGGAAAAGGCTGGCAGCGACCAAGGGAACGAGCTGAACGCTTTACATTCGTGGCCGGTTCCCCTTTTTCGTCCTGCTGGACCGACTCCTTCGTCCCCTTCTCGGAAGCTACGGAGATTTCGACGATAACGGGGTGGATCCAGCGGCCTCTCGCCCCATCACCGATCCATAAATCCAACAATTTGTCCGGCCCGTCCGCGGTGTTTTGATCTCGCCCGATTCCAGCGCCGCCCCACGGGCCCACAGCCCCCCTCCCCCTTTGCTTTTTGCATAATTATGCCGGATACGAATGTCGATATCGCGCGTCAACCAGCGCCAAACTCGACTCCTCTTCTCCTGCCCACCTGCCCCCTTTTCCAGTAGGCCCCGGGCGGGGCCCAGAAACTTGGGAAACTGAAGGGAAGCACCGAGTGGTAACTTCTCCTTTCGGGGGGCAATAGAGGCGCTCTACGAGGTGACACGACGCTTCTGCCGTTATAAAGCGGTTCACCAAAATGGCGCCGCGGCTAAAATGGGCCCAGAGAACTGGTACGGCCGCATCAGCAAGCCGCGGCCCCTTTGTGATGCCTCGCGAGGAATTCCAGCGCCAAAAAGCTACTCATGGAAGCCTGCTCGCCCGCTCTAGACGCGCGCGCATACAGTCGCGACGGAAAGTATGCTGATGGGACCTCAGTTGGCCCAATGCACCGCTGCCTTCAAACTACCACACATACCACTCGGTTCTTCATATTCGAAAGAACCATCCGAGTAACGTATACCTCAGAAGACGAAACTATCCATATCTAATTTCAAAATTATTTAGAGATGACTCTTTTGGGCCCGACGTGGACCCACAAATAGAGTAAGCCTGACGAGGAATAACGTGTAGCGTATCGTCGAGATGGTGAAGAGGAAAGGTCCGCGTCAGGAGGATCAAAGGCTCCTGTACTTTCCAGAAGGACTGTAGTGCCCGTTCCAGAGAGTCCCCGTGTTTTATTGGGAGGACCCCGCGACATAGTCGGCGCGTTTTGACGGGCCCCCGCGGATCGCATACGAAATCAACGTGGATCGCTTTACCGGGCCCCGACGGCACGGGATCGCTGGCGTTTTATCGCTCGACGATGGACGTCGACAGCCGTGTAAATTATGCGTCACTTTCACGTGGCCGGGTAGACACTAATTTCTACCGTTACTCGCCGCCTCCCTGTTAATTCCGACCTTCGACCATAACAAGGACTCCACCAGTCTTTCTCTGGCCGACTTGTCCGCAGAAATAGAGCAAATTGGCTTCACGACAACCTGCAGCACGAATTAAATAATTTCTTTCCACTCTACTTGTCTCTTTTGTTCTGCATCAACTGTCCATGTCTAATGAGACAACAGATCACGACCTAGTTAACCTTCCACTTTTTGGGCCCACTGAATGAAACGTTTCACTCAGTATGATTTCAAGTGTCTAACTTCTGTACTTGGTTTGTAGTACTACCTTTCGATTCTTAAACGTCTTCAAACTCTGTCAAACGCCTTCAAACCTCTCAAAACTCGGTCAAACGCTTTCAGGGGTTTGAAGATGCAGCTGCCACATCTACCACAGCCAAGAAAATTTGTAATAAGACCGAAGGAAGGCAAAGTAACCACTACACTTATTTACGGGGCGAAAAGCTCGCCCCCCGTGGAACCGTCGATCCATAAAGCGAATGGACGTGTATTATTCAGGCAGCTGCCGTGGCCTTGGGAAACGCTGGCCAGGGCGATAATGCGCGTTAACGACTTTATCGCGTTCTAAACGGGCTTGCAAGCTCGCGGCCCTGCAAGCAAACGAGGAAGGAATTATCGATCGTGGTCGCGAGGCAGTGGAGCACCCGATCCAGCCCGCGATAAATCTTCATAGTTCCTTCTGACACGTTTCACGTGACCGTAAGCGTTATCTTTCCTGCATGAAATATGTCGGAAACGCTTTTCTTTCTGCTCGAATATCGCAAGCTCACGCTCGCCATTCGAACCACCGTTGAAGGGGGGAAAAAGGAAAATTCTAACGCCTACTGGGAGCCCGCCGCCCCTTTTCCTTCTTCCTCGTCTTCTCTACGTTTCCTTGCAATATTGATGGATCAATACCATGCATCCCTGATAACTTCATTTTTGACGAGTTTTCCCTGGTCTATGGAGGTTATTTGACAGAATTCTGGGAGAGTAATCATGCGTCAATATTAAAAATTTTACTAACTAGAATTTCGAGATTAGTAGAGTCTCGCAGAGAAGAATTCCCGGCCAGAAGGATCCATAATCCTTGAAACCTCCCGTGGAGGATTCAAAAATGTCCACAAGTTTAAGATTTGAGAAATTACCCAAGTTTAAATGGAGAAATGGATACCGCTTCGAAAGCCCATGCGAAAGTCTCAAGTTCTCCGTGAAAAACGAAGAAAGATGAAAGAAAGGCGGAGGGAAAGGGCCGAGGTAGAGGCGAGGGAGTTTTATCGACGAAATTCGCATGTGAAATCGACCGGTTACCACACAAATTTCGCCGATTCGTATCCCGAAACGGCGACACAAGGGATCCTCGTGGATAGGCCCCCTCGCGGTAGGAGCGAACGTTTAATATATAAATATGTAAATAATGCGCTGCTGTGGGGTATCTCTCATGCAGCCTGGGTTCAACCAGTGGCAGCTAACTTATGGCAGGGACCAGGAAGACCGGCTTCACTTTGGTCATCCATAATGGCGTTCCTCGCCGCGAATCTATCGTCACGTTTTCAGCCTCGTGGAACACGCTACCCTCGCAACTTTTGCTGTTCGTACAAGCAACAGAAGAATAAAACGAAACTCTGCCGAAATATTTATCGACCCCCCTCGAAATGCCCTCACCTAGTGTTTGGTGAGTTAAAAATAGGCGTGGCTCGGGATTACAATGGCCGATAACGTCGCGCTACTATGAGCTTGAGATGGGGGCTACCTTTTGGAAAGCTCGTTAATTAACTTCATTGGAACCAGGACATCCGAGATAGCGGTGGTCGAAGGTACCGGGGGGGCCGATTTTTCGAGGGAAATGGCTACGATAAAAGTCTTGCGTGCTGGGAGAAGTCGCGTGACGCTAACGGCCCTGACCTGCTCGTAGACGCGACACAGATCGAGCAAGTTCGCTCAAGTTGGAGGCTGACTCCGGGGAGACATTTCATTTGGTGGAAAAGTTTGGAGGTGCGGATATAGAAAACGTTTCAGGATTTTCTTGAGATGCCGGCTGGGTTGGGTCTGGATTAAAAACCCCTTGATAACATTCGAAATTCTGAATTGGGTGCGAGCTAGGTCGGCGCTAGCTCTGTTTTGTGTCTGAGGTATGGGCCCCACTGTTGGGTCTACAGCTCAGTCTGACCCATGCTGCGTTAGGGCTATACTACTTATCAGTGAACTGAGAACCGCGTCAGCAATTGTCCCAAAAATGGCTGAAGTAGTTTTGAAACAACCCACCAGCTCACTGATTCTCAGCAGCAGTATAGGGTCCAAGGGACCCACATCGAGGCTACCGCATCTTCAATTATTCCTCCGCCCCTGGAGGGCCAGGGAACCACCGTCGGTTGACAATAGTTTGCCCATCGCTGTGGAACAATTCCAAGGGGCTCCCCGTCACAATAAAAGGTCTTCGACAGTGGATGTGACAAAAATGAATTGTTATATTGTTTTAACAAATGAAGGGAGACCGTTGGGCCCTACTCCCTCCCCCTCACTCCTACCTGGGCCCAGCCGGTGGAGGATGGTCGACAACGTCTTTTTGGTCTGTTTGTGCGCCTCCTCGTATTATGTATCTGGACCCTCTCTTCTCGAATCTCCCTCACCCTCAGTCTCTCCTCTCTTCACTCTCTCTCTCTCTCCCTCGACCCCCTCTCTCTGTCTTTTAGTCGTCGTTCGGTCTGCGCCTCGGCTGGTTTTGCGGAGCGCGCGCGAAGCACGTGTTTTGCCAGTTCCTATTGTTTCCTGTATGATAAATGGGTCCCAGGACCCCTCTCGCCGACTGGGCACCGCCTCGCGCACACACGTCCCCCCCTTTCGGATTTTCGATCCCTCGATAGGTCGCTGAACACCCCTGGAATTCCATGGGATACACGGTTTCCTCGCGGGGACATCGAGAAAGATTTCCTTCCGATTCCTAGGAAATCCAAGAAGGGCCTTAAGGCCCCTGATCCCAAAATGGTAGGACGATTCAGGGAAATCTTCCTTTTGTCGTTACAGTATGAAAATACTGTTCTGACTAGTTAATCATTTTAGCACTTGTAGCCGAAAAAGGAAATTTTCCTTCGTGGTCCTGACGAGGAACGATTCACTCGTGGCGGACCCACTGTCCTCAACACCTGACGTCAGATCGGGCCCCCAAAATACGAGATGAAGAGCAAAGGCGGACCCAACGAGCAGCAGAGGATAATTTATTCTATTCCACGGCCGGCAAGAAACCAAAACCAGTGGAATCCTCGCTAATAACACGAACTGGGCAAAATACGAATCCAGAGAGCAGAAAAATCTGCCACATAAACGGGGCGACATTCCCCTATCGTTCGATTATTTATCATCGTTTAATTCAATTAAAAATCCGCGCATAAAAAGGGCCCAACGAGGCATTCGGCCAGTCGTAAAGCTGGCCCCTCGTCGTGCCTCCTTTTTTGCCTCGCCCCCCCCCCCCTCTCACTCTCTTGAGGGACCCACTTTTGGCGGGTATATACGACATTTCGACGACAACTCGGCCCCGTCCACCCAGGGACGCGTTAAGTATTAATAAACTGGTTAAGATCGTAATTACATCGGGCCCCACGTAGGCGATCGTTTCGATGCAGCAGACTATATCTTCGACTATATCGAACGTCATCGAGTGGACCCAAGAATTGACTCGTTTTTATGAACTACTTCTGATCTGAGCAACTACCAACGAAATTGCTTTGAAAGATCTAAATTTGAGGCGTGTACTTGTAATAGACTAAAGTGACCTATAATTACACATCACTGAAGCGAACATGAGGCCCAGCAAACGACTACAATTTCGCGTTATCGAGCTATTCGATCTCCCTACCGTCTCCCGAAGCGTGGATTAATTTATCATAAAAATCATCAGGTGAAAATGGGCCCTGGGACTCGACACGACGTAATCGACTCACTTTGACCGTTCAACAAGCTGCTTTACATATCCCCGCCATAAATCACCTGGACGAAAAGTGCGCGAGGACCGCGACGTGCCAACCGTCGCTTGGTTGGAGATTTCCAATCGATCTGCAGAAAATCAATCACCGAATGAAAGGACCCCGGAAAGGGGTCAGGCCCGCGGTGTTGGTGGGTCTTATAAAGAGGTGGAGGATAAATGAGGGGGATTAAAGGACAATAATCCATCAATGTTCCCCCAAATTGATCAGAGGATGAAAGACAAGCGAGCGGACGAGTTGCAAATTATTGCGCCGCTTTTACCCCGGGGAGCGTCGACGCCCAGCGAGTGTGGGCCTTACGCGACGCGAGGGCTGGGGGCTGGGGCCCTATCCGCGATGTCCAGCGCAAGAGTCGCGCTCTGGCTGCAGCAGGGGGCCCGTAAAGACTGGCCGCACACAGGCATAAACATACATAAACACCGCGGATATATAGAAGTTGGTAGCTTCTGAAATCCGTGGCTGATCCGGGGGCGATAGTGTTGGGACGCCCAGCAGGCAGTCCTGGCTACCACGGCACCCAACGATCTATGGTCGTGACGAGAATCCGCCGACCATTACGACCCGACGGACGTATGCCCTCTGGGGAGACTAATTTTTGCTATTGCGAGAGGCTGTGCACCTCTACTACACCTCCACTCGGGGGATTAAAAGCGAGCTTGGCTATTCGAAGGGGTGATGCGAAGAAGAGACCATTTTTTGCTTGTTTGGTAGCTGGGGACATGTTGCGTTTTATAGTCACTCATTGCTTAATCTTTGGGACCATGACCGCCAATAGAATGCTGATCCTGAGTGGCCAGAGAGTACACCCCCTCCCCCCCAAAATTTATATTGTTATCTAAAGCTAACAAATGGAGTTTTCAACATCAGAAACCCCAGGTTTCTTCAAAATACTGATACCTCGAAGACCATATCTACACCTATCGAGGCACCGAAAATCAATTCCTGACGTTATCCGGGGTCCAGGATCCGCGCTGATGAATTGGGCCCAGCTACCGGTGTCCTCGCGCTGTCCAACGCAACGATGCCCGAGATAACTCGTCCCACGCACGAGTAAAATTAGTGGGGGCGATATTTAGCCGGGGTATCGTCCACTCTCGACAGCCACCCTCGCTCAGGCTTATCTACGGAGCCTCATCTTCCCCGAGAAAAATGTCCCTTCCTCCTGATCAGAGAACGGTAGCCATTCCCAAGAAGAAATCTCGACTCAAGAACACGATCTTCCTCCATTTACCCTTCACCGACCAAAAGTCTAACGATTCCTCCGAATGGAACACCTCGTCCAATTCCTTCACGTAAAGCGCGCAGCTTCGACGCGCAGAAGGCAAAGTTCCTCTGACGAGACACCATAGATTCAGCCCACGTAGCCAGCAATGGATACGCGCCATAAAACAGAGCGTTATCGCGTCGTCATTGTCCCGGTGCTTCCCCGTTTTATCTGAGATGCGAGCGGAGAGACCGCGGAAAAGAATGCCAGCGCCGTTTAAGGGAACGCGAATTTCATCCGCGGCCATTTCTGGGCCCGTTCCCAAGGCCCAGAGCCGCGGGGCCCGCTCGGAAGGCCCCATCTCAGCGGAAGCTCACGGAAGCGTCGAAATGATTGGCAGCCGAAGCTCGACGGGCAACAGCGTCCAGGCCAGGAAAAATGATCGGGCCCCGCGGGGGTAATAGGATCCGCGGGGCCCGATCGGCGGAGTTAGACACGATAAATCCAGAGGGGAATTAATTGCCGTTTGGTCCTGTCCGGTCTGGGCCCGATCCGGGTCCCATGCAGCTCCTCACTGTCTCTGCCTCTTCCTCTGAGCCACCCTCCCCCCCTTCCATCGGGCCCCGTTCCCTCGAGTCTGGTTCTCTCTGTTACACTCGGGGTCCCAGGCTCGCATTCTGCGTCCCTCGGTTGGCCCCTCCGACTGGTTGACATCCTACAAATAAAATCAGCTCCAGGAATGCCCGCGACGACACGGGGCCTGTGGGACCTCTTCGAGAGGTCCTCTCCACCCTGGGCCTTAACCCCCTCCCCCTCCTCCCTTCCTTCTTCTATCTTGGCTCTCCGTCTATCTCGGAAGTGACCACGGCTGGAGCGAGGGGGAGCGAGCGATCGTGGCAGCGCGCTGGTAGGACGAGGACGGGCCCCGAGCAGGCCCACGGGCATGAGACGTAATATATGGTAGCCTTAAGACAACGGTTTGGTAGAGGCGAGGGTATACCTGGGGCTGTCCCGTGGTATCCACCTTTACTCACACCGTGTTCGCGTCCACCGCGGGGCCCTATACGTGTGTCCCGTGTCTACGCTTGCCTTCGGAGGAGAGTCCGCTCGGTTTCGTGCGACGAGTGGACGCGCGTGTTGGTACCAGCACACGCGAGCAGATACGGGAGAGGACGCGTCGACGGAGAACCGCGCACCGCACCTGGCCCACGAGGCCCGTCCTCCAGTTTATTTAATTGTCGCTTAACTCGACCGTGTACCTGGTACACGGGCCCCTCCTTGGTCTCGAGCACGAACGAGCGAAACCTCCCCCGCCCCCGTGTGATTTTCGGAACGAAGTGGAAAGTTGTTGTAGGCTCACGCGGGGACTATTGGCGAGAATTGAAGATTCGAGAGGGAACGAGGTGGGAGAGTATGATGAACTGCGGGTGTGGTAGGGCCCAACTGTATTAAGTCTGCGCTGTGCTTGATCTGGGCTACTGTGGAATTGTAGTTCCCGGGATCTACAGTATTTGAGCCCTAAGCTCTTTGGAACTTCAAGATACTTGAGACTTAAGCTATTCAAAACCAACGTTATTCTAGGCCATAGCTTTATTAGTCAAACTCTAAGCTAAATTGATACATACGACACTCAGCAACCTGCATTTTTCCGGCCCGGAAAAGCTGCTGTAAACTCAAGCTACTATGGGTCCAAGTTGTATTACGTCTAAGCTACCCCATACCCAACATCCAACCCACCTAAACCCGAGTATCTCCAAAACATTTACCCCTTGCCACAAAAGTGTCTCCTTCGATAAGGGCCACAATGTTACCAAACACGTATTACATCACTCCCATGCCAGAACTACTCCAGCGCAAGGCCCACATTACGATAGACGTTGCCATTTCCAAGTTCAACTGCCCCTAGACGTGGGAAGCCGCGGACAAATAAATATCCCAGTCCTAAGGGGATCAAAGAAGGAATCCAGGGAACAATGGGGCGCCTTCGACGCGAAAAGAAAGAATCGAAGGCGGGAATGTTGTTCACCAGCGGAGTTTGTCACCGTGGAACGCTACATTATACCATTAAGGGCCCGAAATAGAACCGGGCAGCCCGAGTTTTACGCGCCACATTTGCCACGGGCCCCGTGATTTACAATTGATCCGCGGCTACCACCAGCCAGCCATCCGCAGATCGGTATCCCCGCTCGAATCCTTGTATCGATTAAACTTTTATTACCGTTTAATTCACCCGAGTTTACGAGACACGCGTACCAAACTAATCCCTCCGCCGCCGCCGATCCGTAGCCGAGATAAATTATTTATGCGCGCGTGTCCGCGGCCAGATATTACACGCATCGGAAACGTCCGACCAGGAGGAGGTTCTAGGAAAAAACGGGTGTACACTTCTGGCCCAGAGATCGGACGTCGTTGTTGGTATTCACGGCGGGGCCCCGCGGCTTGACAGAATCCGCTCTCTTCCCGCGGCCACGGGCAAAAAATCCATCATACGGCAGCGAGCCGTGGTGCCGGCAAGCCACACACCCAATTATCATAAAACGCTCCAGATGCTGGCCAAGGTATGGAGGAGGAATCGACTGGACGACTATAAATTCTATGCGCGTCGGAACGATACGTCCCTGTCCGACTCGACTTTATTCTCCGACCCGTCGCCAGAAGAACACGAGTTTTAGGTGATCAAAAGGAACGGGCACTGGGGCCTGATGGATTGACTCTGGCCGTCGTGCTAACGAACACGGTGGTCTGAACCTACGGGAGCAAAGCTTCCCTCGATCCTATTCCCTTGTAATGAACAATTTTCGCTGTATACTCGGAGGTATACGGGCTGAGTAGTTGCGCCAAGCGAAGCCCTGCATGGTAGTCGGGATACGTGATGGTAACACGTTCCGAAGGCTGGGAAAAACGCCCTCCATATTTCAGGCAATCTGGCCTTATAAAGCTGAGCTTCCAGGGGAGGCGCGGCTACCTTGAGGAGGATACTTGTCCCTCTTGTTCCAACGTTTCCACGATCAAACTGCTGTTAGAACCTATCCCGAGATAGCCTTCATCCGCAGGCTCTAATGAAGCTTCTGGCTGTTAATGGTAGAAACTAATCGATGTCCAAACAGACCAAGCATTGGAGGTTCACTAGCTTAACTCTTGGCTGGTGGGTGTAAGGAGAATCATGTAAACCAACGAGTATTAAACTTTCTGTAACCACCACTGTGATTACTAGTATCACTCGTTCATTAAAAACTGAGGATTCTAAGTCACGAGAAGGTCCAAGTCTCATAAGGTGTCCATGAATGACGGTATGTTGTGGGTCAAAATGGACCCGGCATTCGCCTTCGGACGGGTTAAATAGTGTGAAAGAGTATAAGGAAAGGGAGTCGTCACTGCGCCTTAATGCAGGGCCCTTTTCGACTGGCCCCGTCTATAGGTACGCGGGCACGCACGAAAGCTCTAAAGAGCGCGGTGAAGCCGATACTTAAATCACTCTGGTCACTCAGCCTCGCGGCTCAGATTGATGTAAGGCCGTGTTTTACATTCAATTCAATTGGGCAAAAAACTGCCTATCCGTTGCCGGCGCATTGTGTGCGCTCTGTTGCTGTTGCATGCGCTGGCAGGCTCGCCTTTGGACGGCCGGCCCTCCGCGCACGAGAAAAGGACCTCCAGAGCACGGAGGCGAACGGGGTAAACCGCGCTCGTTAGAACCGTCCAGGGGACCAGTGACACGAAATTGTCATTATCTATCACGAGGTGGAGCGCTCGTTGGGACTGTGCCCTTTCATCCTCCGACTTTGGGCCTCACAGGGAGGGGTGGAAAGGTTGGTGGGAAGTGGAGAAACGGAATGATTTCAGGGGCAATTGAAAGTGAAACGATGGGTATTGTGGAAATGAGGTATTTGGGACCTGGATTTCATAGGGCCTAGATTACTCGAGACCCAAATTATTTGGGACTTAGATTGGGTCCTACGTTTCTTGGGACCTAGCTTTCCTGGGACCTAGGCCATCCGAGGCCTAAGCATCGATCACCGATAGCTCAAAACAGAAGACCAAAGTACCAGAAATTAAAAGCGCAGGGGAAACAGATCAGTCTTAAAGAAAGTAAAACGCAAAAGGGCTAACCCGACGGCAGCCTCCTCCCGACCCTTTTCCTTTATCCGTGCGTTTCATCTTCCGACAAGCTCGTCGACCGGTAGAAGAACACCCTGTTCCGTTCATTTCGCCTTTTCTTTCCTTCGCCCTGCTCCCCCCCCCCCCCCTCCTCTCTCTCCTTTTTTTCCTTCCCCTTCACGTGGGACTCGTAGAGATACCAGTGTGGTATTTTCCTATCGGGATCGAATCTACATAGGCGACATTATTCTCGACGACGTCGTTATTCGGTATGCGGGAATCCACGACGCCGCTTTTGACGTAAATTGCGAGGAGCGCCGGTCACGTTTCTGCTTTATTCCGTTGCCGTTCTTATTGCTGCCAAAGGACGTGCAGATATTCGTCGGCTGTCACACGACACGCGTACACTCTGACCCGGTACCTGGTCTCGACATCCTTTCTAAAACTGTTAATCATTTCCTGGCTACGGCCAGCGGCCACAAAAACCATCCCCTATTAACCGTTACGACACAGTGCGACAATAATCCTTCGTGCCGGTGGCTATATTGCTTGTTCAATTGCGTATGGTAGCTTCGAGCGTCTGTTCAAACTAGTATGAGGTATATCATGATAATTTTTTAATTAATCACTCAAGGCGAAACGCGCTGAGAAGCGGATAGGCGATTGAGAACCATATATAAGACTAGGGAGAGCGTCAGTCTGTCTGGTGGTGGATCGTGGATCGTACCTTCGAATCAGATTCGACCACTGGTCCCCTGGCCACTGATTGGAAAAGAAGAAAGCGTGAGGAGGACACTAATTAGTGATTCCAAGAAAGGGGCTCGTTCCGCGGATCAAATCGGGAGGAGACGATGCCTCGATACAGCAGAGGTGTGAAGGTTCGTAAAGAAGTGTAAGGCATTCGAGAAATTCGTTGAAGAAATCGATAAACCTTCGACGCTTTCGATCTCGACTTGCACGAGAACGTATGGCATTCTCTGAATAGCTTCGGGCAACCAGCCGCGAAAAAGAAGTCCGCTGCTGGCAATTAACACTTCCAGGACGTAGACTTCATTTCGAAACCGATCGATCGGGAAAGGTTCTTTTTTTAAACGCAGTCTGTGGCGTGGAGCGTGATTTGGGACCTACGCAATTTGGCCCTTAGACTGTTCAAGACGTAGAATTATTGGAGCCTAGGGATCTAGAATACTCGAGGCCTAGTCTTTTTGGGACTTATGATACTCGAGAGCAAGAGTATTTTAAGAGGGAACCCTGCCTGATTCAAGCGTAAAACAGTGAATTTCGCCGCAACGGCGGATGAAATCGTCACGCAGCGTGTCAATCCCGTATGGGCCTGAGGCCCACGTAGAGTAGCAACGTCGTGGGCACCGTGTGGACAACGATTTTCAGGCAGAGGACGAGCGGCATGGGAATAAAACAAGGAGGACACTAATTAGCGATTCCAAGAACCGAGAACACGAACCGTAGTACAGCACACGGCCCTCTTCTGCTCGGTTCGCCGGGGCCCCATAACACGCCGTGCTGGGTCCAGCTGGAACCCGTAGCCCAACGAGGACGTGGATGCACCGAGGGGACAAAAGGTCGAGGAGGAAAGGAAACCATCCGAAACATTCGGGCCAGCTACGAGTGTCAACTCGTGGAATGCTTTACCCTTGACCCATCCCTCCACCATCCACCTTACTTCGTCCCCCATCGCGACTCCATATTGTCATCGACTGCGTTTCTCCTCCGCGCTGATCCGAGATAAACAATTTTGCGCCAAAAATACCACGAAACCCCAACTTGACCCCGAAACTTCACCACAGTTGCGACCAAACTAAATCATGCCCCGTTCGGGCCCAAAACTTCGGCACAGACTTCTGACGATCCCTGAGGATTTATCAGGATTCTGTGAGTTCAAGTTTCATGCAAGTTTGTGTGTATCTCATAGAAATTTTCTAAATAACACAGCGAAGGGGACACGCGGGGGACTTTTTCTCGTAAATCAGCATTGGGTTTCGTAGCACACTTTCCGGCAACGTGTGTGGCGTGAAGTTTCTATGGTGGCGGTTACGTGGTACCCACGACCGCCTAAACGCGCATTAAGATTCATCCTAGTAGGTGTGAAGGACGTGGAGGCCGGCGGTCACGTATGGAAATAATTCAGGAACGCGTGTAACCACGCTGTCGTTTGATTACAAATAAGGAACCGATCAAAGGGATCGTTACACACGGCGTAGGTTACTATTCCCTCGGGCAGACGTCAAGTCAATCAAATTAGGAGCTACGAATCGAACCGAGGATGAGAATCGATCCGTGAGTCTGCACCTGTAGACCAATCCATCGCCGGATGCTAACTCCAAAGCCCCGATACCTTGACAATTCTTTGAATTTTAACGCGGCAAGGGTCGATGGGGATTGAAAATGTGTGGAGAAAGGACGTGAGCCTGGAAAAAGAATCGAATAGGAGCGATAAATCGTGGACTCGTTATCCAAGATACGGGCTGGTCAGGGAGGAGGCAGGCTCTAATCGTGAAAGGAAAAGAGAAGCGTGTGAATCGTTCCGAGTAATAGTGTTATCAGACGCGAGTCGTGTAGGACACGATGTGTTTCTGATACCAGGACCGAGCTACCTGAGCCGCTTCTCCTAGGGAAGTACTCGAGCCGTGCTCTGGTCTGAACAAATGCGAGACGAAATTTAGTGGTCATTTTGAGAATTTGGAACACTCTTTAACTGGTATTCAGTAATTACTGACAGGTGATATCTAGTTTTTGGATCAATGTGGTAGGTTACGTCTTGTTTAGATCTGAATGAAGTCTAAGACAACTTGGGTCTCCATTTAGTCTAACTTACAACTCAGTTAAGTCTCCACTTAAGTCCTTCACTCCACCTACACAAGGTCTCCCTTAGATCTAACCTAAGTCTCTATCAGTTCCCCAATTTGCACAGTTCAAGGTTCGTTCATATACTTCCCTACCCCCAGAGTGTTGACTGTACAGGAACTCTCGTCCGTGGCACAGGCGAACCTACTAAATTCGAAATCCTGACCAGGCTGGAAGCGAAACTATTGACCAGAAGTGGCGACCGGCCGCTCCCGGGCACCACGACGACCGTTTCATTTAATTAAGACTTGTTTTTATTTCTGGTAAACTCGTCCGGGTATTTTAGGAAGCCCCGAAGCCTCGCTTCGCCCCAGCTTCAGTCGATTAATTTATCGACCTACCTAACGCCGGCGAATGCGCCGTCTCCGTTAAACGAACGCCGTGAACGATTCAACGTGCTGGAAAAGCTGCGAGGGAAACGTCCGCTGGCACCTTCCACTTTATTATTCAAACCAGAACTATCGAGGAAACGCGTAAAGCCGTCCGCCGTTCCATCCAACGAGCGGTTTCAGTTTACAGCTGGGCGAGGTTTCGCGCGTTCTGAATTTGTCAACGATAAAAATCACTTTCCCCCGGGGAAAAGTATACTGCGGAGGGGGCGAGGAGGAGGGAAATGAAGAGGCGGCCTTCCATTGCACGGTCCTTAGCTGAAGAAAAACGCTGTAATGGTAACCTGTAGCGTTTCTATTTATCGTTTAGTGCTCGTTACACGTACCAGATGAGCGCTGGCCCCGAGTCCTCCATCTTGTTAATAATAATTCTAGAGTGCAGGGCGAAACAGGTTGCGGCAGTTACGGGCGTATATAAAAGAGAACTACTGGATTAATAATCGACGATAAGCCTTCTGGGGAATAGTTGCACGCCCGTGTCTGCTTCTCGCCAGGGATTCGCTTGATATTTCGATGCAAAAGTTGATTCTCCGCGATTAAACTTCTACTGGGTGTGTTGGAGAGGATGCTGGGAGGAGTGTTTGGGGAGGGATCCCTCCATACGAAGTTTCTTGGCTTGGATGAGGGAAAGAAGGATTTTTTCGATTTTGATTAAAGTTATAGAAACGGGCCCAAATTCTGACTATATGTACATTCAGAAAAGTCTAATGGAATTATTTCCTACTGAAAAGTATCTAGACGAAGCCCTATCGTGGCTTTCGAAGGGTAGATTTCTTGGCAAATGTGGGCCCAATGGGGCCCAGTTTCTCTACGCACCAAAACCACTGAACAACTATCCTAAATTTCTACCCTAAATGCCTCTCAAGTCTAAAACTAAACAATACTAAAATCAAGTATTGTAAGGCCCCACCAGTTGGGCCTCATCCTCCCACATTGATCCCCCTCTGACTAGCACCTAACCAAATTTCCCACAAAACGTAATGAAATCAGAGTCCATTTTCCCAAGTTCTGAAACTTTTAGGGCCTTATCCATTCAGCGAATGGGACCACTAAGATGCATCGACCGCGGAGGGGGGGGGGGGGACGATCGAAGAGGAATAAAGACAAGAGGGAGAGTGAAGAACAATATCCATCCGCGCCTCTGCTAGCCGGACCCGTGAAATACACGGCGGAATATTGCCACGGATGGAACAGCAATGGGGGGAGGGGAGCAAAACGAGAAAAAGATGCAGCAGCGAGTGAAGGGGGGTTGTGTGCAGCGGCAGGTACCCCCGATTCTGGGAAACGTGTCCTGCCAGCTTGTTAGGTGTCCCCAACAGTTCTCTAATATATGACTGGCACTCTCTACCCTTCCTCGAGGGAGGAGGATGGGGGCTAAGGCCCAGACCGGGCCCAGTTAGAATGCCATCGAGCTTACCTGCACTCGTTCCAACCTGTCCCCCTGTGACACGAGGGAAGAAAGCTGGAAGCAAGAGAGACACTCGAGCATTACGCCATAATTAATGATCGCCCCGAGGCAGAGGTCTATTAGCGATCGATTTGATCGATTAACCGATGCTTCCTGCGAGACTCTTGCGAAAAACTCACCTGCACCTCGCTCCTCGGCGATTAGAATCTTCGTTGCTGAAAAATCTCCGTGAATTGCCACCTTCTTGTTAAGATCGGCCGGCTGAGTATGATTTAATGATGGATCATTGAGAAAAATTGTTGAAAGATATGGGGGAAAGGTTCGGGAGATCTCGGAGAGATCGATCGATCATCACTGGAATCAATCAGACTCCTCCACGTGGCCCACCGTGGATACGAGGCCCTGATGATGTCTAGTCACAACACCATTGTTTCAATGACCCGCTGCCCCGCCCAGTGGGTGGCACCCACCCTTCACATACTAATGAGCCGACCAGTTCCCCAGCATCATCAACGCTTGCCACGGGAGGCGAGGTGTTGAGAAGAGCGAGCCCTTTAACGTTGTTACCACGACTCCACGCTGATTGTCCACTTTGCACGCCTCTTAAGGGGCATATAACGAGGGGCAAGTAATTGAGACCTGACAATAGTTAGATACCCTAACTTCAGGGAGAAGCCTCCCTCGGTTAAAGGGCCCGAGCGATCAGTCCCAAAAGTCAGTAAGGCCCAAATATCCTCTAATCCACACACAAACAATGGACAGTCATATTCCAAAAGCAATGGGTATCAGAGCTCCCATTGGAAAAAGCCTGCACGCTCGGTGAGAAGTTATCAAAAGTGGGCCCAAGGTCCCATCGACGCCCAAGGGCAGCCAAGAAGCAAACCAGCGCCACGTCCAGTGAGATCGCGCGTGAATGAGGCGCTAACGACCAGTGATTACCCAGGTGGACACGTGTGCGCGTCGTCTACACGCGTAAAAGCGGTTACGACGGGGTTCCCGGGGCGCAGAGTGGCCCTGGCACCGAATAATCAGCCGTGTAGGTGAGGATGTCCATCAATCCCCGTGCAACGGACCTCCCGCGACGTTTCTCATCTTCTCGCCGAGCGACGTCGGCCGTCTGCCCGACGGCGTCCACCGACGGGGGACTTCTGCTGGCCCCTGCAAGATTGATGCACGCTTTTTCGACCGTTTCGTGCCACCTTCAGCCCTCCCTCCGCCTCTTCTAGCCCCTGGTCGCCAGTGGAAGCGATACTTTTTGGTACGAAGTTGGTTTTTGGGCAACTGCGCTGGGGACAGCTGAAGCGTCACCCTCTAGTCTGGTAAGAGTTTGCTGGTGGATGTTATAGATTTTTGTCTGCGTTTCTTGAAGTTCTTCGTGCTTCCTCAGATTTGGGTCTTGCGGTTTATGATCCATGTGGCATCTGTGAAGACACGAGTGTGGCAGAGTGCCTCCATTTTCCCAGTATTGGATTCTTAGAATTTTGTTTTGGTTGTTTATAATAATTCCTGTACATTGCCCCCTCCAGATATTCAGCTTATAAGAAGTCAATGTTTTGGAGTGTTGTATAATAAAAATCGTGTCGAAATTGTAATGTAAATGTATGGGATAAAATAAATAGCAATAATAAAAATGTACGCTAATATTTCGATATCATAAGTATGAAGCCGAAGTCCGAATCTGAGGCGCCAAAATTCATCGAACTTCCATCAGACCACCTTGCATATTAAAAAAATTCACATTACAAGAATTGCAGCCGTATCTCTCAGCCGGATCAGTGGATGTAGATAAGGAATACGGTTTGTCGAAAAATTCAATCACCCCACGACCCACATTTTCCCTGATCCACGAACCTCCTGGCCCCCATGCGAGATTAATTCGCCCCGTGCCCCCCTCGCGCATTAATATGTACCGTTAACCAATATATCCAGCGGACGAAGACGAATGGTTCCGTCGGGAATTAATACTTGGCGCCAGAACGCTTTCGAGCAGTTCGAAACTGAACTCACGAAAGGAGTGCAGGAGCTTCGAGTTCCCGATACGGTTCAAAGTTGGCAAACACTTGGCACACAGCATGCAGGTATAATAATCGACAAACAGTGCAGAGCAGACAGTACCGAATACTTAACCAGAAAATGAGATTAATTTTTCCGTTTTCCTATTCCTCGATACGTGCATTTCTACGTGTGCAATAAACCTAGCCTTAATTTGGAAAGCAACCTAGGGTAAAGGACCCAATTACTGGCAGCCAACCCAATTACTGTCACCTTAAACTATTTTAATTAAAATAAGGAATAAATAAACCTTTAAGTAAAATAGCTTAAGGTGACAGTAAATGGATCCTTTACCCTAACTGCATAATATTATTACAAAAACAAACTTTACAAATTTCCCAAGAATCCCGCCCCTCTACCCTCTCCACAAAACAATTAAAAAATTCGATAAAAATTCAGAGTGAAGTCCAGGAACCCTGTATCAAATCGCCACAGAGGGTCAAAGCTTGAGCAGAGCCTCGTGCATCCCCTGGAACACGACGAGATCAGGCCCAAAGTCCCCCCTCCCCCAGGGGATCAACGAGGAGAGGTGCTCGCGTCGAGATTATCGCCAGTCAATCCGACGCGGGCTGTAAAAGTGAAATTACAGCGGCGGTGAGTCGAAGAGGATCGCGCGAGCCATAATGCAGGCTGGAGAGTAGACAATGGACACTCACGGGGCCGAGAACGCGATAACTTTATACTCCCGATAGCACGGCGAAAGGGTGAGCCTGTACACGGTCGGTGGGGGAGGGGTGGAGGCGTGGAGGATCACGATTTACCCATACAAAACGCGCGCGCCAGGTAATCAAACCCATAAATCCGAGGCATAAGCAACCTCTGACACAGATTCTCTGCCTCTTTATCTGGTCTCTGGGTGCCTGGCTGGTGGCGAGAGCGGATCGACCGGCGATAACGCGCTCGTTCGCACTCGATTTCCTTGTAATTATCGCCGGAACCCCGAAGGGAGCGTCTACCTCGAATTTTCCTGGCACGGGCTGCATTTTCTGACGAGTCAATCGAAATGCTTTGGACGATTAGAGGGAATTTGATATTTGGAGGGGGGTTTAATGGTTTGTTGAGAGTGGACGTTTTTGGGAAGTGGAGGGTTCTAATTTTATGACACCTAAATTGCGTGGGGAAGCTTTGGTTTCCGGGGACCACAAGATTCTGCGATATTCAGGGTTTTAATTCCCGGCCTGCTACTGAGCATACCTCTAGTATATAAAGTAATTAGAATTTCGACCGTAAACAATTTTTAAAACTTAAATGTAAGTGTTATCGGCGCACTATTTTTTTCTAAGAATTGACCGAACTATTGCGCCGATAACATTATTAACTTTTAAGTTTTAAAAAGACCTCTAAGGTCGGTATCAAATATATTGGCCGGTGAATTCGGTTTCGCGAGCAGCGATCGAGGAGAAATCAGCCACCACCATCTGACGATCGCTGATTTGTCATTTGGAGTTGCATGGCCCTCGCAGGGTATGGTGGGGTAAAGGTAACGCTGCTCGGCTCCGCCTGAACCTAGCCGGTTGGCTGTTATTTATCCTTAACGTAATAGTTGTGTGCGTTGCGAAGCTATGCGTAGACCAATATGAAATGAAGCTATCGAGAACGAATCAATGTTCTAACCAATAAAGTTCCTGAATTTTTTCGTTGCTAACGCACACCTATTCTGATGTGTGTATGTCTACGCTGACAGCTCGGTTTGACCTATACGCCAGCATCTTGACAGTATCCCCACCACTTCTGGCTCACTCTTGTTCTGCGAAGGTGAGAGCGAGATGGAACGACAGCAAGTCAGAAAACTTTGAGAAAAGGAGCACCGAGGCAAACAAACGGTGTGGTGGGAGAATACCCCTCCGAAACTCACCGGCCAATATATATGATACCGACCTTAGTATGTTGGAAATGTAGTGTCCTAGCTTCCTTAATACAAAATTTAAAAGTTACCGCTCAGTAAGTGAAAACATAAGTCCACCACTACGACCACCTACACTTCACGAGGGAACCTTACATTTCAGAAGGCTGTAAAATTCTCAAATCTTAAAAGTTTCAACTTCACAGTGGTCCAAAGTACTCTATGTAGAGCTTTGCCTCTTTAGAAAGCACCGTGCGATGGGTCAAAAGTGACCCAGCATCCGCTACGCGAGGGACAAATCTATCTGGGCACGGTAGGCTGCGTTTCTCAGGGGCCAGGAGTGTTGCACACGGTTGCATCGCGAACTGCGTGTGCCGGCACCGCCTGGGCGTGATGATGCACGACTGCCTATCGAGCGGCTCTATCGCTAATAAATCTGGGCCTCAACTAGAATCTGCCCGGAGTTATGCCAGCCGACGGACGGCCGCGGATCCAACGCGTTGAGAAACATACCTAACTCTTCGAAAAAGTGCACTCATGATGGGGTATTTTAGGTAGAATAGATATAGGGAACCGATGAAAGCTGGGAGTAAAAAATGGGCCTTAGTGGAAGTCGATGGGACTTACCGGTTTCTGGGTGTCATATAGAACTTGAAACCTTTATGAGCGACAGGTGATGAGTAATAAGAAATCATAGAAATAATGGTATACACATTCGATCATAAAAAAATAAGGCCCAAAATGGATTATTAATGGTTCTGGGTCTGTAGGACCGTTAGTCGCTAGTGAAACACACGTTTAGTGGCTTTTATTCTTGAAACTTTTAGGGTTATTACTTTAGAGAATTGAATGGGCCTTATGGCGTTCCTTATATCTGTTTTATGTAAAAAGTGGGGGTCGAAGATCAGTGCACTAAGTTGAGTAGGGCATTTTAAAGATTTGCCTCATAGCGAATGGTAGAAAACATTTGTTGACTTCTGGTCTGCAGCAAAAGTTCCGCTCATTTGCATTTATCTTTAGAACCGGGATCGTCTTTCGTTACCTTCAAACATATATTACTTAAAAGAACAACCCTAGTCAGGAATAACGCCAACATCCCAGATGTTATCATCTTATCTTTTTGTCAGTTCTGTAAATCACTACTTTTTCCATCAATTGGATGAATTTATAGTTCATTTACACAAATTTCTATGCCCCAAATTAAATGCAGATACTAATATGTTGTTATTAAGAGAAGTAAATTAGTTATTATCAAGAAACAACGCTGTAGACCCCATGAATAAGGTGTTGAGAATCGAGGGAGCAGGACTTTGGCTGCAACAGATACAGCTGCTACCATCTATTGCAAGGCAGCGAAACCCGTTTGAACTCTGGGTTTCCATATCAAAAAACATGTTCTCCAAATCAATTTTTAATCAAAGGGACTCACCAGCAAGTCTGCTGATCCGCATCTCTGTTTTCCATCCCTTTCCTCTGCATCTCCTTTCTCACTCCAATTCCTTGGAACACTTTGCCACACTCTGAAAATTACAAGCACAGACATCGTTAGTCAAGTCCCGATAAGAAAATCTCGCAAACTACGACTACTCAGGGTGAAACATCAGTATATGCATCAAATTAAAACATTTTTAACGTATTCAAAATACACAGAATGCAATGGCGCCTATACCGTGCGTGGACGCTCCATTCCAACCCATTAACCATAGTCCCTGAACGCTCACAGGCGTTCCTCGCACAGTGCACATGCACCAACCCACCACACACAACATAAGGCCCACTATATTCTCAAAAATTTCACAGTACATTTCCCACACAACGCCTCAGACTCTCTAAACGCACCCACCCATTCCTCACACTACACCTTGGTCCCACCGGGGAAGCTTCGCAAATCAACGGGCCCAAAATGAAGAATGAAATTTCCCGCAATAAGAAATATTCACACAACAACAGGCCCAGAATGTCAGACGAAGCTGCCATCAACGGTCCCCGGCGTCGAAATAAAGTCAACAGTTGGGCCCCGATAGGGCCCAGGCTGGGTGGTGTTCCGGTAGCATCAGGCATTTCCCTCTCAATACCAGCGTCGTCAGAACAGGCCAGTGGGCGTTTATCGCGGCAATTTGCGGGACAGTTGGTAAGAGACTCGGGGCCCGATTGTCCCGCGGGGCATTAATTGGCTACGTTATACCGTCGCTGCTCTCCGCGCAACGCCGAGGAAATCGAGCGTGACGATCGACCTGGACGATCTGCATCGAGGGGCCCCGTTGCACCGCGGATATGAGGGCACGGGGGAAAATAATTTCGCGAGATACTCGGCGGACGAGGCGTATATCGTAAACTCGAGGGGCCCCGGCACCGAGAGATCCAGCGAGATACACGGGGGAGGGGGCCTTCTGACTGCATACGTTTCCTCGATTCCGTATCTCTGCCTTCCAGCCCCCCCATCCCTCCCCGAAATACTCTTTATACCAACGATTAACGGGCCCACCGCGATATTTATGCAGGTTAATTGGTACCTTTGCTTGGTTAATTAGTACCTTCGACGGTGAATCGTCCCGCTGGATGTTTTCCTTCGAATTTTTGTAGAGAGGGGCACTGACTTGCTAATGGAGGAGTAAATTGGGGAGGGGGTAGACGTGATTTTAAGGGAGGCTCGTCGGAAGTTGTACGAATTTTATTCCTAACCTTTTGTGTTTAATTTATATTGGGTTTCTGGGACCGAGGAGGATCGTCGAGATCGCGTGGAAACAGAGAAGGGATATGCATGAAATAACAGAAAAAGAGGGCGGCCCGGGGGAAAAATGAGGCAAAACTGTATCGAGAGATAATGAGGGGGTAGCCAGTGTGGCGGTGATCGGGTCCATTCGCTCAACAACAGGAATAACACGAAGCAGAGGAACTATTATAGATGCAGCTCGACGGTGCATCCAAAAAGGAGGAATTGGGCCCACGATGGGGTCAGGTCCCCGTACCCTTCGCACATCGTTAAAAAATTCAAAAGATATTCCGCAACATCAGCGAGAAAACTTGGCAGAATTCAAGAATGTCTGAGCATTCAACTTGGTTTTTAGGAATTCGGAGGTGAGTCAGCCGGCGAGGGGAAGGGGGGAGGTGAACTGTGAAGGATTTGTTAAAAATATCGAAAGAATTTCCTAGGGTAACGATCCAAGGTCTAATGGTCACGGCTAACTCCTAAAATTGCACCATCTCCGCAAGGAAAGTCGTGGTTTCTCTATCTTTGTGGGTATACTTGAACGATCGGGGCCCCTCGCGTCGGAGCCAATAAATTTTTCACGTTACCTGTACCAATAAAATGAGATAGCGGGAGTAGAGGAGGCATCGACGCGATCCTGAAACAACTATACTTATCGAGGATCGTGCCTCGCAGGGCCTGATGGAACCCCGCGTTTTCAGTCCCGCTTCTGTAATTACTATCTTCCCCGCGTATATAGCATCGTTGCCTCTTTACTCCGGTTCGTGGCAAAAACGAGAACCTCCCTTTCGCTTCGCGGCCAGCCACACACCCGTGTCAATCTAATCTCTAACTCGTCGAACAAGATTGTTACAAAGTTTTCTGCGGAATTTTATGGCAAATCGCTGCTCCACTGGGCACTATAATTCTGAACGTTGCTGGGGGACAAACTATACGAACGATGGGATCGCATCATGCTCGCGTTTGGGCCTTAACCATTCCATCTTCAGATATTCCGTAGTATTGTTAAATATTAGGGACAGAGTACAAAGTGTGCAATAAGCGCAAATTAAGAAACTCTATAGAAAATTGTCATGCGATACTCTGAAAATTTTTAAACACCCTATATACAAGCAACAGGCCCACGGCATCATATCAAGTGGGCCCAAATAATTCTGACTTGAGATACTTCGTTGCATCATCAAATACACTAGATACTGTTAGGTACACCCAATGTGGTTTATTTTTTTGAAACACCCGATATATATGTACCTCCAATCGCATCCTCAATGGATATTCATCCCTCCATTCAATTTCACCTTCGAATGCACCTGAGTACCATCAGGTTCTACAACATCACCTATCTCACAATTTCACCCTTAATTTCGAGACACCCTATACACATACCCCAGTATCATCCCACGTAGCATTGGAGTCGCGATGTCGTGCAACCCTAGGCAAGGGAAGAAACGGGGCCCGCTGTAGAGGAAATCGTGTGGAAACGAGAAGAGCACAGGCTCCCTCGACAAGGAAACGCGTCGTGCGCCTCGATAAGCCCCTTTTTTTTCTCGCGGAATCGTCGTCGTGGCTCGTTCGAGCGACGATCACGATAAAAGGCATCGGACAATAATAAACAATGCGTGAAACGACAAGTACAGTCGGGCACATTCCGCGAGATCCTATCGCGCGCGCGTCCAGGCAGAGGGCTGGCGCGCAATCAATCATTCGAACCGGATAAAATATAAAATACGCCGCGACGGGTCCCACCGCCTCCCCCCCCCCCTCCCGCCCACTCCCCTCTCCCCTTCCTCGCCCCTCCACCGCCATCGCGCGCGCGTTTTATTTATTCGCACGGTCATGCAAGTTCCGCGGGAATTAACGTATTTTTTGCACGCGAACGCCACGGATGACGGGTCGATCCGCGCCAGCTCTCTGAGCTTTTATTATCGTCGCCCCCCATCCAACCCCCCCCCCCCCCCCTCTTCGATAGCTAGAGGACCCAACGTGCAGGCTTTAATGGAACTTTCGCGCGCAACGCCTCCACGAAGATGAGGAACCGCCTTTCCCGAGGCGTCGAGCCTCTATGTGAACCTGTTCCCCAGTGAAACATTGTCAATTCTTTACATCGAGGCTATACGGTTCATTTGGGCCTTACGTCTACTAGCCTTGAGTGTTCCGGATCCAAAATCTTAGTGGGCACCACAGTCTACCACATTTGCATGGCCTTGGTCCCAAATCATATTGAATTCTTATTCTCTACCACCTTTGCGCGCTGTAGGGCCCAATTCCTGATTGGGACTTACAGTCTACGACCTTCGAATGCTCAATATCCCAAGACTTACTCGCTTCTACTGCCTACTACCCTTGGCCATCCCAAGTTCCAAGTCCCATCGGGGCCTTAGGACCCACAACCTCGAGCCCTACAAGTCCCAACTACTCCGTCAATGATTCGGAGGATCTGTACGTAGATTCTTTGGCTTTGCAATGGGGACAGGTTATTTGAATGTCTGACGTGCTCGTAAGGGTAAGTGCAACCATGAAGATGAAAAGTTCAAGGACATTGGGGAGGGGATATCTCGGTTGAGAATATTCGTGGAGCATAATGACGACTGGCGAGAGAGTTCATCGTGATGGATGGCGGCTGGTGTATCTTGTATCGCGCTATCGCGGCTACCACTTGCTTATTAAACTGTTCGGTATTTCTCGTGGACGGGCAACAAGCGGGGCCCCGGCCCGTCGCGATCAACGACACGGCCAGGACCAAGGGTAAGTGGAAGAAGATCGATGCCCGTCGCGGTGCGGGCCGAAACTTTTAATAAATGTCATCTGCTACCGAGGTAGCCAGAGTGGCTCGTTATAAATTGCTACCGTGCGCCCGTTCCACCGCGGCCCCGAAAATTTTATCTGATTCCCTGGAACCGCGGACGAACGCCCCCGCCTGTCGCTGGGCTTACGTTTGTCCTGGGCCTGATGGCCGTCCACTGCTAAGGGAGCAATTTTGGGGAGGCTATTGGTTGAAAGATATTGAGGGTTGTCTATTTCTCGGTTTATACTACTTAGAAGTAGGTGAAATTTCTCTTTGGGTACTCTGAGAATCCATACTCATGTTTCCCTTGGATGGTTGATGATAGTCATTCCAATGAACAATATTCTCAAAGTGGGCAAAGGATTTTATACTTTGAATGAGGTAGGGAGGTAGTTTGTGTGATTTATCATGAAGAAATGCGACTAAAGTTTTTGCTGTGTGATAGTTTATGCAAGCAGAATGTAATCATAATTGCAATGTTTGATAAGCTTCCTTGAATTCTTATGGGGACTATGGAAATTGTTTGAACATTTGTAATTTATCATGTGTCAACGAGTGCGATGCAATTCGTATTGCAATTTGTAATATATTTCCTTCAGTTATTTTATAAACTATGGAAATTAATCGAGAAACTTCAGGTTTAGATCAAACTAAATAACAATAAATCATTATTCGCATTAACATTAAATTCTTCCAAACTAGGGTAGACGCACCAGTAAATGAACACTTAAGGCTAGTGAACGGACAGTTTTATAAAATTATGTTTGCAGCGCGATTGATTCCACGTGCTGCGAAAATTGTTTGGATATGAAACGAGAAACTAGAAGAAGTCTATAATTAATTAGTTGCTTATTTTAGTAACTTATTTTACTCGTTTTAGTAAAAAATGTCCATTCACTGGTAGTGTCCATTTACTGGTATGTTTACCCTATCAACAGCGTTTCACTTATTTTTTTATACTCTTCTACTATCGAGGACCATATTGACTAATTTATCATCAAAATTTAGCAATCTCTTTCATATTTGACAATTTACATTGTTCAAAAACAAGTCCTAGCATTCTTATAAAATAAAGTTTAATGTAAAGTTTAAGTTGTTACAAAAAAATTAAACGCGATCTATTTTTTCAATGTAATTTACCCAATTTGAATATTCTAAAAACAATGGTTCGTTATAAACAATACTCCTGGTATAATGGTTTCAATAAATAAATATATCAGATCATGTACTGATCTCGAGAATCATGTTAATTATGATTATAACAAGCATTAACCGCGAATTTGACCTTTTCAAAAAAAAATTTCGCGCGCAGAAAAGCCACTATAAATAGCGCGCAAATTCGAATCGGTAATAGCAGTTGCGCGGGAAAGCGGCGTCGATATCTCGATGTGGGACACCCGGTACCAGAAACGAATGATTGCGCCCCGGCGAACGCAGCAGAGCCCAACGTTATTATTTCCGCCAGTTATCGAATTAGATGTTGGCTTAACGGGTACGTACAAAACACGCTGCACCAGCCCCCCATAGGCGTACGTACGCCGCTCTTCTTTATCGATCGTAATCCCAAAGAGGGAGGTGCGCAACTCCAGCGATCCTCTCGATTCAATTTCCCCGCGCCCAATTCAATTTTTCTCCCGCCCAATCTGATTCTGGTATCGATCTCGAGCTACAACCAATTCTCCACATTCAATTTTCAATAAAACAAACCACAGAGAGCCCGTAGTGTAACACGGATTTGCCCGCGAAATTTTCTAGTTTCAACCCTCTGAATTCTGAATTTTGAGACTGCAATTGAGACACAGTGGTTTGGTACCCCAAATGGCAATTTGAAAAAAGACTCTTCTTCCGCGGAATATTTCCTTCTCTAACTGAGGAATAAACTGAAGAAAGACGCGATTATTCCCCTTCCCCTTTATCTAGCACGCAGAAATTCATCAATCGGGCGTGATCTACTGCCGGAAGGAAAGGTAGGAACCTATGATCGCGACTCGTGCTCGTCGACTTTTGCATCAACTCGACGCGGCTCAATTTCCTGCGAGAGTTGTAAATTATGCCGATTCCAGATCGCGCCACGGAGATGACGCCCATGGGCTCTTCTCCCACTGTCCCTTTCTCTCCCCGTTATCCGCGGATAGTTCCCTCTCCCTCCCGTCCGCGTGCCCGCGCCTTTCCTCATCCCGATCACTCTACTTTCTCAGACACTCGGCTCGCTAGCGCGGTCTCACTCCCTCCGGTGGGCCCTACGATGCCTCGAGAGTACCAAGATAGGCGCATCCACGAGATTACGGCTCTCACTCGTTACTACCTACAACGTACTTACGTTACTTTTAGAACTGCTTATTACTGTGATTACCGGCGCATAATGCGACGACCGAGCGTTCTACAATTTATTATTGAATTGCTATAATACACGTACGAGGCGCGGGAAACGCAGCGAGGCAGCGGTGAATTCCTGCCGCGGAAAGGGAGGAAAACGGAACCTAGGAACGTGTCTATATTCCTTTCCCTTCGAGACTCATTTTTTCTTAAATACTTGACACAATCGCGGCAGCCATCGAATTTAATTAAACCCAAATTTGAATTTCGGACACCTTCGATTTGTTTTATAGAGGTCCATGCTCATGCCTGCTTGTTATTATAGCACCCTCTACTATCTGCGACTGTATTATGTTATGCGTCTCAATATACTCGTACATTTCGTACTGTTAAAGAGCCAAGAAGCTCCGCGCCTTCCATTAGCATTTTTCCAGGAGCCTCTGGCGTCTAAATCGCACACTTAACGTGGCAGGACGTATCTCGTATCCACGGGGTCACCGCATATGGTGTCCCGGCCATTACCGAGCAGCTGGTCGAGTGTGTTTTCCCGAGAAAAATCCCCACGGCTGGTATATAACTAGCAGATCGCTCGACCGAGGCAGATTTTTCCTTTTCCGACCGCGCGCAACGCGGAAGAGGATGCTCGAGGCGCATCGACGCGCGCGCACACAAGCTGCGCTGTCGATACATGAAATCACCGGTCTCGAACCCGCATCCCACCCATTTCCATGCGGTTCATTGTTGCCCGTGTAATTGCGCCTGCCCGGGTGGCGGGAGGCAACGCATTTGCCACTTTGAGCAGGGCGAGATTTTGGAAAATTCTCGGATGAGTCGATTAGTGGATTTTGGAAAATCGCTGAGGCCGAGGGGGTTTTGGTTAAGGAAGTTCTAGAAAATATGAACGTGAAAACACGAAAGCACAGAAGAGGTATTGGGGAGGCGTATTTAAGGATGGGAGTTTGTGTCACCACCCAAACTATATTACCGACACATAATCTAGGGACTGAAGTGAGTGGCCTCTGCTCATGAACGGCGTCCAACTCAAGAACTACTTTGAAATGTGTTAAAATGCTGAAAGGTGTGTGTGCTTGCTTAAAACGTGTGACTGGTTTAAAATGAGAATTTGACATAGGGTAAAGGACCCAATTACTGTCACCTTAAACTATTTTACTTAAAATGACGAATAAATAAACTATAGTATAGATTATACGTTGAATTATATAATTCTTTTTGTGTATGACTTTACAATGTTTATTTATTCATTATTTTAAGTAAAATAGCTTGAGGTGACAGTAATTGGTTAGGTGTCAGTAATTGGGTCCTTTACCCTAGAGAGCAGATTTTCGCTACGCTGCGCTTTGGCTCGGTTTTGTTCAGAAACTGAAGGACGTCTAACCCTTTCGCTCCTAGTGTTGGATATATCCGACGTCCGCAAGACAATCCAAAAAGCCTAACAAGGGAAGATCTCGAACTCGGAAATTCAAAAAATTCTGAAACTTTGTGAATATGTAGGGGATTTCCTCCTGATTACAACGCAATTTTAATTTGCTGCCTAAATTCACTCTAAGGGGGTGAAATTAACCCATGAAAATTCGGCTAATTTCCGATTTTGTGTTCTAACTCGCGAACTGTAAACGATAGAAAAAAGTTTTAAGACAAAAGTTACTCCTTTTAATTACATCTATCCTTTGGTAAAAAATATTTTACAGTTCAAAAGTTATAACACAAAATCGGAAAATAACCGGATTGTCGGGAGTCAATTTGGGCAGCAAACAAAAATTGCGTTGTAATCAGGAAGAAGTACCCTATATATTCACAAAGTTTCAGAATTTTTTGAATTTCCGGGTTCGGGATCTTCCCCTATAAGGGGGAGAAACAAGTATACCTATGTCCCTCAGAATTATTCTTCGAAATATTTCTGCAAATATTCCTGCAACTTTGTTCCATCCATTTCTTTGGTTTATTAGGCTAAGATTTTCATGTAGAGGGAGATCGATGGAATGTACATATGAGTCGTTCTTTTTGAAAGTGGTATAAGTCCATTTATTCATACATTGAGATATTTAAGGGTTTGCGTTTGTACCAATTTAAAAATATTCGCATACCTACGTTAATGGTTCGGGTAATATTTTTAAAATTATAAACTTGTTAAATTTTATTATGCGATAATAATCAATATAAATGTTATAGAAAATAAACGATTTTTTAGCTACAAATGGACTTATATCACTTTCAATAATAACATATTACGAAAATAGCAATTTTAAATTTATATTTTAATTGAAAGTGGCTTTTGAGAAATGTATTTTTTAATGTAAAAAATAATAATTCAAATGGAGACATACATGTCTTCATTACTTACTTACTTACTTCCTTATATTATAATGAATTTATAAATAAACAAGTATGAAAAGTAAATTACTTCGTTAAGATGACTAATAATAACGAACTTATTCATATTTCAATCTTATTTCTCCTTTACACTGAGCATAATAAGATATTTTTTCCAAAACATGGACTTACACCACTTTCACAAAAACGTTCCTGCGATAACATTTTACACTACAATTTTTTTTTATTAATTTATTGGGATATTGTACAACATTGACTGTGTGATTATAAATATAAAAAGAGAATATCTACATCTGCCTAAAACTACCATTAACTCATTCTTTCCAAAGAATGTATTTATACCACTTTCAAAAACAACGGCTTATATCATATTGCATTATATGAGGCAGTGAGAGCAAAAACGGACTAACCCACATTGAAAATTTTTTTTTCCTAGTTTATATGATTAGTAGAACCAATTGGAATACATTATTACTATTAACTCAATTTAAAAAAAAATGTGGGTTAGTCCGTTTTTTAACCGACTTCAAAAAGGAGGAGGGTAGGTTTGTTCCCTCATAACTCCTCAGCATATGGACCGATATTGATGATCTTTTTTTATTCGAAATGCCCTGGTGGTCCCATCCTGCACTGCATCAACATTGGCCCAGTATTTTGCCAGTTCTGGTTAATAATAAAGACTATTGTCACCTAATTATTATTATTTTACGTACGTACGCGCATATCTCCTCAGCATGTTGTGTCAATATAAATAAAACTAAAAAGTTAAATATGAAAAAATTTAAAAAAATTAAAACCGACTTCAAAAATATAAAATTGCACTAAAATGTAAAAAATAATTTTTTTCCTTATTTAAGGGGGTAGACACGTCACGTGACACGGGCGATGCACCGCGCTGTAATACCGACAATCTAACCTGAAACATGGGTTTGAAATTTTTCCTTTTTCGTTCTTATATGAGCAGATTTTGGGCTGGGCGAGGTCTCATTCGAAAGAGGAAGGTTCAATGCGGAGCGCTGGGATAACCGTTTGAGTCACAAAACTCTTTTAATGACCTAAAAATACTTAAGGACGTAAACACGCCACGTGACATGGGTAATGCAGCGCACTGTATACCGACACAATCTGGCCCGAAACATGGGTCTGGGCGGGCACGTTGTTTGTCCTTATATGATCAGATTTCGGGCTGAGTGACGTCTCATTCGAAAGAGGAAGCTTCAATGCAGACCGCTCTGGTCATCGTTTGAGTCACAAAACTCTTTTAGTGACCTAAAAATACTTGGATTCTTGCGGGTGTATTTTCTCGACTTTTGCTCTACTTTGATCACTCATATTATTACATATCAACACAATCTCGTCGAATCATGACCAGAGCGGTCTGCATTGAAGCTTCCTCTTTCGAATGAGACGTCACTCAGCCCGAAATCTGATCATATAAGGACAAACAACGTGCCCGCCCAGACCCATGTTTCGGGCCAGATTGTGTCGGTATACAGCGCGCTGCATTACCCGTGTCTACCCCCTTAATCTACGACCTAAAATTTTTTTGCTCTCACTGCCTCATATTGCAGTTACCTTGAATACCGACTTAGGAATTCCTCCCTTACCATGCGAATGAGTCTGTTTTTGAGAATTTTGCTTGCAGATGTCGGTACATGTGGCGTCCTAATGTCTTCACGATTGGAACGTGGATCATCAGCTGTTCCCGACAATAATATTATTGTTACAAACAGCGTGGCGTGGAAACTGACTACCACGGTAGTCGGACGAGAGTGCTGATTATCCACGTCTGAACCAATCAGGAGGAAAATTCACCAAGAGGAAAATTCACCGACGCCAGCGCCAAGGCAAGCCAAGTGGCGTGAAGTCGAGTGAGGCTGCAGCCAACCAGCGTCGCCGGGGAATCGGTTGTCGATGCTGGTTGGCTGCGGCCTCACTCGACTTCACGCCACTTGGCTTGCCTTGGCGCTGGCGTCGGTGAATTTTCCTCTTGGCATTGATTGGTTCAGACGTGAGTAGTCGGCCCCAGTCGCGTCTGACTACCGGGGCAGTCAGCACGGATCATCAACTGTCCCCGACAATAATAATATTGTTACAAACGTTGTTACGAGCGTTTCGTTTACGAGAAACGTCGTCATAAGAAGATAACTTTGCTTGATTGTAAGTTGTAGCTGTTGCACAGGAGGAAACTTGACCCAACGATGTAGAAAATAACAATCACTTCTGTCTGAAGCATGCAACTCTTTTACAGGACGAGAATTTTTAATTATAGATTGCTATTGAAGCGTACAGCAACTCTAAGGAGACTATAAGGTGGCAAAGATGCAGCGAACAAATTTACAGGTCGTTCCCATGCAACTAGACTCCTCTATTGCCATAAAGATAAGCATGGGCGGATCGATGTTCCAAGAAAGAACGATGATGGCTCGGCCCGACGTGTGGCACAAGATTAGAATACTGAAAGGAACATTGTACGACAGAGAAACTGTATTGAAAGCCATTTTAACCGCTATCGAACCAGCAGACTTGGTACCTATTAAATACCAAGCCAGCGGAGAGGACACCTATTTCTTAGCACGCAACTGTGCCCATGCACTGGATAAGCTCTGCAAAACTAACTTGATAATCAAGAACCCTGACGGAGATCCGCTGATACTCGTAGTAACTTTGGGATTCACGTCCATCTATGATCTGAAAATCAGCTTTAAGCCATTGCTGCTCACAGCGTTAAACAAGAGATACGACCATGGCAAGAAGGCCCTAAGTTTAGAAGAGTTCCACAGGGAACCCGATATAGCTAACACGTTATATTGCCCCCTGTCTCAGATGAGGACTTTCAACCATCTCCTAAAGCTGTCCAAGACCGCTATACCTCCTGTCGAACATCTGAATCTACAGAAAAATGAACTGGTCAATCTGTTCGGTATAGATTGCTCTAGCTTGACCTCTATAAAATCCCTCGATATGCGACACAATAACTTGTTGAAGATGGACACACTCAAGCCTTTGAAAAGCTTGTCCATATCGAAGCTATGGTTAGATGGAAATCCTCTCTGCGAGAACTATTCCAATCCAAAACAATACGTAGACTGTGCGCTACAGTATTGTCCGAATTTGATTCTACTCGACGGAGTTTATATTAAATCCTCGGACATACCGGTAACGAAGGGTAAGTGTGTTTTCGATGAGGAGAGAGAAGAGTTAGTTACCCAATTTGTCTCGCACTTTTTCAACCTGTACGATCAGAATGATAGGACAGTTTTGAAAGGACTGTATCATAAGAATGCGTTCTACTCTATGAGTTTCGGCATGTCTGCATCCGTGGCTCATAAAAAGAACCTTGTGCAATTTACTGCGAACAGAAACTTGTTGAAGAACGCGGACGTTATCAAGAAGCGGCAGCATCTTTACTATGGACAGGACAATATTTTGGGTGGCTTGAAGAGATTGCCACGGTGTTACCACGACAGAAAATCATTTATGTACGACTTGATGTTCGACGACGGAACGTGCTTAGTAATTTCCGTCCACGGTGTATTCAAGACTCTGAACAAAGGGCCGCAAGCTTTGTCGTTCAGTAGAACGTTCGTCTTACTAGCTGGCGCTGATAACGAGTACAATATTATAAATGATCAGTATCACGTGGACGCGGCCCCGGATGAAATTTCAGCCAGCTGTATACAAGCCCAGACTGTCTACGAAGATTACACGCCGACGTGTTTCAGCATAACGGAAAAGAAAGAACTGATGACCAAATTCTCAGAAGTGACTACATTGAACAATGAGTGGAGCAAGACGTACATGGAGGAATCCAAGTGGAACATAAAGAAAGCAATTGCGAACTTCATGAAGGACTACAAGTCTTCGGCTGTGCCTGCTGAAGCATTTCTCAGATAGTATTATATATTCCGACGTTTCATTATCCGTATGGATAGTTGCTGGAAGTATGGGATATATTGAAAGGCTATAAATATGGCCCCCTTAAATTCGCTTAAGGGGTAATGCCACTGTTGAGCCCGGAAAGGCAGCCTGATTTATGAGAATTTTTTAAGCGAGTATAGTGAATGGAATACAAAATCTCTTTGAAGACCTTTATTGTAGATACCTTGAAGTATGATCACAATTTTTTTTTAACTTTTAGAATACAAAATTGCGGCGCCACAGCTTCATAAAAGAAGCTTCTACTGAAAAACAGTGTTCCGCGGCTGGAAACATTTCTCCTTCAATTTTTGACCTAGAACAAAAACCGAAAATTTTTTAGTTACAAGACTATCTCGAAAAGTACACGAGGAAATGAAAAAATTCTGATTTTTGTAAGAATGGTGCGTGATTAAAACACGGAACTGCTACAACCTCGAAATTGTTGAAACGTTTTGTTCAATCACGCACCATTCTTGCAAAACAGTATCTTTTAATTTCCTCGTCTACTTCCCAAGATAATCTTATAAGGAAATACAAAATTTTTGGCTTCTTGTTCTAGGTAAAAAATTGAAGCAGTAATCTTTCCGGCCGCGGAACACTGTTTTTCAGAAGAAGCTTCTGTTGTAGAGATGTGGTACCGCCATTTTGTATTAAAAAATTTTCAAAAAAATTGGGATCACACTTCAAGGTATGCACAATAAAGGCCATCAAACAGATTTTACATTCCACTCACTATACTCGCTTAAAAAATTCTCAAAATCAGGCTGCTTCTCTGGGCTCTTATGACAAATTCAGTATATCTTCTTACACCAACATAATTGTATATATTAAGCTAGAAAGATAGAAAACTATTTATAAGATTTATATGTTCTAATAAATAACGTTCGTTGTACGTTCAAGTTATTCATTTACCACGGTTCCCTGCATTATCAGGTGTTCAACTTGAACCGCCTTTCAACAGATGACTCCACAATACTATACCGCCGTACGATCGAGCATTCAAAAGTTGAATATTCTTCCCTCGATGCTAATGCAGAAGAGAAAACTTCAATTAGAAAAGTATCTTCCCCTGACGATCAAACATTTGCATTTTAATTGCACTGCAGAGGAAACTTTAATCGCTAACTCTTAGCATACAAATCACAGAAGAAGTTTACAATGAACAAGGAAGATCCCAACATTTTAATGATCCCAAGGACAAGGAATGAAAACGCATTCCAGCTGCAGTAAAAATGCAATGCCCTTGGCAGAGCAGCGATTGCATGAAAGACTGCAAACATTTTCTCCATGAAGCATTTCCACCTCATCCCATGCCCCACACTGTCTCAGATCAATGAGCACATCGTGATGTTACTGCTTTGGCATTTAGGTAGACGAAGCTCCTTGGATGCTCACTGACTTTATCGAAAGGTTATGCATCCAAGGATCACCATGTTTACGGAGGGCAAAGTGAATGAAGTTAAGTAACTGCATTCAGGGCGAAGGGGGACTGGCTTCGCCCCGGTTTGCCAAATCGCGTCGCTGTTTACGCGGCCCAGGCCAATTATGTAATGGTCATTTATCAAGCTCTCGTTGACCACTTCGACATGTTCCTTAGAAGTAATGGGTTGCTTCAAGGAGAAACATGGAGGAGAAGTCTCCTTCTAGAGAGGCCAAGGCAGAGTATGCACAAAGGAATTATCCATAAGCAGTAAATCAATCCCAACCGCCTCTGCAATGAGTACGTGTCTAGCAGCCCACTAGGTGCAATAGAATCTGCGCGACTCCGAGCCAATAAGTACATGTAGGGGCGGAAGATTACAAGGATGATGCTCCGGAGGAAGCATTGACATGGAGGTTTTTAATACTTGGATGGAAGTGTAGGTGAACTTTACACTGATTTATGAGTTACAATATTCCCCATTGAACGGTAGAGTGAAGCTAAAGGTCATAGCAAAAAGAGATACCTCCAGAGTATCCATAGTACGTACGCGTGCGATGTTTGCAAGTGTACTACTTTCATTCCTCGCAACACTCATACAGGATTTAAACACATCCCACCAGGTTTCTATAACTTAAACAGAGTTGGAAGACATCCGAAAAGAGACCGACAACCGAAGCCACTCATTTTTAAACCTTCCTCTGACCCCCACTGTACAAAAATCACCTCATCCCCAGATCCCCCTGAAATCCAACAGCAGCAGCAGGCCAATGGCGCTCCAAACTACCAAGGGATCCTCTCCGCACGTTCCCCGGGGTCCCATCACCCGACATCACTTTCCATTGCGCAACCAGGCCACTTCCTGGTCACAAAACCGCGGCAGGAAGATGCCATGAAAAAAATGATCCCCCCCTCTCCCGATATAATAACTCGCGGCGTTACGCGATCGTGTGTACGTTAGGTGGGTCGCTTTGCCAACAATTACGGGGCCTGACGCATACCTAGCGGCATAATAAAATGATTGTTGCCTACTGTGGGACTCGTGCCAGCCTCCCACGAGACTCTTGCCTGCGCTAAACTAACGGGGCCCCACGATTACTCCAGGATATACCCTCGACCAATTACGACTTCCTTCGATCGACTCTCCACCATGCTACTTCCCAGCTGGGCCCAATGGGCCTCACGAGGTTTCGGACGAGGGAGTTCATCATAATCCATAGAAGAAGCTTTCATATGAATCTAATATTCTGATGTATCGTTAGGGGCCCCATCAGGCCCAAATTACTAGCAAGTCTTCGGGAGGATTTATGGGGTCACAGTGCACCTTGAGAGGAGGCTTGAGAGAACTCGGCTGACCTTTGGGACTGAAGGTGGTCGTCGATGCGTTCGGCGGGGGGCCTTACTCGCGAGAGGGGCCTGATCCACGACGTTTACACGGATCGTTCGCACCTCGAGGGGATTACGTAAATGTGGGTTACGCGTATGCAACGTATTCGGGGCGAATCGTGCGGGAATCGACGAGGAAGAGGGCCTCCCCCTCCTCTGATGTATGCGCAACTTTCGTGAGAGATTTCCTATGGAGGTCCACGGACAGGTGCGACGAGTGAGAGGCCCCTCGCTAATTAGTCGCCACTCTCCTCGCAGACAATGCACAGGAAAGATACGATTTATACAGTAACCTCCAGCGACCCTAACAGAAGCTTTCCAGGAGGAAAAACGATCTCACATCATCCTTTCGTAGACCTTCATCCTTCTGGGATCAGAATTTTTAACAGAATTTCTTTGATGGTATTTTTAGAGATTCTGGGAGAGATTTCAAGATACTGGGACTGGGATCTGTGATTCCCCTTAAAATTAGAGATTGGAACCAACCTAGAACGATAATTTAGGATTCTCCAATATCAGAATTCTAGGATCCCTCTAATATAATTTAAAATCCTCCCAAGACCAGAATTCACGATCCCCTTAAAATCCCCCAAAATCAAACTCCAGGTTCCACAAAAAAAAACTAAAATTTCCACCAAATTCCGCATTAATCACAACTCCCAATCTCCCCAACTAGATCACACACCAGACGATTACCTCCTATCGAGGAATCTAAATGAAAATAATTCAGAATTATTTACAGTGGAAAGTTCTGTACATATATGCAAAAAGATTACCACATAGCCTGCTGAACGAGCGTTCGACGTAAAAGTACGCCTAATCTTGCCTCCAACGATTAAAAACCAAATAAGACGGGAGCGCAGGTGTAATTGATACCGAGAAATCGATGAAAGCGCGGGATGTTCGCGATGTTGCGCGATAGGAGTTTCGTTGGAAAGAGATCCTTAATTGGAGGGGAGGGGGGACGAGTTAGGAAGCGTGCATTCGTTACCAGAGAAATGGTGCAACTTTACTGTACCTTAATTACCACGCGCCCTGACGATCTCACGGACGTGTTCATGCAGATTCGCCGTGCATCCTCCAACTAATCACCTGCAGGTTTTCCTGCCAACTTTCGATTAGAGCTCCAATCATACTTCGTAAGCACTCGAATGCTACGAACATCCCCCACAATTTAAAAACAATTTAAATCGGATTTAGCACTCAAATCTTCAGTGTTAGAGGAAAAGTTAATTGATCCCAGCTCTAACTTCAACCCCCTTTTCAAATTATAGAGCCCCTTTCCTATTTTCGAGTTCATTCGTTATTTATGGAAGTATCCCATCCTCGTCGATTATTCCACAGAGGAGCGTCTCCGTCGCGGAAAGGAGAGAGTGGAGGCCCTCTTCCTGGCGAGGGAGAACGCTGAACACGATAGGAAGCGATAACACGCGTGTTTTCGACAGGAACGAGGCCTGCGGACACGCAATCGCCAGATCGACTTCGCGCTACCAATGTGTCGTTGCTGACTCGAATCTGGCACAAGGATGCCTTCAGCCAATCCTGTCCTTTCGTTTTCCCTTGCTTCTCTGTTCATAGACCAGTGCTTGGATCTAGAAATCTATCCCATCCTCAACATTAAAATCGCCTTTCGTAAAAATCTGTGTAATCAAGTTTATGACAAGCTTCCAACAACTTGGGTTAGCGATTTGTTGGCTCAAAGGGGGTTATCTTAAGCGGGGAAGATCTTAAAATGATGCAGGAAGAGTGCCCATCGATTCTGATCAGGTCGCAGTTACAAGACGAACTACTTTTCATTCAACTTTTGCTTCTGATTCGCATTCTATACAAGGCTTCCTGTGGTTAGATTTCAATTCTATCTAGGCTTGGTAACTAACAATAAGATTTAGGCCAAGCTCGTCTTCTTGCTAGTGGGAGTCCATCTGCGTCTTTCTCACAGTCGCAGCCCGCTTTCGAGCTCCTTGGATCCTTCCTTCCTGCCAGTACGAAATTTCCATGGGACGATTGACTTTCTCTGATGGCACTATCGAGCTCAGGCATCTTCGAATATCGTTCAGGCACGGGTTACGCGTGTTCACGTGGCCAGGTGGCTCGTTATGGCTCGTGGATGTCTCAATGTCTCAATTGTCGCTCGTGCCACTTTCGCACGGTCACTTTTCTCCTCTGTTTCCCCTTTGATCGACCACTTTTGTCCTTTCCAGGCAGCCGACGTCCATAGAAGGCCTACCTTTTCACCAGTGGGAGGTCGAGTGTGTCGAATGATGATCAGACAATTGCTGCCCTCGATTCTATCCTGAGATGGTTCTTGCAGGAGGAAGAATGGGAATTCTTCAGTGAAATGTAGGAGGACTTTCTGTTTCTATGTTTCTGTGTTTTAGGGGTTCCTTCTTAGAGATGTTTAGAGTCCGAGGAATTCTGTTGGTAACTGGTTGCATTGGAACTCAACTGCATAGTTTGCTCAGAAAAGTGGAAGACTGTGGAGGTTGAGGAGACTCCATGAGGTGAGATCTAAGATTCCAAGTTCAAGGACTCGAGTGGTTACTACTTAGATGAATAGTGGAGGAGTTCGGGAGACTTCATTTTGGAGGACTTTCTTCTCTCAAAAAGTCAACTTCAAGAATGCCAACAATCCAGATCTCTCAGAGAAGGAATATCAGATTCCAAAGAACTTAAACCCCTCCACTTTAGAGTACTCCAAAACCCAAAGTCTCTAAGTATCATCCCCAGCAGAGTTTCATCAGCCCAGACCACAGCCTCCAGCTTGAAAGAATCCACCAGGTCACCTCGACAGTCACCTCCTCCGCGACTATCCTCCAGCAAGCCGGGGAAGAGCCGAGGAAACCGGCTGCTTGTATAACCACGTCGCTTCCACGTTCCAGGAGCGCGTAAAAGCCTCGCGTTTATGCAACTTTGCTCCAACATTCGTCTACACGCACGCGGGTCGACACAATCTCGGGCACCACGTGTGCGTCAGCTCGGTGTGCACCGACCAACGACACCGTGAGTGAAAGTCCCCCTGACTTCTGAGCCTCTGCAGCATCGCGAGGACTCATCTCGTAATGGGAATCGAGAAGATGTCCCAGCAGAACAACCTGTCCCATCTCCGAATCCTGCGGAAGTAAAAGAGTAGATTTTCCGTTAGGGAGAGTAGTATGCTCAGTGGTCTTCCACTGGCAGCGATATCGATCGCCCTGGCTGCGAACAATATTGAGAAAACGTGATTGTTCTGCAAGTGGAGCAGCGATTCCAGCGATTAATTGTGTCGAGAACGGTGCACTTCCTGCTGGGTTTCTGCTGGAGAAGGGAACTGGGGTTAATAGTAAGATTTCGAGTTTCAGATTGGTGGAATTGGATTTGATTTTTGTTAAGTTGGTGGGACTGATGATAATTGTATCAGTTGGTTAGTTAATTTGGAAGAATTCAAATTTCGTGGGTGTACCAAGCAACAGCGAGGTTTGTGGAGGCTCCACCCACTTTCCTACCTTCTGGTTCACGCATGCGCGTTGGATATATCAGCATTGCTTGGTATACTCCTTTCGCAGAAAATACTTCTCTGATATATTCACTGGGACAATTTAATTTGGATTAAAACCGATTTCAAAAAAATAACAATGCACTAAAAAGTGAAAAATATTTTTTTCCCCTTATTTAATCTACGATTCTTATATTTTTCAAGTCAGTCCATATGTTGAAGAGTTATGCGTGGACAAATATAAAAAAAAAGAAAAAATACATACGATTCGAATTTATAACCTCCTCCCTTTAGAAATCAATTAAAAAATCTGAAAAATATGGAAACTTTGCAAATGTGTTGAGAAGAAAGTGTCTTTTTTCCAAGAACCTCGTCGAGAGAACCCCAAATTCAATTATTTTTGCAGTTGCAAAGCTTCGTTTCTTATTTCGTTTATCCAAGCGGGCACTAAACAGCTAATAACCATAATAAAACGTTCCACAAAGAGGCTGTCTCATCCATCGTAGTATTTATCACATGGTAAGTAAAAGTGGTTGCGCAACCGTCGTCTATGAACCCCGTCAGGGAATTCGACGAGCAATAAATTGTGGAAACGCATCGCACGCAGGCTGAATTGCATAAGAGAGAGGCGATGAACGGATAATTCCTATTTTCGCACGGAATTGCACCCAGAGCATCCACGCTGTGTCACAATAACGAGGGGGGCGCCCCTCCATGGCTGGTGTAATTAAGACCTCGTGTCTCATCGCGCCTCCTGGGGCCTCAGTTAATTCTATTCGCCGGTACAGCGAAGAAGGGGCCCAGTTTTTACAGTACTAAAACCTACTATACTTCCCGAGATCCAAAAGATTTTACCCTCTTAATACAAAAACATAAACTCTGAGCACACTTCCCGTGCGGAAAGCCTCTACTGCTATTAATTTACCATAGTCTCTAAACGCCCATAGGCGTGCCCCGCGCGGAGTGCACATACCGAAGGCATAAGGCCCAAAGCTCCAAAGCTAATTATATTGACACCAAATCTCCCATCACGAATGTCTTCCAAAAGCCTCCCGAATGTGAAAAGGGAAACTTTCTAGTTAAAATTCCTGATTCGCTGGCTGTGGTGACCCAGTGGGCCCAATGGCTCGACGGGGCCCTAGCTGAGGATTTCGCGATCTCGATGCAGCGTTAACGAGCTAGCCAGGCATCGAGAGGAACGATTTCCAGGACGATCGCCCAGGCAAGATGGGACCAGTCGTGTTCGCCTAGGAGAAGACGCTTCTTCAGCGAGCCACTCGCCTTTTGCTTTCACTTTCTCACGTGGCGGAGACGAGAGGAGGCCCCCCTGCCGTCATAGCAAAGTCCAACCAGGAGGATCGTCCTCCTCGAGTGCACGAGCGCATTTATCGAGACCGTTCGCTGTTCCATCTTTGGCCGAGGCTTGCATGCATGCAACGCTGCACTTAAGGCCCCCTGCAGATGCAGCGATGGACTCGAAATACGCGAAATCTTGTGAACAGATCGAGTGTCCCAAGTAGCTCGAGCACCTCGAGTCTATAGAAAGATGTACGAGCAAAGAGCTCCGCGTCGAGTCTGAGTTAGATTTGGGACAGATTTGTGGTAGGAAAAACTGCAGACTAATTAGGTACGATCTGATCATCCGAAGATTCTTGTTCGAGGACTCGTACCCAAGAGAATTCCATGCCCATCGCTACTCGCGTGGAACCGATACAGAGAAATCGCCGCGAAACCACGTCGGATTCAAAGGAGAGCCAAGTAAAGAGGATACAAAACGTTCCCTTTTTTTCCAAGAGAAAACGTAATTGCGACAATGTAATGGTGATGCAGGTGGAAGATAGCAAGCCGCAGCACGCGAGGAGAATCTTCAAAGAGGGAACAGCGTGCATGCACTCAGCACGTGCGCCCACATCATCCTTAGGGTTTAAAAGAACAAATAACGGATAGCCTTGCCACTTCCCCTCCTCCGTATCTATATCGAGCCTGAATTTTCCTTCTCGAATGGGACGCGATGAGATCTCACTTTCTCGATTCCCCGTCCAAGGTAATTGGAAAGTAAATACGCTTGAAAAACGGAATTCCTTCCTTCGCCCGTTACAGCCGCGATAAGGAAGCTTATCGCCCATCTGGCCGCGAGTGGAGGCAGTCAATGACGTCGTTCAGTGAAACCTCTCAATGGCCGAGGAGAACGCGCCGCGACGAGCCGAGGAAAAATAGTTGCAAACAAATGCCGCGAGCTTTCCCTCGCGCGGAACCGCCACGCAGCCGCACGCAGCTTGCGCAATCGACGGGTCGGAGGTCAGGAACGCGAGGCGTCGATTCGCACTGCCCCCTACCATACATTTTTCTAAAAGAAAAATACGCATACGCGTTATCCGCTCGATCGAGCTTATATCGAGGCCGAAAAGCGAGCCTATAAAGAGTCTAGAACGCAGCTTCGGAGTTAAAAGATCTAAATATTCACGCGGCCACAGACGCCAACATCTTTTCAAGCCGTAGGATAGTCGCGACGATGTCGATATCGCTCCAGTTCCTATTGCTTTCGCCCACGCGGCGATAAATCGCCGATTCGTGAGGAGGATTCCTCACGAGTTTCGCGTACAACGCTTTCACTAGCTCCACTCAAGACGTGTGAGAAGAAGACCAGGAGCTACGGGGGACCCAGATGGTTTCATGCCCGTAGCAAGGCCGTATCCAGGACTTCTATTTCCGAACGCTTCGGCTGGATGTTTCTGAAATCTCGAAATTCTTTTCGCCACGTCTAAGTATTCTACTGATCATAAGAATAAAAAGTGCAAAAGGAACCATGTCTCTAAAATGAGTCGTTTTCGCGTAAAAGGTTGTTAAAGTTGCGGCCAATCGGGTCGCGCGCAGCTGTTGTGGAGGCGGGGCGTATGGGGAGGCAGAGTGGGGGACGCCCCGCCCCGACGGATCAAAGCATCGAAGATCTTTCACGAGAGAACGGTTGCTTCTAGCGATACGATTCTTTTACAGATTTTCGTCCTTGAATCGCGCGGAGTACGCAGAGGTGAGAAGGATCTTCGTCTCGAATGATCCAGACCCTGACCAATGCCTTTTCTACGCCCTGTAGCTGACGGAAGTCGACTGTTCTCGCATACGTTTAGCACCTTTTCGTATCCGCTTGAGTAAGGCGAAACATTCCGCGGATGTGGCTCGTTCGAGGAACAAGATGCACAGCTTTCAATCGGAGCGCGGATCTGCGGCGCATCGTCGACTCGACTTCGAACTGGGTACGTTTAAAAAATCACTCAAAGTCAGGTTAAAGCGAAGGTTCACAGTGGGACGAAACTCGCGATGTCTCTAAATGTCCCAAGAGTGCCCCGACCTTTCTTATGGCACAATAAAATCTATAAACCGGCGATCCTTGCGCAAAGCAGCGACGATGATGGTTCGCGGAGTTCTCAATCAAAGACACGTTATCTGGAGCCGCGATCGACGTCTCTTTATGCAATAATTATCGATCGCGGCAGCCTGGCGGTTCCGATAATAACTACTCTGTTGGAAACAGAGCAGTCGACGGTCCATTGCTTTCGAGCAGCTCCAGCATCGTTCAAATAATTGATTACCGAGACGCTTATTGCATCCAACGAGATTCCATCTTGGAAAAATGGTTCGCCCGCGCACCTCTGACCTTTTTCGCTTTCTCCGGCGGTTCAACGGTCCCTGAAGAGTGTCGTGCTCCTCCGGGTCCCCAGACATGTCGCTATTTATAGACATGGGCGTAAACCGATGGACAAGGAAGCGATGCAGCACTTCTGCAAAGAGCAACCCGCTTCTCGCCTCGAGCCCGCGGGTTCCGAGTCCGTCGAAGGGCCTTACAAAATTCTGCGGACCCAAGTAGTTTGAAACATTTCAGAACATCTCTATTATAGAATAGAATGCTCGGCACAACCACGCGTTTCCCAACGATATACCCCGTCGCAGCTGAATACCCTAAAGCAATTCCCAACCAAGTTTCCTTAGAAGGGGCCCGCTTAGCTGGCTCGTCTACGACAACCGGATCACCCAGTTGCGAAACTGGGATTACCATGGGAGTCCAGTGACTTGGGGCCAGCCTCTGACTAACGATCTCCCGAAGAATTTCAGCCACGCGTGATGGATGAGGCCCATTGGACATGATCCAGTTCCGTAGGCATCATCTCCTGCGCTTCGAGCACGATTGCCCAATCGTTTCGCCAGCTTATCAGACGAGGAATCGACCAACAGCTGCCTCTGCCTTTCCTCCCTGCCAGATTCCTAGCAAATATTCGCGACAGAGTACAGTTTACCCAGGACCGAATCCTCGCTTCCAAACTTCATAGCTAACAAGGGGACATCACAGTTGTGGACATCGCTTTTGGAACGACACTATATAGGGGTCGTAGTACTCATGTAGTATGAAAATACCATTTCGGCTTTTTGCATGGTGGGCCTTCGTTTTCGAGATATTTTGATTTAAAGTTTTTAACGTACGGAGTAATAAAAATATATACCATTTATAGTAATCTATACCCAAGAAAGTTCCGTGGCTACAACTGTAGCGCGTCAGATTGTCATGCGGGCGGTCCGGGGTTCAAGTCCCCTGCGACTGCTATGACTTTTTCTTTTATTTATTTTTTTAAACAGTTTTTCCCGTGGAAATATATTTTGTGAATGTTACATATTATATAGTGCGTTACATATTACTCTACGCAAATTTTAAGGTATTCGACCATTCTTTTGAGCAGGTATAAGACCACCCTTACGGTCAGAAGTAACGGTTATCTCACTTTACCTGCTCGACAATCGCAGGCGTCGAAAGTTTCGGAATGAAATATTTTCGCAGTACAAAAATATGCAAGTACCGGTGAAAGAGACGATTAGAATAATATGTTATGTTATAAATGCATTTTCAACCTTAAAATTTGCGTAGAGTAATATGTAACACATTATATAATATGTAATATTCACAAAATATATTTCCACGGGAAAAACTGTTTAAAAAATAAATAAAAAAAAAGTCATAGCAGTCGCAGGGGACTTGAACCCCGGACCGCCCGCATGATAATCTGACGCGCTACGGTTCTAGCCACGGAACCTTCTTGGGTATAGATTACTATAAATGGTATATATCTTTATTACTCCGTACGTTAAAAACTTTAAATCAAAATATCTCGAAAACGAAGGCCCACCATGCAAAAAGCCGAAATGGTATTTTCATACTACACGAGTACTACGACCCCTATATAGTGTCGTTCCAAAATCGATGTCCACAACTGTGATGTCCCCTTGTAAGTAGTGAAGTCTATCTGCCGGATCTCAAGCACTCGATGAATCCTATACCCCGAGGAGCTGGTATCTTCATACCGATCTATCAGCAATCGAGATACCTCGCAAAGATTTTGCTGAACGACCTCAACAGCCGCTACAAAGCCTCCCTTCCCTTCCCTCTTTACAAGATGAAAGAGTAAAAGCGTATTCCACGAAGGAATCCTGTATCGACGGAGCAGAAGAGCAGGGAGAGGGTCGATCCCGAGGTCCCAAGAGGCTAGACTCCCACTCTCGGAGAATCAAGGAACGCTTGTAGGTGCAAATATCGTGCCATCTACGAGCCGAAGACAACTTTCGCCCCCCAAGGCTGAGAAGATTCCTCGTGGCGGGCTCGTCGCGCGTAATAGAGACACGGACGGCCATTGAAAAATAGAATGGCACCCGTTAATTAACCGTTACGAGGCGCGTGCAACGCCGTTGCGAAACCATCCCTCCGATGGACGCTCAAAGGGCGATCGTTCCCTCGGCTCGAATCCCTCAAGGTTCGACCAGGACCTTACGCAACGTTCGAGGGTAAACAGCCTCCCGCAGGATACCAGGCAGACTGGGTTGCGAAATCCCGATCGTCGAGGCGCGACCTCGATCTTCGTGCAACGGCCACGTGCTTCCCTTCCGAGTTTTACTTTCCATCCTTCTGCTGCTGAGGAACCAGCCCCCTCCTTCCACCCACAGGAAGTCCATTCCACTTGCGATTCAATCTTCGAAACCCTCGGGCCTGGAAATCGGCATTTCGGGGGCCCCAGGTGGTAATTGAAGAAGAGCTGGTCTTCCTGGAATGCGACAGCACTCCCAGGATGCACTTTCGCAGCTGGCAAAGGGCACCGAGAACTTAGGCCAGGGTTCGTGTGTCGATCGACGGGACCTCAGATCGGTATCGATCTTGAACTCCGGACAAGCCCCTCCAACTTCCTTCTACTTCGATCTTATCCAAGTTCGATCAACCTGCCGGTGATTTGTCGCTCCTCGGAGGATCGTGACGATCATTTGTCACGGGCACAGCCTGGGGCCTGATGCCTCAGGGGGAGTTTAAAGGTCATCCAGCGTTGCAAGAGTCTGTTGAAAGTGGGGGAGGGGATTGGGAAATCAGGAGGACGAATTTTTGCCATGTTAATTCGCTTGGGTCCCGAAGCTTCCGTGGTATGTACTCTGTTTGAGCAGAATAAGGAACTCCGCTGGCGCGGCTGTAATTCCAGGCGCGAATGCCTCCTCCCCCGTCGGTTTCTCCAGCAAACGCGGCTCCGCGCACACATAGAAAGTGATGGAATACCGGAGGACCCATCATCCACAGCCACCATCCGCTTGCTCGAGGCTGGTGATCGAGGCAGAAGGTGACGTAACGAAGCGTTACGTCCTCTACCCCCATCACACGTGCACCTTCTCCTGCGAGCAGCGCGGGGGCATCCTCTTCTCGGCCCGAGCCGCCTCCTCGACGCTCCAGTCGCCTCAGAACAGTCCCTTGGCGAAGGTAACGCGCGAGTGTGAGCTTCCCTGAAGAGAGTGCAACAGTGTCGAGACCATGGAACCTATTGGACCACGCTACATCCTCGTCGTCTGGGGTACGTGTTTGCGCTCGCGAGCTTCCCTCGGGGAAACATCCCTCGTGCTCTCTCGATGCTCGTTACTCGCGGCGAAATCCTGCCCGACTTTCTGGGATGGCAGTCCAGGGAGGGAGGCAAATTTCGAAACAGAAAGTACAGCCTTCGAGCCACCAGCCTCGGGACACTTTCTTTGGAAATTTTCCTCTTATTCATTGGCGTCGATCCACGCTCGCTGTTGTGCCCTCTAGACCGAGACACGTGGATAGAAACTCTTTAGAGATTGCACGCGCTTCTCTAGGCATGCAAAAAGTATGATAGTGTCTTCACGAGGCGTGAAGGTTCGAGTTTCGAGAGCTGGCTTTGGCTTCCAAGGGAGCCTTGGTTGACTTGTCGAGGGGGTTTTTTATTAAAAATATTCAGCACTCGGGAATATTCGTAGAACGTAAAGAAGGTTCCCCTTTTTATTCTATATGGATTCTCTAATATTGTATATTGTTTTTCCTGTTAAACAGGATGGGGGTTTCAAGCTTATCTGCTTATATTGACCAACGAACTTATAGTCATCTTTTTCTCTCCTCTCTCTCTCTCTCTCTCTCTCTCCTTCGGTTGCCACCAGCAGCGGCGCACCAGAAGAAAGGTGGTTCTTCCATCTTTCTCCAGGACCCGCCCCGTGATGCTTAACTTCGGTGATCTAACGAGAACCGGTGTTTTCCATCGCGGCTACGGCCGTTGGTAGATTCTCTAGTAATACTTCTTATAATTCCCGTCTCGCTACAGTGGCTATACTGTGGGCCTCCACCCTTGGCCTTCAACGACCACCACCCAGATACTCCCAGCAGTACATGCCGGAAACTTCCTTCAGTTGTCGCAGCAAGATCGTAGGGAGCTACTATGCTGACCCCGAGACAGACTGCCAAGTGTTCCATGTCTGCGTGTCTGTGTCAGGCACCGTGCAAGATTACAAGTAAGCGATAGTAAGAAGCCGAAGGTCAGAGGCCTCGTTCGCGCAGGGCTAAAGGTTTTTCTTTCCAAAGGTTCTTATGTCCCAACGACACCGCCTTCGACCAGGAGAGCCAGACCTGTGCCGATTGGTACGACGTGGACTGCGAGGCAGCCACTCTCTACTACGCCAGTGACAACTTCGACCTGTACAGAATAGGCTCCGGTCTGGAATCGCCCCACTACGATAGCATACGCAGCGACTCCGAGCCCCAGGATCACCTGCAGCGCAGCGAAACCAGCGACCCGGTCCGCTCCTCCGCCAACAACCTCGACAGAGTGGCCTCCACCAGTTACAACGCGAACAACAACAGGGACCTGCGCGGCAGCAGCAGCGGTAACTTTTACAACAACAGAAACGGCAAGGAGGAGGACTACGAGAGCGAGAAGTCCTACAAAGAAGAGATCGTTCAGGACACCAAGAAGAAGGCGGGGATCAGGAAGGTCAGCAGGAAGCAGCAGTTTAACGACAATGGCAACAGCAATTATGCACCCTCCAGCACACCAGCTCCTCCGGCTGCCAGCAATCAAAACACTTACACCGGCTTCTACAGTGGCAGTAATTACAATCAACGGGCCAATGGCTTCGTCCCATCGACCAGCGCGAGGCCTCAAGAGAATTACAACAGGAATCAGAACACGCAGAGGTACAACACGCCGTCTTCGACGTACAGGCCCAGCACCAACTATCAGGAAAATTACAACTTCCAGTCACCCAGCACCACGGCGAGGACGACTGTTTACAATGCTTACAATACTAATTATAATCAACAGAACACTGGCAGCTTCAGTCAGAGCACGACAGTGAAGTCGACCAGCTACAACAAGAACTACCAGAATTACAATAACGCTGGACAGTTTGTTCAATCCACGACCTTGCAGCCGAGCACCAATTACCAGTCCAATGATTACACGAATTATCAGAGAAACTATAATAACATCCAGCGTGGAAATAGCAATGTAGCGTATCAGTCGACGACACCTGCGCCCACGGTCTATGACAATGCCTATAATGGCAATGGTAATAATAACGGACAATACAGAAGCAGTACGACCACGAGGCAAGATATTTCTCAGGCAACCACAAAGTACTTTCCCAGTTACGCGAGCAGCAGTTACGCCCCCACCACGTACAGTCCAGCCACGAAGAAGTATATTACGAACGACAATGGTCAAGTTCAGACCAGCGCGAGGAATAATGACAATGGACAGTATTACGACAAGACTAGCCAGTCGATCAAAAGTTCCTCGCAGTATTACGACAGCACCAAGGCGCCGAAGAAGGCTACGCAATACAACAATTACGATGGCACGAATGGGAAATATTACACTGAAACCAGCACCAGCAACTATGACATTGCTAGGTCCTCCGTCGGAATCGGATTCAGCCCTGCTAGCATCAACCACTTAGCGGAAACTCCACGATCCACCACTCCAGTGCCAAGGTATGGTGTTTATATGTTTACAGTAAAAGTTGGATGACTGCACGGAACGATCTACAGCGTAAGTGCGCGGTAGTCATCCCCACCACCGGGGGAGGGGACTCCTCTGGCGCACCTCGAAGCTGGACCGTCGCAAGCGCGAGTAGTGTTACCTGTTCCGAGCTCGAATATCCGTGAGCCAATACTAATGCAAGAAGAAAACTTTTTTATTATTGATCTTTTTCTAAGGAAACTTTTATTAACGTATTTCTGAGGTTTTTTTGATTAAAAAACACGACATAATTTGGATAATATTTACTTCATTTCTCACCCGGAAGCCAACATTATTATCACTCATTAAATATGCAAATATGATTTGAATTATATCATTTTTGGTCTTTTTTTAAATGGGGGAACCTCACAAATACATTGGCAAAAGTTGCGTTAACCAGAAATCAAAAATAGGAAAATTTTCTTGTTGCATTAGCAAATGTGTCATCAACGCGTTTGTTTTGTTCAGCTCGAGTGTCGACCCTCTTTCTCTTTCTCTCGCTGTCCTCTACGCTCGACAAAAAATGTAAACAAACTCCGAGCTCGGCTCGAATAGTTTGGAGGTCGAGAATATTTACCTCTGCTGGATAACTGCATGCCTCGGGTCCCGAATTTCGTGCAGTTATCCAACTTTTACTGTAATTGATTTAGGCAATTAATGCTAAAGAACTTGGTTATCAATGAATAATAAATTTGTTTCTTTTTGCGTGCGCAGGAGAATCTCCACAGCTACCACCTACAATCCCAATACTTTTAACTCAAACACGCAGAGACCACCCCAGTCAGCCACTACTCCCCGGGGAAGCACCTACGTCAGCGGATCCGCGAGACCTTTCTCGTCCACGAGACTTCCCAACACCACGACGCCCCGACCAAAATCTGGGAAGAAGAACGATTACGACTATGCCTATTATGATAACACCGCGGGGCTTGAATACGACAGTCTGGATTTAGAACATGTGACTGGGAACAAGGAGTCTACGAAAATCGCGAGGAATTGATTTACATCCGCGCTTCGCTCGAGTCCCTGAATAATCAGCGACGCGTATTCATTCGTTGGGGGAAATATTCCTGCCACGCAACTTCCGAGGGATTCTTAAAACCCATAACTCCATGAATAGTGGCCAGTGCATTGCCAAAATCGGCTTTCGATAATAGCGTAAGAAGCGCATTTTGGACGCCGATTTTGGTGCGAAGATAGATTGCCTTAAGTACGAATAACGATCGTCTGAGATCTAACAATAACACACGTTCGAGTAGACCTATCCTTTTTCCATGTTCTCTTTAACAGTATTCTAGGATAAAGAATTGTGCGCGATAAAAGCTACACGAATAAGGAGAAATGTTAATCTACTATTTAATTATTAAAGACTTCCATGATTGTCCACGTATTGGTAGCGCAATGGCTTGTCAGAATTTGATAAGTCTTGTAAATACTGTGTGAAAAAAATGTTCAAATTCGCAATAATGTCCTGAACCCCGCGGACTGAGTGTACATACTATAAGTATTTTAATTAAAAAAAGTACTAAAAGACTCTACCTTCCAACTTCTTGCCTCGCTAGGGTACGTGTCCCTATTACGGTGCCCTGTCCCTATTACGGTGAGTTCATACTTAAAAAAGCTGTACGAAAAACTCGCGTAAATACATAGGGAAAGAATTTTTTTTAATTAAGGTGAACTATTAATGTATGTGTTGCAAATGACAGGGTTGGATTTTTAAACAATTAAAGTATAGTAAAAAAATTAAAAAATGAATTTGAAAATTTCGATGGATTTATCCAAATCCTTACTGGAAACGGTGGAGGACACGTATTTTAGAAACGTGAATAAATTGATAATTATCATGATTTGCATTTATGTAAAGTGTCAATTATATCATAAAATGTTCCAATTTTATGAAAAAATAGCAAAATGAGCAATTTTGAAACGTTTTCGTATTTTTAAAGTGCATTTGGTAATAGAGATAGGAATTTAAGGGGGGAGAGCCACTGTGATGGTCGAAAATAAAGGCTATTTTCAAGGCTTTCTTTTTGAAAAAATTGTCTGCAGTATGGCGACAGCATACGATAACGTTAGGTTCTGCAAAAAAAATTACAAAACGGGCGCTCGTTTAACTTTCCAACATTTGCTGCGAATTGAAAAATTCGAACGGTTTCTTAAAGTATATTTCAATACGGATTTAAAAAATATTCAGTTTTGAAGAAATGACAGACTTAAGGGGGCCGTCTCAGTTTTGTTATTGTCCGTCTCACCGGGCCTTGAATGTGTGCGGACAGGTCACACAAGCTAAGTTAAGCGTGTACGTATACGCGTGTTGTAAACAAACCGGTTCAACCGATTTTCGTCCTGGAATCAGCCAGAAGGAAGTTTTTGCGGGTACAGTTGCCTTCAGTAAACATCTGTGGGGGGTGGGACGGTGCGTTTGAACGCTAATAAGCATTGTACATTGAAATAATAATGAATTTATGAATCGAAAACTGACAGAATGAAGCTTCAAGGCTTCTCCGTTGGTGGCGCTAATGGTGCACTGTAGCTACGTAGCACCAGCGTGACGTATAAATTCATTATTACTTCAATATACAGTGCTTATTAGCGTTCAGACGCACCGTCCCACCCCCCACAGATGTTTACTGAAGGCAACTGTACCCGCAAAAACTTCTTTCTGGCCGATTCCAGGACGAAAATCGGTTGAACCGGTTTGTTTGCTACACGCGTATACGTACACGCTTAACTTAGCTTGTGTGAGCGTCCGCACACATTCGCGGCCCGGTGAGACGGCCCCCTTAAGAAGAAATCTTGACTAAAAAGTATAAAAAATCAACATATTTTTTTTAATGTTACGATTAAATGAATTATTCAATCAAAAAACTGGTACGCTTAACTGAAGATAATTGTATTACGAATATTCCCTGAAAATTTCAAGCGAATCCGATAAAAATTGACTGAGTTATCAATGCGCCCGTTTTGAAAAATGCCGTTTCGAGATACTCGCGTTTAAAGTTTCGACAGAAGTTATTTTCTGCAACTCAAAGATCGTAACTGTATACGGTCTCGTCGTGGTCAGTGATTTTCTACGTAGTTTTAAGCAATATACAAGCTCATAATCCCTTTTATTAGATACATTTGGATTTTTGGACATAAACTTTTCGTAGCTTCCAGAATTTTTCGAGTTCCACTTTGAAACTGTGCAGGCATGGCCGTCCGGAGGGGGGGGCGGCAAAAGGGGGCAGTTTCCCCCCACCCCGGCTTTTGAGAAAAATCGCTTATTTTTCAAAACTGATCTTTACTAAGTTTATACTGAAAAAGGGGAATATTTTTAAATTTCGGTTTTAAAGTTTCAATTAATTTGGCACTATAAAATGGGTTAAAAAAGCAACAGAGGTATATTTTTCTTTACCATCATCCCAAAGTTGCCCCCTCCCTGAAACTTTACCATCATCCCAAAATTACCCCCTCCACCCCTGAAAAAAATCTGCGGACGCCCCTGTGTGCAGGTATATTTTTAAGACCCGAAATATTATGAAAATACACAAAAAGAAAAATCGAAAGAAAAAGAATTTCACAGTGACTTCCCGCTTGTACTCATTACCGTGCCCCTCGAAGCCAACCGCAACGGGCTCCCTCTGTAACTACTAAACCTAACCTTACTTTCGTTTCTCAAAACGGATGGACAGAAATTTATATTTGCATATTTTACTTTTCTAATGAAAAAGTAATATTAAAATTACATACAAACACCTCTCGTAGAGAAAAAATGTTTTGAGTAGTTCAAAGTTCGAAGACATAACCTAACCGCGGGAACATTATTAAAAAAAGGGGTCCGTGATATGGATAACACACTTTTCAGGGCACCGTAATTGGTCCAAAAACACGTATTTTTATATAAATTAAAAAAATATGAAAAATAACATTTTTAACCCCCAAAAAATACCTTAATTAAGAGAAAGGTTCAAAAAAACAATATAAATTTTCAGCAAGCAAAATTAAAATAAGAGAAGTCAGTAATAATTAATTCCTTCGTGAGCAAGTCAGCGTCAAAGCACCGTAATCGAGACACGTACCCTAAAACTTTGAATTTGAATCAACAGCATAATTAAAAAACACAGTTGCGCTAATATTAAAGCCCAAAAGACTCTAAGATTTCGATGGAGCCAATAATTGCTTACTGTAATTCCCCCTTTTCTGCACAGATAGAGGAAGAACAGCTTTTCCTCGGAGAATTGTCTCGTGAATAATGAATGAAATCACGTCACTTTTTTTTTTGTTTCAATTAGCAGCCTCCATGGAAATCACTATGAATGATAGTAAATCACTATACAGCCGCATGCTCAGTTGTGAATGGTGAGTGGTTGTGGAGAGCTTGAAGAATTCGGGATTGAGGTGTTCCAATTCTTCAAAATGCATTACACTTAATTCACAACATTATCGAATTATCTGTGATCACCGCAATACACGTAAATGCTTCTAAAAGGCAATAAAAATATTTAAACGCGTCGTCGAAACAACGAGGGAATTTACCCATTAGTCCAACGTGAGTATTGCAACACACACCTGCTTTTATCAATCTTCTGGCATTGAGCTTCGCAAATAAACGTATTCTTAGTTCCCGTAACCGGAAATTTCTCACACTTACTTCAAAACAGTAATATTTATTTCATCCCCGAAACATACAGGTTATTGCATAATCTGTTTTAGGTTACTGTTTCAATGTCAATCATTTGACTTTTCTTGAATGAAAAACGCGATACGCTAACACTGAACCTGGGTTACAGAAACCAGAAGAAGAAACACAATGGGTAACGTAGTGACTTCTGCCGTGTCGGCAGCCGACGTAATTATGCCTGTGCCTCACCAAGAACTTCCCAAGCCTAAGCACCACGGAATGGATAAACTCCAAGGGGAGCCTCCCCCAGAATGCCCCATGCACAGACCAGCGGAAAAAACGCCGCCTAAAACTGCCAGCGAGTGTCCAGTGGATCACATGGCAGCGGACGATATCAATCCCCTTAATATGGTTCGCGTAGCTGATAACGTTCTTTCGTTTCAGATTTAATCATTAGACAGAGTGAAGCATTATACCGAATTTCAGATGCCCGCCGCCAATCAACAACCAGCGCCGGACCAGCCTTTCCCCTTGCCCACGAACCGACAAGTCTCGTCGATACCAAAAGCAACCGTGGAAGGGGAATTTTGGGTCTACCCGTCCCAACAAATGTTTTGGAACGCGATGCTCAGGAAAGGCTGGCGTTGGAAGAACGACGATATATCGCAGAAAGACATGGATGATATAATAAAGATTCACAACGCCAACAACGAGCAAGCGTGGCAGGAAGTACTGAAATGGGAAGCGCTTCACGCGAGGGAGTGCAGTAATCCAAGGCTTCGGAGCTTTGGAGGTAAAGCCACGACGTACTCGCCACGTGCGCGCATTCGGCATTGGATGGGGTTGGTTGCAGTTTCCACGAAAGATTCGCTCGTTTTTAAGATGTATTATTAAGTCCTTGTGCTTTCAGGTATGAACTCCCGTTCGATCGTCATGATTGGATCGTAGATAGATGCGGGAAGAATATTAGATACGTTATAGATTATTACGACGGAGGTCAAGTGAACGAGAAGTACACGTTCGCGTTGCTCGACGTGAGACCGGCTATGGATTCGTGGGTGAATATCTGGGATCGCATGAAGGTAACGTGGTGGCGTTGGAGATACTCCAACGAATCGGAGGAATCGGAGTCTGCACCGCAACGCAGTGAACAGGCGCATTAGAAGTTAGATAGAATAGAGAAACGTTAGATTCTTAATTAAGCACTCGTTTTGTAAGCTACGCGTTATTTCAAACGATGTACGATTTGAAGGCAGCAAACGAAAGAGTGTATTTACACGCCAAGCCAAAGAGATTTACTGTTCGAAGAAAGACGTTTAGTTACTCGTATTCTATTGGTACTGAGACAATAAAACATTCATTCGACTTTGCGATAATTCGTAGCCAGTGTTAATGAAATCTTGCGAAGAATTTTGTAAAGTTACCATATCAGCTATTTTTAAGGCACCGTGTAAAAGGGTAATGGGTGCGCTTTTGTGTTGTTCCTTGTACAACTTCATTGCGAATTCGATCTTAAATAAAAAAAAAAAAACTTGCTCGAATCAACTTGCTAGTTATTTGTAACATATCAGGACTACGATGATCTCGACGACTCGCGACAAAATTGCTCGAAGTAAAGTAATCTTAAGAGCTGGTTCTTCGAACAGTCGGGGAAAAAAATGGAACGCGTATGCTTACGCTTCGCTATGAACGGCAAAATTGATTTGCGTTTCGTTTACATCCGAAACTGGAGAGTCAAAGAAATCCCAGCATTCGGAAACGTTGTACGTGAAATAAAATTATATTTTGTCTAAAAGTACAAATGAAACTGTATCAAGTTGAAATTGATTTCTGATGTAATAACAATATGTTACGTTAGGTAAAATGCGTGAATATTTTATTCAATTGGAAGATTTATATACAGAGTGTTTTATAAACTGTCTATATTAAAAATCTGTATATTCTCTAATTGTCTGTTTAAAGTATGGACACTGCGAGTGATGTTAAATAATTTATAAAACACTCTGCATCGAACGGCTCCCCCCCTTACAACATTATCGAACTATATATATGTATATATGTTTATACAAATATGTATATATCGCATCGTTATATAATACGTAATTAACATACATCGATTATTACAAAAATGTCTGATACGTATGTAACATTGAACATTAAATCGATGCAACGTGTAACAATGATAGTACATTGTTAGGGAACTATGTCAATTACAGAGTATTTAATATTTCTGCCTCAAATATTAATTTTACCCTGCTCGCACTTTTAATTCGTTTCGCTATAAAACTGGCTTGTAAATATTTCCGAACATCCGCCACGTTGTACCACTATGGTGAAATTCATTTAGCAGGTTTCGCACTCGTTAAAATCAAATCCTGCTGCTGTATCGGCGAACAAATAGTTCAGGATAATATCAACAGTAACCGCAATCGTACAACAGAGATAAATTTTCCTCAGCGAGGTAGCTTATCCTTAATACTACAAAGAATGTTTCCTAATATCGGTTTAAACGAACACACAAGCCGGCTGTAATAGAAAACGTAATTCCCATGATTGATTGAAGTAGCGGCATCGCATTTTTATTTTTTTTTTTTGTAGGGGGTAATATTTTCAATTCCGCATAAATCAGGAAAAGAAAATAGAGAACGTTTCTGTACAATTGGCACATTAATCTTCTCTGCATTCTCTAACAAACTCAACAGCATGGATTCAATCAACTATTCTCCTTCTCTAAAGATAAAATATATTCGAACGTGCTAGTGTACGAAAAGAAACGAGGGTGCAATCGATTATTTATACTTTTTGTACTGCTTATTCAATAGAGAATCAACAATCAAAGCGACGAGGGGATACAATTTACAAATAAATAAACAAATCGCATTCTCAACTCAGGCATTCTATCCAACGATTAATCACATCTATCTATGAAAACTGCTTACGAAGCAACTAAGAGTAGTGCCGATAATATCGAATAATTCAGAACGCTGTTGAGGATCTTTGCCACCCCAACGTTTCCCCCTGAATTACGTGAATTTCGAGTAATCCCTTCGATGCAATGCCGAGTCGTTCCCGAATTTAGCGAGGCGTCTTAACGTTCGTGTAAGACACATTTAACTCAGCGTAACACGAAAGATATCGTAGTGTTCTTAGTGTTTCTAAATAGAATTATGAGGCAGATAGCCAGAACAGTTGTTGGAGCCACAAAGGCAGGGCGTATCACTGAGATCATGGACGGAATTAGCAACTCCACCAGCATAGTTAAAAGTTATTTCCTCGCCGATTTCTATGTCTCTAGACGCGAACAAACATAACCGAGGCACTACTCCTTGGACTCTGATAGGTACGAGATCGGCGTTCGGTTCGCAGCTATGGTTCGAATAGCGCCCGATATTACCAAAATACTTTGGATCTATGCACGTGACGATACTTCCATCACCGATGTGCTCAGAAACCACGAGAACGTAATTCATACTATTCTTATTCGCCTCGACTCTGCGCCTCGCTTCATCGATACCTATCACCTCGCCAGCGTATTCGCTTATAAACTGGCCCTTCCTAATCGATTTAGTCGTGAACAGGCCGAGGCCTTTCTCACGGACCTCCGACACAACCAGGCTATCCAACGGACCATTCTGCACCGCCCTATTACCACAATTTTCTTCGCACGCGCAATGAGAGTTGCATTCGATTATTGGCCCTGCCAATTTCTCGTCTAGTATTCGATCGTCGATGTAATTAGGAGAACCACGCGTGCACGAGCAGTCGGAGCACTTGGCCACGCACGAGCAGCCCAGCGAGTACTCCGACTCGAAATCCTCCACGTCTACGCCCGGGCCTGGTATATTACTCGCTACGTACATAACGCCCGGCATCGTGTGCTCGTATTCGTCCGCGCAAGCAGCGGCCTCCATGCTTACCGTAATTTTACATCAACGAAAAACCCAAAGAAACTCGACAGGGTCTTTATAGGGATAGGCAGCACAAAACAAAGGAGAAAATTGGTTTCCGACAACAGATGCGTTACACCAGTTTCAAGATCCTAGAAATAAAAGTCCAGCTAGTCTACTCGCCACCACTGACCTTTAAAAGTCCCTCGACCGATGGCCGGACAGTATAATTTTATATCCCGCGTAAACTATCGCGCTCAGCAGCGAGGCCTTAATGGTAAATTTCAATATTTTGCTCGACAACGGTTGGGGAGGCACTCTGCAAGAAAGAAAAGAAGCCACGTTGTACCCATTAAACTCGATCCACGCACGCGCGGAGTAGAAAACTACCTCATAATAGGTGGTATGTCGGAAGGCTTCACTTTTCCCCAATTTTCCATGATTCCTGGAGTGTGACCCAGTCCAACGATCCCTACCACTCGCATCGGTACTGCCCCGTTCGAAGTCCACTGAGGCATGCACGCCACTTGGAGGGAGTACGTGAGATACAAGTCCCTTTCCTTCACGAACACTTGCTCGATCGCAGGGTACTCCTCTTTCAATTTACCAATCATATCGTCCAACAGGTTCCTTTGCTTACACACCTCCACATCCTCCTTACTAATATGGCCTTTTAAGTTTATTAAATGCCATCCGAGTTTAATAGTCTGCCACCAAGACAATAATCTTACCGCGCGTTGTATCGTTATATTAATTGGCCGGTCCGCCAACTGAATGATACAGTTTGGAACCTTCTTCGCCTAGGAGGAACCACAATTATTTCACGCCACGGCTCAAGGAATAAAATCTATCTATTCTAGGTTTACCTCCTCGAACGCTCTACGGAACTCGCCACCCGGTGCCACTTTGAGTTGCTTGGCAACCCGAGCTACCATCCTCAATAACAAGATATGTAACAGTCCATTGTAAGGTCCATATTCCTTCAAAGTATCGGCGATGCATTCTACAAAATTAAACACATGAATGCTACGCCGAATGTCTCCTGGCACGTAATCAAACGGACTTACGAAAGCTCAAGTTTTTAGCATAGCGGTACACAACTTCTTCGTTAAGTTGCAGTATGCCGACTCTGGCTTTGCACAGTTCCACGACGACTATGTGAGGCTGCACCGCTTGGATGATCTTCAACAGTAAAACAGTGTTCTCATAGATTCTCCGACGACTAATTGCAAAATACACAACTCATTCTAGGCTCTTTTAATCGCCTATTTACCATCGAAACATCGTTCTGGCTCTCGACGCTAAAATGCGCCGTCCCCACTAAATACAATTTCCCTCCATCCGGCGTAGTAAGCAACGTCACGGTTTCTGGTAATCTCTCGTCTATACTAGCGTCGTACTCTTTTCGACGATACGCCGCGTGATTTTCTAAAGCGAGAGAGATCTCCGTTTAAATACATCTTTATCGAAAGCTCGCAGAGATAATTCCTCGCGACAAGCGCAACTACTTTCTCGCACAGCGGTACCTTGGTATTTCGACAATTTTCTTCTATTTCTATACTGCACCGGCATTTTGAAAGCACTAACATACTACGGTATGAAGTTCATCCTACGATTCGGACAACAGCTTTACATTGATTTCATTATTATATTAGAGACAGACAAGGACAAAGAGAGAGACGCCGCCAGTGGGAAACCTTAGAACGTTAGTTGTTTCAAAGCGCCTCCCAGCAGTGCAATCATTTTTTTATATCTCCGATCGAAATTAACGATAAAAGGCGCAGGAAGACGAAACGAACGGTACATGTGTTAACTATACTCTGCAGTTTTTAAGAAAAATCCCTTGTTCTTTTACCATCGCCTTCCGCTTCTGTTTCCTTTGTTTCCGCAGATACCGTCGCCGAGGATTTACTTTCGGCTTCAGGTATTGGATCTGCGTTTATTCGAGCCTCGCTGGCGATCAGTTTCTCGCTCACGCTTTGCGTAGCAGATTTCGACGCCGCATCGTAATTATCTCTCTCGTTAACTACGTAATAATGCTTGTCCTCTACGGACATTAGGCTCTGAGATATATCCGCCGCGTCCGAACTACCGAAGCTCTTGGCGTCGGACGACATTTTAAACCTGACGATTAAAATACACCTTGCGTTAAATGTGATCCCATCGATCACGGCTGACCAAATTGTGCTTAAAACGAAGCGATTCTCCGGATTTCAAGCAGCCTCTAGTTTCCCATATGGTACCGAATTTTGGAGACTACAAATTTCTCGGGAATTTCCCCGGAATGCGGTCGACAACGAAATATGAAAATACTTCGCGATGGGAATAAACAAGATTCCTTCGAAGTGTAATGAGACTTAAAAGATTTGTTTTTTAATGATAACATATGCCAGTTTTAAATACATCGTGCAATATTTGTATAACCTCCATAAATGAATAATATTGTTTCGGCAATTAGATGATTTTCGGGATTACGAGTAGAGCTATTTCAAAGTAAAACCATTGGAATACCACCACCGACACGTATTACTTTTCCAGACTTACGAGTACAAACAGTGCGCAGGAGAAAAACTACTGACGACAGAACCTAACACACTACGTCCTGATACCTTTCGCCTGATGTCACCAAAAGCCGTTCACACCGAATCGTGCGACCAGAAACCTCGTTACGCTTTGTTCGATAAAATCAATCATTTAACGAAGGTTATTCGAGCAGAAATCAAGTCTCGCATAGTTTCACCTCCTCCCCGCTCATGAACGACTAATAGGAACTACAGATATGGCGATCACGGTGACTGTAGCGGTCCCAAGACACAAATCTATTCTTAACGCGAAAAGTATCGATCGTTATCGTATTGCAATTTGTTATCAATAAATAAATCCGGGGATCTCTGTGCGATTGCGATCACTGACCCCATTTTCTTCTTGGTACTCGAAATATATCGAGTGTTGGGGTTTAAAAACACATTTATCAATCCGCGAGATTTTCAGTGGATTATATTAATATATATATATATATATATGTAGAATGTTTCTGTAGAGTGTCTTTTTTGATTTCTCGGGAAATCAGGCGATAGCGAGTAAAAAACTGGAAATATTATTAAATTTTTCAGTATTCACTCACCAACTCGGACTCGAAGTACCGGAAGGGCTAGGACATCCTAGTTCAGTGTGTAAACGCCTTTTTCTGCTCAAGATGGTGCACGAAATTGTTTTCGAGTGTTTAGATTCATCGTAGCACAAGATTTTAAAGCACAGATAACAAAATGTTACTTAATTTTTTAATAACAGAGGAACCGTTAAGAGGAAACGGAATTAAGTTACTGCGCGAAATTTGAAATACCGAGGAACAAGATGGACGCCGGTAGGGGTCGCCACAGGTTCCGACGAATTCAAATCGAAGTATTTCGAAGGAATGATGTTCGATACTCGTAATGTTATGTTTCACTCGTTTTACATAGAAAGTGGAATATAATGTTATGAATTATTGTAAAATTAGCAGCGTTATTTGAATTTCCGCGAGATAGGAATATTTGAGGGGAAAGGGTGCTTACCATCCATCGAGGATGTTTTCGCTATTGCTGACGATTTTCTGCAGAGCATCGATGTTTTTCATATATTCGCGCACGCCCGAGCCGACATTTTTATGAAAGAATGCGAAAATTCACGAAAATTCGCAAAAGTTTGTTCGCCGAAGCTGACGCGAGCCACCCTCCCCAAAGAACTCCGACGTTGTAAGGATTGGGTCACGTGACTCGTGCAGAAACTGTTGCCCGCCAATATTCAAACGCGCAAACTGTTCGCTTGGATATTTGTCAAGATAAAACAGAAAATACGTAACATATAATTTAATAATATATGATCTACGAATAAAGATCCATTAAATATTCTCTTTGCATGTGGATATCGAATATCTTCGCACTTTGAAGCCACGAAATCGTCAATCGACAAAAAACTACTCAAGTTTTTACAATTTCATGTATTTTTAGATGCAAGTTTAAATAAAAATGATTTCTTTTGAAGAATTGGTGTTAATACGATTGCGATTTTTATGTGGGGTTTAATTGACGTAGGAATTTTGAAAAGATGCGTGCTTGGTTGGCTTCCGGAGGGGGGGGGGGGGGGGCAAAAGGTGGCAGTTGCCCCCCTCCCCTGGCTTTTGAGAAAAATCGCTTATTTTTCAAAACTGATCTTTATTAAGTTTATACTGAAACAGGGAATATTTTTAAATTTCGGTTTTAAATTTTCAATTAATTTTACACTATAAAATGGGTTAAAAAAGCAAGAGGATTATATTTTTCTTTACCATCATCTCAAAGTTACCCCCCCCCCCCCCCCCCCCCGGAAGAAAGTCTGCGAACGCCCCTGGGCGATTTCTTACCCCCTCCCTCCCACAGTATAAGAATTCGTAAGATTTGATATTGCAACTCCCTTCTTACGTAATATTTCTTACATTTAATTTTTTCAGTTATTAAAATCCTTTTAAAGATTTATATAACGCATTTAATTCAGTTTCGGGGAATTTAAACTAAAAAACTTTTCTGGAACATTAATGATAGAATTTGTATTTATTAAAAATTAGGTTAAAAAATATTACGTAAGACGCTACCTGACTCCCCCCGCCCCCTTGTAAAAAAACGTAAGAAATTCGCTACCCCCCTCCCCCCCAAACAGCCTTACGTAATTTAAGGACGACCCCTATCGTAAAATTCTATAAAAGCCCTCGTAGAATATTACTCGTCCGTTTATGACTTTTCGATGTTTTCCATTTACTAGGGCGACGACCTCGCAGACACGCGAATTTGCACGTACTCCTAAGCGTACTTACGTTGTCGAGCGTCCTCTTTGCGCTCATTTCCATTTCTCTTAAATACCTCTAATAGGGTAAAGGACCCAATTACTGACACCTAACCAATTACTGTCACCTTAAGCTATTTTACTAAAAATACCGAATAAATAAACGTTGTAAAGTCATACACAAAATAATTATGTAATTCAACCTATAATCTATACTATAGATTATATACTATAGTTTATTTATTCGTTATTTTAAGTAAAATAGCTTAAGGTGACAGTAATTGGTTAGGTGTCAGTAATTGGGTCCTTTACCCTATATAATTACTGTAGAATTCATAGAACCAGCGAACACAAGTTTACAAGTTTTAAACATATATTTATTATTTATTTATTTATTTTTTTTGTGATTCGCACATTCACACAATTCTTAGAGCTTCATACATCTCGCATAATTTTATATAAGTTGTTATCATTTTGAGCTGCATTCAGTAAAAATAATCTTATTTAAGCAGTTAATGAATGACACTCGATTTGTGCAAATCTGGAGGTATCAAAATATCTTCTATACGTCATAAGGAAAACGATACTTTTCGCTTTTTCCTCTTTCCAAAGAGTATCTCTTAATTTTTGTCTCTCGCTCTCTTTCTCTCTCTTTCTCTCTTATTTTTCTTCTTTTTTTTTTGTTCGTTTGTTTGTTCGTGTTATCAGCGTCCACTCTCAACAACATAGTAAATCTTTCTTTTCTGTCTTACAAGTGGAAATATTTAAGGCCGTCTTCTTCCGCAACATAGGAAACCATGGTAAGTTTGATCTTTCATTGTCAACAACAAGACTACAACTGCTCGCACCTTATGATAATTGTGAAACTTACAAACAGCGACCCTACCTAAAAGTACAAACGAGTATCGAAGAATATAGAATTGCGTTTGAATTCCCGCGGCTTCGCTTCTCGATGATAGGACGCGTCGCTCGGATTTTTGATTATTGGACGCGCTTGTTTCGCGCGCATTTCTATATTCACCTATACTTGTCAACGTTGCGTGAACTCTCATCGACGAGAAAAGAAAACGTAGAAATCTCTTAGAAAGCCATTCTTACGCTAAGTACACATAGGTATCGATAGTTTTTACATGTATAAGCTCATTATAGTTATGGAAATATTCTATCCTTTCGGCTTGCACAAATAATACATGCGCAACCAATGGTCGATGTACTGCGTGATACTCAATCCCTGTTTCTTGACTCAAGTCTATCAAGTTTGACTAGTATGCAATATTTTTATACAATAAATAAACATATATATATATATATATATATATCCTATCTTCGTTAAAACTATTTTGCAAATTTCGCAATGCGGTAAATTTGACCAGTGTTTAGTACCCTTTATTATGACCTGCGATAAACTGGATTCTAGTTTGGAAGAAATTTTTAGCGCAAAGGAATCGTTTGAATGAACAGAAGAAGAGGGGACAATGTTTTCGCGATACTACTTTCTTAATAAAATACATTTTCCTCCAAACTCTCGTTGGATTCTCTTTCCGGGTGTTTGAAAAAATTTACTAGCTCCTTTTTAGTTTTCGATCAAAGCAGTAGAAAAATTGAATTAGCTACGCAAAGAAGCCCTGAAGGAAGAGCACAACTTTGTTTATTCGCTTCGTACATTTTGGTCGTTTCGGAAGCTTCTTATTCAATTCTTTGTATAATTAAAGTACAGTAAAAAAATGTTCGTTTTTTCCGTTCTTGTATGAAATAAAAGGCACGAAGTTTTGCCAAACATCTAGTTTGTTCGTAGGAATTTGCGTCTTTCAATTCGATCGAGTGTGCTGGACAAGTGTGGCGCGTCTTGCAATATTTTCAGATATCTGTGGAATTCTACTCGGTCTTCTTCTTTTTTTTTTATACCTCGCGATACGTCCGGACTCGGGATTTCTCTGTAAAATCAGGCAACCGTGTGCTTCTTACGTATTAAACTTCGAGTCGCGCAGGGTGTGGCCGCGAAGCTTTGCGATCAATCTGTACAGCGGTGCTTTGCGATAGAAAGTACATTCGCAGCATCGATCCTCTATTCGGAAAAAAACACACCATTCGTAACAATTTCGAAGCAGAGTTTCGATATATTAATTACGAATCGTCGCGAGAACAATTAACTTTATATACACAGCGCATTTCGGAGAACATAAATCGTTACTTGTTATAAAAGTTCACTCAAGTGCAAGGTTCCCACGAGTCCTCTACGTGCTAAAGGAGCGTCACCGACATTAATCGATAAACGTAATACACAAGTTAACGGAAAAGTATTTAAGGCGGTACGTGCCGGTCTCATTGAAACTTTGTACTGACTTGGAAGGATGTAATAGTATGCGTGCAACCGCGTAAGATATAAATATATGTATATATAAAATATGAGAAATTTAGAGACTACAAAAAACACTTGCGAGAACAGAAGATAATCGTGTATCGTCGTATAGAGTGAATATACAAAGTTTTAATGAACCCGCAGTACGCGATTACGCTTCCCCTCGACGTACACTAAAATACTTACAGAAAAGGACATACTAAATTACGATAGAAGTCTTTTGGTGTCGTATCATAAATAATCATACTCGTCAGCCGAAATCTTGCGCGCTCATTGATGTTTAAGAAATGGCTATCAAATACAATGCGTTGCGGTAAATGTAACATATACATACAATTCGATACAGTAGTAATAATAAATTACTAAATATTTCACGAAAACAGTAGCATTCGAACGCCATACGTAAAGAAAAAAAGAAACAAAAATATCGAGTATGCTTTCAACATTTCAAACAGCTCGCGTGAATCGCCGCATACTTTCGTAAAATAATAATATATATATATATATGTATATAACAAAAAATCTAACGTGATAATTCACAATGCACGATTAAGTCCTAATACTTTATTACGCAGAAGAGTTACTCGAGTGTCTACAAATATAAACCATATACGTCCACACAGATTTTTTTGTTTTTTTTTTATAGTAAATATATTAAAATTATTTAAATGCGAAGCATGTTTGAAGACACTCGTAGCTTCTACCGTCCTAATTTCCAGCTCCTTCTTCACTCGCTTCTCCCTCTCTGTAAACTTCAACAACTGTGCATTTTCGCGATCCGCCACACCGTTTTCGTATATGTACATTCAATTCGGAAACCATAGCGTATATTCTATCAGTAAATCAAAACGATTACGTCATTTACGCCCACACTCTTCCCACTGCTGTTTTGTACTATTCGTTTGAAAATACTGAAAGAATATAAATATATGGAGTGTAACAGACGCGCTCGCCAACAGAATCATTTACGCAGCTCGATGTACAATTAATAAATCCCAGTAAAAAATATGAATGTCGGAGATAGTCTAAAAACTTCTAAGATTATATACCACTTCATAGTAATCTAATTTGCATCTGCTCCAGTAGGAATATTATTTTTCTCTTTTTTTTTTACTTTTCGTCTCTTTTCTTTTAATCTTTGACAATACCGTCGACAGGGCGGATTTCGTAACGTGATATTCTCAAGTCGTACTTTGTGCAAAATAGAATACGTCGATATGAACGCAGGCATGATCGCCCCTCCCGTGCAATCGTGTCGTTATTTACCCCACTTTCTCACGCGCAAACAGACGCTCGCTAATTCAAGCTCAATCCCCTTAAACGAACAAAAGACCGAGGCAGTTGGAATTTCGGCTCGCGGATGGCCTGCTAACAAATTCCCCGAGAAAGCGGCATTATTTCTTTTTCGCGATGATCGATCGAGCAAGCTTTTTGATATTGTATGCTATAAGGGCATGACAAATTCATGGTCCCGTGTATTTATCAATGATGTTCGACTAGATGATACGTTAACGTACTAAACATCGTGCCAGCGATACCTTACGCCTCAATCATACACATGCTTGTACGGAACAAGACTGCGGTACATATCCCTACACATTTATATCACACAAACTTACTTAGATCTGTATACATCCTGGGCGTTATGCAAAAATCATCCTCTTCGTTAAGTCGTAGACGACAAGATCTCTTGTTTTATATAAAATTATAATTTATGGGACTAGTGTGTTTAGTAGGCCTGCATGCTCTTGTGCTAATATCTCATTCTCAGGTGCTACTGGCTTCGCTTCCAAAACTAAAAGGCGTAGGCACGCAGTTAGCTTAGTTTCATGCGCTTTGGTTGACTCGTGTTCGACGTGTCTGTAAAAGAGAGCCACTTTCAAATTACACCCGTTGCTTCACAGACGGACAGGCCTTTCGAGGAATGTTAATGGATATTCACCTCCGTTGGAAGTCGCGCCGAATGCACCGACTAAAGAGCAATTCTGACTTTTCTGAAAGGAAAATAATTGCGAGATGATCGGGGATGTCTATTATACTTTGTATATTGCTTTTAAAAGATACGCACGTCTCCCATTACTGCTATCGGCGTTGTGCCCGTGGCGACTGCCACTTGATGCTCGATTAAGTAGAACATGTACTCGTCGTACAGCAATCGAATAAGGTGAAAGGAGCCGAAGCTGGCCGCGCTTCTTAGAGTGAGGTCGCGAATCACCATGGAACTGTCGAATCAATGATAACACAAGTGATAAATTAATAATAAACTTGAATGTGTTGTAGTCCTGGTGGAATTAGGGGGGGTTTAAGTCAGCATTTTGTCGAATTCGAGTTTGTTTAAAAAATACGGGGCCTTGAATTTTGCGATTTTTGCCTATTTTCGTGAAAATGGGTTGTACTTGTGAATTTTTATCTCGGAAACTATTTGTCGGATTTAGTTGGTTCTTACGGCATTTTAATGTGGAAGGATCGGCCTTCTCGAATAAATTTTCTTCCACATCGAAAAATTAATTTTGCAACATTGAGAATTATAAAAAAAATTATTTTGCATATTGGGGCTCGAAGGTGCGATTTTAAAAATCCGAAAATTTACTACCATATTCCTTGAAGTTTTTCTACAAAATAAGCCTTTGACCAGAGAAGTGCGGCTCCTATTAATGTTGCATTCGTCCACATTAAAATTCCGTAAGAACTAACTAAATCCGACAAAATAGGCAAAAATCGCAAAATTCAAGGTCCTGTATTTTTAAACAAACTCGAAATCGACAAAACGCTGACTTAAACCCCCCCTAATTCCACGAGGACCATACGTATCCAAGTTTAAACAAAATCCGAGACATCGAGGGGAAAAAAGCAATCGATTTGGCGTGGAACGACCCAATAATATTTTCCCCGTTTACGATAATTACCTGTAGAAGGACCACTTGAGCAAAAACTGTCGAGCAGCTTTCGCGAATGTAGGTTTCTCCTCGAAAGGCTTCAGAACTTGCGTCACGACACTTTTCAACCAAATTGCCCAATCCTCCAACGAATTCTGTTGCTGCAGCGTCACTTTAAAGTCCGCCTCCAATCGTTGCACCATCGCGTAGTCGCACTGGCACACCCACGAAGCCTGAAAGAGATAAACGTACACTCTGCGTAGCGAAAATAGTTCAGAACACGATTTCCTTCGTTCGATTAATAAAAGTACCTGCTCCTGCACATTATGAAAATCAACGCGGTTCAGGTCAGCCAGCATTTGATTTATTTGACTAGAATTTTGAAGCACTGCCCGCGCAGCTTGAGCAAGGTGGTTCAGCGACGTGTAGCGCCTTAGTGTCTGAGCAAACGCTGATACAGCGGTCAACTGAAACCAGATTCTCTTTCTTTTAACTGTTCACTCGTTATCGCTCGTTCACGATATATCGTACCTTTATCTGAGTCATCTCCTCTGGACAGTCAGCCATCGCCGACGTTAGCCACGATTCCAGTCCTTTTGCAAAATTCCGAATAGACTGCGTCAGCGAACCTGGAGAATCATACAAATTAACGCAATGAAATTAAGATCCTACGAGGAAAGAAACGATCGATGAGACTCACTTGGTATAGGTCGCAGCACGTTAGGCATTAACACTTCGACCAAGTTCTGGTAAAACGTGTAGTCGACCTTTCTAATGAAATCTTGAACCTCCGAGCACTTGCACATCTGATACAGTTTGGTTCTAAATATACAGAGAGATAATTAGAATCATTTCCCACTTAAATACGGCAAACTCTCGCTTAGAAATCTTACTTCGATAAATATTTCTCTTCCTCGCACTCGTCCCCGTTATTATTGTCCTGACTGCGCCAGAATTCCCTCCAAAGGCTCTCCACCGTGGCGAACTCGAAGTTTAGAACCGCGTCTAAGAACGCTTCGCAGTGCTCTCTGTAAATACTGCGGAACGTGTCGATATCCTCTAAAGTGCAGTCCTCGGGAAGGGACGAACCGTGCCCGACTATTATCTCCGGGAATTCTGGGATAGCTCCGCTCGCTTCACCGAGATACTGGTGGTACTGCGGTGGCGAGCTGTTCGAGGAAATATTTGTATTCGAATGCGTATTGTTCTCGTACGTAGTGTCCTGTTTCTGATTCACAAATTTGAATCGTTTCGCTTGAGAATTCGCACCCTGCTGCTGACGAGGTGTTCCATCTTCATTCAACATAACTAAAGGAGAGCTGGGCTTCACACGGATTCCGTAATAATGATACTTCGAGTTTCCTCTGTAAAAAATCAAGCGTCGCGATATAAAATCAACCATGTTCGAAAAAATCCAATACCTTACCTCGTGCCCAATCGTCTGGTTCGCAAACCCAAGAAGACAGAGCGTATCAGTTTCCCGAAGCTCGCGGCGTTCACAGGGTCCAGCTTGTTCTCCGAACAGTGACGCAAATAGTGGTTGTAGAGCGTGGATCTTGGAAGCGAGACACCGTCCGCTGTCTCGTAGTTCTCGAGCAACCAGTGGACCTAGTTGCATAGAAATTTGTATAATTCGTGAACAAGGAAACTCTACTTTCTCTAACTACGATACGATTATCTCGAGATTCAACATTGTTAAACAAATCGCTGTTAACTAAACTACTTGCAAGTCGTAATTACTACCGAAGCATTTACGCCAGAAAAAGAGTTCCTTTTTAGACGCAACTTCCAGCTCATCACTCGAGAGCTAATCTAAGAAAGCTGTCGTCCTCAACGAACATGCTAGAAGAAATTACTGTACGGCCAAGCCTGGAAACAGGGATTATGTATCGGCTTACTGTGGCTTGGGAAACTCTAGTGGCATGCGTCATGTTCGCCGCTGCGGCTGCAGCATCTTCCACGGTGACGGCGGTACCTCCTGAATTACCGCTGATCAAGTATGCCCCTCCACCCCCGCTAACCACAGTTTCCTATCAAACAACCCAAAGACACCAATAGCCAGTTAAACCCCGGTTTGAAAAATAGCTTTACTAAAGTAGAACAAGAACAAATACATTCCTAACAATTATTCGTAACTATCATTCGTTTCTCAGACACTTATCACGAAATAAAACCCGCCCCTTTCATCCCTTCACAATCATGCAGGGCTCCCATGCCTGCGGAAACAAGAACTCGCGTTTACATGGTAATCTCTAGAAGTTTAAATGAAAAATAAAACAGGATAGAAAGTAAAGCAGTCCGGTTTAGAGATCGCAAACATGCATCGCTGTCTTACCGCATTCTCCGTCTGCGGACTGGCTCGCGCCGCGGCTGCAGATATCAACGCGTGTGCAGTGGGATCCCCGTCGACGACGCTCTGCTGTATCAGGTACGTGCCATTGCCCTGAGATAATAATTGCCCAGTTGTTGAATTCGAACCCTGACCAGTGACCTGAATTCGCAGGATATCGTTGGCAGCGATAGTACAGGCTTTTATTGCCACTGTATTCATTAGCAGGAGATAAGGATCTTTCATAAATTACCTGTGCGTACGTCACTGGTGTGGATGCTGGCGTGTAATACTGATTCGAAGCAGGAGTGTACATTGCTCCTGCTTCTCCAACAGCGTATACAGGATATGTCCTACGAATAAGAAATTATGTAATGAAACTGTGTCGCTTAGACATGGAATTTCTAGACTCACATCTGTCCATTCGCCGGTATATACGTGGAACCATCCCCCTCGACATACTGGACGTAGGTAGGATGAGAAACAGACTCGGACCCCACTGCCTCTGGTTCACCTGACACTGAAACAGGCATATTTTAATTCACTTAAGGTCCATCGTCTCTTCACACGAGCAAAGCTTCGCAAAATGCACACGCAGGAATTATACCTTGGCAAAGAATCGTTAGAAAAAATAGAGCGCGCGCACTTGCCTCCTCGACATAAAATGCGATGACCATGTATTTATATTTCTCTTTCCTCGCTCGTGGAAATAATAACGCATAAAACTTCATTCCCATTAGCTTGAAATATACAAGAACGATGCATGCAAAATGAAATTGTAGATCGCAGGTCTACGAGTCCGCTGTGTATTTAATTAATGAAATAGAATGCATGCTGATTATATTCTGCCCTCACCTACTGCCGTTGTGAGGGACGCGTAGGACGGTGAGTCACTGGTGCCTAGTGTGGTCAGAGTAGAAGAACAGAGGTGCATGTTTTTCAGCAGCATGGAAAGGGCCAAATCTCTACTCAAACACTATAATTTTTCAAACTGATCCTGATACTCACCGCTAACATAAGCGACTTACAAGTCTCTCTACAACTTATCGTAAATTCTCTCGCGTCTACGAACTCTAATACAGCACTAATTTCTCAAGTGTCTATCGAACCTTCGCAAGTTTGTAACGAACCAACCGGTACGTGAGATAAAAATGAGCCAGTAATACTTCGATCGAAACGCACCTGTTACTGTTATGAAATGCGGCGAACCACTGACGATGGTGCCTGCCGATGTGGACGCGGCGTCGGAGTCGACGAGGGTGTGCTGACCGGAGTGGGTAGTGTTGACTACGACCTGGGCCGTAACGTGTGCCGGGGTACCTGTCGAGCCGTTGGAAGAATCTGCAGCTGTTTCGAGCGGATCCTGAACCAATAACTAAATTATTATTATTATAGCATGCGTGCTCTCAGGGTCAGCGGCGAGGTTCTGTGTAATAATGTATAAGTGTTTCGAGGGGACTTCTTCAGCTCCTTGGAGACCGGTGTTAAGCTTTCAAAGAGAAGAAATCTCGCCTCGATAAAGAATCCGATAAACGCAACGTGATGCAACGAACCTGGATAGGCTGTAGATTATTCGGACTGGAAGGATCGGGGCTAGTGACGACGGTAATGAGCTGCTGGCCCCTGGTCGACTGGCTCTGTGCCGCGCTACCACTGCCACTGGAACTGGAAGTAGTCACGACAACGACGCTCGGCTTAGGTTCCACCCCCACCGTTGTGGAGCTACCCCCACCGTTATTAGCTCTGGTGGATGCTGCGAGGGCATACTGGGCTCCCGTCGTAGCCATGGCAATCACTCCTTCACCTCTCTCTACTCCCACAGTATCACCACCACTGCTGCCACCCCGTTTCTGCAGGGAAGAGTCTGTAACGTAGACGCACGACCCACACCAATGCAGCAAATATCAATAACGTCTTCCGACGGACCCGACGCATGAACTACTGGCGTAATATCCTCTTACGAGCCTAATCACCCTAGAAAGTACAGCTGGCGGAGAAGCGAGTAGGGTGAGGAGTGAAAGCAACATTGCTAGCTAACGTGTAGTGCGAGATATCAACAAGCGGTGGTTGAAATAATTATAATTACGAACAGAAAAGGTACAAGATATTTTTATTGAATTGTTTTATTCAGTCGGACATCTCAGAATTTTATACATAAATATATTTTAATGTAATTTGCATAGGTGGGTTTATCGTTCGTTAACGATAAATTTGCATGCGATTCCGGGGGAAAGATCGGCGAGCCACGGCAGTGAATTATCGACGTGGATGTTGCTAATTTTGCAGATAAATTCGGATGCAGGTGATAGAACGGGGATCCCGGGAGTTTGATACGCCGATAGATTAGCAGGCACCCTAACCTACATAAGGATCGACTCTGCGTAATTTCTCGCAGGTGTGCGGCATTCAATAATATCTACGGATCAAAGGGAAGCCCCGAAGGGGGCTCCCAATATGAACGAAACACGTCATGGCCCGTTACGACGCCTACGCGGCGACGTGTGTTGGTGCGCCCTGTACCTGTTGGGGTGGCAGGTACCAAACACGATGTTTCAAAGGGAAGAAAGCGAAAGGGAGAGTCGGGTGGTGGCCGAAATGCACCGTACGCTTCACCGGACAGAGAACTCTCTTTCAAGGGGGTTGAAAGTATCAATAGGTCCGATATGCAATTAAGGGGCATTAAAACTCCCCCTGCTTGTAGCAATAAATTTTACAATTAGCCCGGATGCTTGCCAGGATTGGAGTTTTGGTATAAAAAGGGGTGGGGGGAAGTTTAGTGCCTGCTCTACTCAAAGGGATCATGGGGTTTATTAGCAGAAACGATTTTTTTTGCTGAAATTCCTAATGCAAAATCCCTAACACTCTTCCCCTGAGTTTAACACAGAGTAGCTGGGCACAGCTGTTGCGGGGGAAAATTTAGTGTCTGCTTTACTGAAAGGGATCATTGGGTTTATTAGCAGAAACGATTTTTTTTTATAGAATTCCTAATGTAAAATTTCTAACAATCTTCTCCTGAATTTAGTACAGAGTTGCTGGGCACAGCTGTTGCGGGGGAAAATTTAGTGTCTGCTCTACTGAAAGGGATCATGGGGTTTATTAGCAGAAACGATTTCTTTTGCTAGAATTCCTAATGCAAAATTCCTAACAATCTTCTCCTGAATTTAGTACAGAGTTGCTGGGCACAGCTGTTGCGGGGGAAAGTTTAGCGTCTGCTCTACTGAAAGGGATCATGGGGTTTATTAGCAGAAACGATTTTTTTTGCTGGAATTCCTAATGCAAAATCCCTAACATTCTTCTCCTGAATTTAGTTCAGAGAAGCTGGGCACTAAAAAGGGGTGGGGAAAAATTTAGCGTCTGCTCTACTGAAAGGGATCATTGGGTTTATTAGCAGAAACGATTATTTTTTGCTAGAATTCCTAATGCAAAATTCCTAACAATCTTCTCCTGAATTTAGTACAGAGTTGCTGGGCACAGCTGTTGCGGGGGAAAGTTTAGCGTCTGCTCTACTGAAAGGGATCATGGGGTTTATTAGCAGAAACGATTATTTTTGCTAGAATTCCTAATGCAAAATTCCTAACAATCTTCTCCTGAATTTAGTAGAGTAGCTGGGGACAGCTGTTGCGGGGGAAAATTTAGCGTCTGCTCTACTGAAAGGGATCATGGGGTTTATTAACAGAAACGATTTTTTTGCTAGAATTCCTAATGCAAAATTCCTAACAATCTTCTCCTGAATTTAGTACAGAGTTGCTGGGCACAGCTGTTGCGGGGGAAAATTTAGTGTCTGCTCTACTGAAAGGGATCATTGGGTTTATTAGCAGAAACAATTTTTTTGCTAGAATTCCTAATGCAAAATCCCTAACAACCTTCTCCTGAATTTAGTTCAGAGTAGCTGGGCACTAAAAAGGGGTGGGGGAAAATTTAGCGTCTGCTCTACTGAAAGGGATCATTGGGTTTATTAACAGAAACGATTATTTTTGCTAGAATTCCTAATGCAAAATTCCTAACAATCTTCTCCTGAATTTAGTAGAGTAGCTGGGGACAGCTGTTGCGGGGGAAAATTTAGCGTCTACTCTACTGAAAGGGATCATTGGGTTTATTAGCAGAAACGATTTTTTTTTATAGAATTCCTAATGCAAAATCCCTAACACTCTTCTCCTGAATTTAGTACAGAGTTGCTGGGCACAGCTGTTGCGGGGAAAAATTTAGTGTCTGCTCTACTGAAAGGGATTATTGGGTTTATTAGCAAAAACGATTTTCTTTGCTAGAATTCCTAATGCAAAATCCGTAACACTCTTCTCCTGAATTTAGTTCAGAGTAGCTGGGCACTAAAAAGGGGTGGGGGGAAATTTAGTGTCTGCTCTACTGAAAGGGATCATTGGGTTTATTAGCAGAAACGATTTTTTTGCTAGAATTCCTAATGCAAAATCCGTAACAATCTTCTCCTGAATTTAGTTCAGAGTAGCTGGACACAGCTGTTGCGGGGAAATATTTTACACGTCCTGTTGTTTAGTATGAGATACTGTGTGATTATATTGGAAACCATATACCGTGGGTGCACCTGGCCTCTGTTACGCATGGCCGATGCTTGGGACTGTCCTGCACACCTTATCTGTTACTTCGCGATGCATGCTCACTGCTCTTTGGAAATTTTTAATGCCACAAATAAATCGTAGGGTAGAGGACCCAATTACTGACACCTAATCAATTACTGTCACTTTAAGATATTTTACTTAAACGTTTATTTATTCGTTATTTTAAGTAAAATAGCTTAAGGTGACAGTAATTGGATCCTTTACCCTAGAGCTGTTGGAAGCAAAAATATAAAAAAACAGAGACCTACAACATTCTCTTACTTTTTTATTGAAAAAATAAGCATTTACAAATTTAACGAATAATCTTAATATATAAAGCAGAAAGCTTCTACATATTTGTGTTTGTCTCTTGCCCAAAAACAATCCAACAATAAACTCTGGGATCACGAAATGTGCCTCAGCTCATGCCTGACTAATCCATATGAAAATGACCATTCAAAAAAAAAAATAATTTCTATAAAATCAGAATCTAAATTTCAGACAAACCCAAGTAGTAAAGCTAGTTTAATATACCCCAAGCTACCATCGAATACCCAAAGGCATCTGCCTCCCAACTATGCGTTCTTCATGCCTCAGCAAGTACATTGATATAATTGATAAGCCCATTCTAATTAAGAGCGGCAGAGGCTTCCAAATATCGAAGACCCCCTGGACAAGGGTGCACAATGAAATCACTACAGCGTGATGGGGGGAAAACATAAAGCAAGAAATCCGCAATGGTGCTCTACCATAGAAGAGACAGCGCAGAAGGAAATAACAATGATTCCTCAACTTTGGATGCTTGAAAGTCCTTTAGGCTTCCTATATGAAGGACATCTCTAAAATAAAATATCTACACATACTCTCCATCCTACAATTCTCCTCCGCTTTGAAATAAACATCGAAAGCATCAAACAAAACCCTAAATACCACCGCGTAATCAAACAACCACCTAAGGTAAAATTCTCCGATACAACATATCGCATCGAGAACCTTAATTCCATCAACGGACCAACGATAGCAGAGTTTTTGGGGATCAAATAGATCGATTCCTACGATCCTAAGAGAATAAGAGAAACCCAAACGCGTGCCTGACAAGCGTTCAGCGATCGACTGTCACCGAGCAGACGCGAATTGGAGCCGATAAATCGCGGTCGGCGGCTCGTCGCGGCTGATGCGCGTTCCTGCCGAACCCGCGGATCGGTGTGATAGAGAGTCGCGGGGACGAAAGATCGCGCGCGGAGGGATTGCGAAGAGGACGGTGATGAAGCGCATCTCGCACGGCCCTTTCTCACTCACCTGTCTTCATGAATGGCGTGTACCTTCAGCACGACGCCCGGGCGCACTTGCGCGGCCGAACGTGTCCCCCCACGTATTCCAGCCGGCCTTTTCCCGTTCGAGGAGCAGCCTAGCCTGTCACCCAGGAAACCACGCGGACAGCCAGACCACCGTAGGAGCGGAGAAACGGTGCAGCACACTCCGACGAACCTCTATATTTTGTTGTCGACGGCTGGTCGGAGTGTTGGTTGTCTGCTGCTGCGGTCTCCTTGACTACGGCATCACTGCCCGCGTCACGGCCAACGCCGTACCCAATAAGAGCCCGAACGGGCGCAGTACCCCCCTGCTATAATGATAATAATAATAGCGCGTCCCTGTTGCGCCCAGGGTTGTGCACAGAACGAGCGGAAGGATCGAGGGAATGGGCTACGGGGAATTAGAGATGGATACGGAGTTGTAGCAATGGAGGCGGGCACAGCTGTTCGGGGAGGGCGGGGTGGATAGACCTAACCTAGATACCTAGATATACGCGCGTGGATAAAGTTTAATTTGTAGCGAGGAAAGCGGGATTCTTTGGTTGGGAATCAATAGAAACTTTTGCGAATTTTGTTCTTTGAGGCTTCTTTGATTTATTTCTGAAAAAGGGGTCTCCTTACTTTCCGGGCACCTTTTTAGGAATTGCCAGGGTGCTTTAAACTCCAAATTATTCTGAGAACTTAATCGATAAGGATCGTTCCTTCTTTATTAGGGCTTTCGAGAATTTTATGCTCTGTAAAGTATTTGTAATTAAGATCGCTGAGATTGCGGTAGGCTGACTGGGAACTGAGATCTATTTCTCGATAATGAGTAATTAATTCTTGCAAAAGAAGATTGCAAAATTGTTACGTCATAAAGCTTCTTTCACGACGGGTTCGTGGAACTTTTGATACGGCACTGAGTAGCGCCGCGCGTGCCCCTTTTGCGAGATAGCCGTTCGCGATTAAATCGCTGGAATCTACGATTCCCGTTCGTACGGGGATTCTATTTCAATTTTGTCGCGAGTAATCCCTACTGTGGAAATAGCAAATATTCGCCGGATATCGGGGTTGCCTCGTGCCTGGTCGTGCCCACGCCAGGCAGCCTCGCACCTGTGCGCAATCGCGTAATAGTGCGCGCGCCACACATGCCCAGCCGCATTATGACATTTACTTGATATCAATGAACAATCGTTTTCTATCGGTTGTCAATTTCGAAGGAAACTAAACGCGCAGCGCGTGGAAGCGTCTGTAATCGATCCATAAAGCTTCCTCGTCTCTGTTTGAATTTATAAACTGGTCGAATGTACCGCGCTTTCTTAAGGCGCGCAATTTGAAATTACCGGGCGCGACGAAGCGTGAATGATTAAACATCTACGAGAATAATACAGTTCTTTATCGCGATGTCGGAGGCAGATGACGCGCTCGAGATTCTCCCGTGATTATTAAACGCACCGGTCCTGCGATTATAACTTTTTCAACAGTTTCTGCATTTTTTATATTCAAAATAGAATGCAGAGGGAAAACTTACTCGATAATAGGTTCTGCGGTCTGTAATAAATAATTGGCAGCGAGGACTCTTCCGCCATCATTAACGAGTATCTCTTGGAAAAAATGGAACTGTATTCGTCTTCTTCCTGCCAATCCATCTCTCCACGAGATCCAATCGAGAGTTTCGAATTCCTGACCGCGGGAAAATGTTTCCAGAGTGTATCCCAGAGATACGGTTTCCACGGCGCGAAATATTTGCTTCTTTCGCCCCGAAACGTTGCAGATGCTTTTCCCCACGCGTCGCGACAAGTGACGATCGGATTATTGTTCTTCAATTACGGAGAACAAGAACGCGCGATCTTGCCTCGGAGGAATCGAAGGAAAATGGCGGGAAAATCGTAGTCGTCCCTCCAAACAATTCCTTTACCCAATTCTCGTCCCTTCAATAACAAACATTCTTTTCCCACTCCTTTACTCAATTGTTTACAAAATAATCATCCCTCCACGCTCGAACAACTCCTCAATTTCACTCTAAACAATTTCCACCGCTCTCACATATTTAAAATTTTTCTATCGACTATTTTTTCTCTCGATAAGTGATCGATGTGCGCAGAACGCTCGCGCTTCGTTCAGTCCCGCGCATCGTGACGCAGTGTCGTGTCAGCTCTGTTGCTCGACTCGCTTGACAGTTCGAAGATGATGACCTCTTCGGAAACCGAGGTGGAAGCTTTGGCTGACAAGGGCGCGGAGGACTCCGCGATCCTGGAAGTGAGCGCGATGGCAGTCGGCGGCGTTATCAAGCAAGAGAGCCGCGATAACGATTTTCTGTCGAACTGCAGCACGTCCGTCGAGGGCTCGATGGTAAGGGCATAACCTCAAACTCGGCTCTGACAGATCGAATTAATTGTTTATAAAACCACAGTGGCTCTCGGTTTGCGACGCAACGATTTCTGTTTTATGCTGTCGACGCTTGGGATGGTCCAGCGATTTCAATTTTTTACGAACCCGAGCGCGGCAGTTGCGTTGCCGGAATCGCGGAAGCAATGCAAGTCCGTTGAAACTTTCAGATCGCGTCCCCTTCGATCGATAGCTTCTCCACGCTGCCGGAGCAAGAGATGTCGGACTTTCAGACAGACTCGCGGGACCTGCAAGTCAAAGTGGACAACCCGCAGAAACATCTCGAAACGCTCGAGACTTACATCACGTTTCGTATAACGACAAGAGTAGGTTCGATTTTATTTTTTATTTATACTGTCTGGGTAACTTGGCTTTGGTTAACGACAGTCTTTGTGTTTTATCCTAGTCCACGCGAGCTGAATTCGAGGAAGGAGAGTACATCGTTCGAAGACGCTACAACGATTTCATTTGGCTGCGACAGAAACTGGTGGATTCTTATCCGACGCATATCATACCAGTGAGCTGTTGTGGATTAATGTTATGGTTCAGGGGGAGGCCTATTTAGAAATTTTCGAAAAATTGAGGAATTGATTTTTATATTTTTTTTAAGTGGGTTTTGAGAATATTCCATGAAAGTGGCGAGTTAATTAGATCAAAATTGACAAAGTTAGATGTGTGTAAGTAGGTAGGTGCAGCGCTGAGACTCAAAACTTTAAAGGCGTTTTTCTCAAAATTATTGGGTTGAAAAATAAGCTTGAAAAATAATACAAAATTAAATTATTCAAAACAACGATTATCACAGTTTTGTAGAGCAGAAAGAGCTCTTTCGAATGCATATAAACACTTTGTCAAACAGCAAACAAATCGTTCTATGATAAAAGAAAACAAAACGCTACGAACTTATTCGCCAACCCAATATATGTACTTTCGAAGTCGGTGACGCGCATAACTAAAAAATTAATGAATTTCAGGCTTATTCTAGAACTAAAAATCTAAGCACTATCGGGAGCTTTTCCTTTCTTTTTTACCTAGATTCTTTTTACACTTGAAAACCGAGCGATTTGTTGCCAAATGTCGATGCTTCAACTTTTCAAAATAATTTTACCAAAATCGGGCCCGACAGTGCCGGATAATTTCATATATTGTCTAAAAAATTCAAATTTTCAATTTTGGACGATCCTGCACCGAGCTACGGTCGTCAAGGCAAAGCGCCGAAAAAAAGGACTAGGGTAAAGGACCCAATTACTGGCAGTCAACCCAATTACTGTCACCTTAAGCTATTTTACTTAAACGTTTATTTATTCGTTATTTTAACTAAAATAGCTTAAGGTGACAGTAATTGAGTTGGCTGCCAGTAATTGGGTCTTTTACCCTATAACTCGCAAACCTTTCACACTTTTTACCACAAAAGACACTAAAATATCCTTAACCCTTCGTTGACACATCTTTTTTCGATCAACTTTGACACACCTGTGTGGCTCACACCCAGAGTAATTTTTCAACGAGTGCCATTCTCATCCAAAGAATCCAATTATTATGAAAAAATCATGGGTAAATTTCAAGGTTTCTAGAATGTATTCCAATAACTTCTTGATTGAAATTTTGTCACAGCTTTTGTAAAATAATTCTAGATTACCATATATCGAGAAAATGCAAAGAAAATCTTAAATTGTAACTTTTACAAATTTCAATATTGGAAGCTAAAAATCTACAGAGTTGATGTTCGGGTATAATATTTTCAGTGAAAAAATAGTCCGTAAGTCGGTTTTGAAAAAAAAGATATTTATTTTGTATATAAAACGTTCAGAGCGACAAAATCAGCTTATGTATGAGTGGCTCACACCCAGACAGTCAATGAAGTGTTAAGATTAGGAAATTCAATCCCGGGATCCCGGCTGTTTTTTAGATTCCAAAACTCCCGGGATTTGATATATCAAGTTATAACTTATCCCGAGAATTCCGAGAATTTTTAAAAACGTAAATTTATGAACAACTGAAAAATATAAAAATGGAATCCAAAAAACAGCCGGGATCCCGGGATTACGATCCCGGGATTGAATTCCCTAGTTAAGATGTACCCTTTCCAATGGACGAATGTTTAATAATAAAAGTTTACCGATTTTTCTAGAAAAAATTCCCAAAGAACCACGTTCTTTTAACCGTTCTACGTAGGCCTCCCTCTTTAATCATTTAAACCTAGGATAATCTTCTACACTACTCTTGGATTTTTCTATTACAGCCAATGCCTGGGAAGCACACGTTACTCGCTCAGTTAGATCGCTACTCCAAAGAATTTATCATCGCTCGTATGAAGCTATTACACGTATTTCTCAACAGAGTCGTCAATCACCCTATCCTTAGCTGCGACAAAAACCTGCATATCTTTTTGACCACTAAACCCGCGGTAAGCACATCTCCCTACTCCTTTCACCGTCTATTTCCTCGAACATTGCATATTTATTCTGTTTGCATTTAAGGAGTTCCTTATACATCGAAAGAATCGTGCGAACGTTCTGGTGAAAATGACCGACTCCTTGCAAAATATGGCCAGCACCTACACCATGAAACAGCGTCACTACGAATTCGAGCAGATCCGAGATTACTGCATAGCTCTTAGCGAGAAGCTGGCGACTATAGATAAAATAAACCACCGAATACACAAGGAGAGGCAAGGTACAAAAAAGAACAGCAGGTTCTTACTCAGGATATTTCTATTATAAATTCTATTAAACGTTGCAGACTATTTACTCGAACTGCATCAATTGCATCCAATATTCACCCTGTGGGCAACATCCGAGCCGGAGCTCGCTCCGATTCTCCTGGCGATAGCCAAAGCAATAGAGTGCAACGCAATGGCTCACCAGAAGCTCTTAGAAAACGTCCCCAACGAGGAGCGGGAGTACATTTCGTACATAGACGCGGTGAAGAGCGCGCTGTCTCGGCGGGACTCGATGCAGATCGAGTACGAAATGACGGTGGAGGACTTGGCGAAGAAGCGAGTGGAGAAGGATCAGGTATAAGGAAGAATCGATCTACTTAAAATCAAAAAGAAAAATATGTAACCACGATTTTTCAAAAAATTCTATCGATTCAAGCAGCTGATGGGAGTCACGAGCGGCGCAGCTTCGACTCAGAATTGGGGCGGGTCGCTGTGGAAAGCTGAGTCGCGGGATGAGAAGCTAGAGAGACTTGGCCAGGCGATTCCGCGGCTGGCCAAGCAGGCAGAAGTGCTGCAAGATCGCGTGGAATGCGCGAATGAGAATCTGCGCAGCGACCTGCAGAGATGGAACGTGGAGAAGCAGATGGATCTGAAGAACATGTTGATCGCCATGGCTGACAGGCAGATCAGACATTACCAGGAATGTATGAACGCGTGGGAGGACATCCTTACCGGTCTGAAGCTGGACGGGATAGGATCTGACGTTAGCGTAGGACCACCGATTAAAATACCTGTTTGAAGCGCGGGCAGCCTTCGCTTTGCCATTTGGACATGCACACACATACACACACACGCGCGCGGAGCAAGTATTCCCATGCATTTTAGGAGATGAGAAGGTAAACACAAGTCATTTGCCAGTCATGACAAAAAGTTTTATTGCAATTATGAAGCTGACCTCACCAGCTTCGATATCACTGCTTGTGTCGGCAATTAAATAACTCTCTTAAGTCTTAAATGTTCTTTGTCGACAAGTTCGATCGGTACTTACATAAATTACAAGTGCATTTGTTGGACGCACATGTTGCACATTTATACATATACACGTGTATATATATATATATTATTATTATTATTATTATATATATATATACACGCATTCATAGTTTTCAGATATAAAAAGTTTATGGTAAAATGGCTTTATAATACAATAAGATCGTGAAACGACATGAAAAATTAAATATATAGCATATTTAGTCCTATGAATATACATAGCTAGGGCAAAATTTCGGCATAGAATCAGCTAAGGTTCTTAAGATACATATATTTTTCCTTTAGATCGCCAAGTTAATTTTGGGACCAAGTACTAAAAATGATTTTTCACTATTTGTTCTTTTCGTTACGTTCGATCACATACAATATCATTCATTGACAATCAGTTTTTTAGTCACCTAGGATCTGGTAATTACCAAAGTTATCTATAGTATATAGATAGTCAATGTATAGCGCTAGAGTATAATTTACAAATCGGAGCAAACGCCTGCGACCTTCGTTGTATCGTTAATCGGTAATTCGCGATCCACGGTCGTTAAGACTCGGACAATCCGCGCGGCAGCACTTAACAATCAACTCGTACAAGTAGTCTCGTGAAAAAAAAAAATGAAAGGAGAGAAGCACGGTAAGAAACTATATAACGCGTTTACGTCTGCTGTTATTCCCGCTTGGAACTAACGAGTCTCGGTACAGTATAATTGCGTACGATATACATGTATACGGGGTACGGTTCCAATACATTCATTACCATTATACACGTTACCTTATCGATGAAACTTAGATTTGTAACGATAAATAAATTATTGTTTGCAACGTACTGTTGACACGGACAGTTTTACCTTATTCGATCGAAGAGTAACTTGGCATCGGAGTTATATAGAATTCCACCAAATTATCCAGATCGTAAAGCCTAGTTATGGATTCACCTGTAAATCATTTTCCACATTGACCGTCGTCGCTCTGTCGCTCGACCGAATCATCTTTCCCGTAGCTTTACTCACCTGCCAACGTCATTTCGTTATGCAGAAATCGCACTGTGTGGGCGTACGGCTGCTGTATCTTCTCTCTCAACTTCGGCGCTAACCGTCTAGTCGGGTTCCAGAGCGGGCTGCGAAAATTCGGAACGTTCATGCAGCTCGGCTTGCAAGACTCTGGCTTCACCTCCTCCATCGGTAACACATCCGTTATTCTGTACTGACTCGTGTCGATGTTCCACGTGAACTTGCACCCGACTTCGTACTGCTTCCTCTCCTGAGAGCTACAGGCAATTCGCAGCTGACGGTAATCGCCGGGGTCGCAAAGATTTCTAGGTACAAACCGATACTAACCATTGGGTCTGGCTACTCATTTCGCTGGCTTGGATCTTCATGATCAGTAAGCAAATAATATCGCCGCTTAACGCGCACACGTCGATTATCTCGATGTCGTAGTCGCTGCAGTGCCAGTATCGCTTCTTGAATCTCATGCAAATCCAGTCGGCGATGTGGTGAGAGAACGTTTCGATGTCGAAGCTCAACTGGTTTATCGACACGCAAGGTACTATCTGAAAAACACAAGAATCCCTCTGTTCAAATCTACTCGACTCCCGCTTGGATACCAACTGTTATCCGACGGCGAAATTTTAAATGCAATACCAATCTTTCAGCTTTGCTGTTGCTGATCATTTGCATTTGGACATATCCAGACCCGTGGACATGCATAGGAAGCACACACTGATAACTCACATATCCTCCGGTCTCTTCGTCTGAGAAACGTACGTACACTCATGTATATTCCGAACACCGGGTTCAATGAAACTCGGGGGATTAATAGCAAAGACATGTACCTTCCACATCCGTGATGACCGATATCATCTCGTCGTCAAGCTCTATGTAGCTTCTCTTAAAATGTGCGGTGCATTTAATAGTGGGGTACTGCAAATTGATCTTAGGAACCAGCGGGGAAGTGTTGAGAGAATGCCTGCCCAGTCGATCCCTGTTTATGCCCCCGTTAGGCAGTTGATTCTGGTTCAACGGGCGCAGGACCATCTTCTCGGCTAGGAAATTGGAACAGCTTAACGTTAACTAAACCCAGAAACTAGCATCCTCCCCTCGATACTCTCAAGGGATTTACCTGGGTCCGCGGATGGATCGTTGGATGCGGCGATGTCTTGATTGGCACAGAAGTCATCGGTCTCACTCTGATCGGAGTCGACCCAGTGCTTCTTGCCATTGGCCATCGCCGGCGACATAGTCGGCGATGACGGTATCTGATGTATGGAGCATCCGCGGTGCCTGAACTGGTCCCGTATGTGCTTGAAAGGAACAATATTCTCAGCATCCTCGGTTTCGTCGCAGAACTCGTACTTCTTATCAGCGAGCCGGCGTTTCCGGAACGAGCTGAGCTTCTCGCAGGTCTCCTGCGCCTCGTCCGTGAACTCGTACGCCTTCTCCGCCTCGAGGGTGAGCTTGTGCGTCGCCCTCGTCCTCGACTGCGCGGCGTTCACGATAGGCGGAGGGGAATGCAGGTTGGAGCGTTTCCGGGGGCTCGGGTGGCGGAAGGATCGCGTGATCGGCGGCGACATCAGCCGCGAGGAACACGACGAGGAGGGGCTCATGGAGCGTAGAGGGGAATTCACGGAAGCCACGTAGCTGTCTTCCGAAGCGTCCAGCTGCGGGGAGTTGGAGCGGTGACCGCGCGCGGTCTTATGACTAGATTCGGAGTTTCGGGTCTTGAGTATGTCCGAAGGCGGCGTTAAGATCGGCGAGCACCACGTCGTGGTCCTGAGGTCCGAGGGAAGTCTCTGCGGCGTGGAGCGCGGCGAGCACGACGGGTGCTTCACTAAAGTAATTAAATCACTACCAATGTTCAGTTCCTGGGACATGTCCTCGCAGAAGTCCTGCAGGATCTTGTCTCTGACGGATATCGCTTGCTGCTCAGTCCTGGCCACCGGCTCCTCCGGACACTCGCACGACTTAACACTAAGTGCGTCGGTAGACTTATTTATATCACAGACACAATCGCTTTGATTACTGCTTGAGGTATTTAACAGATCACGGCTTAACCTATCCTCTAGTTTAACCGGCTCCTCTAGGAAGTCGTGCTCTATACTGGAGTCACACCTCGGCGACCGGTCCGCCGCGCAGTCCGGCGTACCTACTTTCTCGTCGGAGCTCTCGTAACGCTCTACCTTAGGGTAATCCAGCTCCTCCACGTCACTCATGTCTAATGGCACTGTATCGGGGATCACAGTGTCCTGTTTATCACAAGCCTTCTGGCTCTTGGACCGAGGAATGTCCAGGTCCACCCTGAGCACATGTAAAAAGTTCCCTGTGTTAACTACTACGTGGTTCCAGTAATTCAAACATACTGTAGCTCGGAACCTAGGGTACGGGGAGATCACTTCGTAGGTGGTGTGGACAGTGAGCCCGTGCAGAAGACAGTTACACCGCACGCAACCGTCCCAGTTCGCCGCCAACTCTGTAGAAACAAAATATGTATCTTTTCTCCGTTCGTCGCGGACGTACAATATTCTACTCTCTCGATCTCGCCTTACCTTCGCCCTCTTCTTCGTAGGACGCGGCAACCTTCAAGCAATCCTTACAGTTCTCGAGGGACGGTACCGTGGTTATCGTTAAGTATGCCCTATCGGTCGGTTGAAGGTGCAGCCAATTTGTACTGAAAATCGAGGCAATCGATAGTTATTGATCGCCAAGTGGATCTGAAGATTAGGGTATGTAATAATGAGCGAGGTAACTCGATCACAGCTTACCAAAGGCCGTGTATTACTAGCTTATTCCGCTCCATTGGCCATTGAGATATAACAATACTAAGTTCTCTATAGATAGTATAATTACCAAAAAGCGTGACTTCCGCGATTTTACGCGCGACATGGTTCGGCGTGAAAGCCCACCAATGTAACAGATATTTATACAAAGAGGTATTTCCGCTCACGTCCATCGTGTATGTATAAGTAAGTAAAAACTGACCGCATTGGGTCAATCCCATTACAATGTGCCTTCAAAAATAATAATCGTTATTGTTCCCCTTCTCTTCGACTTAAACATACGAACTCCAGCAACATACCCTGCTTCTAACGCCGATTTCGGGATCACGTGTAAAAGTGGCAAGTGTCGCCACGAAGGTACAGTAGCAAACAGTCTTTCCTCCGACGCATAATTGTGCGCTGATAAACAACCTCGGATCTGCAACAATTAATACCTTCATGAAACTGCAACAGTTCCCCATTAAGCCATCCCATAAACCATGCTACTCTTGTAAAGACTCTGAGCTAGAAATATAATTAAAGACACAGGGAGTCTAACAGGAAGACAGCAAAGCGTTCGACGAATCAACGAACATTATGACGACTAAACCGTCAACTGCTTATTCCTGCCTCGAATACTGTCCCAAGAAAATCCCACTGCTCGTGGGATGACTTAATGCTCTTACCCAGCGAGTTGGACGCCGCTGCTTTTGACTAACGTTTCTACGCTCTCGTCGGAGCTTGCGGTTCTCATGCAACTACTGCTCCGTTAACACGACTATGGAGAGGAGGGGCGAGAAGCTTCATGGGCAAGAACGAAAGGAGATTTTTTCTTGCGACCATTGAAACTCGAACGCAGGGGATTGTCTAGCGAGGGGCGTATCGGAGGAGCGGCGGGATTGTTCTCCCCGGGGGTTTGTCTTAGCTATCTTGTCACGGGTGAAGGATGCTTTTTGACAGGTCTATCAGCCAGTCATGACAGTTTCATTGACGCCTGTGCAGGTTGAAGGTTAAGCAGGCCTACCTCTCTTAAAAATAGCTTCTGTAAGAAATGTCTTTTGCTGCGACGATGGGACAGGCACGGTTTCTGGCCCACGATAACGTACTCGGACTTTTCGGAGGTAATATCAGAGAACCATTCGTTGCAACACTCTGAGGTAGTGTCGGAAGACGATGCGTCCGCCATTTTTAAATAACCCTACTGTGGAGGAGATAAACGTGAGCACAGCCGACTCTGCTGGCCGTGCTGTGCAACGTGGCAACACCGCTTGTGTGGGGATCGGGACTCGGGAGTCCGGTTTTGAATTGGAGTTTTGTACTCGGCATTATAATTAACGTTATTTTGTGATATAGAATTGTACTAAGGTACAGTATTCTTTTTAATTATGGGTAAGGAATGTGTAAATGTTGTAACTATAGTAAGTAGAAGTAATACAGAAGTGTACTAATGTTTATGAATTTTGTGGACTCTCGGAATAGTTTGGTCTTGCGATGCATTATATTTGAAATGTTTGGAGGGATTTCAAGAAAATATAAGTGTGGGACAAGGTAAAACCATATTTGAACCAAATTGAAGGATTTGAAATGTCGGTACAGGTATCTATAAGTTATAATAGAGACCTGGAATATGTGTAGACAAAATTATTGGTACGAAGCCAAACAGGTTAAGTGCCCGTGGAACAGAGGTTAGCATAATTAGCTGTTGAAAGGAACAATTATGCAGTTAATTATATAATCGTGTTAGGGGATAGTATGATAATTGTGGAACATTTCTGCACTACCCTAGGGGTATTTATCATGGCGTGTTACCTTTTTTTTTTATTATAATGGGTGCTTTAAAGCAATTGTCAATAGCCATATCAATCCATTTTCTAAAATATAGTTATTATTTTTAAATAGAACATGAAAACATAACTTTTATATTGTTAAAGAAATAATGTATTACATTTTGAAATAATAATAAATAATTTTGAATAATATTAATAACAAAACATACTTTTTATATTCTCTTGAAATACTACTAATAAAACTTTGAATCTTGTGAAATAGTATTAATAATAAAAATATACAAAGAAAATAAATAAAACTCCATTAATGTATTAAAACATATTGAACAGAATGAGCACGGCCGTCCGGAGGGGGGGGGGGCAAAAGTGGGCAGTTGCCCCCCCCTGGTTTTTTAGAAAAATCGCTTATTTTTCAAAACTGATCTGAGCAAGAGGGATATATTTTTCTTTTCCATCATCCCAAAGTTGCCCCTCCCCCCCGCCCCCTGGAAAAAAGTCTGCGGACGCCCCTGAGAATAAATTAAATATATATATAAAAATTAATGTTTTAAGAAAGATGAAATTAAAAAAAAATCATTGAAAATTTAGTTCCTATTAAAAGTTTTTAATTTACGATTTTTAGAAGTTTTCCAGCTGACTATTATTTACAGTTGTCACATAATCGTTTAATAAAATATTTGAAAAAATTGATAACAATTTAAACAAAATACTGTGGTAAGCTTGACCACAAACACATGTATCTGAAACTGCTAAATAATGTATATCTGATTGCATACTAATATATGTTAACTTGTATAAAATATGTTTATGATTTTCAGATTGCAAAAGTTGAGATTCCAAATTTCCATCATTTATTATAGCTTACATTATTGTATACACATGAATAAATGAGAAGCAGTGGGAACAGAAAGGCCTCCTCTTTTTAAATGATCAAAATATACATCACCTTTTTACCTTTATCCTCCACAATTAATAATCGACATATATTGCAATTTAATTTTTTAGCAAATGGATATGTAAATTTGAATGTAATCATCTACAACCGGCAGAATATTTTGGTGTCCAATTTCTACGAGGAATAGCAACCGTTTATTTTTTCGGTAATTCCTCATCTTCGTGGAATAAAAATATAGAATTGCAATTATTATCTTTTATAATTTCTCTTGCAATTGGGAACACATCAACACAGTGGCATTATTAATGAATATGTGAAATTTGTAAAAAAATATATGTAAAACAAAATGTATAAAAATGCTACAAATTATGATATCGGCGCGTAGATTCGGTCATAGAACAATTGTTAAAAATTAGTTCAACACTATTTCGCTAATATAATGTGCTTATACTAATTTTTATACTAACTACGAATTAATTTTTAACAATTGTTATATGACCGAATCTGCGCGCCGATATCATAATTTGTTTAAATATACGGTCGAAATTAAAGGTAACTTTTTTAAAGCTACAAATTGTATTAAATAAATGTGCTACCCACAAAAATAAAGATCTATAGGGTTAATATAAATAAAAAAAACACCTGGATTATTGCTCCGTTTCTGATATTTAGAGGACTTCAGTACTACATTAATATAAACATTTAAAAGACAAACGGGAAACCGAAAGACCAATAGAGGGAGATTGTATAGCCGGGAGGCTGATACAGAAGGTTGGGTTAGAAACATCGCAGCCGGACTCTCGCGGTGTTGCCATTTTGCCTCCAGCACCGCTAGTACTACACAACTATACTGAAGGAGATAAACGTGAGCGTCCGGAAGATGGGCAAACAAGATTCGCTCGCTGGTTTGCGTGGGTTGACCACATGGGCGCACTAGTCGATCTGTTTTCACTTTTACTTCGCGAGAAACAGACGATAGCGTGAATTCTTTGGTCCTTCCGACTTTAAAGGGACCATCGGGAAGACTCTAGTATTTAAATTAACAGGGAAACAGGCTTATAAGATCGCATGCATGGTATTCAACATCACATAGAATTCCCGCTGGTTAATAAAACCCAAAGCATTCTTATGACCCTCTGGGGTTAAAGAACTTTCTACAACTGCTTTGCACTGGGAAGCTCCAATCAGGTTCCCTTTAGAATTCTGGGTTCATTCAATTCCTCAAACTAGAACCATGGACATCACGCTGGACGATAGGCTGAACGTGTTGCAGCAAATAAGCCAGCGCAAGCTTGTCGAGATATTGGACTCGATTCCCGGGAGCAAAGACCTGGTAATCGAGCAGAAACTCATGAAGATCTTGGACAGCTTTGTGGGAGTTTCCGTGCTCAAGTAATAATCTCTGATAACTCGCAGAGGTATACAGCTTCGCAGTAATTATTTAGTAACTGCATTTCATTTAGACGCTACGGGGTGAACAAAATTTACAAAATGGAGCAGGGTCTGAAGCTCTCCAACGCCCAACGTATATTCCTAGTTTCGAACGATCTGATCGCCTGTAAGAGAGTCTTGGATCAAATCCAATCAGAGATCTCGCCAAACGTCAGGCCACACTCGCTGCCTTGCCATCACATTCTAGTCGCTCCGTTTGTACCAACGGTTCTTAACTCCATAATCGAGGAAGAGGGTGATTACTTTGCACGCATTATTCGATAGATTAACAACAACGATTAATGAACGAGTGTGATTATTCACGCAGGCTTATCTGGATTAGTCACGGTGCAAACGTTATCGTGGGAATTCATAAGATTAGACGGGAACGTCTTATCTCTGGAGAACTCTATGTTTACCGATCTCTATTATCACAAAGATACTGCCCTACTACCAGCATTAGCGCGCAACTTATGGTCACTGCAGCTCGTACTTGGCTCACCCAAGCTCACACTTTCACTGGGCAAGCATAGCCAACAGGTGCTAAAAGTTATGGAGTCTATAAGGCAATGCTTAGGCTCGTCGGAGGCGGAGAACAAAATGGGGGCTTTGATCCTGATGGACAGAAATTACGACCTTGCCACGCCGCTCTTAACTCCCGTAACTTACGCTGGTCTCTTGCACGAAGTGGTGGAGATAAACGTCGGCACCGGCACTCTGGGCAAATCTCAGACCAAGCTGGACCCAGAGAAAGATCAGATTTACGGGGAAGTAAGAGACACGCCGTGCAGCGACGTTTTTCCCATTTTACATGGGAAAGCTAAGTCCCTAAAATGTATACTTGTATGCTTACGCGCGTGCCTCTGGCTAATTCGATTAGTAATGTATTTGGTGTTGTATAGCTGAACAGAATGCGATACAGACAATGAAGTTGTCGGAAATGGAGAGGTACATAGCGACGAGGCTGCAGAAAACCAGGGACATGACGCGGCAACTGGCATTTCATATTTCGGCTTGCCAGCTTATCGCGGACACTTTAGGTTCCGACTTTCAGATCTTGCAGAGGATGGAGAAGTCCGTGCTCGAGTGCAAGGAGAGAAAGGAGTGTCTGAATTATATCGAGAGATATATAGGTATGCTCTCTTTCTATCATTCCACCATCGTAACACTGTCTTTTAAACCATCGATCTTTCAGATGATCATCCTCTGAGAACTTTGCGTCTGTTGTGCTTGCTCTCTATCGCCAGCGACGGCGTCACTCAAAGCGAGTTGCATTCCGTTCAGAAACTCCATCTGCACGCGCACGGTTACAAACACGTGCCGTTGTTCTACAAACTTCAGACTATGGGTTTGTTGAAGTGTAGAGCGGAGAATATTTTGCATAAATTGCCGAATTGGAGCAGCGAGTGGAACAGCAACGCGCAGAAGCTCAGGCTTTTGCCGAGTTACTCGAAGCAGGCGGAGCAGAAGGGGCGCACTTGCCCCAGCTACGTGTTTAATAACGCTTACATCCCTTTAATAGTTGGTATCATTTTGGAATTAAGTTATTCATCCATCGATCCAACATCTTGACAGAGATTAACCGACTACGCATCTGCAGGCTCAAGTGTTGAACCTTGTCGCGAGTCAAGAAAGGGACCCCAAGAGCCTCGAGGAGTTAGCAAACCTACCGAACTGCGTCGTAAGTGGTCAACGAGGCTCTATACTACCGAAGATGGTGGTGGTGTGCGTTATAGGAGGCCTAACGTGCGCCGAAATAGCCGCTTGCCGACTCGTAGAGAAGTCGAATGGAATTCGACTGGTTCTTGCGTCCGATAGCGTCACGACGGGTAATAATATACTCGAGAAGGTGCAAGAGATCTGAGCACAGTAAAACCTAGGATCTGTGGAAACCAATATTATTTATTCTTGTACGAGTAATCGGATGTTTTATATGTAAATAGCAGAATGGTAAATGCGGACATTTCAATGATACACTGAAACAATATACTGTTACTTTGTATACTGTTATTCCCAACATTATTTACATGAGTGTATTACAGAAGGACGGGCCGATGTTAGACACCCAAGTAAATAACATTCGACGACCTCCTGGTTCAGTAATTTCGATTCTCTTCCCGGTTGCGATCACGATCGCGGTCGCGGTCGCGTCTCTGGCGGCCCCAATCCTGCCCCTGTCTGTTGTAATTCTGCCTGTCGCGGAAGTTACCTTGGTTCCCTCTCGAGAAGAAGTTGCCTGCAAGCCAACGAAGATCATTAATACATCCGAAATTAATTACGATGTGCTATTAGGGTGGCCCTTATTTATGTGGCGATTTTTTTTGTATTTCTTTGCTCTCGCCCCCTAGAAAGGTGTCTTTTGATATAAAAATAGTCCCTGAAAAAGTTTATTGCAATCGGAGAACAGGAAAGAGTGCCGACCAGGCCTTAAAGTTTAGAATTCATCAGTGGTTTGAATTTGAAGAATTTCTCAAAAATGGTAAGCCCTATCGAAATTTTCTTCAAATAAGATTAAAAGAGCGTTCAATTTTCTACAATTACTGTATATATAAATTTTTCGTGCTTCCAACCAGTTTTTAGATAATAGCGTTTGAATATACGGCGTTACGTACTGTCTGTAAGCGCGAAGTGCGGATCTCTCTGTATTCAATCGCTATTACCTAAAAACTGGTTGGAAGCACGAAAAAATTATATATACAGAAATTGTAGAAAATTGAATGCTCTATTAATCTTATTTGAACAAAATTTCGATAGGACTTAGCATTTTTGAGAAATTCTTCAAATTCAAACCACTGGTGAGTTCTAAACTTTAATGCATGGTCGGCACCCTTTCCTGTTGCCCGATTGCAATAATCTTTTTCAGGCACTATTTTTTTACAAAATAGAGCCATATTAGGAGCTAAGTAGCAAAAGAAAGGCCACCCTAACGTCCTACACCCATAATTACCTTGCTTCATCTCGAATATACGCTCGTTAGAGTCAACAAAGTTATTGACTTTATCGGTGAGCTGGAGAGCGAGAGACTGAAGGCGGCTGGGTTCGCTGCGGTGCATCACGACCGTCTCGGTTGGGTCGTCCAAGGACGCCATCAGCTCCTCGTTGATGATCATCTTGCTGATGATGGAATGGACGATGGGTCGTTTCAGCTGGAACATCTCCGCCAGCTTGGGCATGGAGATGGAGTCGTAGACGTGGGAGTAGGTGAACAAGTAGGTTCTGAGCGCCTCCTCCTTGATCAGCCTGGTCAGCATGTCGCGGACCTTGTCCGCTTGGTAGAACAGGTCCCACACCTTCGCGTTCATCTTCTCGTTGATGATGAAGTTGTTGCACGCCGACCAGTTTCCATTGCGCATCGCTTTCGCCGCGGCCACGACGTGCTCCCTCATCGACTCCGGAGGGCCAACCAACGACTGCCGCTCGCTGGACCTGAGCTGCTGGTAGAACGTCTTGGATATCATCCTCCTTCTAGCGTCGAATTCGTGAGCGGCCATGTAGGGGATCTCGATCAGCATCGCTGACACTAGGTAGACGCACTCGAGGAGCTCCAAGTTGATGTGCATGTGGAAAGGCATCTGCCTCTGCTTCTCGATCTTCTCTTGCTCCTTGCTGCGCTCGTGCTGCCTCTGCGGCAGCAAGCCTTGAGCCAGCAGCTCTTTCACCTTCCCCGTCACCATTAGGTCCACCAGGCAGTTGTGCGCGTCCTTGATGTTCGCGTGACGGAACGCGCACAGGCCCAAGTGGGCGATGGTTCTGTTGTACAAGATCTGTGGACGAAGCAGGGGAGGATTATCACGGATGGAGATGAGTTTGTATTAAGGGGGGACACCACTGTGACGGCTGGAAAAGTAAACCATTTGTAAGAATTTTTTTCGGGAATTATTTACGGTTTTCATGTAAAATTGTTATTACCTATCTTTATGGGGCTATCTTATTAAAAAAGTTGTATTCGATCACAGAATCCATACGTGAAAGGGAAAATACACTCATATAGTTTATAAAAAAAAAATGAAACTTGATTTCGGAACTGCTGTTTTATAGTTGTACATTTCACTAGTGCGCGTGAGGGGTCTAGAAGATTAATTAATATATTAAAATTTATGCATGTGTTTTTACTCATATTTTTTATAGTCTCTTAAGACATTGTACTGATGGTAGGTAATAACAATTTTTTATGAAAAATGTAAATTATTCGAGTAAAAAATTCTTAAAGATGGCTTACTTTTCCGGCCGTCACAGTGGTGCTCCTCGTTAAAGGGGAAGGCCTACTTACAAGGGAACCCGAACCCGAAAATTCAAAAAATTCTGAAACTTTGTGAATTTGTAAGGGATTTCCTTCTGATTACAACGCAATTTTTTTGCTGCCCAAAATCACTCTAAGAAGGTGAAATTAACCCCTGAAGATTTGGCTATTTTTCGAATTTGTGTTATAACTCGCGAACTGTAACGGATAGAAAAAAAGTTTCGAGACAAAAGTTACTTCTTTCAATTAGATCTATCATTTGATGAAAAAAATATTTTACAATTCGTGATTTATAACGCAAAATCGGGAAATACCTGAATTTTCAGGGGTTAATTTCACCCCCTTAGAATGATTTTGGGCAGCAAAGAAAATTGCGTTGTAATCAGAAGGAAATCCCCTACATATCCACAAAGTTTCAGAATTTTTTGAATTTTAGGGTTCGTGATCTTGTTAGAAATTTCCGAAAAATCGATTCTTCGACTTTTATAGTTTCTTGAAGTACATCTTGAAAATATTCCCGGAAAACAAAGTTATACGCGTGTGAGCGCTAGGTGTTCTTCGATGTAGCGCTCAGACCCAAAACTTTAAACGCGGTTTTCAAAGTCGGTGACACACATAACTCATAAATTAATAAACCGATTTAATCGAGGCTTTGCAAGCTTATTTTAGGGTAGCAAATCTAAGCGCTATCGGGAGAATTTCCTCTTTTTTTGCCTAGATTTTTTTTGCACTCGAAAACCGAGCGATTTTTTGCCAAATATCGATGCTTCAACTTTACAAAACCGCCATTTCGTCTCAAAATAATTTTTTCAAAAACGGGCCTCGATAGCGCCTAGATAATTTCACAGATTATCTAAAAAAAAAATCAGTTAGTCAATTTTCAATTTTGAATGATCCTGCACCGAGTTACGATTGTCACCGCAAAGCGCTTAAAAAGGACGTCTCATCGCCTATAACTCGCAAACCCTTCAATACTTTTTACCCCAAAAAATACTAAAATATCCCTAAGATATACTCTTTCCAATAGCCCAATGTTTAATAATAAAAGTTCATCTGTTTTTCTAGAAAAAATTCCCAAAGAAGCACGTTACTTCGACCGTTCTACACCTCCCTCCTCAAGCGGCACGCACCTGTGTGGCTGGATCGGAATGTTGAATGGTCTCCTGCAAGTGGGACATGAGAATAAGATCGCGCGCTTGGAACCAGTTGTCGTGGAGAGCGTGATGATAGATATGGGAGAGGATGGCGCGAGTTCTCAGCCTGTCCGTTCCGTCGTTAGCGTAAACGTACTTGCAGAGCTTCTCCATTACTTGCACAGATGTTACGATATCGCTGGCAAGCTCTCCCTGAAGAAATATATCGTGTTTAAACGTGAATAGTTAACAGAGAATTTTAATCATGCCTCTCTTACGTCCTTCTGCTTCAGAACATTCGGGTCGAACTTGTAATAGAGATGCTCGATTTTACGCAGATACACGCGACAGAGTTCAGACATAGACCCTTGCCTTTCCAGATACTCTTGAACCTTGTCTATTATATTGGAAACTTGCTTCTCATCCTTCAACCTGCAAGACAATTCATAAGCAACACCTCCATGGTACTCCGTGAACAATTAAAATCACTTACCTTTCAACGTATTCATTGCTGTGCGGATCGCATTCCTTCAACAGCTTCGTGAACTCCTCGTCCAATCGCTCGACTAAAGTCAAAACGCATCCATGGATCTTGTACGTGGGCGTCTCAAATTCCTCCGAGTCCTCGTTAATAACTTTAGCGATCACCATGTCTTTGGTGGCCGACAGCATGTCAAGCATCTCCGATATACGTTCCAGAATTCTAAGTGAAAAGGATTTACTTGCTAGAGTGAATAACAAACTAGCCGCGTATCTAAAAGCTCTACGTACTTTATCCAATACTCAGGCTTCATCGCATCGGAGACTTTGGGATTGTAATCGAAAATGGAAGACACGATGGAGAACTTAATCTTTACTGCCACGGCTGGCCCGAGATTATGAGCGTCGGCTATGCCCTGCAATTCGTGCAACAGTTCAATCTGTTCTCGCCTGTCCGTGCGCTTTTTACCGCGAGCTGCAATGATCTCGGAAAGCTTCTTCAAAACAGCAGCCACGTTAATTTCAGCATCCTTGGCAAACATCTTCGGTTTCTCAGATGGAATAGCCACTCCACCCTTCACCGTCTCCCATTCACCTTCCCCGTCGTCGTCATCCTTCCTCTTTTTCCTCTCCTTGTCTTTGCGCTCCTTCCGCTGCTCCTTTCGCTTCGCCTTATCCTCGTCTTCTTCTTTGTCAGCTGTCCTACTCAAAAGCGCAAGTTGCCATTAAGATATCAGTGAATACCGGTCCTTTGTCACTTCTCTGCAAACTTACTTTTTGATAAATCGCTCACGGATGTTCTGGTACTGGTCCTCGTCTTCGCTGCTTGTGCTTTCACTGTCCGAGGAGCTGCCCCAGTCGGATTCACTCTCGCTACCGTCGTCACCGTCGGTTACACTTTTCTGAAAAATAATACAGTGTTACTTAAAACTTATATAGGCTTCATGGCGCCTGAAAGTTGATTGTGTGTAATAAACTTTGAAGTTAGATAAGTCTGGGTCACTTGCTTCGGAGCCAGGCTTCTTGAAAGCCACTGCGCTGTCTTCTTCCTTGTCCGATTCCATTAACTCTTCGGCTGAAATTCCAAGTGTTATTTACAATAATATCTACACATATTTTTATGTATATATATTCACCTTTCTCCTCCTCTTCATCGTCATCTTGATCCGGGTTCTCTCTAAATTTAGCTATATCCTCTTCGAAGTCCTTATTGTATTTACGAAGCTTCTGACGCAAAGAGGTCAACGACTTCGAATTATTCTTCGACATGTTCTTGCGCCCGTCACGATCTTCCCACACTTCCACAATAAAGTCCTCCATTTCCACCAGGCATCTGACATAAAACCGTGGCGTCTGACCGCTCTCTTCTTTCGTGATTACAGGCAACGCTTTCTGATAAGCCCGCATCAAGTCCTCGAAACCTGTGAATATAAATAATCCCCAATAAGAAACGTCTCGCTTCATCTCAGTTCCGAAGCAAAACAGCGCAATTACTCACTGGTGAGCATGCTGCTCATGTCTTTGATCTTTTTATAATTTCTTATAAGTTTGATGAGATTAGCAATCTCTTCGTATCTCTTCTCCTTCGTCGAGCGTACGACTCGCTTTGTTTCTTCCTCTTCATCGCTAAACTGTAAAGGAAAATATGTTTCATTCGTATATTATTTAATTACAAAACTTTGGGGAACGGAAACCAATGTGTAACACCGTAATATTCTTTCGCTCCGGCTTACAGTGAAAGCTGTGGTCGGTGGCCTCTGAATCTGCTCCTCCTCCGGTGCGCTATCGGACTCGGAGTCCGAACCGGTCGCGAAGAAACGACTCATGCTGCGGCAGGTACTGGAACGGAGAAATGGAGTAATTGTTAGTTGAAAGTATTCTCTTGGTGTAGGTGAGATAAAATATGCCGATGTTACAGTGGTGCTATATATATATAATTACGAGGAAAATCATGTATATGCGACGGGTTGCATTATGGGACTTAAACACATGGCAAGGTGGCGTAATCGGAAACGCTTAATAGAGACCATAAGCAAACGAAGTACTAGGAAATGAAGATTACTTTAAAGATACAAGTTTCACTTACTTTATAAAACGCACAGGTCACGAAACTATTCGTTTTTACTCCCTTCGAAGGGCACACCACCTGAGGTTATAATGACAACGACATTAAAGGCAGTTTCGATGTTGAATTTAGTGCGCGATGTGATGTGTGTTCTAAAAATGATGAAAACGATCGGGTCTTCTAAACCCGCCTTGAGTTTCAAGAATTTAGGGCTTGTAGCAAATAGATAAACAAGTTTATTGCTAGAAACTGTTGCGTAATAAGGTAAAAGACCCAATACGTGGACACGTCCCAGTAGCTGGACACTGGTGCAAAAGAACTATTTTATTCAATTATTCAAATATTTAGTAAAATATATATATTTTACTTTACTTTACTTTAAGTGGTAGGGTTTCTAGAATTTTATAATATTAATAATTTGTATGTCTATGTAAGTATTAGAAGTTTAATAACTTTCTGGTGAAAAGTAGACTGTTTTAAGTCTTAGAGTATATAAACATGTAGACGGCGTTAGAAAGAGAAAGATTTACGAAAGGGACACCCTCTCTCTTTTTAACATAAAAAAAACGCTGGCGTTAGAAAGAGAGGGGGTGTCCCTCTCGTATATCTTTCTCTTTCTATCGCCGTCTACATTTTCGCCTATTGCATGCTACCTCCATGTTTATATACTTTAAGTTTTAACCCAGATAGCACACTTCGTCTTACAATCAGAGACGTCTTGTTTGTGTCCATTTTAGGTCTGAACATCTTGATTTGTAACAAGACGTCTTTAAGACGTTTTTACGACGCCTTTTGGACGTCTTTAAGACTTTCCCAGACGTTGTGCTATCTGGGAAGTAGGACGAATTCCACTTCCCCCAGATAGCACAACGTCTAGTAAAGTCTTACAGACGTCCAAAAGGCGTCTTAAAGACGTCTTGTTACAAATCAAGACTTTCAGACCTAAAATGGACATAAACTAGACGTCTCTAATGTACTATCTGGGTTATTATACCTCCTCTTTGCCATATACTCATCCATCATTCTTAAAAAATGGATGAGTATGGTGAGTAAATGGAAGGAGAGAGAATAACTAGTGAAAAGAGAGAGAGAATAACTATTGGAAGGAGAGGAAGAATAGAAAGTCAGACTTAAAGTTCGTTGAACAGTATAAGATTAGCTCTTAAAACGCCTTCTTTTCTAAAAAATTGTACAATAGAGAATAAAAAACCTTAAGACATAATTATAGAGCACTAAAAAGGTGAGTATTCCTATCCGCCATTTTGGCTCCTCTGGAGAGAGAAGATTATTGAGTACCCGCCTTTTTGAGTATTGTCAAATTCTCTTTATAAACCAAATATAAACTTAAATGTAATAAAATACTCTAATAATGTGTCGTGCTAACATGTATCAGTATCAGTAATGTGTATTTTATTTATAAAGTGAATCTGACAATACATAAAAAGGCGGGTACTCAATAATTTTCTCTCTCCAGAGGACCCAAAATGGCGGATAGGAATACTGTTGCGTGGGCCGGCTGGGAATTTTGGTGAATCAAAGGGACTTCTGCGTGGTTCGGCGTCTTTGAAGCCCTGAGGGGCTCTGCTCGGGAACTCGCGAAATTGAATCAACAAAATAACAAAATGGTTGTAAACAATAACTTGAAACTCAATAAAACTTATAGAACCGAACTGAATTACTTTGTTAAACGATTTAAAAGATTTAAATCTGCTAATTAACAACTAGAAACAACGCAATGATATTTTGAATTGAACAAACAGGAAAAGATTGATTTATTTTTATCTGATATGTTACAACGTCGAAAGCTGAATGCGAGGAGAAGAAACAGGCTTCTTCGTATGTTTGTTCCTCTGTTTTTATTAATAAATTGTTTTTGCGAGTGTTAAGGCAGGAGGCGTGGATAAGCGGTGGAGTTCATTCTGAACTAGTTCGATTTTAACTTAGGGCGGTATTCTCAGTCGCTACTTATTCTTAAGCAAATGCTTAAGCATGCGGCATCCTCTACTAACCTACTAGCTAGTAAAGGATGCCGAATGCTTAAGCATTTGCTTAAGAATAAGCAACGACTGAGAATACCGCCCTTAGTTTAAACTTCGCGCTTTAAGAACTTATACTAAACACCGCTAGAGCGAGAATCGCAACAAGGAATACTCACCTCTTTAGTCAAAGAGTAGGTATAATAACCCAGATAGCACAACGTCTGGTAAAGTCTTAAAGACGTACAAAAGGCGTCTTACAGACGTCTTGAAGACGTCTTGTTACAAATCAAGACGTTCAGACCTAAAATAGACATAAACTAGACGTCTCTAAGACGAGGTGTGCTATCTGGGAAGAGGCGTAACTCCGGGCGGAACCTTTGAAGTCCTTACTTGACCTTGGCATTTAAATTGGTTGTATATTTAAGCGGGATATTCAAATCGACTAAATGTACTGTTGCGGGGCCGGCTGGGAATTCTCGAAGTTTAGGGAGTTTCTCTGTGGGTCGTCGTCCGTGGAGTCATGAAGGACTCTGCTCGCGTACGCGTGAATTTAATTGAAAGAAATAACGAGATATTTTGTAATGAACACTTGGAACTGGATAAAATTTGAATAAATAAACACTTGTAGAATTGAATAAACGAATTGGAACTATTTAAGAATGAATGATTAAACGAAGATTAAATTGAACAGGATTGACTTTTATTAGCGCACGTCTGGACTGTTACAGCTTTGGTAATCAATTGCCTGGAGAAGAAACAGGCTTCTTCTTTCGCTCAGGTATTTTGTTTTATTATTATGTTGTTTTTCCGAGTGATAAGGAAGGAGGCGAGGACAAAATCTATATTGTGATAAAATTCATCCTTGACTTTTACTATTTGAACTTCGCGCTTTAAGAGCTTGCGCTCAACGTCGCTAGAGCGAGGATCGCAACTCACAACAGTACCTTACCGCAATTGGCTGATTATTGCCGAAGTTTACCGATCATTGCCGAATGGGCATTTAAATTAGTTGTCTAGTGATTTCCCTAGGTTATTTCCGTCCTTGTCGAGTGACGCCTCTTATTATATCTCCTCTTTGGTTTAGTGCTCTAAAATTACGCAACGAAACTATTCTCGTACTTATTTCCTTCATGCCTAGAAGAATCTGGATACCTTTACGAACGCCTCAACTCCCGGGATCATTAGAACGAATCGCTCCCTTCTGTTGGCACTGTTTAAACGGTTTAAAGGGAGAAGCCTCTTGTTTCAAGGTGTTTCAAGGTTCGTGTATTCTGTTCTCGACGAAATACTCTAGTATTTCAGATTGAGAAACGAAGCAGGAGCCGCACATCGCGTGGTTGAATGTCACTTATCCTCACGGCAGCCTCTTTAATTTATCGTGAAAGCTAGAACGATGGCAACCGACCCGATCCTCGAAGGGCCACTGTCATGGACTTGGGACAATGACATGGACTCGGAGATACCTGACTCGGAGTAAGTGCACAACGATCTACATTCAACAATTCATTTACTAAATACAGTCGAAACTTTCCCGAGCTTCGCCACACTTTTATCGTAAAAAAATACTAAGATTTCATAGATTAAGCATAGTATCTCGAAGTTGGTATACCAAGGTAAAAATCAGTGGAGCGTTGAACATGGTTTGAAAATTGAGACAAATGAATTAACAGAGTTGCGAAGGGTTCCTTACTTTCCAGCTCCTTAAATAAAATATAAATCTCGACTTCGCTTCGTTTTCATTAAAATTCTATTGCACAGAGCATCGTTTGTGAGTTACACTCAGAATAGTGTGTCGCTACAATATAAATACTCTCGAACGAAGATTCAAAATAACGCTCCTTGTACGACGTTTAATTCCGAAAACAATATCAACTTTCCCAATGCCACCGCTCGATGGTCTACGAAAATACCCAGTCGAGTTATTTATCACAAGACTAAACACTTAACTGTTGCAGATTTACAAAGAACAATGCGGAGACAGTGGGGTCTTACAACGCCCTTATCGGTAAAGTATATTCCTCGATCTTTAGTCTTTCCCATTCCAATATAACAACTCATTAAACCGAATACCTTCCAGAATTGTTCCCGGATCCAGCTGCGTTCAACGCGGATGCAGGATACAAGACGCTTAAGAATCCTAAATGCCTGAAGGTAACTCGCACGCAACTCGTAAAACGAAACGGATACTATTTTATTCTAATTTATTTACTTCTCCAGTCTCACGTACTTATGATAAGGCTTCGCATTTCCTGGGGAGAGATTGATCTGGCTGAAATCATTTGCAAAAAGTTGCTGGAAGTACAGCACACTAGGAACGTGAAGACTTACGTAGACAAATTCATGAACGACTTGAATTATGTGCGAAGGATGCTTAAATACGCTGACGCTGCGTACAGATCCAAAGATTATCTTCAGGTTTGTAGTTTTATATGGAAACATGGATATTTAAAGGGTGACTAAACTGTAATTTTGTAGGTAGTGCACTATATGGACTGCTGTTGCCGCATAAGCACCTCTTCCTCCAAGTTCAAATCGATTAAGGCAGAGAGCCTAGCGTTTTTGAAAAGGTACAGAGAGGCGCGGAAAATAATAAGGTAAGTCCCTGATTTATCTTACAAGTTTGTAACGGAAGATTATTTCATAACGCTCGCTTGCAGAGAAATTTTAGAAGCCAATAAACAGAATGCAGATGCTCTCTACGTCCTTGCTATTTGTCTGTATTTGCAAGGCGACATTGACAAAGCGCTTGCGCGTCTTCAAGCGATGCTCGAATTGGCTCCGGAGCATACCAAAGCGTTGGAATTGTACAAGGTAAAGAAGCGATGAGTGAACTATACTTGATTGCAGCAGAAGTTACATGCGTTAAAAAATTGCAGAGAGCGAAGCAGTTGAAGGTGAAGAAAGAGGAGGGGAATATTGCTTACCAGAGGGAACAGTATCGAGAGGCACATAAATTATACACGGAAGCCTTAGCTATAGATCCTCAGAACACAGTGGTGAATGCGAAGCTTCATTTTAACAAAGCAACAGTCGCAGCGAAGGTATAAACTCTTTTTCTGGGCTCGTAGTGTGTGTATCTCTGGTTGCTGATCTCCTTTGATATTTCACAGTTAGGTATGCTAAACGAGTCAGTCGCGGAGTGCACAGAGGCACTGAAGCTGGATAAAGATTATCTGAAAGCCCTTCTGAGGAGGGCGATGTCTTACTCGGAGCTGAGCAACTACGAAGAAGCTGTTCACGATCTGGAGAGAGTCTGCGAGATGGACGCGCATAACAGCCATGGTACGAAAAGGAGAGATATTCTCTTTTCTGTTGTAAAACTTTTCTCTTAAACGCACCGTAGTGACTCGAACATTGATTTACAGAGAACAAACGATTGCTGATGGCAGCCAAATTGGCGTTGAAGAAATCCAAGAGGAAAGATTATTACCAGATTCTTGGGATTAATAAAACCGCGTCGGTCGACGATATTAAGAAGGCTTATAGACAGAAAGCGATGGTGCATCATCCTGGTAAGCTGGATGGCTAATCTTGCTGAGTGGCTTTGATTAGAAAATGCTGATTCTTCTTTCCTGCAGATAAACACCCAAACGCGTCGGAAGGAGAGAAGAAGGAGCAAGAGAGAAAGTTTAAGGAGATCGGTGAAGCGTATGAAATTCTATCCGACCTCAACAAACGATTCTATTACGACAATGAGTACGACATTGATGACGATGACTGTGGCTACCAAGGTTTATAGAATTTGCTCTTTTATTCCGTCGTGTAATTTAGAGATAAAGACTGTGGCAGTTAAACGTGCCAGTTTTAATCTTTACTTTATTTCTTTGTCGAGCTGTTCCGCGTGAAAACGCGTAGGTGAAAAATTTAGTTTCAACGATTGTCTTCAAAGTTACAGCATTTTTCGATAACAAAAACAAAGTGTACTGAATTTTAGAAGCCTGTGTCAAATAGTTTTCGAAATATTTAATGTTAAAGTTTTAAAAATTGGGACAAAATTGAACTGTAATATCTCGGTCATTTTTAAAAATAATGGGCTTTGTCTCGGGCTCATTTTAAAGCTGAAGGAATGCTTTCTTAATTCGTGTATAGAATATTTTGGTTATTGTTAATAAACTTGACAGTAATCGATGTCAAAGTTTTAAATCGCGATTTGATGTTTCCACCCATGGTCCGGTTTGAAAAAAATACTATTCGATTCGTTGAACCTTCAGCTAACAAGTGCGTTTTTAAAACAAGTGGAGAGATTTTGGGAACAGATTTTCAAAACAATCGCCTAGCGTAGGAAAGTATTTTTATACGATGCGATGGAACAAACTTTTGTTCAGTGTTTTCGGTATTCGTGAGGAAAGGAAAAATCACTAAAAACTACTTACTATTGCTAATTTTGTGTATGGTGAGCAGATATTCCTATTATTTTTTTCGAGACTACCGAAAACACTGAACGAAAAGTTTGTTTTGTCGCATCGTATATAAATACTTTCCTACGCTAGGCGATTGTTTTGAAAATGCATGCGTGCGGATTGACCATGGGATCCATGCAGTTCCAAGTGGTACATTATCTTTAAAAATGAACGAGATGTTACAGTTTAAGGGGAGGTTCCGGTCTAGAGCCCAAAAAATAGGTGATATTTAGGAATTAATTCAAGGAAAACTACTATATATAATTTAATAGGACTTTTTGCATTGTATTAAGGATGTTTTAAATTATAGAAATATATTTTTTGTTTTATGATTAATCATTGCAGACGGCACTGGGGAGTCGTTAAAGTCAAGGCGTCAAAAAATTGATCCAAATCTTGACTTTTATCTCGAAAAGTTATCCGATTCTTCTGAAACCTTTTTTATTTCGAAGATTATTCTTCTGGCTAGGGGGGAACTAGAAAAAATTACAAAAATGCCAATTTTCTTAGAAAATAACGATATTTTAAGTTTGAAGTCACTGTACCCTGTATTTTTCGCCCTTTCAACGCCTTTGAAAATTATAAATTTTCAATTTTTTGTAATTTTCTCCGGTTCCCCCCTAGCCAGAAGTATGTTCTTCAAAATAAAAAAAGTTTCAGTCGAAACGGATAATAATTTTTCGAGATACAGGTCCCACCGTTTTGAGAAAACTGTTTCGAGAAAAACGCATTTAAAATTTTACGTAAGCACCTATAAATTCGGGAATTTTACGAATTTCAACAAATCCTTTTAAACACGTATTCCTAAAAGGTTGAACATTCGAAAAATTAAATAAAAAAATCACCTTTTAGACTGGAACCTCCCCTCAAGGGGGTCTTCTAGTGTAAACGCCGTTATATTCTGCGTTTTTGTGGAATTTCTTACAAAAAAACTCGCTAAAGTTATTGAATCCGGGTTTTGCCTACATATGTATCAGCACTTAGAGAGTATTTACAAATTTGTTCAGCATAAAAAAAATATAATTGGCTGCAATGTTTCGCGTTGAAGTGTTCCATGAAAAAAAATGTCTGCGCACGGTGATCATGATTTTGCTGATTGTGCTTATCTGACACAAAAAAAGGAAAAAAGATTCCAAATTAGTATACCACTGGCTATCGCAGGTACCAGAATGATGAAAAAATAGCGACATTTTGAAGATAAGGTTGTGATTTTAGTAGATTTTTTATACTTTTAAACGTATGTAAAATGGAAACAAAAAATAGTTTTACATGACTGTGGTAGAGACGATAGCCACATGTCTATTGAATATGTATGTACAAATTGGGCTTAATTGGTCAAGTCGATTTCAAGATATCATGGTCACCGCTTCCGAAAACATGGTTTCGAGAAAAGCGCGTTTAAAGTTTTACACACAGTAATGCCATATGTATACGCATCTCTTCTACCCGCTATAACTCTGTCATTTTTACGAATTGCAGAAAATCCTTTTACCCACTCATTTTATATAATATATACTTATACAAAATGCAAAAAAAAAATCAATTTTTTGAGCCCACACACTAGAATACCCCCTTAAGTCCAAAGTCCTTCCAAATTTTAAGACTCTAACATTAAATATTTCGAAAACTATTTGACACAGGTCTTTAAAATTCAACATACTTACTTTATTTTTACAAGGTTATCGCCAAATGCTGCAATTTTAAAAAGAATCGGTGAAACTAAATTTTTCACCCACGCGTTTTCACATAGAATAGCTCTTCCATCGGGGATTTCCCTGTTTAAAGTATACTAACAACGTCTGTTCACAGGCTTCAGTCCGAACGTAGTGTTCAAAATGTTCTTCCGCCACCGCAACGAGGATCAATTCCAAAGGAGCTATGCCCCCGGAAGAGGACGCTCCCGCCCGCACCCTTCCTACTTTAACTAAAAGCATTCCACGGGAAACCGAAGCGGACGCGTCTTTATACCTGTTCTACGTATGTATGGACACATTTAGCTATCAGCCCTCCGTTTTACCCCAGGAATAAGCATTCTAAATTTTCGTAGCGCATAAACCCTCTATCCTGGATTCGCAATGAATAATAGAGGATCCTTAAGACATCGTTTCTACATATTTATTTAAACAACTGTAAATATCTCTCATACATGGTATTTTTATAGAGTCCCTCGCGTTAAGTGTGAATGATTAGTCTCTATGGATCACGTCGGTCCTCCAAACCGGACACGTTCTTCGACAAAGCGCAGTCGTGCATCACCTGTATCAACAGGCAGCTACTTACGAAACTTACGTTTAAGTCGTCCCCTCGTTGACTTTCACCAGGCCAGAGATATCCAGCTAAGTACTTAATACAGTCCGTAAAACACTGCAGGCATGCTTCGACTCATGTACATTGCGTTTCGAGCCTCGCGTAAATTTCCGGCTCGTAGTTCCTCGTTGAAACGAACTTGTAGTAAATGTTACGCCGAGCAATAAAAAATACTTGCTGGGAAATGACAGTAGAATATCGAGAATTCATCACCCAGCGTTCTTATTACAAGTTCAATTGAATTGGGGTTCGTTGGAATGAAAGAGCAACTTGTTAAGTATCTTATTTATTCTCCCCTGCGAGGAGCAACATTGTTCGCACACCCTATTCGTCATACAATAAAATGGAAAACTGTTGGTACCACCATCGTTTGTTTAAATATAAAACCGTGTTGCAGAAAGATTCAGTCGTTCGAAATTAATTACTGAATATTGGTAATTTCAAATGACGAACTTCAAACTCCGCTTTCTTAATAACTTCCGTCGTTATCGTAGAATCATATTTCGGTTTTCTTAACAGTATGTACATAAGGCACGCCTACAATGATCGCAGCTCGGAAAACACAAGGACATATAAATTCCGCGGGAATTATGCGCGTTCCCCTGAATTCGATTGAACAGCTCGAACGTAAGGCACGTAATTATATCTGTGTGTATGTATGCAACAGCACCTATATATTCACTGAGATCCTACACTCAGCAAGTATACTCGTATTCCTATCGCCCGACGATTAAACATTTTCAGCGTTCACGAAGCTTCCGACTACATTTATCGAAACAACTGTATTGTAAATATTCAATCGTCGCCTCATCGTTCAACAGTTTTAAGTATCTCAACCGTGTTCTTTAGCGCTAGCTATCGGTATTGAGCATAGAAATATACTGCGTTAGGTCTTTGTAAGTACTTGGACTCTAGCTTTAAGCAACACCTTCACAGAGTGTGAGTAATAAGTTAAGAGAAACTCCTCTTTCAACTATCCACTGTCGGCGTTAACTTCTCAGTTCAGTTTTCCCTTCGTATCTTTCATTTGTAAAACGCCGAGCGTAAAATTAATTTCTGTTAACACTAAGCTTCTCGACGCTATAAAAGACACTTATGATACATAGAATATTCATGATCATAAAATCCTAGGATAAGTACATCCGTTTCAAATAAAACAATTCAATCGAACACGGTGCATCTGGTATAAGTACATATAGAATATAACAGTATGTTTGATAATATATACATATGTACAAACAATCTACCATTAATCCTGAACCGACATTGTGCTATCGTACATCGCCGCTATAAATTAATTATTCGACTCGTTGTAGGAGGCCCTACCCGCCAGCTCCAGCAAGTACCGGTCAGGGTGATCAATCCAGTCGCTGGCGCTCAGTTTAACGATCCTCTGCTTCTCGGCTTCCTTCACTTGCCACTTTTTAATCTCCAACTGCCGCTCCCTGAAACGTTCCCTTGGCATCAGTGTCTTATTAATTCGTGGAAGCATTCTTAAGGGGGTATTCTGGTCTGACGAGGCGTTTTCGTCGCGTTATTTCGGAATTTTTTTACAAAGAACCCATCAATTTTATTATTATTTAGTTTATTGCTACATGTTTATTGATGTTTGAACTATCTTTACAAATTTTGTCAATGGAAAAAATTGTACGCAAAACTTTTAACGCGTTTTTCTCGAAACCATGTTTTTCGAACCGGTGACCATGATATTTCAAGATTGACTGGACCAACTTAGTTCAAGTTTTGCATATATTATCAGCACACACGTGGCTATCGTCCCTACCAGAATTATGATAAAATATTTTGTTTTTAAACGTTCACAGACCTTTAAAGTTGAAAAATTTTGCGAAAATCGAAACTTAATTTTCAAACCGCCGCCATTTGCTTAATTTTCAATATTTTTTTATCATTCTGGTAGGGACGAAAGCCACAGGCATACAGATATAGAATCTCTTTTCATTTTTTGTTATAGATCACTAGAACGAGCCCAATCATGGACACCGTGACACCATGTTTTTTTTTTCACCATTACTTTAAAACAGTCAACTGCGTTTGATTTTAATTCTTTTTCATTGACAAAATTTGTAAAGATAATTCAAACATCAATAAACATGTAGCAATAAACTAAATAATAATAAAATTGATGGGTTCTTTGTAAAAAAATTCCGAAATAACGCGACGAAAACGCCTCGTCAGACCAGAATACCCCCTTAAGGGGAGGTTCTGGTCTAGAGCCCCAAAAAATAGGTGATATTTAGGAATTAATTAAAGGAAAACTACTATATATAATTTAATGGGACTTTTTCCGTTGTATTAAGGATGTCTTAAATTATAGAAATATATTTTTTGTTTTATAATTAATCATTGCAGACAGCCCTGGGGAGTCGTTAAAGTCGAGGCGTCAAAAAATTCATCCAAATCGGTAGGAGCTATCTATATCTCGAAAAGTTATTATCCGATTCGACTGAAACCTTTTTTATTTTGAAGATTATTCATTTGGCTAGGGGGGGGGGGGGCTAAAAAATTACAAAAATTACATTTTTTAGAAAATAACGACACTTCAAGTGTGAAATCACATTTTCCTTACATTTTTCGTCCTTTCATCGCCTTTGAAAATTATAAATTTTCAACTTTTTGCAATTTTTTTAGTTCCCTCCCTAGCCAGAAGTATATTCTTCAAAATAAAAAAAGTTTCAGTCGAATCGGATAATAACTTTTGAAGATACAGCTCCCACCGTTTTGAGAACACTGTTTCGAGAAAAACGCATTTAAAGTTTTACGCGAGTACCGAGTAGCCGGGTGTTACCAAAGCATTTTCCGCTACTCAAATGCCTATAACTTCGGGAATTTTCCGAATTTCAACAAATCCTTTTAAACACGTTTTCCTAAAAGGTCGATCATTCGAAAAATGAAATAAAAAAAATCGACATTTAGACCAGAACCTCCCCGTAAGGAAGCGCGCGTTACCTTAATTTCGTGTCCCCGCAGCCCCACACTTCCACGTTAGAAATGGGGTAGGGTGCGCCTGAAATACTGACCGACTGGAATGATTCGTCTATACTGATGTACGGGGAGCGCGGGTTGCTTCCGAATCGTAGGCCGTGGGGGTAGCCCCTGATGTTGGTATTCAAATACAACACTTTGGGTCCCCGTTCTATGACTCTGTACGACGGGAAGAGCTCGATACCCACCGCGTCCTCGTCGCCCCAGTAGAGATGGCTCTCGCGCCACTCGGCCGCCGAGCACACGCAATACGTAGGCGGCATAGAGTCCTTGTCCGGACTGACGGCCCTTATGAACAACAAAGTAGGACCTCTGTATCCCAATACATGATGAAGAAAGCGGTTGGCACCTGTCCCGTGGTCGGAACTGTTGTACAGCATCGTCCAGTGCCTGGGACACACGCTGCCCAGTCTTTTCGCTATCAGAGCGTGAGGAACATCTTTCGGTGAATCGTCTGCCTGGAGATAGATTTATTCGCTCTGTTGTTTAATAATTTAAGAACGATCGCGTAGGAAGATTTGTAGTTAAATTGTACCTGAAGGTAGCATTCAGGCAGCGTGCTAGATAGCAGCCACACGTAGCTCACGGGTAGCAGGACCCGGGGGAAGTCTAAGGACACTGGTTGCTCCAGTATCGGCGTCGGTATCTCCAAATGCGGCTGAGGCTGTTCTTTTGAGAGTAGAACTTTGCCGCTTCGATAGGCAGTCGTCAGAACGTGGACCACGTAGTGGTGGGGTCCTTGTATTATGCGCGAGCAGTGCTGCCAGATCCAGTTGCTCACGTAACTCACGGATAGAGTGTATTTGCCGTGGAACTGTAATATGTAGTTTGTAGTATGCAAGCGGGTGGGCATGGGCATGTTTTAGTGTGAATGTACTGACGCACGAGACGATGACTGAGTTGATTATTTGCTCCGCGTATATACATGCGGGCGTTCCGCTGCTGTCCATGGCGATCTTGTAAGAAATGTGTAATAGACCTTTCAACCCTTCGGGGCTCACGCTCCCGTCTCCGTTTATGTTCGAATACATTTTAACGTAGTTTTCTAATACAGTTTGATCGTTCATAATGGCGAGGAACTTTTCGGCTTGTTGCTTGAAAGCATTGGCACTCATGTGCGAGGTACTAGCGTTGGCAGCGTGGTGCAGGTAGTTGAACAAACCTTCGCCTAACTCTGGATAATTAGGGAAAAGGTACCGTTGAAATACAGACTTCGTAATGCCAGTTATACGCTCCTCGTCGTGAGTCAGATGAGACAGAGTCTGTAAAACACACATGATACCACCGATACATAGGGTGTTCCTCGAGCGGCAGCGCTGATCGAGAATCAACGACTCGGTGTGAAAGACTGAGGGTGTCTGGTCTCGAGTCACTTTCGAGGAATCGTTAAATTCGATGCGAGCGCTGATCGGTACGAGGCACCCTGTATACATGCGTACAGTAAGATTAATATCAAGCCGCGTTAGAAGCTAAATATGTCTGTCTTATTCAGGGATTGAAGCGGCTTTGAAGATAACTGTTTCAAACTGTATATTGGCTCTGAGTGAAACAGTTATGAGGAACCGATGTTCTGAATTAGGGCTGGGAGTATTTGAATTATTTAATATTTGAATACTACTCGAATATTTTAGTATTCGAATAGTGTGGTGTGAATTATAAATCATGTTATTAGGTTACAAGATTTTACCCGGACAAACTAACGAAGTCACAACTGAAACTAAATAAAAGCTTGTCAAAAAATGAACCTAAAGAACTTGATTTATAATTCACACTATACTATTCGAATACATCAGTATTAGAATACTTAAATATTCAAATACTATTTAAATATTCGAATACTGAAATATTCAAATACTATTCAAATATTTAAGAATTCGAATATTTAAATATTCAAATACTATTCAAATATTTAAGTATTCGAGTAATATTCGAATACTTAAATATTCGAATACTGAAATATTAAAATACTATTCAAATATTTAAATATTCGAATATTGAAATATTTTAGGAGTATTCGAATACTATTCAAATACTTTCAATATTCGAATACTGAAATATTCGAGTAATATTCGAATACTTAAATATTCAAATACACTTCAAACATTTAAATATTCAAATATTGAAATATTTGAGTAGTATTCGAATATTTAAATATTCAAATACTATTCAAATATTTAAGAATTCGAATATTTAAATATTCAAATACTATTCAAATATTTAAGTATTCGAATATTTAAATATTCAAATACTATTCAAATATTTAAGTATTCGAGTAATATTCGAATACTTAAATATTCGAATACTGAAATATTCGAGTAATATTCGAATACTTAAATATTCAAATACACTTCAAACATTTAAATATTCAAATATTTGAATATTTAAGTATTCAAATACTATTCAAATATTGAAATATTTGAGTAGTATTTGAATACTTAAATATTCAAATATTGAAATATTTGAGTAGTATTTGAATACTTAAATATTCAAATATTGAAATATTTGAGTAGTATTTGAATACTTAAATATTTAAATATGCGAATACTGAAATATTAAAATACTATTCAAATATTTAAATATTCGAATACTGAAATATTCGAATGATATTCGAATACTTAAATATTCAAATACAATTCATATATTTAAATATTTGAATATTGAAATATTTGAGTAGTATTCGAATAGTATTTAAATACTTTAAATATTCGAATACTGAAATATTCTAATACTATTTAAATACTTTAAATATTCGAATACTGAAATATTCTAATACTATTCGAATACTGAAATATTCGAGTAGTATTCGAATACTGAAATATTCGAGTAGTATTCAAATAGTATTCGAATACTTGGATATTCGAATTATATTCGCCAAATAATTGAATAACCGAAGTATTCGAATATTCGAATACCAAAAAATTCGACAAATAGTCCCAGCCCTATTTTGAATAACTGTTATAACCAACCGACCTTTCTAACTACATCAATTTCGGTTCTACAGAACCGATATTATATCAGTACCATAACGGTTATACATCAGTTTTATACGAGTAATATATGTACCCATTACACATCACACGTTTCGAAATACATATTTACGAACAATGTCACATTTTTTGAACGGAAAATCTATCTTTTTACTTAAATATTCTTTTTGTCACTGAGCCTCTCTATCTGGAGTCTCTTTTTTCAAAACTTCATTCGATACAGAAAGAACCAAACTGAAAGGCTGCATCTGTAAATTAAGTATTGAAAAGGGAGACACCAGATAAAGAGGCTTAGCAACAAAGGATCACATAAACAAACACAAAAATCGATTCTTTGGATCTGCAGATTTGAGACCAATAAGCCAGAGTTACTTACATTTCGAATTTAATACAAAAAGAATTATATTTCACAACAATTAAAATTTTCATCTACAACACCCTGTCTTCTATTAAAAAAAAAATAGTTAATAATCTTCATAATTAATATTAAATTAGCAGTAAGTTTGTACATATTACAAAACTTATTCCCATTAGTGTTAAATTAATACTACTCATAGTGCCCCAGTCCATACCAAGAGTTCACTATCTAACCGATATACAACCGTTATGGAACCGGAACTAAAACTGATATAAGCCAGAACCACTTTCACTCTTAACTGTCTCAAGCTTATCCCAATTCTTACATCTATTTCAAGAACCCAACCCAATATCACAACTGTTCTCAACCCCCGGCCCAATCGCGTAAAACAGTTACGCTCCGTCCTCTCATTATCAAAGCATCTGCGAACAGTTACAGGCTCCTTGGAGCATCCAACTCGCTTCTAGCCCATCTTTGCAACGCGATAACGTTATCTATGAGAACGGTTGATCGCAAGGTTAAAAAGCATCGCAGCGTTTGCATAGGCAATGACGTTTCAATGAGCGTCGAGGAGTGAGCCTGGAAATCATTCATTAAGCGCACACGTCAGTTGGAATGTTTAAAAACGCAAGGGTCGCCCGGAACGGTCCAGGGGCGAGGCGACCGTTATCGAACTTCGATGTTCGTGGGAAGCTCAAGCGAATCGCAACACGATAAATCGGCGGTTTATAAGGGAACGTCCTCATACCTTCGCTAGGCTCTCGATCGGAAAGAACTGCATGTGCGAATTACTTTCCAGCTCGGTTCCAGAGGAACTTTTCGAAAGGCTAGCTGCATTGGCCATTTCGCCGGCCTGAGCGACGGTATAAGTCTTCTTGGAGGACGCGTGTCCAGCGCGTGCCACTTGGTTACCCATCTCCGAAGCCCGGCCAGAACGGTTATAATACGAGAGCGATCACTGTCTTATCATCTGGACATACCATTGCCCACGACAACAAACGATGCATGGCTACCATATGAAACTTCGCAGAGGTGATCGCCACGGACCACGCGAAGATAAGTGCCGCGCAGAATTGCTGGGTGGTTTCGACGCCGAGCCGCCAGATCGCGCAGGAAAAGCGGCCCAAACGCGCCAAAATTTAAATTTCTTCGATGAAAAGGAGGTTTAAATATATTCTGGAACTGTTTTCTGCATTTCTTTTAGGTACAATAGGTAAAATTTGTTTGGACGAATTGGGGTTTAAGGAGGTTCGATACCGGAGACAAAATTGTGAGAAATATTTGTAAAGTGGTTTAATCTAATGTTCAAAGTGTAGTTCGCATTGTGTGAAAATTTCAAGTCGATTGTCTGAACCGTTTTTGAGAAAATTGAAATCAAAGTTGCGCTCTTATACACGGGCTGTTATGGGAGAAGGGAAAAAAATTCTATAAAATGTTACACAGAGTCCTTAAAAATAGTGACAAAGTCCGAAAGAATGTTTCAATAGAAAGCTTAAGTATTCGTATGAAATTCCCCGTAAAAAAATCGGTAATGTTGTGTCCGGTTTATTAGATAATTGAATAAATAGACAGCAATGTGCTCGTATTTTGGAAACCGCCTGAAGGAACTGTTTGAAACGTGGCAACGCTGTACGCCGCGTAGTCATCTCTACAATGTATACTTGTACAAAGCATACAGTAAATATTGGTAAAAACACTACCAAGCTGTAAACATCTATTTAGTAATTTGTTGCGAACCGGTACGAATGCACAAAAGGACACTACAAGTGTGAGATAGAAACAGAAAGAAGGATGAACGCAAAGCGACGTTGCCGCATCCCACACAGCACAACGTCTGGCAAAGTCTTAAAGACGTCCAAAAGGTGTCTCAAAGACGTCTTAAAGACGTCTTGTTACAAATCAAGACGTTCAGACGGTCTGAATGTCCTGATTTGTAACAAGACGCCTTTAAGACGCCTTAGAGACGCCTTTTAGACGTCTTTAAGACTTTGCCAGACGTTGTGCTGTGTGGGATTTCACTCGCATATTTTACGCAACTTTTAATGAAAATATTGTGTTTATAGCTATATTAAACATACTTTTTGTTCAATAGAATTTCAAAACAAAATATGTACTAATAATTTTATTAGGAATACGCATGTAAATAACATTTTTGTCTACATAATTTTTTTTTATCTAAGATTGATATAACTGCAGAGCTCCCATGCATAAGCATAGGCTTACCCCTCTCGCCGCCGACCCCGCAAGTGAGGTATCGAACCTCCTTAAATAAAACTCGTGTGGAAAGTAAAATTAACGTTTTAACGCAACAATGATAAAGTATTTTATAAATAAAAAGGTTTAGAAGATATTAGAAATATTGTTCAATTGAACACTAATTTCTAATGCTTCTTCCGTATTATTTTTTTTTATGTAAGTATTGTAAATTATATCGGACTTAAAATTAGAGATCATATTTTTCGTAATATTAAAGTTTTTACGGCAATAGGAGTTATTAGTTTTGTGAATTCTAATTCTCACGGGGACTTCCATTTGGTCTTTGCAGCCCAAATATCGAAATTTCGGCCAAAGCAACCCTGGTCGAAAATCGCCTGCGATTTTCATTAAGGTAGGTTTTCATATACGCGACTGGACGCAACATCGAGAACGTTAAAGTTGATTTTCTCAAAAATGGAGCGCGATATCAAAAAAAGTTACTCTTTCTTTTCAACTCATAACAAACGAATAAGTCGACAAAAAAGAATACAATTTTTTGATATTGCGCTTCATTTTCGAGAAAATCGACTTTGAAATTCTTGACGTTGCGTCCAGTCGCGTACAGGAAAACCTAGCTTAACGAAAATCATGGGCGATTTGGACGTAATTGGAAACTCAAGCTCAAACCACTAACTTCAATTTTTCAGCGCTAGTTGATTTGAAAAAGTCGCCCAAATGGCGAAATTCCGCCCAATCTAACACTACCGCGTTATTCCCACGATTCAGTGCGTTCGGAAATCAAACTTTTCAGTTAGTATGCACCTTAAGCCTTAAGGCAGGATACCACCTTTGACTGCGATTTTGGAGGCGATTTTTCATGATTTTTTTTTGCATACAAAGAATGCGCAGAAACAAAATCGGTTTTAGTCATTTATTAATGTAACGTTAATCTGTAATTACACATTTTTTGAAACTGAAAAAGTAAAAAATAATCTCTTGTAGGTGGCGCCAAAATACATTCCTTTGGAAGAACACCGTTAGGCTGCGTGTCAAATTCTGCTCTGTACGTGGCTCCTAGAAAAAAAACACAGAATGTTCCTATTAACAACAATATTTTTTAATGCTGTACGTAGGGATTTTACGAAATTTCGATTTTTAAGAAAATGACGGTCATTTTAACAAAATGGTCCATTTTTTTAGGGTAAACGAGTTTATAAAATTGTGCACCAAAAAAAAAATAACAACGCTAGAGCAAAAGTCCTACGTACATCATTAGATTATACCACGGGGAAGAATTGTGCAAAGTTTCAAGTCAATCCAATGAAACTTGTAAGAGTAATCTGACACGCCGATTTGAAAAACATCTGTATTTTGGCGCCACCTATAACAGCTAATTTTTAACTTTTTCAATTTCAAAAAATGTGTAATTACAGATTAAAGTTACATTAATAAATGACTAAAACCGATTTTGTTTCTGCGCATTCTTTGTATGTAAAAAAAATTCATGAAAAAACGCCTCCAAAATCGCAGTCGAAGGTGGTATCCTGCCTTAAGCCTTATTCTCATTACATTTCACGCCGTGGCATCTCATTCTAGTACACACTAAACTTCTTTCCCCTGAATCGTACTAACATCAAGCATGCTTACTCCTTTTACAAACTCATGAAACAAATCAATAATTCTCCACCAAAGAAACTTCCAGGAAATTCTAATTACAATTCAACCCCCCATTTCATATCAAACTCGCGTTCGAAAAATCGAACAGCAGAAACGGTGCGCGCGCCCGGCCGCCATGTTCGCGCCCAGTAAGCGCGCGCATCCATCAGCCTCGTTAGCGCGTGCGGCGGCGGGGGGTGGGGAGAGTTCTTTTCCAAAAGCGTGCATCGCCTGTCATCGGGAAAAAATTTTGTCGGTGAGACAGATCCCTTTCGCCGCTCGGCGCCCGTGAAAATACTATCCCCGCGGCCGCGTGTGCCTCCGTTCGCCGAGCGATCTGTGCCGACAAGTCCGTGCCCACCCGTGGCGTATGCAGCCCGTTCGATTCGTACGTATAAGTGCTCCGAGCAACCAGCAAACACAACGGGGCGTGGCCAGACGGGCCTAAACCCTGCGAAACCATCGCCACGCGTGGAAATCGCCGTTAATCATAATAATCGGAGGAAGTAGGTAGCTACGGGGGTAGGTATTCGCAGGAGCAGGGTGCGCGCTTCCAAATAAGGTGCTCTCAAATGATCCAGCCAGCCGGCGCCGCCAGCGCCGCCCCGCGACCGTTCCCCGCACCGCGAATGCAAACGTTAGTGCTCCCGCCGGGCGGGAACGTTGAAATTCCGAAGTGTCGGCTTTCAGAAGTATTCACGTAGCCACGGATGCAGCCTTGCATTCTTATCAGCTGCACGACAGTGTCTGGTGCGCGCGATTCGTGAACGGCTCTCCCCGTGCGATGTAACCTCGCGGTACGATATCCAAGGAAAGGTAGAAACTAATATAGAACAACGCGGAGTAATCGTTTCCCCTCGCGAAGACTGTTAGAGAAAATCAGCTTCGAAAATCTGTCGGGGATGCGCGTGAATCGGCCAAGCGTCTTGGGCAGTGGTTCTCAAACAGAGGGTCTCGCGTCGTGTTTCCGTGGGACATGTTTTGTTAATTGACAGAAGGCTTCTGGTGTCTCGTGTACCATAACATTGCGTAAATCGTTGAAAAATATGAAGATACTCGGTAACTCTCCTTTCGGCACGTGTAATTTAATATTCCACCGCATCGAAGCGCGCGAGTTGAGAACCACTGAGCCCCTCATCTGCGTATACATACGATTTTCCAAGTGGGTTTTTTTTTGCAGAAACTGAGATTCTGATAGGAAGTTTTATTTCGCAGCGGGGCTTTTCTTGTCATGAAAAATCATCCCCTGTTTCTAGAACACTGAATCCAGAGCTGTTTATTTGAAGTAGCGCTGAGTCGTCGTTAAGTGTGCAGGTACCGTGGCAATAATTAAATTTTCAATTATCTAAAAACTGCTCTCACAAATTATTTATCAACACTGTGCAATTCGAATAATTCCTATCCCCGGCGAGCAATTGTTTCCGCGAAACCGACTGTGATACGAACGCGGTCGTAGATTAGATACAGTTAGCGGGAGAGGATAGAGCAGTGAGCGTGAATCTGTCGACGATAGCAGAGCGACGAATCGGGACGTGGAAATTATTCCGTTACTCGGCTTTCTACCAGCGACGAGATTTTTCAATTATTCCTCGCGGGTGCTTTGCAACGGGCGAAGGGGTGGCGAGGTCGCTGGAGGGATGGCAAAGCATTCCACCGAAAGTACCCTGCCATCCGCCTCGATCGCAGTCTTGCTCCACTTGAGTGGGAAAAGTCGAGAAACACCGCGATTTCTAACGTGCTAATGGTACCATGAAGCTTGTTCAATCGAAATCTCGGGCGTATACGATTGACCCGAATTGCGTTCTCCAGCGGTGGTCAAAATCTTCCCCCCCAGCTCTCCCCCTCGACCCCGGCAGCGTGGCCACTGTTTTAGACCAGCGACCGGGCGCGCCGCAGCGTTTGATATTTGGGTAACGAGATTTTTCCGTGGCGTTTTTTCGCGGCACCGTTGCCTGGTAATGGGAATGCAGGAACGGCATGGACGATCGCGGCCGCGTGAATCATCGACATTATTAAAAGCGGCCGCTGGTTTATTTCGGGCTGGATCCGATCTATTTCTCGATTCGCCAAGTATGGCTTATTCCGCGGGATTATACGGCCGATATTCCTGATAATTGGCAGCACTGTGGTGCGCGCGTACGCGTTGGCCAGAGCGGACTCGACGTTCAACGCGTTGAAACTACGTGCGGTGGAAAAAAGCCCGTGGGCAAGCGAAAAAATAATTCCTCGATTCTCGGGTCGCGCTCATTTACGGCGTCGAGGGTGGGGAAGCTATTTATAAAACGGGGATGGTCCACGCGACGCCCACGCCGATGGTGGACACGTAACAATAATTTTATTAAATATAATCATAATAGAGGCCGGCCAGCAGCAAGGTACCGTCCGGCTGCCGTAGGTTAATCCGCGGCCCGCTTATCAATCTTATTTCTCTTCTGTTTCATTCTGGCGCCGGCACGTTCATCCCCCGGGAGCAGCTGCAGACATGTCTTTCCGCGTTGTGCGCAGCAGCAAGTTCCGCCACGTGTACGGAACGCCCTTGAAGCGTGAACAATGCTACGACAATATCAGGGTCTCCAAGTCGTCCTGGGACTCCACCTTCTGCGCTGTGAACCCCAAGTTCCTGGCCATCATCGTCGAGTCCGCCGGCGGTGGCGCCTTCATAGTCTTGCCGCACAACAAAGTAAGAGCCCCATTTTATTCACACACCTCAGAATCAATCATGTTGCTTTGCTAAGCTGCAGAGAGCTTTAGTTCTGATTGTTTGGAATCGTTGTAGGTAGGACGGATACCAGCGGATTACCCCTTAGTCGGCGGCCACAAAGGTCCCGTGTTAGACATTGCATGGTGCCCTCATAACGATAACGTCATAGCCTCCGGGTCCGAAGACTGCGTTGTTAAGGTGTGGCAAATACCCGACGGCGGTATTTCCAGGACGCTGACGGAGTCGGTGGTAGACCTCCAGCTGCATCAGCGCAGGGTCGGGCTCGTGCTATGGCATCCGTCGGCGCTCAACGTCTTGCTCACTGCTGGCTCCGACAATCTCGTCCTGATCTGGAACGTCGGGACTGGAGAAGCTATTGTGCGGATAGACTGCCACCCGGACATGATCTATTCCGCGTGCTGGAACTGGGACGGCTCGCGATTAGTCACTACTTGTAAGGATAAGAAGATTCGGATCTTGGATCCCAGGTCGGGGGAAATTTTGGAAGAAGCCATTGCGCACGAGGGGAGTAAAGCTACTCGGGCGATCTTTCTCAGGTACGTGAGTCTCTGTTGCATAAACGCTTCTGTTTTAATAATTGTACGTGGACTACTGTACTTGGTAATGGTTTATGAGATGCACTATAATTTGTAGAAACATTTTGCAGATGCCATGTGTTTTTTGTTTGATGTTCGCTGAGAGGAATTCTGTGTTTCTTATTCCACAGGTGTGCTTATTGGTTGGCTTTGGTCGCACACGAGTGCCTCTGTTGAAATGTTTCTAGGAATGATGGGGTGAAGGACCCAATTACTGTCACCTTACGGTATTTTACTTAAAATAAGGAATATATAAACGTTTAAGTGAAATAGCTTAAGGTGACAGTAATTGGGTAAAAGAGCCAATTACTGGCAGTTAACCCAATTACTGTCACCTTAAGGTATTTTACTTAAAATAACGAATGAATAAACGTTTAAGTGAAATAGCTTAAGGTGACAGTAATTGGGTAAAGGACCCAATTACTGGCAGCCAACCCAATTACTGTCACCTTACGGTATTTTACTTAAAATAAGGAGTATATAAACGTTTAAGTAAACTAGCTTAAGGTAACAATAATTGGGTAAAAGAGCCAATTACTGGCAGTTAACCCAATTACTGTCACCTTAAGGTATTTTACTTAAAAAAGTGAATGAATAAACGTTTAAATAAAATAGCTTGAGGTGACAGTAATTGGGTAAAGGACCCAATTACTGGCAGCCAACCCAATTACTGTCACCTTAAGGTATTTTACTTAAAATAACGAATAAATAAACGTTTAAGTGAAATAGCTTAAGGTGACAGTAATTGGGTAAAGGACCCAATTACTGGCAGCCGACCCAATTACTGTCACCTTAAGGTATTTTACTTAAAATAAGGAATATATAAACGTTTAAGTAAACTAGCTTGAGGTGACAGTAATTGGGTAAAGGACCCAATTACTGGCAGCCAACCCAATTACTGTCACCTTAAGGTATTTTACTTAAAATAACGAATAAATAAACGTTTAAGTGAAATAGCTTAAAGTGACAGTAATTGGGTAAAGGACCCAATTACTGGCAGCCAACCCAATTACTGTCACCTTAAGGTATTTTAATTAAAATAACGAATATATAAACGTTTAAGTAAAATAGCTTAAGGTAACAGTAATTGGGTAAAGGACCCAATTACTGGCAGTTAACCCAATTACTGTCACCTTAAGCTATTTTACTTAAAATAACGAATGAATAAACGTTTAAGTAAAATAGCTCAAGGTGACAGTAATTAGGTAAAGGACCCAATTACTGGCAGCCGACCCAATTACTGTCACCTTAAGCTATTTTACTTAAACGTTTACATATATGTGTATTTTTAAGTAAAATAGCTTTAGGTGACAGTAATTAGGTAAAGGACCCAATTACTGGCAGCCGACCCAATTACTGTCACCTTAAGCTATTTTAATTAAAATAACGAATATATAAACGTTTAAGTAAAATAGCTGAAGGTGACAGTAATTGGGTCCTTTACCCTATGTACTTTTATTACGCAAAACACTATCTACATATCTTTCACATCGAATAATCATCAAACAATATACATCCGCCTTTTTACACGATAAGTTTACCCAGGATAAGATAGAGCAGCGAAATTAATACTACTTGCAGCGACCACGCTTTTAACGTCGCGAACTTTTTAGCAGACTAGAGTGTCTTAATGTACATGCGATTGAGGAAGCATTCGTAAAAAGTTCTCGTAAAAGATACACTTCTACTCGCACATTAAGGATATTTTTATTTCTTATTATCACTTGGTCTTTCCAATTTGTGTAGCGCGAGATTCGGTATTTTTTAATGGAAAGCTGCAAGATTGAAAATACTACATCAGGAGGATGTCAGCTTAGTAAATGCAAATATCAAGATGTCCACTGTGTGATATCTACATAAAGATTGCAGTAAGTATTGTATCTCAAGTTACTACTCTTTAAAGTATAACAATTTCTACACGTTGAATGAATATGTGTATAGGCTCGAGTAGCGGTAAAGTAGCTGCACTAAATAATATAATTAGCATCTCTCTCGGAGGACAAACCCAAGGTGTGTGTCCCACGAAATTTATTGTCCAGCTGTGTAGGCTGATGTTTGTTTAGACAGAACTTGCGATAAAGAGCAGCAAAAGTTTTTCTCGATCGTCGTTGAGTTCCCGAAATGTTGTAACAAGGTGGATGTTATTCAGTTTTGATGATTAGCTGGAGAAAATTGAAGGATTATACAGTGTTTAGGGATAAGTTATTTGTAGGAAGTTTGTATTTGTATATAGGAATATGTGTTTGAGAAAGCGTTGGTGCCCGACAGAGTCTCTGTATCCAACAAGGTTCCGTTTACTGTGCTTGCAGGGGAGGCTTGATCTTTACCACAGGTTTCAGTAAAATGTCTGAGAGGCAGTACTCGCTGCGCGCCCCCGACATGCTGGGTGAGCCCATCGTCATGGTGGAGCTGGACACGAGCAACGGAGTGATGTTCCCCCTGTACGATCCCGACACGAATCTAGTGTACTTGTGCGGCAAGGGTGACTCCGTGATCCGATACTTCGAGATCACCCCGGAGCCCCCCTTCGTCCACTATATCAATACGTTTCAAACTCCCGACCCCCAGCGGGGAATAGGAATGATGCCAAAACGAGGCTGTGATGTTAATCTCTGTGAAATATCTAGATTCTACCGGCTCAACAACTCGGGCTTCTGCCAGGTTATTTCGATGACAGTACCCAGAAAGGTACATCCGACTAAAGCTTCCTATAAAACCAGCCTCTACGCGATATAGTATCAAAACGGTGATTATTAATTTCCAGTCTGAGCTCTTCCAAGAAGATTTGTATCCGGACACTCCCGGCGACACAGCCGCGATCTCCGCGGAGGAGTGGGAGAATAAAAACGACGCGGACCCGGTGCTGATATCTCTGCGGGATGGTTATCAGCCATCGGTGGCCAAGAACGAGCTGAAAGTCCATAAGAAATCGAATATCCTGAGCAAAGGGGCGAAGGTCGCTTCCAATTCTTCGCAGAACGCTAATCAAGCTTCCGCGGTCATTACCGTAGGTCCACTGCGAATAGACTCCTCAGTTTCTTGTTTAAAAGGAGGGCTATTAAACAGCGTAATCTTGCAGGAGGACCTGCTGAAGGAGTTCACCGAGGAGATAAGAAAGCTGAAGGCGGTGATCGTGAAGCACGAGGGAAGGATACGGGTGCTGGAGTCCGCCGTTGCTCTGCAGATGAAGGAGGAGGAGAGGAAAGAGAAATCGTCCTCGCCGGCTGACAGGGAGGTGCTCGCGTCCGACGAGGTGTAATCCTTGGGATTTATATTTTCTAGCTCACGACCGCGATGGGGGGGGGGGGGAAAGGGAGAAAAAGAAGAAAGAATAACATGACAGAGAAAAAACGGCTAATTGTGTAATAAAAAAAGGAAAAAAGAAAAGAAAACACGATCATATATTTTGATATAACAAAAGATTTGTGTAAATAGTAGGTTTTAGCTACGTTGTGTGTCTTGATTCTTTGCAATGATTCTTTGCTATTTATTGTACATCCATTTCATCATACATCCTCTGCATTTGTACTATGTTTACATTTCTTTTACTTTATTAGATCGTAACGCTGACACACCATCTGTTTAACTTAGCATTAAGGGTACCATTCGGACGTTGCGCTGTTGTCTTAGCACTCGAGAAAGCTCATTATGTATATTCAGACTCCCTAAGGATAATCGACGAACGAGTGCCTACATTTGTACAGATACTTCGCTGTAAAATAACGAAAGATTATTTTATCCCATGTGAATACCCGCGAAACCTCTGTCCGACCGGGGCGCGTAAGAGACTTATGCAGCGCGGACTTGCTAAATACCGATCGCTATTTTACAAAACGCTGTGCAAGTAACAAAACTACGAGATACCAAGTATTTTTGACTAATCTGTTTTTTCGACGTTGCGAGAAGGGAACCATTTGTTTTGTACAAAAAAAAATATGTGAATATAAAATAATACAACCGATCCACGCTTGAGCACGCTTCACCCACAGAAATCCCACTGAATCCTGCAAATTTCTTCGATCTACGTCGACAAAAATTCAAATTCCGTTCCAGAAACCGCGTCTCTGTTTTACCGACCGTCCGACATTACCGACCCTCGGTAGTGCAGAGACCTGCCGACAGGTGGGGCGGCGATAGCCGAGTTTACAACTTATTAAGTGAGGCCCGATCGTTCACTTCAGTCTGTTCGCTCGCGCGAGTCGGTGAAATGTGTGCCGGTGTTCCCGTCGAATATGTGCATCGTTAATCTTTAGTTTCGCAAGTTGACCGCCTTGTTCTCCAGTTAAATCGAAGACCGTGGACTACCTGCCGATTCGTCTTGCAGTAAGTGCTCGTTTGTTTCGCGTGGACCTTCGACTGTCCGCTGGACAAGTAACGTTCCATGGGAGACGTCATTTATCCTTGAGCCAAACAATCCTCCCATTAGCCACTTAACAGTCTTAACACCTCCCTCATTAACGCCCCAGCGAGCTCTCGAACGTCTGCGCTCCTTAACGTCTCTATAACCTACGTCGATTCCTCTACTCGAGTAATTGCCGCGTCAGGGAAGGTTGGTCTTCCATGGGACGATTATTTAGATACTCGAAGGGCCCCGTTCAGAGATTAGTTAGGGTTCGATAGTTTCCATACCAGAGAACCGCCAGGTATATCTGTGTCGCATAATGAGAACGCGTCCAATACAACTGACATTTGAAGGCATTTGGCACGGGATTCGCGGGGTGCTATTTTAAAACTCAGCCTTGCGACATCGTTCTCCGCTTTGTATTATCAAAGTGTATTCATATCGCGAAGGTGTCGGGCTTGAGACCGTAGGGGAAAGGTTTATGACACTGTTGGGGGAACTCGCGAACCGGTCGATTCCCTGCGATTCAAATTTTCGTAATTCGACCGGTGCCTCGCGATGCGTCGATGCATCGAAACTCGAGAAGCAACCAGGAGGGAAACGAGAAATACTGGAACCGACTGGTTATTACCCGAGCCTCCACTTACGTAATCCCACGTGCTTCTGGGGACTGTCAAGGTCCCGCGGTGTCAAGCAGTTTTCGACACTTTGACGGCATGGCGTCATGGCGTCAATCTTACGTTCGAGTTTATTTAAAATAAAGAATTTTAACGGTAGAGATGCTGCTTTGGGAATGGTTATTTATAGGATAGAACGTTTCTTTTCGTGGAAATGCAAGTTGCTTTTCGTGGAAAGGGACTGAGATTTAAAACTTCATAGTTTGATGGGGACGTTGAAGGGGGGAATTAATTGTATCGTCTCTGAAATTCGAGGGGTGGCCATCTTAGGTGGTTCACCTCTGACACGATAGCGCGCGCGCGCACGTAAACGTGAGGTGAGCTTAAGGCTTCGTTCACATTAGTCAAGCTTCTTAAAGCTTCTGTTCAATGGTGAAAGTTGGCTCGAAGTGAATTCCAAGTTCACTCGAAGCAAGTACTTTCTTTGATAATTCTTTACGATCAAATTGGACCATACTACTCGGGAATTCGAGCGACTGGAAGTCAAAATAACTTGACCAATGTGAACGAGGCTTAAGGGTGTATCTTTCGCGCCATTGCATCGAGTTATTACCGCTTCCGTTTCCGATTGCAACAAAGAAAAGTAATCAGAACTACCGTGTCGCCGTGCAACTTTCAGATTCTGATTAACGTAGAAACTACGGAAAAGCTCGCCCATCGAGTGCGCATGTTTGATCTTTGAAGCGTGGATCGTGCGACCCGACGTTGAAAAACGGTAATCCAGCTAGTAAACAGTAATCTTATGATCCGATCGCAGGTTTGACATTGGAATTTCAGTTGGCCAGACATCGATATCGTTAGATTCGGTTATCGCTTTACGTCAACACGTACGTTATCAAACAACGATCTCGTAAATCTGTAACTACGTAAGCCGATAAGAATTCGACGGCGCGATCGCGGTAGCTTAATCGCCCGGCCACTTACGTCTGCATTACTCATAAGCAGGAAATTTTAAGCACTTCCTCGTGAACACATCTGCGTTCATAGTACTCTGCCCCGCAGTTTTATCGCCGCATCGTTGCGTCACACCGTATTTAAATGTTTTATCATGAACCGTTTGACACATCGGAATGCCACGTGACACGCGGTGCTTCGGGACACCAAAATGGCGTGTCACGTGCGGTCAGCTGCCGAAGAGGATCCTACGTGCACCTGCATCTCAGAACCGTTGCCAATTCGATCGGCTTTTAAGCGTGGAGCCAACGAACTGTTCGAATTTTACGTTCTCTTGTATCGAAGCGTGCGCAACTAAGTACCCATAATTATAGAAATAAGTGCTCTCGTACCTGCGAGGTGAGCCTCATGAGTGTCCACTCCGTGTAACTTTGAAAGTATGAGAATTTATTTATTCCAAATACTTCGATAATTATTGGGTTTGGGAGAAATAAAGTTTAATACTTTTTTATGGGAAATTTAATGCTCTTTTAAACTTTGGTAGAAAACGGTATGGATTGTTTTTGAAAAATTCAAGGTCACCTTGGTATCTTGTAAATAAATAGGTTATTTTAAAACCGCCGCTTCGGTGTTGTGTGTTCCCTTCGATATCGTGCAATTTTTATGTGAAACACTTTCTCGGAGAACGCGTATTTTAGAAGTTATTGCGGAGTGGACACTAGGGTGGCTTTTATTTTCGAGTTTTGAATTTTCTTCGGGGCACCCTCTAGGATAGTTCCAAATAATTAGAAAAAAATTGTGTGGAGTTTGAGCCCGATCGGATAAGAGAAAAGATGACCCTGGGCCCTTGAACATTTAAATGATTATTTAACAGCTCAAAATGTCGATTTTATATAATATCCTCCAAGTTATTGATTACATAAAAAAATATGTCAAACAAAAGTTGTAGATCCGGACAAATAGCATATTTTATGTTCTATTACTTTTTCTCGTGCGACAAACGGTTTTCGAAAAAAGTCCGATAACCTGAAAAAAACGTTTCCCCTCAAATTTTGAGAGTTTACATGCTTCTTGAACACTTTTTATTTATGAAGACTAACGAGAAAAATGGAATTTTTATTTTCGAGGACTATATTTTAAACATTTAGGGGAGGCATATACCGAGATATACCAAAAAGACAAAAAAATTTTTCCTCATTTTCAGTGTTTGATATGTCACGAATGTTTCCTGAAAATTTGAGACCGAAATCCGCAAAAATGTCGAAGAATCTAGACATCTAACATTTAAATTTTCAAGATTTGAGAAATTTTTTTTTTTTCAGTTTTTCGAACTTTTTCCGAAAACCGTTTGTCGCACGGAAAAATGTAATAGAACATAAAATATGCTATTTGTCCGGATGTACAACTTTTGTTTGACATATTTTTTTATATAATCAATAACTTGGAGGATATTATATAAAATCGACTTCTTCAGCTGTTAAATTATTATTTAAATGTTCAAGGGCCCCTAGGCCCCTTTTCCCGTTATCCGATCAGGTTCAAACCAGAAATGACCAAAAAATTATTTGAAATAAAAATTTCGTACATAAATTTTTATTTTAAATAATTTTTTGCCCATCTCTGGTTCAAACTTTACACAGATTTTTTTTAATTATTTGGAACTAGGGTAAAGGGCCCAATTACTGGCAGCCAACCCAATTACTGTCACCTTAAGCTATTTTACTTAAACGTTTATTTATTCGTTATTTTAAGTAAAATAGCTTAAGGTGACAGTAATTGGGTTGGCTGCCAGTAATTGGGTCCTTTATCCTATCTCGAAGGGTGCCCCGAAGAAAATCTTGAAATTTTTTTACCAAAAGTAAATAAAACCCACCCTAGTGAACACGTTACGTGACTCGCCCAGTACACCTCTATAACAGACACCGGGTCATTCTTGACCCCGGTGCTCAGTTCATCCTCCCACTGGGAACACTAAGTCTCCCTTGACCCAAGCCATGTTTCCATTGCTCCATGACTCAACTATTCCTGGAAACGCACAAAGACGATATTGCTAATCTCTTTCTTGTCTCCTCCGTCGAACGCGCAGCAAAAAATAAAACCTTGGGAGGACTGAGAAGGGAACGTTGATTCCCCCTCCCATTCCTGTTCCTCAGACGAAACCCTTTGGGTGTGTCGTTTCCTGGCTGCACCTGTTGATACGTTGCCAAATATCTCGGTGACTCACGAAGTAGATCAAGCGCGCGATCGATCGGTCAGAAACTGTTACGCCAGGCGTGAATCGATTATCCTTATCTTATCTGGGCACGTGAAATTCTCACAATTGTAATGGTAGCTTCTCTATCGCTTCGTGACCGAATTTTTTCCTTTAAACGCCGAGTGAAATCACGTTCGTGCCACTGGCGTCTTGCACAACGAGGCCATTCTCTGACAGGCCGATTAATACGTTAATATTAACGCCAGCGCGTTCATCTTCGTTTCAGATCTTTCCCGGAGGATTCACGTTGAAATGGCATCGCTGAGGCTGCTGGTGGGAGGGGCGAGTGCCATCGGCGCCACTGCCCTAACCTCCTACTTAATTATGTCCGACAATACCGTAAGTACGTCAGTGGAAACGGACCTTTATGTCACTTTTGGCGGGAACTAGAGGTGTTCGATTCACCTCAAAGAATCGATTCATGAATCGATTCAAAATCGGATTATAAGAATCGATTCAAAATCGGATTATAAGAATCGATTCAAAATCGGATTATAAGAATCGATTCAAAATGGGATTATAAGAATCGATTCAAAATCGGATTATAAGAATCGATCCTTCTAAAAAATCGGAACCAAAGAATCGATTCTTCCAGAATCGAGATGAAAAGAATCGCCATAAAAGTTTTTTCCAAAATTACTATATATAAATGTCGATTTTGAATAATTTTGAAAAAATCGATATAAAAATTACTTTTACAAGGAACAATTTGGAATAGTTGTTGAAGGGCATTGTATTGAATAGAAGAAATATTTTGCTATTCATTTTAAATATTTTATTCATCATGTATTTGCCATTCTTTCATCGATAAGGAATTTAAAAACAATAATTGCAGTAAATATTCAGGTGATAAACTATTTCTGTGATCAGTTAAAATATTTCCAGCTTTGGAAAATACGCGTTCTGATGGCACAGATGTTTCCATGATTGGTAGATATTTTTTCGCAATGATATTTAATGTAGGATAAATCCTTTCGTACTGTAACCAATATTCAGAACATAAGAATCGTATATAAATTTGGCGCGAATCCTGTATAAATTTTGTGGGAATCGCGTGTTAATGGCGGGAAACGTATAATACCAGGAAAACCTACGCATCAAGCAGTTTGATTGGTCCTTTCCCTAGTGGCAATTAATTCCGCCAGAGGGCAAAAAATCGGTTGTCGATTCATACGCAGTGGTGGGTCCGTATTTTACCTAACGTAGAAAAGTGAATTTTCTACACGTAGAATTAGACGTACTAAATAGCTTAATTTTAATACGTCATGTATTTTATGTATAAAATCATATTGTTTGAAAAAAAACCGTCTGTGGAACGCCATAACCTGCATGGACACATCGTAAATCCTTAAATACAGAACTGCAACAACACACTTATCGTTGGATGATGAATTTTTCCAACTATCTAAAAGTAGAACTGTATCTTTGGATTCCACACTGATTATTGATTTTTGTAATCTTGAAATTTTGTTGCACACCAAAGATATGAAATTTACTAAAAAATTTCAAATTATTTATAATTTTTACAATTACAATCCAATCTTTCTTTTTAAAGGAATTTAAAATATTGTGCAGGAAAATTCAATGTAATAGGTAGAGGTTAATAGTTTGTATTTGAATTTTTTACATCGAATACATTTTCTACATTTTATACAATTATGTACATTGTTTACGCGTGTCACGTAGTAAATTCGATGTAACGTAGTAAACCCACCACTGGTCCTTTCACTAATGGCAATTAATTCCGCCAGAGGGCAAAAAATCGGTTGTCGATTCACACGTCAAACAATCGATTCTGGGGAAAATCGGATACCAAAGAATCGATTAAAAAAATCGATTTTCCGAAGAATCGAACACCCCTAACGGGAACCCCCGCGCGGCAAATATGAAATTGCCTTTTCCCAAGTTCGAAATGAAAAGGTACTTGAAATTCTTTGGATCCCGTGGCTGTTGATTTATTATTAAGAGGATCTAGGAATCGAAAAGGCACTCGAAAGAACCGCGGTTGATTGATTAGAGAAAACCGTACTGTCGACATTTTCTTAGATCTAACGAGATCCGTCTCTGGACCGTCTGTTGCGAGACGAGAAGCTATTAGTGAACGTAATCTGTGCCGTCAGTCAAGGTTGTACGGTGTTTCGTGATCAGCCAGCAGTCGCGTGGTTACCAAAATTTCACGGCTGGGAAGGTCTGTGCCAGGCCAGGCCAGGCTATCAGGGATGCTCGACTATTTCCAACGCGGTACTATTGTTTTCAAGCCATAGCCTACATAGATATACATAGACTCGCCGCATTTCGCTATTACCTATCTTAATAAAATATGTACAATGTTGCTTATTAATAAAATATAATCGAACAACAAACTTTTGATCAATAAAAGAAATGCTTGGAATTCAGAAATAATATAAAAGTATCAATCTCCAATCAAAATCAATTAACTGCCCAAGGTTAATCCCAACACTTCGACAAAACAACCCAAACAAAAATGGGAATCACCTTGGGTGGCCAGTTGATTTAGTTCCAACAGTAGCCGACCGATGCCTATTGTTCAAGGATGGCACTTATTAGTAACACGTTCGCCGCGATAATTCTATTGCGACTCGCCGCACATCAGACAAATAAATCGTTCTCAATCTACGATAATGAATAGGCAGAGATTACTCTATTACAGCGGGTCACCCGCTCTCTTGTACTTTAACTTCTATGAATCATGCGATTCGTTGACCTACCACTTTCGATGCTCGATTAACCACGACGGAAAGAAGCGAGAGTAGCCTGCATCGAGTCGCTCTAAAAATAGCAGCCTCGCTTGATCTAACATCATTAAACTTGTTACAGGTGTACGCGGACATACCAAAATCGAAGCCGGCGAAGAGGCCTCTGCCTACGCGGGAGGAACAAATGAAGACGCTGAAGAGTCAGCAGCAGTACGACGTTCTCATAATTGGTGGCGGTGCGACGGGTGCTGGTTGCGCGTTGGACGCCTGCACACGGGGTATTTCATCCTCCGCTAGTTTGAAAGAGGAGATATTTCAAGCATCGACGGAGTTTAAAAAGAACACTCGACTCTCTGCTTCAAGGTTTAAAGACAGCTTTAATCGAGGCGGACGACTTCGCCTCTGGGACGTCCTCGAGAAGCACGAAGCTCATCCATGGAGGCGTCCGTTACTTACAGAAGGCTATAATGCAGGTGGACGTAGAGCAGTACAAGATGGTGAAGGAGGCACTGCACGAGCGAGCATCGATGTTGAACAGCGCGCCTCACTTGGCGCATCCTCTGCCCATCATGCTGCCGGTTTACACGTAAGTGAATCTTTCCCACCGTCTATATTCTGAAATTAACCGCAGGAATCCTTAACAGGTGGTGGCAAATTCCTTATTACTGGTTCGGCATAAAGATGTACGACGTGGTGGCTGGTAGCAAGACGGTGAAGTCATCGTACTTCCTCAGCAAGTCAGACGCATTAGAACTGTTCCCTATGTTGAAGGGAGACAAGCTCACAGGAGCCATTGTCTACTACGATGGTACATTGCTCGCTAAACATTCCCTGCGCGCGATTTTATCTTATCTAATCTCTGCTCTGCGAAACAGGTCAGCAGGACGACGCCAGGATGAATCTGGCGGTAGCGTTAACAGCCTCGCGACACGGCGCCACAGTCGTGAATCACGTTAAAGTCATGAATCTGCTGAAAGGCCTGGATAAGGTAGTTGATTGACGTGGCTTTGCTACTTGTAGAGATAAGAACGCTATCAATGACCGCTTTTCCTCTGCGAAGGACGGCAACCGAGTGCTGACTGGCGCGCACCTGAGGGACGAGCTGACCGGGGAGGAGTGGGACGTGAAAGCGAAGGCGATAATAAATGCTACGGGTCCGTTCACGGATAGCATAAGGAAGATGGACGACCAGTCGGTGAAAGAAATCTGCTGCCCTTCCTCCGGGGTTCACATTGTCCTTCCCGGTTACTACAGGTGGATAAATGCGTTTGAATGAAACGCCAGCTCAAAGTCTCTATTCCGATCTTTCCACTAATCGAATAAATATTCAGCCCTGACCAGATGGGTCTGCTGGATCCAGCGACGAGCGACGGTCGAGTGATCTTCTTCCTGCCCTGGCAGAAGCAAACGATCGCGGGAACGACCGACTTGCCCTGCGAAGTCACGCATAACCCGCGACCCACAGAAGACGAGATCATGTTCATCCTCAGGGAAGTCAAGAACTACCTCAACCCCGACGTTGAAGTCCGCCGCGGGGACGTGCTGTCCGCCTGGAGCGGCATCAGGCCCCTGGTCTCCGACCCGAACAAACCCAACACCCAGTCCCTCGCTAGGAATCACATCGTCCACGTCAGCCCGACGAACCTCATCACGATAGCCGGCGGCAAGTGGACCACCTACAGGGCGATGGCTGAAGAGACCATCGACGCCGCCATCAAAGGTACCAACCGCTAGAAACTCGCCTAACCATCTCTGTCTTTAGAAACCCGTTGCACAGCTTTCTCTGATACCTTCAGCTTGCGAGCTGAAGCCTGAGAGACCCTGCATGACGGACGGCTTCCTCCTGGAGGGTGCCCACGGTTGGAGTCCAACCATGTACATCAGACTGGTGCAGGACTTCGGGCTGGAGTGCGAGGTGGCCCAGCACCTGGCCAAGAGCTACGGCGACCGCGCCTTCGCCGTGGCGAAGATGGCTTCCCTCACCGGAAAACGGTGGCCCATTATAGGCAAGAAGATCCACCCCGAGTTCCCCTACATCGACGCCGAAGTGAGCATCCCTAATCCCTCTTCAGAATCTCTGGTTTCTAGATTAACGATCACCTTGAATTAATTGCAGATTCGGTACGGAGTTCGCGAGTACGCCAGAACAGCCATCGACATGATCGCGCGACGACTGAGACTCGCGTTCCTCAACGTCCAAGCGGCGCAGGAGGCGCTGCCCGGGATCATCGACATCATGTCCGAGGAGCTGCACTGGTCGCCGGAGGAGAAGAAGAGGCAGCACAAGGAAGCGAGCGACTTCCTTGCTAACGAGATGGGACAGATGGTGAATCGCGCCTCCCGCGACAAGATCCCCATCAACCTGACGAAAGAGGAGATACAGCTGTACATCAAACGGTTTGGTATCATCGACAAGGACAACAAGGGATACGTCTCCGTCAACGACATCAGGCGGGGACTCAAGGTTCGCGGGGATGATTTCTTTACGATGTAGTCTAGATAATTTTCTCTTTTCTTTTCCTATTTGGTTACACGTATCGTTTCGTTGGCAATCTTCAGGTACTCGGCATAAAACTGTCGGAAGACGAGATGCACACTTTGCTCAGTGAAATTGATCTCAATTACAATGGGCAAATGGAACTGCACGACTATTTACAGGTAAATTATAAAGCGTTTATTTAATCCGTTACTTTTTGACGTTCGCAGCTGTTCGGCGACAAGGATGTGCCTGGTGAAGAGCTTCATGAAATACTCCGTGAAATCGACACTAATATGAACGGTCAGGTCGAGTTGGACGAATACCTCCAGGTCTGTGGAAGCTCGCACGCACGGATTTCCCGTATAGTCTTGCTGCTTTCCGACTTCCTTTGTTGCATTATGCCCGTTTTAATATTCTGACTGGTAGACACTAAATTCCGAATTCTCGGTGGCGAGGAGGTTTAATCGTAACCAGATGGTGAGACCAAGTTCGATGCGCAAGGGATTGAACCGCGTCGCACGTGCTTGGTCCCATCGCTACTCGTAACCGTAGCCTCTATTCACATTTCTCCTGTGGTAAATCGTAACAAGTTTCTCCGTCCTTAATATCTTTTATTTTGCACGAACAGTGTGGTGTCTTTCCATCGGTAGACCTGGTAAAATTGCAGAGTAGTAACCAACTTAACTATTACAATACAGCGTGCTCCGTCTTCCATCACAACACACTCTCCGCTTTCCTTTCTTTCGTTTCGCAAGGTGTTCTAGTATCATGCTGCTCTTGTGCCAGTTCCAAGTTGCAACTCTTTGAAAGTCTCTCCACCCCTCCGAGTAATCTACCCGCATTCTACCATCCATTCACTTCCACAGATGATGTCGGCGATCAAGTCCGGCCACGTGGCGTACTCGCGTTTCGCCCGGATGGCGGAGATGGAGGAGGCGCAGCACGAGAAAGAAGTACTGAAGAAGCAGATCAGCGTGGAGAGATCAGGCGGCGGGCTGTGAAGAGGCCCACGTTCCGCGGCATCGTGTACAATTCCCCCGTACGCTTCTGACGTGGTCGACACGTCCAAGCACAGAAGAAACTCTCCGCCATAGAATCCTCCTTCACTCCGAATGTTAGCCCACTGTCCTAGAAAAAAAAACAAAAAAAAACAGAAAAGGATCAACCGCGAGCACACCTGCCTTTCGTACTTTCTACAGCGACCAGCTCGTTGCAACGAATTCTCAAGCTCAACGAAACCGGAACGGTATTAACGATGAAGATGTGGCCACGCGAATTCGACTTTTAATGTAAATATCATGTGTACAGCGTTTCGGTCGCGCGAGGAACACATGCGCCCCTCTTTTGTATATATATATCTCTCTATACGTATATACTATGCACGTAGGAAACATCTCGACGATTAAGTATACACATTGTTACATACGCCGGTGAATGCAATTCGCGTGCAATCAGGATTACTCTACGTCACATTCGTCGCACATCTGTAAACTTTCATATCTACACGTGTATGTAACAGAAGCTTGTGGCTCCGTTGTAGGTCGCAAGCGTTTTAACCGCCGTAATCGTTAAGCTACGTCGGAACCGCAGACGCAAGATGTTACAGAGGGAGGAACCGCAGCCGGACGATCGTTCTCCACGGGGGAAGCCCTCGCCCTCGCTGGGAAGTCCCGCGATCTCTTCGCGCGTCACACCAGGCAACCATGGGCGTTTAATTCGGGCCGGAACTGAAGCTTATTTATAGGACTCGTGACGGTTTTATTTATAAATCATACTATTAATTGCTGATATGTATATTGTTAGAGGCCAGGCTACATAGGGTACCCGTTATTTAAATGTCTACTTATTTAATTTATTGCCGCAAACGTCGCGAAGTCACGATACTCGATCTATAATAGAGACCTAATTTATTTCACTGTCATTAGTCATTGCCATTGACTTAATAAAAGCCATATTGAACGATCATTAATTGCGTGATGTAATTTTCAATGTGTTTCAGGGATTCCCGTCGATTATTTTCCAGGGCCCTCGTCTAACTGCACGTATTTATTTAGCAATACTTCTTGGAGAAGATCGGGATTAGGTGGTAATTGGAAAGCTTATTTTGAGTCGCAGGGTAGTTTCGTTCCTGTGTTTATTTACCGTTCGAATTATTGTAGGTATGCAGTGGTAGGGAATCCACTGGAGACTCCTTCCCTCGCCCATCCCTGGTATCCCACCCGAAGTAAATAAAACAATGGAAGCCTCCCGATGGTGCGTGTTCCGATACCCAAACCGCGAGAAGCGCGCTATTTCCAGCGTCACGATTCAAGATACCTGTCCCGAGGGAATTTACAAAATATCATAACCTCCGCCAAGAGAGCCCGATTTAGGATACCCTCTACAATTAGGTATCAAATGGAACACCAAGCCCTAAATCGATACAAGCTACTAAATTCAAAAAGTCCATCGCTTCTACGAGAGAAAATCCACCTAAGCTAGGGAGCATGAAAGAAACGAAGCCAGGCGTCCCACAAAGAATCCCGCTCCCCTTAAACGGCAGCGGGCTACGGAGAGCTACGGAAAAACGTGATTTCCGATGCGAGGCTCGCCACCCAAGAAGCCTCGGCTAGTCTGCGTTTCTTATCGGGGAGAGAAGGGCGGCGGCATATCCAGGGAGTACGGCCCCTCCCCTCCTCGGTCCTAAGCCGTTGGCAGTGACGAAGTTCGGCGGTCGCGTCGGTTGAAACTCAAGAGAGAGAGAGAGAGAGGAACGCGTCCATATAACGCCACCGTGCCACGACCCCGCTAGAGCGTGGCCCTGACCGGGGGCTAGCGCTAAAAAGAGGGGAAGGAAGGCCAGCGAAAGTAGGAGGTGTGCATCGTTTATCCCTCTTCGACGGGGTGGGCGTCCGGACGGTCGGCTGCGTACGCCCCTGTCTAACGAGCCTCTGCACGCCGCCGGTGTCGCGAGGCGACCTCGACCAATCAGGCCGCTCGTCCGGTCGTCTGGCGGACGGCGACGTTGCCACCTCGTGTACCGCCCCACGGCGAAAGTAGTCCTCTCATAGCGGTATTCGTAGCCCTGTTTTCGCGAGGGACGGCCGACCGACACGCCGCGGCATTACGTGCACGTGTTAAAATCACACGCTCCGAATTGGATCGCAGAAGTGGCCTGCCAGGAGCAGAGCGTGGCTTATCACCGGGGAACCCTACGCCTACCTCGAGCAAGGGAGAGAAGCTATCGTTAAACACGGGGGACATCCTAATCGGCTGCGTCTCCTCCTCGCTTTTGGCGGCAACTTTGAACGGAGCGTCTCTCTAGCGAGCCATCGGCCGCTATTAAATCGGATCTCGAGCCTCGTAGAGTAACAGAGCCAAGAGAGAGTCCCAAGGATACGAAGCGGCGCGTATCGACCAAAGAAGGGAAAGCGTAGATCGTCCACAGCGATCGCTCCGCTGCACAGAGTGCGCGCGAGCGCGCGCGCGCGTCTCCAGCCAGATGTCGAGCGATCGCACGTGTGTGTGGTGAGCGTGCCGCTGGGCAATATTGTGCGTCCTGTATAATAGGGAGAAGTCGAGGGACACTGGGAGCCTACGGCAAGTTTCTAAGCTCGGTTCGGGAGAGACGCCGAGCGTCGCACGTATAAACGCGCTGTGGTTTAATGGCTGCCTCGGCCCTCGCCGCGGAATGAGGCAGGGAAGCGCGGCGGCTTAGAGGCCTGGGACCGTAGAAGGGGCGCCCTTATCTGTAACCCCCTGTTCCCGTGGGAAGAAAAGAGGGTTGGCGGGAGCTGTATTGGACAAGGCAGAAGCGGAGGAGCACGTGCGGTTCGCGAGTTAGGTGGAGTCCCATGTGCAAAGTGGGTGGAGGCTGCATCGTGAGGCTGCCTTCTCCGTTATATCACAGGTACGCGATAGTGTGTGTAAGCGGACGGCCGAGTGGGCGGGTGTGACGACACACGCCGCGCGCCTCTCTTCTGCGGCGTCGGCTGTGCGCGTCCTTGCCCAGCGCGTAGCGTTATTTCGAGCGGCGGGTGGGGCGGCAGGGACAGGGGCGTAGGGAGGCGGTCCTCGCTCGGGTTCTCGAGGAGCGCTCGATGGCCTTCTTTGTCTCCGCGGAGTGGTCCTAGCACGTGTCCCGATATATCGGGCCGAGGCGTCGATCCGACTCGCGAGCAGAGTTTCGCGGGACCGCTGCCTCATTGATGTCGCGACTTCGGGGGGAGGGCCGCGAGGTGGGTTTCCCCTTTATGAGATCGCGGCCCCCGGACTCGGCGCCGCTGGGAATTCAGCGGCGGAGGTCGGGGATTGAGAAACTCTGGAACTGTTATGTAAAGGTCATAGGTTTTGGAGAATCCTTCCAGAGACTCAATCCCTGATCCCTCTCCCTTAACGCAGACAACTGCAACATGGAAGTCCTGTTGTTGCAGATCAAACGCTCGCGGGGCGAGGGTTTCCATGTGCCCAGGACTAAGTAGTCGGCTGGATCTGGTATAGTGAAGGATGGAGTCCTAGCAGAAGGGTGCTGGACATTTAATTAACGTTCGGGTGGACGTTGCTTGTATTAGAGGATCTACGCGACTGATACTTTCATCATGAAACGCACCGTGGATGGGAGGAGCATTACTCAGGTGAGATTCGAACGGCTTTGATCCACTCGATCCACAGGTATAAACTTGGCGTTGATTTTCAGGAGGAGATAGAGGACAACGATCCTCTCCAAGGACAACAGCAGCAGCCGGACGAGGCTGAACAGCAACAGCAGCAGCAACTGGAACAGCAAACTGCCCAGCCCCAAATTCGCTTCCTAAGTGCGAACGTTCTGCAGCAACTTCAGCAGCAGCAAGATGCGCAGCAACAGGCGCAGCAGCAGCAGCAGCCGCAAGTTATCACGCTGCAGCAACTGCAAAACTTTGTGCCTTTACAAACTCAACAGCCGCAGCACGAGCAGCAGAGACCGCAGACCATTTCTGTGCAATCTTTGCCGCAGCAGTTCTTGCAAGTGAGTGTTGCGGCAAGTCTTTAGACACGGTACATCTGTAAGTTAGGTTGTACTAAATGTACGTTATGATAATTGTTTCAGGGTGCTCAGTTGATCAGCACACAAGCTCAGGCTGCGCTGCAACAGCAGCAGCAACAGTCGCAGCAGCAAGCGCAGCAGCAGCCGCAGCAACAGCAACAGCAACAACTTAGCTACAGTGTAATTCCACAAATGCAAACTGTTAACATCGATGGCCAAGAGGCGCTCTTCATTCCATCTTCTGCTATGTCTGCCGCAGGCGGACATCATCAGAGTCAGCCCACGATGCATTTCACTACGGCTAATGGGCAACAAGTCCAACTTGCTAGCCAACAAGTGCAATTAGCTAACGGTCAAACCATTATCACGCCTCAGCCAGTGAGTTTGATAAGGGCACCCAATGTCTTTCCTACTTCCATTATACAAAATATCACCGGTCAAACTGTTCAATTACCTACAGGTATGTGTAGTCTTTACGCGCGAAGATTGCAATGTGCTTGAGGATTTTTAAATTATGCTGTCCGTATTGCAGGCCAAAGCGTGCAAGTCAGGCCGCTTCAATTCCCTATGCAACATGTTCAGCAAACGGTGCCTGTACAGGTGCCCGTCACTGCCAGTAATGGACAAACTGTATATCAAACAGTGCATTTCCCTGTTCAAGCGCTGTCCAGTGTTTTCAATGTGCCTACCACGCAAATGATACCGCAGATCACCCAAGTATGCGATAAAGAATTCTTTAGGGAGTTGTGTCCAGTTGGCTTTTCAGAAAGAACGCGGTTTTTGGGAATTTTTTGTGGAATATTTGAATTTTGTTGAAATTAAATTGTACTTTTTTCATTCGGTTAAAATTTCTAGGTGGGGGAGCTAAATTTTTCGAAAGTTTTGCTGAAATTATCTTCTATTTTTAATTCATTGTGTTAATATTTCTAGTTGGAGCTAAATTTTTCGTAGATTTTGTTGAAATAAAATTCTAATTTAATTCATTTCCCTAAAATTCTAAGTTGAGGAGCTAAATTTTTCGAAAATTTTGTGGAAATTATCTTCTATTTTTAATTCATTACTTTAAAATATCTAGTTGGAGGAGCTAAATTTTTCGTAGATTTGTTGAAATAAAACTCTAATTTAATTTATTTCCCTCAAATTTCTAATTTAAGGAGCTAAATTTTTCGTATATTTTGTTAAAATTAAAATCTATTTCAATCCAATACGTTAAAATTTCTAGGTATCTGAGCTAATTTTTTGAAAAATTTGTTGAATTTGAATAGGATTTTAATTCATTTCCCTAAAATTTCTAATTTGAGGAGCTAAATTTTTCGAAAATTTTGTGGAAATTATCTTCTATTTTTAATTCATTACTTTAAAATATCTAGTTGGAGGAGCTAAATTTTTCGTAGATTTGTTGAAATAAAACTCTAATTTAATTCATTTCCCTCAAATTTCTAATTTAAGGAGCTAAATTTTTCGTATATTTTGTTAAAATTAAAATCTATTTCAATGCAATACGTTAAAATTTCTAGGTGTCGGAGCTAATTTTTTTAAAAATTTGTTGAATTTGAATAGGATTTTAATTCATTTCCCTAAAATTTCTAATTTGAGGAGCTGAATTTTTCGAAAATTTTGTTGAAATTATCTTCTATTTTTAATGCATTACGTTAAAATATCTAATTGGAGCTTAGGAAAATATCTAATTGCTTTAGCTTCCGCGGGAATGGCTTATCTTCGTTTATTCTGCAATATTTTTCTATAAAAAAATTACTGAGAGTTGCCTCATATATTTACTTTTAAAATAAGCGAATAAAGATAAAAAAATATACAGTAAAAACGTTCTTTTTCGAAAGCTGGCACAGCCCTTTAATTTACCATGAAGGTACAAAATCTCCCACTTACTGATCGAGACAATTTCTTTACAGCAACTCCCCCAAGTAGCTCAAATAATTACGCCGAACGGGCAGATTCAGCAAGTCCAGATCGCAAACCTCCCGCAGCTGCAGAGTTTACAAGTAAATATAAAAACGAACCATCTCTTCGCATCGCAATGTATATTCCTATTAAAAAAAAATGTGTCCAACTCTAGAGTCAGCAGGTTACGCAAGTGGCCCAGCAGGTAGCCCAGCAGCAAGCGCAGCAGCAAGTGGTGCAGCAGCAAGCTCAGCCGCAGGTGGTGCAAACTGTGCAGCAGCAGCAACAGCAGCAAGCCGCGCAGGCGCAAGCGCAACAGCAGCAGCAGCAAGTGCAGCAAGTAGTTCAACAAGTGATACAGCAACAACAGCAGCAGCAGCAGCAGCAAGCACAACAGGCGCAACAACCGTCCTCTGTGCCATCATCCACCGTAGCAACTTGGAGCACAACGGTCTCGACTCCGAGTAACGTCCAGGTAAATATCAGAATAGACAGTTAAACTATGATTGCATGGGATCGTCGAATGTGTGCTTGAAAGAAAAATATCCTTCGCTACAGGTCCTCGGAATTGGCTCCCTGGGAAGGCCAGTCGGAGCGGGCGGCAACGTGATCACGACGAAGGACGGTCAGAAGATCGACGTGCAGACGTTATCGGCGCTGACGAGGCCGCCGGAATCAGTAGAGGGCGACATCAAAGTAGCCAGCATCGATGGCAGACAGCTAGCCAGTGGTCAGCTGATCCATATTCCTGCTGCTCAGTCGGCGCAATCCGCTGTCCAGCCCATCACGATCACAGGTACTCGCCTCGGGCGTTACCCTCCCCGAGAAATGCGTTCTCACCTTCAACCAATTGCTTTCTACCAGGAACGCAAGCACAGCAGCTGACCCTGATCCCCGCGTCGGCACTGGCAAACTTGACCGCGCAGCAGGGCAATATGATGAGAAGCGTGGGCAGCGGGAGCATAATGCAGCTCCAGCCTGCCGGCGGAATGAACGCGACGAATGGCTTCCTCCAGTCCATCCCCGTGCAGAACATCCCCGGCCTGGGTAACGTGCAAGTCATACCCGCGAGTGCGCTTCAGCCCGCCACGGTGCAGACTCTTCCCGCGAGCGCAGCCGCGCCTATCGTAGCGGCTCCAACCGTCCAGCTGGACTCCAACGACCCGACCAAGTGGCAAATCCTCCAAACCCTTCAGTCCAGCAACACGCTAAGCACCCCGGCTCCCGCCACCCACCAGCACCAAGTGACCACCGCCGCGGCGAACGCCGAGACTGATTCTAATAAACAACATAGGAGGAGAGTCGCTTGCACGTGTCCCAATTGTGGCGATGGTGATAGGTAGAAATTGCTTTTAGAAGCAATTTTTTCGCACGGTCTCGACTGTCTGTCTATCAGTGGTAACGCCGTTGCTGGTGTTTTACAGGAACAGAGACATGACCAGGAAGCGCCAGCACGTCTGTCACATAGCTGGCTGCAACAAGGTCTACGGCAAGACCAGCCACCTTCGAGCTCATCTGAGGTGGCACACCGGAGAACGGCCGTTTGTCTGTAGCTGGATATTCTGCGGTAAGAAATTCACTAGATCCGACGAGCTGCAGAGACACCGCAGGACGCACACCGGCGAGAAAAGATTTCAATGCCCGGAGTGCACCAAAAAGTTCATGCGCTCGGATCATTTGACGAAGCATATAAAGACGCACACGAAGATCCGAAGCACGGTAAGCAGGACTGCTAGTTTCGCAGCGATTTCTTCCGTGGTGCTGAGGATAATCGAAGGGACTGCGATTCACCTTGGCGGTTTGCGTTTGCGTTGCAGGAAGCGGCTACTTCTACGCAGGAAGGCTCCTCGGACAGCCAGTCCTCCTCAGATGAGAAGATTATTATTACTTTGCATAAGGAAGAGCAAGCGGATGTTGTTATTACCGAGCACATGGAGGAGATCAAGCCTCAGCCAGCGAATCACGTTGCGAACGAATAGGACTCCGAGGGGTCGTTTCTGGCGCAGGCTTCTGCGAGGATCTTCGGTGAAACTGTTGGTTGAATGTTGGTTGTTGTTACGTTACATTGTTCACATCGGTTTGCGAGAGATTATTGCAATTATTTACTCGCGGGCAAATCGCGGGAGAGAGAATGAGAGAGTGAGGGCGAAACTTTTTACAGGGATTATTCGTAACTTCGTATAGTGCATAATCTATTTTTGTATGGAAACGATGAATTGTAAATATGTACATATACTATGTATATTAATGTAAAAAACTTTTGCACAAAATGGATTTTACACTTATAAACAGTTTTTGATATTACGACTTACGTAGAAACGTTCAGTCTTTCACCTTGTCGTAGTGAAGATTTTTATCGCACGTAGGGACAATAATGTTATATCGAGGTTTCATCATTTTTAGGCGTAAACATCTTAAAAGGGGATCTTCAGGTTTGGCAAATTTAGGAAAATGTTGATAGTTAGTGTATGTGAAGTTCTTCTCTTGGACGTTAATTTTTCAAAGCAGTAAGACTCGCTTTTCAGCCAAATTCGAGCAATTTGACTTTGAAAAATTGTAAGTTTCCTTTTATATAGGGGGTTCCTTTATTTATAGTTAATACTCTAGGGGGTGATTATACAGGCAAAAATAAGACCAAAATCAAATGTGACGAAGTTGCGGTAAAGGCTTCGTTTTCGAGAAAATTGACTTTGAATTTTACCCTTGGGCATTAGTCGAATAAATTTTTATTCGAACAAACTTAAATACAAATTTCGAATAAAGTGTAGTCGACACTCGAATAACTTCACTTTATTCGGAATTTCTATTCGAGTTCATCGAATAAAAACTTAGTTGACTAAAAATTAATTCGTTAATCACGAATAACTATTTTATTCGAAGGTTAGTCGAATAATGCCCAACTCGAGGGAACTCAGAATTTTTCAAAGTCGATTTTCTCGAATTTGGCTGAAAAGCGCGTCTCAATGCTTTGAGAAATTAAAGTCCGAGTAAAGACCTTGACGTACATTAAGTATCAATATTTTCCGAAATTCCCAAACCCGAAGGTCCCCTCGTTAGAGTAATAGAACCGAGCGGGGCCGAAGGTAAGATGTTTTTCCATTCCCAAGCGATCGATTGTCTTTAGTTAATCGCGTAAGAGAGGATCATTGAAAGTTTCTCTTAGAAACAGCCTTGTTGTATTACCTACATGCATATGTTATTATTGTATGTTAATTACATACTTTATCAAATGCTACTGTTTCATCAACTGACACGTGTTTCCCATTCTCCACGCTTCACTCCCACGCGCATTCGAGATAATATCTATATAAGTTCGTTGGCCCTCGAACTCCCACGAAAAAAAAAAGAAAACCAACCGAACCATTTCTCGTGTCACCCATTTCTCTTTAAAACAGTTCGTTACCGGAATCTACAATTTAATTTCCAAAACTGATAACAGCCTTCGCTCGGAAATTCGTTTGAATAAAATTAAGAATTAACTAATTAGGGGGTTCCCCAAAATGCGGATTGGCCCCCCTTCCCCCCCAAAAAACGCGGAATAGCCTCTCCCTAAAAACTATAAAAATTAGTAAAATACATTCGTCTGTTCGTAAAATCCTATCTGAAGAGAAACAAATATTTGGGCCGAAATACTATTCCTGCAGGGAAACCATGGCCGTCTGGAGGGGGACGGGGCAAAAGGGGGCAATTCCCCCCCTGGCTTTTGAGAAAAATCGGTTATTTTTCAAAACTGATCTTTATTAAGTTTATACTGAAAAAGGGAATATTTTTAAATTTCGGTTTTAAATTTTCAATTAAATTTGCTATATTTTTCTTTTCCATCATCACAAAATTGCCCCCTTCCCCCCCCCCCCCCCCCTCCTGGAAAAAAGTCCGCGGAGGCCCCTGAAGGCAACTAAATAAAAAAAAAAAAATAATGTTCTTATTACGTTAAATTATGAATTAAAGCTGTTGATACTACCTATATAAAAGAGGGAGAGGGGGGAGAAAATGGGACCTGGCCCCCCAAGACAAAAATCTTACAAGGGAACATCCCGAACCCGAAAATTCAAAAAATTCTGAAACTTTGTGGATATGTAGGGGATTTCCTCCTGATTACAACGCAATATTTGTTTCCTGCCCAAATTCACTGGAAGGGGGTGAAATTAACCCCTGAAGATTCGGATTTTTTTCGATTTTGTGTTATAACTCGCGAACTATAAAAGATAGAAAAAAAGTCTCAAGACAAAAGTTACTTATTTCAATTAGATCTGTCATTTGGTAAACAAAATATTTTACTTTAAAACTATAAAAGATAGAAAGAAAGTTTCAAATAAAAGTTACTTCTTTTAATTAGATCTATCATTTAAAAGAAGTAACTTTTAATTAGATCTATCATTTGGTAAAAAAAATATTTTACTGGGTTAAAAAAGGTACGCGAACTATAAAAGATAGAAAAAAAATTTCAAGATAAAAGTTACTTCTTTTAATTAGATCTATCATTTTGTGAAAAAAAAATATTTTACAGTAAAATATTTTTTTTACCAAATATTTTACAGTAAAATATTTTTTTTACCAAATACTTTACAGTAAAATAATTTTTTTACCAAATATTTTACTGTAAAATATTTTTTTTTACCAAACATTTTACAGTAAAATATTTTTTTACCAAATACTTTACAGTCAAATATTTTTTTACCAAATACTTTACAGTCAAATATTTTTTTACCAAATACTTTACAGTCAAATATTTTTTTTACCAAATATTTTACAGTCAAATATTTTTTTACCAAATATTTTACAGTCAAATATGTTTTTTACCAAATATTTTACAGTCAAATATTTTTTTTCACCAAATGATAGATCTAATTAAAAGAAGTAACTTTTATTTTGAAACTTTTTTCTATCTTTTATAGTTCGCGAGTTATTACACAAAATCGAAAAAAATAGCCAAATCTTCAGGGGTTAATTTCACCCCCTTAAAGTGTTTTTGCTCAGCAACAAAAAATTGCTTCGTAATCAGAAGGAAATCCCCTACATACCCACAAAGTTTCAGAATCTTTTGAACTTTCGGATTCATGATTCTCCCCTCATTATTTACACCAATAATCGTAACGAAAAATGTGTCTTTTTCTCAACCAAATACAATAATCGGCCGCGAAAAGCGGAGCAACAGGGTACAAGCACCGAATAATTAACGATAATCCTTCGAAAAGCGGTCGCAGCCGGTGACGTTCGAAGACGGATGTGTGGCGACAGGTTTCGCCAATGGAAAGCGAGGACAGAGATCCGCGCCCGTCGCCCAATCGCCGAGCAGCTTAGAGGGGAAGGGCGTTCTCGTTTCTCTGCGCGAACTTAAGGCCTCCCAGGTGTGGTGTGTGTTCAGGTGCACTTGACGTGTATGCATGTTCGATCGGGTATGACTCGATGCCATAAACAAACTTCGGACTATTGTCAGGATGCGCATTAATTCCGTTCTTCTCCACGCTAGCTTCAGACTCGCCCATGCCCGGAGAAAGTAGCGTTGCACTTGAACCGCTGGCACTTGGAAGATTTTGGAATGTCGTGGGTTCCGTTCGATCACAGTGAACCGAGAACGGACGCGAAGTGCGGTAGTTTCAAAGGCTGTCCCGCCTTGGGAGGAGGACCTTCCCGTCGATTTTAGGTAAACCCGAAACCCGCCACTTTTTCCCGAATGGCGAGAGATTTTACGCCGGACGCGGGGAATCACATTTCTGCTAACCTAATTCTAGCATTCCCTTTGTGGGAGGTCTAATCTTATCTCGGAAAATGCACTTCAGCCATTGCGCCGTTCGCCGCTCGCGGTTCCGGGAGTCTTCTAAACTCGATATTTTTCTTAGGAGTATCCGGCGTCCGGGGGAGAAATAAACAAGCAAGAATGCCCGCACCACCTCCACCGCCGCCTCCTGTGTTCAGCGCCCCTGGTTCGGGCCCTGCGGAGCAAGATAGGGGCTTGCTCCTCCAGTCGATCAGGGCTGGCAAGACGCTGAAGAAAACTGTGACCGTCGACAAGAGCGCGCCTCTGGTCAGCGGTGAGTCGCGGATCTTGTATGAGAGTTACAACCTGCCTAGCGTGGAGCTAATATAGAGTCTGTTTCTGTTTCAGTCAAGGCGAAAGGCGAAGCTAGCTCTTCCTCGAATAATAGGGAAAATAGTAATTCTAACGTAGTAACGAGTGGCATTAATAGTACGAATAATGGAGGACCCATAGGATTAGGTGGATTATTCGCTAGTGGTATGCCAAAATTAAAGCCCACTGGACTTAGGACTGTTTCCGGTGAGAAGGACACGAGCAATGTAAATAATACAAATTTCAGTCAATCTACGCCTAGCGTGAAGCGAGGCCCGCCTCCGGTTCCACCGCCGGCAACGCAAAAGCCACAGGTCTTTCCTCAGGTATGGACATCGACGGATTTGGACTAAGCGGAGTCCGAAGTCTAACAGGCTTTGTATTTTAGAAGGCCAACTCGATGCAGGGACAGAGCGTGACGGACTCCGCTATCTCTACTACAGATGCGTCCAAAGCGTCAGCAAAACCGGCTCTCGTGCCGAAACCACCTTCCACCCCAACGAGCACGGCGCACAAACCCTCGCCGCCTCCCAAGAAACTGAACTTGACCTCTGGAGCGAGTGTCTCGAGGGCGCAGAGCATGCGGCTGCTCAGGTCGCCACCCGTGCTCGCTCCGACTCCGCCGTCTCTGCACCAGTCGCAGGACTGCTTGAACGAAACGCAGCCCAGGCCTACGAACAGAGTCCTGAGACCTCCCGTCGCGAAGCCTCCCTCTCCTCCCACTTCCAGAGCGAGCAGCGTGACCAGCACTGCCACGAGAGCAGCTCCGCCACCACCTTCCAGAGTCACAGTCAGTGCTCCGTGCATACCCCCTCCGCCCCCGCCGCTCCCCCATCGTTCTGCTCCCATTCATCAAAGACTGGCTCCGCCGCCGCCGCCGCCCCCGACACCCCCCACGAGGAGCTCCTCGATGCGCAACGGGCAAGCCATAAACACTCTGGACCTAGAGGTACGATTCGCAGACATGTTTCACTCTATTGCGAACTTCCCGCCGCCGGAACCGTTCAGGGGATTCACGAAAATCTACAGCAGCAGAAATGGTGAGAACGTTATGCTTCGAAATCTGGCGCACGCATTCTCGTACCTCACTATTAGACAGTATACTTCTGACTTGTTTTTGTAAGGCAAGGGAGCCTTGCACCGCTTCGCATGTCTAACGTCAACCAAGGCTTACTCATTGCTCGCTGGATGAGTCATTACGCTAGTCATGCATGATGCCTCAGATATACGAGGTCGATTGTTTAAATCAGCTGATCTCACGCACGAATGTAACACGCATTTCATTGTTTGTGTATCTGGACGAGGAAGTGTAAATTTGCACAGCGCAACAGGAGATATCAAGCTTTCGGAATAAACGTATACTACTTTGGCTGTGTAATCGTGTATGTGTTTGAGTAGGTTGTAGGGAATGCATCGCGATGCACGGAGACTGCATGCTGTAGCGTTAAGGGGGAGGCCTGCCTGGAGCGATCAGAATTACATGCTTCTTTGGGAATTTTTTTCGGGAAAAACTGATGAACTTTTGTTGTTAAATGTTAGTCTGTTGGGAAGGGTACTTCTTACGGATTTTTCAGTATTTTTTGGGGTGAAAAGTATCGAAAGGTTTGCGAGGTATAGGCGAGGCGAGGGACGTCCTTTTTTTAGGCGCTTTGCGGTGACAAGCGTAGGGTAGATGTTCTTATTGCTGTCAGTGTCCCTATTACTGACACTTTATTTATTTTGATTAATAAAACTGTAACGTATAGAGAATGGTGTACAACAATAATGTTATAAAAGGCAGTAAAAATAAATAAATAAAGTGGCAGTAATAGGGACACTGACAGTAATAGGGACATCTACCCCAGGTCGGTGCAGGATCGTCAAAAATGGAAAATTAGATTATTTTTAGATAATATGTGAAAGTGTCTAGGCGCTGTCGGGCCCGATTTTGAAAAATTATTTTGAGACGAAATAGAGGCTGCGCGAAGTTGAGCATCGATATTTGGCAAAAATCGCGTGTTTTTCAAGTGTAAAAAATCTAGGCAAAAAATGGAAAATGGATTTTTAACTCTAAAAATAAGCCTGCAAGCCTCGAGTAAATTGGTTCATTAATTTTTTAGTTGTGTGTCGACTTTGAAAACATGATTTTGTGGAAATCGCGTTTAAAGTTTTGTGATTTGAGCACTATATCGATAAACACCTTCCTACTTACACCCGTATAACTTTGTCAATTTTGGTCGGATTAACTTGACACTTTCAGGAAATATTTTTAAGATGTTGCACTTCGAGAAAATATGAAAATCGATTTTGTTTAAATTTCTAGGGGTGAACTCCACTTACGCCCAAATCGCCCGTGATTTTCATTAAAATATATTTTTCCATACGCGACTGAACGCAACGTCAAGAATTTCCAAGTCGATTTTCTCGAAAACGAAGCGTAATATCAACAAATTTTATTCCTTTTTATCAACACATTCACTTATTATAAATCGAAAAGAAAGAATAACTTTTTTTGATATCACGCTTCATTCTTGAAAAAATCGACTTTGAAATTCTTCAAGATGATTTTCGTTAAGCTAGATTTTCCCATACACGACTAAACGCAACGTCAAGAATTTCCAACTCCATTTCCTCGAAAACGAAGCGCAATATCAAAAAATTTTATTCTTTATTATCAAAACATTCACTTGTTATAAGTCGAAAAGAAAGAGTAACTTTTTTTGATATCGCGCTTCATTCTTGAGAAAATCGACTTTGAAATTCTTCAAGCTGATTTTTATTAAGGTAGGTTTCCGAAATTTCCAAGTCGATTTTCTCGAAAATGAAGCGGAATATCAAAATTTGTTATTCTTTATTATCAACACATTCACTTATTATAAATCGAAAAGAAAGAGTAACTTTTTTTCACATCGCCCTTAATTTTCGAGAAAATCGAGTTCAAAACTCTTAACGTTGCGCCAACTCGCGTACAGAAAAACCTACCTTAATGAAAATCACGGGCGATTTAGGCGCAAGTGGAATTCGCCCTAGGTGGGCCTCCCTCTTAATACTGATAACCCAATTACCAAGCGAAAGTACAGAGAATTCATCAACTCCTCGAGAGGAAAGTAATCGAGATGTTTAAAAATTCCAGCTGCGAAACAACAGGCTCCAGCACCACCCATGCAAACGTCTTCTATATCCAATACAATGGTAACGTTAAACACATCCTCCGGTGGTTAACCGTGGCAGTGCGATGCAACCTCTTTGGCACGTTAAACATTTATCAAGTAATTTGTTTTATTTATTATGTTATACATTAGTCTCACTAATAATTTCCGAAACATTATTACAACGAAACGGACGTCTAAGTGAACCGATTCGATCCGAAAAAGAGAGCCCCAGCGTAAAAGTATCGAAAGGAGTAAGACATAAACTAGCAACATATTTAATTTATTAACAAAAAGTAAAGTGTTCGCTATAATTTTGTAATTCCTCAGCTCTCACGTTTCCTTCTTGTTATTCATTGTGGTACAAGACTGCATGAAATTTTAGGATACATCGGTTTCTAAAACCATGTATTATTTAAATTTAATGTCATACGAAAAAGTAGCACGAGTTTTCGAATAGCAATGAAAAACTGCAATATCAAATGCGAATAAACTGACAAATGTATTATTCTAACGGTTTTATAAAAAAAAAAGACATAGAGTGTTATATACTTTTATTTATATAACGACTTTATTATTTACTAATGTACAATATTAAATATCAGAATTCTTTAGACATATTTATTGTATCTGGCAGTCAAACGATGTGAAACTTTCCTAATCCTACTTGTTGTGGATCCATGACTCAGTCTATCTTGCACATTTTACGTTGACAATGAAACATACATATGTGTATATATATATATAAACAATAATTGTTGATGCACTCGATTTTTATTTAAAATAGGCAGTATAACGGTTTCGCAGTGATCGATAAATATATCTACATCGACGAATAAATCCAAGTATCCATTGCCCCGAATAAAGGAAAGACGTTTCTTGCATTTATTTGAATCAATCGAAATTTTCACATCAGTAACTTAAATACAGGAGAGCGCAAATTAAATTAAAACGATCTTTACATCTCGAGCTCCTTCTCAACGATCTTACGATACTCATCGAAGCCTCCTTCGATGCATCGAACAGAACACTCCCCGCACACCCAGAGTTCGGTGCACACCATGCGAATTAATCTTTCGTCGTGCGAAACTAATATGACACCAGCCTGAAAAATAATTACAAAAATATCAATATCAGCTGCGAATTAGAACTAATTACAGCGAAGAAGAAGCATTACTTGGCAGGTATTGAGAGCTTTGCCCAGCGCTTCGATCGACTCGATGTCCAGGTGGTTCGTGGGCTCGTCGAGGACCAGGAAGTTCGGCGTCGCCGCGCACATCAGTGCGAAGGCAACTCTCGATTTCTGTCCTCCGGATAGGGAACAGATAGTTTGCAGAGCTAGGTTTCCACTGATTCCGAAGCTTCCGAGCATTCTTCTATATTCTTCTATGGGTTTGCCTGTGGAATAATAAAAAAGGTGTTACACGTCTTGTGTATAACATCATCCCATTGGAAGCTCTCGATTAATTCCCACCTGGAAAATGGTTTTGCAACAATTCGACCGGGCACACGCGCATATCCAGCTGATCGACGTGGTGCTGACTGAAATATCCAAACTTGAGATTTCGATGAACATGCACTGTGCCCTTCGTCGGGCTCAAAGAACTTGTTATTATCTTCAGAAGCGTGGTTTTACCAGCGCCGTTCTCTCCCACGATACAAATGCGAGACTGCAGGCTAGCAGTGAGGTTTACACCGCTGAAAATCAGGTTGTCGCTTCCGCCAGTGTAGCTGAAGGACACTTCGTTCAGTTGCAATATCGGAGGGCTTAGCGCTTCGACGTCCGGGAAGCGAAGCGTCACCTCTCCCTCCTTCTCCATCGGCTTCAGCTCTGGCCTGAACAACAGCATCGACAATTCTAATATATCGTTGAAATTAATTTCGCTTATCTACGAGCGTTAAACTTACAGTTTCTCCAGCATCTTTATTTTACTCTGTACACTAGAAGCGCGATTGGCGTTGTACCGAAACCGATCAATGAACTCCTGCACGTGAGCCCTTTTGGCCTGCTGAGCCTCGTATTCCCTTTGCTGGTTCCTCTCGCGTTCTCCTTTGGTTTTCGCGAACTGCTCGTAATTACCGCGGTACGCCTCTATTTTCTGCCCGCGTAGGTATAATATATCCGTGGGAACCTGTTGAAGAGCTCATTGTAAAATTCAATTCACTACTTCCGTAGGGTAAAGGACCCAATTACTGTCACCTTAAGCTATTTTACTTAAGGGGTAACACCACTGTAAATTTTTCGGAAAATTGATTTTTTTTTATTGGCTTAAAAGATGCTTTGAAGCTTCTAGAATATGGGGAAAAACTGTATTAGTTGAAATAAATTTGTTTCCTTGAAATTTCGAGCTCCTCCCCAAGCGCGTCGGACTGCTTCGAAACGACTACCGGCGTCAAATTAATAGGAAGGTACAACCTAATGTTCTACCTTTTGATTTTTAACTTCTCTAATACACAACGGATGTCGTTAGAAAGTTGTTATGTTCAGATAGAAGCATTTCCAAATAAAATTATGTTAGCGGCAACATTTCATTTCTTCATGTCTATAACACATTTCAAAACTTTAAACGCGTTTTTCTCGAAACAATTTTCATTCTTTTCATTCGACCCTTTAACAATATCTTTAAAATAACATTTTGAAGAGAAATACGTACGGGATTTTCGATAAGTTAATTTAAACATTACTTATTAACAAATGATTGCCCTCTTTTTATAGAAAATTGAACGTTTTCATTCAAATGCTCACCAATCACACAAAAATCAATATTTTTAAAATCCCCTACGCATTTCTCTAGCTATAAACATGTAGATTTAAGCCATATTTTTTTTTTAAATTCAAATTTGCACCAGCTACACTGCGTGCCGCAGAGCGCTAAAACTTCAACATGCCTCACGAGAATGGCTTCAGTGCCGCCATTTTGTAATATTTCTCAATAACTTTTCTTTAATAACAAAATATGTGCTTAATAACTTCCTCCAGTATAGTTATTCTATTACCTTTCCTTCCATCCAAGAAAAATTGCCAAAAAATGCTATTTTTCAAGCTGTTACAGTGGTGTTACCCCTTAAGGTGACAGTAATTAATTTGGGAGCCAGTAATTGAGTCCTTTACTCTATTAAAAAGTAAACACGCATTTCGATATCATACCGTGTCTAGGAAGTTTCTATCGTGAGAAACCACGAGCAGCGTGGTCGGCCAGGATTGCAAGTACCTCTCCAGCCAGAGTATAGCCTTGATATCCAGCATGTTGGTGGGTTCGTCGAGCAACAGGAGGTCCGGCCTGGAGAACAGTGCTCTCGCAAGAGCAAGCCTCATCCTCCAACCACCAGAGAAGGATTTAGTTGGCCACGACTGTCTCTCAACAGAGAACCCTAAACCAGATAAAATCGCACTGGCTCTAGCAGGCGCCTTGTCCACCTCAGCCAGTTGCATCGACTCGTAAACTCTGGCCAACTCCTCGCCCAACACGTCCCCCGTCTTCCCACCGTCCTTCTCTATCGCCGCCTGCAATTCCGTCTCTTTACTAAGCAACAGGCTCCGCTCGTGGTCGCACTCCAACACCGACTCCAGCGCGGAGGTTTCGTTCCCGGCGACTTCCTGCTCCACGTGCAGCACTCGAACGTGGGACGGTATTCTCAACTGTTTACTGCGATCGTTAAAATGAGATATTACACGAAATAAGGAGAACATTTCTAGGAGATTGCTATCCTACCTAGATATCATTCTCAACAACGTAGTCTTCCCAAGACCATTTCTCCCGATAAGACCGTAGCGTCTCCCAAACGCAAGCGTCAAATCAGCGCCCTGCAGTAGAATCCTATCTCCATACGCGACATCGAAGTTCTCTATCCTAATGTCCTGAGTTTTATTTACACTGCCCTTGGTCTCCATTCGACTGTCCTTCTTGCTAGTCATTTGACTCGCGCTTGCTGCTTCTATCCCCTGAATCACCACGCTGTTGACGCGTCCAGTGGACTCGTTGTTCACCCGCTTCTCCTGCTTCTGCTGCAGCTTCGCCTCCGCCTTCTCCAACTTCTTCGCGTCCACTTTCTGCGGAAGAATTTATTAAAAATCGAATCGCTAGCTGTAATTAAATTGTATATTTACCATGCCGTCGTCTCTGGTGGTGACCCATATACTCTTGATCTGCTCCACCTGAGCCTCCAGCGTCGCCGCCATCGTGCCCAAATGAACAGGTGCATTCAGTACTTTATTCACTCCGTTCTTCCTCCTCTGAATGTTCTCGTCACTCGCACCACCGCCCTTCAGCATCTCCAACAGCTTCATGCATATTTGCCTGCACGCAAAAGGTTCCGGATTTGAAACATTGAGGGAGAACTCGGGACTTAAATACGGATTTTGTCGATCGAGGACCGAGAAATAAATATACAGTTAGTAAAAAAAGTGGTTGGAGACTTTTTAAAATTGCATAAGTTTTTTAGAATTGGTCAAACGATTTGATTTTTTTTTAGGAACTAGAAGGATTAGTTTTCTAAGCGACGTGGTCGTCGATTTGGGAAAAATTGCAATTTTTCGGAATAGCGAAAAAAATGGTCGTTTTTTTTTTAAATTTTTTTTGTGAGATTGTAATGAAAATTCAAAATAATAAGGTCGAAAATCGCGGATTTCGTGAATTTCCGCTATTTTCGAACTAGAAGGATTAGTTTTCTAAGCGACGTGTTCGTCGTTTTGGGAAAAATTGCAATTTTTTCGGAATAGCGAAGAAAATGGTCGTTTTTTTTTAATTTTTTTTGTGAGAATGTAATGAAAATTCAAAATAATAAGGTCGAAAATCGCGGATTTCGTGAATTTCCGCCATTTTCGACCTTATTATTTTGAATTTTCATTACATTCTCACAAAAAAAATTTAAAAAAACGACCATTTTCTTCGCTATTCCGAAAAAATTGCAATTTTTCCCAAAACGACGAACACGTCGCTTAGAAAGCCAATCCTTCTAGTTCGAAAATCGCGGAAATTCATGAAATCCGCGATTTTCGAACTTATTCCACGATCTTTAAGCGTTTATAGCTCACGGCAATGTTAACCGATTTTTATGAAATTTTAGGCATGTATGACCCAATTACTGTCACCTTAAGCTATTTTACTTAAACGTTTATTTACTCGTTATTTTAAGTAAAATAGCTTAAGGTGACAGTAATTGGGTAGGCTGCCAGTAATTGGCTCCTTAACCCTACAACTTCAATCTACAAATATATTTTTTGAATTTTCATTACAGGCTCACAAAAACGTTAAATAAAGCCGACCTTTACAATTTTCTGCGCTATTCCAATTGCAATTTTTCCCAAAACCGACGAAACACGTCACTTATATACAAAACTAGGGTGAAATGACCAATGAATGAACAGCTTAGCGTTTTTTCCATTTCAAATAACGATAAAAATTAAATAATGTCCTAATTTATTAATGGAACAATAATTTGTAATGGAATAGGCTTTAAAAATGTCTAAAAAAATTGTTTCTGCTTTTTTACTTGAACGGTGTTTGAAATAAATCATAAAAATGTAATCAATGCCCAATAAATGAACATCTTGTGTCCAGTGAATGAACACAAAGAATAATACATCATTTTCTGACGAGAAATCGCTGAAAACGCTACAAAAGTAGAAGGGAAGTTAAGTTAGAAACCTAACATAAGAATATAATAAAAACATAATCTATATATTATAATCATAGGAACTTGACAAATTTATTTATATCAGAACACTGTTTTCACAATATAATGGTTAAAACTGTCAAAGCTTATCTGCTGCTTATATTGCCCAACGAACTATAGTTATCTTTTTTTTTCCCCCTCTCTCTCTCCTTCGGTTCCCAGCAGCAGCGGTACACCAGAAGAAAGGTGTCTCCCATCTTTCCCCAGTACCCGCCCCGTGATGCTTAACTTCGGTGATCTAACGAGAACCTGTGTTTTCCATCACGGCTAAGGTGGTTGACCCAGTTGTCGATCGGTTTAGACGTAGTCGTCGATCACTTAAATATTGAGATTTTATAAGGTTTTTGAACAATATTGTGATGATATATGTAGGTAAAGACTCTTAAATATTAATTTGCAATTTTGTCCTATACACAATATTGTTCAAAAACCTTATAAAATCTCAATATTAATTCAAATGATCGACGACTGGGTCAACTACCTTACGGCCGCTGGTTAACTGTCATCGTACGTGTTTTCTTACTAGGTTTCTCGCCGTGAATGGAAACCCCCGAAACCACAACTCAAAAAAATTAATAAGCGACCAAGACGTTCATAGATTCAAAAAATATTTATATCGCCGTTATCTCAATAAATTTTCCTTCATTCTAAATATAAGATCATTATTTTCAATGAAATAGTATTCTTGTTAAGGTAGTTGACCCAGTCGTCGATCATTTGAATTAACTCTTCGTGGTCACACCTTATAATCCCAAATTGGTCACACAGGGTTTACTGTACCCCAGCGTCATTTTTTGAGTTACCCTTTCCGTATTTTTGAATCTTTTAACTTTTCAGTGATAATTATACATTAGTAATACTATCATGGTCTAATAGTCTTTTCCTAGAAATGTAAATTTTTATATGATAAAATTTATAGTTAAAAATCAGCAATTTTCCATGGTTGTGAGAAAAACCCGATTTTAATTTTTTTTTTATTTTCTTTTTGCGATAAATCCCCTTTGGAAGACATAAAGGTGCGACATTTCAAATAAAAAATTGCTCTTGGGGTACAATACACCCCGTGTGACCATGAAGAGTTAATACTGAGATTTTATAAAGTTTTTAAACAATATTGTGTATAGCACAAAATTGCAAATTAATATTTAAGAGTCTTTACCTACATACATCATCACAATATTCTTCAAAAACCTTCTAAAACCTCAATATTTAAGTGATCAACAACTATATCTAAACCGATCAGCAACTGGGTCAACCACCTTATACCCGAAAAAAGTAAATTTCTTCATTCACTGCTCCCTGTTCATTCACTAGTCAATTCCCCCTAATCCTTCTACCTCCTAAAACAGGCCTGGGACTTAAGTGAACGCAGCGGCCGATTTTCAGAAACAACGCCATTCCTCCCGCCACACATCTTGGCCCTGCGACGTCCTATCAGCTCGGAACGCCTCAGGCCCGTACCATATGAACCGCGCGTGGCGCGTTGACAAAAAAAAACGCATCGACAATCGACGACGTGGAAACCTACTGATACAATGTCATCCTAATACGCCACGCACGGTTCACGTGTTACGAACCTGAGACGCTCTTAGCTACTGGGCCAAGATGTGCGGCGGGAGAAAGGAGGCGTTGCCTCTGAAAATCGGCCGCTGCGTTCACTGAAATCCCAGGCCTGTTCTAAAAAAAACCCAAGCCATTTAACCAATTCTAAAAAACCCACGTGTTGCAGCCGAAATCCGCCGATCAGCTGTCGCGCGGATTTAGACGGGCGTGCGAGAGCGTGTCAATACTGGTGACACACCGTCCGGTAAGACGGTGACATACGTCACACGTTTTTGCATGGATTCGAGCGGTGCGCGCTCTTCCAGGAATCCGTTAGTCGCTTCCAAGAACACGTATGACAACAACACGCTCCCGCACGCACAATTTTATAACGGCTTTTGTCGCCCTGCGACTCACGAGCAACGTTTTTAAGGAACTTTTAAGACGGCCCTTCAAGCCTTGGCGCTCTGCGCCCCTGTACATAGCTTGTACATATTTCTGTTCCGTGTAACTGCGTGGTTGTAAGTCGTGTGTGTCCGTTCTGTGTCTGTGGAGTGCTCGTCCGTTGTTGTAACGACGCCCACAGCCGATCAAATAAACGTGCCGTCTCAACACTTGGTGGACGTAATCATCTCGATTGGAGCGCATACCTTCTCTGGCCATACCAGTGGCAATCCACCCCACCTTCCTAAGGCCTTCGCTTAAACACCACGCAAATTTCAAAAACCATCCAAACCCTTTTTTCCCTATCTATAAATCCGTCAAACATCAATAACGACAGGATGAATTATAAATACAAGTTAAAAAGTGGCAATGTGCGAACACGTTTACAGACCTAACCTCATTCTCTGGCTTCTCCGCGACCTCGTGCAGGACTTCCCCTATCGCCTCGTACACCTCGTCGCCGTCCTCGAAGTCGTCCTTGGAGCTATCTAAAATCCCTTTACGAAAACAATCCTCCGTGTTACTGTATCGCCAGCCTAATAATCGCCAAGAGTCCCCGTAATTTCTAGGTTAGTTTCCCGAAACGATACCTTCGACGTATTGGTAGAGATCGTCGTCTATCGTCGGGAACTGGCTGCGAATGTACTCCCCGCAGACTGCCATGCCAGTGAGCTTGTTACACGCGTTACTCTGAATAAACTCACTCCGTGCGAATCAGCAGACAACGGGCTTGACAGGACGGACGTCAAAATCCTCTCTGGCACTGTGAACACATGTTTACGCCATTTTGGAAGGTAGTGTCTTGGCCGCGGGGCATCGTCCGGTCCCCGGACGGCTTCACTCGAGTCCGCGAGCAATTTTAGAAACCCGCGCGCCTTCGCGTCCTCCGCGCCGTTTAAATCGCCAGTTCCTTCAAACACCCAACGGTATCTCCTTCTTCCTCGCGCGTCCCCGTTTCACTCGCGCGACCCAGCCAGCAAAGTGGCCATTTTGAAGCTGTCAAACGCGATTCCTGGGCCGATCGCGTGCGGCAGCCTCTCTCGCGGCTCCCCGACTCTCCCGGCCTGGAATTTTTATGCCCCGCGTTTGTCGAGCGACAGACGCGGCCGCGAATGCCGAGTGGCTCCGAGGCACCTAAGCGCGACGAGTTCCCGACGCCGTTCGGCGGAAGATGCTGGCACGGCAGGTAGAAGCGTTGCGGATTTTTATGTAATAACGCCGCTGGCTGTTTCACGCCCGCTGGCCCACTGACAGCTCTGCCTTCTGTTTAACGCTGGCTGGAAACGGGCGCGGTGCGGTTGTGTACAAAATAGAGAAAATGGCTACTGACGTGGAGGAGTCGGACACCGACGACCGCGAGAGACCCGCGCCGCCGAAACGCCAGTGCACGAGGCTGGCCGAGGTCGGCGAGGCGTTCTGGGAAACGGTAGTTATTTAGTTTGCGGATCGTCGCTGAGATTATTGTTGATTATTCGGGATTCTTGCAGGAGAAGGGGGAGGGGGAGGAGGGGAGCCAGGATGGGAAGAACGGGGAGTACGACGACGCCGAGAGGCACGCGAGGGAGAAGCTGAAGAGGTGGCAGGCCTGCCAGGTCGCCAAGGGCTTCGTTGATAATACGATTAACAAGATCGTGGAGAACTATATCGTCGCAGCGTCCTCGCCGTACCCTCTGGAGGAGTCGATGTTCCAGTTGTTCGGGGGTAACGATATGGAGGACGCGGCTGTTATGATGGCGATCCGCAATCATGGGTTGGTTCAGTCTACGGAGCGAGTCTCGCAGTCGAGCGCTTTCTACAGCGATAAGGCTCCGGGGTACTGGACCAATAACGAGTACGCGGATGTGTATTGTTCCTGCCCTTCTAATCACGTTCAGGCGGGTGGAGGCTTCGAGAACTCTGCGGCTGCTGGGTCCACGGGGTCCTTGAGGCTGGGGGACTTCGCCGAAGGGCGCAGCGCGAACGATTGGGATTTGGATAAGATTGACGAGAGCGACCAGCAGGAGAACTTTTTAGAGAGAGCTGTGGCCGAGGCGATCAAGAAAAAGGGGCTCAGTGCTCTCAGCGTCGATTATGGTTGAATTGGACGGACGGAATCTCATCCTAATATATATATTTATACGATAGCGATGCATATAATTTTTTATCTTCGCAAATCCACTAAGATTTGTATGGTTGCTTTGGTGGATGACGTTCGTTGGAGGTTGGTTGATTCATTCTGATCGAGGAATTGAGGAACGCTCCGATTAATATTTGTGCGTTTGCCTATCGAACGCAGATGCATCCAGTAGAGACGTAACGTGCGTACTTTAGATTAAAAGGTTTTTGACGAGGAGCTAGATTATGGTAATACATATGAAGGAAAAGAATGGATGTAGTACAAAAGTTTATTTATGCAAGATTCGGAGGGGTTTGAGGGGAAATTATGATGTTTTGGAGCGAAGTTTTGCGCGGAGTACGACGGATATCGGAGGGAAAGGAACCAATTACTGACACCTGAGTAATTACTGTCGCCTTAAGGGGCCGTCTCACCGGGCCTTGAATGTGTGCGGACGGTCACACAAGCTAAGTTAAGGGGAGGTTCTGGTCTAAATGTCGATTTTTTTTTATTTCATTTTTCGAATGTTCAACCTTTTAGGAAAACGTGTTTAAAAGGATTTGTTGAAATTTGCAAAATTCCCGAAGTTATAGGCATTTGAGTAGCGGAAAATGCTTTGGTAACACCCGGCTACTCGGTACTCGCGTAAAACTTTAAATGCGTTTTTCTCGAAACAGTGTTCTCAAAACGGTGGAAGCTGTATCTTCAAAAGTTATTATCCGATTCGACTGAAACTTTTTTTATTTTGAAGATTATTCTTTTTCTAGGGGGGGGGGGGGACTAAAAAAAATTGCAAAATGTTGAAAATTTATAATTTTCAAAGGCGATGAAAGGACGAAAAATATAAAGAAAATGTGATTTTACACTTGAAGTGTCGTTATTTTCTAAAAAAATGTCATTTTTGTAATTTTTTTAGTCCCCCCCCTCCTAGCCAAATGAATAATCTTCAAAATAAAAAAGGTTTCAGTCGAATCGGATAATAACTTTTGGAGATACAGGTCCCACCGATTTGGATCAATTTTTTGACGCCTTGACTTTAACGACTCCTCAGGGCTGTCTGCAATGATTAATTATAAAACAAAAAATATATTTCTATAATTTAAGACATCCTTAATACAATGCAAAAAGTCCCATTAAATTATATATAGTAGTTTTCCTTTAATTAATTCCTAAATATCACCTATTTTTTGGGGCTCTAGACCAGAACCTCCCCTTAAGCGTGTACGTATACGCATGTAGTAAACAAACCGTTTCAACCGTCTTTCGTCTTGGAATCGGCTAGAAGAAAGTTTTTGCGGGTACAGTCACCTTCAGTAAACATCTGTGCAGGGTGGTCTGGTGCGTTTGAACGCTAATAAGCACTGTTTGTTGAAATAATAATGAATTTATACGTCACGCTGGTGCTACGTAGCTACAGTACACCATTAGCGCCACCGACGGAGAAGCCTTGAAGCTTCATTCTGTCAGTTGTCGATTCATAAATTCATTATTATTTCAATGTACAGCGCTTATTAGCGTTCAAACACACCAGACCACCCTGCACAGATGTTTACTGAAGGTAACTGTGCCCGCAAAAACTTCCTTCTGACCGATTCCAGGGTGAAAGACGGTTGAAACGGTTTGTTTACTACACGCGTATACGTACACGTTTAACTTAGCTTGTGTGATCGTCCGTACACATTCAAGGCCCGGTGAGACGGACAATATCAAAAATGAGACGGCCCCCTTAAGCTATTTTACTTAAAATAACGAAGAAATAAACGTTGTAAAGTGATACAAAAAAAGAATTATGTATTTCAACCTATATTCTATAGTTTGTTTATTCGATATTTTAACTAAAATAGCTTAAGGTGACAGTAATTGGTGTCAGTAATTGAGTCTACCCTATATAATTACAGTATTGTCTCCGTATGTGCTCGGTTCGGTGCACACGATAAGTGCTTGTCGCTATCCCCACCACTTCTGTCTCACTCTTATTCGGCGAGAGCGAGGACGGTACGAGACAGACGACGCGTTGATGTTTTGCCTTGCTCCGTGTTTCGGGCGCCGTAACACCTTAGACTCCTTAAGGCTGATTCAGACACGTCGAGTAATTTAGTCGAGTAGCGAGTAATTTAGTAATTCTTCGTGTGGACACTAAAATTTAGTGAATTAGTTTAGTAAAACAATGGTAAATTACTAAATTACTCGCTACTCGACTAAATTACTCGACGTGTCTGAATCAGCCTTTAGAGCATATATACATGGAGGTATCATTGCCTTAGAGTGACTGCCTCGAAACTGTCGGACAACATCACGCGAGAGAGAAAGAGAGAAGCATATGTCCTATTCGACTCTAATGCGCAAGCGCCGATATTGTGCGAGAGAGAAAGACATATACTTCTCTCGCTCGCAGATGGCGTTCTTTCTCGCACCATGTTGGCGACAGTTTCGCGCTTTCAATGAGACCTCCATAGTAGGGTAGATGTCCCTATTACTGTCAGTGTCCCTATTACTGCCACTTTATTTATTTTTGCTTAATAAAAATGTAACGTATAAAGAATAGTGTACAACAATAATATTAATAATAAGAAAAACAGTCCCAATTTAATAATAATATTATTATTGTACACTGTTCTTTATACGTTACATTTTTATTAAGCAAAATAAATAAAGTGGCAGTAATAGGGACACTGACAGTAATAGGGACATCGACCCTATATGCTCTAAGCGTAACACTCCGTCCTTTGCGTGCGCAACGGTCGCAAGCACTTACAGTGAGCACGGGACCGTGCACGCAAAGCGTTCCACCAGGCTCCCCCCTACAGCCAGGAAGAAGCGAGAAACTCACACTCGGAATTAGGGATCTGTTCACGATAAGAGCTCACCGCCGGTCCCGACCAGCGAGCACATACCGAGACAATACTGTAGCTTTTCGACTTTGCGTAATCGTGTTTCGGTAGCGTTCGAGGGTCCTAATTCATTCCATTGCGGCGGCGCGCTGCTTTTATCCATTCCTAAAAGTGAATCTTTTTGTATATTGCAACTGTTGGGTGATACGTCTTTTAAACTTAGTATTATAGCGGGGCAGGGCCATTGTATGTAAGAGTATTACGATTACTTCTTTCCCTATTCTGTACAAAGGCCTTCGCGACACTTGTATCTCATATCTGTACATAGATTGTTACGTACGAGACATATAAATATATTTCGATTGCACGTCACACGTCGCGATATGTATCTCTATATAAGGACATGTATTGCGTTCTCCGTAATTCGTATTTCTAGCGAGTATAAATAAAGAAGTATCAAACGAATGCGAGACCGTATGCGTTATTAAACAAGAATCTCCCGAACGCGTTGCATTTCGAATTTCAAATCGAGGAACAAATCCCGCCAATCGAATCCAATCGATCGTCACGGAATTGGCGCGAACTTCGATTCCACGAAACGGGGATTCCGGAAACGAACGGGAATAAAGCGATTATCCCGCGGCGAGGACAATAGAAAGATTTACGGTACTCGAGGTTCAGGTATGAAGTCTCCAAATCCCTTTACCCGAAATTTTCAATAGCCTTTGAGGTATATTATTCAAAATCGTGGAGCAAAGCGTTCCACTGCAATTTATTGTATCGGCAATATTTTCGACCTTATCGATCGTGTCTCGTAGGGTTACCCGGATTCCAATACGATACTTTTTTTTTTTTTAATTGGAGTATGTACCTCGCCGGTGGCAATGTTGCTCTCGCAGATACATTGGCGCCGCGAGGCGGTCGAACGCGCAAAATCAATAACATGCATATCACGGCGTATTCCTTAAATTAAAAATAAGCATCACGCCCGAAGAGAGAGAAAGAAAAATAGTGACGCGCATCGATTGCGTTCGGTTATCTTGTCCACATCGAAAATGTCGATACCCACACGGGCACACGTACGCGTGGCATGTGTGCGTGGCCATTAATCGTGCCGCCAATCCGCACACGCACACCGATGCAGGCCCTTGACAATTTGCATCAAACTAAAATGGAGGAATTCTCTGTACACATAATAACCGATAGAATTCGACAGAAATTGGCGAAAAAATTAGCAACTTTTTCATCGATTTTTTTTTTCATTCCCACCGATTCGGACTCCTCGCGTGGCACAATTATTCATAATAATTCCTGTAATATGTAAAAACAAAGACAAGTAATTCCGTGTGGCAGGGGTTCTCAACTTTCCCGTTCCCGAAGAAAATGTCCAAAGTTCAAATCCGCTTTTCACGCGTAGAAAATGGATAATAAATAGATTAAAATTCAAAGGTGGTGGGGGATAAAAAGTGGAGGGGGTAGAATTCTCTGACAAAATTATTCTCCGTGTATATAAATAATTTAAAACACTAATCACTAAATCTTCCAAAACCATTAAACAAAAACGTGATTATCGACCTCCGAATAAATCGATCGCCCAAGTTGAGAGCCCCTGTCCCGCTATAAACCCCCACATCATCTCACACTTATAATTTCCAAAAACCCCCATGCCCCTCGAACGCTAAAATTAACGTCACCGTCAAAAAACCTCAAACCAAGTAAAGATACAAAATACCGTCGTAACAACCACCACCCGTGAATCCCCAAAAAAAGAAAAAAAAAAGTATATTCCTTTTTCAAAAACTAAAAAGCATTTTCTGAAGACCTGCGAACGTCGAAGAGAACAGAGGAGGGGGAGAAACGAAGGCAAAGAAATAAATGCAACACGGTAGACGCGTCGCGTGTACAGGGCGTTAAAAAACCAACGATCACCGGTTCCAGGGGTGAATCCACGCCTCTGCATTCGCGTGAAAAGCTTGCTTTTTCAACACCCTGTACACATTCAGCCGCGGAGCACGCTGTAGCAGCCTGTGCAGCGAAAAGTGTGCGTGGATCCAGAGGGGAGAGGGGGGGGGGGAGCGTCCGCGGCGAGTGGAGGGGGTGGAAACGAACTCTCTCGCGCGCGGCCAGTGGAGGGGAGGAGCGCGAGCTGGCCGAGTGGTGGGGGCAGTGGGAACGGGGAACGGACGAATCGCGTGAGAGAAGAAGCGTACGGCAGTAGGTGCACATCGGTGCACGTACGCTAGACGAAGCGACGGCACGCTGCGAAACCGTGAAGAATAACCGCGAGAGCGTCGGGAGCTGCCGGAACGGGGCACAGTTTAATGTCGCTTTAACTCCCCGTTGGTGGTGCCTTTTTTTCGCCGCCCGGCGTTGAGCGAGAGAGCGGGCAGACGAGCGGGTTGCCGAGATCGCCGACCATCCATCCCGTGGTTCCAGAGCATGGCGTCCGACGAGGAGGTGGACGAGAGCTACGCGGGTAAGTCTACCGCACTCGCTCGCCGAACACTGCCGGAAGGCTGGCCGCACGCAGGACGCGCGCTTTTCGTACGATGGCTGCCATCTCAGTCTCTCCTCTCCGTACCTCGTACGCGCTTCTGGCTGCCGTCCCGCGATCCCCGAAATCCCGTCCGCCTATTACCGTCCCCAGAAACTCGACCAAGCGCGGAGGAGAGACGCCAGATCCACCACGTCCTCTCTATACCGAAGGCCCCAGCTAACCTTCCGATTGTCAAGTACTCCGAGGCATTGGATCCCTCGGTAATCCGGGCCTCGTGCGGCGATAGCGATGGACCGAGTAGAGGTTATTGTTTACATGCGAATTGCTGCGGGATTATCACATGGTAGCTTCGCAGATAATCGCTGTCAACTGTTCTACTCAGCCCGCAATTTTGGTCCTCGCTCGTCTTCGCTAATATTGTATCGCTTAGACACTGGTCCTTTGCAAGCTTCTTATGTAATTACTGGTCGATGAACGCAACAGGATTGATGCACCGTGCAATCCACACCGCGAGATAGCTCCTCCTGCAACGCGATCCAGAGGCACGCGTCGTCTCGACGCGCGAACCGGGCACGATGCAATCTCCGCGGACTACTTTATGCGCGGGCTTCGGCTTGATTTTAGCGAGGCTCGAAAATCGAGAGGACGATCCATCGCCCTTGAGCGGAATATCGAGGGATTCCTCGGTTTTCTCAACGCTCGCTAAGATTGCTTCGTGGTTACATTGCACGCGCACACATGTGCATAAACACAGACGCAGGGCACACCGATGACCGGTGGAAATGTTGGAAAGATCGCGGCGATGCGGGATTCAAAAGATCCGATCTAAGTCTCGTTGCTAATAATCATCGTATCTGTTCGGAAGTTTTCTTGTTTTGAAAATCTAGTATTTTGGATCGGGTTTAATGTATGTATATAGGCGGCCAATGTAGTGAGCCCTTTCCGAAGAAAATGGCGGACGCACACTCGCGCACAAAGCATTCACCGAACTGGTGGATTAGTCCGAAATGATTTGCGCTCTTCGATTTCGATGCTGATGTCGCTTCGCGTCTTTTCGCTTAGCCATGCACTGTTTATTTTCTTCCAGGGGTTTTCGATGAAATCGATTTTATTATTTCACGATCGCGAGCATTTGGGAAATAAAAAAATCGGTTTGTTGCAACGCTCGCTATCGATTCGGCGATTATTAGCTTCGGCAGAAGGAATCTCGGCGAACGCTCGGTCGAGTTCGCTTGGCGGGATTCTTTCCGAGGATGCATCGGTTTTGTACGATTTTTTTAAAAATCCGCTGGCGTGATTTTCACGACGGGAAGTCAAGGTCGTGTTGATGGGAGGCTTTGATGAGGGTTTATTGAATTTTCTGGAAAATTCTCGCGCGTGGGAGGGCTCTGGTTGATTATTCAAATAGCCTTTGAACGTGTGTAGAATATTTTATGTTATTGTATTGAAATTATACCGGGGATCTATGAAATTATGAAACCATATTGCAATCAGCACAGATATTGATTTTGTGTAAGTTAGAGAGAGATGGAAAATATCTTGTATTAGTTTTCTTTTTTCTTTGAGCTAAGCAATTTTATTTAGCTAATGCGATTTTTTCTGTTTCGATTTTAGGGGAAGATGATGTAGAGGAAACCGGGGGTCCAGTATCGGCGGTTGCCCAGCAAGTGGACGGCTCGTCCGATGCGGAAGAATCTCAGAGATTAGTAAGCGTCTGAATCCTATTCGTGTTGTTTAGCAGATTTATAAAATTGTTCTATGAATTCAGGAGGAAGATGACGATTACGAGCCAGAGGAGAGGAAAAAGAAGAAAGGGAAGAAGCGAAAGGCGCGTAGCGAGGATAAGAAGGGGAAGAAAAAGAAGAAAAAGAAAAAATCTGATTCCGGAGATGTAACTCTTTTTCTTTTTGTTTTGAAGCTTGTAAATACTTGGCGATGCACTAATTTTGTACTCTGCTGTAATGAAATGATAGGAGAGCGATTTTGGGGGCGGTGGCGAGGCAGGCGACGTGGCTGGAGAGGACAGCGACTATGCGGGAAACAGGAAGAGCAGAAAATCTTCGTCCAGAAAGTCGTCGGGCCACGCTGCGCCAGCTCCTCCGAGTCAGGAGCCTACGACGGGCATGCCCACCATCGAGGAAGTCTGCAACACTTTTGGACTGACCGATGTGCAGATCGAGTACACCGACGCAGACTTCCAGAACTTGACGACGTACAAATTGTTCCAACAGCATGTTAGACCGCTTCTGGCGAAGGAGAATCCGAAAGTAAATTGAGTTCAGTGTTACTGAAAAGGAACTGGTTTATTAACCGTTGATTTATTCCTGTGTCTCGTTGTTTTAGGTTCCGATGTCGAAGCTTATGATGCTGGTAGCCGCCAAGTGGCGAGATTTCTCGGAGTTAAATCCGCACACGCAGCCGGACGTCGACGTAGCGTCCGCGAATGTAGACGAGGACGGGAGAAACGCGCGGGCGAATCGCGGCAGCGCTGTCCAGGAGGGCGAGGACGAGGAGGACGACGACGAAGACAGCGATAGGAAACGGAAGTCGAGGGGGTCCAGAGCGAAGAAGGGGAAGAAGGCTTCCAAAGTGCCGACGCTGAAGATAAAACTCGGGAAGCGCAAGCGAGGAAGCTCGGTAGTTGAGATTTCTATGGAGATTGAGTCGGAGATTCTTCGCTTTTGTTCTAATGATTGTCGATTTATAGGACGAGGAAGCGGAAGGCAGTGGCGCGGGCACCGACAGGGATTCGGACATGGAGTTCGAGCAGATGCTGGCCGACGCGGAGGAGCCCAGCGGCGCGGACGGGACAAGCAAAGGCAACGCGGAGGAAAGCGGAGTCGAGCCACCGGCGGAGCCGCCGGTCCGCAGGAAGGCGAAGACTAAAATTGGGAACAAAACTAAGAAGAAGAAAAAGACGAAGACCACGTCGAAGTTTCCGGACGGGGAGGAAGGTCTTCAGGTAGAATCTAGCTGCTTCTGTCTGGGATATTCCTTAATGAATTATTCTTTAATGAATTAACAACGCTTCTCTTCCTCCAGACCGATCACCAGGATTACTGCGAGGTGTGCCAGCAAGGCGGAGAAATTATCCTGTGCGACACGTGCCCCAGAGCGTACCACTTGGTGTGTCTGGAGCCCGAGTTGGAAGAGACACCCGAAGGGAAATGGAGTTGTCCTCACTGTGAAGGAGAAGGTATTACAGGTACCTCCCCGACGATCCAGCACCTTTCATCCCACCCAGTGTATCCATGCAAAATAAATCACGAGAGGCGATCAGATTCTAATGAAAATTGTCTCGCTTCGCAGGCGCGGCCGAGGATGACGACGAGCACATGGAATTCTGTAGAATATGTAAAGACGGCGGTGAACTGTTGTGCTGCGATAGCTGCACCAGCGCTTACCACACCCACTGTCTGAACCCACCGCTTTCAGAAATCCCCGACGGCGACTGGAAGTGCCCTAGGTGTTCTTGTCCGCCTCTACGTGGAAAAGGTACCGCGTAAAATACATTTGCGATAAGTATACCCGGAATGTAAATGCAGAGTATACACATATTTTATTTCCCCGTGGCAGTCGCGAAGATTCTAACGTGGAGGTGGAAGGAATGTCCCGAGACACCGTCGGAGGAGCCCTCCACGAGCAAGGCAGCTCCCAAGCAACGCAAGATGCGGGAATTCTTCGTGAAATGGGCGGACATGTCTTACTGGCATTGTGACTGGATCACAGAATTGCAGCTGGACGTTTTCCATCCACTAATGTTCAGGTAGAATATTCACCAAACAGCTGACAATCTCCTCTGTCGTCTCTCTTACACATCCTCGCACATTTTACAGGAATTACTCGCGGAAGTACGACATGGACGAGCCTCCCAAGTTGGAGGAACCGCTGGACGAAAGTGATTCACGCGTGAAGAGATTGAAGGAGCAGGACGGGGCGACGAACAGGGACGAGTATAATTTAGAGGAGCGGTTCTATCGGTACGGTGTGAGGCCGGAGTGGCTCGTAGTCCACAGAGTGATTAACCACCGGCTGTCGAGAGACGGCAGGGCGACGTACCTCGTTAAATGGAGGGAGCTAGGATACGACCAAGCCACGTGGGAGGACGAGCACGAGGACATTCCTGGATTGAAGCAGGCCATCGAGTATTACCTGGACCTCAGGGCGGCGAACTGCTGCGACGGCAGCTCCTCCCGAAAGGGCAAGAAGGGTGAGATGAGTCGGTTAATTTGTTTCTATTCCTGTTGTCACGAGAAACCACACACCGCGATTGAAGCGGGTATTCTAGTGTAAACGCCGTTATTTTCTGCGTTTTTGTGGAATTTATTACAAAAAACTCGCTATAGTTATTGAATCCGGGTTTTGCCTACATGTGTATCAGCACTTGGAGAGTATTTACAAATTTTTTCAGCGTAAAAAAATTAAAATTGGCTGCAATGTTTCGCGTTGAAGTGTTCCATGAAAAAAAATGTCTGCGCACGGTGATCATGATTTTGCTGATTGTGCTTATCGGACACAAAAAGGGGAAAAGATTCCAAATTAGTATACCACCGGCTATCGCAGGTACCAGAATGAAGAAAAAAATAGCGAAAATTATTAAAATAGCGACATTTTGAAGATAAGGTTGTGATTTTAGTAGATTTTTTATACTTTTAAACGTATGTAAAATGGAAACAAAAAATAGTTTTACATGACTGTGGTAGAGACGATAGCCACATGTCTATTGAATATGTATGTACAAATTGGGCTTAATTGGTCAAGTCGATTTCAAGATATCATGGTCACCGCTTCCGAAAACATGGTTTCGAGAAAAGCGCGTTTAAAGTTTTACACACAGTAATGCCATATGTATACGCATCTCTTCTACCCGCTATAACTCTGTCATTTTTACGAATTGCAGAAAATCCTTTTACCCACACATTTTCTATAATATATACTTATAGAAAATGCAAAACAAATCATTTTTTTGAGCCCGCACACTAGAATACCCCCTTAACCGGCTTTATTTTACTCAGGCAAGGGCAAGAAGTCAAAGACTCGCGAGCTCATCGACGACGAGGAAAGAACGCCTAAGCGCTACACGCCGCCGCCTGACAAGCCGACCACCGATCTCAAGAAGAAATACGAGCGACAACCCGATTACTTGGATCAAACTGGAATGCAGTTGCATCCCTATCAGCTGGAAGTTAGTAGAATCGCCGAAGAATATCTGTATCTATTTTTACTAGGGCTGGGACTATTTGTCGAATTTTTCGGTATTCGAATATTCGAATACTTCAGTTGCTCAATTATTTGTCGAATATAATTCGAATATCCAAGTATTCGAATACTATTTGAATAGTATTTGAATATTTAAGTATTCGAATACTACTCAAATACTTCAATATTCGAATATTTAAGTATTCAAATCCTATTCGAATATTTAAGTATTCAAATCCTACTCGATTATTTCAGTATTCGAAAACTACTCGAATATTTAAGTATTCGAAAACTACTCGAATATTTAAGTATTCGAAAACTACTCGAATATTTAAGTATTCGAATACTACTCAAATATTTCAATATTCGAATATTGAAGTATTCGAATACTACTCAAATATTTCAATATTCGAATATTTAAGTATTCAAATACTACTCGATTATTTCAGTATTTGAATATTTAAAGTATTCGAAAACTACTCGAATATTTCAGTATTCGAAAACTACTCGAATATTTCAGTATTTGAATACTACTCAAATATTTCAATATTCGAATATTTAAGTATTCAAATACTACTCGATTATTTCAGTATTCGAATACTACTCGAATATTTCAGTATTCGAATACTACTTGAATATTTAAGTATTCGAATATTTAAATATTTGAATAGTATTTGAATATTTAAGTATTCGAATACTACTCAAATACTTCAATATTCGAATATTTAAGTATTCAAATACTACTCGATTATTTCAGTATTCGAATATTTAGGTATTCGAATATTTGAGTATTCGAATACATCGATATTCGAATAGTATTCGAATACATCGATATTCGAATGGTATTCGAATAATAACATTCGAATACTCAAATATTCGAAGTTTATTCGTAGCATTCGAATACTTGTAAAATATTCGAATATTAAATTATTCGAATACTTGTAAAACATTCGAATATTAAATTATTCGAATACTCGTAAAACATTCGAATATTAAATTATTCGAATAGTCCCAGCCCTAATTTTTACATGTGTTTTAAAACCTCTGTTTTCGTGTTTAGGGTTTGAATTGGCTGAGATACTCCTGGGGCCAGGGCATAGACACCATTCTGGCGGACGAAATGGGTTTAGGGAAAACCATCCAGACGATCACCTTCCTCTACTCGTTATACAAGGAGGGTCACTGCAAGGGCCCGTTCCTCGTCTCCGTTCCTCTCTCGACGATCATCAACTGGGAGCGCGAGTTCGAGACGTGGGCGCCCGACTTCTACTGCGTCACTTACGTCGGCGACAAGGACAGCCGCATCGTGATACGCGAGAACGAATTGTCCTTCGAGGAGGGCGCGGTGCGAGGCGGCCGGGCCTCGAAGATTCGATCCTCCCAGATCAAATTCAACGTGCTTCTCACCAGCTACGAGCTGATCTCCATCGACTCCGCGTGCCTGGGCTCGATCGACTGGGCGGTGCTGGTGGTCGACGAGGCGCACAGGCTCAAGTCGAATCAGTCCAAGTTCTTCAGGCTGCTGGCGTCTTACAACATCGCCTACAAGCTACTGCTCACCGGCACGCCGCTGCAGAACAATTTAGAAGAGCTGTTCCACCTGCTAAACTTCCTCTGCCGCGACAAGTTCAACGACCTAGCCGCGTTCCAGAACGAGTTCGCCGATATTTCCAAGGAGGAGCAGGTGAAGAAGCTGCACGAGCTTCTAGGGCCGCACATGCTCAGGCGGCTGAAGGCCGACGTGCTGAAGAACATGCCGAGCAAGTCGGAGTTCATCGTGCGCGTGGAGCTGTCGCCGATGCAGAAGAAGTACTACAAGTATATACTGACTAGGAACTTCGAGGCGTTGAACCCGAAGGGCGGCGGTCAACAAGTGTCGCTTCTCAACATCATGATGGACCTGAAGAAGTGCTGCAACCATCCGTACCTGTTCCCAGCCGCGTCGCAGGAGGCGCCCACGGCGCCGAATGGCAGCTACGAGACCTCTGCCTTGATCAAGGCCGCGGGGAAGTTGGTACTTTTGAGCAGGATGCTGAAGAAGCTCAGGGACGATGGGCACAGGGTGCTCATCTTCTCGCAGATGACCAAGATGCTGGACATCCTCGAGGACTACTTGGAAGGAGAGGGTTACAAGTACGAGAGGATCGACGGCAACATCACCGGCGCCCAGAGGCAAGAGGCTATAGACAGATTCAACGCCCCCGGAGCACAGCAGTTCGTTTTCTTGCTCTCCACGCGGGCGGGCGGGCTAGGTATCAATCTCGCCACTGCCGACACCGTCATCATTTATGACTCCGACTGGAACCCGCACAACGACATCCAGGCGTTCAGCAGGGCGCACAGGATCGGCCAGGCGAACAAGGTGATGATCTACAGATTCGTCACGCGCAACTCTGTCGAAGAACGGGTCACACAGGTGGCCAAGCGCAAGATGATGCTCACGCACTTGGTAGTCAGGCCGGGAATGGGCGGCAAGGGAGCCAATTTCAGCAAGCAGGAACTCGACGACATTCTGCGATTCGGTGAGGATCAGGGAACTTTTAAGGGGTCATGCTCAGTCAGGAGGCCGGAAAGGGTGGTCTTTGGAAATTTTTTACTCGAAAGCTATAACACATTTCTTAAAAAATCTTTTTTCCTTTTAAGGATTGCATCTAGTACCGTGCATCAATAACTAAGTTATTCTCCATCACTGGAAGGTTCTCTAAAAAAAGGCTTCTGCGGTGGCCACTGCTGCTCGAAAGTCGATCTTAAATAAAAAATTCAAAAGAATTTACTTATTATATTGTATTATCTAGTATTTGAACGAAGGATTTTTCGAAATATTGATTTGGTAAAAATGGCGGATGTTTAAAGTAAAAGTTTCAATTTTTATCTTAATCGTGCCTGATTTTCGTCAATTAAAAGAAAACTAATCCTTCGTTCAAAGACTAGTTTATTGTTCCTATAGTAAGCTTATAAAATTTGAAGTAAATCGGTCGAATGATTTTTTAAATATTTTAGTCCCCGATTTTGAAAATGCTGTTTCAAGAAAAACGTGTTTGAAGTTTCAAGTCAAGATTATTCTTATAAAAAATGTTAATTTTTCAACTTACACGGTGTCGTCGACACCAGGCTCGTATTACAAACCTAGTTGAAGCCTCTAAAAATACAAAAATTGAAAAATCGATTTTTTGAAGGTTGTGACTGAGCATGAGCCCTTAAGGGTGACTGGATGTTGTTTACAGTGAAGTGGGACTAATGTTTCCCGTCTTTCGAACAGGTACCGAGGAGCTGTTCAAAGAGGAAGAAGGCAAGGAGGACGAAGCCATTCATTACGACGACAAAGCCGTGGCTGAACTGCTGGATAGAAGCAAGGAGGGCATCGAGCAGAAAGAGAACTGGGCCAACGAATACTTGAGCTCCTTCAAGGTCGCGTCGTATGTGACGAAGGAGGGCGAGACGGAGGAGGAGGCGGACACGGAGATCATCAAACAGGAGGCTGAGAACACTGACCCTGCTTACTGGATCAAGCTCTTGAGACACCACTATGAACAGCAGCAGGAAGATATCGCCAGGACCCTTGGGAAAGGTGCGTTTATTGTTGTTTCTTACTGAAGCTATTGCTTTTTGTGCAGAGGCTTCAGGAGGCTGATTGGTTCCAGGCAAGCGAGTGCGCAAGCAGGTGAATTACAACGATGGAATTGTAACCGGGGACCAAGGGACCAGGGACGACCAACCTTGGCAGGAGAATCTGTCCGATTATAACAGCGACTTCAGCGCGCCAAGCGACGACGATAAAGAGGACGACGACTTTGATGAAAAGGGAGACGGAGACCTGCTGTCCCGCAGGAGCAGAAGGAGGCTGGAGAGGAGGGACGAGAAGGATAGACCTCTTCCGCCGTTGCTCGCGCGTGTGAATGGCGTTATCGAGGTGGGTTGATTAATAATAAAATTGCATTTTTTACGCGCTAATATTTCGAAAGGATGTCCAGGAACATTAAGGGGACATTCTACTCTCTATGGAAAAATCGGCCACTTTTTGGTGATGGATTTTATAATGAAATGCACACTTAAGGGGTTGTACCTAGTCAGGAGGCCGAAAAGAGGCGAATGTTTGTGAATTTTTTTTGGAAAAACTGAAGCATCTATTTTTACAGAACTTTTTGCGGTTAAAAGAACAACATCTAAAGAAGATTTGGTAATTTTTTCGTAAAGAATATTTACGTTTATAATAAAATTACAATCGATATTCAAGAAGCCTTTTTAAAAAGTTGTTTTACGGTGAGCACTGCCATTCGGAATTAGATTATCGAAAATAAAAAACAAAAAAGATTTCGTTGGTATATTAATGTATCTTTTGACTGACGGCGGGGGATTTTCGAAATATTAATTTAAAATAAAATGGCGGCTATTTAAAGTTTGAAGGACCTGATTTTCGCGCGAAAAACGGCCATTTTTCGTTGATGAAATCGAAAATATATATTAAAAAAAAAATGCGAACGATAGTCGATAGATTTTTATATAAAAAATAATCCCACAAAGTATGAGAAACATTGGTGCAGTAGTTTTTGAGATATCTTGCTCACCGTTTTTAAAAAGGCTTTTTGGATGTCGTTGTATTTTTATTATAAACGTTAAATATTTTTCTACAAAAAAATTACCAAATGTTCTTTAAATGTTACTCTTTAAAGTGCAAAAAGTTCTGTGAAAATATATGCTTCCGCTTTTTCAAAAAAATTCTCAAACATTCGCTTCTTTTCGGCCTCCTGACTAGCAATTTTCAAGAATTTATTGCGAAGACAGGAATTATAGTAATGGAGTAAAACTTTTTTTATCGATTAAACTATATTTCTACAGTAAATAAAAAATATAAAAGTAATCAAATTATTGTTTTTAAAATGGTTTTGAAGACGATTTTGATGACATGTTTAAAAATTCATGCCTCGCTCGTGCAGGTGATTTTAGCAGTTGGACTTTTTTGAAACCAACAATACAAATAGATTCTTGATCAGTATGACTGTCGCTATGGCCCGTACTAGAATAAATGATATATCCTTAAAATTAACGAAATGGCGAGCAAAATACAAAAATCAATGTATTTCGGCTGTGTTTTCTCTGCTATTTTCGATATTAAAAGTAGATTGGATTCAACAAAAATACTTGGTTGTAGTACCGGCCAGAGGCATAGATGCGCAAAATAAGCAGTTCAATTTATAAAGCAATCGGTTCGGTAGATTTTGAAATTTTACCTGCACCATGTGAAAAAATGACGTTTCGAGAAAAACGCGTTTTTCACGTTTTTTGACGCGAAATTTTCATCTATGGTGGTCGAATCTCTGCGGTCCCTACAAAATGCCTATGTAGAAGCTAAATAATTTGAATTTTTTAATGAAAATTGAATAGTACATTCTTGAGGATATGTACTTTCAAAAAATGTTATAAAACAAAATCGAGGTTTTCAAACCGTCTAACCAGAATGACCCCTTAACGTTTTCAAATTTCGGGGGAATATTGTACCACACTTGAAATACCAGAAAAAATCTTACTTGTTTGTTTATTTTACTCGTTTACTTAAATATTTGACAATGAAATTGACGTTTTCAGAACTTGACCCCTTCTTGGCGGTTGAAATTTTGGACGACTGGATCATCGGAAATAAAAAATCCAAACATATTTTTAATTTGCAGGAGTATGGCTATCTCGCTAACCACAAATATCCTAAGATTTTTAATATTTTTCCAAGTTTTATATCGATTAAATATAAAAAAGAAGTGCCACTTTCGGTGCTTTCAACTTTAAATAATTTCGGTCCAAAATTGTTCTCGTGGAAAGCGAGATAACCATACTCCTCCAAATTAGAAATATGTTTCGTTCTTCTATTTCCGATGATCCAGTCGTCCGAAATTTCAACCGCCAGCAAGGGGTCAAATTCTAAAGCCGCGAAATCTTCATTGCGAAATATTTACATAAACAAATGAAATAAACAAACAATAAAGATTTCTTCTTGGATTTCAAGAGTGGTAGAATATTCCCCCAAAAATTCGAAAACGTTAAGTGTATATCTTAACATATAAGGCAGAAAGCTTTTATATGTTTGTGTGTTTGCCTGTCGCCTAAAAACTTTCCAACGATAAACTCTGGAATCACGAAATGTGCCTCGTCTCATTATGCCTGACTAATCCAGACGAATGTGACCATTTTTACAAAAAAAAATTATGACATAATCTAAATTTCGGGCAAAGCTGAGTAGTAAAGCTAGTTTCATTCTAAAAACCATCACCAAAAAATGGCGCATTTTTCGGCCGAGAGAGTAGAATGTCCCCTTAAATCGGCGCTAGTTGCCATTTTCCGTCTAATTCGATTACCAATTAATTTCCCGAAAATATCGTGGCGCGTCTATTTTCCACTGGGCCCTTCGCTTCTCCAAACCGTACACGTGGATGCTAACGCAAAGTCTGTCCGCAGGTGTTAGGCTTCAACGCCCGACAGAGAAAGGCGTTCCTAAACGCGATCATGCGTTACGGCATGCCGCCGCAGGACGCGTTCAACTCTCAGTGGTTAGTCGCTCGCTCAGAATACGCGCTCTCTATTCAGTAAATTTTAAGTACTGTTAAAGCGCATTGTCGCATTTTAGGCTGGTACGGGACCTACGCGGTAAGTCGGAGAAGAACTTCAAGGCGTACGTCTCGTTGTTCATGAGACACCTCTGCGAGCCCGGCGCTGATAACGCCGAGACGTTCGCAGACGGTGTGCCCAGGGAAGGCCTCAGCCGGCAGCACGTTCTCACGAGGATCGGCGTGATGTCCCTGATCAGGAAAAAGGTATTACGCGCGTGAATCTGGTCTGTTGAGAGTTTGAAACGAAACTTTCTGAAGAATATTCGATGCAAATCTTTTGTTAAATGATTTCCCTTGCTTGCAGGTGCAGGAATTCGAGCACATAAACGGATACTACTCGATGCCCGAGATGATTCGCAAGCCAGTGGAGCCAGTGAAGCTGGAAAGCGGCGGGGATGCAGCGACAGGCACAAGCAGCACCAGCGCGACGCCAGCCACGTCGAACGCGCCCAGTCCGAGTCCTGCTGCCACTCCGACTCCGACTCCCGCTCCCGGGAACGCGGCCGCTGAATCGAAACCGAACTCCGACTCGTCCGAGGCGAAGGAGTGCAAGGAGGAGCAAAAGGACAAAGAAGTTCGTAGCTTTCAGAAGTTATGTAGGTTTGTGAAAGACATTTACTAACAACGTTTCTCCACAGAGTATCGACGTGAAGGACGTCAAGGAGGAGCCGAAGGACTTCAAAGAGGAGGAGGAGAGTAATACAGAGAAGGATAAGGATAAGGAAGACGCGAAGAAAGAGGAAAAGGACACCGAGGCGGAAGCAACGGAGAAGGAGAAGGACAAGGCAGACGTGAAGGATGAGAAGTCCGCGACAAAGCACGACGAGAAGGCGGAGAGCAGCGAGACTAAACCTAAACCGGACTCTGAAGAGGATGTGGTTATCGTTAAGGACGACGAGGAGGAGACGGAGAAGCGAGAGGTATTCCCCCGTGATTCTTTAATGAGAAACCGATAGTCCGAGTGTGACTTACGATTTAATTCCTTCTTTCAGGAGAAAGATAGCAAAGAGAAGGAGACGAAGGAGTGCGAATCAGAAATCATTAAGCCTAAACGCAAGTTCATGTTTAATATTGCCGACGGCGGCTTCACGGAGCTGCACACGTTATGGCTGAACGAAGAGAAAGCTGCTGTACCTGGTCGCGAGTACGAGATCTGGCATCGAAGACACGACTATTGGCTCCTTGCTGGCATCGTCACGCACGGCTATGGCCGCTGGCAAGACATCCAGAACGACATCAGGTGATGAACACGTTTAATCAAAGCCTCCTACCCTAAATTCTAGCCTCATTTAACGGTTTTTTGCTTGTTGCGCAGGTTCGCGATAATAAACGAGCCGTTCAAAATGGACGTGGGCAAGGGTAACTTCCTGGAGATAAAGAACAAGTTCCTCGCTCGACGGTTCAAGCTACTGGAGCAGGCGCTGGTGATCGAGGAGCAGCTGAGAAGAGCCGCGTACCTGAACCTAACGCAGGATCCTAATCACCCGGCGATGAGCCTGAACGCGAGATTCGCTGAAGTCGAGTGCCTTGCCGAATCCCATCAACATCTTAGCAAAGAGAGCCTCGCTGGGAACAAACCAGCGAACGCTGTGTTGCACAAGGTAATTTGTCAGGAGTCTTGGATCGCGGATCGATGTAATTCGCGATTGGAAGTCGTTAAGATTGTTTGAGACTGCTTTTGTTAATTTCTGATTTCTTGCAGGTGCTAAATCAATTAGAGGAATTGCTGTCGGATATGAAGTCGGACGTGAGTCGTCTGCCAGCTACTCTAGCTCGCATTCCACCTGTTGCTCAAAGACTCCAGATGTCCGAGAGGTCGATATTGAGTCGACTGGCCGCCACAGCACCGGGTGGTGGTAGTAATCAGTCCGGTCAAGCGGCGCTGTTGGCACAACAGTTCCCGGCGGGATTCTCGGGGGGACAGTTGCCAGCGACGTATGCGGGAGCAGCGAATTTCGGTAACTTCAGACCGCAGTACTCGGTACCAGGCCAACCACCACAGGGTTTCACAGGTTGGTGTCGTTTAGTGAAGTATGGGATTTCTTGGCCATCAAACTTTGGGGGCTGTTTTCGCCTTTTGGGCGTGGATCTAGCGTTGAAGGGGTATAGCGAAGTAATTGCGAGAGTTCTGGAGCTTATAGCTTTGAGGTTTCGGGACAAGAGAGCTGCAAACTTTACTTCTCAAAGGAAAAGCCTCTTGTTCCAAAAACTCGGAGCTGCGAACTTTGGGACTCTCACAGCTCTTACAGCTTTGAGGTTTCGGAACAAGAAATCTGGAAACTTTACTTCGTAAGGGGTTATACCTAGTCAGGAGGCCGAAAAGAAGCGAATGTTTGCGAATTTTTTTTGAAAAAGTGGAAGCATATATTTTTACAGAACTTTTTGCACTTTACAGAGTAACATTTAAAGAACATTTGGTAATTTTTTTGTAGAAAAATGTTTAACGGTGTATAATAAAAATACAACGACATCCAAGAAGCCTTTTTAAAAACGGTGAGCACGATATCTCAAAAACTACTGCACCAATGTTTCTCATACTTTGTGGGATTATTTTTTATATAAAAATCTATCGACTATCGTTCGCATTTTTTTTAATGTATATTTTCGATTTTATCAACAAAAAATGGCCGTTTTTCGCGCGAAAATCAGGTCCTTCAAACTTTAAATAGCCGCCATTTTATTTTAAATTAATATTTCGAAAATCCCCCGCCGTCAGTCGAAAGATACATTGATATACCAACGAAATCTTTTTTGTTTTTTATTTTCGATAATCTGGTTCCGAATTGCAGTGCTCACCGCAAAACAACTTTTTATAAAAGGCTTGTTGGATATCGATTGTAATTTTATTATAAACGTAAATATTTTTTTACGAAAAAATTACTAAATCTTCTTTAGATGTTGCTCTTTTAATCGCGAAAAGTTCTGTGAAACTAGATGCTTCAGTTTTTCCAAAAAAAATCACAAACATTCGTCTCTTTTCGGCCTCCTGACTAGGTATAACCCCTTAAAGCAAAAGCTCGAAGCTGCGAACTTTGGGATTCTCACTGCTCTTACAGCTTTGAGGTTTCGAAATCAGAGATTTTGGAAACTGTATTTCCCAAAGGAAAAGCCTCTTGTCCCAAAAGCACGAAGCTGCGAACTTTACTTCCCAAAGAAAAAGCCTCTTGTTCCAAAAGCTCGAAGCTGCGAACTTTGGGATTCACACAGCTCTTTGAGCTTTGAGGTTTCGGAACAAAAGATTTTGGAAACTTTGCTTCACAAAGGAAAAGCCTCTTGTTCCAAAAGCTCGAAGCCACGAATTTTGGGACTCTCACAGCTCTCAAAGCTTTGAGGTTTTGGAATAAGAGATTTTGGAAATTTTACTTCCCAAAGGAAAAAACTCTTATTCCAAAAGCTCGAAGCTGCGAACTTTGGGACTCTTACAGCTTCGATGTTTCGGAACAAGAGATCTGGAAACTTTACTTCCCAAAGGAAAAGCCTCTTGTTCCAAAAGCTCGAAGCAGAGAACTTTGAGACTCTCGCAGCTCTTGCAACCTCGTTATATCCATTCTATGTACTGTACCTAGTGATGGAATCTGAAGCGCTTCGAATCTCTATATATATATGACGAAGACTTTGAAACTCTCCGAACATGTTTCGAAGCTTAAAACTCTCGAAAGTCTTGATCGTCTTGGAAGTCTTGACACTCTTGCTTCGAATCACCTTCGAAGTGTTTCGAAGTATATTCCTTCCGATATTCAAGACAGATTCGAAGCGGCTCGAGTCCCATCACTACTTGTACCTTTGTTTCCCCCCAAATATATTTTGAAAACAGTACTAATGAACATGCTCCGCATTTCAGCTTGAAGAGTGGCGGGTTGACAAACACACAGTGGCTCAAACAGGAACTCAGAACGGCGCGGACACTACCTTGACACGTAATCGTCGTGTGCGCTGTATTATTTTTCGTAAATTACGATTTTTAGCTGAATTTCATTAGCGGCGGAGAGGGAGGGATGCTGAGGTTTAAAAAGTAACAAGAAAACGCGAACACACAGGCGCGAGCGACGCTGCGCTTGGTATCTTTCATCTAAATTTACATTATTCCTGTATTTATTACACACATGTACATTCGGCGTCTAGCATCGAAGTTTTCATGTTTCTTCTTCTTTTTTTTGTATTTATACATACGGTCCTTGCAGAAAGCAGCATAAATTGTTTTCTTAATTCCGAATTAAGGGCATGATTTTAAGCTTCTCCATCGACCGCGGTGTATCGTGTGTAACGATAAGTACATCTTACTTAAATCTTATTTAAGAGATCGACGATAGTTTTACGTGGAATCTGAAGTGTTGTGCGGTTTATCGTAAGGTGCGCTGGATTCGAGCGATCGTTCGCATAATTTATTCGAGACGTTCTCTTCCCTTCTTTTTCTTGTTGTTTTTTCTTCTCTTTTTTTATTATTTCCTCGCGACAGGACACAAAGTTTCCCTTCGGGGGACGCAGGAAAGACTTAATTTAGTCGAGTTCGTGAGATCGACATGTACTTTTCCTTTTTTCGCACGGATCAATCGAGAATCGCCGCCAGGATTGTCGACGACAGAGTACGATGAACAATGGCAATCATTTTAGTTAAGACTGATGTTGCATATATTGTATCCAAGAGAACTCGTTTCATATGCGGTATACACACACACACAAACACGCTACTGTAATGCATGGGTTTATATATATTACGAAGAAAGCTCGGGGCTTTCCTTCGACACTACACGAATTATGGATACTAATGTACGGAATCGGAGAGCAGAGGCGGAAAAACCGTTCGATACTTACATGGGGCGATGAGAACTGTACCTTCTTATACGTAATTCGATTTTTGCAGGGATAGCGATTCTTTTACTTGAAACTCGTGTACAAGCATCGACGATTAAATAGGATTTGATAAGGGAGAGCGCGGTTCTCGGGTCACTGGCGAGGTTCAAAGCATGCAAATAATTAGTGAAAATTATATACATATTTAAAGTTTCGAGATTAGCGCAGCGGCTACGCGTTCAGCCTGCGCGCAGAATGGCCAGTGTTCGATTCCCGCTGGTCCAAGATCCATTTTTCTTAATTAAATAATATTAATTTTATATTGAAAATAATTGCATGTGATTTTAACGAACCAAGGAGGAAACTTTAACTTTATTTTCACGCAAAACTAATTATACGCAAACTTTCAGCCGAGTCTGTGGATCGAAAAGCGTGCAACTTTGCCTCTTTAGGTTCGAATTTAATATCTCTTTGTACATATTGTTGTTACACTTCACAGCCAACCATACGTCAGAACACAAGCGTTATCATAGTATTCGTATGAGTAAGGCGAAAATGCGTCCACACTCCCCCCCATGCATTACGATAGTTGGGAAACGACTAAATGTAATTTACCGGCATCAACCAGTCTTGATTAAGCACATTGATGAATCGTTCGATCTTTTCTACCCCCCGGGTTTGGAAGACACTAGAGCATTTTAATTTCAAGTTAACCGATTTGCCAAATCACCACGTTGGCACACGATAAGTTTTTAAGGGTAATTTTAGGACTTAGCTAAGGAATTTAAGTGAGAGTGTGAACAAGAGTGAGAGGACAGAAGAGAGCGAAAGAGAGAGAGAGTACAGAAAGAAAGAGAGTGTGTGGTCGAAATAAGAAGTAAGTCAAACCACGAAGAATCGTTTGTTGTATGTATTAATTCTGCTGGAATAAATTAATAATAATAATTAGAACCTAGAGCGATAGGTATTCTGTTTACAGTACATTCCACAGTTTCCTGAAAGTTGGGAGTCTTTGAGGAAAGAACAGAGCAGCTTGTAATGAAATATCTTTATTGATTCCTCCTTTAAGCAGCTCGGCTCGGACGTTTAACAAAGTACAAAAGTTTCACGAGCCAACAACTGAATAAATACTGAGTGTCCAGTGAATTTGTTATTCGTACAATCTGTGTAACTAAGGTCTGAGATTTTATCACGCCTATGTATTACAAAGCTTGTATAAATTTAACAATCGGACTACTGGTAAAAAGCGATGAGAAATAATTATGAGATAAATTCGATGGAAATGATCGCAATGCGGCTTCGTCGGAAATTCAGGCGTTAATTGTATCTCTCCTGAATCATCTCCCTGATGTTGTTTTCGCATTCCTTCAAGTTCTGCTGCAGGTACGTCTTTCTGTTCTCCAGGGTCTCCACTTTCTCGTCGGCGGACTTCATCTGCTGCTCGAGGCCGACTTTGATGTTCGCGATGTCGTCCAGGAGGAACATCCTGCCTACGGATTCGTAGGTCTTCGTGCTCTCCGGGTAAGAGGTTATTTCTTTCACGGTCAGTTCTGCGCGTTGCTTCGACCATTTCAGCTTCTCGATCTTCATGTCGGCCAGCTTCAATTTCTGCCTGGTATCGATCACTTTCTCGTGAAACTGGGAGAACGCCTTTTTCAGCTCCTCGTGCGGCTCGGTTGCCATTTTTGTCTTCTGCAACGGTGTCGGAAGGTAAGCGTTATAGAATTGTAGGAGTTATGTTGGAATAACCGAGTGTACTCACTTCGGAAGGTGATTTACTGTCAGGTGTAACGTTAAATAGAGAAACTCATCGAGTCCGTTTTATTCCTCGCTACTGAATGTTACCGAATCAAGACGGACGATGCGGTTGAAAACTGTTGGGAGGACTGGGGATACTGTTGGTACCACTGACGTAGGCGAGCGTCCCCAATAGGGAAATAATTGTATTTGTTTTAACCTATTTGTTCTTGTGAGTGTTACCGCGTTTGTCAGAAACGGAAGATTCTTCTGGCACAGGTAATTATCTTCCTGATATTTCTACCTAAAAAGCATCGAAGGTGATCACCAGCTTTTGTGTATATTGAATGAGATTAAATAAAGATTAAATTTGTATGAGTTTACTGTGTTATTCATCTGTTGGTCAAATCGCGCGAAAACATAGGTGACTTTTATGATTTTTTCTAGAAAAAAGTATATAATGTATGGGTCTGAAACTTTTTGCACTTTATTCTGCTACAAATGTAGAGTATGAAACAATTTTTTATTTCATTTTTGTGCACCCCTGCCTCTGATAAGTATGCATTGCGTGCTGTAGCGTTGTAGGAAAAAAATGGTTTCCATTGTTGCCACGATAACTTTAGACAGGATCATCCAAAATAAAAAAACCGAAGATATTCTTTAATTACACATGTGTGGTTATTGCGCTATCCTCGGGCAGTGTTAAGAAACAACTGGGCGATGATTGCCAAATGTTTAAACGATATAGTCACCAAAACGTAGGTTTTTTCTCTGTTGCGACTCCCGTCTAGCGGCGTGTAGTTTAAGCTTTAGATGCGCGAAGTTCAAATCGGATCACACGAATGTAATAGGAAAGGAAGATTAGGTGAAGTTCGCACAAGGCCGAGGGGTTTGAAAATAGTTAAATATCCTTTTAATAAGAGGACTTCAAGATTATAAACTAATCGATACCCACTTGGAAACGGGTAATTGAATAAATGAACTTCTCCTTCTTTCCTTCTCCTAGGTGTGTAATTCCAGCGCCGCGTAGTTAAACGCTTGTTCTGTAAAAATTGAGAATCGAAAAGAAATCGAATAGACGAATAGGAATTTAGGTAGTTAATTAGTAAATTTGCGATTGGCTCTCGGTAACTAAGCCATTTTGAAATTAACAAGAGGAAAAGCGAAGGGCTTTTCGGAAGCGTCACTTGAGCCCGAATAGCAGTGTTGAGCAGTCGAGTTGTAGACAACTTCCAGAAATTTAGATTTTATAGCTATTTTGTTAATTAAAGTTCCTAGTATTGAATTCTAATTGTTCTTTTATTGAGTTTATCCTTTTATTTATTATTCGTTTTCTTTACATTTATTTCATGAATAATCCGCGTCCAAGGAGCAGAGTGCCTTAGCACTCCACGGGCATCGACCCTCGCCGAATTTCCTACGAGGGATCCAGGAGAACCAGCCGGCCACGCAACATCTCACAAAAATGTTTTGTAAAAAAAATTGAGTGTATGAAAATTCGCGATAGAGGATAGAGCGGAAGCCAGTGTAATTACGAGCAGAATCTCGTTTGAATTTTTAGATTCGGTCAAGAATTGCATTTTTTATCGTGGCGACAGTGCGTGAAAAATTGTTTCGAGAAAAATGCACTTGAAGTTTGACGCTGAGTGCGTTTGTCTACTGACCTATTTTTAATGCGTTTATTCGATTAATACAAAAATTGATTATTTTTTTAGATCAATAAATGTATTATTAATTAAAAGAAAAAACACATTTATGTCTATTATACCTGCGTCACAATCCATCTTCAAAAAATATCTATTTTTAAGGTCGTCACACTGTTGATCCCCCTGAACTGCTTATAAAATCTGTGCCGTTAGGAATTTCGATCAAAAATTTTAACTGGGCCTTTTCGAGACATTGTTGAATGAAAATATGCAAAAAGAACATTTCGATTTTTTGACCGGCGGATGCCCTTAAATCAATAAAATGCTACTTTGTGATAAAACATTGTTATTATTCAACAAAATTTTCCTGATACCTCCGTTTAAAATTATTAAAAGATTGTCAATAATTAAAGTCCTGAATCAAAACTGGGCTTTTTTGTATTTATTTGGGAATTTTTAATCGCCTTTGTTACTTCTTGCCATTGTAAAACATCCATTCCACTGCATTCTCCGTAAAAAAGTCACTTTCGAAATGCTCCACCTTCCACCCTTTCAAACCCTTATCGAAGCCTCTGCGTTGAATAGTTCTTTGATTCTCTCTCCAAAGACGACACTTTGCGCTACCTCCTTCGACGCCATGTTCTCCTAGTACAAGGCCCAATTTTGGGGCGTTATGAAATTTTTTGCTTTTTTTTTTAGATTCTAGCCAAAGTATCGGGAAAACACGAAGCGAAAGGAGGTATCCTGAATGTTACCATCAAAGGCCTTTCGAAAATTTACCTTCTAGGGGGCCCCAGGCTGAATTTGGAAACTTGGTGGGCCCTCCGTTAAATGTAAAAAATAAAATGACGCTGACTTGATTTTTTTTTATCATAATACTCGTATAATCTAAATAAGAATTTAATTTAAAAATTAACATTGAATATCAAAACTAAACATAACATTAACATAAATAAACATTAAAGATACAATACGCATATAAACCATTTTCACAATATTCTTCGACAATTTCATGGTTATGAACCCATCGTTACGCTTTTACTACAATGTCCAGATGTAATAATCCCAGTAGACAAATCAAAAGAACATATACAAATTTTATACAGCCAAGCGAACGATGATTGGTCTGATAATACAGGTGGCCATTGGGTTTGCTGTTATTATGAACCCCCCAAAAAACATAACTCATGTATGAAAGAAGCTAATTCCCTTTAAGTCACGAAAAAAGTTGACATGCAAAGATTGTGAAATCATCTTTGCTAATTCTAATTGTACCCTTCATTCACGAAAAACATTAAAAAAAGTTCATCTTTTTAATGCCTTCGTTTTCTACCGTACCATTAACAATTTCATCTTTGCACGTCAAGCACAAAACTATAAAGCGTTTATTGCACGGTCGTCCGAAGGGGGGCAAAAGGGGCAGTTGCCCCCCCTGACTTTTGAGAAAAAATCGCTTATTTTTCAAAACAGATCTTTATTAAGTTTATACTAAAAAAGCTAATATTTTTAAATTTTGGTTATAAATTTTTAATTAAATTGGCACTGTAAAATGGGTTAAAAAAGCAAGAGGGGTATATTTTTCTTTACCATCATCCCAAAGTTGCCCCCCACTCCAGAAAAAAAATTCTCCGGACGACACTGGTTTGTGGAATAAATTAAAAATCTGTCGGTCTTTTCAAAGGGGGCTGGGGAGTTACGCAATTTTTTTACAATGGGCATAAATACTAGCGGTGTGTAGCGGAGAAAAAGGTTTCCAAATTCAGAGTAAACTTACTTTATATAATATATATTTTATTTTTATAAGAAAAGTATAAAAGTTAACTGCATTTTGCAAATAATATATATATATATATAAAATAGTATCGTTGTATGTTGAGTATAAAGCCGGGAATTCACCGGGAAGCTAAGCTATGCTACGTTTTAAAAAAATTATCTTCAAAACATTCTTATAGAACCGTTTCCACCAAAAGCTAAGCTAAAACATAGCATCGCATAGCTTAGCTTTTCGGTGGATTTCCGGCTTAACGAGGCAGGCGAGGCAAGTCACACTGGTTCGCTTGTTCGCGGTCTATTTAAAAAAAAATAAAATATCTTCTTACGTAACACTAAAAAACACTCAAAACATTTAAATATCGATACAAACTATGACTGTCCTCACCTGTTTAAACACTTTTCCTTAACTTAAGCATATACTATTTTAGGTATGTGTGAACTATTTATCACATGATTAGACTCCTAACAAAGTTCAATAAGCTTAAAATCGTCTATTAACACTCTTACATCTCTATCATTTAAGTAACTAAATATTTTTTCAGTACAGACACGTGGTAACTCTGGGACATTTTTAAAGGATTAGAAAATATTTTTACCCTGCTCCAGAACCTTTTTCCCTTTCTCCCCGTTTCTAAAATTTCTATTTATCATACTCGCATATATCGGAAACTTAATTTTATAATCGCCCGATTCAAAGGCCTCCACTATACTTTCATTCTTCGCGTATATTGCCAATTGACTTTCATCTTGTGTCAAGATATCATACACTGTGATAAAAGTATCCACAAACTTTTCCCTCTTCATGCTCGCTACTTCTTTCTCGCATTCGTCCTGAAAGTCATATCTAGCCAACCTTTTTTCCTGACGAACCTTCTTACTATAGACGCGGGCTATTGCTTCGTCAGATTCATTCAGAAAATTACTTTGCTCCTCATCATCGCTACTAATTGATAGCACATGCTTGTTAACTACGTGCAAATTTGCAGCTTTTATTTTAACCATATGCCGTTTCAGGATCTCAGCGATGTTCACGTAACTAGCGATTTCAGCATCATCATGGGTATAAGAATATTCATCAAAATCAGAAGATCCTTTGATACCATCCATAGCGAAATTAAGTGCCGTGTACTTGTATTCATTCATAATAGTAACATCAGCACCGTGTTCTAGGAGGATTGCAACAATATCTGCAAAGCCTTCCCCAGTAGCACAGTGAAGTGCCGTGAAGCCAAATGCATCTGTAAAGTCAACGTTGGCGCCAAATTTTAAGAGAAGCTTTACATGATCTGGACATCTCATAATCGCAGCCATGTGCAGCGGTGACCATGAGTCACATTTAATCGTAGTATCAACTTTGGCACAGCATTCTAGCAATAGTTCTATAACTTTTGTATCATCTCTGTTTATCGCACTATGAAGAGCAGTCTCTGCACTGGTGCCTTTGGCAAAAATAGCTCCTTTGTTCAAAAGCATCTCCACAATTTCGTCCTTACCCAGTGTGACCGCAAAATGGAGCGGTGTCATGTCTTCGTACGTGGCATTAATATCCGCGTCATAATCCAAAAGAGCCTCAACCACTTTTACATATCCTTTCTCAATAGCAGCATGAAGCATTGTCATGGAATTTTCAATTCTAGTGTTTGCATTAGCTCCCCTACTTAGAAGCAATTTGGCAATTTCTGTCCTAACATTAATACTAGAAATTCTACGATGATGCCGTTCGGAGCTTTTCCTGGCTTTGTCCAAAATAATAAAATGCAACGGCATTCTTCCGTATTTATCGCTACCGTTAACGTCAGCACCGTGTTGCAAAAGAACTTCAACGATTTCTCTGTGTCCCTCCCTAACAGCGTCATTTAGTAGTTCAGGATTATCTTTTACATTAGCTTTATTAGCTAAAAGCAGCATGGTCATTTCTAAATTAGCATTCTTAGTAGCATAAAATATTGGTGCTCTTCCAGCTTCATCTTGCGCATTTACATCAGCTCCGTAGTTTATCAATAATTCAGCCATTTCCTCCTGCCTGAATCTAATCGCAACATGCAGAGGTTTAAAACCATTTTCGCACGCAGAGTTGCATAACATATTAACATCAGTACTGCGTTCTAAGAGTTCTTCAACAAGTTCCAAATGTCCATTTTTAACAGCAGCGTGTATAAAATTCTTTGCGTCTTTAGGGTCGACTGTAAAACCATATCGAAGTAGGTACTTGACGATCTTTTTGTACTCTGTTCCACAGCCCTGCAACGGAACATTAAAAACGCTACTGTTGTTTCGGATATTCAAATCAGGACGATGCTTTAAAATATGCTTGACAATTGTTGGAGTTCCTTTTGCAACAGCAAAGTGTAGTATAGTTTTATCGTCCTTATCTTCAGCATCAACGTTAGCTCCGCATTCTAAAAGTAATTTAACAATTTCTTCATGCCTGTTTTCAACACCGAGGTACAGCGGTGTGTGACCTTTCCAAGATGCAGAATCAACACTAGCTCCACGCTTTAAAAGGTGGTCGACGATACTCAAATGCCCCCACTGGGTTGCAAGATGAAGAGAACTTATACCGTGTATTTCTTTAGCGTTTACATCGGCACCATTGCGTAAAAGTAATTTGCTAATTTCTTCGTCGCCTTTTTCGGCAGCAAGGTGCAGCGATGTGTAGCCTTCCCGAAATGTAGAGGTGTACGCAGAATTAACGTCAGCTCCGTGTTCTAAAAGGAGCTCAACAATTTTTGAATGCCCTTTCTCTGTTGCGATATGAAGAGCAGTTGTGTCGTGCCTTGCTTTGGCATTTACATTAGCTCCTTTGCTTAAAAGCAGTTTGATAATTTCTTCGCCACCTTTCACGGCAGCAAGGTGCAACGATGTATACCCTTCCCGAATTGTCGAGGTATACGCGGAATTAACATCGGCGCCAGCGTTTAAAAGGAGCTCAACAATTTTTAAATGCTCTTTCTCTGTTGCGATATGAAGAGCAGTTGTGTCGTGCCTTCCTCTGGCATTTACATTAGCTCCTTTCCTTAAAAACAATTCGGTAATTTCTTCGTCACCCATTTTAGCAGCAATGTGCACTGGGGTATATCCGTGCTGAGTGGTGTACGCAGAACTAACGTCAGCTCCATGGTTTAAAAGATGCTTAAAAATGGGCAAATCCCATTTCTGCGTTGCGATGTAAAGAGGAGTTGTACCATTCTTTCCTTTAGCATTTACATTAGCCCCTTTACTTAAAAGCAGTTTGGTAATGTTTTCATGCTCGTTTTCAACAGCAAGGTGCAACGGTGTATAATTATGCCGAGTGGTACATGCAGAATTAACATCAGCGCCAGCGTTTAGAAGACTCTCAACGATTTGTAAATACCCCTTCTCTGTTGCAATATGGAGAGAAGTTGTACCATCGTTGCATCTAGCTTCGACATTAGCGCCGCTGTTTAAAAGCAATCTGGTAATTTGTTCGTGCTGGTTTTCAACAGCAAGATGCAGCGATGTGTAACATTTCCGAATTGTCGAGGAATACGCAGAATTAACATCAGCGCCAGCGTTTAAAACGAGCTCAACAATTTTTAAATGCCCTTTCTCCGATGCGATGTGAAGAGCAGTTGTAATGTTTCTTAATTTGGCATTTACATGAACTTCTTGTTTTAAGAGCAACTTGGGGATTTCTTCATTGCCTTTATCAACTGCAAGATGCAACGGTGGGCAGTGGTTCCTAAACATGGAGGTAGAAACAAAATTAACGCGAGCTGCATATTTTAAAAGATGCTAAACAATTTCTATATACCCTGTGTCCGCTGCAGTATGACTAGAAGTTACGGCATCGTTTCCATCATCATCGACGGTAGTTCCTTTACTCGACGGAGGGTTCATACTTTTTTTGCTGCTCCTGTTGGCTGCGTCAATAATTTCCGTTTTCATACTTTCGACCGCGTTGTGAAGCGCAGTTTTACCATTGAAATTTTCGGCATTTATATTGGTGTCTTTATTTAGAAACATCTGAATAATCTCTGTGTCGTTATTTTGAATAGCAAAATGAAGTGGACTGTTGGAAGAAGTACTGGTTTTGTTGGCTTTGAAACTACTTGTTAAAAGTAATTTAGCAAATTCTGCATTTTTTAATTCGAGAGCCGTACAAAGTAAAATATACGTATCCATCTTATTTGAGGATAGTAAAATAGATCGCGAGAATTTATTGTTTCTTTTACTCTTTATAGCTATTGTTCATTGGTGAACTGCAGTGATTAAACCGTTACGGGTATATGGTGGATACTTAACTCTTTGTATTTTCCGTTATAATAAGTACGTTAGAATACGTTATAACCGTTATGGTGAAAAAATTCAAACTCGCCAACCGACACGACGTTGCCAATACCGTAGCACAAAATTCCCTCAACTTGCTTGAACTTCAAATGAAGCTACTAATTGTAAGAATAATTAAATAAAATTTTGTCGGCCGTGGCATTAAATAAATTTATTTCATTTATTATGACAGTGGACATTTCGCAAACCATCAAACTTTCCAACTTTGATTTATTGTTGCGCGATTCCGAGGAAATTTTAGTTTCGAACGTGAGTTGGTGCCCGTGGAGCGCTGGCACTCTGTTCGGGTGGGTGTTTTAAATAAAATGAAATTGAATGCTGGTAAAGTCTGTGGTTGTAAGGAAAAACGACCCATGTCACAATTCTAAAAAAATTGAGTTTATGCATTAAATCACCTGTAGAATATTAGATGTATGTTTTTATCAGAAAAAATGCATGAAAATGAATTTTATACGTTGAAAAAATAATGCAACCACACAGCACAACGTCTGACAAAGTCTTAAAGACGTCTAAAAGGCGTCTTTAAGACTTTGCCAGACGTTGTGCTGTGTGGGCAATTTAACCGAAGTTCAATTTTCAATTAATTTGCATTTGGCAGAATAACGTAAGTTCATAAAATTTGGAGAATACTACGTATCATTCCTATGTGACCACGCTTTTTATTTTCTATTTTTATTTATCTACTATAACGTATTTTGTGTAAAATAAAATGAGCAAAATTATATTTGATATTTTTATTTTGCTATATAGAAACAGCACAGTATGAAGTACCAGTGATACATAAATGTGTAACTTGTATTTTACAAAAAGCAACGCAGAAGCATAGATTTCTTTTCTTTTCTTCTTAACGTTCAAGCAGAACAACACAAGTCCAGTGGAGTTGTGTCTTCCCAGATAGCACACCTCGTCTTAGAGACGTCTAGTTTATGTTCATTTTAGGTCTGAACGTCTTCATTTGTAACAAGACGTCTTTAAGACGCCTTGTGGACGTCTTTAAGACTTTACCAGACGTGTGCTATCTGGGTTGTGTCGTTCTGCCTAAAGTGTATGTAAATTATGTACTACTATTTTGTTTATTATTATTTACGTTAATTATACAAACATTGAATATTATGCAAAGCGAAGGAACTATACGTTTATATCGTAAGAAAAAAAACAAGGAAACATTGCTAATAAGAGGAATTGGTGTTTATATCTTGATAGTTTTAAAAGATCGTTTGTAACAGAGAACAGTTTGGGACCTTCATAGTAAAAGGGTGAATTAAAATAGGCTTTGAATTTAAATTTGAATTAAACTATTGGGAAACTAGAATTTCGATACGCCAACTAGTGACAGAAAATTGAACTACTGAGAGTAGGTCGACATTCGTCAAAGTCCACATGATTATCAGTGTTTAAATAGACATGTTGTGAAAAACGAGCTTTTTTAAATTTTTTTGAACACTCAATTTTTATTTAATCGATTAATAAATACTTATTCGGAATGTTTGGTGGGATCCGGACCTACTTTCAATAGTTACAAACTTACCACCACAGCGCTGAAATCTAAGCCACGCCTCCACTAATAGCGAATTCGGACGGTCGCACTGGGCGCGACTTTTAGCCAATTAGAAGCGAGAAAACTCGCAATCAGCGCGCCTAGTGCAGGTTGCCGAATCTGCTATAAGTTTCTCAATAAATTCTAAAAAACAAATTACAGTATTGTCTCTGTACCTGCCCGCTGGTTGGGACCGGCGTTGAGCAGTCAGCGTGAACAGAGCCCTAATTCCAAGTGTTCGTTTCTCGCTTCTTTTGGCCGAAGGGGGGAGCGAGATGGAACGCTTTGCGTGCGCGACCGCGTCTCGCTCGCTCTCGCCTTCGCCGGACAAGAGTGAGACAGAAGTGGTGGCGACAGCGAAAAGCCTCGTAAAGACTCGTAATAACGAACGTACGAGCTCAGGTGGATTTTCAAATTCAAAGTAGACTTACTTTATATAATATATACTTTATTACGATAAAAAAGTTATAATACTTAACTGCATTTTGCAGATAATACTTTATTGGTAACAATAATATTGTTTGTACGTGCGCTTAACGAGGCAAGTCCCAACATTGCTTCGCATGTTGGCGGTCGATTTAAAAAAATATAATATCCGTTTTCGTAACACGAAAATAAAAACACTTAAAAATCGATAAAAACTATTACTCTCCCCGCTTGTTTGAACATCTCTCTTTAACTAAAGGCTTGACAGCCATCACTAAAGTTCTTATATCGTCATTATTTAAACAACTAAGTATCCTTTCGATACAGCCACGCGGTAACTCGGGAAAATCGTTAAAGAGAATATCGAGAGTTACGTTACCTTTCTCCAGAAGCATATTCCTTTTTTCACCCTTTCTAAAATTATTACTTATCATACTACCATACATCGGAAATTTGTTTTCATAATCACCAAATCTGAATGCCTCTACAATACTTTCGTTTCTCGCGTACATTGCTAATTGATTTATATCTTTTACCAAGATATCATAAAACGTAACATAAGTATTGAGAAACTTCTCACTCTTCATGCTCGCTATTTCTTTCTCGCATCTCCTTTGAAGCCTCCTTCTAGTCAACCTATACCCCTTACGATCTCTCAGATAGGCCAGAATAGAATTGAAGTTTGGGTAATTCTGATAGGCATTTACAAAATCATTTGTATCGTCATCACCGCTACTAATTGATAGTAGATCGTCGTTTGCTTCATATAAATTCGCAGCTCTCATCTTAACCATTTGGCTTTTAAGGATCTCAGAAATCGTTATATAAGCAGAGGTTTGATCATGCTCGTAATCAAAATCAAATTCAAAATCATAGTCGAAATCATAATTAGCATCGTTAACTAATTCGATAGCATCCGTAACAAAACGAAGCGCCGTGTAACAATTGTTACTCCTCATAGTAATATCAGCACCATGTTCTAGGAGAACTTTCACAACTTCTTCGTGACCTCTTTTAGAAGCAAAGTGAAGCGCTGTGGTGCCATAGTCATCGGTAGCATTAACGTTGGCACCAAATTCTAAGAGGAGCTCGACAATATTTAAGAGACCACATATAGCAGCAAGATGGAGTGGTGTATATTCGCGGCGGTCAAGTTTAGAATTAACTTTCGCACCAAATTCTATGAGACGCGTGACAATTTTTTCCGAACCATATTTACGAGATTCAGCAGCAAGGTGGAGCGGTGTTACCAACTCGTATTTCGTCGCGGCATTAACATTGGCACCGCGTTTTAGCAACAGTTCTAGAACCTCTGCATGGCCGCTTCGAGTTGCAAAATGCAGAGCAGTCATTCCACTTTTGTCCTCAGCATTTATATTAGCTCCTTTCTTTAAAAGCATTTCGGTGATTACTCTGTTACCACGTTGAGCAGAAAAATGAAGCGGCGTCATTTGATCTTTATACGTAGCATTAACATCCGCGTTATATTTCAAAAGAGCCTTAACGACTTTCACAAATCCTCCGTTAATAGCAGCTTGAAGCAACGTCATACAATCTTCTCGAGTCTTTGTTTCCCCTCTTTGTTTCTCGATTCGCATTTTCTCCGATATATCAGTAGCGTTAATATCAGCGCCGTACTGCAAAAGAACATCAACGATCTCTCCGCGACCCTTGTTAACAGCAATCCTCAGTAGTTCAGGATGATCTTTAACATTAGCTTTATTAGTCAAAAGCAGTTTAATAATTTTTAAATCGGCATTCTGAGTGGCATAAAATATCGCTGGCTTTCCAGTTTCATCTTCTGCATTTACATCAGCTCCGTGGCTTATCAATAATTCGGCGACTTCCTCGTGTCCGTTTTCAGTCGCAACGTGCAAAGGTATAGAATCTTTTCCGGTTATCGGGTCGGATAACATAGTAACATCAGCACCGAGTTCTAAGAGTTCTTCGACGAGTTCCACGTATCCTTTCTCAACAGCAGGGTGCATAAAATTATATCCGTCTTCAGGGTTGACGGTGAAACCATATTTAAGCAGGCTCTTAATGATCTTGCGATACCCTATTCCCCAGCTCAGCACCGCAGCCTTAAGAACGTGGCTGTTGCTTTTGTCGTTCAGATCGGAACAGTGCTTTAAAATACTCTTGACGATTACCGCATTCCCATGTTCAACAGCCAAGTGTAGTACAGTCTTATCGTTCTTGTCTTTAGCATCGACGTAAGCTCCGCATTCTAAAAGTAGCTTAGCAATTTTAGTATATCCGTTTGCGACAGCAATGTACAGTGGTGTTTTGCCGTCCTCGGATACAGAATGAACATCGGCTCCATATATTAAAAGGTGCTTGACGATTTGTAGATACTGATTCTCTGTTGCGATATGCAGAGGAGTCAAGGAATCGTTGCCTTTAGCATCGACGTTAGCGCCGCTGCTTAAAAGCAATTCAGTAATTTCTTCGTTGCCTTCCTCGACGGCGAAGTGCAACGGTGTACAAGCCTTCCTAAACGTAGAGACACAAAATTTGGAGAATTAACGTAAGCTATATATTTTAAAATACACTGGACAATTTATAAATACCCTTTATCTATTCCAATGAAATAACTTCTACCCTCGACATTGGCCCCTCTACTTAGAAGAAGGGTTGTAATTTCTTTGCTATTGTTTAGAATAGCCAGGTGCAGAGGAGTTACGCCGCTTTTATCGGCAACGTCAATGTTCGCATCTTTGCTTAAAAGCATGCCGATAATTTCCATGTTCATACTTTCGACTGCGTTGTGAAGCGAAGTTTTAGAAATCTGATTTTCTGCATTAATATTGGCGCCTCTGTCCAGAAGCATCTGGACGATCTCTACGTTACTATTTTTAGTAGCAAAATGCAGGGGAGTGTTGCAAGGTTTTTTGGAACTGCTGTTGACTTTGGAACCACTTGTTAGAAGTAGCTTAGCGACTTCGGTACGTTTTTTTTCGAGAGCGGTACGAAGTAAGGAATATCCGTCTTTCCATTCGTCTGTGTAAGTTTGACCGCGAGAATTAATTATCTCTGTGACTACGTCTATTTCTCCTCGACGAACCGCGTTTACGAAAGCGTAACGTTTATACGGGGAATATCGGAAACTCTTCCTGTTTCTCCATATATTATTCCACATCTTGTGAAAGAAATTCAAACTCGTGTTAAATATAATATTATGTGTAATTATTATATGGATGATATATAGAAATCTATTTATTAAATAAAATTACGTACCTCGTTGAAAATTTCCATCGTTAGATGTGTTAACACCGATTCTTCTATTTCGTCGTCACTAGTGTTACTAGATTCTTAATAATGTTAACGCGACTAATAATTTTTTGGCCGTTTCCATTAGTACGTTATTCGCTACTGTTCGATGCCACCAAAATTTTTGAACTGCTCAAAACTGCTGCAGCGACACCAATGGATGCTACTTACGCTAATAGGAAGCAACTTCAGGCACGTACGACTACAGCGCACTCTGTATTCAGCGCGCACGCAATCTGCGCAGCATTTATGACTCATAATTGGTCAAAATGGACATAGGGTAGATGTCCCAATTACTGTGCCCTGTACCTATTACCGTGCCTTTATATTTAAAGATATAAATTGTTAAAAATAATTAAATAAAATTATTAAAAAAATAAATTAAAAAGTTTAAAGATATGCTGAGAACCGAAGGAGAGAGAAAGAGGAGAGAAAAAGATGACTATAGTTCGTTGGGCGATATAAGCCAGATAAGCTTGAAACGCCATCCTGTTTAACAGGAAAAACAAAAACAAAAATATTTAAAGAAGCCGTACAAAAAAACTCGCACACATAACTAAGGAAAGAAATTTTTTTTAATTAAGTTATACTATGTATGTGTTACTAATGAGTAGGTTGCATTTTGAAAGAATTAAAGCTTCTTTAAGTGGAAAGGCACGGTAAAATAGGTACAGGGCACGGTAATTGGGACATTTTCCCTAGACGGTGCGTTCCGATTCGCACATTGAGCGTGTGAAATTGGTGACATCCATGGACATAGGAATATACCCAGATAGCACAGGACGTTTTAAAAACGTCCGTTTTAGGTCTGAACGTCCATGGCTTGATTTGTGAAAATGGTCGTTTTTAAAACGTACTGGTTTGTGAAAATGGACGTTTTTAGGACCTTTTCTGGACGTTCGTGGACATTTTTAAAACGTTGTTGTGCTATCTGGGCAGTACCGTCGAACGTCCCAAAAACTCCTGTTTAAAAACGTCTTGGTTAGGTCTGAAACAAGCGTTTTTGGAACGTTTTCTGGACGTTTTAAAAACGTATACGTATACAAACCAGTATACTGGTTTGTAAAAATGGACGTTTTTATGACCTTCTCTGGACGTTCGTGGACGTTTTTAAGACGTCCTCAACGTCTCGCCTGGACGTTTTTAAAACGTTTTTGTGCGATCTGGGCATGCAACCCATCAGCGAGCATCGCAACACTAGTAAGAATAATTAAATAAAGTTTTGTCGGCATAAATTTATTTCATCTTTTATGAAAGTGGACATTTCGTAAATATCTTACATAACCATCAAACTCTCCAACTTTTATGCATTGTTGCCCGATTCCAAGGAAATTGCAGCTTCTAACCAGGGCCATCTTTACTAATGGGCTAAAATAGGCTATAGCCCAGGGGCGCCCGTGATCCAAGAGCGCTTAAGAATCAAATATGTTGAAATGCTTTTTTTCTCTTCAATTTTGGAGACAATAATTTCGTTCGATGGTATTGTTTTTGTTCGTGTTTGCCTTGGTGGAGACCCGGGGTTGTGAAGTACTGCCTTGCACCGATTGCGAAAAAATTGCAGCCTTGTGGGCTAGGGCGCAAAAATTTTTTAGCCCAGGGCGCTGAAATTTGTTAAGGCGGCGTCGCTTCTAACGCGGGTTGATACCCCAGGAGCGCTGCAGCACTCTGCCCGCGAAATGCGCGGGGGTTTTAAATAAAATGAAATTGAATGCTGGTAAAAGCTTCAACATATTTCTTGATAATTTTAAAACATCGTTTGTAACAGAGAACAGTTCGGGACCACAATGGTGAAAGGATGAATTAAAATAGGCTTTGAATTTAAATTTGAATTAGCCAATAAATTCTAAAAAACAAATTTTATCTTCGTACGACCTCAGCTGGATTTTCAAATTCAAAGTAGACACACTTTATACAATATATATTTTATTTCGATAAAAAAGTCACAAAAGTTAACTGCATTTTGCAGATAATACTGTATTGGTAACAATAATATTATTGTTGTATGTTGAGCATAACGAGGCAGGCGAGGCGAGTCCCAACATTGTTTCGCATGTTGGCGGTCTATTTAAAAAAAATATACTATCTGTTTTCGTAACATTAAATTAAAAACATTTAAAAATCGATAAATACTAAGACTCTCCTCGCCTGTTTGAACATTTCTCTTTAACTTAAGCATAAGGCTTGCCAGCGTCCATTAAAGTTCTTAAATCGTCATCATTTAAATAACTAAGTACTCTTTCAATACAACCACGTGGTAACTCGGAGAAATTGTTAAAGAGAACATCGAGAGTTTTGTTACCTTGCTCCAGAAGCTCTTTCCTTCTTTCACCCTTTCTAAAATTAATACTTATCATACTACCATAAATCGGAAATTTGTTTTTATAATCACCTAATCTGAATGTCTCTACAATACTTTCGTTTCTCGCGTACATTGCTAATTGATTTATATCTTTTACCAAGATATCATAAAACGTAACATAAGTATTGAGAAACTTCTCGCTCTTCATGCTCGCTATTTCTTTCTCGCATTTGCTTTGAAGACTACTTCTGGTCAACCTATACCCCTTACGATCTCTCCTATAGACCTGTATAGAATCGAAGTATGTGCAGTCCAGATAGGCATCATCGGAATCATTCGATTCGTCATCACCGCTACTAATTGATAATAGATCGTCGTTTACCGTATATAAATTCGCGGCTCTCATTTTAACCATGTGGCTCTTAAGGATCTCAGCAATGTTTATATAAGCAGAGGTTTCATCGTCATCGTAATCATAATCAAAATCAAATTCAAAATCATAGTCGAAACCATAATTATTATCGCTAGTTAATTCGATACAATCCATAACAAAACGAAGCGGCGTGTAACAACCTTTACTCTTCATAGTAATATCCGCACCATGTTCCAAAAGAGCAGTCACAATGTCTTCGTGACCTCTTCTTGAAGCGAAGTGAAGCGCTGTGGTGCCGTATTTATCGGTAGCGTCAACGCTGGCACCAAATTCTAAAAGGAGCTCGACAACTTCCACGACGCCAGTTATAGCAGCTTTGTGGAGCGGCGTAAATGCGTGGCGATTAAGCGTAGCATTAACTTTGGCGCCCGATTTTAAGAGACGCTTGACAATTTTTTCGAAACCACGTTTAGGAGATTCAGCAGCAAGGTGGAGCGGTGTTACCAAGTCGCGTTTCGTCGTGGCATTAACATTGGCGCCGTGTTTTAGCAACAGTTCTACAATCTCTCTTTGGCCGCTCTGAAATGCAAAATGAAGAGCAGTCGTGCCGTCGCGGTCCTCAGCATTTATATCAGCTCCTTTCTTCAAAAGCATTTTGGTAATTACTTTGCTGCCTCGTTGAGCAGAGAAATGGAGCGGTGTCATGTCCTTTTCATTCCTGGAATTAACGTCTGCGTTATATTCCAGAAGAGCCTCGACGACTTTCACGTATCCTCTATCAACAGCAGCGTGAAGCACAGTCATAGACTTTTCAACTACCGCGTTTGCGTTAGCTCCCCTACTTAACAATAGTTTGGCAAGTTCTCCCTTATAATTATGATTTATACAAAAGAATTCGAAGTATCTTAGCTCCCCGCCTGGAACAATAAAGTCCATTGGCATTTTTCCAAATTTATCAACAGCATTAACATCGGCGTCATACTGTAAAAGAACTTCAACGATCTCTCTGTGATTATGCGCCACAGCCATATTCAGTAGTTCAGGATGATCTTTTATATTAGCTTTATTAGTCAAAAGCAGTTTAATAATTTTCAAATCGGCATTCTGAGTGGCATAAAATATCGCTGGCTTTCCAGTTTCATCCTGTGCATTTACATCAGCTCCGTGGCTTATCAATAATTCGGCTATTTCCTCGTGTCCGTTTTCAGTCGCAACGTGCAAAGGTATAGAATCTTTTCCGACTCTCGAGTCGGATAACACAGTAACATCAGCACCGCGTTTTAAGAGTGCCTCGACGAGTTCCAGGTATCCTTTCTCAACAGCAGGGTGCATAAAATTATTTCCGTCTTCAGGGCTGACGGTGAAACCATATTCAAGCAGGCTCTTAACGATCTTGCGATACCCTATTCCGCAGCCCTGCACCGCAGCCTTCAGAACGCGGCTGTTGCTTTTGTCGTTCAGATCGGGACGATGCTTTAAAATGCGCTTGATGATTATCGCATTCCCATGTTCAACAGCCAAGTGTAGTACAGTTTTATCGTTCTTGTCTTTAGCATCGACGTTAGCTCCGCGTTCTAAAAGCAGCTTTACAGTTTTACTGTGACCGTATCCAACAGCAAAGTGCAGCGGTGTTTCGCCGTTCTCAGACGCGGAGTTAACATCGGCACCGTATTTCAAAAGAAGTCCGACAATTTTTAAATCTCCTCTGAGCGTTGCGAGACGAAGAGAAGGTATGGGGTAATTCCCTGAAGCGTTTACATCGGCGCCTCTGCTTAACATCAATTCTGTAATTTCTTCGTCGCCTCTGATAACAGCGAGCTGCAGTGGTGTGCTACAATTCCTAAACATAGAGGCGCATGGAATTAACATTGGCTCTGTATATTAAAAGATGCTAGACAATTTATAAATACCCTGTGTCCGTTGCGATGCAACGAGAAGTTCTAGCGTTGTTCCCTTTACCCTCGACATTGGCCCCTCTGCTTAGAAGAAGGGTTGTAATTTCTTTGCTATTGTTTCTAATGGCAAGGTGCAGAGGAGTCATGCCGCTTTTGTCGGCAGCGTCGACGTTCGCCCCACGATTCAAAAGCATGCCTACGATTTTCGTTTGCATGCTTCGAACCGCGTTGTGAAGCGGAGTATCGCCGTGTACATTTTCGGCGTCGATGTTAGCGGCTCTGTCCAGAAGCATCTGAACAACTTCACTGTCGCCATTTAGAGCGGCGAAATGCAGTGGAGTGTTACAAGGATTTTTGTATTTGTTAACTTTGGAGCCGCTTGTTAGAAGTAGCTTAGCTACTGCTGTACGTTTTTTTTCAAGAGCGGTGCGAAGTAGGGAATATCCGTCTTTCCATTCTTCTGCGTAACATGGAGCGCGAGAATTAATTATGTCTGTGACTGTGTCTATTTTTCCTTCGCGAACTGCGGTCATGAAAGTCTTATGTTTACGCTGTGAATTTCGAACGCCTTTTCTTTTCCTAAATATATTTTTCCGGATCTTGTGAAAGAAATTCAAACACGTGTTATATATATATATATATATAATTATTATATTTATAATACAGAGAAATCAAATTATCAAATACAATTACTTACTAGTTTTTCAATTTCGTCGTCACTACCACTACTATTAGAATCTAATAATGCTAATGCGACTAATAATTTTGTGGCCATTTCCATTGTTAAGTACGTTATTTACTGCCGTTCGATGCCACCAAAATGTTTGAACTGCTCAAAACTGCTGTAGCGACACCAACCGACGCTAGCTACGCTAATTGGAAGCGACTTCAGGCTGTTGCGCGGTTCCGAGGAAACTTCAGATTTTAACGGGGGTTGGTGCCCGTGGCCCAGGTAGCACAACGTCTGGTAAAGTCTTAAAGACGTCCAAAAGGCGTCTTAAAGACGTCTTGTTACAAATCAAGACGTTCAGACCAGAGGTGCAAGATGCGAAGATTTCCGACTGCATCGCCGCCTGCGGTGGAGTAAGGAATCTCAGCTTGTGACATATCCGCTCTATAGAATAATATTCCTTGGTAGTTTCGTGCTATGCAAAAAACAAAAAAAAAAAAAAAAAAAAAAAATACATAGCACGAAACTACCAGAGAATATTATTTTATAGAGCGGATATGTCACAAGCTGAGATTCCTTACTCCACCGCAGGCGGCGATGCAGTCGGAAATCTTCGCATCTTGCACTTCTGGTTCAGACCTAAAATGAACATAAACTAGACGTCTCTAAGACGAGATGTGCTATCTGCGCGGCGCGTGACACGCGTAAACAATGTAAATAATTGTATAAAATGTAGAAAATGTATTCGACGTAAAAAATTGAAATACAAACTATTAACCTCTACCTATTACATTGAATTCTCCTGCACAATATTTTAAATTCCTTTAAAAAGAAAGATTGGATTGTAATTGTAAAAATTATAAATAATTTGAAATTTTTTAGTAAATTTCATATCTTTGGTGTGCAACAAAATTTCAAGATTACAAAAAATCAATAATCAGTGTGGAATCTAAAGATACAGTTCTACTTTTAGATAGTTGGAAAAATTCATCATCCAACGATAAGTGTTTTGTTGCAGTTCTGTATTTAATGATCTACGATGTGTCCATGCAGGTTATGGCGTTCCACAGACGGTTTTTTCAAACAATATGATTTTATACATAAAATATATGACGTAGTAAAATTAAGCTATTTAGTAAGTCTTATTCTACGCGTAGAAAATTCACTTGTCGACGTTAGGTAAAATACGGACCCACCACTGGTTGCGGGGCCGGCTGGGAATGAGAATGTATCGCAAATGAAACTCGGTCGAGGTGGCGCTCTGATCGTAGTGCTCTGAGCATGCGCGTGATGACGCCGCGACGTCAAACCAATCAACGCCAAGATGAGCTTGACTTTGCGCTGGCGTTGATTAGTTTGACGTCACTGCGTCATCACGCGCATGCTCAGAACACTACGATGAAAGGGATTTCTATGTGGTTCGGCGTCCTTGGAGCAATGAAGAGCTCTGCTCGCGAACGCGTGAAGTTAAATCAACAAAATAACGAAATGTTTGTAAAGAAATAACTTAGAACTCAATAAAACTTATAGAACTGAATTGAATTAATTTGTTAAACGATTTAAAACTGTTAATCAAGAACGAGAAACAAGACAAGGATATTTTTAGATTGGTGAACAAGAATGGATTGATTTATTCAGATACGTCTGGAGCGTTATAACGTTGAAAACCAAATGCGAGGAGAAGAAACAGGCTTCTTCGTATGTTCGTAACTCTTTTTTTATCAATAAATTGTTTTTGCGAGTGATAAGGCAGGAGGCGTGGATAGATTTATAAAGCGGTGGAGTTCATTCTTAACTAATTTGATTTTAACTCAGTTAAACTTCGCGCTTTAAGAGTTTATGTTAAACACCGCTAGAGCGAGGATCGCAACTCGCAACAGTAGTGATCCTCTAGGGAGTGTAGGGGTGTTCGATTCCAATTCGATTCTTCAGAAAATCGATTCTTTTGGTTAAAAGGTCGATCTTTTGAATCGGTTCTTTGGTATCCGATTTTCCCCAGAATCGATTTTTGACGTATGAATCGACAACCGATTTTTTGCCCTATGGCGGAATTAATTGCCACTAGTGAAAGGACCAATCAAACTGCTGGATGCGTAGGTTTTCCTGCTGGTATTATACGTTTCCCGCCATTTACACACGATTGCCGAAAAATTTATACAGGATTCGCGCCAAATTTATATACGATTCTTATGTTCTGGATATTGGATTTATCCTACATTAAGTATCATTGAGAAACTGTAAAAACGAAAGAGACAGAAATACTGATAGAAAGAGACAGAAATACTGACAGAAAGAGAGAGAGAAATACTGATAGAAATAGATAGATATGTTTATATCCGGCTTTACTCCAAGATGGCTGTGGTTATACCGATCACTCCCTAGAAGATCACTAGTAAACCCCACCACTGGTGCTGAGCGGCGAAAATGGTGAACTAAAATAGGCGTTGAATTTAAATTTGAGTTTAACTTTATTGAAAGACAAATCCTAGGCTCCCAGTAACGAGCTCATTAACTCAGGTAAGTTTCCAAATTCAGAGTAGACTTACTTTATATAATATATATTTTATTTCGATAAAAAAGTTATAAAACTTGACTGCATTTTGCAGATAATATTGTCTTGTCAACAATATTTAAAAAAATATTTTCTTTTGTAACAACAAAATAAAAACATTTGGATATCGATAAACATTATTTCTGCCTTCGCCTTTTCGAACACTTTTCCTTAACTTAAGCATATACTATTTTAGGTATCTTTGAAGTGTGCGGTAGACTGGCCAGCGTCCGTTAAAACTCTTACATCGTCGTCACTTAAATAACTGAGTATTCTTTCAGTACAGTCGCGCGATAACTTCTTGAAATCGTTAAAGAGAAGATCAAGAATTTTGTTACCCTGCTCCAGAAACTCTTTCCTTCTTTCCCCCTTTCTAAAATTATTATTCACCATACCAGCATATATCAGAAACTTCTTTTTATAATCCCCTGATCCGAAGGCCTCTACTATACTTTCGTTCCTCGCGTACATCGCTAATTGTCTTACATCTTTCGCCAAGACATCATAAAACGTAACATTAGTATTAGCAAACTTCTCGACCTTCATGCTTTCTATTTCTTTCTCGCATTCGGTCTGAAAATTATTTCTGGACACCCTACATTTCTCACTATCTATCTTAGTACCATAGCTGCAGAACATTCCTTCATAACAGTCATCTTCAGAATCATTTTCTTCTTCATTGCTACTATCATCCTCGTTATATAAATATAAATTCGCAGCTCTCATCTTAATCCTGTGACGATTAAGGATCCTAGCAATGGTTATATAAGTACAGGTGTCATAATCCCCATCATAATCAGAATTTAAATCAACGCCGTAATCATAATTTTGATTTGATTCGCAGCCATCCAGAACAAAACTAATCGCCCTGTAATGGGACTTATTCTTCAAAGTAATATCAGAGCCATGTTCTAGGAGAGCTGTTACAACATCTTCGTGACCTCTCTGGGAGGCGATGTGAAGGGCTGTCGTGCCATGTTTATCGGTAGAGTCAACGTCGGCCCCAAATTTTAAGAGGAGCTCGACAACTTCTACGTGACCATATAGAGCAGCTTTGTGGAGTGGCGTTACTACGTGGCAATTATGCGTAGAATCAACTCTGCCACCAAATTTTAAGAGAAGCTTGGCAATTTCTAGATAACCAAATTCGGCAGCAAGGTGCAGCGGTGTTATCAACCCGCATTTCATCGTAGCATTGACTTTGGCACCGCGTTTTAGCAACAGTTCTGCAACCCCTTCGTGGCCTCTTTGAGTTGCAAAATGAAGAGCAGTAGTGCCATCGCAGTCCTCAGCATTTATATCAGCTCCTTTGTTCAAAAGCATTTCGGTAATTACTCTGTTACCTCGTTGAGCAGAAAAATGGAGCGGTGTCATGTCCTTTTCATTCATGGAATTAACGTCTGCGTTATATTCCAGAAGAGCCTCAACGACTTTCACGTATCCTCTATCAACAGCAGCGTGAAGCACAGTCATAGACTTTTCAACTACAGCGTTTGCGTTAGCTCCCCTACTTAACAATAGTTTGGCAAGTTCTCCCGTATAATTATGATTTATAAAAATGAATTCGAAGTGTGCTAGCTCTCCGCCTGGAACAATAAGATCTATCGGCCTTTTCCCAGATGTATCAACTGCATTAACATCGGCGCCATGTTGTAAAAGAACTTCAACGATTTCCCTGTGATCGTCCGCAACAGCAATATTCAGTAGTTCAGGATTATCTTTTATATTAGCGTTATTAGTTAAGAGTAGTTTAGTCATTTTTATATCGCCAGTCCGAGTGGCATGATATATTGGTGTTTTTCCAGTTTCATCCGGCGCATTTACATCGGCTCCGTAGCTTATCAATAATTCGGCCACTTCCTTATACCTCAATTTCACTGCAAGATGCAAAGGTATAGCGGAACTTTTTCCGCGTGTCGATTCGTACGACATATTAACATCAGCACCGTGTTTCAAGATTTTTTCAACAATTATCACCAAGCCATTGCTGACAGCAGCGTGCATACAATTATTTGCATCTTTGGGATTGAACGTAAACCCATATTCAAGCAGGTCCGCAACGATCATGATAGCATCTTTGCTACAGCCCTGCACCGCAGCGTTAATAACACCGCTGTTGCTTTTGTCATTCCGATCGGGACGATGCTTTAAAATATGCTTGACAATTACTCGACTTCCTGTTTCAATTGCACGGTGTAGTATACTTTTACCGTTTTTATCTTTAGCATCAACGTAAGCTCCAGTTTCCAAGAGCAGCTCAACAATCTTTTCACATCGATCTTGAACAGCCATGTACAGCGGCGTATGACCGTCCCGATTTGTATAATTAAAACAGGCCCCGTGTTTTAAAAGAAGCTCAACCGATCGTGAATTATCTAACTCCGTAGCAATATGGAGAGCAGTTTTGCCATCAATTCCTTCGGCATTTACGTTAGCGCCATTGCTTAAAAGCAATTCGGTAATTTCTTCATTATAGTTAAGAACTGAGAGGTGTAGCGATGTGTAACCTTCGCGATTTGTGGAGGTACACGTGGAATTAACCGAAGCTCCGTGCTTTAAAAGGAGCTGAAGAATTTCTAAATACTCGTTCTGCGCCGCAAGAAGAAGCGAAGTTGTGCCATCTTTTCCTTTCGCGTCTACGTCGGCACCTCGACTCAAAAGCAATTCGACAACACCTTTGTAGCCTCGCTTAACAGCTTCGTGCAATGGTGTGTAACCTTCGCGATCCGTAGAGGTATACGCGGAATTAACTTGAGCGCCGTATTTTAAAAGGCATTCGACAATGGCTAGTTGATCATTTTCTGATGCTATATGAAGAGGAGTTTTGCCGTCGTTCGTTCGAGCATTTACATTACCACCTTTGCTTAAAAGCAAGCTGGCAGCGGCTATCATACCGCATTTAACGGCAATGTGCAATGGTGTATAGCCTTCTCCCCGAGATACGGAGGTGTTCACAGAATTAACTTGAGCTCCATTTTTTAAAAGATGCTCAATCTGTTGTAAATCTCCACTCTGTGTTGCTATATGAAGAGGAGTGATACCGTCGTTTGTTTCAGCATTAATATTAGCACCACTACTTAAAAGTATTTTGATAATTTTTTCATTATTTTTACGAACAGCAAGGTGCAATGGTGTGCTACCGTCCCTAAACATGGAGGCAAATGCAGAATTAAAGTAAGCTCTGTGTTTTGAAAGATGTTAACGGAATCCGCCGGTCAAAAAATCGAAAACTTTTTGTTTGCATATTTTCATTCAACATCTTAAAAATGTTCAGTTAAAATTTTCGATCGAAATTTCTAACGGGACAGATTTTTTTACAGGCAGTTCGGGAGGGATCACCAGTGTGACGGCCTTTAAATAGGTGTTTTTTTGAAAATGGATTGTGAAGCAAATACGGAAATGTGATTTTTCTTTTAATTAATAATACGTTTATTGATCTAAAAAAGAATCAATTTTTGTATTAATCGAATAAACGCATTGAAAATAGGGCAGTAGACGAACGCGCTCGGCGTCAAACTTTAAGTTCGTTTTTCTCCAAATAATTTTTCACGCACTGTCGCCGCGATAAAAAATGCAATTCCTGACCGAATCTAAAAATTCAAACGGGATTCTGCTCGTAATTACACTGGCTTCCGCGCTACCCTCTATTGCGAATTTTCATGCACTCAGTTTTTTTTTACGAAACATTTTTGCGCGGGTGGAAGAGCTAGATCCCTGTTTGGCAATCATCGCCCAGTTGTTTCTTAACGTTGCCTGAGGGTAGCGCAATAACCGCACATGTGTAATTAAGGAATATCTTTGGTTTTTTGATTTTGGATGATCCTGTCTGAAGTCAGGCCTGTTTGGCCAGTTTTTTTTACAACAATTAGGGGTGGGCAAAAATGAAATAAAAAAATTGTTTTACACTCTACATTTGTAGCAGAATAATGTGCAAAAAGTTTTAGACCCATACATTGTATACTTTTTTCTAGAAAAAAATCATAAAAGTCATCTATGTTTTCGCGTGATTTGACCGGCGGATGCCCTTAAATAATTTGTAACTACCCTCTATTCGGTGCAACGTGATGAGAATTTATAGCGTTGTTTCTTTTACCATCGACGTTGGCCCCTCTACGTAGAAGAAGGCTTGTAATTTGGGTGTTCTCTTTTTTAACAGCTAGGTGCAAAGGAGTTATACTGCTTTTGTCGGCAGCGTTAATATTCGCTCCCAGATTTAAAAGCGTATCAATAATTCCCATTTGGTTACGTTCAACTGCGTTGTGAAGCGGAGTTTTGCCTTGCGTATTTTTAGCGTTAATTTTAGCACCTTTGTCAAGAAGCTTGTGAACAATCTCTATGTTGCCATGTAGAACAGCGAAATGAAGTGGACTGTTGCAAGGATATTTGTGACTGCTGTTTACTTCGGAACCACTTGTTAAAAGTAATTTAGCAATTTCTGTGTGGTGATTCCCAACAGCGATACGAAGTAAAGAATATGAATCTTCCCATTCTTCTGCGTAACATGGACCGCGGGTAGTAATTATCTCTCTTACTTTGTCTATTTCCCCTTCACGAACTGCTGTCATCAAAGCGTTAGGTTTATATGGTGAGTAGCGAGCATCTTCCATTTTTGTTAATTTATTATTCTTGAATCTGGATTTCGTGAAATAAATGAGAATGTATCGCAAATTAAACTTGGTCCAGGTGACGCATTGAACGTAATGCCCAAGATGGCGTCTTTCAATAAAGTTAAACTCAAATTTAAGGTCAACGGCTATTTTAGTTCACCCTTTCCGCCGTTCAGCACCAGTGGTGGGTTTATACCTCGAAAAAGTTATCCCCTCATTGGAGAATATATGAATTTCTGTTATATGCAGTCGTTTGTGCATCGTTTGTACATCATTGTTCATTAGTTTATATTATTTGTTCATCAATTGCCGATTTATAGTAAATTAAACAAATTTGGCTGAAACTTTTTTAAACGATTTTATTCATCTAGCCCCTCATTAATTTTTTTTTCATTGTTCATCAATAATTTCATATGGAATCGATCGTTCGTCGTTTGTACATCTTTGTTCATTCATTTTTATTACTTATTAACAAGGAATTGTCTTTTAATGATCATTTTTAATGAATATCTATTGCGTCATCACTACCCAGATAGCACAGGACGTTTCGAAAACATCCAGTTTACGTCCATTTTAGGTCTGAACGTCCACGGCTTGATTTGTGAAAATGTACGTTTTTAAAACATTTTTTGGACTTTTTCTGGACATGTTTGGAGCATTTCCTGGATGTTTCGAAAACATCCATAAAATGTCCAGAAAACATCCAGAAAAAGTCCAGAAAACGTACTTTGCAGACGTTTTAAAAATGTATTTTGCAGACGTTTTAAAAAGTTTTGGTTGCGTCCGAACCAGGCGTTCAAAAGAGGCTGTGCGCCATGTGAGAAATGTGTTCATCACAATCAGTTCAAGGAAAGCAAGGATTGCAACCGCTGTCTAATCTAAGGCATCCACGAAATATGGATAGATCGCACAGGTACATACATATATATACTGGGACATATAAATGTTTATGAACATTTGCTCAAAGAAACATTAGAAAAAAAAAACATAAAGGCATATGTTTAAATGTTTCTGATCGAATGTTTGTAAACCGGTTTTATACAGTTTTTATATTGTTTTCATACAGTTTTTATACAGCTTTCATTAACGTTTTTGTATATTTGTTTCAGTATTTACGATCATAGGTATGTAGTTCTAGGTTAGGGCTTGAATAATTTTTAAATTTTAGGTTAACAAATTGGCAAATTTTGATGGTTCCAATCATTATAATTTTGTGAAACGGGCGCTAACGTCGATGATGGCCAATGGATGTTGCATTACTATTTAGTTGGCGTTGGCAGAAAAGGGAAAGAAGATTTCCATAAATTAAAGGTAGCAACGGTTTTAATATGTAACTATGGCCGGTATTCATAGTCGCTATTTATTCTTAAGCAAATGCTTAAGCATTCGGCATCCTTTACTAGCTACTAGGTTAGTAAAAGTGACTACATAGATTAACATTAAATCAACTGCATGTATTCTACTACTGTCATCGAATTATGTAATTCTTCAAACAAACTCTCATCACCTAAATTTACACTAAAAACAAAAACCTACATTTTCCATAGAAAATAGAACGAAACAATTCAAATCAAACTTCGCGCCATAAATTTCCCGCGCTCAACGCACCCTCCACAACCGTCCGCTAGATGGCGCGCAGCTCCAAATCCGCAATGATCATCCTACTTTACCCTTCGATCAAATTTCCCAAACACCTTTCTCGAGCAATAAATAAACAAAATTTCGTTCCCAAAATCGAAAGTAGGTAAAATCTCCACACACTTTAAACCTCAATTCCAACAAACAAAAACCCAAATACCACAAACCATTTTTAATCTCGCGACTAAAGTTTCCGAAACTGGTCAACGCCTTTTCAAATTCCACCACAATCCTCCCCAAAACTTCCCCCCCCCCCCAAAAATCATACAATTTTCCAAAATGCCAGGTACTCAAAGAAATCACAATAATAAATCTACATATTGTTCCACCATCAAAATAACCAAATCGTGAAATCCTATATCTGCAAATCAGGAGTGTTCCTCCGCGGCACATGGTAACGCGCTTGCGGGGAATACTTTTCGCGAAGGCTCTCCAATGCGGGCCTAAAGAGTGGTGTAACGGGACGATAATGCCAAAGAGATCCCTCCAATGCCCACCGGAGAAGAAGCTGAAGCCGAATCAAGGGTCGAGCAATTCCAGCAACAACACCGCAACCAACCTCAACGCCTGCTGCGCGTCTGTTGACAACACGATGCAGAGTGAGAATCAACCGGGGGAGGAGCAGTGCAGCGTGGCACAGAAGCCGCGACCCAAGGTCACGTATCTAGAGACGCCCGTTAAATCGGAAAACGACAAGAAGGAGTACAGGTAACTGAGAGTACGCAGTTTTTGTTGCGCAGCTTCTAATAAATTATTTACGCTTCGTTTAGGGTGATCCAGCTGGAGAACGGCTTAACTGCTCTGCTGATCGCAGACACGTACTCGGCGGGCTCTCAAGACGACGATAATGAAGATAAAGGTGAAGGGGCGATAGGCGATCGTAGTACGACGTTATCGCTTATTGCTAATTAGTCTTGTTATGATGTTTGGTAGTTTGCGAGAATTATAAATGTTTGTTATTTATTAGTGGAGGCGATACCTAGCGAGCACGAAGACACCGAGGATGACGATGACGAGGATGAGGAGGACGATGGTAGCGAGAGTGATGGGGTGGACGAGACGGACGATGATCAGTCCGATGGCGATAGAACGGACGCGGAGGAATCCTCGGCTTGTGCGAAACGCTTGAAGAGAGAAGAGAAAATGGTATCTCTTGGTGAAACCAGGGATCGGAAAAGTTCTCGAACCCTCGTTTTTAATACAATTTTGTTAGGACTTGTTTGTTTCGATTAAGGAAATATTTGTTTCTGTGGAATTTTTATTGAAAGAAATGATAGCTTCAGGAAGTTCTTTAATATGTGGAACAGATATTTTAGAAGGTATGTAATAAAAGTTCCATGGAACATTTATTAAAAAAGGTTCCATGAAATAAGGAAAAGTACTAAACTAGTAGTAGTTTTATTTAACAATATAATATCATACCCTTCGTGTTTCTTTAATAAAAGGTATGAAAATCAAAGTTTAAGTAATTAATAGTTTCATAAGAAGTATTGAACAGAAAAGAGAACTTCTCAAGAATAATACCTAAATAACATTTTTTTATAATTTACACGAACCAAAATACAAAAAAATTCTATAATATCTGTGTAGAAATTATCTGCGCGATTAAAAAATATGAGAGTCGTAGATTAAATAAGGGAAGAAATTATTTTTTACGTCGTGTGTTTATTTAATAAATGGTATGAAAATCGTAACGTAAGTAATCAATGGTTTCATAAGAAGTATTGAACGGGAAAGAGAACTTGTTAAGAATAATAGCTAAATAACATTTTTTTATAATTTACACGAACCAAAATACAAAAAAATTCTATAATATCTGTGTAGAAATTATCTGCGCGATTAAAAAATATGAGAGTCGTAGATTAAATAAGGGAAGAAATTATTTTTTACGTCGTGTGTTTATTTAATAAATGGTATGAAAATCGTAACGTAAGTAATTAATGGTTTCATAAGAAGTATTGAACGGGAAAGAGAACTTGTTAAGAATAATAGCTAAATAACATTTTTTTATTACTTACATGAACCGAAATACATAGAAAATCTCTAATATAATATATAATATTTATATTTCAATATAGAATATATGAATATACATCTATGTATTATTATACTATTTATGTTTTGCAATTCAGCGTGATAGTATTATACAGTGACTCGCGTTAATATTCGGACACTTTAAAGTCGCATAACTTTTTTAGAATTGGTCCAAACGACTTGAATTTTTTCTTAAAAGTTAGAAGGATTAGTTTGCGAACTGATGTGTTACGTCGTTTTTAAAAAAAAAGGAATTGGTCGGAATAGCGAAAAAAATAGTAAAGACCGTTTTATAAAATTTTTTTAGAGCCTGTAATGAAAATTCAAAAAACCCGTTTGTAGATTGAAGTAAGTTGTATACGCGCTGAAAATTTCATCAAAATCGGTTAACGTTGCTCTGAGCTACAAACCTTTAAAGATCGCAGAATAAGGTCGAGAATCGCTGATTTCAGAAATTTCTGCGATCTTTTTAAATGTTTCTAGCTCAGACTACAAACGGGTTTTTTGAATTTTCATTATATGCTCACAAAAAAATTTAAAAAAAACGACCTTTACTATTTTTTTCGCTATTCCGACCAATTACATTTTTTTTAAAAACGACGTAACACATCAGTTCGCAAGCTAATCCTCCTAGCTTCTCAAAAAAAAACTCGTATCGTTTGGACCAATTCTAAAAAAGTTATGCGATTTTAAAAAGTGTCCGAATATTAATGCGAGTCACTGTAGCTATATTACATCATTAATTATATTATGATTTTCATACATTTTGTTAAATAAACATTTGAAGAATATGATATTATAGTGTTAAATAAAACACGTACCTAATAGTTTAGTACTTTTCTTTATCTTATGAAAACTTTTTTAATAAACGTTCTGATATAACTTGTTTTCATGGAACTTTTATTATAACGATTCTAAAATATCCACGTAGGTAAGTATTAGATATAAATAACACATTCAGAATATCAATTTAACTGTAAGAATTATTTAATATTCTTGTAGTACTACCCATTGAATAGTATTCAGTATTTGTTACAACGATTGAGAACTTTTTTAATATCGGTCAACAAAATATCTGTTCCTGTTATAGAGAAATTTGTATTCTTATATTTTATAAGTTCCACTCCAATTGGAACTTTTATTTTCAAGAACTTTTATTTTATCGGTTCTTTTGAGAACTTATAATGTGAGAGAATTTTAACCCTTCCTGGTCACACGGGGTGTATTATACCCCAAGAGTAATTTTCGATTTGAAATGTCGCACCTTTATGCCTTCCAAAGGGGATTTATCGCAAAAAAAAAATTAAAAAATAGGATTTTTCCCACAACCATGGAAAATCCCTCATTTTCAACTACAAATTTTATCATATAAAAATTTGCATTCCTAGAAAAAGACTGTATAAGTATTACGAATGTACAATTATCACTGAAAAGTTAAAAGATTCAAAAATACGAAAATGGTAACTCAACAAATTATTACACTGGGGTACAGTAAACCCTATGTGACCAATTTGTGATTATAAGAAGGTGTGACCACGAAGGGTCAAAAAAGTTCCGCGGTCACTGTTTTAAATAGAACGTATTGGAAAATTCCAGAACTTTTTCGATCCCTGGTTGAAACGCACGGCTTGGTGTTTGAGGGATTGTTAAATAAGTGTTGTTGATATTCTTAGAGCGCTGCATCGTGTGTTTCTTACACAGGCAGCGTGTGGCTTGTCTGTGGGCGTGGGAAGCTTCAGCGATCCGCCGGAGATTCCAGGCCTGGCGCATTTTTTGGAACACATGGTCTTCATGGGATCTGAAAAGTACCCTCAGGTACTTTTGTGTTTGTATTTGGATATGGCTTGCAAAGGAGGCATCTTAAGTAACACGGAGTATCTTGGAGTAACGTGTTGTAAATTTGCAGGAGAATGACTTCGATGCGTTTATTAAAAAAAGAGGGGGATCGGATAATGCCTCCACCGAATGCGAACTGACGACGTTCTATTTCGAGGTACAGGAGAAGCATCTTCTGGCAGCTCTAGATCGTTTTGCTCAATTCTTCATTAAACCCTTGATGAAAAAAGACGCTATAACCAGGGAGCGGGAAGCCGTGGAGAGTGGTGCGCATTTATGCTTGTTTTATTTACGAAGGAGTAGGGATTGATAATTTATTGACTTTTTAATTACTGGGGATTCGGTAAAATTTTTACTCGAACCGGTTTACTGGTAATTAGGGTTTGCCGGGTTTTAAAAACCGGGTTTAAAATTGGTTTTTATTTATGAATTTGTAAAAGTCGAGAACCGGTTTTATAAATTAGAATTAATTTGCAGAAATGAATTAATTATTTAATTAGTAACGTTAAAATTTTGATTTGAAATCGCATCGGAGTCAAGGATATTGAAGTAGGTTACAGTTTAGTCATTGCTGTAAAACTAATCTGCACGAGTTCATATATCATATATCATATCTGAAGAAAAATAATTTGGTACCACTGTAAAAGATTTATATTTTGTGCAGATTTTAGTTTAGTTTTTTTTTTTTCATTTAGTTTTGTATGCAGTCTATTTGATTGTGCTATATTTTTGTGCATACGTAAATATTAAATGAACTAAAAAATTGTACGGATTTGTACGGATTTTAGTTAATTTAATTTTTATTTATTTAGTTTTGTATATATACAGTATATTTTAGTTCGTTATATTTTTGCAATTCCATAAATATTAAGGGGTCATGCCTAGTTAGCAGGCGTGATTTTCGGGAATTTTCAGATTCTTAGTTTTCTTTTGGATCAGAGTTGGTTCTCCATGAAATACTTCGGTTTTCGTCTTTGTTAGTAACTGAATTTTTTTTTTCATTGATAACATAGATGTTGGCGGAATTAATAAACGCATATTATGCGCTATATTGCTATCGAATTACCGGTAAAAATTTGGCGAATTAGCAGTAAAAGTTTGTCGAATTACCGGTAAAAATTTGTCGAATTACCAGTAAAAATTTGTCCGATTACCGGTAAAATTTTGGGGAATTACCGGAAAAATTTTGACGAATTACCGGTAAAAATTTGTCGAATTACCGGTAAAAATTTGTCGAATTACCGGTAAAAATTTATCGAATTACAATTAAAAATTTATCGAATTACAATTAAAAATTTGTGGAATTACCAGTAAAAATTTATCGAATTACTGGTAAAAATTTGTCGAATTACCGGTAAAAATTTGTCGAATTACCGGTAAAAATTTATCGAATTACAATTAAAAATTTGTGGAATTACCAGTAAAAATTTGTGGAATTACCAGTAAAAATTTATCGAATTACTGGTAAAAATTTGTCGAATTACCGGTAAAAATTTGTCGAAATACCGGTAAAAATTTGTCGAATTACCGGTAAAAATTTGTCGAATTACCGGTAAAAATTTGTCGAATTACAATTAAAAATTTGTGGAATTACCAGTAAAAATTTATCGAATTACCGGTAAAAATTTGTCGAATTACCGGTAAAAATTTATCGAATCACCAGTAAAAATTTGTCAAATTACCGGTAAAAATTTGTCGAATTACCGGTCAAAATTTGAGCCCATTTCTCCCGATTTACAGTCATTACAATCCCTATCAAGAATCATCTTTTAAAACCCCACATAATAACACTAAATTATCTCTCCAGAATTCCAGATGGCCTTACCCTCCGATTTTTATAGAAAAGAGCAGTTGTTCTGCAGCTTCGCGCGGCCAGGTCACCCAGCAACGAAATTCAGCTGGGGCAACTTGCTGACCTTGCGGGACAACGTGACGGACGCGAAGCTCTACGAGGAGCTGCACAAATTCCGGGAGCGGCACTACAGCGCTCACCGAATGAAGCTTGCCGTGCAAGTGAGTGCCGCGTAGATCCAAGCTTCAATTTCAACTGAAATAGTAAGTATCGGCGCACTGGTTCAGTCACTTTAAAATAGTTCTGCACTTAAGTAAAAATAGTTTTCTTCAAAGTGACCAAACCAGCGCGCCGATACCATTTCAATTAAGACTTACGGTCTAAATTCAATTAAAAATTTTTCCAATTTCAACTGTGTAAAATAAAATCGCTCATCTCCGTAGGCTAGACTCCCGCTGGACGTGTTGGAGGAGCACGTGATCCAATGTTTCGCGCATGTACCGAACATCAATCTGCCGCCGGACGACTTCACGCCGTTCAAAGGCGTGGAGTCCTTCGACACGCCGAGCTTCAGACGCATCTACAAAATTAAACCCATAAAAGACGTCTGCCAAGTATGTTTCACACTTCCAGAGACTGTAAATTACAAGAAACCCATAGCAATCATCTACACTTCTTGCAGATAGAATTAACGTGGGCGATGCCACCGTTGCACGACTTGTACAAAAGCAAGCCGCATCAATACGTCTCTTGGATCATCGGCCACGAGGGAAAGGGCTCATTAATCAGCTACTTGAGGAAGCGGATGTGGTGCCTGGACATCTTCAGCGGGAACGGGGAGAGCGGCTTCGAGCACAGCTCGATGTACGCGCTGTTCAGCCTGTCGCTGATGCTCACGGAGCAGGGGCACAAGCATTTAGACGAAGTGTTGGACGCGATATTCTCCTTCATCAATCTGATGCGCAGGGAAGGGCCCCAGAAGCGATTGTACGACGAGATTCACCAGATAGAAGAGACGAGCTTCAGGTGAGATCCACGGTTGATGAAACTCGAGAGGGAGGAAGTTAAAACATTGTGGTTTCAGATTCGCGGACGAGGTGCCTCCAGCGGAGTACGTCGAGGACTTGTGCGAGAACATGCACTACTTTCCACCCCGCGACTACATCACCGGGACTGACTTATACTTCGAATACAATCCGGAGGCTATAGAGACTTGCCTGGGGTATTTAACTCCCGACGACGTGAACATCATAATCTTCGATAAGAAATTCAACGACGAGGAGTTTGATAAAGTCGAGCCCTGGTTCAAAACCAAGTACACGGATATGGAGATACCCGCCGAGTGGACGGAACGCTGGAGAACCATCGAGCCTTTGCCGGAGTTTCATTTACCCTTGCCGAATGTGTTTCTTACGAATGACTTCACTATGATTCCAATATCGCCGGACTTGCCCAAGTATCCCACGAAAATATTCTCCAACGAAATTTCCGAGGTGTGGTACAGGCCCGACCCTAAATTCGGCCTACCGGAGTGCTACATGTACTTTTATATTATATCGCCTATGGCTGTTTGCTCGCCTAAAAGGTAAATGCAAGGGAGGATCTTGGGTAGGGTAAATATACCAGTAAATGGACACTGCCAGTGAATGGACAGTTTTTACTAAAACGAGTAAAATAAGTTACTAAAATAAGCAACTAATTAATTATCCAAACAATTTTCGCAACACGTGGAATCAATCGCGCTGCAAATAGAATTTTTAAAGGGGTCCATTTACTAGTCTTAAGTGTTCATTTACTGGTGCGTTTACCCTAGTTTCTAGCGGGAACATTAATGGAGAATGATGTTTTGTTTGCTTGAATTTCTAGCGCCGCTCTGATGGACTTATTCGTAGCGATACTGAAGCAATTATTAGTCGAAGAGCTGTACCCAGCTACGGCTGCCGAGCTGAACCACGAGATCTACACGAGCGACAAGGGTATCGTGGTCAAAGTGAACGGATTTAATCAGAAGCTGCCTGTAAGAAGATATCTTTAGGGGGGATTGCGCATTGTTGGGCGGAAATATAGGTAATTCTTTGTGAATTTTTGGTAGAACGGTTTGATAAATTAATTTGGGTTTGGTAGGTTGTATTTATTGTATCTTGAACTGTTGTTATGAATTTTTGGGTGACTGTGAAAAACACATGGGAGATGTTAAGAGAGCGTTGGAAAATAATCGGGTGGTGCTGGTGTTGACGAAAAGTATTGTAAAAAATATGGGAGATGTTAAGAGAGCGTTGAAAAATAATCGGGTGGTGATGGTGTTGACGAAAAAAGTACTGTAAGGGTTCTTCGAAAGGAAAAGAGATTCTTAATGTGTATGAATGTGGTTATTGGTGGCAGTAGATGCATTAAGAAAAATAAAAATGTTTAAATGGCAGCCTTTTGAAGGAGGCGAAGCCTACTGATTTTAGTTTGAAACGGGTTTTGCCGCGAAATTGGGAAAAGTTATTTAAATAATAAAACAAAATTTAAAAAAAATACAAACAGACTTTAAAAAAATAGTAATAATAAAAATGCACTGAAAAGTAAAAAATAATTTTTTCCTTCGTTTAATCTACGACTCCCAATATTTTTTAAGTCGGTCCCTGATTTGCATTTGCACTGTGTAAATTTGGCGCCGTCTTAAAATATATGGGAGTCGTAGATTAAATGAAGGAAAAAATTATTTTTTATTTTTCAGTGCATTTTTATTATTATTTTTAAGTCGGTTTTTATTTATTTTTAATTTTTTTTATTTATGTAATATATATAATACATATACAGTGGCGGACGAAAGAAAGAAAGTTTACAACTTTCAAAATCGCATGACTTTTAGAATTGGTCTAAACGACATGAATTTTTTTTTAGAATCTAGAATGATTAGTTTGCTAAGTGGCGTGTTTTGTCGTTTAAAAAACAAAATGCAATGGATCGGATAGCAAAAAAAAATAGTAAAGGTTTTTTTTAATTTTTTTTTGAGCCTAACTTTTTTAGAATTGGTCCAAACGACTTGAGTTTTTTCTTAAAAGTTAGAAGGATTAGTTTGCCAACTGATGTGTTACGTCGATTTTAAAAAAAAATGTAATTGGTCGGAATAGCGAAAAAAATAGTAATGGTTGTTTTTAAACTTTTTTTGAAAATTCAAAAAACCCGTTTGTAGATTGAAGTAAGTTGTATAAACAATTGGAAAATTTCATAAAAATCGGTTAACGTTGCTCTGAGCTACAAACCATTAAAGATCGCAAAATAAAGTCGAAAATCGCTGATTTCGTGAATTTCCGCGATTCTCGACCTTATTTTGCGATCTTTAAAGATTTGTAGCTCAGAGCAACGTTAACCGATTTTAATGAAATTTTCCAATTTTGTATACAACTTCAATCTACAATCGGGTTTTTTGAATTTTCATTACAGGCTAAAAAAAAAGTTTAAGAAACAACCTTTACTATTTTTTTTGCTATTCCGACCAATTGCATTTTTTTTAAAACGACGAAACACGTCACTTAGCAAACTAATCCTTCTAGATTCTAAAAAAAAACTCATGTCGTTTGGACTAATCCTAAAAAAGTTATGCGATTTTAAAAATTGTAAAGTTTCTTTCTTCCGCCACTGTATATTATAATATAATATATATTATATATTATACTATAATAATAAATATAATATTAGAACGCAGAGGGCATAAAGAGTACCAGAAAGAAGACCCGTGCATACAATGTATTATAACGAACAGATTTCTAATTTTATTGGTGTAACTTCAAAACTACTTGACCGATTTTGATAATTCCTTCTCCACGACCTAAGTTGATCGAACCAAAACTAAATGCAATAAGTTTCACCAAAATCAGTTCATTAGTTACGGAGAAATTCGCAGCAAAGTTAATACGTATACATACATACAAACACCTCGAACTCAGAACCTCTTTCTTTTCGAAGTCGATTAAAAAGGAACAATAACATATAGATTACAAATTTCTTTTCCTTTTCACGTTTCGGACAACCCTCGCAGTACCTTTCGTCACCCCCAGCAGCACCCGATTATTTTTCACCGCTCTCTTTATATCTCCCATATTTTTTATTTCACTATCACACAAAAATTCACAACAATAGTTCAAGGTACAATAAAACAGCCTGCCAAGCCTCAAATTAATTTATCCAACCGTTTCCCTAGAAAAAATTCACAAAGAATTACCTAATTTTCAGCCCAACAAAGCGCAATCCCTTTAATCTCGCCACAGATCATCCGCGCCAGCGATTCCTCTCACCTTTCGCTTCCAGCTTCTACTGATCACCATCGCCAAGTGCATAGCAGAGTGTCCGACGCTTATAACTAAAGAGCTGTTCGAGGTAATGAAGGAGGAGCAGATCAAGGAATACTACAACACGTTCTTAAAACCCAAGAAGCTACTAAAGTACGTGCTAGCTTCTTCAGCTCACAAATCTTCTGCAAAATCCTGCAATTCACGAATCATTTCAGAGACGTGAGGCTGTCGATTCTGATGCTGGTCCACTGGCCAGCGATGGACAGGCACGTGGCCATCACCGGCGTCGAGTTCCACGAGTTCCAGAACTTCGTGAGGTACCTGACGGACCACGTTTACATCCAGTGCCTGGTGCAGGGCAACATGACGAAAGAGGACGTTGTCAAGAACGTGCAGGAGTGCGTGAAGACGCTGAAATGCGGGCCACTGCTGCCGAACACCTTGCCGCAGATCAGAGTCGCCCAGATACCAGTGGGCTCCCACTACTGCAAAGTGAGGAACTTTAACGAGACCGACGTGAACTCGGTGGTGATGAATTATTATCAGTCTGGCGTGGCGTCTGTCAGGCTGTCGGTCATCATCGAGCTTCTCATAGTGAGTATAAGTCCTTACGAAGCTCGAGCTCGGATCGCAAGGAAGGTTTCTAAATAATTTCATTTTAGATGATCATGGAGGAGCCCCTCTTCAACCAGCTGCGAACGCAAGAGCAGCTCGGCTACGACGTCTTCTGCCTCCTGAGAGACACCTTCGGCATCCTCGGCTATTCCATCACGGTCTACACCCAGGCGGACAAATATTCCACGGAGCACGTGGACAGCAGGATCGAGGGTTTCCTAGAGGCGTTCAATAAGATCCTGGAAGAGACCTCGGAGAAGGACCTGGACAGCGTGAAGGAGGCACTGAGCAAGCTCAAGCAGTGCGCTGATATACATTTGAGGGAGGAGGTGTCTAGGAACTGGGGAGAGATCACCACGGGGGATTACATGTTCGACAGGATCGAGAAGGAGCTGAAGACGATAGAGCATATTAAAATTGACGAGCTAAGGGAGTGGATGAGCGCTCATACGGCCAACGGGAGCAATCTGAGGAAACTCAGCGTGCACGTGGTTGGAACCTCGAAAGCCACTGATAATGAGAATAATGAGGAAGAGCTGCGCACGGATAAGACGCGATGTGAGTGGGATGATTTTACCGGTTTATGGTCATTTCTTGGTGTAGACTTCGCTGGGAAATTCTTAAGTAAGGTGGTCCCCTGAACTTGAGAATCGTTCGATGAATATTTTGGTTGTTTTTTAAGAAGACCAACCGACGTTTTTCGCCATATCTCGCGTTAGAGTTGATCGATTTGGTCGCGGAAGTTCTTAAATTAAAGGTAATTAAATTGTATACAATTCTTTTTTACGGTGTTTTTCCAAGGGAAAAATAGTTTAGGCGGAATCGGGCGAAACTTAAGAAAGGTGTAATGCTTTGGGGGCGAAGTTGGAATCGAAAATTCACTACATAGCATAGGAACTTTTCTTATTTTTTACGTGGAGTGCGCACCTTTTCGAAGGAAACAAGCCCAATCTGAGCAAAATTCATGCACCAGTAAGGAAGTTATGGGCGATAGAGTGGGAGTACCTATTTTCAACTTTTTCCCTATTTTTACGAATTACGCATTTGTCTTCAATGAAAATTGTATTGTAATTTAAATGTATTTTATTTTATTTTTGAAAAGCAATTCTTTCTGCTTCTTTTGCTCGCAATGGGATCAGTTTCTCGTCCTTTGATCAGTTGGGATCAGTTTCTCGTCCGGATTGATTCGTTCTAGAATCCTTGGTAGCTTCTCTCGAAAAATCTCTCGCCATGTTCATCGCTTATAACGCAAAGATTTGGTGGAAAGAAATCCAAATGCTAGTGGATGAAATGGATTTTCAAAGACATGTTAACGTCAGTATTGAGAGAATACAGAAGTAAAAAGCATGTTACAGCAGAAGATCGAAACAAATGAAATGATTAGAAACAGCATTATAGGGGAAAGGACCCAATTACTGGCAGCCAACCCAATTACTGTCACCTTAAGCTATTTTACTTGAAATAAAGAATAAATAAAGGTTTAAGTAACATAGCTTAAGGTGACAGTAATTGGGTCCTTTACCCTATACCGAATTTCTTATAGTTCTTGAGCAAATCATCGATGATTTTCACAAGAGTCTGGACTCTTATTGTTGCCAAGAAAGCCACCGACGACCAATCGAGACAAATTCCAATAACTTTTTCATCTGCGGCCCATCGAAAACGCCTTCCTTAATATTGGCGTCGGAAAGTTTCGGGAAAATGTTCTTCAAATATAGAATTGCATCACCTGTTTATAATAATTTCATTTGTATCGATCTTCTGCTGTAATGACACCCTATCGCCCATAACTTCCTTATTTGTGCTTGTATTTTGCTGAGGATGGGCTTGTTTTCTTCAAAAAGGTGCGCACTCTACGTAAAAAAATAAGAAAATGTACGTCACAGGATAATTTCTATGTTTCCCATGCTACGTAGTGAATTTTCGATTTCATTACATTTTTCTTAAATTTCGCCCGATTCCGCCTAAACTATTGATCTCTTGGGAAAACACCATACAAAAGAATTGTATGCAATTTAATTACCTTTAATTTAAAAGTTGCCGCAATCAAATCGGTCAACTCTAACGCGAGATATAGCCAAAAACATCGAATGGTCTTCTTAAAAAATGACCAAAATATTCATCGGGCGATATCTCAAAAACGTATCCACAGTATTTTATCTCATGTCGATTTTTGAATTTAGGGGACCACCTTACATAAGAATTTCATAGTGGACTCTGAATCCAAAAAAAAAATTTAATTTTGTAAACTAGGATGCACGTACCAGTGAATGGACATTTTTTATTAAAATGACTAAAATAAGTTATTAAAGCAACTAATTAATTATAGCCTTCTTTTCATTTCTAGCTCCATATCCAAACAATTTTTGCAGTACGTGAAATCAATCGCGCTTCAAATATAATTTTACAATAGTGTCCATTCATTAGCCTCAAGTGTCCATTTACTGATGCGTTTACCCTAGTGTTTTCTGTAACGCGCGACTGTTGATACTGTCTTTATTTTTCAGCTGCTTCTACCGCCGAGATGAATGGCAGCGTAAAGTACGCAGTTAGTTACGTTCCCGTAACGAAATGCGAGGCTGAGAAATCTCCGGTGCACCACATCACTGACATCCAAGAGTACAAAAGCTGTCTGTACAGCTATCCAATACTCCACGCTGTCTTATGATACTAGCTCCTCCCCTATGAAATTGATAGTTACATTTAAACCGCTTGTCGAACGAACAACAACACCGAATAAAGATATAACGAATGTTACAAACGCCGTGATTCTCGTCGATTAAATAAAAATGATTGAGCGATGATTTTGCTACTAGTCCTTCTGTTCGCAATCTGCGCGGTTGATTTCTTCTTCTTTTATATGAAATAGGTAATAAAATTGCGCTGTTAAATTTTTTATAGTTCTTTTTAATTGTATTCAAGACATGACAACACGTTTCAATAAATCATTAAACTTCCGAAAATGTCAGCCAACCATCTCCGAGAACCTCTCACACGAACAGCTTTCTTACAAAACTTTACTGAAAAAGTTTGTTTCCTTTACTTCGAACCGCGCAGTGTCCTGCAGACGCTTTCATTTTTTTCCTTCCTTCGACTCAACAGAGGATCTGTGAAACCTTAACCGTTCTACTTTGCATGTGTGTTGTGTAATTGCATTTTATACAAAGAAAAGAAACGAAGGTAAATACATGTTTAAAAGAAACAAACTTAAACTATCTGTCATTGGAGGAAACTTCTCTGCTCTCGTCGGGACAAAGAAAAGAAAGTTTTATCGTTCTCTCAGCTTCCCAATACATAATCATCGGTTTGAATTTCGCCTCTGAACGGCCGCCGTTCGCTCAACCAGCAGAGCAGTTGTATTCCAAAGAACAGATTTACAGCAAAAATGGGTCGATGCAATCTGAATACTCTAAATCGTTACAACATCCATTAAAGTGCATTTTGCATTTAATATTTCGAATAATTATTGAATATATTGGTTTTCCTTCTTTCGCAGTATTATAAGAGTTTGCCACTACATTTATATAATGATTACCTCCTACTTTCCAAATATGTATCCGCTTTAAAAGTACTTTAAATGCGACTTTTCGTTAGCTTTATAATAATTTTCCGGTTTGCCTCGTGTTTTCGCCAGCACTGATTCTTCAGTTCTCTCCGTTCACTTTGTTTTTTTCCCCTACCTTTTCGCACGCCTGTTCCTAAATTATTCAACAATACCGAAAATCTTTAACGTTGCCTTCCCTATTTTTTGCCTTTCTGCGTTTTTCTTTCGCTCCCTTCAAGCATACCAATCAATAAGATTTCCGTGCTCTGCCCCAGCCCCCCTCGGTTCTGCTTTTGAAAAAACGCGATTTTACTTCCGGCCTTCCGACTAGCAAAAGCATAGAATCAGCTCTGCTTGACACTAGACATGAATGGGGGTATATGTTACAACAGTAAGTTACAAGGTAGAATAATCCAACAAGAATACATCGATGTGACTGTATAGAAAAATGCAAGGACCGGGATGGGTCGGCTGTCTGGTATCCGCGAAGCTTCTCGAGCGCGTCGGCAAAATCATCGACTAATACAACGGGGGTAGTACCTTATTTTTTGCACATACGAATACGCAGCATTTAAATCATTTACGCAACAGTTTCGAACGTGTTTGTACCAAGGAATAGCAACTCGAATATGCTTATCGCGTTTCACAATGGTTTCGCTACCGCCGCAGACCAGCTACACTACCCACCGACCCATACAGGTTTAAAGAAAAGAAAAATATAACATGATTATTGACAATATCATAGCGCATGTACAAAATTTTCCATCGACGACACCTCGCGCACCCTCTGACGAACAGAGCGCGCGGAAGGCCCGTCCTCCCCCGCGGAATTTTTAATCGAGAACACCCCTCGCAACCCTCCATGCGCTACGCACGGTGATCATCCATTTACTCTGTTCAATTATGCATTACAAAACAAAAAGAGAGTAAAAACGAAATTAAACATACAATGATTATAAATTGTAACGTATAATGATTACCCTCTGCACGCGCTTGTATTTTAATCATTTTTATTTCTCTGTTGCTTCCTTTAGCTATGAAAAATAATAGCAGAATATACGTTATGTAATATTTAATAAGAATATATAAGGACGGGGCCCACATACGTTTGCAGCTACATTGATAAGTGTTTAATCCATTACGTGTTTTTTTGGTATTTTTATTACGTTATTAATAATTTTTGTATTTAACTGTCTGCTACCGTACTTTTAATATATCTCGTTAATAGGTATGCAAGCGAAGAAACTATGGTAAAGAGAAACTTAAAATTTAAATATCGAGGCGTCGCAGCAACTCAATATCTCTTTTTCTCTGCCCGTTCCCATCGGATCGCTATCAAGAAATCTACTCGGCGCGAAGCCACGTTGAAAGAGAAATCAGAGGAAACATTAAACGTTTTTAATGCCCATCGGTTGCGTGCTTCTATAGAGATACAGTGAAACAATAATACAACGCGTTATCGGCATCGTTATCGTTCCTTTTTTTGTGGCAATCATTTCAAACAAATCGTTGAAATTAAATGATCCGCTCAGTTTTCGCGATATATATTTATATATATCCTTTTCTCTATGTATATACACACACACGCGCGTGTGTGATTTTTGCGAAAGGACCGAAGACTCTACTACATTATTAGAAATCAAAGAAGGGGACAATAGCAAGAATGAAAGAGAATTTTTCTATCGTAGACACCGCCGCCATCGGCGTTAGAATCTTCCCTAAGAAAATTTACGCGTAGCGTTGAGAATATTTAAAAAAAGATCCATGCTGCGCAAGGGATGTTACAATTAGAAAAGAAAAACGAAAAGTAGTTTACATTCTCGTTCGATCGTTTCTCAGCTAAAGGATTTATATGATCGTTTGTGCGCGCTTACTTTTAAGTACAATTAATTTCCTTTCTGTTCGAGAAGATCATTTATAAAATCGGTTACGCTCTAAATACACAAAGAGAGTTATTTTTCTCGGCGTTTTCCCTTTTCTCGCGGATACGTCCTAGCATAGACAAGGTTTCGTGGGCCCCTATATGTGTTTTTTTTCTTCGTTATTCCTTTTTCCTTTTATTATTCCATCTACTTATTACAACGAAAAGCAGGCACGAGTCAGGCGCGCGCCTGTTCTTTACGTCGATCATGTTATACGCAAGTTTTCCTTTCATCTTTCCCCCTTCCATTTCTCTTTTCCCTCATTTATTTTTTGCCTCGAGTACACATTTATCGTTTACTTCTGCCCTGTTGCATTTTATTCAATATGGATTTCGTTTATTTTAGCCTCTCCGTCCATCACATCCCACATGCTTTTGGCTTTGTTCGCGTCGTTTACTTATTATCAATATTATTATCGTTACGTTTAAATTATCCCTTTGTTTATTTATTTATTGCGTTACTCATATCAGTGCAGCAGCAACTGATCTCGTGTTGTATTATATCGTGTTCAGTGTCTTTCCTCGTCGATCCATCACACCCGCCCCTTTTTATTCTGCGTTCTCCGGCATTTATTATCGTCAGGATGATCAGTCTCCCTCGCCTCGCAAAGAAAATCCATCTTTCTACCTTCCCGCGGAAAGCGTAAAGTGGCGTTTATTAATCTCAATTATCATTTTATCATCCGTTCTCGTCAGATCTGAAAAAGTCTGCCTCTAGATTAAACGTTGCGTACGTCGTGTAGGCTCGTGTGTACGATTAAAGTCCTCGAATTTCGAATGCTCAAGGAAGATGTATCTTTTGCGTAGAGTGTTTAAAAAAAAAAGAAAGAAAAAAACAACGCGCTTGTGTCTAACGTGTGACTTGGAGTGTGTGTGTCGCGTGTGTGTACATTGAAATTGAGAAATTAATCAACGAAACATGACCCGTCCATTTCGAATCCTGCAGCTGTTTTAATTGCATTGGGAAAACTGTTTGTTATATGCATACGCCTTGATAGCTCGAAGCCGACATTGAGTTATATGTTTATCTTTTTTTATATCTGCTTAACAATTCAGTTCCCGTGATCGTCCCCCACCCCCCCATCCTCCCACCTCCGTTGTCTTATTTCAGAAAGCAGCTCAGAGCTCTGAGAGCTTTGGAAACGCAGAAGAATTAATGAGACTTTATTTCCGTTACCGTTCCTCACCCTCTATACAGTTTAAATCACGGATGTGAAACACGTTCCATCACCATCGTCGTCTAAAGCACTTTCCCCCCGAATCCCTCTCTCCATGATCTTAATTACCCGCTTAATTCTCTCAGGCTCGTTAACCGTCCCTCAAATTATATAAAGTTTCTCATTGTCTTAATGCATTTTACGCGATAACAAATCTACAAAAATATAACATTTTTTCTTTTTTTTTATCTTATCTCTCATTTATATTATCTCAATAAATGGTTTTCTCTCTCTCGCTCGCTCTCGCTCCCTTTTACTCATTTTTTTTCTATTTGTTTTGTTTAATTACCTCCGCACTTATAGACACATATCATTTGCCCCGCAACACCTGCTTTTTTTGCATATTTTTTTTATCTTTTGTTTTTCCTTAATAATCGTGTTCTGTCGTGCTGTCTTGTTTCTCTGTTTATCCTCCCACCGCTTCCTCCCTTTCTACACACTTTTCTTTTATGTATACATCATACCGGATAAAAGAACCTCCCATCCTTTACACTCCCAATGATCTTTGGTAGAAAGTCTCTCCGACTATTCTACTCTATAAATAGTATTTTTTCTTCTTCGTTTAACATAATCATTCCCTACCGCCCGAGGCGCCGCGCGGCCGCGAGGCGCGCGCGGCGCCCGGGCTTCCTTTTATGTACACCAATCACACTGTCACTTCTAAAGTAACTATTCGTATGTACAATTAAACGGGGAACATATGTATATATATATATATATATATTTATATATATCACCTTCGAAAGTATGCCGCAAGAAGCCCGATCCCAAGGAAACGAAATTCCTTCCGAGTTTCTCCGGAGCATTGCAAAATTCCCCACAGTACAATCCACCACCCCGACGCCTCTGAACCTCGGCTAGATTGCAGCACACGCTCCAAAGCGATACGAGGCGCGCCGCGAGCCTAGCTCTTTCGCAGAGCCGACACCCTCGCGGCGCGCCTCCAAGATCCACGGGCTCGCACATATCGTACATAAAATTGTAATTCGTACCAAACTCGCGCATTCCTCTCAAATAAATATACTCGCACGCGTGCACCGCTCCCCTCTCCAGCAACCAGCGCGTGCATCACACCCCACGTTTATATATACATCTTCTACTCGCAGCACATTCTCTCGCAGCAGCTACTCTCGCGCAAAAAGAAAAGAAAAAAAAGAGGACAATTGCTCTCCTTTTACAACGCACGCATCATTCACACTTTCGCTAGCATACGAGACGCACAGACACGCGTCTTCCCTCGCATCCACAAGACTTATAATAATATGCTATGTATAGGGAACCTCTAATCTAAATCATATATAAATATATATTTACCTATATGAAAAGCATCAGTCTCCATTTGCTAATGAATATCTCAGTGCCCTGTCTCGCGGTCTATCTACAAGATACATTCCTCCAGTTTCTCTTTCTTTCAGCGACGTGTTTCTTTTCAGGAGACCAGAGCACTGAGACCGTCAATGCGAGCGTTTCATATAATACCGGAAAATATATATTTTCATTGTAAAAAAAATAATCACACTTCTTAAGAATTAAATACTTATAGCAGCTGACGACGACTTGTTCTCGTTTAGTAAAATTAGCGCACGCATACACTAATCAGTCGAGTTCATCCCATTGGTGATCAGAGCGGAGCAGTTAGAAGCCAGGCCCGTGCCCGCGGCACAAGCACGATATCTCTCTCATATTTTTCTCTCCCCGGTTTTCTGTCTCTATTTTTCCGCTTTTTTTGGTTTCTTTGTTCCGTTACGAGTTTTCTGTTTTTCTCTGTTCTAGTTCTCGCTCGCCTCGCTCTTATCTTACACACTGAATGGTACGTTTTGGCAGTGAGGACATCGTATTTTTGTGTGTGTGTGTTTTTTTTTGTTTGTTTTCGTGTACATACGTCGGAAACGGGTCTCTATCCTGTTGTGTGTGTTTACATATCTCGACGCATCGTTAGCCGATGCCTTGTCTCCTACATTAGTTTAATTAGTTTGGCCCCATCAGAGCTTTAGACACTTCGTCGAGTGATTCTGCGCGCGACCTTCGAGAGCCCGCCGGTATTGTGCGAAACGATGCTTGGAGTGGATAGTCTGCGTGTCTCGAAGCGGCAAACGCGAGCGGAAAAGAATCTCAGCAATTCCGTTTGCTTTCCTCGATCGAGCGCGAAAATTAGAAGACAATTACGGCGCGGGCGACTTTCGAATGCCATCGGCGCAGAATTACTCGTTAACACGTATAATTAGATTTTGATTGCAGTCTTGAGTCACATCCGGGAGTGTTTAAAAGTCGATAAAAATTGTTTTGTATAAATACCTAGTTCTCGGCGGCGACGGGAGCGACGAGAGCGGCGTCGCCCTGGCCCTTCTCTATGCCTTTGCCGTTCTCCACGGCGTCCTCGAACTGCCCTGGCACGGGCAGCGGGTCTTTCGTCGCGTTTATACTCGGACTCGAGTCGCTGGATCAACAGAGACATGAATGCTCACCGTGGTCTTGTTTAAGCTTCGTTTAAGCGTGGAACACTTACTTGTAATCGGTTATTCCGTCGACATTGTTACCTCTACCTCGGCTGTCTTTCTTCTCGACCTCTTTGCCCTTCTTCACGGTGGTCTTCTTCTTACCGGTCACCTGCAAGGGAAACTTCAGTCAGCAGACCTTCGCGGAACTCTTAAAATCGGACTAACAACGGGGTCACGAAGGGCAATGGTTTTTAGTCGTCACCTTCATCTGCGCTTTCTTTCCACGGCCTGCTATTTGCGTACGATTGTTTCCACGTGTCTGAAACGTGGGTCGACCCATCGGGGTGAAGCCACGCGGGAGACCGTACTTGAGACCTCCTATGGAAGTCACCTACAACACACGTCTCGAAAGGTCACGCCAGATGGCTTTGGTGCGAGTGAGAATTGAGAGCTGCATCGAACAGTTTAACCGGAGATACATTCAACCGTCAACACTTGCAAGAGTATGATACTAGGATCTTTTATTCGAAACAGTTCTCACGTTACATGTGTAGGAGACAGGAGTTTCAGAGCGGCCGATTAAACGCCAAGAAAAGGTAGCTCCGTCGATTCTGCTGCAGTGATTCGATTGCACGCGTGATATCCTACCTGTGGAGGAAGTCTTCCGCGCGGGTGGCCTTGCAGGGGCTGAGGAAGGCGGCCCGGTTGCCCGTAGTTCGGGCCCCACTGGCCCACGACCACTCCAGCGATCTCCAGTTGCCCGCCGCGCGACGGTATCGGGCGGCGCATCAAGCCGCGCTGCGGCATCGTTCCGCTGCCGTGGCCGCGCATTAAACCGTCGTTGAGCGTGCAACCGGCGGCCAGAATGTTCTGCGGCACCGATACGCGAATACCTGTTGAAGGAAATTGGATGAGTTCAAATTAAAAATAGAAAGTCGACGGAAAGAGAAGCGACTGGTGATTTTATGAACGAATTTTTTTAAAAACGTACCCGGCACGACGGGCATGGGTGGTCGCGCGAAAACAACGTTGATGCCCTCTAGGATGGCTTTCCGCATTCGTTCAACTTTCACGACGTGGTCTATGTAGCCGCCGCACAGCTCCAACAGGTTCTTCGCGATCGTGGCGCGAGCCAGCGTGTGGTGGAACTGTTTCCCGTCGAAGTAGAGCCACGGGCAGCACATCAGCCACGGGATTGGCGCGCCGCATGCGTCGTTCGCTAAGAGAGCAGTCTCGACGCCAGCCATGAATAATGTGGCTAGCTGGACTCCGCGGGATGTCACCAAGGGAAGCTGTGGGACCAGGTGAATTAGAACAGCAGAGGAAAAAGAGGAGTTTTTAGTGGAAGATACCTACCTGGAGATCTTGTAAATACTGAGCGTTCATGAGTTCTGGTGAGAATGCTTGCGCGATGAAAGCGTCGAGCTCCTGGCGGCGCAGAATTTTTATCTTGTCGGAGAAGGACATGATGTATCTGCAAACAAGCGGAGAATTTACCGAAAGGTCTGGATAATTTGAAACACGGTTTGTACTGGGTGAGGAAATTATTGTATCGGGGAAAGTGGTTTGAGGGACTAGGCAGTCGAAAAATTGATTTTTCTTTTATTGTATTTTGTTGAATATTTGTTTCTCTTCATTTTTTTCTTTATTGCGAATTAGTGGAGGCTCAGATTGACTTGGAAAAATTACAGGATGTGTAGAATATGTGCGATTTTGGCGCGGACCTATGTTATGGTCCGTAAAAATTCGAGATTTTTATCTAAAAATTAAGAAGCCACCGAATTTTGATTTCGGTGAATTCTTATTTTTTTTTTTATAAAAATCTCGAATTTTTGCGGATCACATCAGAGGTTTGACTGGAAATGGCACTTGTTTTACAGATTCTGTATTTTTTTCAAGTCGATCTGAACCTCCATTCGTTCGCAATCAGGAAAAATTGAAGAGAAAAAAATAAAAGGCGACGCTATAGGTTGCCGCTTGACGTTTTTAGCTGCCAAATCTACAATTTTGCGAATTTTACTATAACCCAAGCGGCATTTTATTCAGAAAAGATAGTATTTTCGGAAAATGCAATAGAAAGGAATCGATTTTTCGACTGCTTAGTCCCTTCAATGGAGGATTCCAGTCAAACAGCCCCAAGAGTAACTGATATTAAAGAATTTTATTTGGAAAAATTGTTGATCATATTGAATTAAACTCTTTTGTAATATAAAGAGGCATCTTTAAACTTGCAGAAAATATTTTTTTTTTATGTCGATCTTTCTTATTATTTATTCTTATTATTTATCGATCTTATTAATTATTCTGGAATCTTGTTCACATCTTAAGTAACTCCTATTGGAAGGATTTGTAGCACCCATCACACAGAGATTGGCAAAAAATTATTTGAAATAAAAATTCGTACACAAATTTTTATTTCAAATAATTTTTTGCCCATCTCTGCCATCACAGTCGTCTGATTGCAAAATAAATAAAAGTTTCTTAAAGCTATCTAGTTTACGCTGGTCCACTTTAAAACAAAAAACGAGTTTTTCCTTGGACAAATTTTTCATATTATTCTTTATAAAAAAAAGTATTATAAATAAAAACTAAAATTAAAATTTTAGGTCCAGCTGCAGCGTGAATTATTCAACTTTAAGAAAATTTTCTTCTCTTCGCGATCGACTGTGATAGGCGCTACACCCGACGCCAACATCGTCCAAGAGATTCCACAATAATTAATAAATAATAAGACGGATCGACATAAAAAAAATATTATTTGCAAGTTTATAGTTTAGTTTTTAAACAAAAAATCATACGTATCGGTGGCTGTTACGCCCCCTAATGAATGCCCCTTAAATAATACAAACAATTAAGTTCTGTCTCGTGGGACCGAAAAAATAGAATTTGATTCCGAATGGCAGTGCTCACCGCAAAACAACTTTTTAAAAAGGCTTCTTGGATATCGATTGTAATTTTATTATAAACGTAAATATTCTTTTACGAAAAAATTACCAAATCTTCCTTAAATGTTGCTCTTTTAAGCGCAAAAAGTTCTGTAAAAATAGATGCTTCCGTTTTTCCAAAAAAAATTCACAAACATTCGCCTCTTTTCGGCCTCCTGACTAGGTACAACCCCTTAACGATAATGTAAATAATTATAAAAATGAGGCGTAGTATACGAATAGGAGGCTTAAATATGCCTCAGGTTTACCTGAGCACGCAGGCCATGACCAGCAGATGCTGCGGTACGTAAGAAGTGTTCAGCATGAGCGGCGTGTCGGACCTCATGCAGGTCAAGAATCCGCGCAGTCGACGTCGCTTGTCATCTATGCCTGTGCTGAAAGACGATCACGTGCGAACATCTAAACCCCCATCGGCGAGAATTCACTGAACGTCGACGTCCAGAGATAAGATTCTCCTATACGTGTCCTGGCGCGGCGTCGACAGACTCAAAATCAATTTTCTCGAAAACGAAGCGCGATATCAAAAAAACTTCCTCTTCCTTTTCGACTCCTAACAATTAAACAAACCAAGTAAAACGAATAAAATTTTTCGATATCGCGCTTCGTTCTCGAGAAAACCAGCTTCAAAGTTCTCCACGTCGCGTGCAGTCGCGCACCGAAAATCCTACCTCAAGATTCTCTACCACGTACCCGAACCACAAACGTTGGATCGTCGGGACGCCCCATCCAATCTGCTCGGCCTTCACCAACTCCGGCGTTTGGTACGTGTTCGACTTGGACCAGACCCACTCCTTTATCACAACATCGGGCACCTCCACTTTCTCGCCATCTAAAATACGAATCAGACACGTGTATAGAAATCAAACACACCGACTGTTCGTTCAACTGCGACACTCACCGCCCTTCTCTTTACTCTTAGTAGCTAAATACATTCGATGGTGAAGATTGAACAATATCGCGTACACCATCTGCCTGACGGGTCTGTAGATAAGATGAATCGACGGGAACTCCCTGTGGTTCTCGTCCTCGAGGAGGACCGGCAGCTTGATCTCTCCAGCGATGAGTATTTGATAAATGTGGGGAGACATCAGGCCCTTCTGATGCCTCTCGGAGGCGGTGCGCATCACTTCCGGCACCGTGGTGGGAATATTGTTAGTCTTCTCCGCTTGCCGGACGGAGTCGGCGGTCGCGTGCGACGGGGACGTGGCGGAAGAGCTGCTGCTCGAGCTCGACGAGCTGATCAGAAGGTTGTGTGTGCCGTTGACAGCGTGCCCGTTACCTAAACCAAACAACATTCGTATTAAAAATTGTAAATACAAGATCCAAGATCTCCCGCGGGTCTCTTACTCTGCTCTTCTTCGGTCCTAACGTTGTCGGCGTCCCCGTGACCCTGGATACCCGGCGGATCTATCACAATTTGCGGCGCAGACTTCGCGTTCGCTGTCGCCTGCTTGTACGCGTTCAGGCTCTCCCGCTCGCTCTCCACGGTCTCCGACGCGAATCTGGACGTCTCCAGATTGCCGTCAGCTTCCGAGGTCGACGGCGCCTCGGACTGATTCGACTGGGCCTGCACGTTCTGCTTCGTGTCCAATTTATGCACTGAAAAAATCGTCAGTCTCTCATTAAATCGTGGGCAGGATGAAGCGATGCGTGTGATTGTTAGTAAGACGGTCACCTCTGTTCGGCTTCACCGGCTTGTAATGCAGGAATCCCTCTTTAGTCCCGTTTATGTAGTACTGGACCGACTGCCGCAGCTTCGAGCACCTCGGGTCCGACAGAGAGCCGAACACTTTCTGGGAGACCACGTCTAACTCGACGGATGGAAGATCCTTGACGAAACCGGCGATCGTCTTTATCGTGTGCTCCATGCTGACTTTGTTCAGATTAGTGTTGACGTTCAGCTTCTTGTAAAAGTCAGCCAGGTCCTGCTCGGTTAGAATGTAGTTCCCTAGAAGCGCGGATAATAGACAGAGCCTGTCCGAGTGGATGTTCAGGGTTTTTAGGAGCTCGGGGAGCATGTATTCCTTCGTGTCCAGGGAGCCCTTGAAAGACACGAGTGTTTCGCTTTTATTAGACCTGCGTGAGATGCTAAATAAATGCATTCTGTGAGTCGATGTGTACCTTGTACGTGAGCTTCAACTGCTCCGATGAAAAGTATCGCGGAGGGTCGAAGGCAGCGTACTCCGCGTCGTCGGCGATCAAGCCGTTGAAGTTATTCTCCCGGCAGTAGGCGATCACTTCCTGGTGATGGTCGTCCATACTACACAACTGATTAAATTTCAAATTAATAACGAGGCAGTGCAATCGGTCGTAAGGTAATGGGAAAATGGTACTCACAACTGTAACATTTAAATGTCGGAGTGCCATGCGGAGACTGGTTCTCAGGCACACCGGCGGGGTCCACCAAATCTTTGGCGGAGGAGTGCCTTTCGTCGAAATGTGTTTGAGTACCTGTAACAGTCAGCGTTTGAGCGGAAGTTTCGGTGTAAAAATAGAGTTTTTTTTTTATTTTATTTTGTGTAAAGGGAGTTTTTTAAATTTGTAAAATTATTGGGGTTGTAGGATTATTTGAGTAGCGTTTGCAACACCTGGCTACTCGTGTAAGACTTTAAGGATAAAGTTTAATTGACCGAACTAGTGCGCAGACATCACTCTCGTTTATTGGAGTTATTCTATAAATACGGTCGGAATTCTAATTACTTTATTTAAAATTAATGGCGAAACTCTCACGGCTACAACAAAGCAAAGTTTTTTCGATTTAATGTCAGGACAGTTTGGACCTGAAACGTTAATAAATAAAAAAAATTAATTGACCGAACTAGTGCGCCGACATCACTCTCGTTTATTGGAATTATTCTATAAATACGGTCGAAATTCTAATTACTTTATTTACAACTTTGAGGATGTATCGGACGTACAATATCAGACAGAAGTATATGAAATTTGAAATACTTGAATATCTACGTCTTACGCATAGTAAATTTAGATGCAAGGAATTTTGAAGACAGTTGGAGTCGTATTTTTAATCCTAGGAAAGTATTTTCCACTTTTTAAATGCTTTCTCAAACATTATTTGGTAAACTTTTGCCAGTGGAAATGCCCAGAATTCACAATTTTTTCAAGTTATAATTTATTTCTTTAAAACGGTGTAGTGAAAACGATTGAAACTCGGCAGATATTTTCATCTACCCATATACTGCATGTACAAAAAAATTGAAAACATTGGCACTATTTTTTCAACAATTTTTTAGATGGTTTATCCGTCAAGATCGTCTCTTTCCAAAAAGTACGTGTAAAATCAGTGAAAATTAAAATCGTTATGACTGAGTAACCGTTTAGTGAATTCGTTTAAAATTTTGGTGCTCGTCGAGAAGATTAAAAAGAACAAGCTCACAAATTTTCATCAACTTGGCACTATTTTGAAAATAAGTCCAATACATCCTTAAGAGGAGGTTTCGATCTAAAAATCGTTTTTTTTTAAATTTCATTTTTCGAATGATCAAACTTTTAGGAATACGTGTTTAAAAGAATTTTTTGAAATTCGTGAAATTCCCAAAGTTATAGGATTATTTGAGTAGTGGTAAATGCATGGGTAACACTAGGCACTCGCGTAAAACTTTAAACGCTTTTTTTTCTTCGAAACAGTGTTCTCATAATCGGTGGAATTTTTATCTCAAAAAGTTATTGTCCGATTCGACTGAAACTTTTTTATTTCGAAGAATATTCCTCCGGCTCGGGGGTAAACCAGTAAATTTAAAAAAAAATTGAAAACTTGTAATTTTTAAAGGACGAGTAATATAGTGAAAAAGTAATTTGAAGCTTAAAGTGTCGTTATTTTCTAAAAAAATGTAATTTTTGTATTTTTTTTTATCTAATCCCCGATCGAGTTTCATGCCTTTTAATAATCAGTCATTGTTTTTTATTTTAGATCAACAGTTTAGGTGCTACAAATTCCACCAATTCAGGCAAACTACTCTACTTTTGACTCTTCTACTTTAAAGACTCCCCAGTGCCGCCTGCATTGATTAATTACAAAACAAAAAATACATTTCTACAGCTCAATCCATCCTTAATACAATCCCAAAGGTCCCATTAAATTAAACATAATACTTTTCCTCCAATTAATTCCTAAATATCCCCTATTTTCATAGTCTCTAAACCAAAACAGCCCCTCAAAATTCCAAATTTCACGCCGCCTGCAATGATTAATTACAAAACAAAAAATACATTTCTACAGCTCAATCCATCCTTAATACAATCCCAAAGGTCCCATTGAATTAAACATAATACTTTTCCTCTAATTAATTACTAAATATCCCCTATTTTCGTAGTCTCTAAACCAAAACAGCCCCTCAAAATTCCAAATTTCACGCCGCCTGCAACGATTAATTACAAAACAAAAAATACATTTCTACAGCTCAATCCATCCTTAATACAATGCAAAAGGTCCCACTAAATTATACATAATACTTTTCCTCCAATTAATTCCTAAAGATCCCCTATTTTCATAGACTCTAAACCAGAACAGCCCCTCAAAATTCCACAAATTTCACGCCGCCTACGATGATTAATTACAAAACAAAAATACATTTCTACAGCTCAATCCATCCTTAATACAATCCCAAAGGTCCCATTAAATTATACATAATACTTTTCCTCCAATTAATTCCTAAAGATCCCCCATTTTCATAATCTCCAAACCAGAACAGCCCCTCAAAATTCCACAAATTTCACGCCGCCTACGATGATTAATTACAAAACAAAAATACATTTCTACAGCTCAATCCATCCTTAATACAATCCCAAAGGTCCCATTAAATTATACATAATACTTTTCCTCCAATTAATTCCTAAAGATCCCCCATTTTCATAATCTCCAAACCAGAACAGCCCCTCAAAATTCCACAAATTTCACGCCGCCTACGATGATTAATTACAAAACAAAAATACATTTCTACAGCTCAATCCATCCTTAATACAATCCCAAAGGTCCCATTAAATTATACATAATACTTTTCCTCCAATTAATTCCTAAAGATCCCCCATTTTCATAATCTCCAAACCAGAACATCCCCTCAAAATTCCAAATTTCACGCCGCCTGCAATGATTAATTACAAAACAAAAAATACATTTCTACAGCTCAATCCATCCTTAATACAATCCCAAAGGTCCCATTGAATTAAACATAATACTTTTCCTCTAATTAATTACTAAATATCCCCTATTTTCATAGTCTCTAAACCAAAACAGCCCCTCAAAATTCCAAAAATTCCACGTCGCCTGCAACGATTAATTACAAAACAAAAATACATTTCTATAGCTCAACCCATCCTTAATACAATCCCAAAGGTCCCATTAAATTATACACAATACTTTTCCTCCAATTAATTCCTAAAGATCCCCCATTTTCATAATCCCCTCAAAACATCCCCTCAAAATTCCACAAATTCCACGCTGCCTTCAAGCAATCGATCTGGTAGCAACTCACATTGTTTACTTTAATTCGCACTTGCAATTGATTGAGAACCCAGTCCGCCAATCGAGGAGATTCAAAGCATCCATTAAAGAACACAGCTAGTTCCAAGCCCGACATTTCCGTAGCTTGAATAAGGACCGCCAAGAACTGTAGCATTCGGTTCCATTGTCCTCCGCAAGCCCAATCTGCATAAAAAACCCTTCATTTAATCCACCCCCTAATTAAACAACAATCTAAAAAAAAAACAGAAGCTTATATACCCGTAAAGTATCCCCCATACAATCGATCCAAGCAGCACTCGCCGTCGAGGACCAGTCTCAGCTTCCCCGAATGCAATTGCTGCCCCTTGCCGGCCCGATTATGCTGCCTCTGCGTGATGGTGCGCGCTATCTTCAACAAATCCACCGGCACGGATCCTCCTTGTACATAATTGCTGTCCAGAAACGCTTGCAGATCTTGAATGCCCATTTTACTCAAGCTTCCCCTCACGACGTACAGTTACAAGTTACGCTTGCTTCCGCCTTATCCCTTTAATGTTGCAATGTTCCGTTTGCCTATCGATTAGAGGCGAGAATGTTTCTTCAGTTTCCAGCTTTAGGTACTTTTACGACACGAAGAAGTCTAGTTTCAATTTCAATAATTTCAACCTGCAACAAACATCGTTTAAGAGATCAATCGTCAACTTCCATCGTCAACTCATAATTCACAAACATACATTGCGTTAACGCTTGGGAATGAAGCAACGAGAGGCTGCGACGCAAGGGAAGTTCCCCCAGAACCCAGGAGACGAGTAAGACTATTTGGGATCCCCCGCGAGAGAAGACAGTCAGCGTTCCCCATCCCCGCGAATCATAAAGAAACTTAAGGAATTCGTGGAAAGTGAAAATTTGTCAGATTCGGGGGGAAGTACGCCGACGCCATTTATTTTGTTTATATGTGGCCATTCGCGTATCCGCGGCCAGTTTTCTTTCCCTCGGGCCGCCGTTCCGTCGCCCGTGGACGATCGTTATGCGAGAGCCGCGGGGAGAGAGAGGGAGAGAGGCGCGGAGAGACGGCCGGCGAGGAATCTTTCGCCGTTCGGTTTCTCGGTTAATTGAACGGGCCGAGAGAAAGAGGGGCTGCCTGGCAGACCCGGCATGGCGAGAACCGCTCGCCCGTTTCGCCTGAAAACTTACGCAAGGGATTCGCGCGACTTCGTGGCCAGTCTCCTTTCACGAACGACACCACGCGAACCCCGTTCGATCTCGCGCGGACGATCGCCCGCTGAATGGAACGGTACTTACGTTAAATTAGCGATAATCATCGTGGCCCCAAAGAAACACAAAACACACGGGCTTTCAGAGTAGGTGACGTCGGATTCGAAAACGGAAATGAGCGCTCGGCCGCGCTCGGGCGTCCACGCCGGCCGCCGAGGATCCAGGGGAACCGCGCGCTCCCATTGGCCGGGCCTTTGGGATTCACAGCGGGCCACCGGAAGCTGGCTCGGGCGGGGATTATTTGAAATACGAAACGGGAGGGTGATGTTTGCGGTGGAGCGTTTTGATTGCTTAATTCTTTCTGGTTTTAATTTGCTTTTGGGGATTATTTGATATTTATTCTCTGATTTGGAGAACTGGTTTGAGGGGTTTTCTTACTAGAGTTTTAGGGAAAAAATTGGTAGTTTGGTGGGAGAAAGTAATTTTGAAAATTGCGTTTAATCGAATGTGGGGTATTGTTTGAATAATTGGTGGTAAAATGTTTTATTTCAGCGGTGTCCGAGTAAGTTGGCACTGTTTTGAAGAGCGAAATATATGAATTGAACTCGACTGTGGAAGCTTTTGCTTTCGAAGTAATTGATTTTAAAAACGCGCGCTTGGGCGCGATTCAAATTCGTTGAAAAGCGCGCGCAACGTGATTTCAAATTGTTTGTGTTAATTACTCGCTGATATCAATAATACCACACTAATTTCTGTAAAAAAGGGAAAATTGTTTGTTTCTTTAGAAATCAGGAATGATTTTATATCTTTTTATAGGGAAAAGGACCCAATTACTGGTTCCCAACCCAATTACTGTCACCTTAAGGCCTTACATCTAGCAGCGCCAAAAATGCTAAAAGAATTTTTTTTTTATTTGGGATAACAATAGAAATTAACCCTTCGTGGTCACACGGGGTGTATTGTACCCCAAGAGCAATTTTCGATTTGAAATGTCGCACCTTTACGTCTTCCAAAGACGATTTATCGCAAAAAAGAAAATAAAAAAAATTTTAAAAATATCGGTTTTTCAACCATGGAAAATCGCTCATGTTCAACTACAAATTTTATCATATCAAGATTTACATTTCTAGAAAACGACTATTAGATGACTGTATAAGTATTACGAATGTACAATTATCAGTGAAAAGTTAAAAGATTCAAAAATACGAAAATGGTAACGCAAAAAATGACGCTGGGGTACAATGAACCCCGTGTGACCAATTTGTGATTACAAGAAGGTGTGACCACGTAGGGTTAATAAAAATAAATAGTATACATTGTTTATTGGTATTTAAACTTTATAAAAAAATTTATTTCACTTTATTTTTTCAAAAATTACTTGATCGATCTTCAAAATTTAAAAAAATTCTTTTAAAATAAAATTGTAGTTATAGTATGTCGAGCTGGAATTTTGAATTTCGAAAAATTTAGCAATTTATGGCAGTTTAAAGTGTAAAATTTATGAAGTAAAACGCATACTTTTTTTAAACTGTCATAAATTGCTAAATTTTTCGAAATTCAAAATTTCGGCTCGACCAGTGGCGGATTTAACAGGGCGGCCAATGAGCAGTTGTCACCTGGGCCCCTGGTCAAAAGGCACCGCAGGGCCCCACCCTTAAAATAAATTATGATTTTATCAAAAGTATATTTGTTTTCTGTATTATTACACTGATTCCGTTTTTAGTAAACTACCGATTTATTTTCCCGAAAAATGGGCCCCTGCTCAGAAGCCCCTCCCTAGGGCCCTGTTTTCAAAAAGAAATTATGATTTCATCCAGCACTATATTTTTTATCTATACTTTTCTGTGCACTTACCCCCTTTTAGTAAACTACCTCTTCATTTTCCCAAAAAAATGGGCCCCTCAGAAAGTTTGCCACCTGGGCCTTTTTTCTTAAATCCGCCACTGGGCTCGACATACTATAACTACAATTTTTTTAAATTTTGCAGGTCGATCAACATTTACTGGAGATATGATGCCGACCGTGGAGCAACTTTTCTTTCTTAGTGTTGTGGATCACTTGATTTTTTTATATAGTAATTTTTGAAAAAATAAAGTGAAATAATTTTTTTTATAAAATTTAAATACCAATAAACAATATGCACTATTTATTTTTATTAATTTCTATTGTTATCCCTAATAAAAAAAATTCTTTTAGCGCATTTTTGGCGCTGCTAGAAGTATGTAAGGCCTTAAGCAATTTTACTTACACGTTTATTTATTCGTTATTTTAAGTAAAATAGCTTAAGGTGACAGTAATTGGGTCCTTTCCCCTACCCCCCGATAATAATTAACGATAAAAGGACATCGCCCGTTTGTTTAACCCCCGTTATCTCCCAAAGCAACGTAAGATTATTTCAATAATCTTTTAATATCCTTTTATACAAATACATTCATTCGCATCACAAACATACGATATATTTATTATGCTCACTGTCAGTCGGTGATCCTCTTACGAGACTACAAAAAGGTGGAAGATCAAATGAAATAAATTAGAACAATAATTCGTTACCGAAAACTGAAACGTATTAGCTACGATACATATACATATATGTACGAAGAACTCAAAACCAGCGAACACGGTTCACACTTGCGTAGCTATCACATCCCGGAGTGCCGATGCAATATTACAAAAACGCTCGAAATGCACAAAATCGTTAAAAGACAATTCCGTTTCTCTCTCTTATTCTCTCTCTCCCTCTCTGTACAATTACAACAGTTCGTTAACGCCAGCAACAGCAATAGCTGCACGAATCGATTACTGCATCACTATACACACCGTATAGCCGTGGAATTTATAAAATTAGTCTTTTACGATACAGAATATTACAGTTCGTCGTGCTTCTCCTCCTCCTCCTCGTCGTTGGCGTCCATGTCGATGATCTTCTCCGACTCGCTGTCGGCCTCCGCCTCGGCCGAGGCGGACTCCTCCTCCTGGGCCTCCTCCTCCGGCACCTCGTCCAGGGAAATACCCAGGCTTTTCCTCATCAGCTGCTCGACGCTGTCCGCGAAGCTGGCGGTCTCCCTGAGCATGTAGCCGGAGCGAAGCGTGGCGGTCTTGAACATCATCAACGCGATGTCCTTGGCCGTCTCGTCGGTGGTGTCGACCTCGACGCGGCGCAGGAGTTCCCTGATCAACGGGTGCCTCGGGTTCACCTCGAGCGTCTTCTTCTGGTTCAAGTAGTAGGTCTTCTGCGGGTCGTCGGTCTTCTGGTGAGCGTTGGAGATGGCCAGTCTCTCCATGTTCCCGGTCCAGCCGAACATGCTGGCGACCAGAGCGCACGGGGAGTCGGTGAGGCGCTCGGAGACCTGCGCCTTGCTGATGTGGTCCTTCAGGACATCGTTCAGCCACTTGACCAGAGGGTCGAAGGTGGTCTTCATCTGCTCCATCCTCTCCTTCGCTTTATCGCCCTCGTCTAGTGAGAAGCCCTCCTTCGCCACGTTCTGGAACTTCTTCCCGTCGAATTCAGGAAGCGCGGAGATCGCGTACTCGTCCACCGCCTCCGTCAGGTACAGCACCTCGTAGCCCTTCTTGTCCAGCCTCTCCACGAACGGCGACTTCCTCACCTCGCCCTCGGAGGAGCCGGCGATGTAGTAGATGTGCTGCTGCTTGGCCTTCATGCGCGAGACGTAGTCCGTCAGCGACGTCAGGCTCTTCTGCGTGGAGGAGTGGAACATCAGGAGCTTGGACAGTCGGGCGCGGTTCTGCGCGTCCTCGATCACGCCCAGCTTCACGTTCGTGCTGTACTCCTTCCAGAACTTCTCGTACTCCTCCCTGGGGATCTTCTTGATCATGTCCAGCACCTTTCGGATCAGCTTCTTCTTGATGACTTTGATGAGCTTGTGCTGCTGCAGGTTCTCCCGCGAAACATTCAGCGGCAAGTCGTCGCTGTCGACGATGCCTCGGATGAAGGACAGGTAGTTGGGCATCATGTCGGTGAACTTGTCCGTGATGAACACTCGCCTTACATACAACTTTATGTTGTCGGATTTGGTGCCGTAGCGGTTGAAGCTGTCGCCGGGTTGGACCTTAGGAATGAACAGCAGAGACTTGAAAGTCACCTCGCCCTCCGCGACGAAGTGAATCTTCGCCAGCGGATCTTGAGTGTCCTTCGTCAGCGCCTTGTAGAAGTCGTTGTAGTCCTTATCCTCGACATCAGACGGTTTCAGAGTCCATATAGGCTTGGAATCGTTCAGCAGCTCCCAGTCCCAGACAGTCTTATCCACCTTCTTCGTCTTCTTCTCCTCCTCCGCGTCATCCTCCACCTTCGCATCGTCCTCCTCATCCGTCACTTTATCCTCAGTAGACTCCTCCTTCTTGCTCTCGTCATCCTTCGCTGGCTTCTCCTCATCATCCTCGTCCTCGTCAACCTGAATCACCTTGCTGCTCCAGAGGTAAATCGGGAAATTGATGAACTGCGAGTACTTCTTCACTAACTCCCTGACCGTGTCCTCCTCCAGGAAGTCCAGCGCTTCGTCCTTCAAGTGCAGGCTGCAGTGGAGAATAAATTAGCATCTTAAAATTCAACCCAGGATTAAATAAATCAAATTGCTTACCTGACGGTCGTTCCTCTCTTCAACGTATCGCCCCTCGGATCTTCAACGATACTATAGCTGCTGCTATCCGACTGCCAGATGTACTGCTTATCATCGTTATGCTTAGAAGTAACGACCACTGTATTAGACACCAGGAAAGCAGAGTAGAAGCCTACTCCAAATTGACCGATCATATCGTTCAGATCCTGAGTGTTCGACGTCTCCTGCATCTTGCCCAAGAACTCCGCAGTCCCGGACTTAGCGATAGTCCCGAGATTACTAATTAGATCGTTCTTAGTCATCCCGATACCAGAATCCGTTATACTCAGTATCTTGTTCTCTTTATCGCACTTTATCCTGATCGCCAACTCCGGATTAGTGTCCAGAACATTTCTATCGGTGAGCGATAGCAGTCTGATCTTATCCAAAGCATCGGAGGCGTTGGATATCAACTCCCTCAGGAATATATCTTTGTTGCGATACAAGGAATTAATGATAAGCTTCATTATGCGGTTGACCTCCGTCTGGAAGGTGAACTTCTCCGCTTTGTCCCGGAGCTCTTTCACCTGCGCCACGTTCAGTCCATCCAGCTTTATCGCCTCCTCCTCCCTCTGGACCGCCTCGTTATCTGCGAAAATAAGTTTCTTCAGTGGCGAGTGACTTAAATACTCGAGCGTCCATTACACGCCTCCTCCGCCATTATCAAACAGGTGGGTGTCTATAGCGAGTATCGCTGTGAGATAAGGAACCCGCCTAGACATCTGCTTTGCATAAATAATGTATTAAGATTGCCTAATGTGGGAAATTCGCGGAGGGAGGTAATCACCTGTTCGAGAGCCCTCGCGGCTGGCGCCCAAGTCATTCTCGACGGTTCCAACGTCCGCCTCGACCGAATCCTCGGCTCTGACGAGTCCTGAATAAGAAAAGTGATTATATCGCTGCAACGTGTGCGTGTAATTGAGCTTCCCCCTGGAATTGGGGATTTCTTCGGGAACTTACCTGATAGGAAGCACAGGGCTGATATGAATATTAACGCTTTTCTCATTGCTGCCGCGGAGGAGTCTTCAGTGGTGGCAGAAAAAAAGCGGAACGCGCGGGGGTTTCTCTACTAACAACTCGCTCCGCTGTTTCACATCGACTGTCATATAGCTGAACGCGCGACGCTATGTATAGAGGCAGGGGGCTTCCAGCAACCGCCAATCAGCTGGGCACACGCAATGCACGTGGACCAATGGGAAGCGAGCCGGTTACAACTCGGTCCAAATGTCTTCACTGGATTGGCGGACGAATGCAACACATGGCTTGTCCCTGTTCCAGAAGATTCTCGGGTGAATGGTTTTGGTGGAAATGAAAGTAGATTGGAATTGGTGTTTTACTTGGGATAGGATTGGGTTTTTTATTGGGAGTGTATTTTGATGGTAGAAGGGTTTAAATTCTTTGGTGTTAACTGTTGTGGGGAAGAATCGATGAAGGTTTTTTTTATCGGTTGATGGTAAGGGAAAGTAGTTATGGACTGGGGTAATAGTTATTGGGGATTACTGTACTTTGGTAATATCTTTGTCGGTAATATAGGTGTTTAAAATGACGAGAGATGGTGTTATTAGAAATTAATAAATATTTGTGTATTTTTGGTTTAATTTTGCTATGAAGAAAACGATACGACGAAATAAGTTCAATCGTTAATGTGATTTCTCTGTGTTTCGAGTTAAAAAATGTGCTAGAGTATGAAACCTTAGTAGCATTTTTGATTGGTCAACGGTTGGAACTTAGTTGAGATATATGTAGTTAGTGTTTTTGTCTACAAATTCCCAACATAGGGTAAAGGACCCAGTCACTGACACATGACCAATTACTGTCACCTTAAGCTATTTTAATTAAAATAACGAATACACAAATTATAGAATATAATCTGTAGTATAGATTATAAGTTGAAATACATAATTCTTTTTGTGTATGACTTTACAACGTTTATTTATTCGTTATTTTAAGTAAAATAGCTTAAGGTGACAGTAATTGGTCAGGTGTCAGTAACTGGGTCCTTTACCTTAGGTCCTAGGGTAGATTTGTGGCCACTTTAAGTATGCTACCAGTTTTGGTCTCTTCTTAAAAAGTATATTTTTTCCGTGTAAACAATAAATGTAATTTTACTAAACAAAATATTTATGATGTAAAATTTTCCATAGAATAATGAGCTGTAGGCAAACTTCCCTATATCTATAAAATCATATGTGACAATTTGTCACGTTTTCGGTAACGCTTTAAATATCACGTTTTTTGTAATGCTAGAAAGTATGTATATTATAAATAATACAAAAATGTGTTTGGTGTCCTTCTTTCGCCATTTATACAGGTTTAATGGAATACTGTTCGAATTTTAAATTCATGTTGAGTTTTAAAATCATAACCAAAAAATCATTGACGCCATTGTTTTTAATCGACAAGTTCTTTGTAACGCTTTAAAATAAGGTTACTGTAAATTATAAAGATGCGGTAAAGATCACGGATTTAAAAATAAGATAATTATGCACATGGCCAAAAACAGTGCAATGGCCACAAACGCTACATCTACCCTATGGCAAAAAAGTTACGATAATTTGCCAAAGAATATTCAATGTTGAGCCTGCAATTACTATGGTTGGTTAATTAAAAAAAATTACAATGAAGATTAAATGTCGTCTTCCAAACGTCAAAAAAATTGCTACATCCAAAAACCTAACATATAGGGTAAAGGACCCAATTACTGGCAGCCAACCCAATTACTGTCACCTTCAGCTATTTTACTTAAACGTTTATTTATTCGTTATTTTAAGTAAAATAGCTTAAGGTGACAGTAATTGGGTTGGCTGCCAGTAATTGGGTCCTTTACCCTAATGTTATTATATTCCAAGATGTGATTTTTCTATTCTTATTTATAAATACGTAACGAGGACGTCTGTCTTAAGACGAATGTGAAATTATAAGGAATGAGTCTAAAGGTCGAATAATGATATTTTGCTGAATATTTCGCGTCACTGCACAGTTTTTACATAAGTGTCTACAAGGAAGTGTGTTGGGTAGTTGCGAACAGCTGTTGCTTCGTAAGCGGAAAGTTTAGGTTCATGGGCGTCCGCAGCGAAGGGGGGGGGGGGGGGGGGGGGAAGGTGCAGTTGGCCCCCTGGCTTTTGGGAAAAAATCGCTTACTTTTCCAAACTGATCTTTATTAAGTTTATACTAAAAAAAAGAAATATTTTTCAGGTTTAAATTTCTATTTAAATTGGCACTATAAAATAAAAAATCTTAAAAAAAGCAATAGGGGTATATTTTTCCTTACCATCATCCCAAAGTTGCTCCCCCCACTCTGAAAAAATTCTCCAAACGCCCCTGTTTGGTTTCGATTTTCCTCATCGCGAAATTCTTTTTTTTTTCAAAACCAGACCTGAAGAAGACGTCTTAACGACGTCTTTTGAAGTTCTTTACTACGCCTTCTGGACGTCTTTCGGAAAAAACCTCCAATTGGCCCTGCGTTGGTTACAATCGTAGGCCCATTTAAAAATAGCGCGACACTTCAACAGCTGGCCAACAAATAACACGTCACTGGCCCAACAAACTCCCAACAAATAAACGCTACAAGGGAACTAATGTTACCAAGAAGCATTGTATTTTAAAAAATAAAAATTGACTTTAAGTTAAATCAGATACTATTAATGCTGCCCGCATTTAAATGGAGCTGATCCACAGATACCAAACACGCGGAACGCGATGTTACCTCGTATTGTATTTATATTTCATATTATGTTTCCACGCGCTAAAAAAAAGTCCTACCCACAAATAGTAACGCCAATCTTTCCACGCGGATATAGCGTCTGGGATTACCAACGTCGCCAACAATAGCTAGAGATCGTTTAAGGGTGCAGTCCCTTTGAACAAAGACCGGAAGAATATATTATCTTCGCTCCGATGCAATTACGTTACACTGCAACCTCGACAACATCGAATGAGCACATCAACTATTGAATACCCGAGCTCTACCACGTCCCTCGTGACTTTAACTCGCCCACCTATTCCCTCCACGACTCTCCCAAAATTATAAACAAGCAGCTACGACTTGGAAGTCAAGCGAAGGGCAAGAGGAGAAAACAGGGAACGTCCTCGCGCAATTTCAGATCAAAGTGAAACAAAGTATCTACGTTTTAATAAAATAGATTAACAATTATTTTTTAGCTCATTCCGTTTCTCCTGGGCCTAATTAGAGGATAAACATCGCGTTACAAATAGGGTAGATGTCCCAATTACTGCCACCTTAAGATTATAAGTTAACTTCATTTAATCATTTCACGTGTTGGTTAAAAAAATAGTTTTATGAATTAAATATGAAGAATTTATTAATAATTAATTAAAATTCCCGAGCGATGCTAGTGTACCTATAACTGTCACCTCAAAAATCGTCTTGTCCGTATGATTTTTTTATTTGTTTTGTTTTTATGTAAATCAGAATCTCCGTTTAAATATAACATATTTTGTACATTTTTTTTATACTTTACGTTTTTATTACATAAAATAAATAAAGTGGCAGTAATTGGGACACTGGCAGTAATTGGGACATCTACTCTACTCCCTAATTTCCTCGCCAACGCACCAAAGTATTAAAAATAGATTTCCTCAATAAAACTGCCTCATGGCATTCCCCGTTTCTTCCCCTTACCCTTGAAACACAGTAGCACCCCTGCGGGAATTCACCGGACCAGTGCCCCGTTCGCAAAGTCCTGTCCTTTATCAGATTACTGTTATCCCGAGGTCGCTAGCTAGGAAATCGGTATTGGCGATTGACCACGCGTGAATTTTTTCGCCGGCACACGTGTTGTGGCTGTCTCGTCGTTATGGATACGTTCTACAGACTATTGTAGGGATACTGTGCACGCCGAGCACACCTCGTTTTCATATATGTGTGTTATCCGTTTGCGTGTGTGCGCCGCCCTATAGAATGCGAGCAGCCGCGTCAAAGGAACTCTGTATCGTCACTCGCCTTCCGGTCCTCATCAGGGGAGTCACGAATTCCCTCGTGAGCTGCACCAGGACATCTTCAGGGGTCATCCTGTCCCGTCTTATCAAGGTGAGTTGAAAGGCTTAATCTAGATTTATTAATGACAGAGCACGTCAGTGGTCCCACTCGAACTGCCCTTCTCTCCCGCAACGGAGGCCCCGGCTAGCTAGCCACTGGGGTCCTCAAGATGCCCCGCAAACTCTACCAACTCCCCAAGTATTATCAAAATCCAATCGTCGCACGGTGTTTTTACACCTAATTAATTTCTGTAGTCCATTGAAGCCGAGGACCCATATTTCCCAGACATCCGCCAGAGCCTCCCACCCCCTCATCAATGTTGCACGCTGCTTTCCAAACAGTTCCACCGTCAGGGCTCTCGTAACTTCACCCCTCGAGCCTCGAATAATTAATGAGGCGATTCCAGCCTGCTCTAGACCAGCACGGATCCCCCTAATCGATCGACTAAGTGTAAAGTCGATGGAGAATTATCCCCTGACACCGGTAGATAGCATCAGCCCCCTAAGCCGTGTACAAACCAATTTCCTCGCCGTTTAATTAACTAAACTAGGGCGAGCCGTTCACCACGCCTAGCAATCAAGAGAAATGAAACAGTGTCCCTCTGTGATGGCACGTCGAGTATAAGCGAGCCTTGAAAAGGCAGACTGAGCCGGCTCCCACTTTCCGGAATGCCTCTCCTCTCTTATCTCTGTCCACGTCTGATTAAGATAACGAGTTGAAGAGCCGGCTTCCAAACAGGTATCAGTTAACTGTCGCAGCGGAGAATTTCAGGTTGTGGGTCGTGGAGTTAAGCGTTTGGTTAATTGGTAGAGAGAGAAGAGGTAGACCTCGACCTGACGTTTCTTTTTACAGACACCTGAGTCACAGGCATTAGTCATCGTGGTTTCTCCTTCCAGGGATGTTCTTCAACAGACCGCAGAGCGCGACGACGAGGCAAGAGGCTGAGATGATCAATAAGGCCCAGAGGGCCCTGTACGCAACCACGGACTCCATAGAGAAGCTGCGTCTGCTCTGCCTGGCCAGAGGTGCCAACGGCATCCTGGGCCTGGGTAGGTAAGTGGATCTTGCTTCTTTTAGCTTCTGATATAACTTCCCTTTCCTCTTCTAGAAGTCTATCCATTCCCGCAAACTGTCCCTCAGCTAACAGGTGTCAAGATGAACCACAGTGCATCCCACAGCCACTGTTTAGGTGCTCCCCATTCCCATCCCTGATAACAACCCTGCCTGCAGTCTGTCAGCAGATGGACAGCAGGGTCTGACAAGGCAGGGTCTGCCGGCAGATGGACGGCAGAACCGTAGTTGAATGCGGACATAAACTGCGCCGGATCTGCCGGCAGACCTGGTTATCAGGGATCCTATATTACTATTACCTCATGACGCCATCACCACCCCATAAACAGAATCCCGAACCGTCACTCGACTCGTGTGTCTTGCAGAGTGTTCCGTCGCATGGACGACGACGGCAACAAGATGCTGAACCTAGAAGAGTTCACCAACGGGCTGCAGGAGACTGGCTTGGACTTCTCGGATGATGAGATCCTCGAGGTCTTCAACAAGATCGACACGGACGCCGACGGGAATGTCAGCGTCGACGAGTTCATCGTCGCCGTTAGGGTACGTCCTCATCCCAAATTCCTTTAGAGCTCTGACCCTGACGTGTCGCTCTGTCCAGCCACCGATGTCCCAGAGCCGCCGGAATGTGGTGGACCAGGCGTTCAAGAAGATGGACAAAACTGGAGACGGCGTGATCACGGTGGACGATCTGAAAGGCGTTTACAACGTCAAGTGCCATCCGCGTTACATTAGCGGGGAGGAGAGCGAGGAGAGCATCCTCAACAAGTTCCTGGCGAACTTCGAGCAGGGCAACACCAGAGACGGAACCGTAAGGGACTTCGTAACTAGCTTTCCGCATAGGGCTGCCATCTGTAAAATCATAAACCCCGGACAGAGAGCAATAAAACCCCGGACATTTGCACTTGAAACCCGGACACTTTTAACTATTTCTTATATATACGTTTAGGTACGATATCCCAAGGCAACAATTTCTGTAAAATATAGACTGTGACCGTAATCCAGAAAGATAGATAATATATAGTTGTACAAAGTAGCTAGGAATTTATTTATGACTTTTATATACACTTAACTTATAACTAAAAGAACACATAAAATACCCAAATTTAATATACAACTAAAATAAAATAACAAAATGGAAACAAATCGATTATGCTAAACGTAGAAAAACTTAAATTCTTTTTAACCGACTTCAAAAAAAGGAAGAGGTTATGTATTCGACCCGTGTATAATTTTTTTTTTATGTGTCCCCTCATAACTCCTCAGCATATAGACCGATTTTGACGATCTTTTTTTTATTCGAAAGAGGATGGTGCCCCGGTGGTCCCATCATGCGCGGAATCAATATTGGCCCAATATTTTACCAGTTATAGTTAATAATAGTAATTTATATGTTTGTCTCCGCATAACATCTCAGGATATGGACCGATTTATGATGATCTTTGTTTTATTATTTATATTTATACCAGTTATAGTTAAAAACTAAAAAGTTGAAAATAAAAAAATTTAAAAAAAATTAAAGCCGACTTCAAAAAAATAAAATTGCACTAAAAAGTAAAAAATAATTTTTTCCCTTATTTAATCTACTACTCTCATAGTTTTTAAATCAGTGCCAGAGTTACACAGTGCAAATGATGAGACACCGACTTAAAAAATATGAGAGTAGTAGATTAAATAAGGGAAAAAATTATTTTTTACTTTTTAGTGCAATTTTATTTTTTCGAAGTCGGTTTTAATTTTTTTTAAATTTTTTTTTCAAAAGTTAACACGAAAATAATCTTACAAACTGCGAACGAGCAGCATCGAAAAACCCGGATCACTACAGAAACCCCCCCCCCCCCCCCGGACGCCCTAAAAAAAAGAGGACAAATCCGGGGAAACCCGGACGGATGGCAGCCCTATTTCCGCATAATACAGCGGCTATGAAATTTATGAAACCCTCCCTTATCTACCGACAGGTCACGGAGGAGGAATTTATGAACTACTACAGCGCGATTAGCGCGAGCATCGACCACGACGCTTACTTCGACCTCATGATGCGCAACGCCTACAAGCTGTGAACCCTTCCAACAAACCGTCTCGTCGTACCATGCACCACTGCTGCTAACTCAGGATTACTTAGCTGCGCGAAGGACGGCCAGGCGACGGTCGAGGCCAATGTCAACGGTCGAGGAATTATTTAGCATGCGAACGGTGGACACGGCTCGCGCTGGGACGCCGCAAGGCCTCTCTTACGCAAGAGTGCGCTTCGATGAGTCAGCTATTCCACGCAGAACTGCGACGAGGAAATAGTTCTGCAGGAAAAAAAAAGTTTCTTTTTATTTAAGGATCGGTCGAGGCACTGATTCTCAATTCTACTGCTGTAGTGGAGCAGAAAGATTTCTGTGAGGGGACGAGTGGGTTGAGAACCACTGCATCGAGTTGTCACCCGTGTATGCATATACGGGCTGAGTGGCTTGAATCGATCCGCTTGAGTAGCTTTGAGATTGTTGATTATAGAAACAAATGTTTCAGATAAATGTGTCAGGGTATTTTTTCTCATAAAACCGTGCAATTTTTATCTGAAATATTTTACGGATTAATCGAAAGTTTTGAAGTTATTCGAGGGAATCGATTTAAATGACTTAACCTGTAAATATGACGCGCGCGTGTGTGAGTGTGTAGTGTCTGAGGAACAACAAGTTGGTTACAGGGTCCAATACAGTCAATATGCATATAATAATCATGGTATTATAATAAAGCTATGGCGTTTGTTTGTATGCTCATGAAAATCTTAAAAAGTACTGAAATTGGAACTATAATATCCTTGAACACCGCGAACCCGCACTCACCGATTGGAACGCAGTATTGTGGGTTTATAGAGTGACTCGAGACAAGAACAAACAACGGAGTGTTTCATTCGGGCCCTATCGCCCTTTAAGGGTATGAAAACTAACCTCAAAGACAGATAGGAACTTCCACTTTTTCGCGTATAACTCCTAAAGTATAAGAAACAGACAAAAATGTTTCAGACAGAAGTTTAATTGTATGATAAACGCTGCAAACTTGCGTTAACAAAATTTTGAAAAAAGTTTTTTTGCGTTGAGGTATTTTTTTTAAATCTTTTAAAAATTTTGTTAACTTAAGTTTGCAGTACTCGTTGCACCGTTAAACTTTTGTTTGAAACCTTTTTTTCTGTCTGTTGTAGTTTGGGAGTTATACGCGAAAAAGTGGAAGTGCGTACTTGACTTTGAGGTTAGTTTTCACCCCCTTAAAAGGCGATAGGGCCCGAATGAAATATACCGTTGTTCTTGTCTTGAGTCACTCTATAAACCCACAGAGTTGCGTTCCAATCGGTGAGTGCGGAACGATTTTTGGAAATTCCATCACCAAGGGGGGTGAAAAGGGGTAAAATGTATTTTCATGGATTTCTCCCAATCTCTTAGGCCCAATTAGATATCCACTTGGTTTTTACTTCGTAAGGTTATCCACATAAATGCCTAAAAACCAATTTCAGGATTTTGCCCTAATCAACCCTTAAGGGGGTGGTGAAAAGAGGTGAAATGTGTTTTCATAGAGTCCTTATTATCTCTTAGGCCCGGAGCGAAGCGCGGGGTACAGTATTGTCTCCGTGTGTGCCCGCTGGTCGGGACCGGCGTTGGGTACTCAGAAAGCGCAGATCCCTAATTCCGAGTGTGCGTTTCTCGCTTCTTTCTGGTCGAAGGAGTGAGCGAGATGGACCGGTTTTCTTGCGCGCGGGCGTGCGAGCACTCAGAAGGCATCGTGATTGCCCAACGCATGCGCGCGACGGTCAGATAGCCAGCCACGGCACAAGTCTTTCTTGCGCCCTAGACAAACTTTTCAAATTACGCCCTATATTATAATACATTTATTTGAGATTATTAATAACCTTACTTTGAATTTTTATTCGTAGTTTAATCCACTTATAGTACAACTTGTAATATTTAATTTTAAAGTTTATTTTCAGCAATAGCAACAATTTGAAAAGTTGGCCTAGGGCGCAAAAAAAACTTGAGCCGGGCCTGCGTCAAGTTTTTGCGTTGCGGTCTCGTGCTTCCGTATGTGCCTGCGACCATCGCGCACGCCCGTCGCGCACGCAAAGGACGGAGTGTCACGGCGCCCGAAAGACGGAGGGAGACAAAACATGAACGCTATCGTCTGTCTCGTACTGTCCTCGCTCGGTTTTAGTGGCTCTCGCTCGCTCTCGTTCCATCTCGCTCTCGCCTTCGCCGGACAAGAGTGAGACAGAAGTGGTGGGGATAGCGACAGGGCTATATCGGATACATCAAATCGGGTACATATGGAGACAATACTGTATTTTGCTAGTATGTATATACAACTGCACGCACAAATGATTCTATGCAAACATTGCACAATACATGCCTAAGCCTTCGAGTAGTCTAATGAAAAACTGTTTCATTTTGCAATTCCTACATCCTGCACTCAATTCTCTAATTACTAATGTGTTTTTGTAAATCCTTGCTTGTCAACTAATGACGGTACAGTAGTGAACACGAAATGTCAAGCAAAATGGAATTGAAACAAGACCTTGCATTTTTAATTGGAATAAAAATTTACAACAGACATAGAACGATTCTTTATTATCATATCCTACGATTTTCCTTGAATTTCTGCGAATGAATGAATCACGAGTTAGAGAATAATTTACCGACGTCTGATAACATCCTTCTACGTGCTTTACCGCGGAACGATAAGGTAGTCATGTTATCGACTGGGACTTGTATTATCGCAATTTGTAATCAGCTCTGAATTATATTCGTGTACACATAAATAGATGTGTTTCAGCTTCTTGGTTAAATCATTCTGCCAGCGAAAATATCATCCACGTAACGTAGAGTAATTAATAAAGGATAAAGAATATCGCTCGATGATTATTAACACTTTTTTGATAACGACACGTGGCTTCGTTTTTGTACAGATTTTCCGTTCTCTTAGCATTTAATTTATCCCTGTGGTATGTAATCATCAATATAAATCGCGTTATTAGTGTAAAATATTCTCTCCGTCCAGATCGGCTCGGGTTATCGCAGTTTATTAAAAAATGATTCAAACCTCGAGAGGCAAAAAGGAAAGTTGCATCGGCCGGGAATCGAACCCGGGCCGCCCGCGTGGCAGGCGAGCATTCTACCACTGAACCACCGATGCTTGTTGTTTAAAACTACGAAATATGTACTTACAGAGCCCAATATGGACTACTTTGCTTTAATAATACACTCTGATATAAAATGCAACGCGAGAATGGCAAATTTAACGTTTAAAAACACATGATATGAAACTTGGGGGCTCCAAAAATCTGTTTAAAACAAATACAAGTGAATTCTAATACTTCCACTAATGTTACTCGGGGAGTATACTGTACGTTGTAGAGATACAGTATCTAAGAAGGATACAGAAAGGGCGCAAAAATTGGGGAAGTCCCAAAGTTTACAGCTTTGAGATTTTGGAGCGGAGAGAGAATTCGGAGCGTAGAGAAAAATTTTGGAGCGGAGAGAGAATTCGGAGGGTAGAGAAAAATTTTGGAGCGGAGAAAGAATTCGGAGCGGAGAGAGAATTCGGAGTAGAGAGAAATTTTGGAGCGGAAATAAATTTTGGAGCGGAGAGAAATTTTCGAGCGGAGAGAGAATTCGGAGCGCAGAGAGAATTCCGAACGGAGAGAGAATTCGGAGCGGAGAGAGAATTCGGAGCGGAGAGAAATTTTGGAGTAGAGAGAAATTTTGGAGTAGAGATAAATTTTGGAGCGGAGAGAAGTTTTGGAGCGGAGAGAGAATTCGGAGCGGAGAGAAATTTTGGAGCAGAGAGAAATTTTGCAACAGAGAGAAATTTTGGAGCGGAGAGAAATTTTGGAGTGGAGAGAGAATTCCAGCAGGTTGGGGCGACAAATGTGCCTCATGACCTTCATTTCACGGCCGTGTTGGGCCTGCATTTGCTTCATGGGTCACAAAGCCATTGGCAATTTCGTACTCGGCATTAGGAATGGGGCCCATAGGGCAAACGTGGGCTCTGGAACTTAACATTATCCTTTCCAGGTATCTCCTTCCAAAACCACAAAGCTGTGAAATTCGAGACTCCCACAGCTTTTACGACCTCACTATATCCGTTCTAAGTACTACACAGTAGCCGGGTGCTGTAAGACCCTTCTGTCCCCCGCAGCCAAGTCAAGTGCCAAGGGTTACACTCAACAGACCTTCCCAACATTAGTATTTTACGATCTTTACGGGTGTACCGGCCAGAACAGTGCATACCTGCTCCAAACGGCGAACGATAGTGTCCCTTTGCACGCCACTTAAGAGGGTCCTAAAAGTTAAACTCCAAAACGAATAACTGCCCTCGACGCTCCACGCATTTAAAATCCATTTAAAAACAAAGAAATTCGATTAATTTTTCAAAAATAAATCCTCCCCGGCGGGGAATCGAACCCCGGTCTCCCGCGTGACAGGCGGGGATACTGACCACTATACTACCGAGGAATCTTGAAATAATGTTTTTCAAACGTGCTCCAAATATCGCTTCAACAGACATTCCACGTTCTCCTAAACACATTATTACCTAAAATTATTTGCACAATTGCATATTTGCATGACATATTTGCATAACAAGCAATTTCAATCTCAATCTACTGCTGCGCTCCAAAATCCATAGAAGCATATTTAAAAACCCGTCGCTCCAAGTTACTCCATTCATCACAGACTCCAAAAATAGTCAAATCTGCGAAATTCGAAGCCGTGATATACCCAAACGCAACAAGTGCGAAATTGGATAATACGAACGGCTATACTATAAGTGTACTACAACGTGTTTCCTGAAATTGCGGTGCAGCCAGAGAGGAGGCCACTCCTCCCGCAATTTATTAAATGAATCTTCAAACTCAATTTCCTCAAAAAAACGGAGCCTCGTGTGAAGAAACCTTGATTGCATATTTTCAACTTATTTTGCAGGAGGAATCTCGTCGCATCGCGATTTCGGAGTCACACCGCGCATCGAGCGCATGCGCCTAGCGGCTCAGCTTCGGAGCGCCTGGAGCGCCGCGTGTGCGCGTTAAGAGTACTATCGTTCTCTCTGCCCCTCCCTTCTCTCCGTCGCCATCCTCTCCTATCGCTGATTTCCTTGTGGAACGCTGACACATCGGTGTCCGCTTCTCCTAGAAAACTGTGTAGGGATGAGCAGGAAAAGCACAGGATGAATAAATCCCGCGCGACGGGCAGCTGGGATGCGGAGTTGCAAGGAAAACCTGTATCTCATATTCAGTGTGAATTGGAATTGGGACGGTGTGTCGGCATTCAACAGCCACGCTTTATTTGACCAGTTGTACGCGCTAACCTCGCGGAAGAGACGAAATGGCTAGCTACTCGGTGATAGTGACGACACTGCTCCTTTGTAGCGAGTTTCACTGGACGTTTTGACTCTGGCAAGCGGAGAACTGCGTCAGAGTAATCTCGCGAGAACAAAAGGGGTGACAGCTAAATAATCATAATCGCGAGTAGTATCGTAGTTCTTGCACTATGACTATTTTATTTACAAATGGTGCAAAGTGCAAGTTCATGGTTCGATTAGAAACTGAGGAGGATTTTCTTTCAACTTTGTTTATTAAAATCAACACAAATAGAGTTTTGAGTTAGCTTTGTACAGAGATGGCAACCCGGTTTCTCAGGAGGCCCGTGTATTTTTATCCCCTGTTAGAACAAGGGATGTGTCTCCACGTTACTTGGAAAGCGGGGGGTCGCGTGTCTCCTGGAAAGGGAGAAAGCACGTGCAAGTCACCTTAAGGGGGTAGACACGGGTAATGCAGCGCGCTATATACCGACACAATCTGGCCCGAAACATGGGTCTGGGAAATTACGTTGTTTGTCCTTATATGAGGAGATTTTGGGCTGGGCGAGGTCTCATTCGAAAGATGAAGGTTCAGTGCAGGGCGCTCTGTGTCTACCCCCTTAAGGTGGAATCTGACGGCACGTGGACCGATGCACTTACTCGGCGAGTCGGCTTGGCGAGAGCGTTCTCACGGCACGTGGGCTCGGCGATTCGCGCGCAAAGCTCGCCGGTTCACGTGCCGTCAGATTCCACTGTTACACCCATTGGCTGCTGCACATGCCTAACTCCAGGGGTGGTTGAGGGCAGGGCCGGCGGAACCCATTATGCAAGTAATGCGCCGCATAGGCGCCTGCCGAAGGGGGCGCTAAAAACTATATCGCAGACTTAATAATAAAGGAACCCAACTCCCATATAAACAAAATGTAAATGTAATTCTTTTTTAATTCTACCTCGTAAAGGCAAAACGTATTAAATAGAAAACAGGTGCAAAAATTTGGGGGCGCCAAAAATTTTTTGCATAAGGGCGCCAAAAATTTTTTGCATAAGGGCGCCAAAAATTATCTTGCATAAGGGCGCCAAACCTGGTTGAGGGTTTCCCCCTCGCAGGCTTTCAGATAATTTGTCCATTTAAAACTCAGACATATGAGTACAGTTTCATTACATTGCATTTTAAAATAATTGTAAGATCATTCATCGACACCGACACCTTTCCTCTCACAAGCTTTCACATAATTTGTCAATTTAAAACTCTGACAATATGAATACACTTTCATTATTATGCGTTTTTTAATAATTCTTATTCATCGACACCTTGACCTTGCCTGGCCACGCCAAGTATTTAACTTCCAGGCGGCGGACATCTAGACGAACGTCTAGATGTTAAATTTTATCTTCACATTATTAAAATATCCGTGATTATTACAAAACACCTTTATGTACTTGCAGCTGATTTTGATTTCACTTTATTTTATTTTGTTATTATGTTTATTATTATTATTATCTTCTATTTTTGTGATTTAATTGACTTCATGTACTTGGCGTATTTTTTTTACTTTTTTGAAGTTTTTTATGGTGTTTTAAACGCCACCGCTCATTCCCGCATGCGTTTCGAATTGAAAAGAGCATTGTTCTGTCGATAGCAGCATGGTATGCGCACTGAGATCCACTGATTTACAATACCGTCAGCAATCATGCGCCTTATTGAGTTTCGTGGTCTTCGATATTCGAAACCAATTCATGCAATGTTGCGCATTAGTCAAATTAGTAGCGACTTGGCAGCGGGGGGAGTCTTGGCTGATGCTGCAAGCCCCAATTTACCATTAGTCGTTACTTTAAGTAGGGGAGACCGGGGCTAAAAGTTCCGGAGGTAAGTTGTTCCGACGGTTCTATCTTCAAAATAAACAGAGCGTTGTACATTACATTATTTTTTCCTAGGTTAACAGAAATTTACTAAGGATATTTAATTGAAAATATACCAAATTAAGTTGTCATGACATACTCTGGTAACTCCGTGATAGTTCTCGCTAGCCTGTGATATGGCCATCAGCTACTTTTTTTTATATTATTTTACATTAGTTTACATTATTTTATATTATTCCATATTATTTTATATTATTGTTATTTTGTGTTTTTATCAATCGTTTCATGGTCGTTAGGCGTAAAAAAACATGGTTTCTGGTATTCGCCATCAGAAGTTGCTTTATTCTATGCCTTATTCTATGATAATTTCAAGAGTAAGACTTGTTAAAGCGTAATTTCACTATCACTTACCTGCAGTTTGAACTATCCATTTATCTTCTAAAGTAGTACCTACATATAATACATAAACAAGCGATCGTCCACAACTAGTCCGAAAAATTTCATGAATAATGCGCTGCTGGAATAAAGTGCTCTCCCACTCTATCACACTAGCTTCCATTGACGAATTATCTTACCAAAATATAAACTAGAAGATCAACAGATAAATAAAAAAGTATCACGGAATAACCTGTACCACGGATTTACCCGAGTTTATCCTACTATCGTTCTCTCTGCTCCTCCCTTCTCTTCGTCGCGATCCTCTCCTCTCGCTGATTTCCTCCTAGCAAATTGTGGGAAGTAGGGATAAGCAGGAAAAATACGGAACTAATAAATCCAGCGCGACGAGCAGCTGGGATGCACAGTTGCAAGGAACACCTATATCGCAATTTCAGTGTGAATTGGAATTGGGACGGTGTGTCAGCATCCAACAGCCACGCTTTATTTGACCAGTTGTACTCGCTAATCCCGTGAAACAGACGAAATGGCCAGCTACTCGATTATAGTGACGATCCTGCTCCTTTGTGGTGAGTTTCACAACACGTTTCGACTCTGGCAAGCGGAGAACTACGTCAGCGAGCTCAGGTTTGAATTTCCATTACAGGCTCAGAAAAAAAGTTGAAGAAAAAACGACCATCACCGAATTTACCATTTCTTTTTTGCTATTCCAATCAAGTGCATTTTTCCCCTAATTGACGTAAGTTGTATACTTACATGCTTAAAATTTTATCAGAATCGATTTAGGTTACTCTGACAACGGAAGATCCCGAACCCGAAAATTAAAAAAAAATTTGAAACTTTGTGAATATGTAGAAGATTTCCTCCTGATCACAACGCAATTTTTGTTTGCTGCCCAAATTCACTGTAACGGGATGAAAACCCCTGAAAATTCGGCTATTTTCGGATTTTATTTTGTAACTCTCAATCTGTAAGAGATGGGAAAAAATTTCAAGACAAAAGTTACTTCTTTTAATTATTATTATTATTATTTGGTAACTTGCGGTTTTTATACAGTTCGCGAGTTAAAACACAAAATCGGAAAATAGCCGGAATTTAAGGGGTCCATTTCACCCACTGAGAGTGAATTTGGGCAGCAAACTAACATTGCGTTGTAATCAGGAGCAAATCTTCTACATATTCACAAAATCTCAGAATCTTTTTACTTTCCGGGTTCGGGACCTGTCCTTGTGAGTTATAAACGAACTTTCCGCGTAGATAAACTGTGAATCGTTGCGTGAGCGATCAAGGAAACCTGGCGAAGATGAAACGGAATAACACGGTAGCGCGCGCGCGCTTTTCGACGAGAGATAAATGAGAGTAGAGGAATTGCGGACGTTGAGTAAACCCGAACACCGCGATACCCTATTTGCTGGTTTCGCTTGTCCGCTCCTCCCGTGATATCTGAGTCGAGTTGAACTTTGAACGCCTTTTTTCAGAATTACATTTTTCAACGGCGTTGCAAGTGTACAGAGACAATTATTCCTCCATTTACTGTACCAAAAACACGTGTCTATCACCTGACGTTTAGCTTTTTTTTTTAATTACCGGCCTCCTATTTTTTTATCAACATTTCCCAACTTCTTACCCCTAAAAAATAATTTTTTTAGTGGTCCACCATTTTGTAATTTTTTGCGATTTTGACTTTTTTTATCGTCATGTAATAGACATAGGCTTCTAAGGTCGGTATCAAATATATTGGCCGGTGAATTCGGTTTCGCGAGCAGCGATCGAGAGAGAATGTTTTGTCTGTCTCAGACTTTCGGGCACCGCGACACTCGCGCGATGGTCGCAAGCACTTACAGTGAGCACGGGAACGCGCACGCAAAGCGTTCCATCTCGCTTCTACCTTCGGCTAGAAAGAAGCGAACACTCAGAATTAAGGATCTGTTCACGATAGGAGCTCAGCGCCGGTCCCGACCAACGAGCACATACGGAGACAATACTGTACCTATACAGGAAACAGATGTATAAATTTGATTGAATTTTTTACCCTTTAATATGTACAGTAAAGTCTCGTTAGCCGCTCGCTGGTCGGGACCGGTGTTGAGCCCGTATCGTGAACGGAGCCCTAATTCCGAGTGTGAGTTTCTCGCTTCCTTCTGGAGCGAGATGGACCGCTTTGCGTGAACGATGCCCGCAAGCGCTTACGGCGAGCACGGAAACCGCTTCCGAATTTGCGAAGCAAATCAGTCAGGCGTCTGAAAGACGGAGCGAGACAAAATATCAACGCGTCGTCTGTCTCGTACTGTCCTCGCCCCCTTTCAGTGCCTTCGTTCACCATCTCGCTCTCGCCTTCGCCTGACAAGAGTGAGACAGAAGTGGTGGGGATAGCGACAAGCCCGTATCGTGTACACCAAACCGAGCACCAAATTTAAACGCGTAGCTGTAAAAGCGGATAGTTAGTTTACACCTCCCAGACAAATTTCCCGATTAAATTAAGATTTAAGCCTGTCTTTCAGGGAATTGCCGTCGGTAATTCACCATTTGTAACTGAATCACGTATGCGTTTCAGGTTTCTTGGGCCACACAAACTCACAAGGCGATGTACCTGATACGAACACGAATGTCTTGAACACACACAACCCTCAAACAACACACGCCAGCAATCCCGATGTCATTCCGATGCCAGGCTTCAAAGCGTATGACGTTTTGAAACAGCTGTGTGACAAGAACGGAGGCGTAGGCGCCTTTAACAACGTTGAGCGTGCCATGTATGAAGAAAGGGTGTGCGTTCAAAATTTTATCGCCATGGGGCTGGCATCGGAAGAGATGGAGAGATACGCACTTACCAAAGATCTGCATCTCGTGTTTAAAAACTACTGCCCCAAGGTTCCTGATATCAAGAAATGCGTGAGCAACTATTTGGCGGCTGTAGAGCCCTGCCTGTATCCCCAAGAGAAGAACAGTATCAAAATAATTGAGAATGTCATAGATGCTGTCTTGAGCTTCATCTGCTTCAAAGATGGAGATCACATTGTCCGTACGTGTCTGCATATTGAAACGCCTTATACTGGCAGAGTGGACAGTTTCCAGATGTTAATTGAACGAATTGTTTATTTACAGAGTACTTAACTGCTCACGGACCAGAATGCCTGGAATCGAAAGAGCAAGAGCTTCAGCAGTGCATGATCCCTGTTCTTGAACACTATTCACTTCCGCTCAATCCGAACAACGGATCTTCAACGGAATTTAGTAGACTTCCATTTCTTGCTTTTGGCGCCGAAGACTGCAAGTAAGTAGACACTGAGTTATCGCTATATTAATTCATCGCACGATCAACAAAGAGATGTACCGTTAAGGAACTATAGTCGTGTTCAGATTTATTGGCAGGTGAGTTTCCTGAAGGGTATTCTCCCACCACCTGCTGCTTGCCTCGGTGCTACTTTTCTCTAGCTTCTCACCAAGATCCTAAGGAACTTCAACTGCCAATCCACGATCGTCAGGTGGTGGTGGCTGATTTCTCCTCGCGCGCTACTCGCGAAACCGAACTCACCGGCCAATATATCTGAACACGACCTTAGTTCTTGATCAGGCACTAATTTTTTATCAGTTCATGAAATAAATCGTTGTTTTCAGTTTAAGTCCTTAAATAATTGTTTCAAATAATTACTAACATAAAAAAGGATAATTCACAAATATACGTGTTGTCTGTAAATGCAGTTAGTATTGTTAGTTTTTGTGAAAATAAATATGTAAGGTAGCTCACTTGAAGGAAGCCTCTGTTGAACGCCATCTCTTAATGTACGAACTAAGAGATCACCATCGACGCCACAGTCGATTTCTTTACTGGTTATTGCGGTATTAAAGATTATTTTCATACGTTTTGCTTACAATAGTGTACTTTACAATGTGGCGAAAGAATTTTAGTATTATATGTATCATTTTGCGTTTACAGTCAGTGATCATCATTTAGTTCCACTTTTTTCTTATGGAACCAATTTTTGATCACCTGAATAAAAATTAGGTTAGGGCATCATAATATTATAAAAAAAAATTAAATTTAGATGGTTTAATACTAAAAATAAGTTTATTTGGTACTTTCTTTTTAATTAGTATTAGTATCTGATCAAATATTAATTCCTTACCTGATAAGAAATTAGTTCCCATGTATCTTAGATGATCAAAAACTAATTCCTGACCTGATCAAAAATTAGTTCCCATGTATTTTCAGATGATCAAAAACTAGTTCCTAATCACCTTATTATTCCGTACCTTATAAATAATTAAATTATACTTATTTTCAACTTTTTAAAATTTTTCCTTAAAGTGTAAACATTAATTCATCTTTTAGTATAAAAAAAGTCTATGGTTGAAAGTTTCATTAATTTAAAAATAAATATTAAAGCGGGAAGCCCTCTAAACTGATCAGAAACTAAGGTCGTGTTCAGATTTATTGGCCGGTGAGTTTCGTGAGGGGTATTCTCCCACCACCCGCTGCTTGCCTCGGTGCTCCTTTTCTCTAGCTTCTCACCAAGAACCTAAGCAACTTCAACTGCCAATCCAAGATCGTCAGGTGGTGGTGGCTGATTTCTCCTCGCGCGCTGCTCGCGAAACTGAACTCACCGGCCAATATATCTGAACACGACCTTTAATTCCTTAACGGTAACTTATTCCTTATTGGTGTATGTACAGGCTTGCCACCACCATGCAAAGCTGCGTTGTGAAGAAACTGGAAGAATGTTCGGACCCGACGCCGGCGAAAATCGCGGATTCTACATATAACATTACTTTGCAAGCAACGCCGTGCAAGAAATTTTTGACAGATCCCAGTGTTTCTAATATTGATAATAATCTGAACTCAATCCAATGAAATCTACGAAATATGGTTCGTATGCGATCAGAAGATCTTTCAATCGATCGATCGATCTTTTAAACGGTCGCACGTACCAATGTAATTTATTACCACGTGCGATGTTTTTCGTTAATATAAAATGTAATTTGAACTTACGTCGAGTAACATCTTCAGGTCCCAGCGAATATTTCTCTATTTCTAATTACACACAATAATACCAACTCGTGCGTCCGCACGAGTTCATCATTCACCTTTAATCTCGATCGTAATTAATAATTATACATGCCAGGGAATTTATTGATTCATTGTATGTAATTCAATATAATCACGATAAAAGTCTATCGCTCTTACTAACCATAGAACTTTATATTTTCTCAATATTATTTTTATAATTTGAAAATACAAAATAACATTCTGTTATTACCGAAATTTTGACTAATTGTTTTTTACCCTTTGTATCTGCTACTCTCTCCGCATCGGAGAACTGCAGCACCTCCATCACTTTGCACTTTACAGGGTTATCCATTTCAGAGGGCAGGCCTGTCTAGAACGGTCAAAAGAATATCGACCGTGATTGTAGAATATAACGAGAAGTGATTTCGGCACACTTATTCGGTCAGTTTAAATAAGTTTAGAAGCTAATTTGCAATTTTTAAGATTTTATAAATTCCGACGTTTCGGTCTGTGTTTTAGACCATTTTCAAGGAAGATATAAAGAATACTGCGTTCGCTTTTAAGTAAGTCACACGTTTGCTAAGACGCGAGTTCGTTGGAACGTGACTGAAGTAAACAGTATAACACCGGGGACCTTTTAAAGGTGAAACAAACTGTGGCTAAACCGGAGTCAAGAGCAAGAACCTTAGAATATTACGAACAGATTTAAAAATTGACGGAAACGACATTTTAAACCTCACACCACATCGTCGAGATACCACTAATTGTGTTCATGTGGTAAAAGCCCCACACTCTTAGATTTATGAAAATATAATTATATAATGCTGTTGTATTATGTATTAATGATTCGATCATTAAAATTGAAGCAAACAACTCTATTAGAAGAAATTTCTTCTAAGTCGCAAAAAGAAGCAGCTGGAAATATTTTTTTCAGACTGTCTACACTTGTGTGAACAAGTTACAAGTTCCAAGGTGGAACAAATCGGAGCTTTTTTTTAGAAGCCGTCAAAGTACAAACTGTTGGCTGCTGATACCACGTTTAGACCAAATCTGATGTTTTTCTGATATGCGGTCTGCCATATTGGGTCCGCCATTTTTTTTCTTTAAATTTTGACCTCAAATTCATAATCAGCGATCTCTAAAACTACAGGATGCCAAGTTCAGAAGAAATTTAATGCTTTTCTGATATGCGCGTCCGCCATATTGGATCCGGCATTTTATTTTTAGCATTTTTGACTTCAGATTCTTAATCAACGACCTCGAAAACCTTAGTATACCCATTTTTGTACAAATCGAAGGCCATCTTGAGGTTTCGGGCAAGTTTTCTCGATTTGTTCTCTCTGCTCCTCCCTTCTCTCCGTCGCGATCATCTCCTATCGCTGATTTCCTCCTGGAGCGATGACACATCGGTGTCCGCTTCTCCTACCAAATTGTGGGAAGTAGGGATGAGCAGGAAAAGCACAGGACTTATAAATCCAGCGCGACGGGCAGCTGGGACGCGCAGTTGCAAAGATCACTTGTATCGCATATTCAGTGTGAGTTGGAATTGGGACGGTGTGTCGGCATCCAACAGCCACGCTTTATTTGTCCAGTTGTACTCGCTACTCCCGTGGAACAGGCGAAATGGTGGTGATAGTGACAATTCTGCTCCTTTGGGGTGAGTTTCACTGGACGTTTTGACTCTGCCATGCGGAGAACTCCGTCAGCGTAATTTCGCGAGTATGAAAAGTGTGACGAGTAGTAGGGGAAACCTGTCCAAAACCGTATACTTAAGGTTATAGGTCCATAACTTTTTAAATAATAAAACAAATTGGGTACTGCAAACGGTATTTATTCAGGGGTTTCGTAAACAACACAAAATAACAAAAATATAATTTAAAAGTTTAAATAAGGTACTTAATTAAACAATAAAACAAATCCTCTTCTTTTTCCGGTTTTGCCCACCTTATGGGGCAAAACCGTATATGCTGTATACGGTCTAATTTAACAACGGTAGCATTGAAAATCGTTGAGTTCTTTAGATCCCAAACCGGTGCAACCTTTGTGTACCCATCCACCACACCTTGTACATTGGACCCAATTTTGATCCCATGTTTCGATTGATTATACTCATTATAGACTTTTTCATATTTTCAGAGTTTCAATCTTGTTTGGTGGTGGTCCTTTTATAATTACGTAGCATCTGGCTGACACTTTTAAACAAAAATGGAAAACTACTTAGTTTATGAACCGTTGCACGGTGTACGGTTTTACCCCGTACGATTTTTCCCCAAGACGTAAGATCCCACACTTTTGGTTACAACTAAATATGAAAATGACAACAATCGGCCACGATCATCAAAATATAATAGAAATAGATACCGTTAATATATATCTTCATGTAACTTACCTTCTAAATACCAGAACACTATATAGTCCACTTGAAGTACAGTCGAAAATAAGATCATAGCACGTAGAAATATAATAAATTTAATCATTAGCTGGAGCGCATGTATTTTGTCACGAGGATCTGTTGACTAACAGTTCAATATGGCAGAAAACAATTGCTAACCGCGCGTGGGCTTCGTTCATTTGTTTTCAGAAATAAGTACGGTATACGGTTTTGCCCCGGTATACGGTTTTGGACAGGTTTCCCCTATCGTAGCTCTATGCGCTTGCACTATGACTACTTTATTTACAAGCGGAGCAAAGTGCAAGTTCGTGGTTAGATTAGAAAGTGAGGAGAATTGTCTTTCAGCTTTGTTCATTAAAATCAACACAAATAGAGTTTTAAGTTAGCTTTATAAAAAGATGGCAACCCGGTTTCTTAGGAGGCTCGGGTTTTTTTATCTCCTATTAGAACAAAGGATGTGTCTCCATGTGACTTGGAAAGCGGGGGGTCCTGCGTCTCCTGAAAAAGGACAAAGCACGTTAAGCCACCTTAAGGTGGAATCTCTGACGGCACGTGGGCTCGGCGATTCGCGCGCAAAGCTTGCCGGTCGAGTGCCAACAGATTGCACTGTTACACCAACCGGCTACTGCACATGCCTAACTCCAGGGGTGCCTTGGCGTAAATCAATGAGCGTCACGTGACTGTTCGGGTAGGTCGAGAAGTGTCATGTTGCCACCGGGTTAGGGTGGTTCGGACAGTGTCTAGGGTAAAGGACCCAGTTACTGACACTTGACCAATTACTGTCACCTTATCACCTGTCACCTATCATTTGATAACTTGCAGTTCTCACAGATCGCTCGTTATAACATAAAATCGGAAAATAGCCGGAATTTAAGGGGTCCATTTCACCCACTGAGAGTGAATTTTGGAAATCTCCTACATATTCACAAAATCTCAGAATCTTTTTACTTTCCGGGTTCGGGACCTTTCCTTGTGAGGTATAAACGAACTTTCCGCATAGATAAGCTGTGAATCATCGAAGAAGCCTGGCGAAGATGAAACGGGAAAAAAACGGCAGCCCACGGTTTTCGACGAGAGATAAGGGAGAGTAGTCGATAATTCACCATCTGTAACTGAATCACGTATGCGTTTCAGGTTTCTTGGGGCACACGAACTCAGAAGGCGATGTACCTGATACCAACAAGAATGTCCATGATATTTTAAATGTCTTCAAAATACACGAGCCTAAAATAACAGACGCCGGCAATTCCGATGTCACTGCGAAACCGGGCTTCAAAAAGAGGTATAAGGTTTTTAAACAGATGTGTGACAAGAACGGAGGCGCAGGTACCTTTGAGAACCTTGAGCGTGACATGTATGAAGGAACGGAGTGCATTGATAAATTCTTCCTCATGGGGCAGAAATCGGAAGAGATGGAGAGATACGCGCTTACCAAAGATCTGCATTACATGTTTAAAAACTATTGTCCTAACGCTCCTGTTTTGAAGGAATGCGCGATCAACTACATAGCACCTCTACAGGCATGCCAGGGTCCTGGAGAGAAGATGGATATGAAACTAATTGAGAATGTTATTGATGCTCTCTTGAGCTTCGCCTGCTACGAGGATGGAGATCACATTATCCGTACGTGTCTGTATATTGGAACGCCTTAGGCCGCGTCATAGGACGCGACTTTCCTTTGCTCGAGGGTCCCTAAGTCCCTTCCTCGGTGACATATGGCAGGCAGAGTTGGGCATTGGTCGAATACATTTTTATTCGACTAAGAATTTAGTCGAATAAAATAACGAATACATTATTAATTGACTAAAAATTTATTCGACTAAGAATTTAGTCGAATAAAATTTCTAAATTCTTAGTCGAATAAATTTTTAGTCAATTAAAAATGTATTCGTTATTTTATTCGACTAAAATCTTAGTCGAATAAAATTTTAGTCAATTAAAAATGTATTCGTTATTTTCGAATAATTTCACTTTATTCGAAATTTGTATTCGAGTTCATCGAATAAAAACTTAGTCGACTAAATATTTATCCGTTAGTCCCGAATAACTCCATTTTATTCGAAATTTTTATTCGAAGGTTAGTCGAATACAATTTAGTCGAATAATGCCCAACTCTGATGGCAGGCAAACCTTTGGTCTGTGCTACTCTAAACACTCTCTGTCCTTCAATCTTTAGATGTCGCGAGCCACTAGACTCTGTCTAAAATGACGAAGATCGCTAGAAATATACATTCCACGCGTAGGAATGTATATAGGAGCATTAGGGAGTCTCAAGTGGCGTTCGGTTCAGATCTCGACGCGGCCTTATACAGCAAGCAATTTAAAACAATAAAAACAAGCTATTCTGCAATTATAATTATATAAGCTTCCGACGTTTCGATCTTGGTTTAGATCATCTTCAGAAAAGTTTAGAACAAGTATTATTCCAACCGACTCGCGTGTCACACGTGCCAGAGCACTATGACTCAATTTTAATAGCAAAAACAGTATTTTATATTTGTTCTAAACTTTCCTGAAAATGATCTAAACCAAGATCCAAACGTCGGAAGCTTATATAATTATAATTGCAAAATAGCTTGTTTTTATTGTTTTAAATTGACCGAACCAGTGCGCCGATAACATATATATTAATTATTACGGTCGAAATTAAATTTATAAATAACTCTTATACAGCAAGGGCGAACAGCTTCCAGAGATTAATTGATCGAATTGGTTATTTACAGAGTTCATATCTGCTCACGGAGCAGAATGCCTGGAATCGAAAGAGCAAGAGATTAAGCAGTGCATAATCGCTACTCTTCCACACCATTCAAATGCTAACAACGGATCGTCAGCAGGATCGCATAGACCTCCATTTCTTGTTTTTAGAGCCGAAGAATGCACGTGAGTAGACATTGAGTTATCGCTATATTAATTCATCGCACGATCGACAAAGAGATGTAATTTATTCCTTATTGGTGCATGTGCAGAATTGCCACCGCCATTCGAAACTGCGTTGTGAAGAAACTGGAAGAATGTTCGGACCCGACGCCGGCAAAAATCGTGGATTTTATGTTAGACGTTAGTTTCCTAGCAACGCCGTGCAAGGAATTTTTGACAGATCCCAGTGCCGCTTCTACATCCACGATTAATTTGTTGGCAACGAGCATAGTGTTCCTAGTATTGAGATTAATCTTTTCAACGGTCGTACGTACCAATGTAATTTGTTAACACGTGTGATATTTTGCTTTATTATAAAATGTAACTTGAACTTACGCGAGATGAATCAACGTACAACGTCGGGTAACATATTCAAGTTACAGCGAATACTTCTCTATTTCTAATTATTACGCATAGCCAAGTTGTTCCTTATTTTAACGACTCAGGGAACTTTGGAAGAGACTGATGCATTCACAAGTGTCTTTGCGCGAATGTAAATTACGTTGGACGAAACCGTAATTGCCTTAACATATAGGTCCCCTTACCTTTTTCTACACTATGAATATGTTCGCTTTTGTACCATAATTATGAATCTGAACGGATTCATAAAAATACTTACTGTAATACAAATACTATTAATTACACGCAATAATACCAACTCGTGCAACGGGAAGAGTTCATCATTCACCTTTAATTGCAATGCACTGCCGATACATCGTAATTACTAATTATACATGCCGAAGAATTCAACGAATCATTGTATGTAATTCCATGTTATCACGATCAAAGTCTGTCGCTATTACTAGCCAGAGAACTTTATATTTTCTTAATATTATTTTTATACTTCGAAATACAAAATAACATTCTGTTATTACCGAAATTTTGACTAATTGTTTTTTACCCTTTGTATCTGCTACTCTCTCCCCATTGGAGAATTGCAGAATCTCTATCACTTTACAGGGTTATCAATTTAAGGGGAGAGGCCTACCTATATCGGTCAAAATAGTGCTTCTTTGAGAATTTTTTCTAGAAAAACCGATAAACTTTTATTATTAAACATTACTCTATTGGAAAGACTACATCTTGCGGATATTTTAAAATTTTTGCGGTGAAAAATATTGAAAGGTTTGCGAATTATACGCGCTGTCAGAGACGTCCTATTTTTAGACTCTTTGCGGCGACAACCGTTGCTTGTGCAAGAGCATCCAAAATTTAAAATTCGATTTTTTTTACATAATATGTAAATGTATTTATGCGCTATCGGATCCGATTTTGGAAAAATTATTTTGAGACAAAATGGCAACTATGCAAAGTTGAAGAACCAATATTTGGCAAAAATCGCTCGGTTTTTCAAGTGTAAAAAAACTAGACGAAAAAGAAGGAAAAGCTACCATTAGCGCTTAGATTTTAAACCCTAAAATAAGCCTGCAAAGCCTCGAGTAAATCGGTTCAATAAAATTTGAGTTATGTGTGTCACCAACTTTGGAAACATGATTTTGGGGAAAACGCGTTTAAAGTTTTGGGTCTTTGCGTTACACCGAGAAACACCTAAACTGCGTTCCACATTGGAGCATACTCGTTTCGCGCAGGGTTACACTGTTGATTGGTAGTGCAGTATTGTCTCCATAAGTGCTCGCTGGTCGGGACCGGCGTTGAGCTCTTATCGTGAACAGATCCCTAATTCCGAGTGTTCGTTTCTCGTTTCTTTCTGACCGAAAGGGGGAACACTTTGCGTGCGCGTTCCCGTGCTTACTGAAAGTGCTTGCGACCATCGCGCACGCAAAGGACGGAGTGTCACAGCGCCCGAAAGACGGAGCGAGACAAAACATTAACGCGTCGTCTGTCTCGTACCGTCCTCGCTCGCTTTCAGTGTCTCTCAGTCGCTCTCATTCCATCTCGCTCTTGCCTTCGCCGGACATGAGTGAGACAGAAGTGGTGGGGATAGCGACAAGCTCGTATCGTGTGCACCAAACCGAGCACATATGGAGACAATACTGTAAACCGGCAGGGAATGTGCTACGACCAATCCCGTGTGTCAGATCCGTGGGAGTTGTGCAGATCGGTTGCAAATCGGTAGGGGCGTTGGTACACTCTTATATGGAACGCAGTGTACGTACTTACGCGTGTATAACTTTGTCAATTTTGGTCGGATTGACTTGACACTTTCAGGGAATATTTTCAAGATGTACCTCAAGAAAATATAAAAATCGATGTTTCGTAAATTTCTAGGTAGGCCTCCCCTCTTAACTCACAATCAGAACCCACGCGCGTAAGTGTACGTTTATGTTGGAGCTGCGATAATAGCGAAGAAAAATAAATATTTCTTTCTCGACGCTTTTATCGTTGGTCATCCATGTAGTAAGCGTTACTCTGCTCGTTGCTCCAATATAAACACTTTCATTATAAATCAATATAATGTATTTCGACGCTTCGCTCTTATCGCCGCTCTAATCATTTATCGCATCTCTAACATAAACATACCCTTAGAAACAAACGCCTTCCCGGTTTAGCCTCCTTTGTCCTCGCGCGCGCGGGTGTTGAATGAATTTATCCACTGTGGATATTTCAAAGGTTATCAAAACATTTACTTTCCACATCTAACCATGTGTAGCCTTGAGGGTCATAGTGATCATAGTGATTGAATTTATCCACTGTGGATATTTCAAAGGTTATCAAAACATTTAATTTCCAAATCTAACCATGTGTAGTCTTGAGGGTCATAGTATACCATATGGTTGAATTTGTCTTTGACAGTCGCTTTTATATTGGATAATCAAATATATAGCATTCCATTTAAAAAACTGAGGGTCACCTTCGTTTCGCGGAAAATATTGCGAACACCAAAAATTGAGTTACCGTATTATGTTGTGTATAAAAAACAGTAAAAGTTTTTCTTCTTCAGTTTTTTACAAATACTTACCATATTCTGATTTTTTTCAGATTTTTAAAATCGCGCCCCTTGTTAAAAAAATACATTTGTATAAAATAATTGCACAAAAAAGGTTAAAAAATTTGTTTCTTTAAACTGGAATAATTTTTCCTTAAAACTTCAATGTCTTCTCTACAAATCACTGTAAACCTCATCTCCATCCGTTTGCTACTTCCATAGTTATAATTTATTAAAAAAAAGTTAGCACTTACCTTCAAACAGTTGTAAAATCGACATTTTTCAAAATTTTCAAAAATCCTTCGAGATATGTTTATACATCCCTAAAGACTACAACATATTCAAATTTAAGCCACATCCGAAATGTTACTCCAAAAAGTGTCCGATTTCGCGTGGAATGTCCCTTAAACGTTTATTTATTCGTTATTTTACGTAAAATAGCTTAAGGTGACAGTAATTGAGTTGGCTGCCAGTAATTGGGTCCTTTACCCTACCTCAAAGCACCCATAATACGCTTAAAAATGCTCCATTCCACATGTCAATTAAAACAACCATCTTCAAAAAATCGCGCCATAACCCTTCTCGATATCCCGCGCGAACCCCTCAACGACGCCGTTTTCCCAAGTGTCCGTGCTCTCGCGACGCCTGTGTGTGCACGTTACGAGTTGTTACGACTACCGTGTTCTCTCTGCTCCCCCCTTCTCTCCCTCGCGATCCCCTCCTACAGTAAACTGCCTTTTCGTGAAACACTAACACATCGACCGGACTCTGAAAACAGCGAAATCTGCGAAATTCGAAGCCGTGGAATACCCAAGCGCGACGCACGTGAGAAATTGGAGCATGGAAACGGCTATATACAAGGTGTTTCCGAAATCACGATGCACCCAGAAAGAAAGCGATTCCTGGCGCAATTTACTAAACAAGTCTTCAAATTTAATTTCCTCAAAAACGGAGCCTCGTGTGAAGGAATCTTCATTACACATTTTCTATTTATTTTCGCAGGAAAAATCCAATCGCACCGCGTTTTCAGAGCCACTCCGCGCATCGAGCGCACGCGCGCAGCGGCCCAGCATTGGAGCGCCATGTGTGCGCGTTACGAGCACTGTGTCATTCTCTCTGCTCCCCCCTCCTCTCCGTCTCGATCCCCTCCCATCGCACACTGATTCCTCGTGGAACGCTAACACATCAGTGCACGCTTCTAGCAAACAGTGGGAAGCAGGGAGAAGAACAGTACGGACAAATCCAGCGCGACGGGCAGCTGTGATGCGCAGCTGAAAGGAACACCTACATCCCGTATTCAGTGCCAAATTCGCTGGCACGGTGTGTCGCCATCCAACAGCCACGCTTTACTTGACCAGTTGTACGGCTAATCCCGTGGAACCAACGAAATGGCCAGCTACTCGATAACAGTCACGGCCCTGCTCCTTTGTGGTGAGTTCCACTGCACGTTTCGACTCTGGCAAGCGGAGTGCTCCGTCAGCGAGCTCCTTCACTCGTCATTTAATCCAGAATAAAAAGGGTGTAACAATTAACCACAGAGAAAAATAGGAGTGTACGCACATAAAATAATTACATCTAAATAATCATGATCGCGAGTGGTATCGCAGTCCTGTGCGCTTGCACTATGACTATTTTATTTACAAGCGGTGCAAAGTCCAAGTTCATGGCTCGTCCTCAACGCACGTATGTAAATTCGATCGAGTTTTAAACGCGACCGCCCATTCTGGCGTGCGTCTCGAATTGAAAAGGGCATTGTTCCGTCGATAGCGGCATGGTATGCACACTGGGACCCAGTGATTATGCGATTCCCAAGCGGTATCGACCTTCGATCGCGTACACATAATCGATAAAAACGAGTCCATCGAGCGTGTACTCGATTTGCGATTCGACGGAGGATCGAGGCTGACGAGCATTTATTACGTGAATATTCATGTGTGATTACCCAGGTGTCGCCCGCCAGGGGGCCGGGCCCTACATTCCGTTATAGGCACGTTCCTGTCCTCGCCACTTCTTTCATAGCCGCCGCAGCGACGAGCCATGAATTTCGTTCGAGATAGCGACGGCATCGTATTACTAAAGCGACAAGGGCGAAAGGCGAGCCGCGCGGAATGCCGATTCGAGGACGCCTCGTCCTGAATTGATAGGAACGATGCATGAAAATCGGCTTCCCCTGGGAAAGCGCTATCTCCGCGACACATATGTGACGAATGCGAAGATTACGCGTTGATTCAACTCGCGTACTTTGCACCCGGTAGCCACTCTGGCGCTGATATTACCGCAGATAATTTCCGCGGAGCGCGAGAAAAAAGAATAACATATCTTCCACACGCGATGTATTATTCCCAATCTTCAATTCCACCATAAGACCCTAACCTATTCCCGAGATTCGAATATTTGGCGGGAAAGATGACGGTCGGAATTAAAGCGACACGAGGCAGAAGGAGACTCGCTTATAAGTAGACTGATTAACCGACCTTGGCACGTAAACACATAGAAGGAACGATAATTTGCGGTTACGAATTGATACGAACTATTGGTAAACAGATATCTCTGGAGGTGACGCGTTTGTTTCCGCTGTCAGCGGAAACGCTGTCATTAAAGCTTTGAACTTCGACATTTGAACGCGGAGCTGGAAAAGCGGATAGTTAGTTAATACCTCGTAGACCTATTTCTTTATTAAATTAAGATCCAAGCCTGGCTTCGGTAATCCACCATCCGCAAATGAATCCCGTATGCGTTTCAGGTCTCCTGGGGCACACGAACTCGCAGGGGGATTTACCTGACATGGACGAGGTCCTGAACAAAATCCCGAATATCGGGGACTTAAACGACCTTAAAGGAACGGACTTGAGCAATCTCAATGTCACCGCGATACCAGCCTTAGAGGAGGCCAAGAACCTTTTCAAACAGAAGTGCGAGAAGAACGGAGGCGCGGGCGCCTTTGAGAACGCTGAGCGTGCCAAGGATGACCTAACGGAGTGCCTTAAAAATTTCGTCGACGTGGCCAAGCTCCAGGAAGAGATGGAGAGATACAAGCCTACCGGAGATCTGGATCTCGTCTTTAAAAACTACTGCCGCAAGACTCCTGTTCTCAAGAAGTGTGTGAGCAACTTCACGGTGGCTATAGAGCCCTGCTTGGATCCCAAAGAGAAGGAGAATAAGAAAGTCATTCAGAATATAACGGACTCCCTCTTGAACTTCGTATGCTTCAAGGAAGGAGATCGCATCGCCTGTACGTGTTTGCATATTGAAACACTTATGCAAGCTTGACGAACAGTTCCCAGAGACTAATCGAGTGAACTCTTTATTTACAGTGTTCATATCAGCTAACGGACCAGAATGCCTGCAGTCGAAACAGCAAGAGATTCAGAACTGCGTGAACACCACTTTTGGATCCTATTTACCTGCGCTGAACCCTAACAACGGATCTTTAGCAGGATTAGATAGCCTTCCGCCTCTTGTTTTCGGAACCAAAGAGTGCACGTAAGTAAATTCATCGAGCGATCGACAAAGAGATGTGAATTATTTATTCTTCATCGGTGAATCTACAGGGACATCACCACCGTTCAAAGCTGCGTCGTGAACAAACTGGAAGAATGTTCGGACCCGACGCCGGCGAACATCGTGGATTCTATATTCAACTTTATATTAAGAGTGACGCCGTGCAAGGATTTATTGATGGTTAGCAGTGGCGCTTCTACGTCCACGATTAATATGCTGGCAGCGAGCATAGTATTTCTAGTATTAAGATTAATCTGAGCTAAATCCAATGAAACGTACAAAAGAGGATTCGTCATGAACAAATGTGTGCGATCAAAAGATTGTTTGATGGATCGGTAGATCCTTTAAACGGTCGTAAGTACCAATGTAATTTGTTACCACATGTGATATTTTTCTTTAATATAAAATGTAATTCGAACTTGTGCGAGATGAATCAACGAACAACGTCGAGTAACATATTCAAGTCGCGGCGAACAATTCTCCATTTCTAATTATTACGTATGGCCAAGTTGTTCCTTATTCTAACGACCCAGGTGCTTTGGAACAGACTGACTTGCTCGCAAGTGTCCGTTGCGGGAACGTAAATTACGTTCGACGAAACCGTGTGATCGATTTAGGTCCCCTTAACTTTTGCTACACTCTGAATATGTTCACTTTTGTACCATAATTATGTATCTGAACGGATTCATAAGAAAACTGTAATATAAATACTATTAATTACACGCAATATTACCAACTCGTGCAACTGCATTCGTCATTCACCTTTGATTTCAATGCACCGCCGATGCATCGTAATTACGAATGATAGATGCCGAGGGATTCACTGATTCATTGTATGTAATCCCATATTATCGCGACGAAAGCAGAGAACTTTATATTTTTTTAATATTGTTTTTATACTTGGAAAATACAAAATAACAGTCGATTATTAAAGAAATTTTGAGTAATTGTTTCTTACCCTTCGTATCTGCTACTCTCTTCCGTTAGGCTTTGTAGTAAGTGAAGAGTGAACAGAACAATGGCGGCCGGGCAGACAAAGAATAGGAGGAGTGGGGATTGCTTTCTCTGTCTGATGTACAGTGCATGCGAGGAACTTAGCCGCGCGAACACGAATATAAAAGTTGTAAAAAGGAATTAGCTATCCGAAGAAGAATATTCTTACGAATAATGAAAGCTAAATTAAAAAAATTAGTTAAATGTGTTAAAATTACTCATGATTATTATTTTGGGAGTCATAATATATGTTTTATTCATGTTAAAGGGAGGTTCCGGTCTACAAATCGATGTTATTTTTATTTCACTTTTTTAATGTTTATGCTTTTAGGAGTAGACCATTTTTTCCGAACTACTAAAATGATAAAATGATGTTAACTATGGTCGGGGCCAGATACAGTTAGTAAAAAAAGTATTTGGACACTTTTTAAAATCGCATAACTCTTTTAGAATTGGTCTAAACGACTTGATTTTTTTTGAGGACCTAGAAGGATTAGTTTTCTAAGTGACGTGTTTCGTCGTTTTGGAAAAAATTGCAATTGGTCGGAATAGCGAAGAAAATAGTAAAGATCGTTTTTTAAACTTTTTTTGTGAGCCTGTAATGAAAATTCAAAAAAACTCATTTGTAGATTGAAGTAAGTTATATACATGCCTAAAATTTCATCAAAATCGGTTAACGTTGCTCTGAGTTACAAACGTTTAAAGATCGTGGAATAAGGTCGAAAATCGCGGAAATTCCCGAAATCAGCGATTTTCGACCTTATTCCACGATCTTCCGCGTAGACAGGGATAGTAGGAAGAAGAAGGATACATTCACACACTATTTTCCATTTCTCTCGGACCGCTGTCGCCTCTACTTCTTCCCACTGCTGTTCACACTCCAGTTAGTATCTAGCTCAAACTCTCTCCGCATCGAAGGACCGCAAAACAGAAATGAGCAAACAATTATTTGAAATAAAAATTTGTGTACGAAATTTTTTGCCCCTCTGCCGCAGAACCTCCACAGGGTTATCCACTCAACTCAGAACTTAACTCTTCTCGCCTTACCTGTTCTCGCACGAGCGGGTTCCGAGTAAATACCCACACAGCACAACGTTTGGCAAAGTCTTAAAGACGTCTAAAAGGCGTCTCAAAGACGTCTTAAAGATGTCTTGTTTAGGGCTGGGACTATTTGTCGAATTATTTGGTATTCGAATATTCGAATACTTCAGTTGTTCAATTATTTGGCGAATATAATTCGAATATCCAAGTATTCGAATACTATTCGAATATTTGAGTATTCGAATACTGATGTATTCGAATAGTATGGTGTGAATTATAAATCAAGTTGTTGAGGTTCATTTTTCAGGGTGAAATCTTGTAAGCTGATTTTGACCCACTTCACACCATACTATTCGAATAGTGCTCTATTCGAATACAGCGATATTCGAATAGTATTCGAATACATCGATATTCGAATACTCAAATATTCGAATAGTATTCGAATACATCGATATTCGAATACATCGATATTCGAATAGTATTCGAATAATAACATTCGAATACTCAAATATTCGAATAGTATTCGAATAATAACATTCGAATACTCAAATATTCGAAGTTTATTCGTAGCATTCGAATACTTGTAAAATATTCGAATATTAAATTATTCGAATAATCCCAGCCCTAGTCTTGTTACCAATCAGAACGTTCAGACGGTCTGAATGTCCTGATTGGTAACAAGACGTCTTTAAGACGTCTTTGAGACGCCTTTAAGTCTTTGCCAGACGTTGTGCTGTGTGGGTAGCTCCTCGAAACATTTAATTTCCAAATGATTACTTTCTTACTTAAATAACCCACATCCTTCAAAGCACCCACAATACGCTTAAAAAACCTCCGTCCAACACTAATTAACTCCCACATGCTAATTCACTCAAGCATCTTTAAAAACCCCGCCATAACCCTTCTCGACATCCCGCGCAAACCGCTCAGCTCTAACGCCGCTTTCCCATGAGTCCGCGCCTTCGCGACCCGCGCACGCGCAGTGCTCCTCATTTCCTCTACAACACAAACCCCCATTGGCCATCCCCCAAACCAAGACGCACGCGCGCCGCGCGCTTCGGGAACATTCGAGCGCGTTCGTGCGCGATCGGGCAGCCTCGGAGCACATTCGCAAAATCGCAGTGCACTTGAGGAAGCCCGTTGCAGGCTGTCTCGACGTGTATGTTCTGAACAGTTCGCACCATGTTAATGAGTTTTTACCAAGTTCTTATTATAAATTCATGCAGTGCATTCAGTATACGAAAGAGACTTAATAGTACAAGACATTTACCCTCTTGATCGAGTATTTCCGTTAGTATAAATTGTGCAATAAGAAAGGTGAGGAACGATGCCAGGCAAACGGGGCAGAAGAGGAAAATCCGGTAAGTCTCTCTTCACTCCACACAATTATTCCTCTCGAATTCCCGCGATGTTACTTCTCGCAACAATTCATTTCCCACGGGGCACGTGCCGGACCTTTATTAAATTACATCGGCCTTGTCAGAGTGACTCATCGCCCCGCAAATCTTATTTGTTTCGCCTTACGTCACGGCCAGCTCCCTCGTTAGCGCGTATTTCTTTCGACCGCTGGTGCAACCGCGTTCGAAATCGGAAAACGGCCACGGTATCGATTCGCGGAATGTTAGGCGGCAGCGTATGAGCAGACAAAGACGCAGACCACCAACTATCCCCATGTGACTTTCATGCTTTCCGCACATGGCTCTGGGTTAGGTGCAGCACTAATACACAAATTTCAATTACCACGAGCTAAGAGACTAGCTGGGCCTTCAATTCTCCTTATTAATTTACATCGCCCGCCTCGTCGATCCTCTTCCTTCCAGCAACGAAGGATCGATCCCCCGATGACCAGGGTTAGATGGCTGAATCGTACTTTTTTACAGCCGTACATCTTTCTTCCGAATCATTCGCACTAAATTTAGATCCTCGCATATAGCGCGATCGAATATTCAGCACTAATCGGCCGTTGCAGCGGGCTTCGCAATCCCGCGATTGCGATTCCTGGAAGCCGAGCGTTCTTTTTACTTTTTATTAATACCACGATAAAAAGTGATTACCGCTGGGGATGCAGCGGATTTCTGAAGCTGAGGCCGAACGGTATTCTCGGCGATATGTAGCTCGATATAAATAATTCGCCTCGTTGATGCGTATGATTTAGGGGTTTTAAAAAGCCAGGCTTGGTCTCGGGAATGCGGTTTTCTGGCATAACAAGTGTCTGATGAAAGGGAACGTTTATAGGAATTAGTTTCTTTTATGTAGATTAAAAGTTACGAAACGAGTTTGCTGCTTTGAATGCAGTGTTATTATCTCTATTTTTTTTATTTATGTGACTTCTGGTTGGTCACATATGGAGGATTTATGCTGGGTGTCAAGAGTAACAGCTGGTCGGACTTCGCGTTATGCAATATGACATTCACTTTCAACAGCTGGCCTCTGATACTTTTACTTTTATCGGGAACTTGATTTAAATTCTGATATTTTACGCTCGACGGAATATTAGTTCTAATTAATTTCGTTTAAAATCTAAATTACCAGAGAAAAATTGAATTTTTTTCTTGAAAATTGAATTCAAAATTTCTTGACAAAGCGAATTTTTCTCCAGGTCACGGTGGAAAAAGAGCTGAGCTAACATCCGACGAGGACTCGGTTAACAACGATGCCTGCAGCGTGACCAGTAGTCAATCCGATAATCGCAGCGTGCCGGATGAAGTGAACGATAACGAAGTGGATGAATTCACGCAGCAAGAGGCGTTCGAGGAGAAGCTGAAGGAAACGATCGACGGTCTAACGCAGAAGAGTGCCAAGGGCAGAACGGCTTGCTTCAACTCGACGGAGAGAATATTCGCCATCAAGTATGTTCCGGACTTCGTGGAGGACCGGAAGATGACCATCACGGACTCCATCGAGCGTGGTTTGAAGAAGGGGCGCAGCGAAGAGCAGTCGACGGCAGCTAGATTGAGCACTTTGCTTTGCGTTCAGCTGGGAGCGTTCGAGAGTGCTGAAACAATTTGCCGGGATCTGAAGAGCATTCTGACGTTCATCATTAGCGATCCAACAGCTTCGCCGCAAGCTCGCTCAGAGGTAAAGCGAGGAATAAATCGAGAATAAATCTGGAATTAACAGAGCGAGTAAATAATACATTTTATGTTTGCAGTGCTGCTGGGCTCTGAGTATGAATCAGTTTTTATCAGGCAACGATGCGGTAGATACTATTGAAATTGTGCAATTGCTGTCTGGTATCTTCTCCGGTTCGTACTTGAAAGGGAACGGGGCTATAGCGACGATTTCATCGGAGCTAGCAGCGCTGCACGCCGCAGCCATCTCGTCGTGGACGCTTCTTTTAACTATTATGACACCGGCCGATATATACAATTTAGTCGCGAGCGATAGGATCAGCAGCTACATGCCGTGAGTGAATGCCGCGTAGTTATCAGCGCGCGAGCGCGAGCAGGAAATGATAAGAATTCTTGCTGGTTTCAGTTCTCTGAATAGATTGCGAGAATTGTTAGAGTCCCCGCATCTGGACGTGAGGCTATCGGCTGGAGAGGCTCTTGCTGTGATATTCGAGCTGGGCAGAGATTTCTCTTGCGATTACGAGCAGAGCTGGTCGCTGGATCTGATCGAAGTGTTGAAGGAATTAGCTACAGACTCCAACAAGTACAGGGCGAAGAAGGATCGTAAACAGCAGAGAGCTAATTTCAGAGACATACTTCGGTATATAGATGTAAGTTCTTCAAGGGCGAGGTTTCGTATTGTTGTGTGTGACGTTGCTAATGTATTGCTGTTTTGATCGATATTAGGAAGACATTACGCCGGAGATGCACGTGAAATTTGGTCAAGAGATCTTGTATTTGGAAGGCTGGTGCGCGCGAACTCAATATAATGCGTGCTGCAGATTACTGGGTCCGGGTATAAACATTCATCTCGCAGAGAATCAGCTTCTGCGAGAGATTTTCCACCTTGGCAATAAAGTCTTGCCGATTCCGCTTACGCAGAAAACGACCAAACTGGAGAGGGTAAGGTTCCCCGTTGCAGTGACTTAAGGGGGAGCTTTATTTAGGACGCTGGGAATAAGGTGATTTTTGGGATTTTTTTTGTAAAATACTGTTAAGCGGATCTTTTCTAAACTTTTAGGGTATTTTAGCTCACATTCAAACAATCCAAATTAATTTTTACGTTACAGAGTTTTCGGTAGAAATGGAGATATATGAACATGTTTTGTTTGTTATAACTCGCGCGCCGGAGTTGCAAATTGGCGAATGTAACGATGGCCCCATTTTTTCCGTGAAATAAAAAATCAAGGATTTTTTTGTTTTTAGTATAATTATATTGTCGATGAACCTGATATATTGATAAATAAATTGAATTAAACAACTCTTTTTTTTTTCATAAATAGTGCGAAATATTTTGGGGCGGAATCGTAACTTTTTCTTTGATGTCCCACCAATTTGCCAGCTTTTAACTTTTTCTTGGTTTGTTAGGTTCATCGACAATGTAATTATACTAGAATTAAGAAAATCGTTGGTTTTTTATTTCGGGGAAGAAATGGGGCCACCATTATAATCGCCAATTTGCAACTCCGGCGCGCGAGTTATAATAAACATGTTCATATATCTTCATTTCCACCGAACACTTTGCAACGTAAAAATTAATTTTTATTGTTTGAATGAGAACTAAAATACCCCGAAAGTTTGGAAAAGATCCGCTCAACAGTTTCTTAGGAAAAAATTCCCAACAATCACTTTATTCCTAGGGTCCTAAATAGGGCTCCTCCCTTAAGGGGAGGTTCCGATGTTTAGGAATTAATTTATAGAAAAGTAATGAATATAATTTAATGGGACTTTTTGCATTGTGTTAGGGATGTCTTAGATTGTAGAAATATATTTTTTGTTTTATGATTAATCGTTGCAGACAGCACTGGGGATTCGTTAAAGTCAAGGCGTCGAAAAATTCATCCAAATCGGTGGGAACTACCTATATTTCGAAAAGTTATTATCCAATTCGACTGAATCTTTTTTATTTTGAAGAATATACTTCTGGCTAGAGGGGGAACCAGAAATAAATTAAAAAATGACTTTTTTTAGAAAATAACGACACTTGATGCTTGAAATCACTTTTTCTCTATTTTTTCATCTTTTCAACGCCTTTGAAAATTATAAATTTCCAATTTTTTGTAATTTTATCTGGTTTCCCTCCTAGCCGGAAGTATATTCTTCAAAATAAAAAAGTTTCAGTCGAATCGGGTAATAACTTTTGGAGATACAGGTCCCCCACCCTTTTAAGAACGCTGTTTCGAAGAAAAAAACGTGTTTCAAGTTTTGCGTGAGCGCCGAGTGGCCGATTGTTGCCCACGAATTTTCCGCTACTCAAATGCCTACAACTTCGTGAATTTTACACAATTTTAAACACGGGAATTCCCTTTCGAGAATTTTAAACACGGGAATTCTCTTTCCAGAATTTTAAACACGGGAATTCCCTTTCGAGAATTTTAAACACGGAAATTCCCTTTCGAGAATTTTAAACACGGAAATTCCCTTTCGAGAGAATTTTAAACACGGGAATTCTCTTTCCAGAATTTTAAACATGGGAATTTCCTTTCGAGAATTTTAAACACGGGAATTCCCTTTCGAGAATTTTAAACACATATTACTAAAAGGTTGAATATCATAAAACGAAATAAAAAAATTGACTTTTAGACCGGAACCTCCCCTTAAAATTAATTCTAAAATTCGATCACCTCACAAACCAAACCTCGCTTCGTTTACAGACGCTGATGAACGCTGCCGCATTTAAAGCTCGCACTATTCAACGCAATAAGACCAGGGACAAGCGATCCGCAGCCATGGTACCATGATTCTTCGACTTTCCACTTTCGTACATTAGATAACTTGTTTTAGGATAACGCAAGCTCGATTATACATTTTATTTATTATAACTAATCCAGGATGAGAACTAGTTAGATATTCTTTCCTCGTAATCGTCCGAATTTAAATTGTAAATAGAGAACGAACGTACAGGCAAGAAAGCAAAGTTACAGTTGAATCTTGATTTCCACGGGGATTAGTTTCCATCAGGCGAAAGCAAATGTTGTACAATGTTATTTAATGCTACTTACGTTTTGTATATACGAAATTAAAAGTGTGTATATACGACAACGGCTTAGAATTGTTTTCATTGTATAATCGATGGTTAACGGTTTTGTAAAGTTTAAACGGCGTTTCTCTAGGAGCGATGTAGAGAATCTAGAAAATTTATTTACACTGCGCATCGATCTTAATTCTAATAATCGAGTTACGATGGATCTTTTAACTTTCACGAGTATAATATCTTATTTAAAGTATACGGACGCCGTATACTCTATTGCATCATCTTTATTGATTAGACGTACCTATTTAAGTGAAATATCGCATTAAAAATATATACTGGCATTGTACATAATTACATAAGTTATGGTATAGCCTAGGAGTCTTCACTGCATCATGTGATAAAATAAAGTGAAGTACTTGCGAAAACCTCGTGCCTTTTATTGCATTACACCTTCGAGAAGGGTGCGGACACTCCAACAATCCAACATATATTTTTAAATCAACTCGTCGCGTTTCATATTTACATCACAGCTGGGTCAAGTACAATTAAATTACACGCTAATTAATTGTATCGAGCAACACGTGCCACGGCAGAACTTGGACCAAGTACGTCGGGGCAATTAATCGATAGAAAAAGTTTATATAACAGAAAATTGCTCGTTACAGGTGTAGCTTTATCATTTGACTTTTAAATTCCTTCTCGGACAGCAAATACCACCTGTACCTCAATATCTTCGACACCTCTCTCTCGGTGCTCTCGTAGCTACGACTGTTCTCTTTGATCCATTTATAATGCTCCGGCGACCAGTTCCTGATCTTCAACCAGTCTTTGTCGCACCTCTTTAAAACCGCGTTCCGCCGGAGGTACAAGCAACGCAAGCTCTTCGCGGTGGAAACGATCTCTAGGATCGTAGCCGTCGATATCTTATCCCGTATCATCTGCGGAAAAACAGTATCATCTGTGAAACTGCTAAGCAAACCTTCTGATAAATTCGCCGGTTAGTTACTTACTTCTATATCACAATTGGATTAGACATAGCAAGAGGAGCTACAGAACAGTGGAGGAGCTACGAAACCCGCGCGGATTAATCCGAAGAAGCGAGACTTAGACTAAGACAGCAGAATTTCCAATCGAACCGATCGGCTTTACTAGACTATCGCCGATCGTTCGAGACTCAGCCAAGTTATCAAATGTGTCATGGTAAAATGCTCCCACTCACTGCCTTCCAAGTCATTGATACCAAGAACGATCTGTATTTAAATCCGTTGCCTTGTATTACTATTCGCAGACCAATGACATTGCCACAGAATGTACGGTACATAAATAGATCTCTAAAAGGTCCCACAGACGTTCGTTTTAATGGTTTTAACGTGTTACGTATACTGGGGGCAAAGTTAGACAACTTACACGAGTAGTAACAAAGCCTGGTGCAAAAGGAATCTGAATGCATGCCATCACACTGTCAGTACTGTGTTAGAGTCAGAGTTTTAGGGAAGCTGGCGTTACGCATCGCAAGCTCTTTCAAACACAAAATGCTACCAGCGTGTGGAGATTCGGACACGTTCTGCAGAATTGCACTATCGCTTCGTCCAGTCTCTGCGAGAAGTTTCTGTGCAGGAAGTATCTCGTCAGGCCTTTGAACGCGTACACTCTTATCGTTGATTCGAAGAACGTTCCATGAGTCAGGATAGTTGACGTTGAAATCTGTAATATTTGTTATATTTAATTGGATCGCAGTGGAAACTTCTTCCTTCATGGCGTAGACTGACCTGTGTGTTCGGATTGTCTATAACGATACTATGACACGGAATAGCACCGTGCTCTAGTAAATCGATGGGCAAAAGTATATCGGTGGGTTTGTAGCTCTCCACTTCGAAGTGCACTTTAAGCCTTGGATTATTCGCTTTCATCTTTATCCAACAAGACCTCTTAGGCTGCATCGATAAAAGCTTTGAAAATAAGGCTCACACGGTTAAATAAACTAATACTAATGCGTCTGTTACCAATCTCATGGTGGTGTCCTTCGGGCTATATCGATTTTGGACGATGTGAAGATGTTCCAGTCTAGTATAGCCAATTAAATCTATTACATCCTCGTGGAGATTCTGGGGACCGATGACCAACTCCTTCGCAAACGAAAGAAATATTTTAGACTACAGAAATCTTATCGCCTGAGGATCTTCGTCCGAACGAGACTTACGTTCAGATTAATAAACACTCCGACGTGTATGAGCGGGCAATAATACCTGGTGGTATTAATTAATACTAATTTTGACAATGTTTGAGTACAATTCGTACAGATATCGTCCATTAAATACAAAGCTTCCTTACTGTCCAACATAAGATCTATTAACTCTAGACACCTTAAATTACGTAAATTACACATCAGCCTTTTCAACGCCTCCAGCAGTTTCCCGCCGGTGCCGAACAGTCTGATACGGTCAGGGTCGTCTCTGTTCGCCATATTACAAGGGAACGTGAACTTCAGTCGCCGGATGTAAGTCCCGACTCCTGCCACGGACGTGTTGTCCGAGCCTTGCCTCTCGGCGTACCACGATATCATGTTCATGAACTCGTAGAGATTGTAGAAATTCAACATGGGCTCGAAGACGAGGCATCGGAAATTTCTTCCGACTTTGTTCAGGCAAGTGGAGGTTCTCATGTGATCGAGAACATATTGCCAGCCGCTGTAGTAGTTGAATTTTCCTCGAGTAAGCGTGGTGTCCTCCAACGTAAACGTCGCCCAAACATTCTGTAATTTGAAGGCGCGGTACCATGATCTACACACCAGAGACGCGTAATAGCGCTCGCGTATGGTCAGGTAGGAGAAGATCTCCTCTAGAAGGATGTCGGGCGTCTGATCCCAACAGCTGTATATTTTATTCTTTTTATCCTCTTCTGTGTCTTCTTCGATGTCGATGTATAATGCTGGAAAATTAATAAATGTCTATTTTCGGGGAATATTGATGAAGGAAGATTCAAAATTGGAAATGCAAAATTGAGGGGAGGTTCTGATCTAAAAGTAGATTTTTTTATTTTTTTTTCGAATGTTTAAACTTTTAGGAATAAGCGATTAAAAGGTTTTGTTGAAATTCGTAAAATTCCCGAAGTTTATCGTAATAATAATAATAAAAAAATAATAATAATAATAAATAATAATAATAATAATAAATAATAATAATAATAATAAATAATAATAATAATAATAAATAATAATAATAAATAATAATAATAATAAGCATCACGTAAAAGTTTAAAGGCGTTTTTTTTCGAAACAGTGTTCTCGAAATGGTGGGACCTGCATCTCGAAAAATTATTATCCGATTTGATTGAAACTTTTTTATTTTGAAGAATATACTTTTGGCTAGGAAGCAAACCAGTAAAATTAAAAAAAAAATGAAAATTTGTAATTTTTAGAAGCGTTGAAAACACGAAAAAATAGGGAAAAGGTGATTTCAAACATCAAGTGCCGTTATTTTCTAAAAAAAATAACATTTTTTTATTTTTTTTCTGGTTCCCCCTCTAGCCAGAAGTATATTCTTAAAAATAAAAAAGTTTCAGTCGAATCGGATAATAACTTTTCGAGATACAGGTAATTCCCACGGATTTGGATGAATTTTTCGACGCCTCGACTTTAAAGATTCCCCAGTGCCGTCTGCAACGATTAATTATAAAACAAAAAATATACTTCTATAATTTAAAACACCCTTAACACAATGCAAAAAATCCCATTAAATTACATTTAGTAGTTTTCCTTTAATTAATTCCTAAAGATCGCCTATTTTTTCGAGCTCTAAACCGGAAGGTCCCCTCAACTACAGAATTCCCCCTATTCTAGAACGCCGGGAAATGTTCTCCAGTGAGCGTGCAAGTCACGTGCGAGATGTAATTAAACAGCGGACAGTTCTAGAAGCCTTGTTTACGCGAGAATTTCTCCTCATTTCCTCTCTCCCTGACACCGATCGTCCCCTAACCTACAAAATCCCTACGCTTACCTTTCTCTTTTTCGTCGAATTTCCAACAGCCCTGGCTCATTTTCGTCGGGAAATGTCGTCGCTATCCTGTCAAAATACGATATCAGTGTGCCCGTGATAAAGTATTTCTCCGCAATATTTCTAAAAATACACTAAAATAGGAAGGGGAGAAGTCGCAACCGCCCGAACACCTCCATGATGGAGCCTGCGACGGGATATTCTTAGATCTCGCTCCTCCGCTATATTTTTTAGCCGGTAGAATTTTCGGACGCGATTAATCGAGCGGCGTCGATAACAATTAACAGCCATAGACTGTACAGCATGATAATCAGCCACTGGGTCTTTTTTGACCCACGCGCAACGCCGAGCTGCGCCGATTGGCTAACGCTAAATAGCGGGATGGAACAGCTGATGAATGAAGAATCTACGAAATCAATTCGACCGGCAATAAAAGCGTGATTTACTATGGGAGTAGCAAAGCAGTTGGAACGGGTCAAAACGGACCCAGACGCTGCCTTGCGACTTCCGCGTGTTTGTTCGAATTGTGCGCTGGAGAAGGGTTACAGTGTGTTACAGTGCCAGGCCGAGCATGCTGTGTAATAGTCGATGTATAATTGCTCGTGGAATTTAACCGTTGATTAAGAATTGCCGCGATGGTTTTGACCAGTAAATTATTCACCGCGAAAAGATTTTTGCGAAATGTAAGGTAAGTACCCCTTAGAAGACTCCACTTCGATTGTTGCGATTTTATTATTTTCTACTGAACAAATGAAGAATGTATTGTTAGTTGGTAAGAGAGGTAGATTCAGGCTGAATGGTCTTGGAATTATTCACAGGCAATTGCACTGTTCGTATTTGAGGAACGCGTACGAAGGGTCAGGGAAAACAACGGTCACCATCCTCAACCTTAAAAACGGCCCCAGAGTTCTGATAGATCAATGTACAATAGTACGTAAGATTTGGGTTGGCAGGAATTTTGTAGAAGATTTATGTAATCATGTTTCTGCAGATGGGGTTCAGGCTGACCGACGACAGAATGCTGATGGGCCCGATCGCAGTCTTTCCGACAACTGTTCTTTGCTGGAACGTTAAAGCTGGGAAGGATATAAACAAAGGTGCCTTGTCTCTGTTCTCTATTTTAGAACCGAAGCCGGATATAATTGTTCTCGGGCTTGAAACCATGTATGATTATAAAATGGTGAAGGAGATCAAGAAACCATTGGTAGAGAAGGGTATTAGTGTTGAGGTGCTCCCTGTGGAGCAAGCGTGTGGCATTTATAATTTCTTGAGTGAGGAGGGTAGGTATGTTGCGGCTGGATTGATACCTCCTCTGCCGGAGACAACACTGGGACAGAAAAGATTGAGGGCTAGTATGGAGGCTATTAGGAAAGCCAAAGCGTTAGAGGCTGAATAACCGAATGCAGGCTTTTGGTTATATGTATTGAACCACAATTTGTATGATAAGAATCTAGGAATAGGGTGAATGTAAAATAAAATTGAATTTCACGGAGAAAGGTACTGATTACTTTCCTAGAACGAGGTTGAATTGAAAGGAAAAATTAAAAAGAAAATTAAAACCGAATTGAAAAAATGAAACTGTGCTAAAAGAGTAAAAAATAATTTTTTTCTTTATTTAATCTATGATTCGAAATTTTTTATGGCGTCAGATTTGCACAGTGCAAATGATGAGGCGCCGACAAAAAATTAAAACGGATTTCAAAATAATAAAACCACTAAGAAGTAAAAAATAATTTTTTTTTCTATTTAATCTACGACTATCAATTCTTTTATGCCGCCAGATTTAAACAGTATAAATGATGAGGCACTGACAAAAAAATTAAAACCGACTTGAAAAAGATGAAACTGCACTAAAAAGTAAAAATTAATTTTTTCTTTTTTTAATCTACGATTCTCAATTTTGTATGGCGCCAGATTTACACAGTGTAAATGATGAGGTACCGACAAAAAAATTAAAACCGACTTCAAAAAAATAAAACTGCAGTAAAAGAGTAACAAATAATTTTTTTCTTTTTTTAATCTACGACTATTAATTTTTTTATGGCGCCAGATTTGCACAGTGCAAATGATGAGGCAACGACACAAAATTAAAACCAACTTGAAAAAAATAAAACTGCAGTAAAAGAGTAACAAATAATTTTTTTCTTTTTTTAATCTACGACTATCAATTTTTTTATGGCGCCAGATTTGCACAGTGCAAATGATGAGGCGCCGACACAAAATTAAAACCGACTTAAAAAAAATAAAACTGCACTAAAAAAGTAAATAATAATTTTTTCCATTATTTAATCTACGGCTCTCAATTTTTTATGACGCCAGATTTGCACAGTGCAAATGATGAGGCATCGACATAAAAAAATTGAAAGTCGTAGATTAAATAAGGAAAAAAATTATTTTTTACTTTTTACTGCAGTTTTATTTTTTTGAAGTCGGTTTTAATTTCTTTATTTGACAGTTTTACTTTTCTTATATATATCGACACAGCATACTGAGGAAATAGGCGTACGTACATAAAATAATAATAATTATAAGAGTCGAATTTATAACCTCCTCTTTTCTAAAGTCGGTAAAAAAAATATAGAATGATGACTTATCGATATTAACTAATACCGACTTTCAACACGGTAGAATTTGACTTTCACAATTATTTTTCTCACGTGGACCAGATCCCTGTTTTATCGCAGTCGGTATTTCAATTTGTACACACACCAATACATCGTCAAGCATTTGTACAATACAAATTCTACGTACATTGGACTATCCTATATCTAATATCTCGTCTGTGATAAGACTGTCTGTATTTTCAACCGATTCGAATATATGTATTTACCGTATTCCCTATCTCACTGAACTTTTCCACGAGCTAGATAAGATACAATTAATATTCAAGCCACATTTAATTCACCGCGATATTTATTTTTATTTTTACCTAATCATCAATAGACCCACCTGTTATCCTATGAAAGCATGCCTCAATAATTAAATTACAATGAAACTTACGCACCCTATAGTTAAGGACAACACTAGAATATAATCGCAGACACTTATATCGAGTTCATTCACATTTGCAGATTATCAGAGCTCAGCGTTATTGAGAGCACAGCATTAAAACAATATTGCAATTGTACATAGCGTGATATCAGAGATATATCCCCACCTTTGAACACGGACAAAGATCGTCCACTCCGAGAATACTCGAGACTCCTCAATAGTCTTTGACCGAAGACGTAAACATGAAGTCCCTAATAGCCGTCTGTTTCCTTGCGAGTCTCTGCTTAGCGACTTGCAAAGAGACGCTCGTCTATAATACCAGCGCACCTCTGGTTGTCATCACCTGGAACTACCAGGACGCCACGCAGAGAGGTAAAGTTTCGTAGCTTCTAAAGAGATAATATCCTGCCGGCGTAAGTGACTCGAATTTTTTTTCAGCGTGGGACGTTCTTCAGAAAGAGAAGAGGAGCGCATTGGACGCTATAGAAGAAGGCTGCAGCCTCTGCGAAGAGCAGAGGTGCAGGAAGACTGTAGGATTCGGAGGCAGCCCGGACGAGGCTGGGGAAACTACGCTGGACGCCTTGATCATGGATGGGTACAGTGGTCGTTTGCTCACAGATACATCTGCTGGAAGCGAAGGAACTAATATTGAGTTATTTATTCTGTAACAGAGTCACAATGGACGTAGGCGGAGTGGGGCTCCTGAGGAACGTGAAAAACGCAATTTCTGTAGCTCGCAAGGTTCTCCACAACACTGAGCATTCCTTGCTCGGTGGAGAGCTGGCTGCAAAGTTCGCTGTGGAGATGGGGTTCAAAGAGGAGTCTCTACAGACGGAGGAGTCGAAGAAAATGTGGGAGGATTGGAGAGCGAATAACTGCCAACCGAATTTCTGGAAGGTAAATTATTTTAATTGATAAACTCTCTTCTGTCGAAAAGTATGTGCTGCTTTTTCCAGAACGTGTCTCCAGACCCGAAAAAGACTTGCGGCCCGTATCGTTCGGTAAGTGATTTCGGGGATAATGTGAAGGAACACGAATCCCATGTGAGCGATGAAAACCATGATACTATCGGTGTCATTGCCATGGATTCGAATGGCCATATAGCGGCTGGTACATCCACGAATGGTGCCAGGAACAAAATCCCCGGGCGAATCGGGGACTCCCCTATCGCGGGGGCAGGTGCATACGCCGATCAAAAGGTCGGCGCAGCTGCTGGCACCGGCGACGGTGATGTAATGATGCGCTTTTTACCCAGGTAAAGATACAAGTTTCTTGTAATTTTTTCGAAGTTAAAAGAGCCATTTTGGGTGAAAAGAAAGCCGGGGGCGTGTTACAGAGTTGAGCATTATTTGACTAAATTGTTATTCGAGTAACCTTCGATTAAAAATTTCGAATAGAATGAAATTTTTATTCGACTAAGAAATTAGTTGAATACAAATGTATTCGTTATTCTTGAATAAGTACACTTTATTCGGACGAACTCGAATAAAAATTTAGTCGAATCAAAATTTAATCGAATCAAAATTTAGTCGACTAAAAATTTGTTCGTTATTCTCAAATAACTACACTTTATTTGAAATTTTTATTCGAGCTCGTTCAAATAAAAATTTATTTGAATAAAAATTTTGTCAAATAAAAATTTAGTCGAATAAAAATTTAGTCGAATAAATATTTAGTCGAATCAAAATTTAGTCGAACTACACTTTATTCGAAATTTTTATTCGAGTTCGTTCGAATAAAAATTTAGTCGAACTACACTTTATTCGAAATTTTTATTCGAGTTCGTTCGAATAAAAATTTAGTCGAATAAAAATTTATTCGACTAATGTCCAACTCTGGCGTGTTAAGATCGAAATTGCGAATACGTTTGCAGCTTCCTGGCTGTGGAAGAGATGCGTCGCGGCGCCAGCCCTACTGAAGCTGCAACCACGGCGATTAGCAGGATCGCAGAGCACTATCCGACCTTTAGAGGCGCAGTGATTGCATTGAACAAGAACGGAGATTATGGGGCAGCTTGTAATGGAATCACAAGCTTCCAACATTACGTCGCTAATCCAGAATTGGGGGTGCCGACGATGAAGTACGCGGATTGCATCGACCGCCACTACCACGTCGTTAACGCTGGAAAATGAGGAGCGACTTTTTTCTAACTTCGTTTCATCGCAATGTATCGTTATGGGATAATAATCGTATTTTTTTAATAAATTTGGATACTACTTGCAACGAACGTTTTTTGTGATTTGATGAATTTAAACCTTGTACGGTCCAAAATTTTCGGTAAATTATATTGTTCCTTTAATTTTGACGCGGGGTGTATTATTTGGACTGAAACTCCTTAATAAATGAAACAATAATATATAATAATATTTTTTAATGTGGAAATCGAATAAGTTCTTCAAATATGAAACCGTAATAATTATTAAATATTTAATTATAATTTTAATTAAATAATTAAATAAATAATTAAATAAATAATTAAATAATAATATTTTTTTAATGTGGAAATCGAATAAGTTCTTAAAATATTAAACCGTAAAAATTATTAAATATTTAATTAAATTTTACATTAAATAATTAAATAAATAAATATTTAATTAATTAAAGGAACTGTTTTATTTTTGCATTTCGTTTCTTGATACTGGCAAGGGAACATCTCGAACCCAAAAATTCACAAAAAATTCTGAAACTTTGTGAATATCTAAGGAATTTCCTCCTCATTATAACGCAATTTTTATTTGCTGCACAAATTCATTCTAAGGGGGTGAAATTAATCTCTGTATATTCAACTATTTTCCGATTTCGTGTTATACCTCGCGAACTGTAAAATAATTTTTCTACCAAACAATCGATCTAATTAAAAAAAGTAACTTTTGTCTCAAAACTTTTTTTCTATCTCTCACAGTTCGCAAGATATAACACAAAATCAGAAAATAGCCGAATTTTCCATGGGGTTAATTCCACCCCCTTCGATTGAACTTGCACACCAGTAAAAATTGCTAATTCTAAATAGAAGTTAATCCCCTACAAATCCAAAAAGTTTCACAATTTCTTAAATTTTCGAATTCGTGAAAAATTCAAATTTCCTTATCCGCGTACCGTTAAGGAACTAGTTTTTGATCAATTTAGAAAGTTTCCCGCTTTAATATTTATTTTTAACCTAATAAAACTTTCAACCATAGCCTTTTTTTATACAAAAAGATGAATTAATGTTAACACTTTAAGGAAAAATTTTAAAAAGTTGAAAATAAGTATAAGTAATTTAATTATTTATAAGGTTAGGGAATAATAAGGTGACTAGGAACTAGTTTTTGATCATCTAAAAATACACCGGAACTAATTTTTGATCAGTTCAGGAACTAGTTTGAATTATCCTTTTTTATGTTAGCAATTATTTCAAACAATTATTTAAGTACATAACCTAAAAAGAACGATTTATTTCATGAACTGATCAAAAATTACTGCCTGATCAAGACCTAGTTCCTTAACAGTAACTTAAAAAATTCCGTACTTACAAGAATTAACAGAACAAAACAACATATCTGTTATTGTTTTTCAAACCTCGCCGCTAGCAGCTAGATGGCGGAGCGATCGTTTGCATCATGTTTTGTAGCTGACAGTTTTCGCGATCCGAAATTTCTCTCGAAAAATGGAGCGGCGAATGAATTAAATAACGCGTTTCCTGGGACATCCGCCTCGCGTAGCGTGCATACATCCACTTAAAACATTACGAGGCTCCCGAGTGCTTGTTTCCACAATAAACTTGTTTACAGTAGCAAGCTAACCTCACTTTTTAGAAGCTAGCAAAACAGGAGTCAAAATGCCAGAAACTACAGAGGAGGACATGGGGATGTCGGTTCGTCTGACGAACGACGACTTCCGCAAGCTGCTGATGACCCCGCGGGCCTCCGTCCCGTCCGCCACACCAGCGTCCGTGCCAGGCACCGCCCGAGACGCCAGCGCGAAGACCGCGCAGACACCCAATGTCAGCGGCGGCAGCCGGGCGGAGTTGCGGAGGAAGAAGAAAAGCTTCTACGCCAAGCTGAAGAAGCAGGAGGAGGATAAGATGGCAGAGTTAGCTGAGAAGTACAGGGACAGAGCGAGGGAGCGCAGGGACGGCACAAATCAGGACTACCAGGCGGAGGATCCGATGAACAGCGCCAGCGCCTACAGAGCTGTAGCGCCGGACTTGAAGAGCGGAATGGACGCGGCTGAACGGAGGAGGCAGATGATCCAGCAGTCCAAGTTCTTGGGTGGAGACATGGAGCACACTCACTTGGTCAAGGGACTGGATTACGCCCTTCTGCAAAAGGTGGGGATCGTTGAAGTCGATTCTCAGGGTTTCCGATTTATTGAGATTTTTGTTTGCACAGGTACGCAGTGAAATCGAGGCGAAGGAGTATGAACAAGAGCAGGAGATGGAGAAGCTGGTGAAGCCTAAAGACAAGGTGAAGGAGAAGAAGGAAGTAGAGAAGAAGGATGATGAGATGCAGTTCAAAACTAAAATAGGGAGGAATGTTTATAAAACAGTTATGATCATGAAGTCGAAGACCATCGAGAGGAACGAATTATTCACACCCGGGCGAATGGCTTATGTAATAGAGCTGGACGACGAGAACACGGACGTGGACATACCCACTACTTTGATCAGAAGCAAGGCCGACGTGCCCACGATAGACAACACGCCGACTCTGACGACGAACGACATCGTGATTAATAAGCTAGCGCAGATCTTGTCCTACCTGCGGCAAGGAAATCGCCACGGGAAGAAGGGGAAGAAGAATAAGGACGGTAGATCCCGGCCTGATGATATGAACGACATGGACATCGCGCCGAGGCCTCAGGACGAGAGTATTTATGGCGACATCGGCGACTACGTCCCTGCAATCGGGAAGAAAGACGTGATTCAAGCCAGGGAGAAGAAGAAGAGCTCGTACTTCGACAAGCCAGAGGGCACTATGGATACTGACGAGAAGGCGAACGCCCCGCAATTACCAAACGTTGCGCCTTCTAATGTGGAGAACAATGCTCCCAAGAAAGGAGCGCTTCTCAACAAGCTCGCCGCCGAGCCGGAAGGCTACGCGGAGTGTTATCCGGGGTTGGATGAGATGCAGGACGCGATAGACGACTCGGACGACGAGGTGGACTATACCAAAATGGATCTTGGTAATAAGAAAGGTCCCATCGGCAGATGGGACTTCGACACGCCGGAAGAATACAGCGAGTACATGAACAACAAAGAGGCTCTGCCGAAGGCGGCGTTCCAGTACGGCGTGAAGATGGCGGATGGGAGGAGAACGAGGAAGTATAATAAGGAGAAGAACGAGAAGGCCGAGCTGGACAGGGAATGGCAGAAGATCCAGAATATTATGAACAAGAGGAAACCCACCACCGTGCTGGACGGGGCGTCGGAGTTTAAAGTACCCAGATATTGAACGATCGAGTCTCAATCATGAAATGTATATGCTGTATTTATCGTCCACCGTTGTCCTTCTATGTATGTATAAAACTATTGCTGCAATAAAGACTGTACATTATTTTTAAAACGACCCTGCAATCTCTCTCTGCAACTGCGTCAGGAAAATGTACACATAATATATTCGCTTACATCGATCTAGTCGTCTGGAGCAAAGATCCGCGGGCTCGTGACCTGCAACCGGCTCGAACCGGTGCAGGGGGGCCATGTAAACACCTTATCAGCGACCTAAGACCTGCTGATAGGGGGGAATCTTTCTTGCGAGCTAGTTCGCACTGGTTATAATTTATGCGTCTAGTAACGATTAGAATAAAAAATACAGTTTCCACGTAGATTAAGTAATCTTTATGCGCAGTTCTTGGAAGTTACCTAAATAGGGTAAAGGACCCAGTTACTGACACCTGACTAATTACTGTCATCTTAAGCTATTTTATTTAAAATAACGAATAAATAAACGTAAAGTGATTCACAAAAGAATTATGCATTTCAACCTATAATTTATACTATAGATTATATTCTATAGTTTGTTTATTCGTTATTTTAACTAAAACAGCTTACGGTGACAGTAATTGGTCAGGTGTCAGTAACTGGGTCCTTTACTCTATACTAGTTTAAAAATTACACAATTATCAGCGATAATAAAATGGTAATTGCCGGAGATAATACAATTTACTCGTGTCACCTGCTGTATCACAATCTTACTTAGAATTTACCATTGCGAGCGCTAATCAGCTGCTTCAACAATGAGTAGAGAGAACAGTATTGCTGATAACAGCGGCCTTGGCCGTGTTAAAAAAAGGTTCTCGTTAGATCACCGAAGTTAAGCATCACGGGGCGGGTACTGGGAAAGATGGGTGACCACCACCTTTTTCTCCCGGTGGGCCGTTGCTGCTGGGACTTGAAGGAGAGAGAGAGAGAGAGGAGGAAAAAAAGATAAGGAGACTAAATAATAAAAAATAATATTATTATTAGGTTCGTTGGGCAATATAAGTGAAAATGCTTGAAACGCCATCCTGTTTAACAGGAAATAATAAAAACAAACAGTATTGCTGTAGTTGTTGCAGCGTTCGGATTGACTGTGAAAATTGAAGAGTGATATCAGGGATAATTTATTTGATGATCAGATATTCGTGTTATCTATTATCAATGGTCTTCTAAATTCGGCCAGGGGAATCACTGTCCAAAGAGACACGTACACAAAGATAAGGGGAGTAAGAGCGGGGCGAGAAGACCGATCGCAGAATATCCGCAAAGTTCTTGACCCTCGTTGCGCGATACAGCCAGCTTATATAAACCAACGGCGCTTTAATCCCGCTCCAGTCAAGAGCCGCGTGCACACGGTGGTTGGTCTGGTGCGAAGTGAGTGGGCTCCCCGGTGGAAAAGGAAAAGTGAACGGTTCGAAAAGCAAATCTCCTCCATGCTGTTTCTGAAAAACTTTCTCTCCAGACGCGCATACGTCGTGAATCCCGTAAGAGTCAATAACACAGCTTACCTTATGGTGTTTACATTCCCCCCACCCCTCTGACATTCAAGGGACCCAACGTAGTGATTTGACGATAAAATCTGAGGCAGTAGACGGGCAGAGGTGGCTCACGCTAATCATACTTACTCGCAGAAACTCCCGCAGACACTTTCTCCTCGCACAAGCTTCGCTCCCCCTCTTCACGATGTATTTTCTTTGCAGTTCGCTTAAAAGCACAGTGAAAGTTGCCCAAGAGACACGCTAGAGGCGCAGGCAGGTATGTACGACACGCATACACGCACGCGGCTTTTACTAACAGAGCGGAGACAGGCCCGCAGAATTTTGCATGATTGGTCTTTGTCGCTGGGTGAACCGGGCAGCGTTATCAGCTGTACAGAGTGCCTGATACATTTCTCCGAATCCAGACGGCGATGGCGCAACTGAAAGTGGCTATAATAGGCCAGAGCCCGTTCGCGGCTGAGGTTTACAAGCTGTTGAGGCAGAATGGACATCAGATTACCGGAGTCTTCACAATTCCTGACAAGGGGAACAGGGAAGACCCTTTAGGTAGCTACAGGAAGCTAATAACATGTTTATTTGCTTGATAATCCTGGGTCTGATGGAGTGATATGTTGGGTTTAGCGCTGACAGCGAAGGCTGACAACACGCCGGTGTTCAAGATCAAGTCCTGGAGGAGCAAGGGCGTGACGCTGCCGGAGATACTCGAGCTGTACAAGGGCATCGAGGTCGACCTGAACGTCCTCCCGTTCTGCAGCCAGTTCATACCCATGGAGGTGATCAATCATCCCCGCCACAGGAGCATATGCTACCATCCGTCCTTGCTGCCTAGGCACCGGGGCGCTAGTGCCATAAACTGGTCAGTTATATTGGAATTGGGGGTACAGTTGACCCTTGTATAACGTGGTTTCCATATAGGGGTTGTCCTTAAATTACGTAAGGATTTTTGGGGGAGGGGGTCGCGAATTTTTTACGCTTTTTTACGAGGGGGAGGGGGGAGTCAGGTAGTGTCTTACGTAATATTTTTTAACCTGATTTTTAATAAATAGAAATTTTATCATTAATGTTCTGGAAAAGTTGTTTCGGTTTACATTTCCCGAAACCGAGATAAATTAATTATATAATGCTTTAAAAGAATTTTAATAAGTGAAAAAAATTAATGTGAAAAATATTATGTAAGAAGGGGGTTGCAATCTTAATTCTTATGAATTCTTATACTGGGGGAGGGAGGGGTAAGAAATCGCTAAAATTATCCTTACGTAATTTAAGCACGGCCTCATAACGCGGAGCAAAATTTGCGATAGTTCTCTTATAACGCGGTACTCTCGTAATGTGATTTGTATTATGTAATACTGAGATTCTTATATCGCGGTTTCCATATAACGCTGTACGAATTAATCGTGTTATAGGAGGGTTGATTGTAGACACACTCGCGGATTTAACAGGGCGGCTGATGAATAGTTGTTGCCTAGGTCACTGCACAGAAGGCCCCGGTTGGGCCCCATGACCCCAAAAAATTGTGATTAGTTAAATGCTACTTTTTTTTTCGTGCTACTACACTTGGCTCGTTTTTAGTAAATTACCTCTTCATTTTTCTGAAAAATGGGCCCGTGCCCGGAAGGCCTCAGGGCCCTATTTAAAAAAATTATGATTTTAACCATACTATATTTTTTTCTGTATTATTATATTTAGTCCGTTTTTAGTAAATTACCTCTTCATTTTTCCGAAACATGGGCCCGTGCCCAGAAGGCCCCTATTTTAAAAAAAAGATTATGATTTTAACTAAATTTTTTTTCTATACTACTACACTTAGTCTGTTTTTAGTAAATTACCTCTTCATTTTTCCGAAAAATGGGCCCGTGCCCAGAAGGCCCCAGGGCCCTATTTAAAAAAAATTATGATTTTAACCACACTATATTTTTTCTGTATTATAACACTTAGTCCGTTTTTAGTAAACTACCTCTTCGTTTTCTCCGAAAAAATGGGCCCCTCGGAACGTTTGCCACCTGGGCCTTTTTTCTCAAATACCCGTTTGAACAATCGAAAAATGTGTACATTCTGTGTTTTTTTACAAGTCAACGGCTCGATGAATATTCTCCGTTTATGTACTATGTTTACATAGAATTATGACCTACCTAAGTTTCAATTGAGAAACTATTGTTTTTCGAAAGTTATGGATACATATCCGAAACTCTCTCGATTTCAAACAGCTGCACGGTGGCCCCGAAGAAAGCTGCATGTCGCGTCTGAAATAAAAACAGCAATTTTCATTAAAAAAAAATCTTAATAACTAACAGCGTCAATATTGAAAATTTTGAAAAATAAAGGGGTGCCGATATATCAAAGATAAAGTTACATTTTTCCAAGAGAAAAGTCCACTTTTCTTCAATATAAAAAAACGTGTTAATCGATGTGGAATCTTATTACGATTCCGCATACAAAATTGAAAGTAAATTCGTTAAATTTTAGTACCACCGTAATGAAAAATGTGTGATTCCACTCAAATGCCTATAACTTCGCCAATTCTCCAACATCTCACATCAAACTTGATCTATAATACTCCTAAAACACCAATCTACAAAAACACGTAAAAATAAAAAACCGATTTACGACACTTTCAACCAATTAAAGCCCCCTTAACGTAACACCACTCCGGTATCTCGTAACGTAACCAAAGCAAGCATTCTCCGCGCGATTATCCTCGCCGTGGCGGTATCAATGCACTGGAACGGGGGGAGGAGTGAAGCAATGGGTCACCGGAACCGGTTCGCCTCGGTTTTCGAGCGCAGCTATCGAACTACATAACGTTCTCCCGGCGCACACGCGCGGTGATAAGAGAAGCGATTAGCCGAGCATTAAAGCACAATATGTTCCATCGGACAACATAATTTTCAGGACGCTGATCGAGGGGGACAGCACCGCAGGCTTCTCGGTGTTCTGGGCGGACGATGGCCTGGACACCGGGCCGATCTTGCTGCAGAGGTCCTGCGAGGTGGGGTGCAACGACACCCTGGACAGTTTGTACAACAGCTTCCTGTACCCGGAGGGTATCAAGGCGATGGCGGAGGCGGTGGACCTGGTGGCGAAGGGAGCGGCGCCGAAGATCCCTCAGCCGGTGAAAGGAGCGTCCTATGACCCGATGATGAACAAGAAGGATCTTCAGAAGATAGACTGGTCCAAGCCTGCCAAGCAGGTCCACGACTTCATCCGCGGCCTGGACAGCACGCCAGGCGCCTGGACGGTGCTGAACGGCGAGGAGGTGCGCCTCTTCGGGTCCACTTTGTGGAAGGGGGACGCGCCGCCAGCGATAGAAGCTGAGTTGGACGTAGAGGGCCGGCCGGGCGTCCTCCACGAGGGTGGATTGTTGGTGAAAGCAGTTGACGGTAAACTGGTGAACGTGGAGAGGATAAAGATCGGAACCAGGACGATCCCCGCCAGCAAGTATGGCCAGCAGAGCGACGACGCGGTGGTAGAGTTCACGGAGGAGGAGCTGAAGGCCAAGGAGGCTCTGAAGGTCATCTGGGAGAGCATCCTCAAGGTGGACGTTGGGAACGACACCGACTTCTTCGCCTGCGGTGCGTAAGGGGACATTTCCAACACTGACAAGGGGACCCCACAGCTGACCCCTCATGGATTTTAATGACATTTTAGGAGATGAATCTGGGGGTCATCTGGATGACTTTCTGCAAAATATCTTTTGCCAATGAGCATTATTTATAAACAATCCATATGTGTCACAGAAAAGGACTTCACTTTAAACATTTCTCAAGAAAGTGATTTGGGTGAGTGCGTATAGCGCTTACTTCCCAACCAAACAGCTCGGGTTCAAATCCCCGTCATCCTGATTTATTTTTTTTCCTTTTTTTAAAACTTTTCTTTTGAATAATTAAATTTCATACTGCTTTGTTTCATTTTGTTTTACATAAATATTATATATAAACATGACAAAAATACATAACTTTTATATACGTACAAACATAACTGGTACATACTTGGACTATAAAGACACTGTAAATTATATATTTAACATGAAATTTACACATATATGTGTGTGTATTTTAAAAAAATTTCATATTAAATATATAATTTACAGTGTCTTTATAGTCCAAGTATGTACCAGTTACGTTTGTACGTATATAAAAAGTTATGTATTTTTGTTATGTTTATATATAATATTTATGTTAAAAAAAAATGAAACAAAGCAGTATGAAATTTAATTATTCAAAATAAAAGTTAAAAAAAAGAAAAAATAAATTGGGAGACGAGAGGAGATTTGAACCCGAGCTGTTTGGGTTGGGAAGTAAGCGCTATACGCACTCACCCAACTCACTTTCTTGAGATATGTTTAAAGTGAAGTCCTTTTATGTGACACATATGGATTGTTTATAAATAATGCTCATTGGCAAAAGATATTTTGCAGAAAGTCATCCAGATGACCTCCAGATTCATCTCCTAAAATTTCATTAAAATCCATGGGGGGTCAGCTGTGGGGTCCCCTTGTGAGAACCGGATGAAGGATCTGAGAATAGGTGTTTCTTTGCAGGCGGCGGGAGCATGGACGTGGTGCGACTGGTCGAGGAGGTGAAGGACAACCTGGGAGTGACGCTGCAGAACATAGACGTGTTCATGGCTCCCGTCTTCATACAGTTCGCCACCACAGTGGTCCTCGCCGCGAGAGGGACCACTGCCTCCAAGGAGGTGAAGTACGACGCCGTGGAGCTGCAGGCGAACAACATGAGCCTCAAGTTCCCCAAGCAGCTGTTCATCAACGGGAAGTTCGTGGACGGCGAAGGGAAGCCGATCCCCTCGATCAATCCTCACGACGAGAGTGTCATCTGCTCGGTGCAGTGCGCCTCTGTCGAGGACGTGGACAGAGCGGTGAGGGCTGCGAAGCAGGCGTTCGAGGAGGGCGAATGGAGCAAGATCAGCGCGAGGGAGCGCGGGGCTCTGCTCTTCAAGTAAGTGTCCGACCTGCAATCAGAGTTCTGGTAAAAGAAAAATGCATAACGAAGCCTGGTTAATGATTATTCCTAGGCTAGCGGACCTGATGGAGCAGCACAAGGAGGAGCTGGCCACGCTGGAGAGCTTGGACTCCGGAGCGGTGTACACGCTGGCGCTGAAGACCCACGTAGGCATGTCCATAGAGACCTGGAGGTACTTCGCCGGCTGGTGCGACAAGATCCAAGGCTCGACCATACCGATAAGCCACGCCAGGCCGAACCGCAACCTGACCTTCACGCGCAAGGAGCCGCTGGGCGTCTGCGGCCTGGTCACACCCTGGAACTACCCTCTGATGATGCTCTCCTGGAAGATGGCGGCCTGTCTAGCGGCTGGGAACACCGTAGTGATGAAGCCCGCCCAGGCCTCGCCTCTGACCGCCTTGAAGTTCGCCGAGCTCACCGTCAGAGCCGGGTTCCCACCCGGAGTGGTGAACATAGTACCAGGGAACGGCGCTGTTACAGGGAACGCCATCTGCGAGCACCCGATGATCAGGAAACTCGGCTTCACCGGGTCCACGCAGATCGGCCAGTCGATAATGAGATCCTGCGCGGACAGCAACTTGAAGAAGGTGTCCCTGGAGCTGGGCGGCAAGAGTCCGCTTGTCATCTTCGAGGACGCTGACCTGCAGCACGCTGTCAGGGTTGGGATGAGCAGCGTGTTCTTCAATAAAGGAGAGAATTGCATCGCCGCTGGTACGTTTTCAATTTTAAATCCAACTCTCTCAAGACTGTCATTATTAAATTATCCTCTGGTTCCCCAGGTCGGCTCTTCGTGGAGGAGTCCATCCACGACGAGTTCGTGAGGAGGGTGGTCGAGGAGACCAAGAAGATCGCCATAGGGAACCCATTAGACAGGAGCACCGCCCACGGCCCGCAGAATCACAAGAACCACCTGGACAAGCTCCTAGAGTTCGTACAGCGAGGGGTAAAGGAAGGAGCCAAGCTGGTCTACGGCGGGAAGAGGCTGGACCGTCCTGGCTGGTACTTCGAGCCGACGATCCTCACCGACGTCACGGACGACATGTACGTGGCGAAGGAGGAATCCTTCGGCCCCGTCATGGTGATCTCGAAGTTCAGCTCGAAGAGCATGGACGACATGATCGCCAGGGCTAACAACACCGAGTACGGGCTAGCCTCCGGCGTCCTGACCAAGGACATCAGCCGGGCCTTGAGATTCGCCGAGAAGATAGAAGCCGGCACCGTGTTCATCAACACCTACAACAAGACGGACGTGGCCGCGCCGTTCGGCGGCTTCAAGATGTCCGGCTTCGGGAAGGACCTCGGCCAGGACGCTCTCAACGAGTACCTGAAGACAAAGACCGTCACCATAGAATACTAGAACACCTCCCACACTCATTTCTACACGCTCCACTTTACCCATTCGTGTACCGCTGTCCTATTTATACGAATAAACCTTCAATGTTCTTTTTGTAAACACCTTCGGCTCCTCGGCGACGATTCGGGGAAGGCGCTGCGTAGACGCTAAGGCTCGCTCCCACGCATCCCAGCTACACAAACAGTTTTTACCGCGCAGGGGTGAAGCTCCAGATGCTCGGCCGATGGTTTTTTGTGTCCGAGACAAGTGTGGGTAGCCAGCCGTTGCGCCATTCAACCTTCCCTTCCACAACGCTCCTCTCCCACTCTCCCCCTCTGGTAATCTATTTTCTTAGCAGGGGACCTTCTCCAACGATCTTCCTATGTACCAAACGGCATCCCCAGTTTACACCTTGAAAAGAAATGATCTGTAATTAGAAAACAGCCCGAGTAGAGCCTGGAACGGCGGAAGGAACTCACCCTTTAGAGCGAGCAACACGTGTTGCGCGTGGGGCCCGCACAAAGGGCCCCAAGTGAGTGTGCGTGGTCAACAATCCCCCGGGGCAGGACCAGCTGCTCCCATAAACACTCCTCGCTTTTCTCCTGCAACCCTCTTGAATCCTGAGTTAAGGAGCAACCCTGAAGGTCCCGCGCCCTTCGTGGCTCCGTTTCAACAGGGAGAAACTTTGCTGCGGCTTCCAGAAATTATATTAAAGTCTACTTATAGCGAGGTGAATGGTAGCTAGCTCCAGGCGCTTTATGGAGTCACGAGCAAGGGAATTTTTGGGAACGCTGAGCCGATTTGACGTGGCTTCTATGCCCGGCATTATTCATCGTGAACAGGAAATGCAAATTTTTCTGTGACCCGACTCTGCCCCCTTTGCTCAGGACACTGCCCTCTGACCCTTTCTCAGTCCCCCTTGGGGCCTCCTCCTCCTCCCATCCGCCGCTGAATTTTATCTCTTCCTCTTCTTTTTTTCCATCCGACGCGTTTTATTTTAGATAGAGGTTCCCCGAGATCAGCGATAACCGCGCTAGCTTCCAGGCGAAATGCGATTGACTGGAGCTTAAGTGGCATTGCTTATTGATGATCGCCGGGGAATTGTATTCAAATCGATGGTAATAAAAGATTTCCCGGTAAATGCAGGCGCGATCGGTTTATTTAATCGACGGAGAAGTTGAAGGAACTTTTGAAGTGGAGTTGAGAAGCTTAAGGGTATTTTAGTGTAATTGACTGTTTTTTAATTTTGGCTTTGGGAATTTATTTAAGAAAAACTGTGAGTTTGTATTGTTTGGTGTTTTGACGGAATATTAAGGGGGGCTTGAAGTAGGACTCAGAATTTTTTTGAAATTTTCTATCGCACAAGCTTCTTCAAAAAAATTATTTTCCAATGGGCGTTGGTGTGGGAACTTTTCTAGTCATCCAAAATGGATTAACTATGGTTGAGTTTCTTTATTATGGTTGGAACCTTGGAGGATTTTCTGTCTTGTATAAAATTAATTCTAGAGAACGAAAACAGCTAAATTTGTGAGCAAAAATTGAACATTTTTCTTCAAATTGCATTCTGCAAATTTTTATTGTTAGGGGATCTCTGTGGTTCCAAGCATAAATACAGATATAATAAAGAATGAAAACAGCTAAATTTATGAGCAAAGATCGACTATTTTTCTTCAAAATGCATTACTGTAAATTTTTATTGTTAGGGGCCTCTGTGGTTCCAAGCATAAATACAAATATAATGAAGAAAATAAACCTTAGTTTTTCAATTTTGGATGATTAGAATAGTTCGCACAGTAACCCCCGTCGGAAAAGAATTTTTTTGAGGAAGCTTGCGCGATAGAAAATTTCAAAAAAATTCTGAGTATTACTTCAAACATGCTTTAATATTCAGGAAAAACGCCAGACAGTATAAACTTATAGTTTTTGTTAAATAAATTCCCGAAGATGGTGTTGAAAAACGGGCAGTTACACTAAAGTATTCGCTTGAGGGGACTTCCGCTCTAGAGCCCCAAAAATAGATGATCTTTAGGAATTAATTAAAGGAAAACTACTATATATAATTTAATGGGACTTTTTTCGTTGCATTAAGGATATCTTAAATTATAAAAACATATTTTTGTTTTATAATTAATCGTTGCAGACGGCACTGGGGAGTCAAGGCGTCAAAAAATTAAAGTCAAGGCGTCAAAAAATTCTTCCAAATCGGTGGGAACTATATCTCCAAAAATTATTATCCGATTCGAGTAAAACTTTTTTTATTTTGAAGAATATACTTCTTGCTAGTAGGGGAACCAGAAAAAAATACAAAAATGACATTTTCTTTAGAAAATACCGACACTTGAAGTTTGAAATCACTTTTTCCCTATTTTTTCGTCTTTCCAACTCTTTTCAAAATTACAAATTTTCAATTTTTTTAAATTTGACTGGTTTGCCTCCTAGCCAGAAGTACATTCTTCAAAATAAAACGAATTTCAGTCGAATCGGAAAATAACTTTTGGAGATACAGGTCCCACCGCTACTCAAATGCCTATAATTTCGCAAATTTTACGAATTTCAACAAGTCCTTTTAAACACGTATTCCTAAAAGCTTAAAAATTCAAAAAATGAAATAAAAAAAATCGAGTTTTAAACCGGAAGATCCCCTCGAGTACGTAACTCAAGGCTCTCGGTTTATTCTTCAAACTACAAAATCAGAAGTGAATTTTAGAGAAATCTACCAAATCCAACAACGAACTCAACAATCCTCCCACTTCATTCCCTCAACACCCAGACGCAAAATCTCCCCATTCTCCCACCGAAAGAGTCATTCACCAAAGGGAGGGCCGCAAGTGCAGAAATCCAGTTTCGCAAGGAAGCGAAGAAGCCAAAAATCTATTTAGCCGTTCCATTCAACATCAGCGATACTCCACGAACACATCTCCATGGTCCTACACATCCCATCCAAGCAGCCGTGGGTCCCCTCTTCACGTAGGAGCGCACCACGTGTTTCTCTCTTTCTCTCGGAATCCACTCTCCCCCGGCTGTTCCGCAAATCAAGTTCAGCGTTCAGTCGCCCTCGAGATCTCGCGCCGGATGGTCGTTCGCACCTCCTCGCAATCTTCCGCGCCTTTCTCACCGTCCGATCGACGACAAACCCATCAAAAAGTGCAGTGTACTAAATCCACAATGTCATCCTTCGCATAACTTCCCAGTTCCAAGGCCCGCTTATCTCTTCCCTTGCCTCGGCGAGAATCATCCCCACGAAGAAAAGGAAGCGTGGAATTCCCCCGGCGATCCGGTGGATATCGCGTTGGGCGGAAACGAGTATCTTCCTGCGGGCCACGCGGTTTGGTAAGCCGATCTATCGGGTGCTCCGCGAGGAACAGATACACTACCATCCTCAAGTATCATTGCACCTGCTGAGTTAGCAGAAAAAATAATTTCTCTTCTCATTTCATCTTCCCAGAGAAAACAGTCCTCGCTTCTTCCAAAAACTAAAATCTCCAGCGACACGATAGCGTTCAATTATCACACGGATGCGGCAGCTGCATCGTAATTACAGCGCGAATGGGAATTAAGTTTCCAGACGGCTCAAGGCTCCAGGCGACTCAATTCGCTTCTGTTCAAGCCGCGCTTTTTCGACAATCCTCCGGGTATTCGTGAAAGTGTAGGAGCCCTTGGATTGAAATTGCGATGCATAACGCTCGCAACAGGCCCCAAGTGCGTGGACGCTGGTTGATTCGCCGGAGGAAAATCAAGCGCGGCGTGACTCATCCCGGCTCGCTACAATAACATTAACTCGGGGAGATTCTCGCCGACTCTCCGGCTGTTTGGGAATGCCGATAGAATCGAGTAAAATGTACGGAGACGCTGGCTGCAGATGGAAATGATTGGTAATCTTGAGCAGAGGCGATGCCGGGCCTTCTGTGCTCCGCTGGCGCGCGCGTAGTTGTTTTTCTTGCAGCCTTCCGAACCGATAAAACCCGCCGGTGTCTGGAATGATGAAGCGATTCCGGGCGACCTGCCTCTTACGTCCGATCTCCTGCCGCGCTTTTTCTCCCATTGTGATTCATTTATTCGTAACCCCGAGGCAGCTGGAGACTGTTATCGGTCCTCCGCAGAAATCTACCAGGTGGTTCTGGAATACATTTCAGAGCCAGCGCGGGAACCGTTGCGCAATCGTCCCCCTTTGCGGGCACGCTGGTCGATGTTTATCGAATCTTCTTAATTTCCTGCCCGGGTTCGCTTCTGTTTATTTATTCTTTAATAAAGAGGGATTCTCTGTGGACGTTGAAACCGCGTGGCTTCTCTTCCTAAGTCGAGGTACATGCACTTCTATTTCTCCTACGTTTCCTTATTTTTCGGCGAAGGTCCTGATCTAGAAAATAGTTACCTCTCGTTAGTGGAATCTAAATGCTTCTCTGATTCAGAGTATTTAATTAATATTTACGAAAGCTTCTTCCAGATTCTAGCTTCTTCTAGATCTGCTAAATTTCCTCTGTCCGAAGACGCAGCACAAAACACTTTGTGAAACCCGAGGACATCCTTGTCGCCATGCGTGTGCAGCAGATGTTCGCGTTTCACTTGACGCCAGCCGCGTTGCATTCTTGAAGGGGAGTTTCGGCCAGCAGCTTTCCACGAGGGAGCCGGTGGCAGAGGAGGGGGTTGCAGGAAAAATACTCGGGGTTCGGGTCAGGGGATCGTCGCTAACGAACCGGAAAAATTGTAACCGTGTTAAGGGACCGCCGCTCTTCAGCTGACCCTTTGGAACGTTTCGGAGCACGCTTTGCTGGTTCAATTTACGCCGGGTTACATTCCACATAGGAGAGAGATTCGTGGAGTTCTACCTTTTGCAGTAGAAGAATTGCGGGAGAGATTCTAAAATTAATTCTTTTAGGGCAGACGCACCAGTAAATGAACACTTAAGGCTAGTGAATGGACACTTTTATAAAATTATATTTGCAGCGCGATTGATTCCATGTGTTGCGAAAATTGTTTGGATTAATGTAAATGTCCCTATTACTGACCACTTCAATTTGTTATTGTTTATTGCAACACAGAAAGCGAAATATAAGCGAAATATTTCAGTTATTGTTTCATACGTTATTTATGTAGCCGTACATTCATCTTTAAGTAAATTCACATGTAAATTAAGACTTGGTCATTGACATGAAAGTTGACAGATTCTAATACCGTGAGATTATACTCCAGATATCATTAAACTCGCGAATTTTACAATAAAAATACATGGATCCATGCAGTGACTTACTCGAATTAACGAGAAATATATACAGAATTATAAAATAAAAAGAAAATATCCATTTTCTTTCAATATTGTAGCAGAAAATCGTGGCGTAAAATAGATGGTCACTAAAGGGGACATCAGGTCCAATATAATTTTCGCCATAATTTTTGTGTAAATAGTCAAATATCACTTTTTTTTTAAATATAATTTCGACCGTAATAATTAGTATAACTGATTTCGGCGCACAGGTTCGGTCAATTTTAAATCACTGAAACACAAGCTATTTGGCAATAGATAATAAAAGCTTTCGACGTTTCGATCTTGATTTAGATCTTCTTCAGGAAAGTTGCGAAAAATTATAAAATATTGCTTTTGCTGTTTGAATTAAGTCAACGTGTTCCAACCAGTCTTATTGTTACAGAAACACGTTGACTTAATTCAAACAGCAAAAGCAATATTTTATAATTTTTCGCAACTTTCCTGAAGAAGATCTTAATCAAGATCGAAACGTCGAAAGCTTTTATTATCTATTGCTAAATAGCTTGTGTTTTAGTGATTTAAAATTGACCGAACCTGTGCGCCGAAATCAGTTATACTAGTAAAATATCACTGTAAAACTAATTTGATTGAGAAACTAGAGACTTCGAAAAATACAATGATCCATACTTTACTCAAATATTGTCGTATATTAGTAAAAAATATACTATTTCGAACCAATCACACTCTTAAACGGTCACTAATAGAGACATTTACCTTAATTACTTGCTTATTTTAATAACTTATTTTACTCGTTTTACTAAAAAATGTCCATTCACTGGTAGTGTCCATTTACTGGTACGTTTACCCTAATTATAAAACGTTAGATCGGTGACTGTTCACCTTGAAGAAGACGGGTAAAACTCAAGGTGCAACACCCTGCGCAAGATCTAAACCTAGTCGTGGCAGTGCGATAGATTCTCAAATTGTTTCAGTGCGTCTTCCCAGATCCTATTACTTCGAAACTCTTCCATCGACGCTCTCCTGTCCCTGATTTCTGCAAATATTTATTAAGTTAACATCTCACGCAAAATTGAAAAACTGATCTACTCTACAAGAATTAACGCTCGGTTAATGTTTAACATTATCCCGAAGAGTTTTTTTTTAGATTTACCTCCCGCTGTTTCTATCCCGAGATTTTGTAAGAACCATCTAGGTTTCCCTATCTCCGGTCGTCGTGCTTAAAGCTAAATCTACCAAGGTGATATCTCGGTTGGTGCAGCAGCTATCCGCCCCTTCCTGTTTCCTCTTCGCGAGTCGCCAGCTAATCTCTAGACCGCAGCATCCTGTGGGTGGAGGGACCGCGCCGTTATAAAGTTTCTGTTCAAAGCTCAAGGATCCTCAAACGAAAAGCGTCCTCCGTTGGCTGCGCACGGCTCGCCGCGGACGTCCCCAAGTGTCAGTGTTCGACGGAAGTGAGCGCCCGAGAGCAGCTCTTCGGCCGCGAAGTATCGACGAAGTGCATTGTGTTTTGGAGTTTTGGAAAGCGACGGAGAGAGAGTTCAGCCACTGGCTACGTTGCGGCTCGTCATCGGGCACTTTGCTGCTTCTAAACGCAAGCTGCCTTTTGAAGGGCAACATCGTACTCAGTCAAACCTTCATCGACGGACCTACTGGCTGTATTACATTATTTTCTTTTTCCTTCGTTACATCGTTGAGATCCATGAACCGTTTTTTGTACAAGTAGAAAAAAGGGGGTGAGTCGTGCCTCGGTGCGACTACAATAAATAACCATACGCAGAATCCTCGCTCTCTCGCAATGATTTCTCCCCCCTCCCTCCCGGAAAAGATCCAGCCCTTCTCGGCCCTAGTTTCAACAGTCAGAGTCTCCGGTTTGCAGGTGTTTATTATTCGTCTTAAATAATTAGATCTTAGAACTAGAATTATCGAGCGACCATACGAATGTTGTTAACGAGAAGAAAAAAAAAGAGAAAAGTGGTGTAGAAGGAATTAAATACAGCGCAGGGATTCCTCTGTGAACGTAGTCGTCCCCGAGGAAAACGAAAGGAACGAGAACGATGCTTCGCGGATCGATGTGTAACGAGAGCGTCCCGTGATCTCCGTCGCGGAGCCTTTCGTCGACGAAAGGCTCGGGCGCAACGCTCGCGGTTTTCTCTCGCGATTGATTTATAAAACGCGCCTAGTCGCGATATAGAATATTTGTAATAAGGCAATTTCGATCCTTGCTTTTCTTCCTTTCTATTTTTTTTTTTTTTAAAGTACGATTTAAATACGACCCTCGATTTTTATACACGGAGCTCCGTGTACTCGTGGTATTCGCTTAAAATTTGTCCCCTATAAAAAGTCAGTCTCATTTTCTACGACGTGCCGCGATGACGACGTGCCTCCATTGCGGTTTTATGTACAATTCGCGCCGATCAGGACGACGATGGCGCTGCGGGTAAGTGTTTCGGATAAGACGCGTCTTAAGTACACTAAGGTAAACGAGAGCGGCTGCAGATCGTGTGAAAGTAAGCTCGAATCGTTAAGATACGTTCTATCTTTTATTTCTGCTATCAACGCCTGCGACCATCGGTGTCCATCGACGCTCGGAGCAAGGGAAACAGTCTCCTTGTACGCTGACTCCAATAAAACTCTCCCCCGCTCATTCTCTATCTCACACGCAGAAACACACACGCACACGCATTCTCTCACAACGTCTTAACGTTAAACATTCGATAAAGTTTCAAGTTAGAACCAGTAAAAAGGAAATGTACAACAACACGTAGAACTCTTAGTTTCTGTCCTCTCAACGCCCCCCCCGCCCCCGTAAAACGTTCAACACTCAAAAAAGAAAGAAGAAAGAAACGCGAACTTCGAAGCTTCAACACCTATTTCTGTTACATGAGCAACGCTGCTTGAGCACTCGAGCGATCGTGAAGATTACGGACACTGTCGTTCTGATTCCAATTCATCTTTGTCGCGTGACGCGACGGACGCAGCCAGCCAAGAGTGTTGGACCGCTGCGAAATGGAATTAACTTCGTCGGGAGATTAAAGCGCGCGGATACTGATTCGAACATATATGCAGTACCCTCGGACTAATTCCCGATGCACTCAGCTTTTTTTCCCGAGCAGCTGAATGCCTGAAGCAATTTTCCATGAAAAATTGACAAGTGTGTTTCGTGCCGCGATTAAAATCCCACACTTTTGGCCGGCAGAGTCGTTCGCAATCTCTAAATTTCAGACAGGACAATCGCATCGCGCAGAAAATAGAATTTCCGGGTAATTCGCTTCAACGATCTCGCAGGTGCAGTATAGTTTTAATTTAGCACGGTGTAACTTCGGCCACCGAGGCCCGACTACGTTCGAGCTAAAGGCGACTCGGCGGCCAAGCGTTTTGTACCTTAAAGATTACTCGACGAGCATTATTGTAACCGGCGGTATTGATGGCCGCTAATTTAACGCGCAGTGGAACGGAGGTATTAAAGCTAGACAAAGGAGTCGGATTTGTTAACGATAAAAAGCGATGTAAAGGCGCAGTGATGGGCCCAAGATCATTGCTGGAGCATTCTTAGCGTTTAAGTGGCGGTGCGGTGAGTGAAGTACAGAGAGAAACATAGAAACTTACAGTAGAGATAACACGGCCTTGATATTTCTATACCGCGTGCTTCAAGACTCTCGAATCTACATTAAAGATTCCTAAGGCAAACAGCCTCGCGAATAACAGCTTTGTTCTTCGCAACAGAAATTTATTAAAGCCTCCCGGAGGAACCCAGCGTCTCAAGACTCGCGAGACAGCCTTCCAACCTCCCCCGTTCGACTTCCTTTTCGTGAAACCAATGGAGGCCGTCTCCAAACGGAATCCAGCGCCCATCACTGTACGTACAATACTAGGTGTTGCGAGCTTTGGTACAGGCACGTAGAAACATCATTAAATACTATGCGCAAAATAATTTACACTTCCGTGAGTCGAGTCTGTTCGTGAACTAGACACCGAGCGATCGTCTCGGACGATCCTACGGCGCAGCAGCAGTCCTCCGAGGTCCTCCGGACCGGCAGCCTGGTCTCCACGAAACCGAAGGCTTCGCGATCGCTCGAGGGGAACACATTCAGCAGTTACGAGCGGCAGTCGCCGCTGCTCTGCCTCCGGTGAGACGGTGAAAGGTACGTAGCCGGTGCTGTCTTGGTCGCCAGGTGGTCGACGCTAGGTCACCAGAAGTGCGACTGCACGTAGCCACCGCCCATGCCTATGGGGTTGAAGCGATGCGGGTGTATTTTCTCCATTCTCATCGCCCCGGGGCCGCCGCTGCCGCCGAGGAATCCGCCGTGCGGCCCACCGCGCGGCCCGAAGCCGCTCGCTCTGCCCAGCATCCCTGGTCCACCCCCGCTGATGCCCATGTTCATGCCTGGAGGACCGCTGATGCCTCCTCTGCCTCTTCCTCCTCCGCTCAGCCCTCCGCTCCCAGCACCTGAAAACATTCCTCCAATCAGTAAAAATGCCTTCTCTCCCTTAGTTTAAGTTTTTCAGAAGACACAAGAGACACGCGCAGACGGAAAGAAAGTGGAGGGATGGTAGAATAAAGTGGACAGCTGATTTTCTCTGTTTCTAGTGTTTTAATCAAATTTAACGAGCGACTACAGAATCACGCGGACTCGTGTGACCAGTAGCAACAAGGATAAGAAAGGTATAAGATACTTATGTAGGAGCTTTTTTGAAAGAACGAGTGTCGACACACGCTGGTTTACTCTCTCTCTCTTGAACAGCGTTCTGTCACGACGATTCTCTACGCCGGTTTATTCCCTTGCTCCGGACCAAGGAATTCGTTGGGTCTCTCGGCTGGCCGAGCCACTGTGTGCTGTTCGTTCAACGGTCGGAGGAGCACCTTTAACTCTTTACACGAGAGATTTTGACACAGTTTTTTCTTTTTTTGATTTTAAGCTTCCAGCTTGAGGAAGACGTCGCTAACAGCTTGGAGCTTCAAGTGCAAAGGGTTAAAAGTTTCACAATGGCAAATGGAACCATAGAAACGTTTTGGAACTTACAGAGTATTGTCAGCGAGGGAGTACGGACCGCTTAGGCCGTTCGATTCGATGCTTCACACTCGAGTGTTAAACACATTTAAATATAAATACTCATACAACAATTTACGTTGCTGTTTAGTCTACTATATACCGTGTACATAGTTCTCTAATATCGATGTAACGTGTCTGTGTGTGGCAAGTGTGCGTGTGTAGCTTTACAATTGCAGAGGCGGGCCGGGAAATCGTGGAGCTGCGAAACAGAGTGATTAAATTAATTCTCCTTCTTTCGATGGAAGCAATTTATTTTATTCTAATTGTGGGAATCGTTGCTTTCTCGCTTGCAGCCACCACGACTTCCGGCTCACTCCGCGTCCCGCGGCAACGTGAATTTCAAACGCTGTGAATCACGCGGCCGGGCCTAGTTCTCTAATTTGAATTCGATTTACAATAAAATGCTGATCGCGGTGTTTTTCCTTTCGAAGAGGAAAAGAAGTGTAGGGTGAATGTATTATTGGGAATGTCGCAGGCATTTTTAACCGAGGCCTGGGTGTCACTCTGTTCTCCAAGAGGATTCTCTGGTCTCTCGAATTTCATCGCTCTCGTGTGTCGGTCAACGATAATGAAACTGCACGACGTTATTCCCAGGGCGTCTGACGCGATTTGTCGTTGAATGTTTATTGAACGAGCCACTCTAACTTAGCACCGTGAATTGTATTTTAGTTTTTCCGTAGAAATCAGGCGAACTTTTGTTTCGAGAGAAAACAGCAAGAGAGAGAAGGAGTATAGTGAGAGAGCGAGGAAGAGAGAAGCGCCGCAAGTTCGTCGATTATTTTTTTTCTCGATCATTCTCTCTTTGTTAGTTTTTTTTTGTTTTCCTTATATCCATATCACAGCCATCGTTAGCACTACTGGACTTCGGGATTAACCATCTCGCACAATCTTCGATCCGTTAAACCTTACGAGTTACTACTTAACGTTAAAATTAGAATTTTTCGGCTTATTTACAGTGCGTGTCTCAGCTTCGATGCTTGGAAACTCGCATCGCTCCTTCCACCAGGAACGGAACCAGAGCTTTTTGCATTCCAAACGATAAATTACTATTTATTGCGGAGTTAAGATGATTGTTTTTTTGTCAGAAGATGCTCAAGCTTTTCTTATCTTCTAATTACTTTAGAATCATTTTGGAAGGAACGACGCGATTTCGCTTCGGAGCTTGAATATAATTAATATCCTGAAGGAATTACTTGGAAACCTTACTTCGTTAACTCGTCTCTAACTTAAGTACTAAGTAATAAATTCTGAAGTGTTCGTAATTATCCAGACAGACCACCAACCTCCTTTCTTTCCTCCCCCTTTTATCATCCCTTATCCTACCCACAGCAATTCAATTTCTGTGCATCGCGTTGTAACACACACTTTGACCATCAATTTTCTATAGAAACTTCACACAATTGTGTATTATTTTTTGTTGCACAGCTCGATCGACGAGCAACAACGGCTGAAATGCCGGCGCATTCGCAATATTAAATTCTTAATTGATTCGGGGGATTTTATAATCCCGAATTTCTTCTTCGATCCGGAAATGCACAACCATAATTTTCAATTTAAGGTTGAAAATTACGAAATTAACTCTCTCAACTAGAATTAACATTAGAATTGACGAAGAATAAATAAAAACCTCTGAAAAATATTTCCCACCACGGAGGATTCGAACCCCGGCCAACGGAGTGGCAGGCAAGGGCTCTGCGCACTTCGCCACAGAGCCCTCGTCAATCCTTTCTCACATTCCCAAACTTAACTACAGTACGCATTAGTATTATCAACAACAAAGAAAACACAGAAACCAAAGAAAACACTGACAACAACGACTAAGTTGTACATCCCCGTTCCGAATCGTGTCAAGCACCAGGACCCATACTCACTAAATTACCACTACGAACGAGGTGGATCGTACCTCCTACTAGGATTCCTCGCGACGTGAAAAATGGACATGTCGAAAGCGTTCTTATCATAACAGCTTCAACTACGATAACGTGTTGCCGCGCAATAGCCGCGAAAAATCGATCAAAAAAAGGAACGATTGTCAGGGTCGTAGGAGATACGTCTCCGCCAGCATCAACCTAACGTCGAGATCCACCCTCCTCTGGAAACGTTAGGATCAAGAGGACGAGAGTTAGCGACCTAATCCTCGTTCCCTCGCATTCCAGGCCTCGCCCTCCTAAAAACGAGCTCGAGAAACGGCCGCAAAAAGACCGATGCGCGTCCCTCGTACCCGAGAACACCTGTAAATACTTTCGCTATCTACGTAGCCCGTCGGAATTCGCCAGACGGGCGCGACGAACAGCCTAATAATCGTAAAAATCGTGCGACGTTCGCGGGGAGCTCGCACGGGAGTACTATCTACTTAAAATCGTCGTAAAATCGAGAAACCTTACTTGTTCTATCTAATTAACACCCAGACTCCTCTCGTCGCTTCGAGCACGAAGCATTTTCCCACGGCGGTTCAACACACCATCTCGTTTTTTCCTACAGCGAAATTGAGCTTCTCGGTCGCCGAAGACCGGACTTTTTCGGTCAGGCGTGTTGAACCCCGCGCAACGAGCTGCACCGACTGCCCCTCTCAGAGATCCTCTTCGCGGTTCTAAGATCCTCCCTCAAGGGGTTACAATTCTACGGCATGCTTACCGTCGTTGAGCAAATTGTACGGATTAAGGTAAAAGACCCAATACGTGGACACGTCCCAGTAGCTGGACACTGGTGCAAAAATACTGATTAGTACATTTAATATCCGCTTTATCAAAAAAAGAACTATTTTATTAAATTATTCAAATATATATATGAATATATTTTACTAAATTTTTAATAATTTAATAAAATAGTTATTTTCCACCAGTGTCCAGCTACTGGGACGTGTCCACGTATTAGGTCTTTTACCTTATCAGATTACAGCGGCTCCCTTTCCTTCCGTCGACCGCCAAACGAATTTAGCCGTCGACTTTCGGATACAGAAGACCGAAGTTCGAGCACCGGGAACCGTGCCCCTTATCGCGCAGTACAACAGACGCCTCGCACTTCCGGTGGAGGCTTACTAACAAAAAAAACAAAAGCGTGGAACTAAAACCTTAAGTCATAAAAAATCGAGAGTCTCTGCGATACTATGGAAATGAAATTCGCCTGCTTACAACTAACAACCTTTTCTCTCCTCACTTCGAGTTACAACGGCGATGCGCCTGGCACACCAGACACCTGACAGTGTCTCCATAATACCATCGCATCGGTGGAAAATAATTTGTGATCATAACTGCAAGGGTAACTATTGCGAACAGCGATAACACGCTTTCTTCTTTAGTAAAGGTAATGCGCGTAACGCTGGTATTTATTCCTGGTTGGATACAGACGTTCTCCTTCGTGGATTGGCGAGCATAGAAATGAAAATGGCATGTTAAAGAATTATTCGAGACACTTAGAGTACGCACGTACAGTACTGGACAAATATGCATCGCGACGAACGACTTTGCTGGCGTTCGAGTTGATCAGGTGTTCTTTAATAAATAAACAGGATCGAGTGATAAGTGGCGAGTTGATTATGCAAGCCTGACAATCGCTATCCAATATATTCCCTCTATACAGCCCTAGAGATCATCGGCAAATAAGCTCGTCTACCTGCCCACCGACCTTCAGAGAAAATTCTGCCAAGCAGACCCACAGCTCCGAACACATTTGTCCTGGATTGTACGTGATAATCGCTTGATACTGGACACAGCCATGCACTGAATAAGTCTTCCGTTAAAGCCACACGCTTTGCAAATGCAATCTCTCCAGATCTAACCATGGATTAGCAGCGACGCTCGCTAAACAGAGTAATTACTCGCAGGCATACATGAAAGTGTGTGTCGGGCGAGCTGTGGACTTTATATACTGTTCGAAATAATCGAAAGGGAAAATGTACTCCTTGAATAGTGATAATTCTTGAACAGTATATAAATTGTTCGCCGAACATCGTTACAGAAAAAAGTCCTACTAACAGCACACAGAGAGAAAGTCTTTCTAATTGGATAAGAAAAAAAAACAGAACCTTTAACCCTAAGAGTCTATAATTAGGAAAATAAACAGGTAATTCGCACGCACGTTTCGTTGGAGGATGATGAAAGGGGGAGTAACAAATTTCTTCTTGAACAGAAAATATATTTTCCAATGTCTCAAATGATACGTAACAAAACATATATATAGTACGGAATGCAATGTCTTACCAAAAAAAGTACAAATAGCTTGAAGACGCAAGAGTATACATAAATCGCTATCACAAAAATAGAACTAGGACGATGCTCCACAGCATAGCTTGAACAAATTTCAGAAACGATTAGGCAAAAATCAATATAGTAAACAGCAGCGGCAACTAGAAACAAACAGAGTTGCAACGTCGTCGACCCAGGCAAAATTGTCCAAAAAAAAAAAACAAACAAATAACAGAAAGTTTCTAAGTTAGCCTTTGCGCGCTGAAAGTCCAACTCGGCGGAGTGTTTCTCTTTTCTTTAACCACAAGCTGCCACTGACTAGCACAGAATAATAACAATCCTTTTTGTTCCTCGTTCGTGTCACCAAAAATCAACTGATCGCACACAGAAACGTTCCTATCACAGCAGCACTAAGTTTGTTATATTTATTTATTTTTTTCTCTCCTGTCCATCCGCAAGGAAACCCTTTTTCAACTCGACCACTGCCAAAGTCTTCTCTCTCTCGTGTGTGAAAATCTCATGCGCGCAATTCTTTCTCGAAACTGTTTTCAACGGAACGGAGACGACAGAGAAACAGAACGCACAGGCGCGAAAAAGAAAGCGTGTGTCTCCATAATACTCGGCCGAACAATCGCCGCGTAACGTTGCGCGCATTAGAACGCAAACAGCTTTTTCAATCTTCGCTGTACTTTGATTTAGACGCAGCCATATCTGGCAAACAATTCAAATGTTAGACATGTGGCTCCAATCCTTCGACGCGCTGCAGATGATGCGAAGAATCATTCGAGCCACTCGAGAATCATTCCCAGGATTATTGCATACAGAGGTACTGGCGCGCTCTGGATGCGATACTCGCTGGAAAGAATTCAAAACTGAACGGTCATCCGTATCCTCGACAGCACGCACCGAAAGACAGAAAATTTCGTACACCTTGCAACTATGTTACACAAGACTCGTGAAAGATCACCCACGACCTGCCTTTCCACTTACGCGCGAATCGTCGCGAGGAAAAGAAAAGAGAACGAAGAGAGCTAGCACGGCACGGTTCTCGAAATGAAAAGCTGAAGAAGAGAGGGAGAGATAGAGAGAGAAAGAGAAATGAAATAGAGGATGCGCTATTAGAACGATAGGTCTTTCGATTAATTCGGTGCTTCTACGGTCCCAACAATGGCAATAATGCTTCACTGCGATTTTTATACGAAAGATTCAGAGTAAAGCCAAAATGCAAGTCCCGCCTGCCAGTAAAAATTGCCAACCCTGCTCCAATCGCTTCCGATTGAAGATTAAACGCACAGGCTCAACGACAATCGACTCTTCTACCAGGGACATCTCGACACTTGAACATTCGCTAGAAACGAGAAGCTAGGTCAGAGGCGATTCCAGTTCCCCGGGATCAACGTCTCGGTGCGCTTCGGGGCGAGCAGTTTCTACTGGCAGATCGAAGAAAGAAAGAAGTACGGGCAAGACTAGTAGTAGCAGTCGAAGCTACTTACCTCGACTTTGGTTGTAGCCCGCTTGCCATCCCGCGTAGTACGCCGCCTTCTGCTTGCCGTGCTCCTCCGCGATCTTTACGCTAAGCGGCTCGGAGCCGCCGTCCGGTATCGTGCCGTGTAATCGCGCGATCGCCTCTTGCGCCTCCTCCCGTTTGTCAAATCTGCGCAGAGGAATAAGCAGTCAGTGACGAAAGCGTGGATACGGTGACGAATGTTTCTCTGGCAGAGGAGGCCGCGAGTCTCTGCCAGGGTAACTAGATCCAATAGGAGATTAATCAGGGCCGATCTAGAGCGCGGGCTCGTTACGGGGCCCTTAAAATCCGCCAGAATTAAGAGAAACCGTCAAACCGGCTTCGATTCTATTTCCAGCCGGTTGACACACTTCTCGGTACTATTTCCTACAACAAACACCACTGACCGCACCACAATTCCCGCTTTAAGCGGGACAACTGGGTCGCCGTGGCTGGTGGAACTGGGGTAATTCGAAATTGTGCAAGTGAAACGCGGCAGAAATAATTTGGCAGCGAAGATCTCGGGGAAAATGAATACACGTGGGACATGAGCGTTGCGTAATGACGGGGCAAGTTTTCTCCGCGAGGGAACAGCTGTTCCGTGAACTTCAACCGTGCCCCGAATTCGGAGGGAAGACACTTGCGTCGGACAATGGACAGTTGCGGTCTAAGAAATGCTTCCCTCGCTCTTCGCTGCCAATTTGTATTGTTAATTTACTAATTACGATAATAATGAGATGCGCTACGTCGAATAAAACTATTCCCTGGAAATCTGGAGCTTAGCTTCGCAGAAGAAAATTAATACCTCACGAACGCCACACCCCTCGGCAGTCCAGTGAGTTTATCCTTCAGAATATTCTTCTGCACGATGTTTCCATATTTGCTAAATATATCGTCGATCTGGCTCTCGGTTATATTTCTAAAACAACAAAATACCTCTGTTATTAATCTTACAACAAATAAGGTAAAAGACCCAATACGTGGACACGTCCCAGTAGCTGGACACTGGTGCAAAAGAACTATTTTATTAAATTATTCAAATATTTAGTAAAATATATATATGAATATATATACATATTAAATTATTAAATTATTTTAAGTTAAATTATTTAAATTATTTTATTAAATTATTCAAATATTTAGTAAAATATATATATGAATTCTATTCAATTATTCAAATAGTTCTTTTGCACCAGTGTCCATAAATATATATATATGAATATATTTTACTAAATATTTGAATAATTTAATAAAATAGTTCTTTTTGGATAAAGCGGATATCAAATGTACTAATCAGTATTTTTGCACCAGTGTCCAGCTACTGGGACGTGTCCACGTATTGGGTCTTTTACCTTACCTAGCATTCTCATATAAACCCAATGACCATACCTCGGTAGATTCGTAACGTAGAGATTGGTCTCCTTGATCTCCTCCCCAGACGGTCTCGCGAAAGACACCTTTAGCCTCTTGTTCTGCACCTGCAGTCCGTTCAAGGTGTTTATAGCTGTGGCTGCGTCCTCTGCCTTCGCGTAGTTGACGAACCCAAAGCCGTAACTGTAGCCGGTCTGCGAAAGAAAAGAAATAAATACAAACCCTCCAATCGCCAAATACAAAACTCCCCACATCCTATATCTACCAGCGACTCACTTTGTAATCCTTCATAACGCGGCAAGACTCCACAGGCCCGATAGTCACGAACAGGCTATACAGATCCTTCTCGGTCATGCTCTGTGGAAGATAATTGATGATTAAGTTCGTCCTCGGCTCTTCGTTGCCTTTAGTCTGCTGCTGCTGTTGCTGCTGCTGGGACTGCGGCTGCTGCGTGTGCGGCTGCTGCTCTCGCTGGTCCGTCATCTTGGCCAGCTGCGCAGAATCCTGCTCCGTCCGGCTTCCGACCTGATTCTCCGGCGGCTGCCGATCGACGTCTAACGGCTGAGGGTTCTGTGATTGCTGCGTACTCCAACTGGTATATCCCAGCGAAACCGTGGACGGGGTCAGCAAATACAAAAAATATAAACAAAATCATTACTACGTCTTCCCTGTCGGACATCGTGATCGTCGTTCGGTCGGCGCCCTCTCGACGCTGCTCTCTTAAGCGATTGAAAATAAATAGAAAATAAATCTGCATATACACATATATACTATGCATATGATGCCAGACCTGCGTGTCAGAAACAAACAAAGAGGCAAGTAAGGACAAAACAGAACCAGCGAACGCAGCGACTAATCAAACGAACTAAAGCAAAATTGCACGCTGCGCGATTTCTCAAGCGCTCGAGGCTTTTTTACGCGCAAACGATGTCCTTAATGGCTCGACGGGATAGCCAAGGCTTTTTTGAGAGGATAGAGCTTACGCATAGAAGCGTGAGGCGCAGCGCTCCGACTGCTACTTGAAACCCTGAATTTATGAATAAACATGTATGGAAGAAAACTCCCATAAATATGCAAGAATCTACTTCCGACTCTGTGACTGTCTATACGTAGAATTGGTTCTTAAGTTCCCCAAGTATTCGCGCAGCGAATACCTGCATCATAACCTTCTCGCGTTTATCGCGCAAGAAACCCGCGTAACTTACTCCTCGCGTGTCTACGAAGCGATCGGGAAGGAAGCTCCTCGAACCGAGCGAAGTCCCCGCGAGCTCGAGTTCTTCCATAAACTTCACTGCAAGTTCGAGTCGCGAGTGAAAGACGTAGAGAGAGAGAGAGGGGAGATAGTAATAGATATATAGAGAGAGACAGAGAGAGCGAGAAAAAAAAGAGGGGAGCACGCTTGGTTGACGAGGATTTCCACGTACTGGGGCGATCGTTTGTTTATTGTTTACGAACCGTGGCGATTTTTATCAGCTCCGCGAAAACTGGCTGGCGGCCCGTCGGCCGAAGAATCCCTTCAACGTTCCTCGCTTCGATCGAGGCGATTACCGCGTATATAAAAGGAAAAATTATGGGGGAAAAATGAAAGAGGGGAGGGGGGGGGAAAGAAGCTGCAGTTTTTCCGGAAGAGCGAGGGTGAGCCTGGTGGCCTTATTTCGTGGAGGGCCCCGGGGGAGAGGCGAGTGGCCCGGCGCGGGTTCGTGAATCGACCAAGCTGTCAGAATACGGAGGGAACGGGAGGGAAAGAGGGCACCGGGACGAGCGAGACAGAGCGATACGTACCGAGGCAGGGGGGAAGGTGGTCGAAGAGAAACCGCCGTGGCACAGTGGGAGAAGAATCGGCGAAAAGAGCCAGCACCCGCCGCTCTCAGTTTGCTCTCGTGTGTCACGCGCGTGTATGCGAGTCTCTCGGTGGTGCGGCAGGAATTATGTAAGCCCCAGTTACACCATCGCGGCTAGCACGCGTTCTTGTTATCGAGTGGACGGCGAGAGGCCTCTCTCTCTCTCTCTCTCTCTCTCTCCTGCTGCGCTTGGCTCACGGGCTCCCCCGTAGGGAGGTCCGACGCACCGAGGGAACGAAACTGCCGAGCGGAGCGAGCGCGGAGGGGAGGGAGGGGCAGGCCAGACGCGACGCGAGCGGCACGACGTACGCAAACGTACTGAGCCCCAGCCCTGACCTGCCTCGTACGGCACCCTCTTCGACGCACCGCCGCGCCCTCCCCCTCGCCGACAAACGATCGCCGCGCAGCAAGGGAATATGTAACAGGCTTGCGCACGGGGCGGGACTCCCGCCTAAATTTCTAGCGCATGTTTGTATACGGTTCCGGGGACTATGCCAATCCCCCCACTGGATCACCGCCGTTTACCACTCCGTGCCCCAGAAATACCGTTTTTAAAAGGAGGAGGTTCGGCGGGTCGTTTCTGACCCAGTTCGCTTCTCACATTTTGTCGGGGGTTTGGTTTAGTTGTTGGGGGACAGTGGCGGATCCAGAGGGGGGCCATGGGGGCGATCGCCCCCTCTAAGGATAATAAATTATTCAATGACAGGTAAGTACTGCAATTATTCTGATTTCTTGTGATGTGTGAATGATTAATGTGTATTTAATTATTCAGGGTATAGTATTAGATAGATGTATTACAATATAAATTACAAGCAAATTTTTAATCTCGTAAAAGAAAATTGAAAAATGTAGGTATGTACTTTTACACGTTTCGTTTTGCCCCCCCCCACCCCCCCCCCCCCCCCCCAAGAAAGGCTCCTGGATCCGCCATTGTTCTGCCCTCCTTAGTTAAACCGTACTATCTAACATTTTTTCATTTTTTGAGATATATTGAAATATTTGCAAGTTCCACACGTCTTTTACCTTTTATATAAAGTTAGAAAACTCTACGTGCTTCGTAAAGATTTATAAACACTCTAATGTATTTAACCTAACTTTTTTCCAATTGGATAAAATATCCTATCTAAAGCAATTAATTAATTGCTACGTTAATAATGCATTACCTACCGGTGTACATATTACAAAAAATTATATTAGGCTGTTACCAACTACTGATAACATGTTTTAGTTTGAATGAAAGGAAATAAGGGCAGTAGAAAGTAAACGATAAATCTTCAATTTTCTCGGTTGTTTCAAAATGCTAGATAGGACATTTTAACTAAAGGGGGCAGTGTTGGGGAAGGGTGAGGAAGTTGATGCTGATATGTGTTTCTTTTTAGATTGAGGTGTTTATGGGAAATGAGGGCATGTCGTGGTCGATCGGGGTGGGGGAGTGTATGGGGTACGAGGTAGGGTACTGATCTGCGAATTTGAAGGGAGTGTGTTTACATTCTTGGGTTAATTGATTTTTGCAGGTATTTCGAGGTTAATGATTTTTTAGATGTGTCACTCTTTTAGAGAATTATTGATTTATGTTTTCTGTGGATTACATTTGTTTATTTTCTCCCTTCCTATTTCCCAGAGATGGGCAAAAGATTTTTTGATATAAAAATTTCGTACACAAATTTTCACATCTCTGCTATTTAATCTTCCGTAAACATTATGCTCTATGGATTATTAATAAATAAATAATGATTTCTTACACCATTTGCCTTTCTACCCAACATTCCTCACGACAATAATAAAATCAATCTTAAAAAAAATAAAAAAAAAAACCACTCAACAGAGATTTGAACCACGGACATAGAAGTTTGCAGTTCAGTACGCCACCCATTTGACCAACCCACATTATGAATTAAATTCCTTTATATCTGTCGAGCCCCGCGTTATCAGTCTACCCGAATTTTACCGCTAAAATAAATTTATCAAATCCCTCCACTTTCTCTTCCAAACAATTCTAAATACAATAATTCAAACGCCTCCATGTCCGCACATTTTTTCCCAGATTCGCCAAGAAAAGTTTGCTGGAGACCCCACAGCTGATTAAAAGAATGATAATAAATCATACCTTGGCAATGTCTTCCAATAGGGAACAGCGAACATCGTTAAACAAACACACCGCGGGACCTCAGCCAGTTTTCGTTTGACGCGCGTGTCCCATCGAGAAAACCTTCACCGGGCGAATTTTTCCGCGAAACGGAAAGCAGGGTTGCCCGTCCGTTTCCTGTCCGCAGCGCGCGCTAGTCATTTCACCCGCTCTATTTTGTTTCGCGGACCGAGGTTGCTCTATCGGTCGTTGAAATTCCCGCGAAGCACACTCGATTACCCGAACGAGAAGTCGCAGCGAAAATATCGAATGAATGCCTGGCACGTGACTCATCAATCACAACGCAACTGCATTCGAAGCACATTCAAAAACAACCACGCCATCTTCAATAAAAAGAATCAGAAAGAAATCAGAAACACTTCCTTGTTCGGAAATTTAATTTCTCTGGAAACTGCAAGCTCGCAAGCTGAGGCACTGCATCCACTGCATTGCGCTATTGGAACAACTGCGCCAAAAACCGAGCTACACTACTGATAAATAAACTCTCAGAATCCCCGAGAAGCTTTACTACATCGTGTAAACAAAAGACTGTCACGTGTCGAGCGAACGGGTTTCTAACCTCGACTTAAGTTCGCGTCCAAACGAAACAGCTCGCTGTTAGAAAATCGTAGTTTCTTTGCCTGTTGCGTGGGACTTAATCGAAGGAGGATCGTTTTTAATCGAGGGACTTACCCTGCTGGAGGGTTCAGGTTGTTTTGGGTGGCTTCTTTTTGCTCGCCAGGGTCCATGCCGCTCGCCAGTGTCACATATCAACAGATTGCTTGACGCATCTTCTATCGCAACGGGCGATTTCTCATTTTTCGCGTGTCAGCCGTGTCGCATCCGAGACGACACATTTTGGCTGCGGTGGCACATTTTCTCACGACTTTCCCATTCACTACTGCGCTGTTGGCGCGTGCACGTGCGCAGTAGCGAGAGCGAGCTGTAAGTTTACTCGCGATCGTTTAGTTATTAAAGGGACGGTGATGAATGAAACTGATACTTTGATGGGTTGCGCTGAGAATTCTGTTAGATAAAGTAAAGGCGAATAAAAATCTACAATAATGCTGAATGAATTTTTAATATCATGGATAACAATCTGCACGCGTCCGATCGTTTTTGCGACTTCTTCATAACTGACCATCTCCGAAGTCACGGGCTCATCTGTTTCAGGGTGGTCGCAGTGTTGACGTGACCTGCCCCACGATGCCTCGCACTGCAGTCTCCTTTTGGCGACGAATTATCTTACAATTCATCGTACCCCGACCCCTTTGATAAATTAATCGAACTTATATTTCGTAACGTCCGAACGAGCGAAGGCGGAGTGATGGACACGCTTCTATCTTCTGCAGATAATAAGCTTATTTTGTAGAAATAAATAGAGCAGCTGCCGATTACGCGATTATACCTTCGCTTGCAATAGTTGTGTATTAATTTTTTAATTAATTGCAACCGCTCGCGAAGGTTATGTTATCTTGGGAATGTGGCGCCATTCCGATTGATATTCAAATTGGATTGCAGCTGCAGATTGAGATCAGAGTTGGGCAGATTTGATTTGAAGCTCGTAAATTTGTTGATGGAGGATGGACTGTTTTTTTTTAAATGATTTTATTCAGCTTCGATCTTCTGTTTGTTTGTATGGTTCAAATATGGCAAATCAAATTTAACCCACTTCCAAGTATCTAAATGTCTTGAAACTTTGCAGGCGTGCGTAGTTTGGATGACAATACAATATTTAAAAAAAAATTAATCCCGAGTGGGTGAAAAAATTACCCAGTCGTCAATAAATATAACCCATAACCACAAATCCAAACGACTTGAAATCAGCCACTCGCGTTCTTTACGAAAACGTGAAAAAAACGCTCAGATCGCTACTTAATCGCATGGGATTTTGAAATTAAAAAGAAAGATATTTCTAAAGGAGTCAGAGCCGCGAAATTTAAATCCTAAAACACTAAAAACTACAATATAAATAATATTTTTATGTTAAACGATTTTATTAAAAATGCACTAAAAACTAAAAAATAATTATTTTCTTGTACAGCAATTTTTACGGTGTTTATTCACTTTAAATAAAATCTTGGAGCAGGATTTTTCATAACAAAATATGAATCAATTTAATACAGCATCAAGCGTCGAAATAAATTTGCTACGAGATACTCTGCTCCACGATTTTATTTAAAATGAAAAAACACAAGAAAATAATTTGTTTTTAGTTTTTAGTGCCTTTTTAATAAAATCGTTTAACATAAAAATTTCTTTTTATATATTTTTTTTAGAATAAAGTTAGAAGAATACCGTTACCATTACAAATAATTCCCACTTTAAATCCCAGAGCTCTTCATAGTTTACTCAAACAGGTTCCACGCCCCGTTCCTTTATTCGATATTGCAGTAATAATAATTATCGATATAAATACGTATAAAAAAGTATAAATACACCATACATTGCATGTACATGTGAAGCAGTCCGATATAGATAGTCACGATAGTCACGATAGTCATACCATTGAAAATCGTCACCTCAACAAAAGTCGAATAAATAATTCAATTGTAAGTTGCACGAGAAGGCACGCAATCCTGAATGCGTCGCTAGGAAGTAAGGAGATCATTCTGTGAATCTTAGAAAAACAGGCGCAAGTATTTTATCTCAGCACGGAGAATCCCTTCTTGGTGAAGCGGAACGGCCTGCACTGTATGTAGCGCGTCCCGCCTCCCGCAGGAGTGTGTATAGGGGTCGCCGTGTTCTCCTTGTCCCAGGCGTGCCTGGGCGACTCGATGCCAAAGGGGCTGTAAAGCTTAGTGGGTGTCCTGCCCAGTAATTGTCGAGAGCGAGTCTGCGGAGTCTGCGTCTTGCAGATGCTGTTGGGCGATTGCTGCTCCTCGAGTCTCTGCCTTCTGCGCGTCGAGCTCTTGAATTTCTAAAAATAGAGAAGCATTAGTAAAACGGCGAAAGGATCGTCGCACCCTCTGGTATCGATGCAACCTGCGAGATGGTCCCGAAGGTGGTGCGCACGGATGATATGGTCTTGGAGAGTTTCTCGGCTCCGCACCGCAGAGCTCGCCTGGAGTCTGCGGACATGTTGCCGAGGCTGAGGTTGTTCCAGCTCCGGTCGCCAGCCTGCTTGTCCTTGGACATTTTCTCGCTGGGCTTCTCTTCGAACCGGTCCTGCAGTCGGCGTCTCAGGTTCTTGGAGGCTTTAATCTCCGGCGAGTTCTTCACGCTCAGAACTTCCCGGTGGAACGTGAACGAGACGCTACGCGAGTCCGGTCGCATGCTTTCGAATTTCCTACCCTTTTCTCGTTGCTTCGAAGCTCCACCGGCTAATTAAAAACCGCGGGGGCGCGATCGCTGCTCGAACGACGAAAACACTGTCCCCAAACGCTGCAGAGATTCAGCTCGCTCTTCATCCCTCGAGGGAACGTAGCGTCGTTGCCAACCGTCACCGGCCGGAGCACAAGAATGGCCGGCGTGGGGGATCAATTTAGCGCAGCTTCCACTTGGATGCGCGGTGAGAATTAATGTGTAGCCGTCTGGCTAAGTACCTAGCTGCGTCTAGAAAGCGACTTGCCAGTCATTAAACTCACCCCGCGAGAAGGCTGCGTGCCCGATGACGATTTTAGTTCACGAATGTGCTTCTTTCGGTCGGCTTGGGGAAAGGGAGACGGGAACGGCCGCGAGAGGAGGATAAATGTTGTGCTGCTGACTCTGGTTATGCGAGCCTGATACTTTTGAGTGAGAGGGGACGTCGGTAAGAAAGAGACGGAGGTGTTTGGAGACGGTTGGGAGTTTTGGTGAGAGATAGCGGTAGTGACTTGTGTTCTCTGTCTCTTTTTAAAGAGAGGCTCTCTCACTCTAAGAGTTACCTCTTCGCGGTGTCAGCTGCTGTTACTAGGAGTCGAAAAGTATTAGGCTTGCATGACCAGAGTTGGTGGCACGATACCTAGCGCTATCCTTGTCGCGCACATCAATTTTCCTCTCTTTACCTTGGTGCGACTTCTTTACCTCCGCTGTTGTCATGCGCTCCTATTAACTCAGCTGAATTTCTGCTCCTATTTCGAGCATATGTCAGACGCGTTTAAGGTAAATGTCCCAATACCTGGACACGTCCCAGTACCTACTTGGACTAAAGTGACCAGACGTCCCGCATTATGCGGGACAGTCCCGCATTTGCCCGCATTTAAGCCCTTTGTCCCGCATTGAAAAATGTCCCGCAAAGTGTCCCGCATTGGACATGTAACCTTTTACATTTTCGCAGTGGCATAAAGTTACTGTTTCCTTTGTGTATGAAGTACAGAAAACAGTAAGCCTTGTTTCACACATAACGGCACGGCACGGCAAAACATGTGACGATCTTATAGAAATTTGCCGTCATTACGGTCAATTGCCGTGCCGTCACGTGTGAAAGGTCTTCATATGATTTTTGTTCCTTTCCGTTTCCGTGCCGTGCCGTCACGTGTGAAACAAGGCTAACTTTATGCCAATCATATGTATGCATCATAAGTATGTAACATATTGTAAATGTTGCAATAAAGTACGGAATCCTTACGAATCTCGAAACCTTTTTTTTTTTGCTTGTTTGTCCCGCATTGGCCCACGAAATATCTGGTCACTTTAACTTGGACACTAGTGCAAATAATACTGATTATTACATTTAAGGGGGGTCACTCAGGTTAGTGATCCTCCAGGATCACTAACTCAGGTGAAAATGAACTACCAGTAATTTTACAGATAAAAATTTGAAAATATGTATAATTTTCATTTTAGAAAACAATAAAAACCTTTTTTTTATTAATTAATGGCATGAGTTTTATTTCTATGCGGTCAAAACTGATCTATTTCGGTTGGAATGGACAATGTCGTATATAGGGTGTATATACCAGTAAATGAACACGTACCAGTGAATGGACATTTTTTATTAAAATGAGTAAAATAAGTTATTAAAGTAAGCAACTAATTAATTAGAGACTTCTTTCATTTATTGCTTCATATCCAAACAATTTTTGCAACACGTGGAATCAATCGCGCTGCAAATATAATTTTATAATATTGTTCATTCATTAGCCTTAAGTGTTCATTTACTGGTGCGTTTACCCTATCCATATTATTTTTTACGCTGAAATGAATTATATGTAAGAGTTAATATAGTGACAATTTTTTAGTTACTACGCTAAAACAAAAAACTTTATAACTCGGACAAAAATGAAGTCTTCGAGCTGAAATTTTTTTTGTAGTCTTTGTATACAATTCTACAGAAATAAGTGGAATTAGGGCTCCGTTCACAATACGGGCTCAACGCCGGTCCCGACCAGCGAGCGGCTAATGCGATGTTACTGTAGTTGGTTAGAAACTACCTTAAGTTATTATTATTCACTTGTTTTCAATTATAAATGTTATTATTTATTGCCAGTACATTTTGAGAAGAATATTTACTATAATTAATAGATAAAATGGCGGGACATTATTCACCTTACCCTGTGTCTGTGCAGTTGCTACAGAAACATAAGTTTTGTACACTGGATCAATTCCAGAGTTTCATAAATAAATATCAATATTCGCATGACTGGTATATGGGTAGTATACACCGTGCTACGGTACAGAAGAATTTTTTAAGCCTACGAATTGATGCTCCGTTCAGCGAAACTATCCAATTTCCTGACACTTTCTACGTTGACATGGATTGTGCAAAGATTAGGACTGTAACTAACCAGTTCTTCAATGCTCTGTTTCTGCTAGATTTGTGGGAAGAAAAAAAATGGGCTGGTATAGACCTTAATAGCATTAGCGAAGATTACAAGAATGCTGTGACTAATGTCAATTTTGCGATTTCAAAATTTGCTGATTATATTATGACCACAGACCTTGAGCATTTGGAGGAGAATGGCATCTATTCTAGGCAGAGTTTCGAGAAGAAATACAAATTATTATGGTCTTTTAATGGTGGCAACTAAGTATGTTACTCAGTTATCATAAATAAGTGTAATATAATGGCGCTTTCAGACGGTTGCACTGGGGCGCACTAAGTGCCAATCGAAAGCGAAAATGTTCACATTCTTCAAAAATCGCCAATTAAAAGCGAAAAAGTTCACACATTCAATTTTATATTTATTAATAAAAACTGCATACTTATCAAAGTCCTGAATCATTTATTACAAACATATTCAACGAATTGAATAATTTGGAATCCCCACTCCTCTTCTTCCCCTCTAAGCTAAAGAAAGAGAAATATAATTTTCATAGTGTACTCCATTTATTTAAAAAAATACTCGTCTATCAAGGAATCCTCCTTTCCTACTTCAAACCAGATATTCTAAGAAACGTTTACTTACTCTCCATAATGCTTGGAACAGCTTTTAGGTATAAATATTCGTGAGAAGTTGCTTATATTTAATTACAGTTAATGAAAATATACGGACACCAGCTTTACTACTCGGCTTCGCCCGAAATTTTGATTCTGATTTTATAAAAAAAATCTTTTTGTGAAAATAGTCACATTCATCTGGATAAGCTGGGACATATTTCGTGACCCCTGAATTTACCGTTCGAAAATTTTTAGGCGACAGACAAACACACAAACATAGAAGCTTTCTGCTTTATATATAAAGATTCTCATTAAATTTATTCTGTACAATAAACATTTATATTTCTACATTATCTACGCAGCCTAGTTCGGCTGGCATCTACATATTATAGAAATTCGTCTAGTTTTAGGTATATGCCTTCCCTCGAAATACGATTCTTCGTTCTTCAAGATCTCGTGATTATAATTGTACCTAGCCGTACCGCTGTAAAACAATCGTTAATAGAAAACAGCATACTTAGACAAAAGGGGGTCTCGTACCTCATTATGTACAGGGATCTCTGTGGCAACAGGAAATCCTCTTTATGCGTCGTCTCCTTTCCAACCATCGTAAGCCTCATCACGCTGTCGCTTAACAAACTCAAACCAGCGATGATTTCGCCGCAGAACTATGCGAGACAGACCAAAGCGCTTGAACGGTTATTCGATCTCAGCATGAACTAACAAGGGGGTTTCCCAGGTGTCCGCCTCCGATTGCTTTGATTTTTTTAAACGTTTTAGAGGAACGAAAAATTAGTTATACGTGTTTTTTTATAGCGGCCCATTTTCAAAATTGGGGTTGAAGCCACCCCTTAAAGTAATAAGATTTTCAGGTGTTTGTCCTCAATTGCTTTGGTTTTTGGATATGTTTTAGAGGACCGAAAAATTAGATATACGTGTTTTTTTTATAGCGGCCCGTTTTCAAAATTAGGGGTGAAACCACCCCTCAAAGTTATAAGATTTGCAGGTGTTTGTCTCCGATTGCTTTGGTTTTTGGATATGTTTTAGAGGATCGAAAAATAAGTTAGGGTAATTCCGGGAGACTGTTACGACCAACTCTCCAGCCCGGCCGCGTCTCCCGGAATTACCCTATACGTATTTTTATAGCCGCTCGTTTTCCAAATTAGAGTTGAAACCACCCTTCAAAGTTATAAGATTTGCATGTGTCCTGCTTCGATTGCTTTGAATTTTGGATATGTTTTAGAGGACCGAAAAATAAGATATACGTGTTTTTTATAGTGGCCTGTTTTCAAAATTAGGGGTGGCTTACCCTTCAAAGTAATAAGATTTGCAGGTGTTCGTCCCCAATTGATTTGGTTTTTGGATATGTTTTAGAGGACCTAAAAATAAGAAAAGGGTGTCTTTTTATTTTGGTCTGATTGGCCACCCGTGATAAATTAAATTTTTGGATAGATTATTTTAATATAATTTTGAAATTGGATTTAAAAGTAAATTTATTGAATTAAATATATTGAAGATAATTTTATTTAGTGTATAATTGCCCGTCATTCTCACTTATAAGTGAGGAAAATCGTAACATAGTAAATGTACTGGAAAGTGTATTTTATGGAAAATTTTAGTTTAAGTAAAACTTTTATTTTACACTGAAACAATTAATTTAATTTTTGTAATTCTAATTTAATATTTACGGTGTTTTGTGTTAAAAGAATATTTATTTTAAGAAAAGTAATTTAAGTTGAGATTGTTTAGTAATTATTATGAATAAATTTATTTACTTTTTATTTAATTAAGTAAATTAACTTTTTATCTTTTGTATCAGGATTTATTAAACAATTAATATAAGTAGTATTAATCTCGAAGCTAAAGGAGTTAATAATAAATTATTTTTTCTGTGGGATAATAATTATAAATTTGTAATAAGTGTTGAAATGTTATTCGATTTTATTGATATCAATTTTTTTTTAAATGAATTTAATTTATATATTTAATTAATTAGGAAAACTATTTCTCAGTTTTGTTAAAGCCAAATTTCCTAAGCATAAGTGGTGTCCGCCTCTGACTGCTTTGGTTTTTGGATATATTTTTTTATACAAAATTTTAATCAACACAATTTTGTACCCCTGATGAACTTTGAGGGGTGGTTTCACCCCTAAACAAGCCAAAATAAAAAAGACACCAATTTCTTACTTTTCGCTCCTCTAAAACATCCAAAAATCAAAGCAATCAAAGGAGGCAAACCCCTGGGAATCCCTCCTTATAAATATATACCTTAATACTGTCAACATGCGGTTTTATCCACCCCTCAGCTGCCAGGTCCAGCACATGTATAAACTGTAGCTGCTGCATCCCCTCAGGAAACGCTCTCTCGCGAATTCTACTAATTACCTTCTCATTGCTCTCATTCCACTGCTTTCGCTCCGTCTCTCTATAAGCATGTATCGCCTACAATAATTAAAACACAAGCGATTCGATCAGGACTGCATTAAAGCGTTCCCTAACACCATACTAACATCGTCCCAATGCGATTGCTCGTATCGAAGCCTCTTCATATAAGGATCAGCCTCCGCAATCAGCGAGCTCTCTTCTTCGCTACTCACAAAATTCGGAACAACCAACATCGTCGCGCGAAGTTCCTCCTTCCAATTCTCCGCATCAGTGTCAAATTTATTACAGAAAAAAGCTGAGCGCGTGTGATGCCTCAAATGAATACAGCTAAACCCAGAAACAGAAGTTCTGACCATAAAATTACTCAAAAGGCAAATTTTACTCCTCATCTTCCGCGATTTTCTTCCCAGCAGTTGTTTTCGAGACAAAGAATATAACAAATTCCGAATCAATCGACAGAAATATCGTGGATGCAGATCAATAAAATTCGAAACGATAAATGGTGACTCCCGAAAATTATAGGTTAGGTTTCTAAAATTAGGTTAGTTTTACAACTGCGCACAGTCGTGCCTCTCCTTTCGCGACGCAGTTGTAAATTTATCTCTAATTTATCTCTAACAATCTCCTAATTCTTTCATTCCTGCCGTAGACAACAGAAATTATTATTGCGGGGCATAATAAATAGTAGCCACGCTCCTGGCGCGGCGAATTCTTTCTTTAATTGGCAAGTAACGACGCTATTTTTCTTATCGCTAGTAAACATCGAAAGCAGCGTGTGTAAATATTGAATGGAGCTGAACGTATTCAGAGTCGGCAAATTAATCTATCGGAAATTTCATTATGCTCGTTTCCCCAACAGCATCAACCCCGGTTTCCACCAGCCGAGCCGTTATCGACCACGCGGCTATATCTTTCGTAATAAAACTAGACCGCTCCCGTTGCTTATCCAAGGTTACGAATCTGGATCGCGGATGCGGACCGATGAAAGTGACATGAGCGATTTAAATCATGATTTCGACCGGGATCAGAGACGCGTTGGCTTCGACCGCCTCTGTCTGCACAGTCTTTCAATTCCTAGCCGGCGTGTAAGTAGGGACGCGAGTCCACTATATTCCCCGATTCCTTTTCACTCAGAGACCTCCCAAAGCATTCGCCACTGGCCTTATGCTCGCGTTAAGCCAGCCAGCATTCAACAAGTATTGCTTTTAGGCTGGTATGCAGGAAGATCGTTAAGAACGGCACAACAGGGAACAGCTCGGCGCTGGCGTTTGTAACGTGTTATACGTCGTAAGTGTCTAGCGAATCGAGCCAAACTCGTGGCGTCAACTGCATTCTCCTGTGATGCGTTACAGATGCGTCTTGTGGATGAGATACGGCATGCTCATCGAAGACCGATTCATATTGCTGGTGAACGTTTTCGGGACGGCGCTCCAGGCGTCTTATGTTTGCGTCTTCATTCTGTATAGCGTAAAGAAATTTAAGACTATAAAGCAGATGATCGCGGCGACTTGTTTCCTCGGCGCCGTTTACTTCTATAGCTTCTACGAGGAGAACGCTGCGGTGGCGGCGAAGTATGTTGGTCTCTTTAGCTGTACGGTGACGGTGTTGTTCTTCGCCTCACCTTTAATGCTGCTGGTAAGTTCCTTCAGCGTCTCCGTGCGAGAAGCGTGAATGCCAGTGGTCGGGTTGGATAATTGACTGCGCTGTTTTCTAGGCTCATGTGGTAAGGGTGAAAAGCACGGAGAGCTTACCGTTCCCCATTATAATGGCTTCTCTGATAGTCTCCTCTCAGTGGTTTGCGTATGGTTGCTTGATTAACGACCCTTTCATACAGATACCAAATTTCTTGGGCTGTGTGCTATCCGCGTTTCAGCTCTGTTTCTTTTTGGTTTATCGTGGTGACCAGGCCGTGGAGGCTCACCTAATATAACAGGCTGTTCGCTGTTTATAAATGTGTACCATATTGCATTTCTCCCTGTACCAGACACTTATAATTTAAAGGGCATGACTTGTACTGTGAAAAGTGAAATATATTTTTCAAGCAACAGTTGGATTTTACTTAATGAAAGAAGTAAGAGGTTTAAAATCAAATGTCTTTCCCGCCACGGATAGTTGGGGCTTTAGCCACTAGGGGGCGTCTCGAGAAAAAGTTCCTAGATTAATTGCAGAACGGCCGCGTGATGTTCAGTGGCGCTGTGGTTCGCGCCCTGTTGCGTGGGCCGGCTAGGAATTCTGGTGAATCAAAGATTCTGAACTAGTTTCTATTTTAACTTAGTTTAAACTTCGCGCTTTAAGAACTTTATACTAAACACCGCTAGAGCAAAGAGGAGATATGGCCGGTATTCATAGTTGCTACTTATTCTTAAGCAAATGCTTAAGCATTCGGCATCCTTTACTAGCTACTAGGTTAGTAGAGGATGACGCATGTTTAAGCATTTGCTTAAGAATAAGTAGCGACTATGAGTACCGACCTATCACCCTTATTTTACTGTTCCTAATATTGATTACTGTAAAATTCAATGTAATATTTCCTCAAAATTCTTTTTTAAGGTGCAGCAGAACACAGGGAAATGGCAGAGAATAGAAAAAATACAGCGCTATCTGTTTAAGTGCACATCCATATCTATTTTAAGTGTATATCCTGCATAGTTTGTATATTCTGTATATTGGACCTCGTACTAACATGTTCTTGTATCTATTGTAAGTGCATATATTCTGTATTATTTCTGAATTAAATAAATGAAATAAATTGTTTTCCAGTTTGATCTTCTTTTGAAAACGATTTACTTCCTTAAATTTTTATTAAATCAAACCAGTACCGTCGAACGTCCCAAAAATGCCTGTTTCGGACCTAAGCAGGACGTTTTAAAAACGTTTTTGAAACGTTCTGAAAATGTTTCAAAAACGTTCTGAACACGTTTCAAAAACGTTTTACAAACGTCCTACAAAACGTCTGGTTTGTGAAAATGGACATTTTTAGAACCTTTTCTGGACCTTTTCTGGACGTTTTCAAAACATCCTGAACGTCTGACCTGGACGTTTTAAAAACGTTTTGAAAACGTTTTTGTGCTATCTGGGTTATTTCTGTCCTTGCCGAGTGACGCCTCTTATTATACCTCCTCTTTGGCTAGAGCGAGGATCGCAACTCGCAACAGCCCCGGATTCTTGTGTTGCAGATGGGAATACCGTTTTTTGTATCGTGTTTCAGATGGAAGGAGGGATAGAGGGGTTCGTCACCAAAAAAATTTCGAAATAAAATGACGGTTATTTAAAGTTGAAATCCTGATTTTTTCGTGCAAAAATCACGCGAAAAAAATCAAGACTTCAACTTTACACAGCCGCCATTTTGTTTTAAATTAATATTTCGGAAATTCCCTACATTAATTAGTATATTAATGTATCCTCTGATTAACTATTAATTTAATAATATTTTTTAAATATAATTTAAAACAAAATGGCGGCTATTTAAAGTTGAAATCCTGTTTTCTTCGCGTGATTTATGCACGCCACCCGAACCAATCCCACAATTCCACGGGTAAACCGCTCTACTTGTGGAATCTCCTATATATAATTAACGGCAACGTCTCGTTCGAGAACGTTACAAGGCGAAAAAGCCACGAGAATGCCACTTTTGATAGGTTCGCCATTTTTGGTCTATTCCCGCTGATTTTTAAATCTGTCAATTATACTAATCTTAATTGTAACACATTTTTTAAAAAATAGATGTTTGAAAGTTAATAAAAAATGTTTTTTGTCATACTATTTTAATTGTTTTAATATCTATTTATCTGTAAATGTGCATTTTGGATAGTAAAAAAATATAATGTATATATGCATAAACACTTTCATAACATAACCTTTTTTGGCCACTAGAAATTAAAATATTAATTAAGGAATTTCAACGAATTCTGTATTATTATTGGTTTTTCACATTTCCAAAGGTCACGCAAGTCCTATTCTGGTCTTTAATTACTTTATCCGTTTCATTGTCATACCTAGAATAAAGCAGATTTCTGTTACGTGGACGTGTATATGCACACGCACATCTGCTTTTGTTACAGAGTTGTTATTTGTTACAAAATGCAATAACAATAAAAGCCTGATAGCACACGACGTCTATGAGCCGCCTTTAAGACTTCTTTCAGACTTTCAAGAAGTCTTAAAGGGGGTTTATAGACGAATTGTGTGCTACCTGGGTAGCTGTATTGGATTATTTGGATTCAATTTTCGAAAATAAAAAAAAATGTTCCATTACCATTTGTATATAAAATTTATTTTATTTAAGGTTACCTTGTGTAGATTATTATAAAAATTAGAATATTTTAAAAATATAAAGAAAGGCAAATTTAAAGTACAAATCGTGGCCTTTATAAATTCATAAATATTGATCCATACTTATAAAAGAAACAGAAATATTGTTTCAACGTGCAGTTATTTAGAATTAAAAATTTTATTTGGACATTTTCGTGTTTATGTAATATCATAAGAATTTTTCCCACGTTATTCAACTTTATTTCTCATGATCTCTAATTTGGTGAATGATAAGATATCACGCAACCATCGAGACAAAGCATCCAATTAAATGAGCGATGTTTCCGATACAATGTTATTGTTTAAATTTCATTGTTGTAAAACACTATGTAACAAAGACTAACACGTTTTATGGGTTTAAATACGAGCTGCGCGCCAGTGGCAGAACAGTCTTATTTTTAATATTCATCGAGTAAGTAGTTCTTATTCCAAACGTTGCGATGGAGTTTTCAATTGGAAGTGCAAAGTTCTTGTTACTTTTCGTTTTATGTATTGCTTTGCAGTTACGTGTTCAAGTAAGTTGGAAAATTTTCCTCTGACTCTAAGTATATTGGGTGAATTTCTCTTACGCCCAGATCGCCCGTCGCGTTCTCGATATATAAGGGTAATCTAGGGGGTTGCGGGCGATTTGGGTGTAAGTGGAATTCGCCCATTAATGAACTTAATTTTTATTACTTTTTACCGAGCAATGAGGTAATTAATTCGGAAATACTTTAGTAGTTCGACATACTTTAAGGTTTTTAAACAATAAGTTATTAATCTGTAGAATATCATTAAATACAGGGTGTCCCAAAAATGTCGGAGTTCCTTGGAAGGGGTAATTCAGGGGGTGATTTGAAACAACTTTTTCCTTAGCGAAAATATTGTCCGAAGCTTCGTTAAGGAGATATTAACAAAGAACCCCGACCAATCAGAGCGCCCGCCCCCCACTCGAGCTCTAGCGGTAGCGTTGGCTACGCGGTAGGCGACTGCGCTTGTACTACGAACGTACGAACAAGCAAGTTAGCATACATCGAAGGAAACCGCGTTACACTTTTTTTTAAAGCAGAATCTTAAATAAGAATCATTTGAAGTGACAAGAAATACGTAAATTTCGTTTTTAAATAAGGCATAAATGCCTTATTTAAAAATGTATTGAAGATTTTTAACTGCATGGAAGACCTACTGCTATATCCACATCATATTTTCTGTCACTAACATCCCTTGTTGTTGGATTTGAAAGAAATTAATGTTAATTTTATTTCAACTAAACTGTCTTTGTTCTTTTTTGCATAACAAATCATTGTTTCTATTTATCAGGCCGAAAATAAAATCAGAGTGAACGACGGTGATTTCTTCGAACTTGAAAATGCTTTGTTTCACGACTACAAAGATGCTACTTCCATAGTATTGGAATTCAAAGACATTAATGCTATATCAAAAGATTTGGTAAGCAGTCAGCACTACCAGTTCAAATGTTAACAACCCATACTGTGATTATATTCATGAAAAGAAAGTTAATCCTCAGGTGGTTGTGCACTAAATCTCAGAGTACAATTACTTCTATATTTAACTTTTTGCTTCTGTTTGGTAAATATTTTCCATGAATACCTATATGTAAAAGAAGTTTCCAGCGGAATTGATGTAATTGTTATAATGATAAGAATGATTAAAGAACATAGTAATTCTCCTTAGGGTCTAACACAAGAGAAAATAGAAGTCTCAGAACGAAGTGTAACGTGTCCTGCACATAATGTAAGAATGTATAATGTTATACCGGTTCCATTAACAAGGTGCTTCTTCGGATTAACTGCAAAGTCTGCATACACGTGAATTTTACTTTTCAGGGTAAAATATTTGTCGCAGAATGCGACCTAAGTTTTTTGGGCAAGCAGACGGATTTACCGCTTGGTAGTTACAGAATTGAAGGCGAGTATATGCGACCGGATAACACAATCGCCAGCGTTGGATGGGATGTGACAATTGAACCTGAATAATTAGAATAAACACTTTCTCTTTGCAACTCTAATGAATACATTATGCACGATACAGTAGAGTATTGTAACAGTAGCTTGTTACATCTTATATTATTGGAAAATAAAGATACTGGCACATACCAATGTTTACTGTTTATTTTTTGTTCGATTTAATAACGTATATATTTAGGTTGTGTTCCAATTCACGCATACTGCGCATGAAATTGATGGCATCTTATTGGTGGCATCGTACGATTCCCTAGAATTTCTCTCACTTGCCACCAATACGATGCCACTTCCGGTGCAGCGAGCGGTGCAGTGACTGCTTCTCCTCTGATTTTCTGCGATTGCTGCACGCTCACTGCACCGGAAGTGGCATCATATTGGTGGCAAGTGAGAGAAATTCTAGGGAATCGTACGATGCCACCAATAAGATGCCATCAATTTCATGCGCAGTATGCGTGAATTGGAACACAACCTTAGTGATCCTCTAGGTTATACCTAGGTGATACCTAGAGAATCACTATATATATTTAATTCTTACTGCCCTCTACTGGGCACATTTGAAAGAGCTCGACAAATTGTTGGGTCTTCGAAAAAGAGAGATAATAACAGAGTAGAAAGTGGAGGCACTGAATGAGAACGCTGAATTTACTTATGTTTTCAGAACTAGATAGTTCCAAACTGTTTCCTCTTCTTAACAATACTCTTGGAAACTGCGATTCTGATTTCTTCTTTTTTTAATTACCGAGTATTTTCTACTGTGCAGTAATAAGAAGTGATAATATTAATTATATCCATTAAACAACACTTTCGATACCATTACTTCATCAGTTTATGTTAGAATTATGTTATTTTCAGCCATAAATATAAAAATTCTTACTATTGGGAGTAGAACATTAGCATGCGACTCTAGCGGTCGGTACGCAAATTAGTAGTAATGGCCGACGCAAATATACGATTTATCGCGATCTACCAAGTTTCGCGGTGTCGACGAATCACTACCCTATGTTCGTCGCAGAAAGCATAAATGAAAATATTAATTAAGAAATAACAGTTTAAACGCATACGTGAGGTATAGCCGTTTAAGTGGAATTTTTTTAATCAGAATTATAATTATTAATAAATTAGCACTCCCCATAACTAGCACGAAAAATATTTTATAGGTTAGTTAGTTTCATTCCAGATACACGACATTTGCGACGTTTACGACATTTAAACCATTTAAGACACGACCCGTGTATAAAATACAAAATTCGTTTCTTTACCCATCTCTTTCCACATAACTGCCAAATGATAGGATCATATTGGCTTAGAGCATTTAAACACTCTAAGCCAATTGGTCGTTCACTGACCGGAAGATTACTGAAGTTGAAGAAATCGGCCGCTAATCTGTTTTCCCTATGCGCGACTGGACGCATCATCAAGAATTTCAAACTCGATTTTCTCGAAAATGCAGCGCAATATCAAAAAAATGTATTCCTTTTTCTCGACTCCTTTCCTTCTTACAAGTAAAAAAGAAAGAGTAACTGTTTTTCATATCGCGCTTCATTTTCGAGAAAAACGACTTTGAAATCCTTGACGTTGGGTCTAGTCGCGCATACCGAAAACCTAGCATAATGAAAATTACGCGCGATTTGAGCGTAAGTGGAATTCGCCCCAAGTATAATTCCTTAATATCTTGTAACTAATAATTCAAAACTCAATAAACTTAATAAACTGAAGCAAAATTATATCGTCAAATGATTCGGAACTGGTTTGGAAAGAGAACAGTTACAATTAGGGCTGGGACTGTTTGTCGAATTTTTCGGTATTCGAATATTCGAATACTTCAGTTGCTCAATTATTTGTTGAATATAATTCGAATATCCAAGTATTCGAATACTATTCGAATATTTAAGTATTCGAATTCTATTCGAATTCTATTCGAATTCTATTCGAATATTTAAGTATTCGAATTCTATTCGAATTCTATTCGAATATTTAAGTATTCGAATTCTATTCGAATTCTATTCGAATATTTAAGTATTCGAATTCTATTCGAATATTTGAGTATTCGAATACTATTCGAATATTTGAGTATTCGAATACTATTCTAATATTTGAGTATTCGAATACTATTCGAATATTTGAGTATTCGAATACTATTCTAATATTTGAGTATTCGAATACTATTCTAATATTTGAGTATTCGAATACTATTCGAATATTTGAGTATTCGAATACTATTCGAATATTTGAGTATTCGAATACTATTCGAATACTGATGTATTCGAATAGTATGGTGTGAATTATAAATCAAGTTCTTTGGGTTCTTTTGTCAGGTGAAATATTGTAAGCTAATTTTGACCCACTTCACACCATACTATTCGAATACACCAGTATTCGAATACTCAAATATTCGAAATTTATTCGTAACATTCGAATACTTGTAAAATACTCGAATATTAAATTATTCGAATAGTCCCAGCCCTAGTTTCAATTTATTACGCGCTCCACAACGAAATTCATATTTTCCTATTTTTTAATCTCCACAATATTTTCAAAGCGCTTAAAAATACGGCTTCAACAAATACCAAATGTTTAAACATTCACCATTAACTCATTCCCACTATATTTAACTTCTCGATTCAAACTGCGCGCCTCAGAAACTTACGCCACCCACCGCCAGGGCGAGGCCCTCAACAATTCCCCGAAACATCGACAGAACATATCGACATTCAACACGCAGGTATCGATACTAGTACGCTATCGACACTCGCATGTATCGCCCATCCCTAGGCGAAGAGAAAGAGGTGCGGTGTTGCGTGACTTGGTGACTGGGCTGCGAGAGACGACCGAGCGTGTGTGTTTGTTGTGTTGCGCGAGTTTCTTCATTCTCCTTTGACCGCGAGGGACGGCGTCGGGCACGCGAGGGGATACAATGTCGTCGTACATCCAGGTTGCCGAGGACGAGGGCGACGAGCCTATAGAGCTGCCCACGGAGGACGATAGCACGCTCCTATTGACCACCGTGACCGCCCAGTTCCCCGGGACGTGCGGCCTCAAGTACCGCAACCCGGAGTCCCGGACGATGCGCGGCATACGTCTCGTTGACGGGCGTCTCCACCCGCCGGAGAACGGATGGGGCAAGGCGGTTTACTTTTGTGTCTTCCCCAAAGGTGCTTATTCCACTGCAAACTCCATATGCATATATACGTTTCTCTCGCCTACCACATACACCCCCCCCCCTTCCCCCCTCCCCACCGCCCCTCCTCTATCAAGCTCTCCCCCCCGCGTTCGCTCCCTCCCCCCCCCCCCCCACTCCCCTTCCTCTACACATACTAACACCACGGACCAGAGCAGCTACCGTGGTTTTTGTGTATATCGATTGACACGTAAATTCTCGAAGCGAGCTGGCGCTACTCTACCTCTCATCGTTTCACGCGGCTCCGATTCTTTATTTTTCTCCCCTTTTTTTTTTTCTTCTCTTCCCTACTCTCGGCCACCTCCGGCATTCTATTTCTGCCCGGAGGCGCTGCGTTAAATGGTTTTCGTTCGCTCGATTGTTTGTTTATTTATTGCGAATCTTTAGCGGGACCGATTCTCCGCCGGGCCCGTGTGCGTTTCTGGAGTCCAGTACACACGTGTCTGCGTTGGTGATACTTTTTTTTTTTTTTTTTTTTTGTTTTTATTATGCTCTTTGTCCCTTCGGGCTGGGGGATGCTGGCTTGGGTGCATGGTTTTTGGGACTGGAATTTAGAATGCTGGGGGTAATGTGGACACGATCGAAGGGGATAGATTGCCGTTCGGTTTGGCCAACGGTACGTGTCTATCGATGAGCAGGTCTATTTATAAAGGCGTATATTAATAATAAGCGAAGCTTGCTGGCATGTATGCAAACCCCCTGCGCGCACACGTAGACGCGCGCTTGAGTGTTTTTTGATTAAAACTTTTGTAACCGATCCGATATGTTCTTCCACGTATATGACTATGTATCACACGAACACGCACACACATATTTACACAAGGTACACGCAGACACACAAGTTTTTTTATTATATTTTTTGAGTAACGATTCTCTGTACTGGATTTCCAAATTCCTCTTCTATTTTTTTTTTTTTTTAATTTGTTTCATTTATTGTTACTATTTTTTTTTATTTTTATCGCAGTTCACATTTCTTTTCTGTACATCTATATGTAAAGTATATACCACTCAGATTTTTTGGAAAAGATTCTAGTAAATGGAGAAAATGTTAGTAGACATGAACACTTATATCTTTTCAGAGAACAAACGTAAATCTGATGACAATTTGGAAAATTCCACAGCTAAGACTAAAAGAATGGAAACAAAGTTGCGTTGCACAGACTTGATCGTACTCGGTTTACCATGGAAAACAACTGAGCAGAACTTGCGCGAGTATTTCGAAACGTTCGGTGAAGTGCTCATGGCTCAGGTGAGTGAGTTCGTTCGCCTTTGATGGAAAGATTTTTTGTTAGAACGGTGGAGTTAGAGGGGAGTCTGGTTAATCTGTGGGATAAGTCCTAGAGAAGTAAATTTTGGTGTGGGCCTTTGTTTGGTGGTAAAAGGCCTTATTAATTTGGATGCTGTTAAAAATTTTGCAGAGGGTTCAGAAAAATAGAAACTGTTTTTCGCGAATATCTCGTTATGTAGCAGTTGTAGGACAAAAATAGTTATTATGAAATTTGTAGCTTGGGAAATTCTCTATAAAAAAGGTTGTATGAGTTTTTTTCGATGCTGTTAAAATTTTGCACAGGGTTCGGAAAAATAGAAACTGTTTTTCGCGAATATCTCGTTATCTTGTAGTTTTAGGACAAAAATAGTTATTATGAAATTTGTAGCTTGGGAAATTCTCTACAAAAAAGGTGCTATGAGTTTTTTCGATGCTGTTAAAAATTTTGCAGAGGGTTCAGGAAAATAGAAACTGCTTTTCGCGAATATCTCGTTATCTAGCAGTTTTGGGACAAAATAGTTATTATGAAATTTGTAGCTTGGGAAATTCTCTACAAAAAAGGTGCTATGAGTTTTTTTCGATGCTGTTAAAAATTTTGCAGAGGGTTCAGGAAAATAGAAACTGTTTTTCGCGAATATCTCGTTATGTAGCAGTTTTAGGACGAAAATAGTTATTATGAAATTTGTAGCTTGGGAAATTCTCTACAAAAAAGGTGGTATGAGTTTTTTCGATGCTGTTAAAAATTTTGCAGAGGGTTCAGGAAAATAGTAACTGTTTTTCGCGAATATCTCGTTATCTAGCAGTTTTAGGACGAAAATAGTTATTATGAAATTTGTAGCTTGGGAAATTCTCTACAAAAAAGGTGTTATGAGTTTTTTCGATGCTGTTAAAAATTTTGAAGAGGGTTCAGGAAAATAGAAACTGTTTTTCGCGAATATCTCGTTATGTAGCAGTTTTAGGATGAAAATAGTTATTATGAAATTTGTAGCTTGGGAAATTCTCTACAAAAAAGGTGCTATGAGTTTTTTCGATGCTGTTAAAAATTTTGCAGAGGGTTCAGAAAATTAGAAACTGTTTTTCGCGAATATCTCATTATCTAGGAGTTTTAAGACAAATGTAGTTATTATGAAATTTGTAGCTTAGGAAATTCTCTACAAAAAAGGTTCTATGAGTTTTTTTCGATGCTGTTAAAAATTTTGCAGAGGGTTCAGAATATCTCATTATCTAGCAGTTTTAGGACAAAATAGTTATTATGAAATTTGTAGCTTAGGAAATTCTCTACAAAAAAGGTTCTATGAGTTTTTTTCGATGCTGTTAAAATTTTGCACAGGGTTCGGAAAAATAGAAACTGTTTTTCGCGAATATCTCGTTATCTAGCAGTTTTGGGACAAAATAGTTGTTATGAAATTTGTAGCTTGGGAAATTCTCTACAAATAAGGTGCTATGAGATTTTTTCGTAGGAGTAACCATTTTCAAGTTTCATTCAATTCTTTTATTTGCTGCTCAAATTCACTCTGAAGTAAAATTGATCTCTGAAAATCAAATTTTTTTTTTCGTTTTTGTGTTATAACTCGCGACTCGTAAGAACTATAATTTACCAAATGCTAGTCCCAATTAAAAGAAGTAACTTTTTCCTGAAAACTTCTACAGTTCGCGAGTAATAATACAAGATAAAAAAATTTCGGGGGTCAATTTCACGCTCTACGACTGAATTTGGGCAGCAAACAAACTTGCATTGTACTCAGAATTACATTCCCTACATATTTACAGAGTTTCATAATTTTTTAAATTTCCGGGTTCGCGATCTTTTTTTCCTCAAAAATATGGGGGTTGAAACTTGGTAACCCGAAATACATGAAAACTATTACTCCTACGAAAAAAACTCATACCACCTTTTTAGTAGACAATTTCATAATAACTACTTTCCTCGCAAACCTACTAGTTAACGAGATATTCGCGAAAAACCGTAACTGTCTCCAACCCCCTGTAAAACTTTAATCGACTGTCTATCTCCGTAAAATTTTTAACATATTATTTAAAACTACAAAATAAAGGCCCACACCAATACTCAGCCTCCTAGAATTTATTCTAAACCCAGATCCTAATTTCACTCGACTATATCGTTCTCCCCAATAAAAAGCGTTAACACTCGTTCGATGTAACGCATTATTCGATTCACCATCCGCCCAGCATTTCCTCACCGTCGCTCAAATTACTAAATATTCCTCCAGGTAAAGAAAGACGCAAAGTCCGGACAGAGCAAAGGATTTGGATTTATTAGATTCGGAAGTTATGAGTCCCAATTGAGATGTCTTGCCCAGCGGCACATGATTGACGGCAGGTGGTGCGACGTCAAGGTTCCCAACAGTAAGGTAAGAGCATCGATACATTCAATAACAAACGTTTGTTGTTTCTCCGAGCATCTTCGAATAGCTTCCGAATGTTTAAGTATCTAAAAAAATCATTTACGATTGAAATACCTATACGAGATGTCTGCATGCAAGCCGTAGACCTATACATACTTCTCTTACGCACCGATCAATCGCACAGTTCCAACAATTACCGTCACACAAATTCTCGAAGCGACTAAGATTCCTTTAAATTATTACAATTCGAGCTTTATTAGTCCCATAAATTCGATAGAGCGTTAAACGACATTCAGATCCAGCAGAAAAATCTGCATCTCGCTCCGCGATTAAAGAAACACTGGATTTATTCCTGGCGATAGAGTAAACGCTGAACTAACGCTTTCGATTATTCAAATTCCCTCGTTGCGAATGAGAAACTATGCTTTCGAAACGAGTCATGTATAGGTCTAGGATGCATGCAACGAAATACTAGTCGAACCGTAATCTATCGAGCGAGTCGTAAGGGAAAAAAGGAATACAATTGGAAAGTCTGGCGCGGATAGTACGTTTGCTTTGAGAAAGATTCTACTTGAATTCGGAATTATTGCACAAGACTATGAGACAATTGATTTCCACTTACAAATCTCTGAATGTGAATTTTATATAAATACAAATATATATATATATCTCTTGAGAACGTATATTGTGGTATAAATAGGTGAATGTGCAGTCGATCTAAGTGGTAAATTTATAAAGGACAGGTGATGATAAATGTGCGTGAATGTTTTACATGAGTGTTGTATGATGCGAAGGATGGTACGTCGAGGAGGAAGTATGTTTGCGTGATCTTGTAAATAACATGGTATGTTTGTGTCCTCGACTAGCGTGGGAACCTTCGAGTGTGCCACGAGAGTACCACGGTCAGATTAAAACAGTAACGAACGAGTTTAAGGGTACGCGCCTTAGTTGAGAGCTGGCAAGAAAGGGTGTCGCTTTAAAGATCTCTGTCTCATTATCCGGTGCGAGTCCCCAAGGAATTCTACTGTAACGTACAAATGTTAATTCGCATCATCGCACCTTCAGCCCTGAGCCAACGCAGGCGTATGAATCTATTTTCCTTTGTTCCCCATGATGAAACAGTGTGTGGCTAGTAACGAGAGTGAATTTTCAAATGGTAAATGCCTGGGTGCCGTCAGACTTGTACCAGTTTTTCTTTTCTTTTCTGGGAGAGTAACGAAACATTGTAATGGGTACGACCTGCGTGACAGTGTGTGCGATCGAGAATACGTAGACAAGACTTCCACGTAGCGAAGCGTTGAGAAAAGTAGTCGCACTTCCTCGAAGTGGAGCCTGAGTGAGTTTGCAGTTCAGAATCTATGGCGCTGGCCTGAATAAAAATTCAAGCGAACAGCTGTAAGTCGGTGGCAAAGGTATGGAAGCGAATTAGTAGCACAGGCTGTAGGTGAATGGGTGTCGAAGAGAACTGTCCGTTAGTAAATCCGATGGAAGGTACATCGGTTCGCGTGCCCTTTCAAACCGTGTGACACGATCTGGTATGGTGGAGTGACGAAGAAAAAAAAAAGAAAAGTATGTCGTTCAGAGCCTACGATTATGAGAGCGAGAGTGCGTGTATGTGTGTGATGGAGCGAATTATACAGATTATATATATAAAAGCAAACAAACCAAACAAAAATCCCTATTAAACAAAAAAAATTGTATGTGATTGTCGAGGGCTGGTGTATCTGGTTGCAGAATATTGATGGCTTAATGATGGCTCGTCAGTATGACACGAGCAAACACAATGAATGCTACCGCCCTATACCGGTTCACACGCCGAGTAATCGTCGGGTACCTGTGGCGAAACCGTATATCAACTTAAACACGACCGAGGCCGCTAGCGCGCCTAGGTACGAGTCGGAGTACGACTATAAAACCACCCACTACCCGTCGTACCCGCCGAACTATCCGTACGAGGATAACGCCAAGTACAAGTACGAGGGCCAGAACAATTACAACGCTTACGAGAAGGCCAGCTATCCGTCGTACGAGGATCCCGGGTACGACGCCCGGAGCTACATGGTCCAGCACCCGAACCCACCGCCGAACCCCAGCTATCCGTCTGACCCGGATTACGCAAGATACCCGAGCTACGAAGGACGGGCCGTTTACCCGGTAATGGAGAATCCTGACTATACAGAGAAGGCCAGATACAATTACAGTTACGATAGAAACTACTATGAGGCGGACGGCCGTTACGCCGCCACGGATTGTAGGTACCCGCTGGATGTACGGTACCCGGACACCAGGCACGGGGGGGACAGTAGGATCCCAGCGGAGAGTAGAGAGGCCGACTGTAGATACCCGGTGGAGAACCGCGACATGGAGAGGAGATACGACGGCAGGGAGCCGGACGGTAGATACGTTGTCGAGAACAGGGAAGTGGAGGCCAGATACCCTCCGGACGGTAAGGAAGTGGACGCCAGGTTCGCGGACGCGGCAAGATACCCGCCAAAAGAGAACTATTACGATCGTTATTACAAGCACCGTCCGTCGAGGGATCACCACGTCTCGGACACGTCAAGATACTGATGAGTCTTGTTACTATCCGTAAATACATAAGTCACGCTTCAACGGGAATAAACTGTCGCTGTTTTTTTTATTATTATTATTGATAGACCAGGTCGTCGCGCCGTGGACATGTTTGGTACAGAGTTGGGCAAAATGTAGTGTAATTACAATTTATAAATTACGATTAAACTGTAATTGTGTAGTTGATTACACATTATTTTGTGTAATCGTTAATGTAGGTGGTTGACCACGCTTTTATCTAACAGATAAATTGACGATTACAGAAAATAATGTGTAATCGACTACACAATTACAGTTTAATCGGAATTTGTAAGTTGTAATTAGATTACATTTTGCCCAACTCTGGTTTAAATACCTCGAGTGGGAGCCGAATGGATTCCCACTCGCGGGCCGATTTTCCAGGGACGAGAGGCGCGTATTCCCTTTGATTCGTGATCTCTGTTACAAAATAGCAAAAAGAAATGTTTAATAATTAGCAATAGCCTCGAATAACTGTCTACACTTTTATCAACTACTGTGCTTATTCAGTTTAAGATAATGTAATATATATATAGCATGAGATTTTACATCGAATATAAAGGAAAAGATACAAAAAAAAAAACAGAACATTGTACAGATTTGTGCATGGATTTACAGAGGCCATAGTGCTTAAGTGTTGAATATACACGCGGAGATCGAGTGTAAATTGACCCAGCCGACACATTTTTCTCTGAGATCGATGACTAGACATGTATCAAAGAATTATTCTATAAAACTTGACGTTAGTGCAGATTCTCTTCTTTCTCCTCTGTTGCTCTTCTCTTCTGTTTCTTTTCCAATCGTACAACTTGCGCGGGCACACGAGAGGGTTCGATCAGTCGACTAGAGTCTCGCGTTTTCTCCTTCAGAGATCCACCGGACTTATACATAGTCGAGAAAGCCGCGCGATAATGTGCACTGTACGCAAGTTTTACTGGAGCATTATTGCCCGAAACAAAACAACCACACTGTGAAAATCTGTTGTACATGATTGATTGATTGTGCGTTTGTGCGTAGGAGGGAATGATTCAGCAAGTACCCTGCAAGGTATTCGTGGGACGCTGTACAGAAGACCTAACCGCTGATGATCTGCGCGACTATTTCTCCAAATATGGCGAAGTGACGGACGTGTTCATCCCGAAACCTTTCCGTGCATTTTCATTTGTTACTTTCTTAGATCCCGAGGTAGCCCAGTCCCTGTGCGGCGAGGATCACATAATAAAGGGTGTGTCGGTACACGTGTCGAACGCCGCGCCCAAGTCCGAGGGGAACAATAAGAATTTCAATAACCAAGTGAACTCGAACATGCGCCGAGGGGCCCCGGGCCCGGTCGAGAATAACGTTCAGGGGAACTACCAGGGTAACCGTTACATGGGCCACTCAGGTAACAATATGGGCCCGAACGGCTGGAACAATCCGGGGAACCGCGGCAACCTGGACATGCCGAACCTCCAAGCGCTGGGAATCACCGGCCAGAATAACGGGGGCGGCGGCGGCGGCGGCATGTCGAATCCCCTGGCGATGGGCGGGCTGAATCTGTCCGCGTTGCCGGTGAATCCAGCCCTGGTCGCCGCTGCCTTGAACCAAGCATCTTGGGGCCTGATCGGCAACTTGCAGAATCAGGGAAACGATCAGGGCTATTCGAACCAGCCTGGCCCACCTGGTCAGCCACCCTCGGGCAACAATAGTATCGGTAACAGTGGAAACTCTGGCTTTCTCAGTTGGATGAATCAGGGAGGAGGTGATGGTAATACAGGCAATCCCGGAACAGGTGGACCAGGCCCAAATAATCCCAACGCGTCCCAAGGTGCTTGGCAGAACCACCCAGGACAGCGTGACCAGAAGTCGAACACCTTTCTCAAGTACGAGTAAGCTACGCGGAGGGGGCCCCCGAAGTGTAATCGTGGAAAGCCGGCGAATCCGTTCCTCGATCCCGACGGGCGATCTTGGCCGACCGTGCGTGTAGGTACAAACAAAAAAGAAAAGAGTAAACCATGTTATATAAAAGCGAGGGGAAAGATTGGCCCTCTGTCCGATGAGGAACGGGTTCGAAGTGATGGTGGGAACCAGTTTTGTTCGGTCCAAACTTTCATATACAATTGCATCTCATGATTGCTGTTTCTCTCAGTCAAATATCGAATTTAATCGAGCAATACGTTTGCCTTTGTTCTTCTATCTTTGCACGTCACACCATTGATTAGTTCCGACCCATTTCTCACTTTCCTACCGGCTTCACCAGGGACTAGCGCGACTCCTGACGATAGACAGAAGTGCGTGGTAGAGGGCGGATAGCTTCGATCATCTGAACTTGCATAGTAATTGTATGATCTCATCTTAAGCAGTGCGGTCTAATCAATTCGGAGATAAATATTGTACTGAAACGAGGATGATGATGTTGATATATATGCGTATATATAATGATGCTGATGATTGTGAATGTGTTGTAGGAGAAAAAGAACAAGATTTATTATAAAGGAATACGTATATATGTGCTTATGTTTATTTAAAGTTTCGTGCAGTGTGTTTAATGTGTAACTGAGAATTAACCAAGCGCGTACACATTTGGTAGAGTCCGTAGAGCGTAAGGGTTTAAGAGCTTCGTCGAGCATTGCGTGTGGAGCCGTTAGATTAATCAGGATCTTCGAAATCTAGGGCGAAGGAGCTAATTACTGTCACCTCAAGCTATTTTACTTAAATAAACGTTTGAGTAAAATAGCTTAAGGCGACAGTAATTGAGTCCTCTACCCTAGCGCTACCGTTCCTGCTGTTCATTTCAATCGAATCGTCGCTAATAAAGCTACTCGAGTTTTAGAACTGCGATCCGAACACTTGCGCGTAGCGAAGAAGAATCAGGCGTGTTTCCGGAATTTGTTTTTGATTTTTGGTCGCTGAATCGCGCGAGGTATATTTAAAAATATATTCCAAATTTTCCGCTCAAAGCAATGGGAACGAGGGCTCCACAGAGGCGAATGGGAACTGTTAGGAACGGTTTTAGTTGTGCATTTACTTTTGCGTTGCGTCGAGTGAACCCTTCTCTTTCATTTCTATTTTTTAATATCTTGTAATCGCCGTTACAAGCAACGCGTCCTAAAGTTCCGACGCTCTTTTTATTCGAGCAGCGCGCGAGCCTCGAAGTTCGTCTCTTTTCTTCCTTCTTCTTTCCGAGTGCGAGCGGGGTGCGACGAGTTTGAGACAAGTGTTGTGTATTCGTTTCGCATGGGGGACGTGAATGCGTGGGTGGGACGTGAGCGTGGGAGCCGCAGTTGCATGCAGATTGATCGCAGCTACCCGAGATTTAAAATGCCATTGATGAGAAGTTACCGCCTTAAAGAGATGTTTCGAGCGATTTACTGTGAGAGATGTGTTTTACATTGGGCGAAATATCGCCGAGTGGGTTTGCGCGTGAAAGGTGGCATTTCAAATCGGTTCGACTTCTATTCAGGTAAAAGTCCACTCGTTCAGAGGCGCCGACCGAGCGAAAGTTGTTGCGAGCTCCGAGAAGGGTGGGAGTAGCTTCGCGCGTTCGAGAAACTTATTTTCCAAAGACCGTTTCACCCGCGATGCAGGATCGTAGTCAATAACTCTTGTATAGTTACGAGGTCTAAGCAAGGAAATACAGAGTAATTACATTCTAACGTTTACGCTGCATCGACATAGGTCGGTTGTTCCGATGTAAGAGCGCGCGTTACCGAAGGATTAAAAGAGAAACTCCTCGCGTCTAACATTTCTCACAGAAGTCTCATTGACATCCCTTACTTAACACGCGTACAATTCTACCGACCGCTAATCGCCGGCGCAAGTTCTGTCGCAGGGTGTTCCCGAAATGTTCCACGAAACCCCGCGTGTACCTATAATTGCGGGGAATAGGATAAAGGACCCAATTACTGGCAGTCGACCCAATTACTGTCACTTTAAGCTATTTTATTTAAAATAAGGAATAAATAAACGTTTAAGTAAAATAGCTTAAGGTGACAGTAATTGGGTAAAGGACCCAATTACTGTCAGTCGACCCAATTACTGTCACCTTAAGCTATTTTACTTAAAATAACGGATAAATAAACGTTTAAGTAAAATAGGTTAAGGTGACAGTAATTGGGTAAAGGACCCAATTACTGTCACCTTATGCTATTTTACTTAGAATAAGGAATAAATAAACGTTTAAGTAAAATAGCTTAAGGTGACAGTAATTGGGTAAAGGACCCAATTACTGTCAGTCGACCCAATTACTGTCACCTTAAGCTATTTTGCTTAAAATAACGGATAAATAAACGTTTAAGTAAAGTAGCTTAAGGTGACAGTAATTGGGTAAAGGACCCAATTACTGTCAGTCGACCCAATTACTGTCACCTTAAGCTATTTTACATAGAATAAGGAATAAATAAACGTTTAAGTAAAATAGCTTAAGGTGACAGTAATTGGGTCCTTTACCCTAATCCTCATAACTAACAGCACACGCTGCGCACATTTCCGAACGTTCAAGGAACATCCGGCTCCCCGCGCTCCTGGGAGCGCAAAATCCCTTGCGCCGGCCTTTTGTTCTCTCTCTCTCTCTCTCTTGCTTTCGTGTAACGAGTAGGACGATTACAGCGTATTATAATGGACATAGATTGGATTGTTTTACCTCACGTGTCTCTTTCTCTGTGTGTTTGTGTGTATATGACGGTCGAATGTATTTGTTAATGGTCGTCTCAGAACTACAGGCGTGGAAGTTTAACCGAGAAGTGATTTGCTCTTTAACGATTAAGGAACGTATAACATGTATTCTGGTGGGGGATTAAAAAAGAAACGAGGGGCGGGGGAAGCAAAACCCATGTGTTGATATATGGTGAGTGAGAATTATAAATAATTGTGAGAGGCGAGCGGTAATTGATTGCGAAAAATAATGTTTTATGGATGGGACACAGTCGCTTATTGAATGCCTGATATATACTATATACATAAATATATATATATAGATATATATGCACACACACTATATATAAATATATATATCTTTATCGATCCAGAATGTTTATACATAATGTAAAGAGAACATTGATGGGAAAGTGCGTCGAGTTTATTTATTGACGTCCCGCTGTAAATGATAACCGATATACAAAGACTGTAGTTTAAGACAACTTTTAACAGACATTAGAACCGTTTCTAGCTCGTAGTTATAGCTGGCTGATCTATTTCAAATCGTTCGCCAAACACCGAAACCATTCTAGCATTTCTTTCATGATGCGTATCCAACGAGGGGCCGGGGCGGAGGAGGCCGGCTCCTTGATTTTTGCGGCGAGCGTTCGCTTCCGAGAACGGAACGTCGCGGCGGGGGAGTGAATGCCGGCGGGGTAGTTTCGTCGAATTGGTCCATAAAACATTTAGCTGTCGGTTAGGAAACAACTGTTTTGCTCAAAAGATGCCTTGCGAAACGATTTGGAAGCGATCCACGAAGTGTGTAAATATACGTAAGGAGCAATTAATGTCGTTCGTGTACGTTACTGAGTTTCTGTTGTAGACACTTCTATTGTAAATTATAATCGAGAATTGCGTTTCGAACGGGATGCTGAGTGAATTAAGACCGATAACATCAACGTGTTTTGTCGTGCGAGAATGTTAGGGTGAGAATTTTGATAGGTGGCAGAGATTGATTCTTATTACATAAGTTCATTACAGAATGATTAAAAACTGATACACTGGCAATAGTTTATTTACACTCTTTGAGCTCCTTCATCAGACCACTTGTTAGTCTATTACCCGGCTTCCGGCTTTGACCAATATCGCGCGACTCGGTCCGGTAAAATTCTTTGTTTGCAAAGCGGCGCGTGATGTTGGTCGGACCGCGAAACGATTCATTTAGGGTAAAGGACCCAATTACTGGCAGCCAACCCAATTACTGTCACCTTAAGGTATTTTACTCAAAATAACGAAAGGTCATTTACCCAATTACTGGCAGCCAACCCAATTACTATCACCTTAAGGTATTTTACACAAAATAATGAAAGGTGACAGTAATTGGGTCCTTTACCCAATTACTGGCAGCCAACCCAATTACTGTCACCTTAAGGTATTTTACTCAAAATTATAAAAGGTGACAGTAATTGGGTCCTTTACCCAATTTCTGTCACCTTAAGGTATTTTACTCAAAATTATAAAAGGTGACAGTAATTGGGTCCTTTACCTAATTACTGGCAGCCAACCCAATTACTGTCACCTTAAGGTATTTTACTCAAAATAATGAAAGGTGACAGTAATTGGGTCCTTTGCCCAATTACTGGCAGCCAACCCAATTACTGTCACCTTAAGGTATTTTACTCAAAATAATGAAAGGTGACAGTAATTGGTTCCTTTACCCAATTACTGGCAGCCAACCCAATTACTATCACCTTAAGGTATTTTACACAAAATAATGAAAGGTGACAGTAATTGGGTCCTTTACCCAATTACTGGCAGCCAACCCAATTACTATCACCTTAAGGTATTTTACACAAAATAATGAAAGGTGACAGTAATTGGGTCCTTTTCCCTACTCCTGTTCTTCTAATTTCTTTCTAGTAATTCTTCTTTTTAGTTGGATAAATGTAAACCTAATGTAAACACGTTCACGATCGGGCAATTTTCTCTCCCATCGCGCCTCATATATTCCTTACACAGTCTGAAATCTATTCCAGGTCCAGTATTCTCAGTATTCGAGTACTAATGTATGCTATTACCTGTTACAGGGTGGTCCAGGCAACTGGAACCACTCGGATATCATTGATTCGGATGAAAATTCCAAGACTTAGAGAGCTCTGCGTAATGCACTGTTCAAATCGGTTGTATCGCTTGCGGTTTCCAAGATTTCAAGCTGACGTCGCTTCCAGTTCCTACATTGGAAACTCCGTGGGCTCTGGAACAAGCTTTATCCAGGAGCTTAGCCTGAGAAATCCGGCCAACAAATTGCTATAAATTTGGGATATTCTTCCATCACAGTGAAAGAACATCCCAGACTTGAAATCTTGAAAACCACAAGGGGACAGGGAATCGCTAAGTACTGCGACGCGCACAGGTCCAAAAAAAAAAACTCAACACCAATAGAGCGGGTCAGCTTGTACGCGCAGATACTGTTTTAATTTTTCATATTCTGTTGTTTCGTCGATCAAACACGGAGGGGAAGGGGGAATGAGTGAGTGGTTCTACGCACAGAATCGCACAGAGTGAAAGCATTTGCGAGATTACATAATACAGGTTGCCAGCCATTCGATGAATGAAGGTGATGATTATGATGGTGATGATGGTGGTGGCGGTGAATAGTGATGATTATATGATGATGGTGATGATGTAGGATGTTGATGATGGTGAATAGTGATGAGATTGAGGATGAGGATGAGGATGAATATGAGGATGAGGATGATGAGGATGAGGATGAGGATGATGACTGGAAGTAGACGAGAGGCATGGAAGCGTCCGCTGAACTTCGAAAACAGGTGATTACGAACTGAAATTAATAATTACATAGTACAGGTTTTGCGTCATCGATATTCAACCATACTCATACAGGGTCTCTACTAGGGTTTGCAAACCGGTAGATCGGTAAATTGGATTGAAGTTTTTTTTCACTGATAACGTAGTAGATATCGACGGAATTAATGGAGGCATATATGCGCTACATTGCTATACATAATTTATCGAATTATCGGTAAAAATGTGAGCGTATTTCTCGCGATTTACCGGTAAATCGGTTTAGAAATACTCTCAAATTTGTACCGGTAATTCGCCAAATTTACCGGGAAATCGGTTTACCTGCCGGTAAATCGCGAGAAATACCCTCACATTTTTACCGGTAATTTGCCAAATCTGTCGGTAAATCGCGAGAAATACCCTTACAATTTTACCGCTGATTCGCCAAATTTTTAAATCAGTTTACCGGTAAATCGGTTTCGAAATACCCTAAAAATTTTACCGATAATTCGCCAAATTTACCGGTAAATCGCGAGAAATACCCTCACATTTTTACCGGTAATTTACCAAATTTACCGGTAAATGGCGAGAAATACCCTCAAATTTTTACCGGTAATTCGCCAAATTTACCGGTAAATCGCGAGAAATACCCTCAAATTTTTACCGGTAATTTGCCAAATTTGTCGGTAAATCGCGAGAAATACCCTCACAATTTTACCGCTGTTTCGCCAAATGTTTAAATCAGTTTACCGGTAAATCGGTTTAGAAATACCCTAAAATTTTTGCCGGTAATTCGCCAAATTTACCGGTAAATCGCGAGAAATACCCTCAAATTTTTACCGGTAATTTGCCAAATTTGTCGGTAAATCGCGAGAAATACCCTCACATTTTTACCGGTAATTTGCCAAATTTACCGGTAAATCGCAAGAAATACCCTTACATTTTTACCGCTAATTCACCAAATTTTTAAATCACTTTACCGGTAAATCAGTTTAGAAATACCTTCAAATTTTTACAAGTAATTCGCCAAATTTTTAAATCAGTTTATCGATAAATCGCGAGAAATACCCTCAAATTTTTACCGGTAAATCGCGAGAAATACCCTCAAATTTTTACCGCTGATTCACCAATTTTTTAAATCAGTTTACCGATAAATCAGTTTAGAAATACCCTCAAATTTTTATCGGTAATTTGCTAAATTTTTAAATCGGTTTACCGGTAAATCAGTTTAGAAATACCCTCACATTTTTACCGGTAAGTCGCCACATTTTTAAATCGGTTTCCCGGTAAATCGGGTTAGAAATACCCTAAAATTTGTACCGGTAATTCGCCACATTTTTAAATCATTTTACCAGTAAATCGCCAGAAATACCCTCAATTTTTACCGATAATTTTCCAATTTCTAAATCGGTCTAAAAATACCCTCCAATTTTTACCGGTAATCCAACAAATTTTTAAACCGATCTACCGGTAAATCGGTTTAGAAATACCCTCCAATTTTTACCGGTAACCCAACAAATTTTTAAACCGATCTACCGGTAAATCGGTTTAGAAATACCCTCAATTTTTTACCGGCAATTCGATAAATTATGTACAGCAACGTAGCGCATATATATGCCTTCATTAATTCCGACGATATCTACTACATTATCAGTAAAAAAAAACATCAAACCGATTTACCGATTTGCAATCCCTAGTCTCCACATAAAACCTCACAATCCCATAATTCCATTGTTTCGACACACCGCCATCGCCCAACCTTTCCCAATCCTCTCTTTCATCCTACTAACATTAAACAGCCAAGGGAAAAAACCTCTTCGTTAGGTCGCTGTCAATGATTCCCAACACTTTATTCCTCAATCCACGTTACACTCATCAACCCCTCAATCCACAATCATTAATCACTTGTATGCCGCTTGTTATTACAATTTACACCTTTCGTATTCATTTACATTCTCCCTTGAAGTATTATTAAATTATTCACTGAAATAATCACAAAAATTAATTGCCCTCCGCATTGAATAATTCTTCGAGCTATCTCCTCACACTTATCTCAATGTAATTAGAAAACGACCCAGGGAGCAAGCGAGGCGAACAGAGTTCCATCATTGATTCTAAAAATTATTTATTAACAGACTGAGAAATCCCTGCTGAGAATCCATCTCCCCCTCCACTGTATATGCAATCATTTTCATCGCACAATTATTACGAGCGAGTACTAATTGCACGTGGTTCTGTTCGACAGCTCAGTTGAGTGAACTGCAATCTACGAATCCACGTGGACTGATGTTTCGCAACTTGTACAAATAATAGAGAGGATCGATGAATGAAAGGGAAAAAAGTGCACGAGGAGATGCGAGAAAAAGATTAATGAATAAATAGCAAGAAGTGGATGAATCGCAACAGGCGAGAAGCTTGAAAACAGTGAGAATTAATGCTTTAAGGGCGCAGGAGTTTCTTGCGAGACGCTTCGCAATTAATTTCAGCGAGATTTCATTCCTCGTTGCTTCTGATTACAGATGAGGCTTATCGCTACGCCTGGCTGACCATCGATCAGTCGAGTGGGAATAGGAATCCCCGTGGTTGCTTTTACGCTGAAGCTGATTGGAGTCCAGCGGGTCGATAAGGGAGACGTACAGATTTTTCTGGAAAATGTATTTCGACTTGAGTAACGAGGAAAGATCCTGAAACCGGAAGTTTAAAAAATTGTGAGACTTAGGGAATATGTGGGGGATTTACTCTTGATTAGTTTGAGGGGGTGAAATTGACCAATTTAATTTCGATTTTCTGTCATAACTCGCGAACTGTAAGTTATCAATGATAGTACTAATTAAAAGAAGTAACTTCTGTCTTGCAACTTTTTTTCTATCTCTTACAGTTCGCGAATTATAAAATAAAGTTGGAAAATAGCCGAATTTTTAGGGGTTAAATTCACCCCCTCAGAGAGTAGTGTTCCTGATTTCTCGATTTTTTCGCATCTCGAGAAATAAAAAATTAAATTATATTTCTCAAGAACTCAAAAATATTGGAATTTTTTTTATGTATATAATTCTTTATTAATAAATTTTAGATAATTTTTGAAATTTTAATTATTTAATTCATTTGACATTCAATATTGTCGTGCAAAACGTGTACCTAGTGTTCCTGATTTCTCGATATTTTTCTCATCTCGAGAAATGAGAAATGAAATTATATTTCTCGAGGATTCTCAAGAATTTAAAAAAATATTGGAAAATTTCATTTTTGGAGTAATGTTGACAATATTTATCTAAATTTTTATTCGTGTCTAACTTAGTCAAAACTTGTGTAAATGAAAAAAAAACAGATATTAAACATAATTGATAAATTTATTTATTTAATACAAAATGAGAGCAAGCCGAAACATTACTTTTCTGTTTTAAAATATTTTTTTAAAAGCACAATGCGTCTAATATCGCGTCAGCCAATCTACTTTTTTTTCAAAATCTGCGGCTGTAGAAAAATTTCTGTAAAAAAGTTCTTCGATTTATATTAATTTTCCTACACTTAAGTTTCTCGAGAAACACTGTAATTTCTCGAGAACTGAGAAACAAGAAAATAAAACATAAAACAAAAATTGCGTTGTAATTCGGAGGAAATCCCCACATATTCACAAAGTTTCAAATTTTCTTGAATATCCGGGTTCGGTATTTTCCCTTTTAAGATAACTTTCCGTCGAACGTAATATAGCTCTCCTATTGAGTAACGCTGTTATCTTATTCTTACAGTGATAACAGCGCTCGCGCCTCGACCTTGGCACCCACACCTCTGTCGCATACCATTTAAGAATAAATAACCCCGACCAAGGATTTAGTTTAAAACCAGCGAACAATAGAGGTGATTGAAACGTGGCCATATATTTGCATGTAATTCATTGCACCCATATATTATTACCCAAATAGTATTACCATATTATTATACCGTAAACTCTTGAATAACTAATGCGTACAATCGGCGCGCATACAACCCCTCGATTCTTCACAATTTAAATAATGGCAGAGCAATGATTGTGCAAATCCCTATGGTTTACTGGTAAGTGCTGGTAATAAATGTTCCTGTTAAACAAGAAGGAGAAGGAGATCGCTTTATTTTCAGATAAAAGTGTGCTACAATCATTTGGCGTGCAAACATTTCCCAGAACAATAAAACCGATATACCACCTCGTTGTGTGTACTTCATCGAATTTGTATTTAATAAAAATTCGATCGACGCATCCGCAGTGATTAGTCAGTTTATTTACCACGGATTTTCAGTGCTTTAGCGATCGACTTGATTCTATTCAGCGCTGCAAGGACCGATGACCGAAGAGAGAAGCGAACGACAGTTTTTATTTGAATAAAAAGGATGGAAGTAAATAGTAGAAATGGAAACATATTGGTATATCCTTTGCAATCTTTCCTCTGTGTGTATATATTACTATATTTCAAGCCTTCCGAAACATAATCCATTTCCTTGACCTTTTTAGCGATAATTATAGAGCAAGCATTAGGTAGTTACATAAACGAAGGTGAATGCGATAAAATCGAGCATAGTTGTTTAAGGAAATTACAGATTTACTTTTCCAATGTGCGACGTCCGCGAATAGGAAAAATAAAAGTGCAAAAACTGCGATCCAGATTATGGACTTTACTTCTGAAGAAACATCGTCTTCTAAGCTCATTAGCATTATCGATTTCCTCGATGACGCAGGGAATGATACTTGTTCCAGAATCGGTACTGGAAGTTTCTCTATGCCCTCGGGGCTAGGATCGTTTCAGGGTCAGGCAGGCCGTAAAGAAACTAGAAGTTGATAGATACAAATTTGTCTTGTGACCAGTGGCGGATTTAAGATAAAAGACAGGTGGCAAACGTTGTGAGGGGGGAAATTTTTGGGAAAAATGAATAGGAAGTTTAGTAAAAACGTCTTAAGCGTGATAGTGTTTGTTAAAATAATATTTTTCTTTTTAAAATTGGGACCTTCTGGGCGGGGGCCCATTTTTCCGAAAAATGAAGAGGTAGTTTAGTTAAAACTGGCCAAGTGTAGTAGTACGAAAAAAGATAAAGTGTTTCTAAAAATCATATTTATTTTTTTTTAAAAGTTGGGCCCTATGGGGCCTTCTAGGCGGGGGCCCATTTTTCGGAAAATTGAAGAGGTAATTTACTAAAAACGGGCCAAGTGTAATAGCACGGAAAAAGATAAAGTGCTTCTTAAAATCATACTTATTTTTAAAAAAAGTTGGGCCCTAGGGAGTCTTCTAGGCGGGGCCCATTTTTCAAAAAAATGAAGAGGTTTCCTAAAACCGGACCAAGTGCAATAGTACGGAAAAAGACAAAGTGTTTGTGAAAATCATATTTATGTTTTAAAAAAGTTGGGCCCTAGGGGACCTTCTGGGTGGGGGCCCATTTTTCGGAAAAATGAAGAGGTAATTTAGTAAAAAAACAAGCTAAGCGTAGTAGTACAGAAAAAAGATGAAATGTTTGTTAACATTTTTTTTTTTTAAATTGGGGCCTTCTGGGCGGGGCCCATTTTTCGAAAAAATGAAGAATTAGTTTACTAAAAACAGGCCAAGTGCAATAGCGCGGAAAAAGATAAAGTGTTTCTTAAAAACATATTTATTTTTTTAAAAAAATTGAGGCCTATGGGGCCTCCTGAGTGGGGCCCCATTTCTCAGAAAAATGAAGAGGTAGTTTACTAAAAACAAGCTAAGCGTAGTAGCACAGAAAAAAAGATGAAGTATTCAACATCATATTTTTTTTTAAAAATTGGGGCCTTCTGATCAGGGGCCCATTTCTCATAAAAATGAAAAGTTTGATTACTAAAAACAGGCCAAGTGCAATAACACGGAAAAGGATAAAGTGTTTTTTAAAATCATATTTATTTTTAAAAAAATTGAGGCCTAGGGGGCCTCCTGAGTGGGGCCCCATGTCTCAGAAAAATGAAGAGGTAGTTTACTAAAAACAAGTTAAGCGTAATAATACAGAAAAAAGATGAAGTATTCAACATCATATTTTTTTTTAAAAATTGGGGCCTTCTGATCAGGGGCCCATTTTTCATAAAAATAAAGAAATATTTTACTAAAACTAGTCACAGGGCCCCTACGTAGGGACCAACACGGCAACCGCTCCTCACCAGCCCCATTAAAAATCCGCCACTGCCAGTGCCTCCACTACTCAGGTACAATTACCTATTCCAAAACATTCTTCGTCCCATTTTCCTATTACTAAAGTTACCGTACTCCCCGTTATCAATCCATTAAGCCGCACTAGCTGCTTATCTCTCCCCATAAACGACAATATTTACAATTACCATTTCAAATAAAACAGAACCGACTTAAAATCCATTCAAAGCCTCTCCTACAGAGCAGCAACCATACCGACCCAGGTGTCCCATTTCTCCCGTGGCATCCTCTACACTTGAATTACACCAGGAGTCATTTAATCGTGAGTTCATCGGTACACGATGATGTAAAGGCCCTCGTCTTCTTGTACTTTGATCGTCCATCGGCGGCCACGCGGCGCAAGATTGTAACATCGATGCGGTAGGTGAAAATCGCAGCAGTACATTGCGGCGAGTGGGAAGCGGCGGTATAGCTGAATCATCCAAGTTCTCTCCGCCCCACCACCTGTTTCACCTTCCCTGCTTCGAGGCACAGCCAGAAGAGCCGAGACCGCGGTGGAAGACGGTGATTTCTTCGCTCGACCTCCTCCCCACACCAGAAGGAATGGCGCCAACGCTTAGCAAACTGACGAGCAGGCGCACGCTGGCTGGTGCCTGTGCGTTCACCGCGCTGGTATGGATCCTGAGAAGACGAGGGAAAAAACAGCAGGGCAAAAGCAGGTAAACCAGCCGCAAACACACTGTCGCTCGGAAATCGTTATCAGCTAGATAATCAACCACTCGTTTCTTCCATTCCCAGAAACGCGTGGCCCGCCAATGACATCCAGTATGTTATTAAAGAGGTACGATCCACGAGATTCCGACGCTCGGGTCGATTCCGATCGTTAACCATATAGGTAACGTCTGTTCCGTAGGAGAAACCGAAGACCCCCAAGGCTTACGTGAACGCAAGGTTCTTCCGCCAGCTCCGCCAACTCCTCGCCATCGGCATACCTTCTTTCGTCTCCACAGAATTCGGATTCGTGCTTCTCATCGCCGGCTCGCTGATCGCGAGGTCCCTCTGTGACCTCTGGATGATAAACATTGGCACTTTAATCGAGGCGTGCGTTCGGTTTCTTATCTAGTAAATTCGCTAGTCATGCTCGCTAAATTCTGTACTATCTACTCCTTCCAGATCGATCATCAACATGGACAATTCGTTGTTTAAAAAACGGCTGATGAAGTTCTTGGCTGTGTTGCCCTTGGTAAGCGGAGGCATTCAATCGATGCTTTAATTTCCCACCGAGCGGAATTACTGATGCTACCTTCCTTGATTGTATTCGTTTAGATATCCATCGTGAACAACGTACTGAAGTACGGCATATTCGAAATGAAGCTGAGGCTGCGCACGAATATTACGAGAGATTTAATGGATCAGTACCTGAAGTAAGTGGAGCTTTTTTGCTCTGTGGTTGGAGATAGTAGCTCGAAGCTAATTATTTATGAGAGCCTGATATGCATGCATCGTGGAGTCAGAGGTTGAAGCGGTGCGAGTTGTCACATGACTGGACAGGATTCTTTAAAATATTGCAATGAGAAGCACTTGCGGATTAGGAATTATTCATTGACGTTGCTAAAGCTTCTGATTATTGCAGAGGCTTTACGTACTACAAGATGAGCAATTTGGACAGTCGCATAGCGAATCCGGACCAGCTTTTGACTACGGATGTTGATAAGTTCTGCGAGAGTTGCACGGATCTTTACAGCAACGTCGCGAAGCCGTTGCTGGATATTTTTATCTACGTCTACAGGCTGACGACTAATCTCGGGGGCCAGGTATATTAATGGGTGATTGTTGTATGTGTGTGTGCGTTTGTTAATGTGTTTTGTGGTTTGCAGACGCCGCTGTTGATTCTTTCGTACCTCGTCCTCGCTGGAACCGCGCTAACTCACCTGCGGAAGCCGATTGGGCCGATGACGGTGAAGGAACAGCGGCTCGAAGGGGAGTACCGCCATATTAACTCGAGGTTGATCACGAACTCCGAGGAGATCGCGTTCTATCAAGGGAATAATAGGGAGAAATTGACTTTGCTGGCTAGCTTCTACAAGCTGGTAAGCCTTCGGAGACACTTAAGGGGTCGTGGTCAGTCGGGAAGCCGAAGAAAGGGCGATCTTTGGAAATTTTTTACTTGAAAGCTATAACACATTTTTGAAAAAATATTTTTCCTTTTAAGGATTGCGTCTAGTACTGTGTATCGTAATTTTGTTATATAAGAATATTTATTAATAACAAAGTTATTGCACATCACTCGAAGGTCCTCTCAAAAAAAGCTGCTGCGGTGAAAACTGCTGTTCGAAAGTAGGGCTGGGACTATTCGAATAATTTAATATTCGAATATTTTAAGTATTCGAATGCTACGAATAAACTTCGAATATTTGAGTATTCGAATACTATTCGAATATCGATGTATTCGAATATTATTCGAATATCGCTGTATTTGAATAGAGCAGTATTCGAATATTATTCGAATACCGATATTATTATTATTATTATTATTATTATTATTAATAAACGGGGGAACCCTTTCGAATACAGAGATAAATTACATTTATATATATTCGAATACCGATGTATTCGACGAGTATGGTGTGAAGTGGGTCAAAATTAGCTTACAAAATTTCACCTGACAAATGAACCCAAAGAACTTGATTTATAATTCACGCCATACTATTCGAATAAATCACTATTCGAATACAACAGTATTCGAATACTCAAATATTAGAATACAACAGTATTCGAATACTCAAATATTCGAATAGTATTCGAATACTCAAATATTCGAATAGTATTCGAATATACTCAAATATTCGAATAGTATTCGAATAGTATTCGAATAATCAAATATTCGAATTGAATGAGTATTCGAATACTCAAATATTCGAATTGAATGAGTATTCGAATACTCAAATATTCGAATAGTATTCAAATACTCAAATATTCGAATAGAATTCGAATACTCAAATATTCGAATAGAATTCGAATACTCAAATATTCGAATAGAATTCGAATACTCAAATATTCGAATAGATTTCGAATTATATTCGACAAATAATTGAGCAACAGAAGTATTCGAATATTCGAATACCGAAAAATTCGCCAAATAGTCCCAGCCCTATTCGAAAGTCGGTCATCTAAATTAAAAAATTCAAAAGAATTTACTTATTATATTATATCATCTTGTCTTTGATCGAAGGATTTTTCGAAATATTGATTTAGGAAAAAATAGCTGTTTAAAGTAAAAGTTTCAATTTTTATCATAAATCGTGCCTGATTCTCGTCAATTAAAAGAAAACTAAGCATCGGATAAAAAATCCTTCGATCAAAGACTATTTTATTCTTCCTATAATAAGCTTGTAAAATTTGAAGTAAATCGGTTGAATGTTTTTTTAAATATTTTGATCACCGATTTTGAAAATGCTGTTTCAAGAAAAACGCGTTTGAAGTTTCAAGTCCAGTTTAAAATACAAAAATTGAAAAATCGATTTTTCGAAGGTTTGTGACTGAGCATGACCGCTTAAGCACTCTGGAAACCTTTCACGATGTGCACTGATAATTCTCCTCGTAGGTGGTGCACCTCCGCAAGTCTCTGGAGTTCAAAACCTTCATAGGAGTGATAGACAATTTCGTCGGCAAATGTAAGACGCTTGTTGCGAATAATATCTCGACGACCGATGTAACTCAACGATTTACCGTTTCAGACATGGCAACGATAGTCGGCTTCTACGCGGTGAGCCTGCCGTTCTTCCAGAAGGACCACACCGTCCTCTCCGGAACGTCGGATCACCGGTTTAAGGCGTACTACACGTACGGCAGGATGTTAGTGAAGCTAGCGGAAGCTATAGGGAGATTAATCCTAGCTGGGAGGGAGATGACGCGACTGGCAGGCTTCACCGCGAGAGTGATGCAGATAAAGGTGGTCCTGGACGATCTGAACGCGGGGAGGTACGAGAGGACCATGGTGTCGGACTTCAAGGACGAGCCGATCGGGTATCCGGGCGGAGGGAAGATCATCACGAAGAATAACATAATACGGTTCGATGGCGTGCCGCTGATAACTCCCAACGGAGACGTTCTTATTAAGGAACTCTCCTTCGAAGTAAAATCGGGGATGAACGTGTTGGTTTGCGGACCGAACGGCTGCGGGAAGAGCTCTCTGTTCAGAATCTTGGGAGAAGTAAGTCCCCACTGTTCTCTGTAGATTTCTCCTTAAAGATGTTTACACCCGTTTACTCCTAACAGCTGTGGCCGGTTTGGAGCGGGTCAGTCACAAAGCCTCCGTGCGGGAAGCTGTTCTATATCCCCCAGCGTCCTTACATGACCTTAGGCACTCTCAGGGACCAAGTGATCTATCCCCACACCAAGCCAGAAATGTTAAGGCGCGGTCAAATGACTGACGACGACCTGAAGAAGCTTCTGGACCTGGTCCAGCTGAACCATCTTCTCGAAAGGGAGAATCTCACCAACAGCGAGGGCCAAGGCTGGGACGTCGTCGCCGACTGGATGGACGTCCTCTCCGGCGGGGAGAAGCAACGCATAGCGGTAACGTCCTTCCCCAACCGCTCCCAGAGAATCTAAACCAATGTTTGGCTATTACAATCGTCGTCGTTTGCACAGATGGCTCGGCTCTTCTACCACAAGCCGCAGTTCGCTATACTCGACGAATGCACCAGCGCGGTCAGCGTGGACGTCGAGGACTCGATGTACTCGTACTGCAGGGAAGCAAACATCACGTTGTTCACCGTCTCCCATCGGCGGTCGCTTTGGAAGCATCACGAGGTACGAAGCAATTAACGCGCTACCGCTGTCTTCGCAGGTGTCTAACTCACAATTTACTTTGTTCTCAGTATTACTTGCAAATGGACGGAAGGGGAAGCTACGAGTTCAAATCCATCGAGCCGGACACGGAGGAGTTCGGATCGTGAATTTGCGTGTCCCTTGCATCCGTATGATACTTGCCAAAATGCAAGGGACGCTCTCATACTTTAATTCAGCGCGCGGATTTCTGTTCGACGCGCACGCAGTGTACAGCACTATGTATTATATGTATGTGTTCTGTGTCGTTCGCACGGATAAATGAGTATTGTGTATATCGCTATGTTAACTGTAGCTCATAAGTGTATATTTTTATATCAATACCTTTTTTTATATAAAACACTAGGGGAGGGACGTGGCAACGTTGGCGTACGATCGAGGCCTTAATGTAATTCATCTGTTTCCGCAGCTGTGTGTAAATGTTGACGTACCGGTGCATGTTCTTCCGACACTGCGAGGAGGGTAAAAAGCCGCAGAATATTTTGGGGTATTAAAATGTAAGCTACACTTAATGGTTCTCCACAATCTCGCGCGAGCTGTGCTGTTCAGAGAATGTTAAATGTATCAGGCGCATCGCAGAATCTACTAGGAGTGTGTATATACGTATGTACATGAACGGAATTGTACTTTTAAGGACATAATTGTGAATTGTTATGTGTGGATCACATTGAGCAGGCATCGTCGGAACATATATCAGATTGCTGGACAATAAGAGTGTAATAAAGCGATTGTGGTGATGAAGGACACGAGAATTCAAGTGGTCGGCGCTCGTATCAGCAAGCCAAACCGTAAGAACGACAGTAGTCTGTTGTTTGAAGCAGTGTTGAAATAGATTCCGAGTAACGAGTACCTACACCATAAGTTATTTAATTTAAATGAAGTTACCATGGGAGAAACTTCGTTTCGACAATTATCCTTTCATTTCCCCGTTGGAGAATTAGCTAGGGTCTGCAAACGATCTATTGGCGTTTGAAGACATTTTTGAATTAAGGTGGCGTAGGAAAAACCGCAAGTTTAGATGAAGTAAACATTCTTTATTAAATAAAAGAACTTGTAAAATAAATATTCTTCTCCACTAGGCCCGTAGCTTAATCCCTGGATTTCTTTCGAATATGGGAATATTTTCCCTGAGAATCCCTTGAAAATCATTCATTTCCGACGGATTGATATTAATGGGGTACAAGACCCAATTACTGTCACCTTAAGCTATTTTACTTGAACGTTTATTTATTCGTTATTTTAAGTAAAATGGCTTAAGGTGACAGTAATTGGGTCATTTACCCTAGAACCGAAATCGTTGAAGTACCGAATACGAAATAAACACCGGTATTTTTTCGGATCTTCTTTCGGTGACATGGTAGATTAAAGTAATGTCTTCATAGCCCTTATTAATTCGAGCTGTAAAAATCAGGGACCTGGAACGAAATGTTCTTTCGTTTCGTTTCGGTTAATATCGTTGCTGTGGAAAAATATTTCGTTTCCTTCGGAACGAGAAACAAATTTTCTTCCGAACCGGTTTTGCTATGTTAATTTTAGATTCTTGTTTAATAATATTTTGAAAACTAATAAAATTCGAAAACCGAAAAAATTACCGGTAAATAGGGTAAGGGACCAAATTACTGGCAGCCGACCCAATTACTGTCACCTTAAGCTATTTTACTTAAACGTTTATTTATTCGTTGTTTTAAGTAAAATAAACTTATAATAAATAAACTTAAAGTTTATTTATAATAAATAAACCTTTTAAGTAAAATAGCTTAAGGTGACAGTAATTGGGTTGACTGGTAAAGGACCCAATTACAGTCACCTTAAGCTATTTTACTTGAACGTTTATTTATTCGTTATTTTAAGTAAAATAGCTTAAGATGACAGTAATTGGGTCCTTTACCCTAGTAGGCTATTGGACACGTAAAATCGCTAGTTTCTTTGACGCTAAATTAATTTCATACCAAACAATCGTTATAGCCGTGCTTTTGGCTATCTATTTTGGACACGTTCGCGAGTATTTACGAAAAAGAAAATCGTCGGAATGTGTAAAATTGTCGGAGTTATTAATCGTTGAAGATAGGGTAAAGGACCCAATTAATGGCAGCCAACCCAATTACTGTCACCTTAAGCTATTTTACTTAAACGTTTATTTATTCGTTGTTTTAAGTAAAATAAACTTATAATAAATAAACTTAAAGTTTATTTATAATAAATAAACTTTTAAGTAAAATAGCTTAAGGTGACAGTAATTGGGTTGACTGGTAAAGGACCCAATTACTGGCAGCTAACCCAATTACTGTCACCTTAAGCTATTTTACTTAAAACAACAAATAAATAAACGTGTAAGTAAAATAGCTTAAGGTGACAGTAATTGGGTCCTTTACCAGTCAACCCAATTACCGTCACCTTAAGCTATTTTACTTAAACGTTTATTTATTCGTTAATTTAAGTAAAATAGCTTAAGGTGACAGTAATTGGGTCCCTTACCTTGCTAATAAAGTGAAATACAAATTTTTATGAGAAAAAGCTTGAACAAAAATTGCTTTTCTAGGATCGACAATTATTCTTTTCCGACCCAGTTTCAAATTTCCCTCGGCGGCGATCAGGTGGCGCGCGCCTCGGCGGCGAGTTGCGCACTCGCGGCCATGTTCGTTGACCGTTGATCGTTCGGGAGAAGCTCGGCCGGGTCTCGTTAGCTAGCAGAAGTCCGGGCTATCGGCTATTCAGTTGCTGGTCGCAGGTCGCAGGGTTCAGCGGTAGAGGTTGGGCCGTCTGTTATGTGCGCGTGTGTATCGAAATAAGAATATAAAAAGCGCGAGCGGTGGACAGAGAGCCAGGAGCCTATTCCCCTGTTAGTTTCAGTGGCAACGAACGCTCAGCTGGAGATATTCGCGGAATCAATCGTAAGAGAGTGTCACCCCTCTTTCTCTAACCCCCCCCCCCCCCCCACTTCTTTTCGCCGTGTCCGTTTCTCTTTCACAGCGCCTCCCCTCTCCCACCACCCCTCCCCTACTCTCTCTCTCGCTCTTACTCCGTGTGGTTTCTCGCGGCGTGCGCGTTCCCGAAGGCACCGTGCACGGACCTTCCCCCGACACGGCCGAGCGCGTCTCGGCCAGCCAGGACGCCGGGGAAGGCACAGGTGCAGGCGCGGGTGCGGGTGCCGCGTTAGTGTTATTAGCCGTGCGCGAGAAGTCGAGAACGCGAGGCTGGAACAAAGTAGGTGCCGCGGGACACACGCCGACAGTGTCGCGGAGGTGTCGTCGCCAGTTGCCGTGGCAGAATGGACGGGAGCACGGGACCGCCGTCGGACGTGACGACGGCAACGGGATGTGAGAAGGACGAGGGCTCGGGGAAGTCCCGACGGGACGGGGACACGCCGTCCGCCGCCGCCGCGGCGGCGGCGGGCAACGCGGCGTCCACGTATTCCGGGCCGCAGCCGGAGCACAGGGGTCAGGGCTCGATAAGGGCCGGCTCCGCGTCACCGCTCCCTGCTGCTGCCCCGTCCTCCTCTTCGTCGTCATTGTCCACCTCCGGCACCGCCAGCTCGACGACGGGGTGTGGCTGCGTGGCCGCCACCGTCCTCGAGCCGGACGAAATTACCATCAGCATCACGCCGACCACCGGTGGACAGTTCGACCTCACCGTCGAGCACACCGACACCGTCGAGAACCTCAAGAAGATCATCTCCAAGAGGCTGAAGGTCGCCAAGGAGCGCATTTGTTTACTACACCGCGAAAGGTTGGTAGCATCGTCACGCCTGGTATTCGTAGGTAGAGCAATAGCCTGGCGATAAAGGATCGCGTGGCGAGCTTTCGTCGCGATCGATCGATAGATCGATGACGCGTCGCGCGATTTTTCTCACGGGGGAGGGAGAATTAGGCGTAGACCTCGCCCCTGCGCTCCCCTTCGTCGGAAGAAAGGAAAGAGAGACGGTGCAGGAAAAGGAGGAGCGCGGGGTAGGTGTGTAACGCGTATGCGTGTGTGTGTGCACCGCGACACGGTGTTACGCCGTTGCGTGGAGCGTGTTTCGTGAGAGGCGCGCCGAGAGAAGGAACGAAAACACGGGCGGCATCGACGCGACGAGAAAAAGAGAGAGTGGGCATAATATTCGTAGGCGTCGCGGGGGCCGCCGGCACGGACTGATCCTCCTCCTTCGTGCGAGCCACGCGAGAGAAACATGGTGGAGAAGAAGCTTGGCATACCGTAGCGTCGAGCCTCTCGCTCTGGGGGAGTAGGTAGAATATCTCGGGAATCGCGCTCTCGTAAAGTGGAACGGTGACAGCCGTCCTCCGCGAGGGCCAGACGAGGAAGGAGAGACAGCTCTCGAGAGAAACACTCTCGGAGAGACGGCGACGAGGCTGGCTATTCCCGTACGCAACACATCGCTGGAATTCTCTCTCTTTCTATTCGTCCTTCCCTCCCCCTCCCCTCCCCTGCCTCGCGCGTATCTCTGGTAGCGATGGCCATCCGATTCCCCTTTGTTGCAAGCCCCACAGTCCAGCCCAGTTGCACGGAACACTTTGGTCGCTTTAAATATCCTTCGAGTTAAAGGAAACTTTCCCTCCGCGTATATATAAAACACGCGACGGGATTAGCCACGGCCACGGGACGCTTCGAAATCAATCGAACATCGTGGCAAATCAGACGTAGCTCCCATCTACAGGGCGTTGAAAAATTACTGGTCAATAGATCGATGGACATTTTTAAGAAAAACTTTTGCTCCTCTCGATGAAAGGAGAAAGTTTTTTTAAATAAAAATTCACAAAGACTCGAGCGATCTTTGAAACGGAGATGGACGCGAGCAGTGGCCGTTGTTTTTTCAACACACTGTACGTTTTCGAATGTCGAAGCAACTTTCGAACGCCTGTGTTTGTTTAACTTCGTTTACGTGTGATAACGTGAATGGCGGAATACGGGATTACAAAGACTCGGGTAACCAGTTTGAGAACCCCTGCCCCGCGATCGAATTGCTCGAAAGCTTGCGAGGAGGAGTGAACGGTGCCCATCACTACTTGTTCCTTCGTGCTCGCCGAGCCAGTTTCAGGCGCAGGTAGCACACGCGCCAGGCTCCTCTTCTACGTGTGCGCCCGTCTGGTCTTGGCTGTGTGCTAACGCGACACGTGCATCCAGAAGGGGAAGCGGGAGGAGGGGTCGAGGAGTCGTTCGTCCGTGTGCGTCCTGTTTGTGTCTCTTTCTCTGTTCCGTTCCACGGCTCCTTGGGCGCATGCGTATCGTTAAATGCAGAACTATGGACCGACGGACTCTAATTCGACCGTATCACTGTTATTTCCCTTGTGAAACGGGCGGAATACTTTGACGTCATTCAATGATCTCGAATCCTCCCTTCTAGAGAGCCGTTATCGTTTTAATTATACAGGGCGAGTCACGTAACTTGTCCACGCGGAATAACTTCTAATCATCGGAATTAATTCCCTCGTCGAAATCTCTTTCCACGGACTCTTTCTGCATCGAACTTACGCCCCGTTTAGGCCTGCCCACCCATTGGTAACTGGGCTCTTGCTGGTGGAAAAAAAAACAAGTCCCAAGTCGGTGGTGTAACCTCACCTTAACTGTTTTTGCGTCGCCCGTTCAGTGTGTGTCATCGCGACACCGTCGTACCTGTTAGTCATCCATCCTCCTTGCGAGTACAGGGTGTATAAAAAGTAACGGTCGCCGCATTTAGGATGAAAAGAGCTGCGGTTAAAAAATAACTTCGTACTACAATAGTTGTTTATAACCATGAAAAATAATATTAAAATTCTTTTCCGCGTCAACGTTGCTGTATAAAAGCAGCGACCGTTGCTTTTTACACACCCTGTACAAAGCGGTTAGGCTTCTCCGTGCGCGTTTTGGTCGCCGAGGGTCATCTGTCGGAGACGTGTCCAATCCCCTGACGGCTCAGTGCATCGCGGCGGATAAAGGTCTCGGTTAGATCTCGCGTTATCAGCCGGCACTGATTAACGGTTACAATTTAAATGCCCCCCATAGGCGTAACAACGGCCGCTGGGATAAAGAAATCCGAGGAGCGGCGATCAACTTGATTCGCTCGTAGCTTGATCGATAGATCCCGTTCTACAGATTAATCGGGGAGCGACGCGATGGTCGAAGCAAACAAGCCGGGCTCCTTTCGCGCGGCGCACGATAGTAGGCTTGACCTCAGCCGAGCAGATAGCGAGGCAGCGAAATAATATTTATAGTACCGCCCAGCCGTGACTGTGTTCCTGTCCTATCTAACTTTCTGTATTTACGTTCGCATGAGTTTAGACGCCGCCCGTATTCTTAGAACTCGCGCTTTTCTCCCTTTCTCATTCATATCGGACCTAGCCGCCCGAAATACACCGCCAGCGATTTTTCACCGTCGCTCGCACAAATGTCACGGTCCCACCCCTGAACCCCTCTCTTCGGATTTATCGCGCGCCGAGTGCTTTGTTTTCGTCTACTGGAGGCTGATAAGCTTCCCAGAAGCGGGCTGCCGAGAAGATGGCCAGCGGAAGGAATGCGGATCCGATTGGTTCTGTTCCTGTAGAATTCTCCGCTGTTTGTGTACTATTTACAAATCGCTGGATACCTTCCGAGCAACGCGAGGCAGTTTCTAGGCTGAAGGACCCAATTACTGTCAGCCAATCCAATTACTGTCACCTTAAGCTATTTTACTTAAATGTTTATTTAATCGTTATTTTAAGTAAAATAGCTTAAGGTGACAGTAATTGGGACATTTACCCAATTACTGGCAGCCAACCCAATTACTGTCACCTTAAGGTATTTTACTCAAAATATTGAAAAGTGACAGTAATTGGGTCGACCGCCAGTAATTGGGTCCTTTACCCAATTACTGTCACCTTAAGCTATTTTACTTAAAATAAGGAATAAATAAACGTTTAAGTAAAATAGCTTAAGGTGACAGTAATTGGGTAAAGGACCCAATTACTGGCGGTCGACCCAATTACTGTCACCTTAAGCTATTTTACTTAAAATAACGAATAAATAAACGTTTAAGTAAAATAGCTTAAGGTGACAGTAATTGAGTTGACTGCCAGTAATTGGGTCCTCTACCCTAATCCTCATAATTAACAGCGCACATTTCCGAACGGTCCTTTTCCCTATGCATTTATCGTCGCTGAATTTCTGGAATCATTGGTAACGAATCCACTGCGGGGGTTAAATAACGGCCGTTTTTACCGGCGACGGGCATAAAGGTCAGCGACTTGGATCGCAGCAGGATCTTGACGAAAACCGTTAAGCTCGGAGTGCACGCGAAGTGGCGCCAGGGTCGCGGTTGAAGGCCTCGATACCTATTTGCCACCCTCGGGTTTCCATTTTTGCTATAAAAGTCTCCGGGCGAAAGAAAGCGAGAAGAGGTCTAGTTCACCGGTAATTTTGTCTCCGCTTTAATCGTCCGAGGGTCGCGCTCGATGAACTCACGGGCGAGCACGCGTTCTCGGAATCGAAGTCGACGGTGCGCACGCTGACGAAGGAATGTCGGTATTTTCGCAATCGTCTCGGCGACCGGCGAATGCTTTCGAACGTGCACGCACACTCGCCAGGTGATTCGCCTTGTTTTTTTTTATAGTAACGCGTGCAAAAGACGCGTCGCAGAAGAAATTTCCGCCGGTCGTAAGCCCGCCTCGTGTTGCGTAATCTGCGACAGTGGCGTAAACGTTGCTCTTGACATAAATCAAATTCGAGTTTCTCTAATCTCGAGAACCGAGCGTTCGCGAGGACGTGGGATTTCATTTTATTCCGAACAGATCGACGCGTGCCGCCAGCCGTCGGCGCCTATGCGAACGTTAAGCAGATACGTGCGTTCTAATGAACGAACAGGGAAAAGGAAAGGGGGCGATAATGGGCCGGGATGAGAACTACGCCCAAATCTTTTCTTCCTCCCAGCCCATGACGCAAGGGCTCGCTTTAACGCGCGCGTCAGCCTCGACAAGTGTTTTCTAATCCGAATTTCCGCCGGGAAGTCGGAGATACTCCGTGGACGTTTCGTTTAGCGCAAGTACCACGCTGTTTCCTTTTATTGGAAGTGAAATTTCTGCGGCGGAAGTTGCACAATAACTTCCGCGACACGCTAAGTCAATATCAATCCCTACGCGCGCTATTTCTGGCTTCGTTGGGTGTCTGCTGCCGCGATAGCCGCGGCTTTATCGCATTGTCTAATCTGCTGGATCGCGTCGCCTTCTTATCGTCGTATGCCCACTGTTTCTCGAGGCGTCATCGCGATGACGGGGCTGCACAGTGTTCCGAGTATATTTGTTTCAGAGAAAAAAAGAACACAACTCAGCATTTGTTCATTGTTTCAAAATTGACGAGCTTTTACAATATTAAAACAGATGCATATTTTACCTTCGCAAGGTTCGAAGATGATTCCTCTACTATTAAATAATTACTGACGTCATTTTAAGATACAAGTATTTGCGGACCGTACACTTCGGATCCCCGATTCTTTTGTCCGCGCTGCGTTGCTACCGAAGTCTTCGATTGCCAACACTTGGCCATGAATAGTTCTCTCACAGCACATTACTGTATCGATGACTCCGCGATAAGGAGTGACGCCTCACTTATCTCCGCAATTACCAGAAATACGCGACCAATAGATTGCCACTGTTCCGAGCGTTTCCCGGCGATCGCCACAATTTCGATCTAATTCTATAATCTGTTTTCAGGCTACTGCGCGAAGGCACGCTCGAGGAAAACCGTCTACAAGATGGCAGTCGGCTTACATTGTTGCCGAGCGTGGAAACTGGCCTACTGGTGAGTCGATCTTCAATAATATCCCACCGGGACCATCTCTTTTAGCCTTCTCTTAGGAATTGTTAGTTTAGAGGGTTGTCTCGCGGCGTGCGAGCGCACGCCGGTGTCCGGGTCAAATTTGACCCGTATGAATCCTCCTAACGCCATCTATTTCCTATCGCGCCCGGGTCAAAAGCGACCCGGCCCCTACCGGAGGGGTTAAGGAACTGTTTCGAGCCACGTTTCCATCCGTGAACGCAACCCGGATTCATCTCGAAAACCGTTCTTCGCTGCGCGGGACAGGAATCCTCCCAAGAGGCAGAAAACGTGCGCGGCGTCGCGATCCGTGGAAACGCCGTTAACTCCGCCGTTCGTGTATCATCGGGTCACTTGGTTTCTCGGTCACCGTATCGTCTGCAGGTTTATTTTCTGGCCCCGTCGCTCTTCGACGAAATCGCCACCCCGTCTGGGCCGAGCGGCGCGGCAGCTGGAGGAGTTTACACCCGGGGGTCGTGAATTGAACCATCTCGGCGCTGATCGAGGCCCTCGGGTCTTTATCTTCTTGGATTTCTTTGGGCTCCGTTCGTAGGGACGCGTTCCGCTCTTTGAGGACCTTGCTGGAACACCGCGGCTCAATAGGGCGAAGAATCGCGCGACTCGGCGTGGTTATTCGATTTGAATCGATAAAAAGGAAGCTCGCTCGTCCGTGCGGGCAGCCGGTGCACGCGCATACAAAGGACACGGTCGGGCTCTCTCGCCCATTGAAATAGAGTCTCGGGCTGCGCTCGAGGCGCTGGCAACACCGCGCCACGGGTCCTTATCGCGACCGAGACTCGTTCGCATGGCTGTCAAGGGGACCGCCCGCTCGAGTCTCGGTCACCCGCAGTCAATTTTAAAGCCCCGCTGATGTGTGGGTATGCGTCGGGCACCACGGCCGCACACCAGCGGCCCCCGTTCTTTCGTGGGTGGCTGGGAAGGAACGGGGCGAGACCTACGCCGGTTTCCAGCCGCACAGTTGGCCAGCCTGATCGGTTCTCTCTGCCGAAGAATGCCTCCCGATCGACACGCACCTCGGCCCTCTTCTCGCCCCCCTCCCCCCTTCTTTCTCGCAGCGATTCTCCCGTCGGACGTGCAGCGCTACCCCGAACTCGCGTATTAGTCGCTGCCTGGGTAACTGGCGGAGCTCGGGAAAAACCCATGTCGGGATAGAATCGACTTATCGACGCCCCTGCTTTTCCAATTCATTAGTGAAAATAGAAAGGGATAAGAACGGCAAATAATCGGCCCCTCTGCCATTTCGCGTCTCGCGTAGGCTGCGTTCCTGAGCTTCGGTAGAATACTTTGTACATCGCTGCGCTTCCGATTTCCAAGGGCAGGCGATAAGACGTTGCAAAATTGAGCTGGGGGTGACGTAACGGAATGGGGGACGTGGTAGTGCGATTTGCTAGTTTAGGATGTGAAATATGGGGTACTATGCAGTGACGGAGTTAAGAAAAAAGGCCCAAGTGGCAAATGTTCTTGGGGGCCCATTGTTTTTTGAGGAAATGAAGAGGTAGTTTACTAAAAAGGGGTAAATGTGTAGAGAAAAATATGGTGCTAGGATAAAATCATTTTTTTTTTAAGATAAGGCCCTATGGGGCTTTCTGAGCAGGGGCCCAATTTTCCGAAAATTGAAAAGGTTGTTTACTAAAAACGGGTTCGGTGTAATATAATAGGAATAAAAACAGTTTGGATAAAATCATAAAATTTTTTTAAAAAAATAGGGCCCAGGGCCTTCGAGCCGGGGCCCCTTTTTTTGCGGGGGGGGGGGGGGGGCGGAGAGGTTGTTTACTAAAAGAGGTTCAGTGTAATATTACAGAAAAAATATAATTTGGATGAAATCATAATTTAAAAAAAAATAGGGCCCGGGGGCCTTCTGAGCAGGGGCCCATTTTTCGGAAAAAATGAGAGGTAGTTTACTAAAAACGGGTTCAGTGCAATATTACAGAAAAAATACAGTTTGGATAAATGATATATTTTTAACATAGGGCCCTAAGGAGCCTTCTGAGCGGGGGCCCATTTTTCGGAAAAATGAAGAGGTAATTTACTAAAACCAGATTCAGTGTAATATTACAGAAAAAACTAGTTTGGATAAAATCACAATTTTTTTAAATATAGGGCCCTCGGTGGGGTTTTGGGCAGGGGCCCCCACTGTTAAATCCGCCACTGGCACTATGTGATCACTACAGCTTTTTGAGTCTTTCTCCCCAATACCTGTGTCGGCTATTTACTAAGAGCGACCCTGCTGGTTCGTTAAATAAGTTGGAAGTTCGATAGGGAACGGCTGGCTCTAAAATGCCTCGGCAGGAAGTTGTATCGATCGCGCTATGGAAATTCTCTGCGGTAGCACCTCGCTGCTTTCGCATTATCTGGGGTCGCATGGCACGCGGGGCGCGTCCAAAAACGGCATTAAATGATAATTCGAGCCGCGACGCTTTGATGCATCGCTTCTGCAGCTCGATTAATCGCGGCGGGCGTCTGCGTGCGAGGGTGGAGAGGCGGCCGATCGCGTTCGACGAACAACGAAAACGGTAGGAACGCGATGATGTCATACGTTCCCAGCGACTCGTTTCAATGAGATAGATAGATGTCGCGAGGTCGCGTCGCGATTCGGTTTTTATCTACGAGAGGCCATTCCGAGAAAATGTTTCCCAGCGTCAATCGCATTTCGTTAAGCCAATTAATTCTACTAGGGAGAGTCTCTACTCAAAATTAAAGGTAACCATTGGACATTACAAAAATTCCATTCGCGGAGTCTGAAGAGAGTATTATTTATTATTTACTATCTCAAATTTTAAGATAGAATTCTTCGCAATGAGACTTACTACTCACAGCTCAGCATTTTCTCTCGCCACTTCCGTAGATTACGCATCTATCATAAAAACAGATTAATTTCAAGTACCAGATACAATTAACGCCCCCATTCACAGGCCACCTGAACCACCATAAGCCAACGTCACACGGCACACAAGTCCCGCCGATAAAGCAGCAGCGCAGGAACCTACACCTCCATACCCACATACAAAATTCCACCGTAGGAACCAATTTCTTTCATTGCCAGAGCATCGCGCGCTGACTCAGAGCCGTTCGTGGTCAGCGTTAACTTAATTCGTCGTTTATGTTCTACTTAGCGTCCTCGATAGTAGTGGACACGTGGTGCGTGCTACCCCCACCTTTGCACTTTTTCCCCGTCCTGCAACACGAGCCACCGGCGACCAGCGTCTGCCAACCGAGGCTCCGCGAGAGGTTACAATAAAAGTTCAATTCCGAAGGATTACGTCGCGAAATTTAGTTGGGAAACGCTGCTCGAGACCAGTGTCTCTCAAACTTCTTCAGGCCACCGCGCCCCTCGGATCCCTGAATCATTCCAACCGCCAACTGTCCAATTTTAATCTCCCAAAGTTCAGCTGCTCCGAGTGCTCCGAAGCTGCGTTACGCTTTTACAGTTCTGCTCCCGGGCAATCGTGTGCAGCCTCGCGTTATTACGATCCCAATCGCCCCCTCGATGCCCCTTGGCTAATTCAAACGCCCTCGCTTTGAGAAACACTGCTCTAGACGTGACCAAGCGGAGGGGGGTCACAGACACCCAGCATTTACGATTCATGGTGTGCATTCGCGGCTGATAGCAGGTTGCGCTTCGAGCGTGGCGCCATCGGCTTCCTCGACGGCCGTCGCGGCACTCACGACAGGGGTTCTCAAGCTCGCACTGCTAAGAAGTGCTGGAGTTATGCTCGAGAAGACCCTTCATTGTTACGTCGCTCAGGGGAAATCTTCCCTTGTGGTTCGTGGCTGTAGTAATGGGATCGAACGTATAACAAAAAAAATACAACAAGGTTATAAAACCTGCGGGAGTCCCAAACTTTAAGGTTAGGCGGTTTTTTCAAGAAGCAAGCTTCCCAGACTTTAAATCTGTCGATTTTGGGACTACCACAGCTTTCTAGATACTATACAACAAGTTGAATTAGTAAAACGATTGCGATGGACGTGAACAATAAACACGCGTGAAGTAGTGATGGATTAGATGCTCGCGAAAACTTTCTCAGGATTTGCACTAAATTCGCGAGGCGTTCCAATACTACACTACGAGCGTTTGCGGTAGCTGGGAAAGGGCGAGTTCATTTTGCAGGGCTTGCGAGATTCCACGGTGCTTTTTCTTCGCACAGTGGTATATTACAGAAAAATTCGAAGGTTCTATATTTCGCGCGCTCCACCTTCCGGCGTCCGTTTGAGAGGCCCTGACCGGTAGGAAGAGACAATTCTTCATGGGCACTGTTCGCTACCTCGCGCAGGCCACGAGCTATGATTTATAGGGCCATTATCTATGGAAATCGGACGTGCAAAGGGTATCGCAGCCAGGATGTACATACACACACACATACTCGTTACATAATTTGCTTCATCTGGCACTTTCGGTTCACCTACACAATTTCCATGGGAACTCTTGATACCCAAAAATTATATTTTTTAAAAACTCCTCGGGTTAAATAAAAATACCTACCCCACTGCAAATTTTAAACGATTTTATTACTCAAAAAAATATTAAATTTCCTACCACAGTTGTCGAAGTTTAAAAATAAAAATGGACTTCTAACTCGTGTTAGCAAAGGTTCCCTCGGCGATTGCAATGAATCCCGAAAGAAATAGAAACCCGAGCGGGTCAAGAAAGACCCTAGTGGCGGGGGGTGGGGGAAGCATTACGTGGCTCGCAGGGTCCATTCATCGAAGCCCAGATTCTTCGCGGTGCGAGCGCTCGCAAATCGAATTACCGAATATACGATGACCGTCAGTGAAAGGAAGTCCGTTAGGTGTACCTAGGGATGCCCATCCGTGCGGCGGAGGGTCTGAGCCGCGGTTCCGCGAGGTTTCCTCTCTTCTGCAGGTCTTCTCGCGTCTCCATCTCTCATCGATTCGAGCCTCATCTGGCTACGGTGGATGAATAGCCCGGGCGAGGAGGCGAACAGCCGTTATATTGGCATTCAGAGTTTCTTTTTCTCTCTGAAGAGGCTAAGGGGGAGTTGTTCCATCGTCAATAGCCTCCGCTGGGTGGTTTTAAGGGGCATGATGTATTAAAAGAAGCTGTAAGGTATCAATATGCCCTGGGCACAAAGGGGAATATTATATTTTTAATCCAAGCCTCGCTGAAGCTCTGTGCCACCTTGTACCTTGCAGAGTTGGGCATTATTCGACTAACCTTCGAATAAAAATTTCGAATAAAATGAAGTTATTCGCGACTAACGAATGAATTTTTAGTCGACTAAGTTTTTATTCGATGGACTCGAATACAAATTTTGGATACAGTGAAGTTATTCGTGAATAACGAATAAATTCTTAGTCGAATAAATTTTTAGTCGTATAATAAAATTATTCGTTATTCGAAGGAACTCCGTGGTGACTTGTCACGAATAAGCCGCTTCGGCTCGGGTTCTGACCTAGGGATGTTGATATTTTTAGAAACATATATATATATGATATCGATATTTTTCAAATATATCAATATCGCATCTCGATATATCGAAAAAACTATCGGAATATCGATATTTGAGTTTTTTTTTTTAAATTATTGAGGTAGAATTTAAAGAAATTATGTTATTTTAATTATGTTTATTAAGTAATATAAAAAATATAAAAGTACAAAAATTAAGTATGTATTGAAAAAAAAATACAAAAATTGATTAAATAATTAATAATTGAATAATTGCCAGGTGTTGCCAGGAAAGTGTTTCGTACTCAGACTCAGAAACAAGAAAGGAAGAACCGGCAGTGGAGGGGGAACATGCACGCATGCGCGTGACGTCAAACGGCAAAAATATATCGACGTTGATATTGCGATTTTAATATCGAATTATCGATATATCGGGTTGAAAAAATGTCGACCAAAATATCGATATTGCGTGAATAAATATCGCTGCATCGATATATCGATATTTTATCAACACTCCTATTCTGAACCATCTTTATTCGTGTCGCTTAGTCGCCACGGGGGTCCTTCGAATGAGAATGTATCGCAAATGAAACTCGGTCGCAGTGATGATATCTCGGGCGGGTTTTCTTGCGCATGCGCGGCTTTTGCAGTACCGTATCTATGTTGGGGCCCAACTAATAGGTGTAGTATCATTGGCGGGAAAGCAGCAGGGTGTTCAAGGTACCCTATTTTATCGAAACTTGTACTATACTGATGCTAAAATCGCCGCGCATGCGCGAGAAAACCTGCCCGAGATATCATCACTGCTCGGTCGAGGTGGCGCTCTGATCGTAGTGCTCTGAGCATGCGCGTGATGACGCCGTGACGTCAAACCAATCAACGCCAGCGCAAAGTCAAGCTCATCTTGGCTTTGATTGGTTTGACGTCACGGCGTCATCACGCGCATGCTCAGAGCACTACGATCAGAGCGCCACCTCGACCGAGTTTCATTTGCGATACATTCTCATAACGAATAACGACTAAGAATTTAGTCGAATAAATTTATTCGACTAAGAACTTAGTCGACTAAAAATGTATTCGTTATTCTCGAATAACTACACTTTATTTGAAAATTTTATTCCAATTCGTTCGAATAAAAATTTAGTCGAATCAAAATTTAGTTGACTAAAAATGTATTCGTTATTCTCGAATAACTACACTTTATTCAAAATTTTTATTCGAGTTCGTTCGAATAAAAATTTAGTCGAATCAAAATTTAGTCGACTAAAAATGTATTCCTTACTCTCGACTAACTCCACTTTATTCAAAATTTTTATTCGAGTTCGTACGAATAAAAATTTAGTCGAATCAAAATTTAGTCGACTAAAAATGTATTCGTTACTCTCGACTAACTCCACTTTATTCAAAATTTTTATTCGAGTTCGTTCGAATAAAAATTTACTCAAACCAAAATTTAGTCGACTAAAACTGTATTCCTTACTCTCGACTAACTCCACTTTATTCAAAATTTTTATTCGAGTTCGTTCGAATAAAAATGTAGTCGACTAAAAATGTATTCCTTACTCTCGACTAACTCCACTTTATTCAAAATTTTTATTCGAGTTCGTTCGAATAAAAATTTACTCAAACCAAAATTTAGTCGACTAAAACTGTATTCCTTACTCTCGACTAACTCCACTTTATTCAAAATTTTTATTCGAGTTCGTTCGAATAAAAATTTAATCAAACCAAAATTTACTCGACTAAAAATGTATTCGTTATTCTCGACTAACTCCACTTTATTCAAAATTTTTATTCGAGTTCGTTCGAATAAAAATTTACTCAAACCAAAATTTAGTCGACTAAAACTGTATTCCTTACTCTCGACTAACTCCACTTTATTCAAAATTTTTATTCGATTTCGTTCGAATAAAAATTTAATCAAACCAAAATTTACTCGACTAAAAATGTATTCGTTATTCTCGACTAACTCCACTTTATTCAAAATTTTTATTCGAGTTCGTTCGAATAAAAATTTACTCAAACCAAAATTTAGTCGACTAAAACTGTATTCCTTACTCTCGACTAGCTCCACTTTATTCAAAATTTTTATTCGAGTTCGATCGAATAAAAATTTAGTCGAATAAAAATTTAATGCCCAACTCTGGTACCATGTGCTCCTTCGAAAGGATAGTAATTATAGACTTGGTTGTTAGAACAGTAGCGGTTGGTTAATCCATTGTTCTGAACTACTTCTTCCTCCACTAGCGTCTTTACACCATTACCTCTTCAGCCCGCGAATCTACATACTCGACCGCTGTTTAATATTACCTCTTCTCATTTTGGTGTTAGTAGATAGTAGCCTGTATAGGAAGAAGATCCTGCAGTACCATCGGGACCCAGATTCTAAACCACAGCTAATCAGTCTAAACGTTTCCAGGCCCAGCGTCCGGAGCAGAGCGTGATGCAAGCGCTGGAGAGCCTGAACGACTCTCAGGTGAACGACTTCCTCTCCGGCAAGGCCCCCCTGAACCTGACCATGCGGCTGGGCGACCACATGATGCTGATACAGCTGCAACTGTCCACGGTGACGCCGGCCTCCCCGACGGCCAGCCAAGCAGCCAGCAACACGACAGGCCTGACCATCGGCGGGAACAGCTCGAACGGATCTAACCTGTCCACCAGCCACGTCTCGACCTCGCTGCAGAGCCGACGGTCGACGGTGCTGGCCGCTCGCTCGACCGCCAGCGCCTCGGCGAAGCTGCAGAACGGCACCGCGGCCGCGCGCACATCCTCCCTGATAAGCAGCCTGGCGTCTGCGTTGCACGCGGCCGCCAGCTGCAGCACCAGCCTCTCCACGGCCACCACGACCACCAGCCCGGTCTGCTCGAGTCGCGCCACCGCCGCCTCCTCCGTCTCCTCCTCATCCTCCTCCTCCTCCTCCTCCTCCTCCTCGTCCTACTCGCCCATCAGCCCTCCGCACTCGTCCTTCTGCGCCAGCCAGTCGCAAGCCTCGCGCACCGCCGGCAATCACAACCCCGTCTCGCCCGGCAACGCCAGCGCCTGCCAGTCTTGCCTCCTCTGCCATCACCACCACCACCACAACCACCATCACAACCACCACCATCACCACCACCACCATCACCACCACCACCACTCTAGAAACAAGCCAGCCACCACTTCAAACACCACCCAGCCGTCCTCCTCGCCCGCTGTCGACCACCTGCAACAGTACACCTCCATCGGATGCTCGGAGTCGATGCCCTACGACATCACCCCGCCCAGGAAAAAGCTCTGCACCGCTCACCACCACGGCCAGCACTCCGCCAACGCCGTGGACACCTCCAGGGGCATCAGCGTCGACGGGGAGGCCAGCCCGCAGAGCCCAACATCGTCGCTGGTCGAGCAGAAGGCAGCCACTCTGGACACCAGGGCGCTGGCTGAGGCGTCTCGTAACTTGACGCAGAAACTCAAGCAGCTCTCCTCTGAGGTACTCACCTCGCGGGTCGACCTCGCAGAGGTATACATTATTACCGATGCCAGTTCCCCCTGTGTAACACTTTTTCGCATTGTACTCAGCTGCGCGACAGCTAAGGCCCTAAGGGACTCGAGGAAATAATAGTCGATTTCGGGGGATACTGCGGGGCCAGGGAGCACTTTAGAGTTCATTTGTAATGGAAAGTATACCGCTGGGCCGCGAGACACTCGATGCTTCTCTTAGGTCCTTAAGGGGTTATACCTAAGGTCGTGTTCAGATATATTGGCCGGTGAGTTCGGTTTCGCGAGCAGCGCGCGAGGAAAAATCAGCCACCACCACCTGACGATCGTGGATTGGCAGTTGAAGATGGTTAGGTTCTTGGTGAGAAGCTAGAGAAAAAAAACACCGAGGCAAACAGCGGGTGGTGGGAGAATACCCCTCACGAAACTCACCGGCCAATAAATCTGAACACGACCTTAGTCAGGAGGCTGGAAAGAGACGAATGTTTGTGAACTTTTTGGGGAAAAACTGAAGCATCTAATTTTACAGAACTTTTTGCGCTTGAAAGAGTAACGGCTAAAGAAGATTTGGTAATTTTTTCGTTAAAAAATATTTACGTTTGTAATAAAATTACAATCGATGTCCAAGAAGCCTTTTATAAAAAGTTGTTTTGCGGTGGGCACTGCAATTCGGAATCAGATTATCTAAAATAAAAAAACAAAAAAGATTTCGTTAGTATATTAATGTATCTTTCGACTGACGGCGAGGGATTTTCGAAATATTAATTTAAAATATCCTGACCTGATTTTCGCGAGAAAAACGGTCATTTTTCGTTGATAAAATCGAAAATATACATTAAACAAAAATGCGAACGATAGTCGATAGATTTTTATGTAAAAAATAATCCCACAAAGTGTGAGAAACGTTGGTGCAGTAGTTTCTGAAATATCGTGCTCACCGTTTTTAAAAAGGCTTTTTGAATGTCGTTGTATTTTTATTATAAACGTTGAATACTTTTCTACAAAAAATTACCAAATGTTCTTTAAATGTTACTCTTTAAAGTGCAAAAAATTCTGTGAAAATATATGCTTCCACTTTTTCAAAAAAAAATCGCAAACATTCGCTTCTTTTCCGCCTCCTGACTAGGTATAACTTCTTAAGCACAGCTTGGTGATTGAGGGTTTGGAGGGAGAGTCGTGATAATTTTGTATTCTTTGCGAAGAGACGCGGTTGCCAGTGGAAGTCCACTGCGCGATCGGCGGGTCTTCTATCTGTTTCAGTGCATGATTCTGTTGGTAGTACGTCTTTTAACAGTTTTGTTTATTGAACTGTTAAGAGGATCGATGAAGGGGTGATAGCTAGTCAGGCGGCCGAAAAGAAAAGACGTGAATGGCTGTGAATTTTTTTTGAAACTGTGGAAGCATATACAGTGGCGGTGGAAAGAAAGTTTACAACTTTTAAAATCGCATAAGTTTTTTAGAATTGGTCCAAACCATATGAGTTTTTTTTAAGAATGTAGGGTGGATGTCCCAATTACTGCCACTTTATTTATTTTATGCAATAAAAACGTAAAGTATTAAAAATGTACAAAATATGCTATTATTAAACGGAGATTCTGATTTACATAAAAATAAAAATAAATAAAAAAAATAAAATCATACGGACAAGACGATTTTTGAGGTGACAGTTATAGGTACACTAGGATCGCTCGCGAATTATAATTAATTATTAATAAATTCTTCATATTTAATTCATAAAAATATTTTTTTTTATAAAAGAGATGTTAAATAATATTATGTTTCAAACTGAGGCGATTTTTAGGTTCAACAACGCGTGAAATGATTAAATGAAGTTCGGTTATAATTTTAAGGTGGCAGTAATTGGGACATCTACCCTAAAAGGATTAAGTTTGCTAAGTGACGCGTTTCGTCGTTTGGAAAAAAGTGCAATTGGTCGTAATAGCAAAAAAATAATAAAGGTTATTTTTTAAACTCTTTTTTGAGGCTGTAATGAAAATTCAAAAAAACCTGTTTGTAGATTGAAGTAAGTTGTACAGATGCTGAAAATTTCATTAAAATCGGTTAACGTTGCTTGGAGCTATAAAACTTTAAAGATCGCAGAATAAGGTCGAGAATCGCGGAAATTTACGAAATCAGCTATTTTCGATCTTATTTTGCGATATTTAGAGATTTGTAGCTCAGAGCAACGTTAACCGATTTTAATGAAATTTTCAGCATGTATACAACTTACTTCAATCTACAAACGGGTTTTTTGAAATTTCATTACAGGCTCAAAAAAAAGTTTAAAAACCGTTTACTATTTTTTTTTGTTATTACGACCAATTGCACATTTTTTTTCAAAACGATAACACACATCACTTAGCAAACTAATTCTTCTAGATTCTCAAAAAAAAAAAAAAACATGTCGTTTGGACCAATTTTAAAAAAGTTACGCGATTTTAAAAGTTGTAAACTTTCTTTCGCCCGCCACTGTATTTTTATACAACTTTTTGCACTTCAAAGAGCAACATTTGAAGAAAATTTGGTAATTTTTTCGTAGAAAAATGTTTGCGATTATAATAAATTAACAATCGACATGCAAATAGCCTTTTGAAAAGTTTGGTTTTACGGTGAGCACTGCTATTCGGAACTATATTTTCTAAAATCGAAGAACAAAAAGATTTCGTTAGTATATTAATATATCCTCCGATTCACGAAGGCAATGTCCGTGATATTAATTTAAAACAAAATGGCGGCTATTTAAAGTTGAAATCCTGATTTTTTCGAACAAAAATCATGCGAAGAAAACAGGACTAGCCGCCATTTTGTTTTAAATTAATATTTCGGAAATTCCCTCCGCGAATCAGAGAATACATTAATACACTAACGAAATCTTCTTTGCCTTCCCATTTTAAATAATCTGGTCCCAAATAGCAGCGCTCACCGCAAACCAACTTCTTAAAAAACTCTTCTCGACGTCGCTTGCAATAGAATTAATATTATCAAATATTTTTCTCCGAAAAAATGACCAAATGTCCTTCAAACGTTGCTCCACCACTTGCAAAAACTTCTATAAAAATATATACACCCACATTTCCCCAAAAAATTCCCAAACATTCTCCTCTTCCCGTCCGCCCGCCAAGCTCCACCCCCTAAATCGTCGTTGCTAAATCCCCACAACATTACTAACACCATCTTAATATGTCCCCCGCACGCAGGAAAACGCAAGACGCAGGCAAGGTGCAATAATCGAGAGTATGCATCACCACGGAAAGGGTGTGTACTCTGGTACGTTCAGTGGAACCCTGAACCCAGCTCTTCAGGACCGCCACGGTCGCCCGAAGCGAGACATCAGCACGATAATTCACATTTTAAACGACTTGCTGTGCGCCACTCCAGCCGCCACTGCGGGTCACTACAGGCACCACCACAGGCACTCCAGCGGCCGCCAGCAGTCCTCAACCTCTCCGTCCTCCGCAGGAACGACGACCACCGCGCACGGTGCATCTACGCCGATCGGTTGCCACGATTCCTCCACACCAGCATACTCAACCGGTACACAAACACATCCCTACTCCCCAAACAAACCTCCCATCCCTCGAAAACTCCCCCTAAAATCTGCTTTCTGCGACAGAGGAACTGTCGAAGGAGAACGAGGCGACTAAAGGGAAGATGAGGCGCCTGCGTCTGGTGATGGAGCAGCGGCGCGCCAAGAGGAAAGCCAGAAGGCAGGCGAGGGCCTCGCCTTACACCACCCAGTGGGCGGCGGTGACGCCCGATCCGGACCCGAACCACGACCCGAACACCTCGAGCGCCGCGACCACGAACGCCGCGGAGCCCCAGAACGAGCCGGAGCTCCAACCGTGCAGCCCGGAGCCCGTCGTCGCTTGAACGTGTCGCCCCACCGATCGCATTCTGGCGCAGTAGTAATCCTCCTTTGTCGTACACGCAAATCAGTTTCTAACGATCGCACTGGTTTCCATTAACTTTGCGGAGCCGATAATTCTGTTTTGATACGTACCCGGCCACCAACGGCCCCATTACGCCGACACACCTTGTTTATACTTTGTTACGCTCAACGGCAAGCCGTGCACACGACTGTACCGCGTACAGTACGCTACCTACCGTCGATTCGGAGACTGTTAGACCACCGTAAATGCTATATAGTTATGCACGGAACCATTCTATACGCATAATTCGCAGTATTCTGGCTGACGACACACGTACCTTCAGAGGCCCGGCGGCGCGCCCAGCCGCCGGGCTCTCGTTTAGTCCCGAGGATAACCGGCAGTTGGATCGAAAGTAAGGAACGAGGAAAATTTAGCAATATTTAATAACCGGGCAACGTGCTGCAATTCACGCACGCCCGCCCCTCTCCCAACGTTACGCACGATAATAGAAGTTAATCGAGTAGCAGCGAAGTTTCACGGGAGAGCCGCATGTACATCGCCTCGAAACTTTCATGCTATTGAATAGAGAGAAATTATATAATGTAAAAGTAATTAAACCGCATTAAACAGTGTTTTTTGGCTATACTCAGGACTCGGTCGTAGGTGACAATAATTGTGACACAGCGCGCACGTCTACTACGCGAAGGGGGCTCGAGCCGAGCGAGGCACAGGGATCCCGCAAGCTGGGAGAAATCTGATGGACGCTGGAACGAGAAAGTCGCGCGGGAGCGTCGCTGATCGATTGTCCCGTTGCTATCGGACTTGGTAGACGCGAGTAGAATTTTAAACAGATAACAGAAGCTTTCGCAGGGAAGACTGTTGTTAACAGAAAAAGAAAGCAATGTTACAAGCGCTCGACTCTACGAGAACTTTGCGAAATTATCCCGAGAGGATTTCTTTTGCCTTTCTTTCCCGAGCTGAACACGTCCGCGCGTCTCTGTCGCGTGAACTGATCGATTCGTGTCGCATCCATTGTACATACAAGAAGTGCGCTTCGTAATGTCGCCGACGCTCTGCGTTCGAGTCCGGCGATGAGCCGGGAAGTTTCCTCGAAGCAGTCACGTTGATTTCCCCTATTCCTTTGTGCTTTGCGTGTCGATGCAGTCGAACGTGTGAGATTGATCGGTCAGTTCATCGCCGGCAATCTCATATCAGTTTACGTGAAAAAGGAAGAGAATCGGCCACGGACTGGCTTTCGAACGTTCGTAGGAAAGAGAGGGAAGAACTCGAAGCACGTGGATAAATGGTCCTATAGTTAGAATTAGATAATCCTATCGCATGGCTCCAACGCCAGACTTGAATTTAAGTTTACCTAGGTACTAAATAATATAATATCATCTAATAATAGTATATTGCGTTAGGTTACTTAGGAGAAAAAAATATTATTACTATTATTATATTATTATCATTACTACCGCTACAGTTTTGCAAACTGGCTCAATACTGTAACATATGATTATTGAATTTTATCGAGTACCAAAATAAATAAGATTGCTTGCTAAGCTGTAAGGAAAAAAAGGAAAAAAAAAACAACAGGTGTCAAATTTCTTTTATTTTTCAAATCTCGTTTCGAACGCGACATCGTTTCTGTTGGGCGTTTCTGTTATAATTGTTACAGCTGGTTTGTTTGTCGAAACAGGAAGAGGGATCGACGACGCTGTTTTTTTTCTTTTCGATTTTCGATTCCCGAGCGTTGGAAAATTGTTTCGCTTTAGTTTGTAAGGAACATGTAGGGGACACGAAGCTCTTCGTCGCAGTTTATTTTGTTTTAGATCGTTTATTTAAATTACGTCTTGCATCGCGCAAAAAATTGTAGAAACTCGTCGACGCTTAAAAAGTTACACGCTAATCCATAGTTTATATTAACGAATTGTAGTTACACAGCAACGCAGATCATCCTGGAAAGAAACGATCGTTTATCGATCGTTCTATCACAAACCTTCACGTAAAAGTCCGATCTCCTCCGAAATACACCGAAACTCGACGAACATAATCTACAATTGTGCGATTCATTTCGAAACTCTTTACGTACGCCTACCGCCTAATCTCTGCGCCGAAGTTGCTACCCTCCGTTTGGAAAAAGAAGCTCTATCGTTTGTAAGAAACGCGACTCGTTGGTATAAACCCCTCCTCCCCGGATAATTCGATTTTCGCATCGTGGCACATGTTCGGAATGGAAAAACTATCTGTTCTCCTTAGCAGTAAACGATTACTTTCTTTATTGTTTAATCACAAAAAAGACTGTTCATAAATTATGTAATCTTCTTTTATATCTATTACTTTTGGCTAGAAGCGATACCCATCGATATCCTTTCGTACGTACTAAATCTTACGCCGTTACTGTCACATCGATATTACATACAAAACAATAGAAATCGCCGTATAATCTACAGTTAATAATATACAATACATTATTATATCGTGGAAAGGTATTTACGATATGTATGAAAAAACCTCGGAGTTCGATCATTTACACGGGTGCCTTGAATATTCACCGCGCAACTTTAGCCCCAAAGTGTTCATTTCAATCGCGGCCTGTGATTCTCAACAGGTCCGCGGCGACACTTCGCAGTCGGCGAAAGGGATTCGCGCAAGCCACTTGCATTCTCAAGCGATGGTAGAAAATGGACGGGACACAGCGGGCGATGTGTCTGAACGAAGAAGAACGCGCCACGCCTCCGAACAAAAGCGATCTCACTTTATCCCAGCCACAAAATTGGCGAAAGCAAAAGCTTAGCTTCTCGCGGTTGCTACTTAAATCCTGGATCGCAGTGAGCTTGCCGGGAGGCTTTGGTAAAATTACATCGCCGCGACGGAACAGTTTCATACAAATTTCCCTCGACTCGTAGCTCCTTTGATTATCAGATCGCCATCCGCTATCAAAATTCCCAATTCACGTGTATTTTTACTAAAGTCTTCTCGGAAGCTTCGACTGCGAGGTAAACATTGGCATGAAACGCGAGACTCGCTCTCATTTTGCCCGCTATGGCACGACGCTGGTGCGTTAACGAAGTCTCGAGTGTTTTATAATAAAGGAAACGGAGCTTGTATATTTTGGCAGTTCGGGTTTAGGTATTCAGCTCGGAATTCCTTCACAACGAAAAATAAAAAACGCGCCAGTGGATATTGCACCCGGGGTGCTTCACTGGCGATTGTCTAGTACAAGTTGATCTTCTTGGTGATAACTTTGCGACACATGTGGCAGGTCTTCAGCGGGGCGGCGCAGTGCTCGCAGGCTCCGTGGCCGCAGAGGAAGGCGACGTTGCGGCGACGCTCCATGCAGATGCTGCACATGTTCGCTTCTTCTAGGTCGGCTATCCTAGTTTCTAAATAGCGCAGTCGTTCTAGGTCCTTGTCCTTCTCTTTGTCTTGGTTCTCCTCCTTGTCCTCCAGCGAGTCGTCCTTCGCGCTGTCCTCGGGCTTCGTCTCGCCGGTGGCCGACTGGCCGTCCACGCCTGAGATAAGGCGAAAGGGAGTGATTATAATTATTCATAGATAGAATTGAAGAGTTTGGGGGAAGACAGAGGTGCGCGGGGTACCTTGAATCGCTGGCGCGTTGGCGACCCCGTGGCCGCAGTGGGAACAGTTGTGGATCGCAACGCTGCTGCCCGGGGTGTACCTGTTGCCCTCCTTCGATCCGTTGGTTACTAGACCCAAGCAATTGTGGCACTCGGAGGCGTCCCCGGAGCCGGAGATGTCGTTGCTCGGCTCGCGCGGAACTTCTGGCTGCGCGGTTGAGTCGATCTGATACACCAGGGCGTTCTCTATCCTGTAATTATTATTATTATTATTTAACGGGAGACACTTTAGTATACAGAGCTAACAATTAATACAGTTATTACACAGTAAGATTAAAAATAATTAAAAATAAGAAAAATAAAAATTAAAAATACCATAACAAAAATAAAATAACATACCATAACATAAAATAAAATAAAATAAAATAAATTACATCAACTAATACATGTATCAAATAATAGTTCGTGTAATAATAATAGTAATAGTTCGCGCGATGGTCAGTTGGAATTCTACTGGCAAGTGGACTTTAGAACCGACTTAACAATGTCTCTTAAGTGGGGAGGCCTACCTACAGCGGTCGAAACATTGCGCTTCTTTGGGATTTTTTTCTAGAAAAACGGTTACAGTTTTATTAATAACTATTCGTCTATTGTTAGGAGTACATCTAAAGGACAGTTCAGTATTTTTTGCGTTAAAGAATATTAAAAGATTTGAGAGTTATAGGCGATGACCGGGATGTTCTTCTTTTTTTAAGCGTTTTGCGGTGACCATCGTAGCTCGTAGCAGAATCATCTCAAATTAAAAATTCGAATAGTTTTAGATAGAGTATGAAATTATCTAGGCGCTATAGGAGGGATTTCTTTTTATTCTTAGTTTCTTTTTTACACGCCAAGAAAGGAACGACTTTTTGTTGAAAATCGATGGTTCAACCTTGCAGCGCCGCCATTTTATCTCAAAATAATTTTTCCAAAATCGGGCCCGATAGCGCATAGATAATTTCATACTCTATCTAAAACTATTCGAATTTTTAATTTAAGATGATTCTACTACGAGCTACGATGGTCACCGCAAAATGCTTAAAAAAGAAGACCATCCCTTCCAAAAGAAGGTCATCGCCTATAACTCACAAATCTTTTAATATTCTTTAAAGCAAAAAATACTGATCTGTCCTTTAGATGTACTCTTAATAATAGACTAGTAGTTATTAATAAAAGTGTAACGGTTTTTCTAGAAAAAAATCCCAAAGAAGCGCATTGTTTCGCCCGCTCTAGGCAGGCCTCTCCCCTTAACAATTATTTTTAAATTAAATCAAAGCTATTTTGCAAATATAAATGTTAATATCAATTTCCAACGTTTCGGTCATTAATTTGGACCTTTATCAAGGAAAGTTTTGATACAGCGAAAAATACTGCGCGTGCTATTTGAAACTAGTCGTAACCGTTTAAACGGAAACGACTGGTGGCACACGCAGTATTTTTCGCTGTATCAAAACTTTCTTTAATAATGGTCAAAATTAATGACCGAAACGTTGGAAATTGATATTAACATTTATATTTGCGAAATAGCTTGGATTTAATTTAAAAAATAATTGTTAAAAGACTGAACCAGTGCGCCGATACCATATCTTAATAAATGTATGGTCGAAATTTAATTTACAGTCCCACAAGAGCGTGTTCCTCGATTTAAGGGGAAATTTTACTCTCTCGGTCAAAAAATCCGCCTCTTTTCGGTGATGGTTTTATATAATGAAATACCCACTTAATGTTTCCGAATTTCAGGGGGTATGTTGTACAACTCTTGAAATACAAGACAAAATCTTTGTTGTTTGTTTTATAATGAAATAAACACTTCACGTCTCCGAATTTCTGTGGCTATATTCTACCACTCTTAAAATTCAAGAAAAAATCTTTGTATGTTTATTTCATTTGTTTGCATAAATATTTCGCAGTGTAGTTGGCGGCTTCGGAATTGCTGGCGGTTGAAATTTCGAACGACTGGATCATCAGAAATAAAAGAACCAAAGATATTTTTAATTTGCGGGAGTATGGCTATAACGGCAAAAAATACGGTGTTCTAATTTTAAAAATCGCCTGTTTTCTACGGAATCAAAATCTAAAATGTCACAGGTGTTAATCAGCGTAGTAGAAGACACTTTTCTCCTCGGAATTCTCAAGGACTCACTCCTGCTGAGTCGTGGCTACGAGGAACACGCTCTTGTGTGGCAGACTGTGTACTATTTAGACCCGACTGGTACACTTACTCCAACTGTACACTGTGGCTTTGGTACTGATAGCAGCGCAGCAGATCCGCGCACTGCGCAATCTGCGGGTCAGCCTCGAGTAGATCCAGAGGCGTCTTGCTCTTGGAGTTCCTCGCGTGCTCCAGCAGAGTGCAACTCCGGTCGACGCTGACCAAGAAGCACGCCAGTGCTAGCTCGGTTTTCGCGCTCTGTCTGGCCAGGCTCTGCCATATCTGCAATAAAACTCATCGTTAAAGAAGCCTGGAAAAAAACAGAGGACCAGCAGCCAGTGGCGGATTTAACAGGGTGGCCGATGAGCAGTTGCCACCTGGGCCCTGCACAGAAGGCCCCCAGGGCCCATTTTAAAAAAACTTATGATTATATCCAAAATATATTTTTTTCTGTATTATTACACTTCGCCCATTTTTAATAAACTACCGCCTTATTTTCCCTAAAAATAGGCCCCTGCTCAGGAGGCCCCCTAGGGCCCAATTTTAAAAAAACTTATGATTATATCCAAAATATATTTTTTTCTGTATTATTACACTTCGCCCATTTTTAATAAACTACCGCTTTATTTTCTCTAAAAATAGGCCCCTGCTCAGGAGGCCCCCTAGGGCCCAATTTTAAAAAAACTTATGATTATATCCAAAATATATTTTTTTCTGTATTATTACACTTCGCCCATTTTTAATAAACTACCGCTTTATTTTCTCTAAAAATAGGCCCCTGCTCAGGAGGCCCCCTAGGGCCCAATTTTAAAAAAACTTATGATTATATCCAAAATATATATTTTTTCTGTATTATTACACTTCGCCCATTTTTAATAAACTACCGCTTTATTTTCTCTAAAAATAGGCCCCTGCTCAGGAGGCCCCCTAGGGCCCAATTTTAAAAAAAAACTTATGATTATATCCAAAATATATTTTTTTCTGTATTATTACACTTCGCCCATTTTTAATAAACTACCGCTTTATTTTCCCTAAAAATAGGCCCCTGCTCAGGAGGCCCCCTAGGGCCCAATTTTAAAAAAACTTATGATTATATCCAAAATATATATTTTTTCTGTATTATTACACTTCGCCCATTTTTAATAAACTACCGCTTTATTTTCTCTAAAAATAGGCCCCTGCTCAGAAGGCCCCCTAGGACCCAATTTTAAAAAAACTTATGATTATATCCAAAATATATTTTTTTCTGTATTATTATACTTCGCCCATTTTTAATAAACTACCGCTTTATTTTCTCTAAAAATAGGCCCCTGCTCAGGAGGCCCCCTAGGGCCCAATTTTAAAAAACTCATGATTTGATCAAACCACTATATTTTTTTCTACACTTTTCTATACACTTACCCCCTTTTACTAAACTACCTGTTCATTTTCCCGGAAAAATGGGCCACTCAGTATATTTGCCACCTGGGCCTTTTTTCTTAAATCCGCCACTGCCAGCAGCCACTCACCGCGTAGATGAGAGGCGAGTCGCGACAGCTCTCCGGCGTGGGAACCACGTTCGTTTGATTCGGGCTCTTCACTATAGCGATGTGCAGCACGGTGTCGCCGTCCGCGTCCGTGCTGGCGATGTCCGCGTTGTGGTGCACCAGCAGCTCCACCAGAGCCCAGTGGCCCTGGGAGGTAGCCAAGTGCAGCGGTGTCTGCCGGCGGTTGTTCCTCAGGTCCACCTTGGCGTGGCCGCCGTTCTGGGAAAGGAGGATAGCGGCGACGTCTCTGTGGCCGTTCAGAGCGGCGAGATGCAGGGCGGCGAAGCCGTCCTCCTTCTTCACGTCCACCAGGTGCCTCGCTCGCCCCACCAATCTCTCTGTCGCGCTGTAAAAAGACACACACCTGTACCGAAGACTCTTAAGCCAGAGAATCTTTAAAGCAGGAGCTGGTACCTACTGTGCGTTCCCTTTCAAAGCAGCGTGGTGCAGCACGTTGAAGCCGCGCCGGTTTCTCAGGGTGAAGTCGACCCTGTCGTACGCGCAGAGCGCGTCGATTATGTCCAGGGCATCCTTCCCAATCGCGTCCTTGCCTATCGCGTCGTGCAGCGCGGTGTCCCCGTAGGAATCCTGCAGGCTGACGTCGCAGTGGTGGCGCAGGAGGACTTTCACGCACTGTGCGTGCTTTTTGTTTACCGCCACGTGCAGGGCGCTGCATTTCCCGTTGTTCACCGCGTTGATCGGCGCACCGCGGGACAGCACTAGCTCCATTATCTCCGGCTGGTTCCTGCGCGAAGAACAATTTTGTTAGACTCTTAGTTCGCCTTGTTATTTATTTTATAACGAGCTCCGCAACGAACCCAAACGCGGCGTAGTGGAGAGGAGTGTCTCCGTCCTCGTCCACCGCTCGCAAGGAGGCACCAGCGTCCAGCAGGAGGGTACAGAGGTCGCGCTGGCCTTGGTGCGCCGCGACCTGCAGGCAAGTCTTCTTCCCACCTCCCGGACCACCGGCTCTAGCGTCCACTCTGCCGGGGTATTTCTTCAGAAACTCCTGCACCGCTGACACGCCGGCTTCTCCCCTGGCTGCGTCGCGCAGCAGCTTCTCCACCTCGGTATCCACGCCTTCGACTGCACGAAAAGTAGAGTATTAGGGTAAACGCACCGAGGAACGAATACTTAAGGGGGTATAGGACTATTTAACGACTAAAAGCGACGGTTTCTTGATGGTTGGATTGCTTAGATACCATGTCATCTTCATGCCGGCACTTTTCACAGTTTTTCATGTACGCTTTTACAAGTAATGTAAACAGTGGCGGATTTAAGAAAAAAGTCCCAGGTGGCAAACATTCTGAGGGGCCCGTTTGTTCGCGAAAATTAACAGGTAGTTTACTAAAAGGGGTAAGTGTTCAGAAAAGTATAGAAAAAAAATATAGAACTTGGATAAAATCATAATTTTTTTAAGACAGGGCCCTAGAGGGGTCTTCTGAGCAGGGGCCTATTTTTAGGGAAAATATAGCGGTAGTTTACTAAAAACGGTCTCAGTGTAATAATACAGAAAAAAATATGCTTTGGATATAATCATAATTTTTTTTAAATATTGGGCCCTGGGGGCCTTCAATGTAGGGGCCCTGGTGGCAATTGTTCATCGGCCACCCTGTTAAATCCGCCACTGAATGTAAAATAAAAAAATTGTCAGAATGTTGAAAATTATTCAAGTTATTTGACGCTAAAGATGGCCCCAGGTGAACTAATCATCTAAAAGCAAAATGCTTCGGGGTGAGCAATCTCTGCACTAATAGTTATCGTGTGAAATTTTGCTGGGTGAATTTAAACAAAAATTGTAAAAGTTACACACGAATCAATTTTTTCCCAACATTTTTACGGGGAAAAAACGTCTTTAATTAGTTATAAAATGTTTTACAAACAACCAATGTTGATGTGCAAATTCCACACGATGGAGAAAGCAATTCTACAGCTCCAGTTAAAATTGTAAGTGAAAATATTCATTCTTTCAAGAGTTATGATGTACACCGTATTAGAAAATGTAGTTTGGAGATAAACGGCTTCAAAGTTAAGTCCAATACCGCTTTGCGAGGCCGTTACTCGGCGGTGCATTCAATTACGTTCAGCCCTATAATTTCCGTGATTAGAGTAAATATACCAGTAAATGGACACTACCAGTGAATGGACATTTTTTACTAAAACGAGTAAAATAAGTTATTACATAAGCAACTAATTAATTATAGACTTCTTCTAGTTTCTCGCTTCATATCCAAACAATTTTCGCAACACGTGGAATCAATCGCGCTGCAAACATAATTTTATGAAAGTGTCCATTTACTAGCCTTAAGTGTTCATTTACTGGTGCGTTGACCCTATTCGAATTTCCTCGTGATACATTGTTGTAAATGTTCACAAAGCATGGCACTTTCAGAATTAATAATAATAAAAAAATCGATTTTTCGAGACTTCAATAGTCGTATACCCTCTTAAGGCTAATGTGTGAACGCTATTATAAAATTGTGTTTGCAGCACGATTGATTCCACGTGCTGCAAAAATTGTTTGGATATGGAGCTAGAAATTAAAAGAAGTCTCTAATTAATTAGTTGCTTATTTTAATAATTTACTTTACGCATTTTAATAATAAATGTCCATTTACTGGTACGTGTTCATGTACTGGCACATCTAGTCTATAATCGTGTCAGAGTGTGGATTATTAAAATCTCCTTTTTATACCGGCACACTCGACATCTCAATTCGAATCCTCCTTCGTCTATAGTTTTGCTCACTATTATAATTCACATTCTACTGATATTCGAGGGCTAAATTCGTTTCCTGATTTTATGTGTGAAGCTCGACGATATATCAGGCAGTCAGCGCAACAACGGACTAATCTACGTTTTTTCGAAACTGACAAGAGAGTATTTTAGGTGTCCGCCTCCGATCATTTTGATTTTTGGATATGTTATAGATGACCGAAAAATAAGAAATACGTGTTTTTTTATTTTTCCCCGTTTTCATATTTGGGGGTGAAAACTGCGTTCAAAGTTAGGGTTGAAAAATCATTTTTCACTTACTTAGGCGAAAGCAAGCATTAAAAAAATATGAAAAAAAAATAGTAATAATTTTGTATTCTCAATGCACGTAGTAATAATTAGAAGAAAAAAAAAACGCTTTAGTAAACACAATTTTTGTGGCAAAAGAAATTCCAAACAGCGGTACTTTATCACAGCGTCACAGTGGAAAAACTTCTTAACGGGCAAACAATGATAATGCGCTACCAAAATCCGGCGACTTCTTAATTTTTTTATAAAAATCTCGAATTTTTACGGACCATATCAGAGGTTCGCGCCGAAACGGCACATGTTTTACACATGCTGTAATTTTTCCCAAATCGATCTGAACCTCCATTCGTTCGCAATCAGGAAAAACCGAAGAGAAAAAATATTAAAGAAAAACGCGTTTAAAGTTTCTGGGCAAAGACGACGCTGTAAGTTACCACTTCGCCTTTTCATCTGCCAAATCTACAATTTTGCGAATTTTCCTATAAACCAAGAGGCATTTTATCCAGAAAAGACAGTACAGTACTTTGGAAAATTGCAATAAAGAAAAATCGATATCTCGACTGCCTAGTCCCCTTAATGCGCCATAATAATTTTCTTTTCTTTCCTAGTTTTAGTTTTAGTCATTCAGGCTTCTACCAGTATTCCACTGCAGCCTCGCCTTTCACACCGCTTTTCTTTGCATATTTCCAAGTCACAAAGACAACCAACAATACCAATAACAATTCTCATCCCCGATACGCACCAGACCAGTCTCTGCTTCGATTCGACTCGTCCTGCACGGACACAGTTTCAGTTCCCGGCGGGACGATCGTCACGCTTTGTGGATTAAAGGTCCACGTGTGTCCATCCAGCGCCACTCGCAGGTCTCCGTCCGAATAGATCTTGATCACCTTGCCAGTCTTCCCCAGCGCATTCTTCATCACATCTATCCACTCTCCGTGGCCTCGTTGGTACAATTTCACAGCCGCCAAGTCGGTCTTCACTCTGACTATATCTCCCAGGGAAAAGCTGTCCTTGCTGGTGACTTTCGTCAGCGCGCCAGGGTGGAAGGTCCATCTGTTGTTGCAGCCATCGAACTGCACGCGGACGTCGCCTTTGTCCGTGATGCGATGCACTCTGCCGACCTAGAAACAAAAATTATTCAGCTCGGAATGTTGGAGAAGCTCGCGGTTACGGAATTCAATCCTGAGATTCGGAATCTGTTTTTTCGGCTGTTTTTTATTTTTTTTTAAAAAACGGGATTTGATATAAATAATCTCGAGAATTTCGGGATTTTTTAAAAATGCGAATTACTTTGTGAACAACTGAAAAATATAAAAATAAACAGAATAAGTTAACATAGTCATTTCATAATAATAAGGACGATAATAATAATTTATTTAAATAATAATATTAAATCGCAAATAACTAACTAAATTTTATTTATTTTTGCAATGATATTCCCACCTTCCACTATTTCGAAATCGCGCGATTTGCAAATCGTAACGTCTCTGAACACGTAAAGTCGAAACATTGTTCAAAAATCTTCACAACGGTTTACTGATATTATCTACTTTCTTAGGCTTCATTATTCTTCACTGTTCTACTGTTTTTATTGTTAAAAATGATTTTAGCTTATGTTTCAGAGTTGGTTTACTTTAAATAAAGATTCAGAATTTTAACACATAACATTCTATTTCCCAATCCCGAGATGTTATAAAGTTTCAAGAATCGCCGCGAGTAAAGCTATTTAGCGATTAGCGAAGCGCAGAATTAATTCGAAATAACTAGCGGAGCGCGCGGATTATTTATTTAAGCGTTAGATTAAATTTACAGTTATAATTTGAATATGTACAGAAGTGAAAACACCAAGAAGTCAATACTAGTGTTCCTGATTTCTCGATATTTTTCTGATCTCGAGAAATGAGAAATCAGATTATATTTATCGAGAATTCTCAAGAAATTAAAAAATATTGCAAAATTTATGTTTTTAGAATAATGTTGATAATATTTATCTAAATATTTTTATTCGTGTCCAACTTAGACAAAACTTGCGTAAATGAAAAAAAAAACAGATATTAAATATAATTGCTAAATTTATTTATTTAATATGAAATGTGAGCAAGGCGAAACATTACTTTTTTCGATTTAAAATAATTTTTTCAAAAGCACAATGCGTCTAATGTCACGTCAGCCAATCTACTTTTCTTTGCGACAAAATCTGCGGCTGTAGAAACATTTCTTTCATTTTCAGTGGATGTTGGTTTAAACTTTAATTGTATAGGGTAAACCAACCAGTGAATAACCGAATTGTTGAATGAGAAGTCCAGTAAATGACCGCATGCTTTTATTAAGAATGCAATTACCCTCCATTTAGAAACATATAGTAATTTTTAAATTTATAATTGACATATCTTTGCCTAATGGTCATTCACTGCTTTGCGGTCAATTACTGGTTGGTTTACCCTATAGAGCATCGGCGATACGAAGAGAAAAATTAATAAAAAACAATCGCGCAATTCTTCGTATACAGGGTGTTTCTCTACCTGTGGTCAATACCCCTAAGGTGATGATTATTAGGGTGAAACGAAATATAGGGGCAAAATATGTTTTTATTATACATGACTTCTATTAGTGGGCAAAAGTTGCCTTTTATAATGGCACTTAAGCTTCCAAAATTTGAACGTGATCAATAAATGTATTGAGGTGCCGCAAGCCTTTCAAAAGTTAATAATTCAGTAAATATTAATATTTGAAGAGCTTGCGACACCTCAAAAAATTTGTAGATCACGTTCAAACTGTGGCAGCTTAAATACCATTATAAAAGGTAACTTTTGCCCACTATTAGAAGTCATGAATAATAAAATAATATTTTGCCCCTATATTTCGTTCCACCCTAATGATTATACCGGCGAAAATAAGACGAAAATCAAGAGTGACGAAATTGCGGTAAACGCTTCGTTTTCGAGGAAATTGACTTTGAATTTCACCTAAATACGCGTGCATCGTAGGCGCTTGAGGGGCACGCGTATTTAGGTGAAATTCAAAGTCAATTTCTTCGAAAACGAAGCGTTTACCGCAATTTCGTCGCTCTTGATTTTCGTCTTATTTTCGCCGGTATAATCACCCTTTACAGTATTGACCACAGGTAGAGAAACACCCTGTATATTACTAACATTTATCGCTGATTGTACTATGTGTTTATACGTATGTTCACGATTAAAACACAATTTCAACCAATTGAAAATTCATTTCTGAAAACAAATGGGATTTATAATAATTTTCCTACACTGAAGCTTCTCGAGAAACACTGTAATTTCTCGAGAAGGAACACTAGTCAATACACTATATACACAAATAGGGTAAAGGACCCAATTACTGGCAGCCAACCCAATTACTGTCACCTTAAGTTATTTTACTTAAACGTTTATTTATTCGTTATTTTAAGTAAACTAGCTTAAGCTGACAGTAATTGGGTCCTTTACCCTACGTTGAGTAATTAATACAATGCCTTTTAGCGTTTAAGAATAACATAAATTTAGGTGTGCAGGTAATCTTGCGAAGCAAAGTCGCGAGCGCCAGCAAAAGAAGCGCGTAACGTAAGCTAAAGGTAACGTTTCGACTGTAACAGTGTCGCGAACACAAGGAACCCAAGTATCCCAAGGAAATCACTACTGATTTCCTTGAAAAAAGAGTGTCCCCTTCCATCGATCGTAAGTTGATAGAAGAGGCAGTGATTAACGCTCCACATGAGTCAGCGTGCCGTTGCCATTGCCTAATTACCGCTGAGCTTTGGAATAATAATGCAAATTTTCCGTAACACGAGATTACTCCGGGAGCCCCGAGATAAACTTAAAAAAATCCCACAATCCCAGAACAGTAAACACCAACCATTATTGAATTCCCTCATCCCAGCAGCTCTTCCACAGCCTACCTTTCCAATATACTCAGCCATGCGTGGGTTCCACCCGCCGTGGCCCTCCTGCATCTCCTTCAACGTATCCACATCAACCAGAACCTTTATTTTATCCCCAACGCTGAACGTCGAGTTCCGTGGACTAGACACAACGCAAGGGCCACCGCTCCTAGTCGGCGTCAAATTCCCTCCATTATCCGCAATCGTAATCACCGGCTGCCCGAGCAGCGGCAGATGCTCCTTGTAATACGTCCCCGTAGTCGCCTCCTCGACGTAGCACAAATCTACGCAGCCCTTGTAACCAAGACGATAGACATTTGTACTGCCCTTGGACCACGTCACAGTCGCTACCGAACGACTGCTCTCATTGTCCCAACCCCGTATATCCATTACCCTGCCAGTCTTCCCTGAAACGTCACGTAAGTTTGTGCCTTCCTCGAATCCCAAAACAGAGCGGCAAACTAAAAGTTCAGGTACCTCGACCACCGTCCTGATTCCCCCACTCCCAGTCCGGGCCTCGGACCACCTTGGCCCCGATAAAAATCCCCTTCAAAGGAATCTTAGCGCAGCCTTCCCTCGGAGCCAGTTGCACCCTGCGTAGAAAATCAAAAAATGTATTTACCCCGCATAATTAAACAGCTCTTCGACTACACAATATTCAAAAAACCAACCCAACGGAGTTAGCCGTCTGAAATCTATGGAAGGTATGACTCAAGTCGTGCACATCAGCCATGTAGCACTGAGTGCATAAATCGTAATCAGGGCATTGGGCGCATTTCCATCGAATGCCAATGATCCCATGCCTCCTGCAGCCGTCGCAGATAATATTAGCGTGCTTGACTCCAGTCGCTGCGTTATCAAACACAAGTAGATCATAAGCTCCCTGGTAGCCGATCCTATAATTGCTCCTCGACCCATGATCCCACTGCACAATAACAGTCTTATCCGGCGTCCTGTCCGAGGGGTTCGGACTAGAAGCCGAATTGCCAAAAGCGGGAGGCTTGCCGATCTCGACAACAGTGCCCGCGTGGCCCTCGCCTCCGTCCTGGTCGTCCCACTTCCAGTCCTGGCCGCGGACGACCCTCAGCCCGACTTCCAGCATCTCCGAGCGTGGGTGAGATGGTGCGAGGCTTGAAACAGGGGAGACGGGGATATTAGCGGGGAAATAGGGGAAACTTGAAATTGGTTTTTTGGTACACTAGAGTGAAGGACCCAATTACTGTCAGTCGACCCAATTACTGTCACCCTAAGATATTTTACTTAAAATACCGAATAAATAAACATTTAAGCAAAATAGCTTAGGTGACAGTAATTGGGTCCTTCACCCTATAGTGCATTCCGCATTTCCTCCGAAATAATATTTGCCTCAGCGGCGCTTCGAAGCAAAGTGTTTTAAATTATCAAGAACAGTCGGAGACGTCCCATTTCCCTTCCACCCACGTAGAAACTAGAATACGTACCTGCAACGGTCGAGCGATGCGTCTTATGAATCATATGCGCCCGTGCGGCTCTCCTCGGCGCGCAGGGGGCAGGGAAGCGAGCCCGCGTAGCCCGCTGAGCAGCACGAACGGACGCGAGGGTTTGGAATCGCGGGAGGACAGAGCGGCGACATCATCGGCGAGGATTGCGGAGGCTCATGCCGATAGGATTCTGCGTCCGTGTCAACGATCGTAACCTCGTAACGAGCTGGTCGAAGGCGCCTCTTTCGAGCGATAGCCGAGCTAATGGGGCAGAGTGGAGAGTGTAGCGGCGGAAATACACAGCGGGATTAATCGCGTCGGGCTATCAGCTCGCAGGCAGATCCATCCGCGTCCCGATACAGAGATTTCTGGTAAACTGATCAGTGTATTACTGTTGAGTTGGAAAAGCTGTGTCGCGAGGCGGTTCGAGGTGCGTCGGTAGCCTCCGGGAGAGTTGGACAACGCGCGTTTCCTCGGCGCCCGAGTTCTAGCCGTGCTCCGCCATCCGCCTACCTCCCACGGCGATTACTAGCGGGGCTAGAGCGAGGTGCACCGTGGATAAATAGAAGGCTGGTAGGATACGTCGATAGGACGGGGGATTTGAAAGGTGCAGTGGCGAGTAGTATATAATGGCTCTTGGGTTGTTTCTCGAGGCTTCGGCTGAGAGGGAGTCTTGGAGCCGAGGCTGCTTGGACCGTGCTGCGACATTTTACGCGCGGTATCGGGGCTTATCTGCGGACGGGAGAGGATATCGGGGATACTGATATACGCGGGTGTTAGATTGCCGCGGTGGGGTTATTTTATTATTGTTTTTGTTTCTTGAGTGTCGGGAGGTTGGTTCGGGGTAGTAGCTCAGGGTTTGGGAGTTAAGTAATGTAGGTTTTGGGTAGCATTTAACCCTCGGAGGAGCAATGGTGTGTTTGGTTGTGGGAGACGAAGGCAGGGTCAATTTGACTCGTGGGAATATTTCTATGGTTCACGTAGTGTTTTCCTTCTGGAGAAATTTTATAATTTGTTAGATCTGATTTCTGGAGAAATTATAGTGTTTCTCGAGAAGATTCAGTGTAGGAAAATTATTATGAATCACATTTGTTTTTTTAAATGAATTTTCGGTTGGTTGAAATTGTGTGATAATATTGAACATACCTGTAAACGCAGTGCTGGATTTACACTTACAATTGGGCTAAGAAGGATGAAGCCTAGGGCCCCCTAAATACACACACAGCACGACGTCTGGCAAAGTCTTAAAGACGTCTAAATGGTGTCTTTAAGACGTCTTTGAGACGCCTTTTAGACGTCTTTAAGACTTTGCCAGACGTTGTGCTGTGTGGGTATGTTCTTCGAGAAATTAGCATTGTTTTATATTTAAAAATTATTATCGAAAGATTATTATCGAAAAATTAGCATTTTTGTATATTTAAAAAATGATAATTTTTCGATAATAATCTTTATTAACTTGTATCTTTAATGTTTATTTATGTTAAGGTCGTGTTTCGTTTTGATATTCAATGTTAATTTTTAAATTAAATTCTTATTTTGATTATACGAGTATTATGATAAATAAAATCAAATCAGTGCAGGGCCGGCGTGAACTTTTGCGGGGCCGGGTTCTAAAATGGTGTGGGGCCAAACAATACGCATTTTTGTGTGTTTCTAAATTTTATAATAATAAATATCTATGCATAGGGCTCAGTAAAATTTACGATGAGCTTTTCGCGGACAGTGTGGAATTTTTACAGAAATTTTATAATGATAAATATCTATGCACAGAGCCCCGCAAAATTTACGATGAGCTTTTCGCGGACTGCGGGGCCATTTAAAGCGCGGGGCCGGGTTCCGGGGAACGCGCTGAACCCGCGTCGTGCCGGCCCTGCAAATCAGCGTCATTTTATTTTTTACATTTAACCGGGAGCCCACCAATTCAGCCTGGGGCCCCCTGGAAGATAAATCCGGCTCTGTATAAACACATGGTACAATCAGTGATAAATGTCAGTAATATATACGAAAAATTGCGCGATTGTTTTTTATTAACTTTTCCCTTCGTATCGCCGATGCTCTATGTACAATTAAAGTTTAAACCAGTATCCACTGAAAATGAAAGAAATTTTTCTACAGCCGCAGATTTTTGTCACAGAAAAAGAAGAAGATTGGCTGACGTGACTTTAGACGCATTGTGCTTTTGAAAAAATTATTTTAAATAAAAAAAAGTAATGTTTTGCGATGCTCACATTTCATACTAAATAAATAAATTTAGCAATTATATTTAATATCTGTTTTTTTTCATTTACACAAGTTTTGCCTAAGTTGCGCACGAATAAAAATTTAGATAAATATTATCAACATTATTCCAAAAACATAAATTTAGATTGGCTGACGTGACATTAGACGCATGGTGCTTTTGAAAAAATTTCAATTTTAAATAAAAAAAAGTATTGTTTCGCCTTGCTCACATTTTATACTAAATAAATAAATTTAGCAATTATATTTAAAATCTGTTTTTTTTTCATTTACACAAGTTATTTCTAAGTTGGACACGAATAAAAATTTAGATAAATATTATCAACATTATTCCAAAAACATAAATTTAGATTGGCTGACGTGACATTAGACGCATGGTGCTTTTAAAAAAATTACAATTTTAAATAAAAAAAAAGTAATGTTTTGCCTTGCTCACATTTCATATTAAATAAATAAATTTAGCAATTATATTTAATATCTGTTTTTTTTCTTCATTTACACAAGTTTTGTCTAAGTCGGACACGAATAAAAATTGAGATAAATATTATTAACATTATTCCAAAAACAAATTTAGATTGGCTGACGTGACATTAGACGCATTGTGCTTTTGAAAAAATTATTTTAAATAAAAAAAAGTATTGTTTCGCCTTGCTCACATTTCATATTAAATAAATAAATTTAGCAATTATATTTAATATCTGTTTTTTTTTCATTTACACAAGTTATTTCTAAGTTGGACACGAATAAAAATTTAGATAAATATTATCAACATTATTCCAAAAACATACATTTCGAGTGGCTGACGTGACATTAGACGCATTGTGCTTTTCAAAAAATTATTTTAAATAAAAAAAAGTAATGTTTTGCCTTGCTAACATTTCATATTAAATAAATAAATTTATCAATTATATTTAATATCTGTTTTTTTTTCATTTACACAAGTTATTTCTAAGTTGGACACGAATAAAAATTTAGATAAATATTATCAACATTATTCCAAAAACATAACTTGCAATATTTTTTAATTTCTTGACAATTCTCGAGAAATATAATCTTCTCGAGATGAGAAAAATATCGAGAAATCAGGAACACTAGGTCTACATTTTGCCCGACAATATTGAATATCAAATGAATTAAATAACTAAAATTTAAAAAATTCCCTAAAATTTATTAATAAAGAATTACATACATAAAAAAACGTTATTTATATATATTTGATACATACATAAAATAGATATATCTCCCGTATAATTTTTACAAATGAGGCAATCAAACCAACAACCCACATTAAAAAAAAAATTCTTTTCCTATTTTATATAATTAGTAGAGCCTATTGCAATACCTTATTGCTACTAATTAAATTTAAAAAAAAAAATGCGAGTTAGTCCGTTATCGCTCTGACTGCCTCAAATAATATTCCCGCAATTTAGTCATTCCACACTATACTTCGCCATTGCCAACACAAACACAACATCCCGTCAGACTTCTTCAAACCCAGATCAAACAGACCCAGCGTTCGTCACCCGAGGGTTAAACCGTCCTCTCCGTACGTTAGCAAATCCCTCGCCGTGATCGGAGCACAGTTTTTGAATTCCCAAACCCCTGCTTTCACGTCGCGATCATTGCGAATGCCTCGCGAGAAAAGGCGGGGACGTCGGTGGGAGAAGATTTTATTCCCACCCAGCATCCGAGTCACGCTCCAAATATCCCGCGAAATTATCGCTCGCTCAACAAATTCCAACAGAAACCCACCAACCACTTCCCCCGAAACCCCGTGAAAGCACCACCCTCCAAAACCCCAACACCAAACTTCAATCTCCAGCCCCGTAACATTTAATCAGATTCGAAAAAACGGTGGGAGAATCGCGGCGAGCGGGTATCGAGTTCTCGCTGAGCGGCGAGCAGGGCCCGTTATCAACCAACTTCTCGAGTTCGAGCATCGATCGAACTCGATCGGCGGTGCGGCAGCGCGAACGGCTCGATCCGCCTTTAGTATTCTGTTTACGAGGCGGCACGCGCTAATTCCTCACGTGGATAAACTGGGCTACGCGCGGTTCCTGTGCGTGAGTTCCGAGCATCGCCGCGGCGGTTAACCTCCAGCGGTTCGCGCGGGTTCAGCAGCGTGAGAATTTCTGCCACAGGGAGGATGGATCCTCTCGGGAGCGACGGGAGCGGCGACGGGGACGTGGAGCGCCGTGGAGCCGGCCGCGGCCGGGGCCGCGGGCCGTGGAACCCCAGCGCGCAGGAGGCTCACGCGATGAGGAGACCCCACCAGCACACCATCGACATGCAGACAACAGGTTGCTATTAACACCTCCGCGTCTTTCGGAATATTACGAAAATTCTAACCGCCTTGAATCGCAGGTCCCACCGAGTCCAGGAAGGAGCACGCCAAGGTGGACAAGTCGCACGATTGTATACTAAAGAAGTCCACGTTGTCGGTGCACGCCGCTGAATTCATTCCGTCAAAGTCGTACCCTGTTAAGCAACCTATGGTGAGCGGTTCGGAGCGGAGAGGTTTACGGGGGATTTTTTGTTTTATTTCGTTTGTTTTGGTTCGTCCAGCAGCAGCAGTCGTCGACGAGATTCGTGCAGAAACACTCGGTCCAGGACAGACTCCAGATCGCCAGGGAAATCCCGCTGCAGGCCGAGATGATGCACGAGGTGCAGAACTCGGCTTGTAATTATGATGGTCAACAGCAGTTTCAGCTGATGGAGCATGGACAGCAGTTCGATGGCTCGCGGCAGGAGCAGACCATGCATGTGCATAGTTACGGGGACTTCGATGGGGGCTCTGGGGATTATAAGGATAAACACCAGGTGTGGTGGAAGATAGGAGGAAAAAAATTAGAGATGGAAGTTTGTTGCTAATCGGTGTATGTCTTAATTGCAGGAGTTGGGCGGAGAGGAGAATAAATATTTAATCAAACTTTCGAACGTACAACAGAACCTGCTGAGCATCATACACTCCTTGACTCTGGATCCAGGGCAGTTCACTTCGATCGTGAAGCCACTTATTAATCATCTTAGGCCTCATCTTAAATTTCCTAGTCAGTTTCAAGAGATCCTAAAAATTATCATTCAACAGGTAATTTTGATGTGGACTGCTGGTTATTGCAGTGGTTGTTGGAGGTTTTGTAACTGTGGTTTATGATTGTTTCAGTCTATAAACGAGGATAACTTTCGGTACAGCGGCGCTAGACTCTGCGCGTCTCTGGACAGCACCGTGAAGCCCGCCGAGCAGACGTCGTTCAGAGAGATTTTATATATTTTGTGAGTTGGGTGGTGGGGAGTGGGGCTGGGATTGTTTGTGGAATTTTTTGGGACTTGGATGTGTTGGATTATTATTTAAGAGCGCTTTGTGTAATACTGTTATTAAACTCGCTTGGAACTAAGGAGATTTATTAAGCATTAATTTCAGTATTATATTTGATTATTATTTAAAAGCGCTCTTGAATAATAATCTAACAGAATGTTCGAGTAATTTAGGTGTTTAATTGTTTGGCGAATGTAATTGGAATATTCGAGTATTTGAGTACTGTTTGAATATTTAACCGTTGGTGGTTATACATTTTTATAATTATAAATTGGTCACGCGGGGTTCACTGTATACCAGTGTAATTTTCTGAGTTAACATTTTCGTATTTTGGAGTATTTTAACTTTTAATGATAATTGTACTTTCGTAATGCAAAATGTAAATTTTGATATGTTAAAGTTTGTAGTTGGAAATTAGTGATTTTCCATGGTTGCGGGGAAAACCGATTATTTTAAATTTTGTTATTTTTTTCGATAAATCCCCTTTGGAAGAGGTAAAGCTGCGAGATTTCAAATCGAAAATTGCTGTTGAGGTGCGGTGCACCCCGTGTGATCACGAAGGGTTAAGTATTCGAATTCTGATGTAAGAAAAAATTATGGTGTGGGTTATAAATCAAGTTCTTTAGGTTCATTTTTTACTAGCTTTTATTCAGTTTCAGTTGCGAGATCGTTAGTTTGTTAGGGGGAAATCTTGTAAGCTAATAATTTCATTTAGAATTCATACTATATTATTCGAATACATCAGTACTCGAATATTTCAGTATTCGAATAATTAAATACTCGAATAGTATTGGAATATTTAAATATTCGAATACTGAAATATTTGAGTAATAATATTCGAATACTGAAATATTCGAGGTTTATTCGTAGAATTCGAATACTTGTAAAATATTCGAATATTAAATTATTCCGAATGCTACAAATAAACTTCAAATATTTGAGTATTCAAATGTTATTGCTCCAATATTTAAGTATTCGAATAATTAAATACTCAAATAGTATTGGAATACTGAAATATTCGAATACTGAAATATTTGTATAATAACATTCGAAAACTGAAATATTCGAAGTTCATTCGTAGTATTCGAATACTTGTAAAATATTCGAATATTAAATTATTCCGAATGCTACGAATAAACTTCAAATATTTGAGTATTCAAATGTTATTGCTCCAATATTTAAGTATTCGAATATTTATGTATTCGAATGTTATTATTCGAATACTTAAGTATTCGAATACTGATGTATCCGAATAGTATGGTGTGAATTAAAAATCAAGTTCTTTAGGTTCATTTTTGTACAAGCTTTTATTTAGTTTCAGTTGTGACTTCGTTAGTTTGTCCGGGTGCAATCTTCTAAGCTAATTTTGGCCCACTTTGTATAGAGAGAACTCAAAAATGCCGAGAAAAGTACTGTTCATTTGATACACTTTACTATTCGTCTTCGCTCGAAATTTAGATTCTGATTTTATAAAAGAAAATTTTTTTTAGTTTTTTTCATTTACAAAATATCAACAAAAAAAAACACGACACAAAATATAGGGTGATTCTCTAGCAAGCGTCGTCAAAGGCGATACTGCCAGAAATTACACACCTTGGTGACTTCCGTAGTCTTTGATACTCGAAACCAGCGGGGCCATACAATGTTGCGCACTAAGCAGCGGCGAATTTCGAATTCTGCATTTTTAATCAGATCTTTGCAAAAGTAGCGCCAATCGATTCCTTGTGTGTTCCCGATGAAATTGACCCCAAGAACGTCATAATTCGGACCATAATAAAGGAAATCATGCGAAAAATTAATTTGCATAATGTAAAATTAACTTCGTTAAAAATAGCCTGATTTACATAACATTTGGTATGATTTTCCTCGAAAAAACATAAGGAATTGATTGGCGTCACTGCCATATTGATTCGACGAAGAAAATAAAGAATTTCATTTGTCGCATAAGCTGGGAATCATCGCCCGAGCAACCGGTGAAACCCTGCGAAGATGAAATACATACATATATACACTACATTCTGCCGGGCTGTGCTCGCTGCAACGAGATGAAATCGAACCAATCTCATTCATATTCGCGACGTTGTCAGCTCGCTCAGAGTTAACTGATAATAACGGTTCATATAATTTTAGATGCAGTGTTCCTTCTTCTATCTAACGCTATAAAAATTATCTCTCTATCTCTTTCCGTTTGCGAGCAGTAACGGCGCAACGGGGTTGCATATTTCGTGACATCCAAGACTTAATTTGAGCTCCCGTAGCCGTTGCATACTTATATAGTATGGGGAAAGATGTAGTTCTACGTAAAAAAAAATTTACTATGAAGTATTTCATGTTTTTTTAGTGAAAATATTATATTGTCGTCGGAACTATGTATGGGTTCAAAGTTTCAAGTCGATCGGGTATGTTGAAGTGGGTCAAATTTAACTGATGTATTCGAATACTTAAATATTCGAATAGTATTTGAATACTTAAAGATTCGAATAGTATTTGAATACCTAAATATTGAAATACTTAAATATTCGAATAGTATTTGAATATCTAAATATTCCAATAGTATTTGAATACTTAAATATTCGAATAGTATTCGAGTACCTAAATATTCGAATTCTTAAATATTCGAATGGAATTCGAATACTTAAATATTAGAATTCCTAAATATTCGAATAGAATCCGAATACCTAAATATTCGAATAGAATTCGAATACGTAAATATTCGAATAGTATTTTAATACCTAAATATTCGAATAGTATTTGAATACTTAAATATTCGAATAGTATTCGAATACCTAAATATTTGAATTCTTAAATATTCAAATAGAATTCGAATACCTAAATATTCGAATACTTAAATATTCGAATAGTATTTTAATTCCTAAATATTCGAATAGTATTTTAATTCCTAAATATTCGAATAGTATTTGAATACTTAAATATTCGAATAGTATTCGAATACCTAAATATTCGAATACTTAAATATTCGAATAGTATTCGAATACCTAAATATTTGAATTCTTAAATAGTCGAATAGAATTCGAATAACTAAATATTTGAATTCTTAAATATTCAAATAGCATTCGAATACCTAAATATTCGAATACTTAAATATTTGAATAGTATTCAAATACTTAAATATTCAAATAGCATTCGAATACTTAAATATTTGAATAGTATTCAAATACTTAAATATTCAAATAGCATTCGAATACTTAAATATTCAAATAGCATTCGAATACTTCTATATCCAAATTATATTCGCCAAACAATCGAGCAACTGAAGTATTCTAATACTCGAATACCGAAAAATTCGACAAATAGTCCGAGCCGCGTCTACCTCGTTTACATAAAATCCCAGCCTCACGAACTTTAACTGCTTCCCAGGTGTAAGAACGAAACGGAGGGTCAAGCATCGAATTGGAAGCAGAGGGATGACCACACAGAGGAGGAGCAGAAGAGATGCCACGGATTGATATTATTCCTAGCTGAGCTGGTTACTCAAATGGAACGCACTTCCCCCTTCGGCCTGGGCGACTTGCTGATCCAGTTGATCATAGTGATTTTAAAGAAGCCCGCGCCAAACTCTGTCAAGAACATCTGCCAAGCTCTGAAGGTACCCACGCACACTCTTATCACGCAGCTCCAATACAACCGACGCGCTTCTAACTTATCTCTATCTACAGTTAGCGGGCCAGACTCTGGAGAAGGACAAAGGCGGCAGTCGCAAGGACATGGAGAACATGATGCGCTCGCTGACGGAGCTCGTAACAGCCGGCCGAGTGGATCCCCACGTGGGTCGCATGGTGCACAGTGTGCACGAATTGAGAAACGGGAACTGGGGGCAAGAACCCCCCGTGGAGCCCACTGGCCCGGTGGATATCAATCAAGCAGTCGACGAGCCCGTGTGCTACGGTCCTGATGGCAAAGTGCTGACCGCCGAGGAGAACAAATTCCTGGAAGACGTTGCGGACAGCGCGGTGGACGTAGAGGACCATGTGTACGTATCACCATGAAGCTGTTTAAACTAACCGAATATATTTAAAACACTTAACTAACCTTTACAGAGTATTAGCACACTGGACGTCCGAGGACGACGAGGACTACGACGCAGCGTACGACGAATTTTTGAAGGATATCCCCAAGCAGATTAAAAATCAAGCACAGTAATAATCGAAGACACCTCTTCTCATCGTTATCGTGTGTGAATGCTCAAAAAAAAATTAATAAAACCTCGCGGCCAGAAGCCGCGAGCTCTATAAATCCTCTGAATTTCGGATATAACAGTTAGGAAAGCTACAGGACTGGATAAATCAAACGTGTGACTGGAACAATTCCCTGCATCCAATATGTTTATACGAGTGATCGATAGCCCGTCAAGCTCGCCCCCACCCAAGGGCCGAACCATAGATTCACGGATACGCTCGTGTACCTCCGCTACTTTCTCCTCCCCCTCTTTTTCTTTTTTACTTGCGAACCAACTTTTTTACCAGTACACTTTTTTAAACATAGAAACATATGTGTCAAGGTTTGTTCCTAGGACGAAGTAACTATCTATTTGTCATACGGTACGAAGTTTATTATTAAGTTATTTAAATTATTACAATAAATCACCAGAATGAATTAGATAAATCGCCACCCGTTTTCGACTTCAGAATCTGCTCCGCGAGCATCTCTCTTACAGCGACGTGCACGCGCCGGCCTTCGCGCCGCTGCGGAAGCGAGGCAGAGTCTGGCCAGGTTTATCCAAAGGCTCCACAGGCTCGTCCGATCGTTAATGGCAACGATTACGCGCGCGGAGGATCGTGACGTGCGCGCGGTAAAGCGCCGACAGATCCATTTTTGGCGCGGGAAGTTTATCACGACGATTGTCAGCCGAGGTGAGCGTGGAGCTGCACCACGATTACTCACGCGTCTCGCGCTCCGCTGTAACAGATTTTGGAGCTCATTTGCGTCATCGCCGGTTTAACGGAGCCGCATTCCGACGGAGGAGAGATCGCTTGAAGAGCTGTTTCAAGAGCTCTTGAAAAAAACAACTGCTTACTATTCACGCATGATAAAGAGAGGCGTATTTACAGGGAAATTGAGAGCAGTACGCGGTAGTTAATTGCGGCACGGTTCAGTTGCGGCATAGTGTGTCTTATTTGTCCCAGGCGTCGATCGGGAATAGATTAGCCTTGGCTTCCGGATGAACTTGAGAAGCGCCGATATGGAGACTGATTTTTTCCTCCGCGCGCGAGGATAACTCTGGTTTCCTGGAGTTATTAAAGCGTGGGCGAGGTCCGTCGTAGGATCGTCAGGGGCACGCGTAGGCTAAATTCGAGGTGGGATCGAAGGCTGAGGAAGGTGGGGCCTCCTGGTCATCTCCGCTGCGCGCTGGAAACCTGTTAATCCGCTTGGTCTCGTCGTGGAGCACGGGCACGCTTCAGCAGAGGTAAGCTGAGATTGAGGATTCTTCGAGAGGCGCTCTAATAATAGTTACTTGGTACGCAGGTTTAAGGAATCCTTAGAGAGAAGCCTGGAAGCATGGGGCACTCGCAGGCAGCGGTCCTGCTGCTTCTCTCAGCGGTGGTAGGAATCAACGGAGGATATTATCAGGCAAGGATACTCACACCTGTGGGCACTGGTAAGTCACCGTGAGCTGTTTAATAATTGCCGGGGTAATTGGTACCGAGCACGCTTTATTTGGCTCCTACATAATTCCATCAGCTCTGTCCAACTGAAGCTTCCAAATTCTGTTCCAGCTGGCTGCGAATCCCACACCTGCGGAGTGAACGCAAGGTGCACGTACAGCGAAGGCAGGCCAGTGTGCTCGTGCATGAACCTGCACATGGGAGATCCTCTTTCGCGTTGCGTACGCGTCGAGTGTCTAAGTGAGTAGCTGCAAGCTCTTTTACACACTTGGTAAGAGTCTCAGTCACGCGTGTCTAACTTGCAGTCAACGAGGACTGCAGTAACAGCAAGGTCTGCACGAACAACAGATGCATAAATCCCTGCGAAGGCCTCTGCGGCGTGAACGCGATCTGCGAGACCAGGAGCCACGTTCCAACGTGCTATTGTCCTCCCGGGCAGACCGGGGACCCGTTCACCTCCTGCCGTCTAGCTGACCCGCGTATGTAAAGCGCTGGCGTGCCTCTGCATATATTAAATGTTGTGGAGAACCTTCACCAGTTTGAGATCTAGGACAGTGAGCAGAGTGTCTTTCCAGAGGCCGCCTGCAAGCCGAACCCCTGCGGCGTGAACACCAAGTGCGAGGTGGTGAACGAAGTACCGGTTTGCAGTTGTCTTCCGGGCTACCTGGGCTCACCTTTATCCGGCTGCCGCCATGAGTGCGAGAGCGACGCGGAATGTCCCAGCCACTTGGCCTGCGGGAGCTCATTCAGGTGCGAGAGCCCCTGCGCGTGCGGCACCAACGCGGAGTGCAAGGTCGTCAACCACCAAGCCATATGCAGCTGTCCGAAGGTGAGGAAGTAGAGCTGCGTAATGATAATTAATATTCATATCTTCTTTGCGATGAGTACAATTTGTCTTAACTGGAATTTGTTGTAGAATTGGCTGGGCAACGCTCTGGTGGCCTGCAGACCAGAGTGCAGTTCTGACTCCGACTGTCCAGGGAACAAGCCCGCGTGCATCTACCAGAAGTGCATGAACCCCTGCGACGGGGTGTGCGGAGTGAACGCTAATTGTAATCTGCGGGGTACTGTGCCGGTCTGCAGCTGTCCCAGTCACATGACCGGCAATCCTTTCTTCAGCTGCATGCTCGACGGACGTAAGTTGCTTGGACGGCGCGGGGAGTTTGCGGAAATAGGGCTGGGACTATTTGTCGAATTTTTCGGTATTCGAGTGCTGATGCATTCGAATATTTATATAATACTATTTGAGTAGTATTCGAATACTTAGATAATACTATTCGAATAGTACTCGAATACTTAAATAATACTATTTGAATAGTATTCGAATACTTGAATAATACTATTCGAATACTTAAATAATACTATTCGAGTAGCATTCGAATAATTAAAAAGTACTATTCGAATAGTATTCGAATATTTAAATATTATAGTAGTAATATTCGAACTTTATTCTTATAGTAGCATTCGAATAATTTTATATTCGAATATTTTACAAATATTCGAATGCCACGAATAAAGTTCGAATATTACTACTATAATATTTAAATATTCGAATAGTATTATTTAAGTATTCGAGTACTACTCGAATAGTATTATCTAAGTATTCGAATACTACTCAAATAGTATTATTTAAGTATTCCAATACTCTTCGAATAGTATTATTTAAGTATTCGAATAGTATTATTTAAGTATTCGAATAGTATTATTTAAGTATTCGAATACTATTCGAATAGTATTATCTAAGTATTCGAATCCTATTCGAATATAATTATTTAAGTATCGAATACTTTTCGAATAGTATTATTTAAGTATTTCAATACTATTCGAATAGCATTCCAATACTTAAGTTAAATATTCGAACAATAACATTTGAATACTCAAATATTTGAAATTTATTCGTAGCATTCGTAAATAATACTATTCGAATAGTATTCGAATATTTAAATAATACTATTCGAATAATACTCGAATCCTTAAATAATACTATTCGAATAGTACTCGAATACTTAATTAATACTATTCGAATAGTACTCGAATACTTCAATAATACTATTCGAATAGTATTCGAATACTTGAATAATACTATTCAAATAGTATTCGAATACTTAAATATTATAGTAGTAATATTCGAACTTTATTCTTAGCATCCGAATACTTGTAAAATATTCGAATATTAAATTATTCGAATGCTACGAATAAACTTCAAATATTTGAGTATTCAAATGTTATTGTTCGAATATTTAATTTAAGTATTCGAATGCTATTATTCGAATATTTAATTTAAGTATTCGAATGCTATTATTCGACTATTTGAGTATTCGAATGTTATTATTCGATTACTCAAATATTCGAAGTTTATTCGTAGCATTCGAATGTTACTATTCGAATACTTAAATCTTCGAATAGTATTCGAATACTCAAATATCCGAAGTTTATTCGTAGCAATCAAATACTCAAATATTCGAAGTTTATTCATAGCATTCGAATACTCGTAAAACATTCAAATATTAAATTACTCGAATAATCCCAGCCCCAAGCGGAACGGTTGATTAAAGTATCTTCGGTCCCCAGGTGATATCTGCGACCCGAACCCCTGCGGCTCGGGCGCGATCTGCACGCCGGGGCACGACAGCACGGGGAAGGAGAGGCCAGTATGCACCTGCCCCACCGGCTACATCGGCAACGCGCTGTCCAGCTGCCAGCGGGGCGAGTGCTTCACGGACAACGAGTGCCCCGACAGCAAGGCCTGCATAGACTTCACTTGCCAGAACCCGTGCACCGGCAGGCAGTGCGGGCCCAGCGCAGTGTGCAGCCCGCGACGACACATCGCGGTCTGCACTTGCCCCGATGGGACCAGGGGAGACGCACTGTACACGTGCAATCCTGTTGACGGCAGGGCTTACAGCTACGGGCGGCAGTACAAGTATAGGTATCATTAGCGGCTGGTGTGCGAGCCACTCTTGCCTTCGAGGAGAAATTTCATGAGGCGGTGATTCGTTTTAACAAGCTGTATATATGTAATTGAGGAGGGGAAATACAAATTAGCCGAGCTTCGGCCCTTTTCTTCGCTGTTTCCGTAAATGATTTTTATTAACTGGGCTCTGTCGATTTGATTGCTACCATTGGGGGTTTGGATAGTTTCTCCCTTGGCTTTTGAGAAAAAAATTGCTTACTTTTAGACACTGATCTTTATTAAGTTTATACTAGAAAAGTGAGTATTCCTAAATTTCTGACGAAAAAGCAAGCGGGCTACTCGTTTTTTCGTTATATTTTCCTTCGAAGACGCTCCAAAGTTGCCCCCTCCTGGAAAAAAGTCCACGGCCGCCCTTGATTGTTACATTGACGGAGATTTGTTTAAGCAGGGCGCAATAGTGTCGTAACTGGTGCGAGACATTGTACGTGACCAGTGATTTAAAACGCTTTCTTATGTAATAAAAGTAATTGTATTGTAAGAGACGGTGTACTGTTGTGCTAGTAGATTGCACAATGGGTTGTACGGATTATGTAAGATGCCTGGGACCTTGCAACGCGAAGAAATAAATTAATAAACAAATTTACGCGCTTTCTGTAAATTTGTAATCCTTCCCTATTAATTCTTTTAACTATCCGGAGAAATTAATGAATTACTGTTCGTCTGAGAAGAGTTACAGTAGTTTTGCAATTGTAATTAAAAAATGTAGGACCTAAGTGATATTCTGCAACAGGTTTCGCAAATTTGCTGCTAAACGCTGAGTGGAGATTAACAATTAACGCGTACTGCTATAATAATTTATTTGTTTCTTAACAAGTGTTTCAGCAAAACAGTCGTTGAATTTACCGACAGTGGGGCGCTATGGCCGCCTGGCGGGGAAACAGTGAAATACGCCCGGTAGCCATTTTGACCAGGAAATTCTGAAAAGTTAGCTGGGTAACAGGATACCCGAGGAGGTATTAGAGCGAGAGGGGAATAGCACGCGATGAGGACAGAGATATGGCGGAGTGTGCGAAAGAGAGAGAGAGCGATATAGTGCATGGCGAGGACAGAGATAGAAAGACCTTTATCGTGGTACGTGGATTGCGAATCGGAACACCTGGGATCGATTCCCGTGAGATGAAGTTTTTTTTTTTCATTTTTAATGTGCCAACGGTTGAAGCAGAAAGAAGCGACAGGCATCGAAATATATAAGAAATAAGAATTTTGAGATTTATTATAATAATTATAGGCCAAAAACTGTGATTTCCCCCACTTTTACACGCATGCTTACTTAAATCTATAAACGGGATTTTTAAATTTTCATTACAGGCTCAGATATAAATGTTGAAAAAACAAACTTCCCTTTTTTCTTGTGAACCCGACAAGCAAAGAATTGCTTCGGCAATTGATGACATGCAAAATTGTGAAGCGTCCCACATTTTTAACTTTTATTCCTTATTCGAAATTTTATTTAAATAAAAATTTTGCCCATCTCTGCTAGCAAGTTATAATACTGATAAATTAAAAATTGTCTGTATGTAAGAAGATAAATTAATAAACAAATTTCCATAAGCTTTCCCTTTAAATTTTACTCGTCCTTAACTAATTAAGAATTCTCCGCGTGAAGCTGTCAGCAATCTAACTGTTAATTAAACTTCCTTAATTTAAACGATTTCCAGTTTCGTAATAAGTACTCAAAGTGATCAACGATTTATTTATTTAGATTGAATTTTAGGTTAAGTTGAAAAACAGTCTCTGACTGAATTTCGCCTTTGCTTGTGTCCTTGTTTTCTTTCTTTCTATCTTTTGTTGTTATCTGTTGTGTTTGCAATAAAGGCGTTTAATAATAATAATAATAAAATTCATAATCTGTCAATAATTACTCAACTCGTACAATTAACTACGATCTACAATAAAATTTGCGCATATATCACTCGAAGGTGGACAGTTATTCACAATTAAAGGATTCTGCTCATTTATACTCGAAGTCATGATAGAAGGAACTTGCAGACCGACGAGTTTAGATCGGTTCTTGCGCATGTTGGTGCTCATTGGTGCCGAAACAAGCTACTATTGGATATACCAAAACAAACGCTCCCTCGGAGCCAATGAGCTCATTCTACATGCGCGAACTGGGTTCCTTCTAACATGACCTCAAGTATAGTGCTCTAATAAGGTGGAGGTAAAGGTCGCGCCAAGGTAGAAAGAGAAAGGTGGCGTGTGCGACAAGGATAGCGCTAGGTATCGTGCCACCAACTCTAGTTACGCAAGCCTGATACTTTTCAACTCGTAGTAGCAGGAGCTCAAAACGCAAAGAGGTAACTCTTAGCGTGAGAGGAGACTCTTTAGAAAGAGACCGAGCCACTCATCCCATTGGTTCGCACACTTCACCTCTGCCCAGTGTCGCACCGAGGATTTAATTTCGGGGGGAGACGCGTGGAATAGTTAAAAATATTTCATAAAATTCATTAGGTGTTTATAAAAATTTATTTCAAAAACAAATTCCACTTCTCTTTTCACAAATCTCTCAAATTACTTCAGTCGCGGTTACATTAATCTTCTTTTTCCTTTGTCTTCGACGCTCCCAAGGCCTCTTGGCCCCCTCTGGGTACGCCACTGCCTCTACCTAACCAACATTCAAGCGAATTTAAATCCCAAATTTATTAATATTCTCTCCACAACATGCGCACGGCACACACAAGCCCCACCTCCTCCAAATTACTCCCACGTTATCTACAATTAACAGCAACGTATGTACATACGTAAACAAATTTTATTAACGTATTTATACGTGACGTATTGCAGCCGCCTCAGGGCCGGGAGCTGAGGGTGGCTCAGGGGGCCCCCGAAGAATTGAGACAAAAGAAATAGGGTTGTAAAAGGTGGGGAAAAAAATGAAAATAGGCCAAAATTTAGATTTTAAAACGAGGCCCTTTTTCCTATTTAACCGTTTCAATACTTATTCACTTCGCGTGTCAGCGCGGTATTTTTGATTTTATCTAACTTAGAATAATCTAGAGAACCGCATATGGAGCTCAGGGGACCCCCGAAAAATTGAAACATTAAAAAAAATAAGCTTCTGAAAATTAGAAAAAAAGTTGAAAACGGTCCCTCAAACTGTGACGAAAAAAAATAACGAATAAGTATACAAAAATTAAATTTTAAAACGAGGTCCTTTTCTCGTGGAATACATCCCATGTTTAACTTTATTTATTTAAATATTTCAAACTTACTCACCTCGCGTATTAGCGCAGTATTTTTGATTTTATCTAACTTTAAAACATTAAAAAAATAAGCTTCTAAAAATTAGAAAAAAAAAACTTAAAAATAGTCTCACCAACTGTGCCAAAAAGAAACTAACAAATACACCAAACTTTAAATTTCAAAACGAGTCTCTTTTTCCGTGGAATAAACCCCACATTTAATCCTCTATATATATATATATATATATACTTCCCACCTATTTAAATATTCCAATACTCACTCACTTCGCGTATTACCGCAGTATTTCTGATTTTATCTAACTCAGAATAATCTAAAGAACCGCATACGGACCTCGCCTCAGGGGGTCCCCGAAAATTGAAACATTAAAAAAATAAGCTTCTAGATAAAAATTAGAAAAAAAGTTGAAAATTTAGATTTCAAAACGAGTCCCTTTTTCCGTGGAATAAACCCCACATTCAATCCTACTTCCCACCTATTTAAATATTCCAATACTCACTCACTTCGCGTATCAGCGCAGTATTTCCAATTTTATCTAACTCAGAAAAATCTAAAGAACCGCATACAGACCTCGCCTCAGGGTGCCCCCGAAAATTGAAACATTAAAAAAAAGCTTCTATATAGATAAAAATTAGAAAAAAAGTTGAAAATTTAGATTTCAAAACGTGTCCTTTTTCCGAAAAATAAACCCACCTTCAATCCTACCTCCCACCTATTTAAATATCCCAATACTCACTTCGCGTGACATCGCAATATTTCCAATTTTATCTAACTCAGAATAATCTAAAGAACCGCATACAGACCTCTCCCCGAAAATAGAAACATTAAAAAAATAAGCTTCTAGATAAAAATTAGAAAAAAAAATTCAGATTTCAAAACGAGTCCTTTTCCCGTAAAATAAACCCACCTTCAATCCTACCTCCCACCTATCCAAATACCCCAATACTCACTCACTTCGCAAGACACCGCAACATTTCCAATTTCATCTAAAACTCACAAACCAATCCACATACCCACATACTCGCCTCAGGGCTCCGGAAACCACTAACCCATCCCTGCCTCGCGCAGTTTTCCACCAGCGACAGAGGGTCGACTCGAAAAGCGCCTTCCCGACGGCGCAGTACGAAAACGAGCAGCAAAGGGTAAAGGAAGGTCCCGCTGGTGTATTCCCAGCCGTTCGCTACGCAATTCTCCGACTCCCTAACACAAAACGATCGACGTGCTAAGGGCGAGGCTGCCTCCGGCGGCGAGGGCCTGCTTCACGTGGGGACTGGCCCGCTGGGCTCTCCCGGCCCAGAACCGAGGAGAGATGTCGATACGGGCGGTTGCTCACCGTCTCTTGCAAAATGGTCGGGCTCTGCTGCACTCCGCGCGGAATACAGAGTCTTTCTACTCTAATTGCCACCCAAGGAGCTACCGCGACAAGATACACGTTGCGCAAGTAGGTGAGTCCCCCGATTTCACCAGATTTTTTTCTCCAACAGCCATCGCTTTGGCGAAGGACCTTGGCACGGAGCACCACCAAAACAGAGACCTCCCGAGGCGCAGGCCGAGTTTAACCTTGGCCGCTCGACGACCACAGCGTCTTAGTCGTCAGACTACTTTATACGCCTCGCCCAATACGCATCAATTATTAACTACACTCGCTTGCTCGATACAGCGACTCGTCGCTCGTTTCCACCGTTCCTAACGCTTCGTTCAATATAGGCAAGTCCCAGGGCTGCCCGCCCCAGGGTAGCAGCAATGCGTCCGGCGCAGGAAGACACCTCAGTTACCTAGGAGCCCACGCGCGCCGCATCTTCGTCGACAATATCTTGAAGAGGGTCACCAACACCTTGGCCGCTGACCTACGCAGACGCGCAGCAAGCAGGCTGGTGTTCGGAGACTCGGCGCCGTTCTTCGCCTTGGTCGGTGTGTCACTGGCGTCTGGCACTGGGATCTTGACGAAGGAGGACGAGCTGGAGGGAGTTTGCTGGGAGATTCGGGTATACTTTGCTTTGCTTTTTCCCTGGGTCGTTGTTTGAGTTTACTAAAGACGCTGGTTTATTTTTAGGAAGCTGTATCGAAGTTGCAATGGAACACTCCGCAGAACGATAAGAATTATGAAGTGATAAAGGATGATGAGAAGGGCGTCACTCTGGAGAATCTTGTGATCGGCCCGCCCCTGGCGAAAGGGTGCTCCGCGGTTGTCTACGCCTCGAGATTTAATGATTCCAAGTCTATCGAGGGTGAAATAACTGTTGATAAGACTACCGATGTGACTGCATTCCCACTGGCGTTGAAAATGATGTTTAATTATGATACCGAGTCCAACGCGCTGTCTATCTTGAGGTCTATGTACCGGGAGACTGTTCCCGCTAGGAGGCATTTGAAGCACGAGGAGCTGGCTGATTGGGAGGTGAAGATGGCGGAGAGGAAAGCGAAGCTGCCTCCGCATCCTAATATCGTGGCGGTGTACTATGCTTTCGCGGATAGAGTGCCGGCTCTGCCTGGCTCGTTGAAGATGTACCCTGATGCTCTGCCGGCGCGCATTAATCCACAGGGGTCTGGGAGGAATATGAGTCTGTTTCTGCTGATGAAAAGGTCGCTGTTCTATTAAGAACTGTGCTTTGTGAATGTATCGAAGGATTCCATTGTTTCTTATATTTTGCTTTGCAGGTATGACATTACGTTGAAGCAGTACCTGGCTGATCGTAATCTGAGCCCCAGGGAATCGATACTTCTGCTTGCTCAGTTGCTCGAAGGCGTTGCTCATATGAATGCTCATGGCATTGCGCACCGGTAAGAGGAGAGGCTTTGGTTGATTGAAATGCGAGGTGTATCAGTTACGCTGTATTGAGTTGTAATTTGTTCTTCTTGGGTAATCAGGGATCTGAAGGGCGACAACATTCTGCTGGACTTGTCGGAGGAGACGGACAACTGTCCGTCTCTGGTGATCACGGATTTTGGATGCTGCTTGGCGGATAAGAGTCATGGGCTGTATCTTCCTTATAACACTCATGATATTGATAAAGGAGGAAACGCTGCGCTTATGGCGCCAGAAGTTATCACAGCCGAGCCAGGCCCGTTTACTAGCATTAATTATAGTAAAGCTGACCTGTGGACTGTCGGGACTATAGCGTATGAAATATTTGGCATGAAGAATCCATTCCATGGCGACTCCAAGGACACGAAGCCTCTTAAGAATTACACTTACACGGAGGACGATCTCCCTGCTTTACCGAACGACGTGCCGGCGGTTGTTTCTGCTTTGATAAGGAATATACTGTCCAGAAGCTTGTATAAGGTGCTGTAATGCTTGGTTGATAGGGTGGATCTTGGTTTTTGGGGTGGGATGAAGAGGAGTGGAAGGAGGATTGAATTTGAGGGGATACTTTAGAACAGTTTAGGAGGACTTTGAGAAAGAAAAAGAATTCTTTTAACCCAGGCGCGCATTGGTCTTTTCAAACGACGGTCGACGCGTATTGCGAGAGAATCATGGGTGATTATAATAAATATGAAGATTTCTTCTTGAAAGAAAGTTCTCGAGATAATATTATAATGCATTATTTATACTATTTTAGTCATTTTATTAAGTTACAAGGATGCTGTAGTTAAAATTTCATTTTAAACTTTTTGAACTTGATCCCATCCCTATTTATTTTCGATTGTTGAATTTTCTTCGCGGCATTCTCCAGAATAGTTTCAAATAATAAGAACAAAATCTGCCCGATCGAATAAGGGGAAAAGATGCCCCTGGGCCTTTGAATATTTAAATAATTATTTAACTGCCCACATTCGATTTTATATAATATCCTCCAAGTTATTGATTACATCAAAAAGTATGTCAAACAAAAGTTGTAGATCCAGACATGGAGCATATTTTATGTTTTATTACTTTTTCTCGTGCGACAAACGGTTTTCGAAACAAGTCCGAAGAACTAAAAAAAGATCGATATTTTTATTTTTCAAATTTTTAAAGTTTAAATCCTTCTCGAATACTTCTTATTTACGAAGGCGATAAAAATTGTGATTTTTATTTTCGAAGATTATTTTTTAAACAGTTAGGGGGAGTATATACCGAGATAAAAATTTGTTTCTCCATACTTTCAGTGTTTGATGTCATGAATGTTTCCTGAAAATTAGGGACCGATATTCGCAAAAATATCGAAGATATAGACATCAGAAGTGCGGTATACAAATGCATTTTTCTCGAAATCATGATTTTCAAAAACTATTCAACCGATTTACTTCAAATTTTGCATAGCTATTACTCATTTTTTTGACAACGCGGGTTTTTTATTCGCGGAGGAGCCACTGGTGGCTCGCGAGTTACAACTCTATTTTATTTGATTCATAGTTTCTTTTTTATTGCTTAAAAAGTGCAAATTTCATGTCCAATCTTTTTAAATTTTGAAAATTTAAATGTATCTCGAACATTTCTTATTTATGAAGACTAAAAGAAATCTATATCTTCGTTTTTTTGCGAATTTCGATCTCAATTTTCCAGGAAACATTTATGACATCAAACACTGAAAATAAGGAATTTTTTTTTTATCTTTTTGGCATATTTCGGTATATGCCCCCTTAAATGTTTAAAAATAACCCTCGAAAATAAAAATTACAATTTTTTTCGCCTTAAACTTTCAAAATTTGAAAAAAGAATGTTTTTCCCTTTTTTCGAACTTTTTTCGGAAACCGTTCGTCGCACGCGAAAAAGTAATAGAACCTAAAAGATGCTCCTTCTCTGAATCTACAACTTTTGTTTGACATATATTTTTACGTAATCTTAAATTTAGTCGGATATTCTATAAAATCGATTTTCTGAACTTCTATATAATTATTTAAAGATTCAAGTTACTTTTCCCGTTACTTGATCGAGCTCAAACTCTACACACATTTTTTTCTTATTATTTAGAACTATTCCGGAGGCCGCCGCGAAAAAATTCCGAAAATAGTTTCACCAATATTAAACAAGAGCCACCCAATACTCCCGCGTCAAAGAATTTCTAAATTCTATACAATACCCATGATTTCAGAGGCTGGATACAGAGACCGCAGCAACAATAATACAGCTATACCTCTGGGCACCCAGCGCCTGGTTCAGAAGCGAAGGGAAACTGCCATCAAGCAACGAGGTACCTAAAAAGCTTCCAACAAACTACTCACCAACCTTCGTTCCATATTTCTAAGAACTCTATTTTAAATAGAATTTCTATTTTATTTATTTTCTTATTACTATAATTTATACCTATTGTATTACTTCTTCAAATTTTTGTATTTTAAAGGGTTCCCCCGTTAATTCAATAATAATAATAACATTTCTGTATCGTCCGCAGGTGATGCAGTGGCTACTTTGCCTAACAACAAAAGTCCTTTGCGAGGGGCACAACTCTGCAATCCCAATACCAGGTGTTTTCTGCGAAGAGAAGCTGCAAGGTGTCGTCAGACAGAACTCCTACCATCGATCTCTATCGACAAGATCCTGCGGAAGACGCACCATGCCAGAGTACCAACTAATAGCAAGTTTCCTCGGTAGAGTGGCTCTCGGCAACATTAGAACCGCTTTGAAATGGATCCAGAAGAATATATAATGGTGCCTTCTCGCGACTCTCTCGCGAAAGGCGCCCCAACACAAAGAAAGTATTGATCCCCCGCCGTACGAAGAAGCAAGGTCCTGTTCCGGTTACTCTTCGACAAGAAGATGGTTGAAATATTTTTATATAACCGATTTTACCACGCTATGATTAACGTTCCTCAGTTCTCTATCTTACTTAATTTATTTTTGATACCGTAAGAAGCACAAGCGAGTCATCCGGCTTCACTTACGCGCAAGTCGCTCCTTTCAGATGACTCCTCGCGATTCACGTGCCTTGTACTTCAACGTGCTTACCGGGGCGTATCGTCACGATATTTATATTCGCAATTTTATCGCATTCGTCTTGTTTACCAGCAACTCGGTATCGAGAAATTATTTTACCGTGCACAAGGAGCAACCTTTCGCGTCTAGCCAAGGTTGCTCGCTCTGTGTTCGATGTCGCGCGGCGCTTAAGTTCTCACTGTGCGATAATAGAATTTATCGGCACCAAGTGATCCTCGATTCTACATTTTCTCCAAATTTTAATGCTCTTTAGTTTTCAGGCTCTAAGCACTGCTTTTGGAAACGGTCTATTTATTTCGGATTAACGCCACGAGAATTGTAAATATTAAGAACGAAACGGGAGTAGGTATTCAACAGTGTATAAACGTTTGAAAATAAAGCTTGTACATAGCGTTCGTAGAATTGTATTTAAGTGGCCACTCTAGGCTTCCCGCAGGTCTGCAGTTTGTACTTGAGTTCTTCGAGGTTCAGGCCCTTCAGCGTCGCCAGGTCATTGAGGTAGGTCATGAACTCGTCGAACGACAGGGCCCGCTTTCGGAATTTGAAAAAGGCCAGCCCGGTGTCTGTCGTCGTCAGCGTAACCATGTCGAGTATCCGCGCGGATATTAGCCACTTGTCGCTCTGAGATAGCGGCAGAAGTTGCACGCGTTTCGCGGAGGAGATCGGATCCATCTCGCAGTATGCTGTCACAGAAATGAAAATTCTCAGGATTTATTTTGAGTGTTAATTGGTATACTTGGACGCTGTTACTTTGCTTCACCGTCAAACATTTCTCGCAACGGAATAACTTCGAGCTCCTTTCTTATAGGAAGAAAATCCTCCATCGTTTCCCCGAAGAAAATCTGCTGATCGTCTGCCAGGAAATTGCTTATGGACACAGCTATTTTTGCTGAGATAAACACTTGAAGATAGAGAAGATTTCGTCATGAAATTCGAGGAATCCCAGTGTCTTTCTTCGTGCAGCCAAAATTGCAATGATAGAGCTCTCGACAATGCCATTACGAATTTAAAACCGCCTTATTATCATCAGAATCTATGCCAGAAGGTCTTTAAATGCTTCTGCGAAAGGATATGCGGCACGAAGAAAAGGCTCAATATGGAGGGGAGCGTCGTCTATGAGAAACTTAAGTCAGCCAACGCGTCAGAGTTTTCTCGTCCATTCGCTAGACGCTATCTTGTTCGAAATGATTACAGGAGACCGCTGAAGGACGTAGACATCCCGGCTCTGGTAATTTTCCTGAAAAAGCACGAGGAGATCACCCACGTCAATTTAGCGAGCAACAGTCTTACGGACGGCGCATTGATAATTCTGCTAGATCACTTGCTTGTAAGAACGTTTAAAACGTAAAAAAGCATCCTCTGACGGTGACTTTATTTCGGTTAGTCATACAAAACTATACAAGAGCTGGACCTCCAGAACAACAACATCGAGAAACACGGAATGAGTTATTTCCTGAAAGCAGCGGAGCGTATAGAGCTGAAGAGTCTGAATTTGAGAGGGAATAAATTTGGCGTCGAGGTGATTAACTTCACGGATTCCATCGTTGTAAATCACAAATCTTGATTGAACGACACCCGCAGGCATCGCGAGACTTGGCGCTTTCCCTGTTAAAAAATCAACACCTGCTCTACTTGAACGTAGCGGACGTAGACCAGACCGCTTCCAGTTTGATATACTTCATAATGGTCTTGAGTTCGGATCAAGATATCTCCAACAGAACTCTGAAGAGTCTGGACATCAGTCGGCCGAACCCGGGATGCATGTATCACTTCGATTCTGCTCATTTCGCCAGCGTCATTGGCCACATGCTCAAAGTAACTTCGCAGCCACGTTTCCTCTTTCGTGTTAATTACAGTGTGTCTTTTCCTAGAATAACAGAACTCTAGCAGCGTTGCATCTGCAGAAATACAGCTTCAGTTGCCACGACATTGAGACTATGATGTCGTACGCAAAGTACAACTGCACGTTGCACTTGCTGGACCTTGGATGTAATAATATAGGAGATCACGGCGTGCAGCAGCTTGCGGGCTGGTTGTCGAAGAGACCGGCTCTGAAGACACTTGTCTTGCGTAGGAATATCATCACCGATCACGGTGCAAGGTGCTAAGAAGCTTGGAATACCGAATCACGTCGAAAGTTGATGCACGAGTAGCAATTGCTTTCAGGGAATTAAGTCACGCGCTTCCATTTTCGAAGCTACTGTCGCTCGATGTCTCCTTCAATAGGATCACAGACGAAGGCATGGTGGAGATTTTGAACACATTGAAGAAGAGTCCTCTCCTGCGAGAGCTAGGAATATTTGGCAACTGCATCGGCCACCCAGCTGCAAAAGTATTTGCTCCGCGAGAGTGTAAACCTACTCTACTGTTTACGATAATTTGCAGATTGTTAAACGAATGCTAGTGTCTCAAGTCCTGACTCAAGAGAACATAGATGTGAGACCGTACAAGGTCGATCACAAATGGTACTTCGCGAGGTATCAAGGCGAGCGCTGTAAGAAAGAGTACCGCGACATCCCTTATGAATTATTCTCGCAAATGCAGAGCACTCCGCCAAAGAAACCTCCTCTTAAAAGAAGATCGTATTATGAATATATATTCACACAGACTAGCGAATTTAAACTGCAACACGTAGGTGATAAGAATCTTCCTCCGCGGCAGATTTGAAGATAAACTTTTTATTTCAGTCGACCGTGACCATCGCTTCAAACCTATCGCGAAAGGATTGCCAGTGTTGTTACTGTTTGAAATGCGAGGGTAATAGCATGCTTGTTTCTCCTTAACGAGCACTGATCGCTCGTTCTGCTCCGGCTCAGTTGGAATTGACTCTTCCAGCTCCGCATTACGACGAGCTCTGCAGGGACGCTCATCATCTAGACACTTGCAGGTGTTGCAAGTGCAAGGGAGACGAAAGCAGCGATTGGTCCGCGGACAAATCGATCACGAAGAAAGTCGTGACTCCGCCGGATCGGACAAAGAATATCATGTACATTCTAAAGCGAGTGAACTCCACGACGGAGGAGAACATCCTGCGATGGATGAATATCGATGAGAATGTGTTGAAGGAAGATTTGAAAGTTATCACTGGTAGGAATCTAGCTTACAAGGGAACACCGCGAACCCGGACTCACTGATTGGAATGCAAACTTTGTGGGTTTATAGAGTGACACAAGAGAAGAACAACGGTGTGCTTCATTTGTGCCCTATAGTCCTTTAAGGGGTTAGACACGGGTAATGCAGCGCGCTGTATACCGACACAATGTGGCCGGAAACATGGGTCTGGGAAATTACGTTGTTTGTCCTTATATGAGGAGATTTTGGGCTGGGCGAGGTCTCATTCGAAAGATGATGGTTCAGTGCAGCGCGCTCTGGTCATGGTTCGACGAGATTCTGTTGATATCTAATAATATGAGTGTTCAAAGTAGAGTAAAAGTCGACAAAATACACCCGCAAGAATCCAAGTATTTTTAGGTCACTATAAGAGTTTTGTGACTCAAACGATGACCAGAGCGCGCTGCATTGAACCTTCCTCTTTCGAATGAGACCTCGCCCAGCCCAAAATCTCCTCATATAAGGACAAACAACGTAATTTCCCAGACCCATGTTTCGGGCCAGATTGTGTCGGTATGCAGCGCGCTGCATTACCCCTGTCACGTGGCGTGTTTACCTCCTTAAGTATTTTTAGGTCACTAAAAGAGTTTTGTGACTTAAACGGTGAGCAGAGCGCTCCGCATTGAACCTTCCTCTTTCGAATGACACCTCGCCCAGCCCAAAATCTGCTCATATAAGGACGAAACACGAAAAATCCCAAACCCATGTTTCAGATTAGATTGTCGGTATTACAGCGCGGTGCATCGCCCGTGTCATGTGACGTGTCTACCCCCTTAAGGGGTAACACCACTGTAACAGCTTGAAAAATAGCGTTTTTTTGGCAATTTTTCTTGGATGGAAGGAAAGGTAATAGAATAACTATACTGGAGGAAGTTATTAAGCACATACATATTTTGATATTAAAAAAAAAAAAGTTATTGAGAAATAATACAAAATGGCGGCACTGAAGCCATTCTCGTGAGGCATGTTGAAGTTTCAGCGCTCTGCGGCACGCAGTGTAGCTGGTGAAAATTTGAATTTAAAAAAAAATATGACTTAAATCTACATGTTTATAGCTAGAGAAATACGTAGGGGATTTTAAAAATATTGATTTTTGTGTGATTGGTGAGCATTTGAATGAAAAACGTTCAATTAATAAGTTAATAAGTAATGTTTAAATTAACTTCTCGAAAATCCCGTACGTATTTCTCTTCAAAATGTTATTTTAAAGATATTGTTAAAGGGTCGAATGAAAAGAATGAAAATTGTTGGAGTTATGCTGCGTGCCGTGTTGAAAAATCATGTTTCGAGAAAAACGCGTTTAAAGTTTTGAAATGTGTTATAGACATGAAGAAATGAAATGTTGCCGCTAACATAATTTTATTTGGAAATGCTTCTATCTGAACATAACAACTTTCTAACGACATCCGTTGTGTATTAGAGAAGTTAGAAATCAAAAGGTAGAACATTAGGTTGTACCTTCCTATTAATTTGACGCCGGTAGTCGTTTCGAAGCAGTCCGACGCGCTTGGGGAGGAGCTCGAAATTTCAAGGAAACAAATTTATTTCAACTAATACAGTTTTTTCCCATATTCTAGAAGGTTCAATGCATCTTTTAAGCCAATAAAAAAAATCAATTTTCCGAAAAATTTACAGTGGTGTTACCCCTCAAGGGGATGAAAACTAACCTCAAAGTCAAATTGGCACTTCCACTTTTTCGCGTATAACTCTCAAAGTACAGCAAACAGAAAAAAATGTTTCAAACAAAAGTTTAATGGTGCAATAAGCGCTGCAAACTTGCGTTAACAAAATTTTGAAAATAGTTAAAAAAAAAATACCTGATCGAAAAAAAAAACATTTTTCAAAATTTTGTTCACGCAAGTTTGCAGCGCTTATTGCACCATTAAACTTTTGTTTGAAACATTTTTTTCTGTCTGTTGTACTTTGAGAGTTATACGCGAAAAAGTGGAAGTGCCAATTCGACTTTGAGGTTAGGTTTCACCCCCTTAAAGGGCGATAGGGCACAAATGAAGCACACCGTTGTTCTTGTCTTGAGTCACTGTATAAACCCACAAAGTTGCATTCCAATCGGTGAGTCCGGGTTCGCGGTGTTCCCTTGTTAGTCTGTTAAAATACAAAATCATGTATCATCGTCTAATGCGAAAGGTAAAAGCACGACTGAAGAAAGCTCGGAGGAGGAAACTGTCTCGTGCAAGTGTTCCTGGGTCCAGCTGAGCGAGCCTACGCTGCGAAAGTATCTAGAAGAAGCTTCCTCGAAGGATCTGCTCGTTATACCTAGAAACAGATCTACCTGCGACGCAGAGAGCTTTCGCAAAAGTTCTGAAGAGGAAATTGCTTTCACGCAGTATTGCTCGGACGTTTTGTAAAGGCGTAGGACTTTGCAAACAGGATAGAAACAGGGAACAAGGTATTCCTTGAAAGCATTGCTTTATTGACACTTCATCGAATCTCCTTCATCGAGATTGGAAGATACAAAAATATAAAATAGTATCGAGGCATGCTGTTCTAAGATCTACACAGATCTAGCTCGTCGCAGATACAGGCTTCTTATCTTTAGCTTCTTCCTTGTTGCTTCTCGCGTTGCGTCGCCCGTCGACCAACAGAGCCTGACCCTTCTCTGCCTCAATCTCTTCCACCTTCTCCGGTGCCAGTTGATTGGCATCGACTTCGCGCGGCGACTTGTTGGTCTGCTGGTGATAACTTGCCGCAGAAACGACTGGGTTGTTCGAGGCGTTCTCTCCATTCCTCAGAGTGTTGTCCGCGGACCTGTACGCTGTCTGCACCATTGAAGTGATTCCCCCGATGGTTTGCGGGTAGGCATTGATGACGACACCTTGCGGGGAGTTCGAGTATCCCAGACTGGGGGTTTGGGGTTGGATTTGGGGTTGGGTTTGGACTGGGGCAGTGTCTGCTGACTTAACATAGGTGTTATAGTACACCTTGTGGTAACCGTGATGATTGTGGTGGTGTCTGTACTCCGGCATGTGTACATCGATGTGGGCGTGGCTTCTACCTTGCGGTCCTGCACTTTCCTGGGAATAGAAAACACATGACATTAGGGACCAGGAAGGCGACGGTTGACAGTGAGCGCAGTTTGCGCTAGGGCTCTCACTATCCGGATATCCGAATTGGGAAATACTGTGAGAGCGCCATCTACTAAAGTAACCTCTGCAATAACCTCTGTCACACAAGTATTGAAATAATGCAATAATGTTTTTGCCTTTAAATAGTCTGCTAAATTTTACAAAATCAATCATCAAACAGTCAAAATTCACAATACTCCCTATTACATGTAACAGCTAACCCGATTGTACTGCTTTCATTTTCGCCACCAGATTGCGTAGCGGAAATAAGAAAATGACAATACTCGGATCCGGATTTCGATCGGGATTGCTCGTTATAACTCGAAATCCGGAGAATCCGGATACCTAGTACCTACCTAGTAGATAGCAGGGCTCTTACTATCCGGATTCCCGAGTATCCGGATTGCTCGTTACACCTCGAAATCCGGATCCGAGTATCCGGATACCCGGATAGTGAGAGCCCTAGTTTGCGCACATCGCCTGGCTCCACCCTGGCACATTTTAAACCACGAGACTCACCTGCGTCATGCTACGTTGAACCATGTTCGACACGTATGGCGACATCAGTGGGGATCTTGCGTAAGCGGACGAATAGGACATGACAGGCAGCATCTTCATGCTCATGCTTTCCACGCTGGGCTCGTCCAGCACTGCCAGGTTACTCTGGCAAGAGCACGGGCTGATGATGCCGTGCAGGGGGTTTCCGCAGGAAGATACCGATGGCACCTGGATGATGGTGGCCAATTGCGCTGGTTCCGGCTCGGTCATCAGCATCAGAGGACTAGAGGGGATGGTGATCAGTTGGTCCCGGCAGGCTGGCGCGTACTCGTATGGCATGACTGTCAGAGTCTCCTTTGGTTCCGGCAGTGCCTCTGGGAACTGCTCGATGCGCTCAGGCTGGGGTGCTTCTGTTTTGGTTTCGATTTCCACTGCAGGAGCCTGGGTTGGCTTAGGTTTTGGCTTTGGCTTCGAGATGTGTTGGAAGATGTTGGACTGAGGAATCGATTGGATGATGTTGACAGCTGGTGCGGGTTGCATGCAGGGTTGTGCAGCTGGTTGCACGATCTGCAGGGTGTTGAAAGGTTGGAGGACAGGTTGCGGGACCAGTATGTTGGCCTGAGGAACCTGTGCGACGGGTTGAACGAGATTCATAGACTGAATCTGTTGAGGGACGGACTGAGACTGGACGGTGACTGGCATCCGCTGGCCCGCAGCTTGGTTGCAGGGGCAAGGGACTTGCGTCGGCTGGGTGGATCCTGGTTTTATCTCCACGCAGAAGGTGGTTGCGGACTTCTTCGCCCTGTCCTTGTCCTCACCTGCCTCCTCGATCTTTAAATCGGTCTTCTTAGTCTCCACTTTGGTGTCCTCGGCCAGGGACTTCTTCTCGATGGTCTTGGGTGCTGGGCCAGCCTGAGCCAAGGCAAAGGCCAGCAAGAGAATTGCGAAACAGGCGTTGATGTGCATGGTTCTGTATCCCGTCACTTCGAAAACTGAATTGTGGATTCGTTGGGTGGATTGAGTTTTTATAGGGATTTCCCAGCAGTCGAATTTGTCCCACACCTCCCACCAGGGGTGTTGCAATTCTGTGCGTGGAGCGGCGAATAGCCCGGCATTGCTGACGCTGCTGATCGCGGGTTTCGTCAGTGCTGCGTCGTTTCGACCGTATTTTTGAAATCGACTTAATTAGGACGAACGTGCCAGTTAGGGATATGTGTGTCCCTTTGGATAGAGAAAATCAGGGACGGAGCAGCTGAGTAGATTAAAGGGTGGGTTTGTTTTATAAGGATTTTTTGAAGTCCCAAAAATTTCTAAAGTTATAGAGGCATTTGAGTACAGAATTGCATTTTTCTTAGATAGAATTGCATTCCCCAAACGATAACACTGGTTTACAAAATAAAAAGATTTATGCAGCAGATGTCAATATTTTTTTCTTATGTAAAATGGCCCGCTGATTTCGAAAATAAGGTCCACAAACACTTCTGTGGATGCGTTTTCGAAATATCGACGGATGAAAAGGTGTTCCCACTTAATTAAAAACATCTCGTGCTGCGACTGATCGATATGGTCAAGCATTATATCAAAGATTAAAAAAATCAAAACAGACTTCAGAAAAAATGCACTAAAACGTAAAAAATAATTTAATCCCTTTTAATCTACGACTCTCATATTTTTTAAGTCGGCGCCTCATCATTTGCACTGTGTAAATCTGGCACTGGTTTAAAAAAATGTGAGAGATATAGATTAAATAAGGGATTAAATTATTTTTAACGTTTTAGTGCATTTTTATTTTTTTTTAAGTCGGTTTCAATTTTTAAATTTTTTTATTTTTAACTTTTTAGTTTTATATAGTTCCATGTTTCACTTCCATGTTTTGTTCAATCACGCACCATTCTTACAAAAATCAGTATTTTTTTTATTTTCTCGTGTACTTCCCGAGATAATCTTATATAGAACACAAAAATTTTTGGTTTTTTGTTCTAGGTAAAAAATTGAAAGACCGCGGAACACTGTTTTTCAGAAGAAGTTTCTTTTGTTGAGTTGTGGCATCGCCAGTTAGTATTAAGAAAATTAAAAAAAAAATTGTGATCATACTTCAAGGTGTGTACAATAAAGGTATTCAAACAGATTTTGTATTACATTCACTATACTAGCATAAAAAATTATCAAAATCAGGCTGTCTTTCCGAGCTCTACAGTGGCATTACCCCTTAATAATTGAATCCCCAGCAAATGTGTCTCACAAAATTTTCAAATCGGTTCAGTAGTTCAGGTGAAATCGATGGAAATATGTGAAAAAGTCATTTATTCCGACCGAAATTGACATCAACAATTTATTTAATCATCTGGGAAAAATCAAAATCGCAACAATGGGTCCAGTTTCTCATTTCTTACGTTGAATTTGCACTTTTACGAAGAAAACAAAGTGCTACTGAAGAAAATCTATGGCTAAATACCAAAACTAGAGACAATTGTGTGAACACACTAAAATTTCATTTTTTCTTGATTTTGTGTTTTTTAAATTTTATTGTGTTATTTCAACTAGTGTAATTAAACTAATTCTTCTTTATTTTTCCACAGAATGTGTATACCTTACACAGAGATAGATTCCACGTTCAAGTATTACACAGAAAGGAATACAAGGTTCTTGAAGAATTGATATTACAAGTTAAATCAATTATTGAAACTCTATAATCAAACTGACGAAGGAAATAAATATGAGTAGAAATAAAGGAAAAGAATGAGTAGTCATGAATATCCGGACGCCACTTTGATTTGAGTCTCTTAGAAACCAAACTCCATTAAATTAAATGTAAAAAGAATTAATAAGTGAAGCGCTAATTATTTACTTGAAAAAGTGGAATTTACCAGTTTCGAGGTCTTAGAAGAATTAATCGTTTATCGATCTGAATTCCGTGTCTAGGCGCGTGGCTTTCGCAACGATCCGCATTTTTCGATGTTCGTTCCTCGAACAATTTGCAAACATTGCAATCTTTGTTTTATTGCTGCGATTCGAGGTGAAATCGCGAAATACTGGGTCAACAAGCGTATACGCAATTTCGATTTAGTTTGCTTATTCGACAGATGTTTCGGACACCTTGTCCCGATTCTTTCCACCGAATTCCATTAATCTTCTCTACCCTCAATTGCAATGAGAAAGAGAGTAATGCTATTATTCATTTAACAAATTAGAGCATATTGTATAATGCATTTTGAATTAGTTTCACAGTATAATGTAAAACTGGTTAATTATTGTCTTACGTAAAAGTTCTACAAAGCTTGTTTGAATATTAGTAAAGGAGATACCAACTAGCAGAGTGGCGCAGTGGAAGCGTGCTGGGCCCATAACCCAGAGGTCCGTGGATCGAAACCACGCTCTGCTAAAGATGAGGAGTTTCCTCAATTCTTTTTTTTTTTCATATTTCTTACAAAATAACTACGTGTGGACACTTAATATAATATATACACCTATTTTATTCATCTTAATATAAAAACTAAAAAATAATTATTTTCTTATACTACAATTCCGATGGTGCTTTTTAAATAAAATCATGGAGCAGGATATTACTCACAACAAATTCATTTCGACGCTTGATTTTGTCTTAAATTGATTCATATCCCGTTATGAAATATCCTGCTCCACGATTTTATTTAAAAAACACCATGGAAATTGTAGTACATACAAGAAAATAAGTATTTTTAGGATTTAGTGAATTTTAGATAAAATCGTTCGACTTAAATCTTTTTTTATATATTTTTTTATTATTTACTTCTTAAGTAGTGCAGTAAATAGGTTTATTTTTTGTCTGTCGGCCTCAAAATGGGGTTACATGTGTTATGTGTGTGTCTCTGGAACTGTTAACTCAAGATTGTGCTTTCGTTTTGACTTCTTCCTTCATCGTGTTCTTCTTTTATTCTCCTTTTTTCCAGAACTATACGCATCCATGCGCTCCTTCTTCTTCTCCCTTTAGTATCCCCCTGATCGTTGAAGTTTTTTTTTTCAGCGTCTTTCTAGCCCCGTTGCATAGTTCGCGTACTATCTCTTTTTCTTTCTTCCAGTACTTGCTTCCCCGCTCTTCGTTCCCACATCTGAACCTTGCGATCATGCTTTGGTCTCTGTCTCTGTAGTTTCCGTTTAGATAATTTGCTCTCTGGTTATCTCTGATTTCTGTGTAATGTGCGTCGTATCTGCCTCCTAGTATTCTGTCGTATTGCCATTGAACCTGCTGTGCCATGTCTCTTTGTCTCTAGTTCCTTAGCAAACTCTCTTCCTCTCCTTCTTTCTATTTCCATTTCTTGGATATCCACTATTTTTTGTCTGTAGTATGAGTCTCTCATTTCCTCCCATTTCGACTTTCAGGCATTCTTGTACTATTTTATTCTTATTCAGCCGTTTCGCTTTCTCATATTTTATTGCTCTTTCCCCACTTCTATCCTTACTTTGTCCGCTTTTGTTTCCTCCAAAATTAGATATGCCGATGTATTGAAGTCCAAACCTAAAATCCACCGTATGTATTTCTGCTGTATTTTCTCTAACTTTTCTGCTTCCATCCATCCCAAAATTTCTGACGCGTACAGCAAGATACTTTTCACTATGCTTCTGAATATTCGCATTCTTCTCTCAAAATTGTTCTTGAACTTTCTTTATCCTATTCTCCATATCTGCGCTATTGCTATTCTTGCTTTCTTTGTGACTTCCCTTATATGCATCTCTCTGCCCCTATTTTTCTGGAGATTATTCCCTAAGTATTTAAACTCCTTTACTTCTTCCAGACTGTGCCCCTGCCAGACCCATTCTTCTCTCTTCTTCTTTCGTCTCATTTATATCTCTGCTGTACACTGTTATTATTCTCTATTTTTCATTTTGTATCTTTATTCTTCTCTTTTGAATATGTTCCGTTCCTGCGTTCGATTGCTCCTCTTCTATGCCCTTTCTTATACCTGTGATAATTCCGCCTATCGCCCTCCCTTTTTTTCTCTCTTTGGTGGCATATTTACATTTCCATGAGAATTCTTGTGGCAATTTATCTTTCAATCCTTCCCACTGTTTCTCTTCAACCCACGTTTCTACTAATCCTATTACATCGAGTTCTTTTAAGAAACCCCAAAACTGTTTGTCTTTGCTGAATAATCCTGCTACATTCCAGTATCCTATTTTTTTATTTCTTAATTATTGTTTAAGTTTTTAGTTGTGGTTATATGCTGATGTCATGTCGATTGAATTGATCTGTTTTGATTTGTGATTATAGGCCGATTTCAAGTCTTTTGGATTTGTGGTTTTGGGTTATATTTATTGATAACTGGATAACTTTTAAACCCTCGGGTTTTATTTAATAATTTTGTATTGTCATCCAAACTACGCACGTCTACAAAGTTTCAAGTCTATTGGATAGTTGGAAGTGGGTTAAAATTGAGTTTCTAGATTTGAACCAAAGAGAGGACTGACGCTGAAGAAAACCGTTTAAAAATAAGTATGTACTGGTAAGTTAGACTCTACAAACTACGCTTAAGCTACGGTGGATGGAGAGGGAATCACCTACAGGAGCGGTGGTAATGTGTGCGCGACTGACGCGGGCGCCGTTCATGCACACATTACCACCGCTCCTATAGGTGTTTCCCCCTCCATCAATGTAGCTTAAGCCCGCCGATCCCTGAGTATAGGCAATCCATAGAAACAATGCTCACAGAATGCATTCTTTATTTCTGTTTCCTCAAGAATGTAATATATAGCTCAGGATTGTGATAAAAAAGATAAGTGTAATAATTGTCGAAGATTCAAAAAAGAAATCGCCCAACGTGGGGCTCGAACCCACGACCCTGAGATTAAGAGTCTCATGCTCTACCGACTGAGCTAGCCAGGCATTTCCAAACAAATTTTCAAACGTTTTTCAAATGTGCAGCGTATGTTATTAACAAATTGCAATTAATAACCGTCTTAATGGTGCGTCAATAACAGATAAACGCTAAATTCATTGATAAAATTGCATAATTTATTTGTGCGTCCGCCAGTGACAATTATTTAAGCACAAGTTAATGCCTCGTCTCAAATCTCAAGGTACATTTGAAATACTTGTACTTTTTATATCGAAAACTTCGAATTTCCAAGCTCCCTTCGGTAAGCGTTATCCACTAAATTGAAACGAAATATTAACAAGCTACGCTATCTCTAGCTAAATAAACTACAATACTGTTTAACAAATTATGGCACGTATCGACGATAAATAGCCCGCAAAATTACAAACTTTTGCCAGAAAGTCACCCCAAATCTAATAATCCAGGAGCCAGTGAACATTTTTACTGTCTCATCGTGACGCGGTTTTTCTATCATTTTTTTAATTATTCAAAAATTTGGTGAAATAATTGTTTATGTTGTAAAACCAATAGAAAAAATAGTGTGGCAGTCTATAAGCGGTGATAAGACCTTGCCAGACGTTTACAAATGAATCGAGCGTGGAGAGAGCACAAAGCGCTTTTGGCTGTCTCCCCAGATAACTTTACATTTGACGTAACCGACGGCGAAGAAAACGACAGCTGTTTTACCATTGCATCGACGACGTATAGGATAGTAGTGATTACACACTCGATTTGTAAAGTCAATGCTGAAGTCAAGGCTGAAAAGCATGAGGGTAATTAGAAAAATGATAGAAAAACCTCGTCGCGATGAGACACTAAAAATGTTCACTGGCTCCCCGACTATAAGAAAGCTCGCTCCAGGACAGTCAAGGACAGTTCTGGGATAAGTGCGCGTGGTTCATCACAGTCCTCTTACCAAAAGGCACAGCCTTCCCCACTCCGTGGCCGGATCCTCCAGGAACAGAGCCCCTATTCTTTAGCGATGCGGCGTCGGGCCGCTTGCTATTCTCACACTCTCTCCTTCTCTAAACAATCAATCCTTCAACACTCGACAGGTAGTAGACCCAACGTGGTCACCAGCCTTCGCCCATCGCACAGTGGTGCATGACATTTTTTGTTCAAATCACCCTACAGGTAGTAAATTTTCAGTAAACTTGACGATTTTTTTAACTTCTTCGCAATTAAATTCTCTATCGATCTGTCTGGCCGGAATTTTAAATTTCGTTGCTGATTTTTTATATTTAGCGTAAATATACAGCAGTTTTAGGAGATCAGTGTTTGTGGGTTTTTCGGCCGCCGGTTTCAAATTTTAAGTAAGTTTCATATTTCTAAACTCGGACACAAATATAAAATCAAAGATTTGCTTCAGAAGCACAAATCTTGCTCCTCAAACAAGATTGCACATAATAAAATTGGATTTCTAAAGGCAACTAGGATAAAACGTTAAGTAAATCAGGTTTTCTAAAGATATCAAACGTTAAAAATCTTGCTCATCAATACTGAATCAGAGAAGTCGACTCTAACAACAGGTATGAACACAGACGAAAAGGCTTAAATATGAAAAATCAAGTACACATTTATGAGATGCCTAAATATTTGTAAAAATACGAACGTCGATCCGCCATTTTAAATTTTACAATTTGATCTACCGTTAAGGAACTAGTTCTTGATCAGGCACTAATTTTTTATCAGTTCATGAAATAAATCGTTCTTTTCAGTTTATGTCCTTAAATAATTGTTTGAAATAATTACTAACATAAAAAAGGATAATTCAAACTAGTTCCTGACCTGATAAAAAATTAGTTCCCATGTATTTTCAGATGATCAAAAACTAGTTCCTAGTCACTTTATTATTCCCCAACGATATAAATAGTTAAATTATACTTATTTTCAACTTTTTAAAATTTTTCCTTAAAGTGTAAATATTAATTCATCTTTTAGTATAAAAAAAGTCTATGGTTTAAAGTTTTATTAGGTTAAAAATAAATATTAAAGCGGGAAACTCTCTAAACTGATCAAAAACTAGTTCCTTAACGGTACAGTATTAGTACAAAATTAGTACAAAAATGTTTATAACAAAATCTTTTTTAATTTTAAAAAGTTGCAACCATATGCAATGGGTTTAACTGATATCATGTGAAAGAATGAACCTTTCTCTCTTAGAAACAAAAAGAATTAGGTGTTACTTTGTACTACTTTCCAAGAAAATGGTAATTGAAGTAAAATCTACCTTACCTGCCTATTAGAGTTTTCTGTGCTGTCTCATGACTCCGGCTATACAAGATATTTGCGTCACACATCTAATAATTGAATCATTTCTTCCGGATATATCTTAATTACATATTTTTTGCTTCTTACTCTAATAGACAGGTAACGTAGATTTTACTTCAATTACCATTTTCTTGGAAAGTAGCACCTAATTCTTTTTGTTTCTAAGAGAGAAAGGTTCATTCTTTCACATGATATCAGTTAAACCCATTGCATATGGTTGCAACTTTTTAAAATTAAAAAAGATTTTGTTATTAACATTTTACCCTAATGAATGGCCTTAATAGAATATATAGCTATGTAATTAACTTTGTAACTAACTCAAATTGCACCTCTTAAAGTAATTTTTTTCAGAATCGTGAATAAAAACTGTGGGAAACATAAAAGTTTTTGATAAGCGGTACTTTTGCGGTTTTGGCTTTACTTGGGTTTACTACAATAAAATATAGTAATGTTAATAAAATGTGTATTGTAATTGGCCTGTAGCCCCACTTTTCGCAAACATGGGTCTAAATTCACGGGCCCAGCACGGGCCTCCGAGAGTTAATATCAATTATATTAATACAGCTTAAAGGCCGTAAATTTGCGGTTAAAATGCGCCCAGTTACATTAAAATATCTTGACTAGAGCCAAAGTTATAGATTTTTGATCGTCGGCGGGTCATTTTGTCCCACTGTGCGGCGGCCAAAAAAGGCCACAAATACTGATCTCCTAAAAGCGCTGTATATTTCGCTAAATATAAAAAAATGGGCAACGAAATTTAAAATTCCGCCCTCAGAGATCGATAGAGAATTCAATTTTGATGAATTTAAAACAAAAATCGTCAAGTTTACTGAAAAAATACGACCTGTAGGGTAATTTGAACAAAAAATATCATCTTGTACCACTGTTTAGTCCCACGTGCCCTCTACCACAGTGTCTCCCAACCTTTTTCAGTCGCGATCCCTTTTTATAATATTCCAATAACCTACAATATTTCCATCCTTTCATTTATGAAAATTCAGTGCTACATCATTAACAAAATGTGGCAATGTAACCATATTAAAATGCGTTAAAAATCGTCAACTATTAAAAATGGCCGTGGCGGCCCCCCAGAAAACTCTTCGCGACCCACAGGTTAGGAATCACTGCTCTGTCAGGACCGGCACAGGCTAAGTGCCTGTCATAAAATCGTCGAAAGCAGAAAACAGCGTAGGGTTATCCGCTCTCGACCTCAGGTCCTCGGCTTTAAATATGTTGGCGTTAACAACGTGCTCCCAAACCTAACCCAAATGTTAAGATTATTAAGCTCTCCGCTACTCAACAGCATTACACATTAAGTAACTTAAACATAGAAAAATTAGCGTTACGCGTAAATACACTGATTATTCGAAACGACCTTGCAAAACGCTGTTTTGCATTGTTTAACTTTAACCCTTCTTTTGCGTTCGGAGGAACTTGCGCCAATTCGCAGCACATAGACCCCGCGTGAAATTCCATAGAAACGAAAAGCATACATAGAAGTAACAATGGCGACAAGTCGCGGAAATAAAGAGCTGCTCGGGTTAAATAATCCCAAACACAATAGAAAGGTTATAATGAACACATACTTACATTATTGTACTATACTCTTGTTACAGTTAAGTATCAAGCACGTTCCGCGCAACTAGTGGGCCCACGTGACCAATATCGCGAACATTAATACAGAAAAGAAGGCACCTGCGTCGAAATTATTAGCCATAGAGCACTCAGAGGGGCAGTCGAACGACCCATCTGTCCTGTTCTGAAGCAGAAGATTCCTCACCAGCTTCTTTCCCTCGCACGAATTCTCAATTCTCACGAATCTGATCTTTCGAGCCTCGAGGAACTGTTCCAACTCCACCCTGCACCTCCACTTCAACGGGTTCCCAGCGAACTCGACGATATACACTTCCGGCAGATCGTTCAAGTCGCTGGTAAAAATGCATTTAAGATCGTTGCCTTCCAAGTTCAAGTAACTCAGTCGATTCAAATGCCTGAACGCCCCGGGGGCGATGTACTTAATCGAGTTCCCACGTAAATCTAGCCTCTGCAAATTCCCCAAAACGAACCAGGACGAGCCTACCATTTCCAGAGGATTGTCCTGAATCGTCAGGTTCTCCAGCTTATTAAGCCCGTCGAAGGCACCCTGCTCTATGGTAGCCAATCCGGAGTTCGTGATGACGAGCTCGCGCAGATTGGGAAATTTTAAGAAGCACCCCTTCGGTAATCGCGGTAAATGCCCCTGCAGAAATTCGATCGCCGTGGCTTCGGTTCCCAACGATTGCAACAATGGAAGATTACCGCCCGAGCATCGATAACGAATCCCTGCGGCATCTTCGTCGGCTATGCAACTGCCCTCAACGGTCTCGTTCTCAATTACGCTGCCGGGCGTGGCGGCAGGCGTCGCTGCAGTCGTCGCTGCAGTTACCGACGGAGTTTGTGTCTTCCAGCAATCTTCCTTCAAAACGAGAGCATCTTTGTCGTAACGAATCCCTCGAGTGTCTAGGACTTCTGCCAGTTTACTGCCGCACAGACAGCTCCAGGGGTTACCCGCCACTTGCATGGTCGATAAGTAGCGCAAACACTGCGCCATGTACTCTACACCGATGCAGTTCATGGCGTTCTCAGCGACATCTAGGCTAGTGAGATACGGAAGAGCGTCGAACACCTCGTTCCTCATCCCGTAGATGTTGTTGCGCGACAAGTCTAAATGCCTCAGGTTGGTCAGCCCCTGGACCATGCCGGGGTTGATCGACTCCAGCTGATTATCGCGGAGAGATAAGTGCTCGAGGTTACGGACGCCCCAAAAGGCGCCAGATTCTATCTCCTCGATGCCGCAGTCCCGCAGCTCCAGCTTCGACAAGTAGCCGTCGAAGCGCGCGAAAGTGTTCGCTGGGATTCTCTTGATTTTCGAGAGAACCACGCGGATCGCGCGCGCGGTTGGGGGAATCACGTTTAGATCCTCGATCGAGGTGATCGCGCGGCAGGTGTAGAACGATTGGGATCGGTGGGTGGTGGTTTCCGCGTAGCAGGAGCCGTTGTACAACGGGGGTTGTGGGGTTGTGAAGTGTTTCGGTGGCGGTGTGGAGGGACGAGGCCTGATTACTGTCAGGTTCCAGTCTCTCACGCTTTCTTCGAAGGAGGTCCAGTGCACCTTGCCCGAACTCACCGAGGTGGACTCGATGATCGTCTGTGGGCAGAAGAGGACGAGCAGGTAGGATTTTTTTGTGAACCGTTTAGAAACCTTCATGAGAAAGTTAACAGGTTAAGATCGTCGGTAAGAGTCAAATAAGCCGGGGGAAAATAATTATGTCATGGTTAAAAGAATTTACGTCCCGCCAAAATGACCTTAACCTTAAAATTGAGGATCATTTTTTTTATTCCAATGTGTTTGACTCGCGAAAGCGAGAGAAGGTGTGAAAGCTACTCTATGAAGAATGTAGAATTAAAATTCAAATATGAATCTACATCGTAAGTTGACTAGTGCAGTACCTGACCGCTGGCGCCATCTGGTATCTTTCCTTCGTTCTCGTAACAGCGCCCCGCGTTGATTTGAAAGCCAACGTTCCTCTGCGTCAAAAGATTCTGCATATTGGATCGGCAGGAACACAGCCACGGGTTGCCAGTGGCGTCTACTCTCTCGAGTTTCTTTAATGCAGCCAATTCCTCCATCGCTATACAACGCAGGCGGTTGTCTCGAATATCGAGGTACCTTAAGCTACCTCCCACTTGCCAGAGGGCGGTTCTTTCGATCTGCTGGATATCGTTTCCATGGAGTATAAGCTGCTGGAGATTCACCAGATCTCGGAACCAATCTGCCCCCACTGTGGTTAGTCTATTTCCCACGAGGGAGAGTCGTTGCAGCCTGTGCAAGCCAGCGAATGCCCCGCCCTCTATCCTGCCGATGCGACACCCGCTTAGATCCAAGCTCCTCAGGCTGTTGCCGAAACGGAAGAACGCGTATCGGGGTAGCGCGTCTATCGTTAATCCAGAAATCTCGATCCAAGTGGTTTTATCCGGCAGCCTGTCCAGAGACGTGAGCACGTTTGTTTGAAATTCGTTTCTGTGAGTGATGGTGCGCTCCTGAAATTCAGATCCGTGTTTGGTCCTTTCTAATGTTTCAATTATTATCTATGGTGGGTTCGTCTTACTCTGTCGGTATTATTCCAACGTTGGGTGGTGAAGGACGTCGATAATGCAGGGAATCCGATCTGCGTCATGCATTGGTAGTTTCTGCAGATATAGACATCGCTGGAGCAATCTACTTCCTGATTGATCAATCGAGCGCGAAAGTATTTGTCCATTCTCTGTCGGCACTCACAGAGCCACGGGTTCCCGTCCACGCGCACGGCTCTGAGGTTGGGCTGGTAGTACAGCTCCTCGGTCGGTAAGCAGTTCAGGTCGTTATCGCGCAGGCTCAGAGTTTCGAGCATGGGCAGCAAGTCAAATACGCCGGGCTCGATGTCCTCCAAACCGCATCTGGAAAAAGGCGGGATTAGTTTTGTTGCATTTCCTTTTACCCTTCTTCGGATAATATTTCATCTGTGAAACAATTGTTAATGGACTTTGCAGGTGAATGTATAAAACCAAATTAACCATCATTATTCTTTTAAGGAGTTAGCGCGCCGAAAAAAATTCAGCGATTTTCAGGAATTTATTGCGACGGAGATAATTATAGTAATGGAATAAAACTTTTTTTATTTTGTTAAACTATATTTCTACTGTAAATAAAAATATAAAAGTAATAAAATTATTATTTTTCAAATGCTTTGGAAATCGGTCTTGATGACATGTTTAAAAATTCTTGCCTCGCTCGTGAAGACGATTTCAGCTGTTAGACTTATCTGAACCCCAAAATGCAAACATCTATCCCTCGGAAATTAGCAAAATGACGGGCGAAGTGCAAGAAAAATGTATTTCGGTTTTTCCTTTTGCTAATTTCGATTTTGAAAATAGGTTAGACTCAACGAAAATACTTGGTTGTAATCCCTGCGAGAGCCACAGGTGCGCAGAATAAGCAATAAAATTTATAAAGCAATTGGTTGGATAGATTTTGAGATTTTATCTTCACGATGTGGAAAAATGACGTTTCGAAAAAAACGTGTTCAAAGTTTTCATTACAAACTGCCTCTGTGAAATCTAAAATAATCGGAATTTTTCCATGAAAACTTAACAGTAGAGTAAAGGACCCAATTACTGTCTCCCAAACCAATTACTGTCACCTTAAACTATTTTACTTAAAATAACGAATAAATAAACGTGTAAGTAAAATAGCTTAAGGTGACAGTAATTGGGTTGGGAGCCAGTAATTGGTTCCTTCACCCTACATTCTTGAGGATATGTACTTTCGAAAAATGTTTAAAAAAATCTTTTTTTTTCAACCCGTCTAACTCGAACGACCCCTAAAGGGGGTCTCTATCTATATAAGGTTTATATCCATATTATTTTTTACGCTGAAATGAATTATGTAAGAGTTAATATAGTGACAATTTTTTTTTTCAAAATTTAAAAAATAATTTCGAAAAAATTATTCGATTGTAAAATCCATACCCTTATTTCTGTAGAATTGTATACAAAGACAGCAAAATAAAATTCAGCTCGAAAACTTCATTTTTGTCCGAGTTATAAAGTTTTTTGTTTTATCGTAGTAACTAAAACGCTCCTGCTTCGTACGTCGTACCGTCCAAAATGAAGTACCTGTTATTTTACAGATAAAAATTTGAAAATATGTACATCCATATTATTTTTTACGCTGAAATGAATTATGTAAGAGTTAATATAGTGACAATTTTTTTTTTCAAAATTTACTACGCCAAAACAAAAAACTTTATAACTCGGACAAAAATGAAGTTTTCGAGCTGAAATTTTTTTTGCTGTCTTTGTATACAATTCTACAGAAATAAGGGTATGGATTTTGCAATCGAATAATTTTTTCGAAATTTTATTTTTTAAATTTTGAAAAAAAAATTGTCACTATATTAACTCTTACATAATTCATTTCAGCGTAAAAAATAATATCGATTTAAATATCTTCAAATTTTTATCTGTAAAATTACTGGTAGTTCATTTTCACCTGAGTGACCCCCCTTAAACACAGCTTACCAACTTTCGCAAAATTCTTTCAACACTCCTCTACAATATGCGACAAATTCCACCTCCAAGCTATCAGAATCTACAAAAACCTACGATTACCCCGCAAACGATCTCGCGCATTAAATAAGGCGCACCCCGCTTAGGACATATTGATCTCGTAACCATTGATTTTCAATGAGCCCGATCTAGTGCGCAGCTATTTCACGCGGCAGGAGTCGCTTCCGCGTCTGGCGATGCATATTTCATCCCACGATCTCTTTTCTTGGAGATGTCTCGCGGATCGGGAGGCGTGACGTCACGTTTTCGATGTTACCCACGCAGTGGGTCGTCGACACCCACCTGGCCGGCTTTACGTAATCGCGGGCGGGCTCACCTGTCCAGGATAAGCTTCCGGAGGCTCCTGAGCGAATCGAACCACGCGGCCCTGGCCACGTGGAGCCTGGTACCGTGGAGTATCAGCCACTCGAGCCTCTCCAGGCCGGCGAACGCTGAGGGATCGATAAAGTTCACGTGGCAGTTGTAAAAGGAGAGCCGCCTCAGGTTCTTGAATCGCCGGAACGCGTTGTCCGGCAGATGGTGGAACCTCGACACGGAGAACTCTATCCATTCCGCCTCGCTGGATATCTCCTCGAGGTCGTTCAGGTCACCGTGCGTGCAGGCGTAGGCGAGCGACCGCTCGTCGTCTGGGATCAGCACTACGGTGCACTTGCCGTCACCTCGGCCAATTAGGGCGACCAACGCCCATAGCAGAATCAGACGCATCGCCTTCTTCCGATTCTAGACTGCACGCGGTACCTGCGGGCATACATTAGAGCAGGCCTTAACTAGCCGCTCTAGGAAAAACACTGCGGTGCAGGCTATTTTTGCGCGCGGAAGGCTTTGGGTATATATGCGCTTTGGGGAGTTGTGGAAATGTGGGTCCTTGGGGTTCGGGGATTATAGAGGCGGGGATGGATTTGTGGGTGGTTGATGGGTGGTTTGGTGGAGTGATGGGTGGTTGGGCTCTTAGATTTGTGGAATTGGGGGGTTTTTAGGTGGTTAGGTTTATGGGTGGGTGGAATTTTTAGAGGGTTTTTTAAAGAGGATTGAGATATTTGGGTTTCGGGATTTACATTTTGGGTTTTGGGATTCATAGGTTTGTAAAATTCTGGATCCATGAATTCTTAGAATTATGGACTTGCAGGTTCTTAGATAAATCCATAATTATTATGGGTTTGTGGGTTTTATAGGTAGTTAGGTTTGTGAATGGGTGGAATTATTGGAGGGTTTATTAAAGAGGAATGAGATATTTGGGTTTCGGGTTTTACGTTTTGGGATTTTGGGTTTTGGGATTTATAGGTTTGTAAAATTCTGGATCCATGAATTCTTGAATTTATGGACTTGCAGGTTCTTAGATAAATCCATAATTATTATGGGTTTGTGGGTTTTCTAGGTGGTTAGGTTTGTGAATGGGTGGAATTTTTTGAGGGTTTGTTAAAGAGGATTGAGATATTTGGGTTTCGGGTTTTATGTTTTGGGATTTTGGGTTTTGGGATTCAATGGGTTTCTCAAATTCTGGATCCATGAATTCTTGAATTTATAGACTTACAGGTCCTTAGATGAACCCATAATTATTATGGGTTTGTGGGTTTTATAGGTGATTAGGTCTCTGAATGGGTGGAATTTTTGGAGGGTTTGTTAAAGAGGATTGAGATATTTGGGTTTCGGGTTTTACGTTTTGGGATTCATAGGTTTCTAAAATTCTGGACCCATGAATTCTTGAATTTATGGACTTGCAGGTCCTTAGATTTGAAAAATTATTGGTTTCTGGGTTTTCTAGGTGGTTAGGTTCATGAATGGGTGTAATTCTTTGAATATTTTTGTTAAAGAGAAATGAGATATTTGGGATTTGCAATTCTAGGTCTCACATTTCATAAGTTTCTAAAGTTCTGGCTCCATAAATTCTCGAATTTACGGACTTGCAGGCCCCCAAATTAGTAGATCTTGGAATTTTTACAATTCCAAATTTCTAGATCTCTAAATTCTTAAATCTCTCGACTTCAATTACTCTAGATCCCTAGACCCCTAGAGTCCTAGACCCCCGAATTAGTAAATTCACAATTAATACATTTATAAATAATATATTTATAAACTTCTAGCTCCCCATATCTCTAAACCCTGAAATTCCAAAATTTTCAAACTCATCCACCCCTAGATCTCAAAACTTCTAAATAACCTACCCCTCCCCCAACCCCCTGAACCCTCTCAACCATGCTCCCCAAATCCCCTCAAACATTAATCCCCAGAATACCCAATTCAAAACCCACCCAACATCCACTGCATCACCGAGCCAGACTTAGACCCGCGTTGCAGTTCTCGTCATTGGGAGCACGCTTTTACCTCGCGCACCGGAAACGCCACTTGCTGGCCACTCACCATGGTCACGTTCAAACGCAATAGCCGTGGTTCTCTCTGACGGTCCACCTCTTATTCCCACTTATTCCCGAAGCCTCAATAATCGCTCCAGAAACCACCTCGTTCCACCAGCAAAACCCCAAACCCTTCAACTACCCCACCTCTTTATCATCTTCACCAACAATCACCAGTTCCCCACGAGAAGAGTTTCACTCACAACTCTAACAGAGCTCTAACTCGAGCCCTGTTCAAGCTCACGGTCCAATCGGAGCCGAAGGAAATGTTTGAAACGTGTCTGGCACGAGCACCGCGGTGTAGGAGCAACCGGTGTTGGCGAATTCGACGAAGAAAGGAGGTAGGTAGATCGGGTGCAGTAGGAAACGTCGATCAGCTTGGCTGGACAGTGTCTCGCATCGATGGATCGAACGGAAAGAGCACGACTGAGCCCGCGATTCGCGCGCTTCCTCGTTATATAAACTTCTAAGGCCAAGGTCGGCCTCCTAGTGCCTGTACACGCCGATCCCCCGACCTATCTTTAGCATGCGTCGCTCTAGTTTGGCAGCGTCGTGTACTTCGCCAGCATCTAGCTCTAGCTGCACCTCGTGCGTGCATCTTGGAAAACAGTGCCTCTGTTTTGAGGCGCTAGTAAGGTCTGGGGCGGGTTTCACAGGCGGGAGGTGGGGTTTGTTTTAGGGATGTTGATAAAATATCGATATATCGAAATATCGATATTTTTTCGGATGTTGATAAAATATCGAAATATCGATATTTTTTCGGATGTTGATAAAATATCGATGTATCGAAATATCGATATTTTTTCGGATGTTGATAAAATATCGAAATATCGATATTTTTTCGGATGTTGATAAAATATCGATATTTTTTTCGGATGTTGATAAAATATCGATATATCGAAATATCGATATTTTTTCTGATGTTGATAAAACATTGATATATCGAAATATCGATATTTTTTCGGATGTTGATAAAATATCGATATATCGAAATATCGATATTTTTTCGCGAAATATCGATAGTTTCGGCTGATATTTCTTAACCCGATATATCGATAGTTCGATATTAAAATCTCAATATCGGCATCGATATATTTTTATATCGAATTGCGGAAGTAGCAGAGAATTTCGTGTAGTGGAGTGTAATTATTAAAAAATGTCGTCTGCAGCGAATTCAATTGTATGGAACTATTTTAAAAAGATAGACATGAGAAATGTATCATGCAATTTGTGTGGAAAAACTTATAAAACTAGTGGGAATAGAATCAACCAAATATTTCACGGACATCCAATCCATTAAAGTTTTGGATAGACAGCCGACAATTTATATCGGTATTGTCGAAAATTGCCCAGAAATATTTAATTACACCTGGATCGTCTGTTGCATCTGAAAGGGTTGCACCAACTATTAATATCGTAGTTTCCAACAATCGCGGTAGGATGACAGGTGAACACATCAAAGAAAGAGTTTTCTTAAAAACTATTTCTCAAAAATACTGGTTCAATTAATTTTTACATTTGTGTATTTTTTAAATTTTTGTATTTTTCCCAGTACCTGCTGAATAAACATAACGAACATAACATATAATTTGTTTAAATTCTACCTTAATAATTAAAAAAAAAGAACCGATATATCGATATATCGATACTTTCTTCCGCGAAGTGTCCACATTCTTTGGAACCTATAACAGTAAATGGTACTCTAGTCCGAAGTTAACGAGGATCCGTGTCCTTGAGAATCTATCAAAGATGGGCAAAAAATTATTTGAAATAAAAATTTCCGTACACAAATTTTGATTTCATTATTTTATTAGGCAGAAGCAGGACGAAATTAGGAAAGTATTAAAGCTCTACAAGGACCACCAGAAGTTCTACGTTCTTTAGAACCAGAGATGGGCAAAAAATTATTTGAAGTAAAAATTTGTGTTCGAAATTTTTAAATTATTTGAAATAAAACTTTGTGTACACAATTTTTAAATTATTTGAAATAAAAATTTGTGTACGAAATTTGTAAATTATTTTAAATAAAAATTTGTGTACAAAATTTTTAAATTATTTGAAATAAAAATTTGTGTACGAAATTTGTAAATTATTTGAAATAAAAATTTGTGTACTAAATTTTTATTTCAAATAATTTTTTGCCCATCTCTGGTTCCAAAGAACGTAGAACTTCTTGTGGTTTCTGAAGAGCTCTAATACCTTCCTAATTTCGTCCTGCTTCTCCTTAACCCAAACTAGTAATCTCCCAGACCAGTGGTCTAGATGCCCCAGTACATTGTAGTCATCTAACAATCCTTGAAATCACCCAGTATTTCTTTATCCCAAACCTAGAATACTAAAGCTCTAGTCTAGTTTCCAGAATACGTAAATCTTCTGGTAGCCTTGTATTTTTTTTTCAAATTTCTATATTGTAGTGCATAATAAAATAATTATTCTACAAACTTTGTTAACAAAAACATAAAAAATCTACCATAAATTTACTAGTCAGCTAATTATTCAATGCCTCCGAGTCTCTCAGCCTAACAGTCTCTGTTATTTAACTACTTATTGCAACAACTGGGGTATGATATAACAACATATTACAAAGATCTTTGAACCGCCGCAACGGACCAGAAACACGGGGGAAAAATATCCTTAAAAAAAAAACCCGTGAGGTAGGCTAAATATACCAGTAAATGGACACTGCCAGTGAATGGACATTTTTTACTAAACCGAGTAAAATAAATTACTAAAATAAGCAACTAATTAATTATATTCTTCTTCTAGTTTCTCTCTTCATATCCAATCAATTTTCGCAACACGTGGAATCAATCGCGCTGCAAACATAATTTTATAAAAGTGTCCATTTACTAGCCTTAAGTGTCCATTTACTGGTGCGTTTACCCTAGCCTTGTGTCTTCCTACCTACACACATCCTTCTACTGTAGTATTCAGTACTGTAGAGGAGACCGGAGCAAAGAGAACCTCTTGGTAAAATGAGCTTTCTTAATTTATTCTTTAGCAATAGAATATATTTAAAAATTTTGTATATAATTGTCGTATATATATAATTATTGTATATAATTATATTGTATATTATTATAATAATTATCATTGTGGTATAACATACATTTATCACGTCGCCAAAATTTGTAAATATATTCTATTGCTAAAAAATAAATTAAGAAAGCTGATTTTACCCCGAGGTTCACTTTGCCCCGGTCTCCCCTACCAGTCAGCACTGTGCCGTTAGTGGAGCGGATATTTTGAACAGTCAGTTTCGACACCGATTATGGTGGTAACCGTTGGTCCAGTTTTTAGGAGATAAATTGGTCGATGCCGTTAGTGGCCGCGTATCTTATCTAGCTCGACGCTGAATGCCATATGTCGCGTGGCGTAGTGGATCACTCGATAGGCCAGCTCTTTGAAAAAGTAATTGCAGCAATAATTGATCGCTCTGCTGAGGAGCTTCTTTATAGACCTACTTCGCGTCCACTTCATTCGAACTTCGGTTCTTGCATCTGTTGATCCTTGACTCTTGCTGGATCGCGAGCAAACCGGAGTGGAATTATAGGTGGCATGTCCCAGCCATTATTTTCAGTCAGGGTCAGGACCCACCCTGGCTGATATGTAACTAGTAGTTGACCCTATCGGAGGACCAACCCTGCTGCTCACTTAGAAGCTATTTAAGTCGAGCGTGACCTCACTTAAATAGATGCCTCCCTGATTTTCTTCCTCATTTGTTGGACAGTAGGGGACGAAAAAAATAGAGTAATTCCGGGTGAGATGGTCTTGCGGGTGAGATGGCTCGATCACGTTCCTTTTGCAAATATATTTTTGTCCTTTATAAAACCACTGAATTTACGGTGTGCTGATTTTTTTAAACAGTGCGCCATCTCTCCCCGACTTACCCTACTTTTTCGATCCACTCTGCCTCTTTTTCTTTTTAATGCCAACTCAAAACTGCAGCATGTGGCGTAAATTCAGTGCTAGTTGAATTTATTTAACTGACGAAGGAAATACATAATATTAAACAAGATAAGACACTTTTAAAGCCGACAAAAATTTACCAATTTTGAAAAGTTGTAGAAAATATTTTGTGGAAGCACTTTGTGCTTTTAGAGTGGCTCTGTCCACCACAAAAATGGATTTTCTCGCTTAAGGGGACGAGGCAGTCGGTTTTCGTGAGAAAGGGACTCTGTCCCTTATTTATTTGTAAAAAAATGAAAGCAAATACAGATGTATCCTTTTAACCAATGTTTGTTACTACCATACAGATTGAAAAAAAAATTGGTAAGAAATATATATGTACTTCAAAAAAGGCGCTGCAGACGTGTAAATATTTTAATGTTTTTCCGTCGTTTTCCCTTAATATCGGTTTTAAAATGTAAAACAATCCGATTTCAAAGGTTGTGCATTCTTGTTTTTTGGATTCATGGTTTCCGAACAAACCTATAAAAACAAAAATTAAATCTAAATTATGCAATTGGTGACTGAAAATGGCGATTTTTCCAAAAAAATTCGTTCTTGTTTGTGCGTTACTAGAATCCGGTGACTTTTGAATTTTTTGATGAAAATCTCGAATTTTTAAAGACTATATCAGAGGTTTGATCGGAAATGGCACATTTTTTACACATCCTGTAATTTTTTTCAAGTCGATCTGAACCTCCATTCGTTCGCAAAGAGGGAAAAAAGAAGAGGAAAAAATATTCGAGAAAAACGCGTTTAAAGTTTCTTGCTTGACATTTTTAGCTGCCAAATCTACAATTTTGCGAATTTTACTATAAACCAAGCGGAATTTTATTCAGAAAGGGTAGTACTTTCGGAAAATACAATAAAAAATGGCGTTTTCGCCGCGTTATTTCGGATTTGTTTACAAAGAAACCATAAATTTTATTATTATTTAGTTTATTGCTACATGTTTATTGATGTTTCAACTATCTTTACAAATTTTGTCAATAGAAAAAATTAAAATCAAACGCAAAAAAAACGTGGGGTCACGGTGTCCATGATTGGGCTCGTTCTAGAGATCAGAAACAAAAAATGAAAAGAGATTCTTTATCTGTATGCCTGTGGCTACCGTCCCTACCAGAATTACGATAAAATATTTTGTTTTGAAATTTTCACAAACCTTTAAAGTTGAAAAAATCTGCGAAAATCGAAACTTAATTTTCAAACCGTCGCCATTTGCTTAAGTTTCAATATTTGTTTATTATTCTGGTAGGGACGATAGCCAAAGGCATACAAATTAAAGAATCTCTTTGCATTCTTTGTATCTGATCACTAGAACGAGCCCAATCATGGACACCGTGACTCCATATTTTTTTTTCACCATTACTTTAAAGCAGTCTACTGCATTTGATTTTAATTTTTTTCTATTGACAAAATTTGTGAAGATAATTGAAACATCAATAAACACGTAGCAATAAACTAAATAATAATCATATTTATGGTTTTTTTGTAAAAAAATTCCGAAATAACGAGCCCAATCATGGACACCATGACCCCATATATTTTTTTTCACCATTACTTTAAAGCAGTCAACTGCATTTGATTTTAATTTTTTTCTCTTGACAAAATTTGTAAAGACAGTTGAAACATCAATAAACACGTAGCAATACACTAAATAATAATAAAATTTATGGGTTCTTTGTAAAAAAATTCCGAAAAACGCCTCGTCAGACCAGAATACCCCCTTAATGTCATATAAAACTTTTGTTTGTTAGTTAAATAAATTCAGTTTCCCCTGTATTTTATACACCTCCCAATTCTCCACCAGAATTTGCATATTAAACACATACCACAATTCCAAGTTTCTTCTATAAAATAACAAAATTAAATCTCATAAAAAAAATTGCAACTTTTTATCCCCCACTGTACCTATATTTAAATTCTGTTGAACTCAAACTTATCTCTAACCAGGTCTAAAATTTACACCACATTTAACCCAAACCAGGGCTTCAGTCTATTAAGTACTGATTAGTTTCGTTTACTTCTCAATTACTTCGTTTAATATTTGGGTCAGGTGTGATTAGACCTACACTACTTACTTCACACCAAGTGTCATAATACACAAACAAACTTACTCACACACCTCCATTTTACACCGAAAAATTCCACATCACCTCCCCCAGTCATTTGCAAAAGTCTAAAATAAAACCTTCCTTAAAAATACAAAAAGCACCCACAAATTCCCACTACCACCACAATTTTCCCACAACTCGTTCACTAAAGTTACTATTGAAAAATTCTTGAATTCACAAACCAACTGACGTGGCTACACAAAATTTCAATATTCACAATCTCCTCCAAATTTTAATAAATTCTAACATTCACCTGCACCAGGGATCGACGTAGCACAAAGTTGCAACTCTATTTCTTCGAACCCAGCGTCCAAAAATATATAAAAAACAGCTGCAACATTGCACCAAGTTTTCTCATGGCAAGCCCATGTTATTCAACATCGTAACACTGTCATTACCATACGCTATCGTGTGGCGAGTGCATTAGTGGCCGATGGCGATTAGCTAGTGCCCCTGCACCGTCCATCCATCCATCCATTTTACCCATCCAAGTCGAAGACGATGCATCGTCATCGCCAGTGCAGTCTCGCGCGGTCTGTCGTTCGCGAAGCACGCCAGTTCCGCATTCGTTCGCTCCTCTATCCACTTACATCGGTGAAAAAGCTGGCCGACGGTTTTTCCAGCCATCCCCGATTACACGCCGATAGCATTCCTCGGCTCGTTCCGACTGCTCTGTAAGTACCATGCAATTTTCATAATCATCGTCGCTCCTCTAACATCCTAATGTAACTGTTCACGTAATTGCTCTTCCTCGAATCCGGTGCGGACCGATTCCATCATCGATGCATCGACGTCTGTGTGAAATAAAAAAGGTGGCTCGTTGGATTTATATTTATAGAATTCTAGAAAAATTGAATAATGTAAAAGACCCAATACGTGGACACGTCCCAGTAGCTGGACACTGGTGCAAAAATACTGATTAGTACATTTAATATCCGCTTTATTTATTTTATTAAATTATTCAAATCTTTAGTAAAATATATTCATATATGTATTTGACTAAATATTTGAATAATTGAATAAAATAGTTCTTTTGCACCAGTGTCCAGCTACTGGGACGTGTCCACGTATTGGGTCTTTTACCTTACTACCGAGGAGTTGTTCAACTTTAAGGATCCATAAGTTCGTCAAAATTTATTCAAAATTGTTGTAGTAAGCAGTGAATTAAAGCTTGAAGCTTCTACTTTTTTATCCCCTTGGTGGATTTTAATTATGTCAACGGCTAAGGGGTGAAATCTTCCCTTAAAGAGGGTTGTGTATTTATAAGAATTTTTTAGTAAATGCTACAGATTTGTTTTATGTGTCTTTTTATTTATTTTAAATTTATTGTAAATTCTGGCTTCACGAGGGATGGTGGTTTATCACTGGGGTGGTCTGTTTGTTGCATGGGCGAAGAGGGAGGAATTGCGATCGAGGCCGGCCGGGAAGATGGATTCTCACGATGGCGACGCGAGGTCCACGCCGTGCGATCCGTGGCTAGATCTACGTGGGACGCCAGGAGCCGTGATC